>OU898276.1:32356112-34756112 GCA_918026665.1 Diabrotica balteata
CAAGCAAGGAAATCCCACAAGTTGAATCAACCTTACCATATCCTATACATGAAATAAAACCTTCAAACCCGAATGAAGACGTCATTGAAGAAGATGAAGTTACAACTAAAAAAATCGGTGCAATGCACGGAAACAAAGAAATAGTTGTAGCACAGGTACCTTCTAAAGATGATAAAAAAAGTGAAGATGAACGAAAACCAACCAAACAGGGAGCTGCTCCAACAGTCAAAAACTCCTTATTGGTCCGTGATATCAATTGCACTGTTGACGAATTGAATGTATGTCAGTACATGATGGAAAAAAGTAAAAACTTAACAGGATCCTCAAATAGTTCCAAAATCGTACTTGGCAAATGGTTTTTTCCTGACGTTGCCCTGGCTGAACCTCTGGATGAGACACGCACTTTCATATTGAACGTTAAACTGGTTGTCAACTTAAAGAAAAATACTACTCACAATTCTGCAGACAGCAAGGAGGCTGATATAAAAGATAAAGAAACTGAATTTGTAGTGGAAGAAGAATGTCTTTATGTTATACCCAAAAAAACCAAAGCGAAGAGGTCATCATCTAAGAAGATAAATAGAAATAAAAATTAAAATATTTCTTAAAATGTTTGTGTTTTTGCTAAATATAGTGTAGACAAAATTAGGTATTAATATATAATTGTAGATTTAACTGTTTAACTTTGTTTTATATATACCTATATTCTTTTTCTCTTTAGGTAGTTACTTACGCAATAAAAAGGAATCGTAAAGAAATTAATACAACTAAAATCCTTAAAGTAAATATATATATTATAAATGTCAGAGTATATGAAGAAATTGGCTAACACATGTGTTTAAACGAATTGTGGTGAAGGAATTCTAAACTGACTAAAGGGCTCTTCACCTTCACCATTCTACATAAGGCACGTTTAGGAGAAAGTTCCCGACAAGGTGCGCTATCATAATAATAGTTATACAAGTATAATTATATATCAGACTGAATTTAATCCATATAACATGGATTATGCTGTGCTTTGTGGCTTATTCTTATAAGCTGTGTATATAAGAAAATCTTTCTTCTTTAGCTGCTGTGTCCGTATTCAGACGTTGGCCGACATCATGTTTCCAATTTTCTGAGTCTTTTGTATATAGGCTACTGCGCGACATAATTCTTCTATTGTGCTGCACGACACCATTGTCTTATATTAGGCAACCATAACATTGTCTTTCAATTAATTCATCTCTTTCCCTCCACTTTTTTGATATGGCGATGTAATTGGTATTTTCTGCTTCTTTTTCTTCAGCCTTAAGTAATCCAGCTTTGGATATAGACCTCCCACAAATCAATCCAGCGTTGTCTATTTTGTGTCACTTGCTTCCAGTTGTGTCCTCCGATCTTCTTAATATCATCAGCCCATCTCACTTGTGGTCTTCATCTGCTTCTCTTTCCTAACCATGGTCTCCATTGTTGTATTTCGCGCTTACATCTTTTATCCTTTAGTCGGCTATTGTGTCCTGCGAAGCTCCATTTTAATTTGGCAGCATGTTCTCCTGCGTCTTTTACTTGGGTTTTGCTTCTAATCCATTTGTTTGTTTTTTTTTTGTCCATAAGTTTCACCCCGAGAATTGATCTTTCCATCGCTCTTTGTGCTTTTACTATTTAATCCATATTAGACTTGGTGAGTGTCCACGTCTGTGAACCATACGTAAGTATAGGGAGGATACACTGATTGTAAATTCTGGTTTTCAAATATTGTTCTATTTTAGTGTTTTTCAAGATCCATCTTAGTTTTCCAAATCCTGCCCATGCTAATCTTATTCGGCAGTTTAATTTTCTTTGTTAACTTTCATTATCTGTCCAAGGTAGACTTATTCGCTTAGGCACTGTTTCTAAATTTATGTTGTTCAACTTTATTTCTCTAATGTTCGGTGTATTTGTCATAATTTTTGTTTTTTCCAAGTTCATCTTAAGAACTACTTTTTCTGAGCTTGAAATAGTTGCGTCAGTATGGTCTGTAGTTCTTCAAAACTTTTCTATGATTTTTTCTACCTGGTTTTCATTATAGATCCTTAAATCTTCCTTTACTCCATTCTTTATTTATTTATTCAATTATTTGAAATAATTGATTTTTCTCTTTCCCTCGTTTAGAAATGTGCGTCTCTTTTCCATCAACCGTTTTGTTCCATCACTTATTCTGTCTTCTTTATTTTTCGTTTTTTTTGCAACAGTCAGTCCTGCTTTCAAGAGCTTTCGTTGCATTTCTTTATTAATTGTATTCATGTCGGAGTATTCTTATTGATAATGTTCTATAAAGCTTTCGTAAAATTCAAGAAGGTACTAACTTGTTCAGAGTTCGATCTTCAACTGAGACTAAGGTTTACTAAGTGCTACGTATGGTCAGTGCTGCTATATGGCGTAGAGGGCTGGACACTCAAAACGAGGAATATAAACAGATTAGAATCTTTCGAAATGTGGCTTTATCGCAATATCCTAAAAATACCATGGACAGCGAAAATCACAAATATAGATGTCCTTAAAAGAATAAACCAAGAACGCCAACTTTTCGAAACCATCAATAAAAGGAAAACGGCGTATCTAGGTCACATCATGCGAAATGAAAAATACCAGTTCCTCCAACTTATAATCGAGGGTAAAATTGAAGGCAAGAGAGGAATGGGACGCAAGAAAATGTCCTGGCTCCGAAACATAAGGCAATGGACAGGGATTAACGACATACAATCTCTGATACATATTGCAAGAAACAGAGAATTAATGGAAAATGTGATCGCTAACATCCATTAGTGGATTTGCATCTAAAGAAGAAGAATGTTCTATAAACTCTTTTCTTAAGACTTCTCCGTACTCATCTCTCTGCTGTCGTATTTTAGTTTGATCTATTGATTACAATATTTATATGGCCTGTTTCTACTGATTTGCGTCTGTTTAATATAAATCCTTGCTCTTAAAAGGCGACGATCACTGCCAGTTGTGAATCGATTGAGAGCAGTTATATCTTCAAAAATGTCTTTGTTCCCACACAAAAAGTAATCGAACTCGTTTTTCGTCTTTTTATCGGGAGATATCCACGTCCATTTTCGGTTTTCTGGTTTCTTGAAGTGTGTATTTATGCATCAATCATCCATATTTTAGTTTCAGTACTTTCTTCTTTTGTACCTAATTTTGCGTTGAAATCTCCCATAATGATGGTATACTTTGTATCATTTTCTTCTAATTCTGTTATCAAATCTTCGTAGAACATTTCAACTACCTCTTTCTGGTGTGTTGTTGTGGGAACATACACTTGTATAACCTTGATCTTGGTTTTATAATCTAGGTCTATTATAATTTAAGCTTCTTCTTCTTCATGTACCATGTCCTTTCAGAACGTTGGTTACCGTCATAGCTATTTTAATTTTATTCACTGCCACCCTAAATAGCATGCTTGTATCTACACCATACCAATCTCGCAAGTTCTTCAACCATGAGGTTCTTCTTCGTCCTGGACTGCGTTTGCCTGCTATTTTTCCTTGCATGATATTTTGTAGCAATCTATATTTGGGACCTCTCATACATGTCCGAAATATTCCAGCTTTCTCTGCTTGATGCTTTTTATGATCTCAGTAGTCTTGCTGAGACGTTCAAGTATTGTGGAGTTACGAATCTTCTCCACCCAGGAAACTTTTAAAATTCTTCTATAGCACCACATTTTGAAAGCCTCAAGGCGATTTAGATCGATTTTATTCAGTCCAGGACTCGACAGCATAAAGTAAGACCGAGAACACGTAGCAGCGAAGTAGGCGGATCTTTATTGCCAATTTTAGGTCTCTGTTACATAACACCTTGGACATCCTTCTAAAAGCAGCTCTAGCCTGCTCTATTCTGGATCTAATTTCGTCATGATTTTCTACATTACAATTTAATTGCTATCCAAGGTAGACGATTCAAGTATCAACTTGCTCAAGTTTAGTATTATTTACATATATAGACGGTTTTATATTCTGTTGTTTACTTATTACAAGTATTTTGGTTTTCCTTATGTTAAGATCCAGACCTGCCTCCCTACAACTCTCAACGACACTATCAAGTAGTGTTTGCAGATCTTCTTGACTAGAAGCTAAGAGTACTGTATCGTCCGCATATCGCAGATTATTGATGACTTCGCCGTTCACAAGTATTCCTTCTTGTTTTTCAGAAACTGCTTTTCTGAAAATTCTTTCGGAGTAAACGTTAAAAAGCAGGGGTGACAAGAGGCATCCCTGCCGTACTCCTCTTTTAATATTGAGAGCTTGTGATTCCACACCATCTACTAAAACTGATGTTGTTTGATTCCAATATAAATTTGCAATTATTCGAACATCTCTGCCGCCAAAGCCAATGTCTTTTAGAGCTTCGATCAATATAGAGTGCTTAACACGATCAAATGCCTTTTGAAAGTCAATAAAACAACAGTATATGTCTACAGATATATCACGACATCTTTGAGCAAGTACGTTCATTCCAAACAGTGCCTCTCTCTTCCAAATCCGTTACGGAAACCAAACTGAGTGTCATTTAGGTATTCCTCACATTTATTGTAGATACGACCATGTATTACCTTCAGAAAAATTTTCAATAAGTGGTTTAACAAACTGATGGTTCTATAATCAGCACAGGTTTTTGCTGTTGTCTTCTTAGGTAGAGCTATAAACAATGAGTTAGACCAACCATTAGGTAGTTGTCCGCTGGTATAAATGGTAGTGAAAAACGAAGTTATAGCCTCTAAAACATTGCTATCCTTTATAAGCTTATATATTTCAGTTGGAATTTCATCAGGACCAGTCGCTCTGCCATCTTTTGATGATTGTATGGCCTTTATAACCTCACAGCGTGTTATTAGGGGTCCGTCGCAGTTAGTAATATCGGGAGGTGAACTACTCCTATCGTCTTCGAATATGCTCGTGACGTAATTTTCCCATTCTTTAAGTTTGTCCTCTACTTCTAATATTACTTTACCATTTTCATCCTGTAGCAATGCATTTTGTTTCTTATTGAAGATACCAGCCGCTTCTTTTACTTTTTTATACATGTTAAACGTGTCGTATCTTTTTTCGAGTTCTTCAATGTCATGACACTGTTTGGCTAGATGTTGACTCTTTGCTTCTCGTATTTTACGTCGAATTTCTTTTTGTATGCTATTGTAAAGTGTTTCGTTGGTTTTTGCTAGTCGCCGTTGTTCCATCAAATCCAGTATATCATCTGTCATCCAAGCCTGCTTTTTTGTCTTTGACCTGCCTTGTAAATTTCTCACACAGATTTATTTTACCGTCGTTACGATTTTATTTAAGCCCTCATCGACGTTTTCACCAATATTTTCTCAAATTAAATTTTCGTTCAGTTGTCTTTGAACTGATTCCTTAACTTGTAATTTAAGCTACTCTATCAGAAACGCTTTTATATGTAGAAATGTATGGCGTGAGATACTTTTTCACAAGAAATCCTACTCCACCATATGTTTCGCCTATTTTCCCTGTGATTTCCAGAGTTTAGATGCATGCATTGTTCGCCTCTTCTTTGCACTTTTGATAGTCCCACTTTATCTTGGATAGTTCTTTTGATTCTTAGATCTTTTCATCTTTAGTACTTAATTTCTTCATGTTGTATGTGGCTAGTGTTTTTTTGTTTGTTCGTATCTATTTTAGCGCATTTTGTTGAGCCTTGAACCTTGACGAAAACAGATAGAAAAAGAATAGAAGCAGTAGAAATAGATTTTCTAAGGAGAACGTGTGGCGTATCCAAAAGAGCGTATCAGGAATAAAGATATTAGAAGGAGGACAAATACTGTATATTCCAGTGTAGACAGTGAAAGAAGAAAGATGTAGAAATATTCAATAGAATTAGCGTTGAATGTACGCAGTGGAAGGAAGCAAGTGGTATGTTGTGTAACAGAAAAATTCCAATGAAGCTTAAGGGAAAATTCTATGAAACAATTATAACACCAGATATGACGTACGGAACTGAACGTTGGGTTGTTAAAAAGAAAGAGAAACAACGAATGCATATGGCAGGAATGAGAATGCTTAGATAGATGAATGGGGTGACAAAAAAGGATAAAATTAAGAATACGTATATTGGGGAAAGACTAGGGCTAGTCTACCACTTGATGCTAAAATGAGAGAGCATAGGTTAAGATAATTTTGTTATGTTTAATGCCGAGAATATGAAAATCTGCTGATCTGTGGGTTTTTGGATCTGGGGAGACCCTTAAGTAGGACATGTCGATAAAGGGGAATGATATTCATATTACTCAAGATACACACTCATAGATAAATGTAATTAGGGAAGTAAATCTTGCATATAAAAGAGAATTAGCCATACAGGAAAAAGACTGATCAGAAGCAGCATATGAAGAGGACGTGTATCCTGGTTAAATAAATTAAGACAATAAGTGCAACTGTGTCTCTGTTGAGCTATTTAAAGCAGCTGTGATAGCGTACATAAAAGAGACTACATACTAAAGGTGTAAAGAAATAATTACAATGGTTTCATACATTTATAATTTTATTTACAAAATATTATCTTCGATATCAAATAAAGTATACATATATAATTCCATACAATACAATAGCTCTAAAACTATTATTAGGAATTATGGATATATTGTTAAACGCTTTTCAACAAAACACAAAACATTCACGTCTACATCTCTTTTGTATTTTATCATATAATTTAAACAGTCCACATGTTTGTACTCTTGGAATAAGTACTCCATTATTATACTGGCATTCATAGTATTCCTTGCAACTTCCATTTACAGGAAAACGTCCAGGTACGGTGCAGATAATATCTAAGTCTCTGTTACAATTAAAGGATGCTACACAAATACCTAACTTCGAATTGAAAGAGCTAAACGGAGGACATTTAAACTGATGAATCTCGTAGTCATTACCAGTATTTTTTCGTCTACAAGTGTAGTACCGATTGCAATCTTTAGGATGGACAAAACTACCAACAGACCTACAGACTAAGGGTGCTTCATTTGGACATTGAACAGGATCTTTTGTACAAAGTTTGGTATATGAGTCAAAATTGGAGTCTTTTGGACAGTGCATAGGTATATCCATTATATCATTTATTAGAGGAATACAAACATGGTATGAATTGCAGCTTATGGGATCGGGATAAATCCCGGAAGAGACACATCTAAAGCCGTCGCTTTTTGTTGTTGTGCTTTCAGAAGGAAGTACAGTAGATTCTGTTGTTTGACCACAAGAGGATGCAACACATTTTAATGTATTCAAATCAATGCTAAAACCTAATGGACATAAATGTTGCCTTATACGGTATTTATCTTCAACCCAATCCCAAATACAATCGTAATATCGACTACAGTTTGTGGGATGTCGGAAAGTACCCTCCATTTCGCATTTTAACTTTATTTCTCCTGGACATTGTACAGGTCTGATAGTGCACACCTCATTGTCTGCATCATATAATGTACCACTTGGACACTCTAACAAATATTTCAATGTACCCAAAACTGTATCTACACATAGATAATATCTGTTACAGTCTAGAGGGTGAGCAAATTTTCCTGCTTTAACACAAACAAAATCTAGAGTGTGGTCAGTCGGCTCAGAAATGTTATTCGGGGAAGTAACACTTGAAGTAGTAACCGGGACTTCTTGATCAGTCTTGCTACCAGTAGTTATAATGATAGTTGATCCCGCTGACGTAATAATGGAGCTAGTGGTCACAAAAGACGGATCAGTAACAGGAAACTGACTAAACGTAATATCACCTTCCTGTGTGCTCTTAGTACCAGCAGCCGATGTTGAGGTTTCTTGGGTCCTAGTCGTTCTGGTAGAAGTTTCTAGTTGTTCGCTAGAACCAGTAAAACCATCTAAAGTAGTATCTGTATCACTTCGTTCGGTAATCTTATTAAACTCAGTTGAATAATTTGCAACTCCAGTAGAAATTGCTGGCGAAGTAGTAGTTACCGTAGACGACACTGGCTCTTGGCTTGTAGTGGTAAGATCATCTACATCTACTGTACTGTCATTTTCCATATTATCAGTTGTAATATAACCATCTGTAGAATCGCTTGGTACTGCAGTTGAACTTGGTTCCGAACTAGACGTTACGGCAGATGGTTCTGTCTCTTGGCTAGTAGTGGTAACATCATCTACTGTAGTGTCATTGCCCTTATCATCAGTTGTGTTACTATCCTCTGTGGAATCGCTTGGCACTGCAGTTGAACTTGGTTGCGAACTAGATGCTATGTCAGATGGTTCTGTCGGTTGGCTAGTAGTAGTAACATCATCAACTGTAGAGTCATTGTCATTATCGTCAGTTGTGTTATTATCCTCTGTGGAATCGCTTGGTACGGCAGTTGAACTTGCTTGATAACTAGTTGTTAGGGCAGATGGTTCTGTCTCTGGGCTAGTCGTAGTAACATCATCTGCTGTAGTGTTATTGCCGTTATCGTCAGTTGTGTAATTATCCTCTGTGGAATCGCTTGATACGGCAGTTGAACTTGGTTGCGAACTAGATGTTACGGCTGATGGTTCTGTCTCTTGGCTAGTAGTAGTAATATCATCTACTGTAGTGTCATTGCCGTTATCGTCAGTTGTGTTATTATCCTCTGTGGAACGCTTGGTACAGCAGTTGAACTTGGGTGCGAACTAGATGTTACGGCAGATCCTTCTGTGTCTTGGCTGGTAGTAGTAACATCATCTACTGTAGTGTCATTGCCGTTATCGTCAGTTGTGTTATTATCGTCTGTGGAATCGCTTGGTACGGCAGTTGTACTTGGTTGCGAACTAGATGTTACGGCAGATGGTTCTGTCTCTTGGCTAGTAGTAGTAATATCATCTACTGTAGTGTCATTGCCGTTATCGTCAGTTGTGTTATTATCCTCTGTGGAACCGCTTGGTACAGCAGTTGAACTTGGGTGCGAACTAGATGTTACGGCAGATCCTTCTGTCTCTTGGCTGGTAGTAGTAACATCATCTACTGTAGTGTCATTGCCGTTATCGTCAGTTGTGTTATTATCCTCTGTGGAATCGCTTGGTACGGCAGTTGTACTTGGTTGCGAACTAGATGTTACGGCAGATGGTTCTGTCTCTTGGCTAGTAGTAGTAACATCATCTACTGTAGTGTCATTGCCGTTATCATCAGTTGTGTTACTATCCTCTGTGGAATCGCTTGGTACTACAGTTGAACTTGGTTGCGAACTAGATGTTATGGTAGATGGTTCTGTCGGTTGGCTAGTAGTAGTTACATCATCAACTGTAGAATCATTGCCGTTATCGTCAGTTGTCTTATTATCCTCTGTGGAATCGCTTGGCACGGCAGTTGAACTTGGTTGCGAACTAGATGTTACGGCAGATGGTTCTGTCTCTTGACTAGTAGTAGTAACATCATCTACTGTAGTATCATTGCCGTTATCGTCAGTTGTGTTATTATCCTCTGTAGAATCGCTTGGTAGGGCAGTTGAACCTGGTTGCGAACTAGATGTTACAGCAGATGGTTCTGTCTCTTTACTAGTGGTAGTAACATCATCTACTGTAGTGTCATTGCCGTTATCATCAGTTGTGTTACTATCCTCTGTGGAATCGCTTGGTACGGCACTTGAACTTGCTTCAGAACTAGTTGTTACGGCAGATGGTTCTGTCTCTTGGCTAGTGGTAGTAACATCATCTACTGTAGTGCCATTGACGTTATCATCAGTTGTGTTACTATCCTCTGAAGTATCGCTTGGTACTGCAGTTGAACTTGGGTGCGAAGTAGATGTTACGGCAGATGGTTCTGTCTCTTGGCTGGTAATAGCAACAGCATCTACTGTAGTGTCATTGCCGTTATCTTCAGTTGTGTTATTACCCTCTGTGGAATCGCTTGGTACTACAGTTGAACTTGGTTGCGAACTAGATGTTACAGCAGATGGTTCTGTCTCTTGGCTAGTAGTAGTAACATCATTAACTGTAGAGTCATTGCCGTTATCGTCAGTTGTGGTATTATCCTCTGTGGAATCGCTTGGTACAGTAGTTGAACATGGTTGCGAACTAGATGTTACAGCAGATGGTTCTGTCTCTAGGCTAGTGGTAGTAACATCATCTACTGTAGTGTCAATGCCGTTATCATCAGTTGTGTTATTATCCTCTGTGGAATCGCTTGGTACAGCAGGTAAACTCGGTTGCGAACTAGATGTTACGGCAGATGGTTCTGTTTCTTGGCTAGTAGTAGTAACATCATCTACTGTAGTGTCATTGCCGTTATCATCAGTTGGGTTACTATCCTCTGTGGAATCGCTTGGCACTGCAGTTGAACTTGGTTGCGAACCAGATGTTATGGCAGATGGTTCTATCTCTTGGCTGGTAGTAGTAACATCATCTACTGTAGTGTCATTGCCGTTATCGTCAGTTGTGTTATTATCCTCTGTGGAATCGCTTGGTACGGCAGTTGAACTCGGTTGCGAACTAGACGTTACGGCAGATGGTTCTGTCTCTTGGCTAGTAGTAGTAATATCATCTACTGTAGTGGAATTGCCGTTATCGTCAGTTGTGTTATTATCCTCTGTGGAATCGCTTGGTACGCCAGTTGAACTCGGTGGCGAACTAGATGTTACGGCAGATGGTTCTGTCTCTTTAGTAGTGGTAGTAACATCATCAACTGTAGTGTCATTGACGTTATCATCAGTCGTGTTACTATCCTCTGAAGAATCGCTTGGTACTGCAGTTGTTATTGGTTGCGACCTAGATGTTACGGCAGATGGTTCTGCCTCTTGGCTAGTAGTAGTAAAATCATCTACTGTAGTATCACTGCCGTTATCATCAGTTGTGTTACTATCCTCTGTGGAATCGCTTGGCACTGCAGTCGAACTTGGTTGCGAACTTGATGTTATGGCAGATGATTCTGTCGGTTGGCTAGTAGTAGTAACATCATCAACTGTAGAGTCATTGCCGTTATCGTCAGTTGTGTTATTATCCTCTGTGGAATCGCTTGGTAAGGCAGTTGATCTTGGTTGCGAACTAGATGTTACGGCAGATGGTTCTGTCTCTTGGCTAGTAGTAGTAACATCATCTACTGTAGTGTCATTGCCGTTATCATCAGTTGTGTTACTATCCTCTGTGGAATCGCTTGGTACTACAGTTGAACTTGGTTGCGAACCAGATGTTACAGCAGATGGTTCTGTCTCTTGGCTAGTGGTAGTAATATCATCTACTGTAGTGTCATTGCCGTTATCATCAGTTGTGTTACTATCCTCTGTGGAATCGCTTGGTACTGCAGTTGAACTTGGTTGCGAACTAGATGTTACGGCAGATGGTTCTGTCTCTTGGCTAGTAGTAGTAACATCATCTACTGTAAAGTCATTGCCGTTATCGTCAGTTGTGTTATTATCCTCTGTAGAATCGCTTGGTAGGGCAGTTGAACCTGATTGCGAACTAGATGTTACAGCAGATGGTTCTGTCTCTTTAGTAGTGGTAGTAACATCATCTACTGTAGTGTCATTGCCGTTATCGTCAGTTGTGTTATTATCCTCTGTGGAATCGCTTGGTACGCCAGTTGAACTCGGTGGCGAACTAGATGTTACGGCAGATGGTTCTGTCTCTTTAGTAGTGGTAGTAACATCATCAACTGTAGTGTCATTGACGTTATCATCAGTCGTGTTACTATCCTCTGAAGAATCGCTTGGTACTGCAGTTGTTATTGGTTGCGAACTAGATGTTACGGCAGATGGTTCTGCCTCTTGGCTAGTAGTAGTAAAATCATCTACTGTAGTATCATTGCCGTTATCATCAGTTGTGTTACTATCCTCTGTGGAATCGCTTGGCACTGCAGTCGAACTTGGTTGCGAACTTGATGTTATGGCAGATGATTCTGTCGGTTGGCTAGTAGTAGTAACATCATCAACTGTAGAGTCATTGCCGTTATCGTCAGTTGTGTTATTATCCTCTGTGGAATCGCTTGGTACGGCAGTTGATCTTGGTTGCGAAGTAGATGTTACGGCAGATGGTTCTGTCTCTTGGCTAGTAGTAGTAACATCATCTACTGTAGTGTCATTGCCGTTATCATCAGTTGTGTTACTATCCTCTGTGGAATCGCTTGGTACGGCAGTTGAACTTGCTTGAGAATTAGTTGTTACGGCAGATGGTTCTGTCTCTTGGCTAGTGGTAGTAACATCATCAACTGTAGTGTCATTGACGTTATCATCAGTCGTGTTACTATCCTCTGAAGAATCGCTTGGTACTGCAGTTGTTATTGGTTGCGAACTAGATGTTACGGCAGATGGTTCTGCCTCTTGGCTAGTAGTAGTAACATCATCTACTGTAGAGTCATTGCCGTTATCGTCAGTTGTGTTATTATCCTCTGTAGAATCGCTTGGTAGGGCAGTTGAACCTGGTTGCGAACTAGATGTTACAGCAGATCGTTCTGACTCTTGACTAGTGGTAGTAACATCATCTACTGTAGTGTCATTGCCGTTATCAGTTGTGTTACTATCCTCTGTGGAATCGCTTGGTACGGCAGTTGAAATTGGTTGCGAACTAGATGTTACGGCAGATGGTTCTGTCTCTTGGCTAGTAGTAGTAACATCATCTACTGTAGTGTCATTGCCGTTATCATCAGTTGTGTTACTATCCTCTGTGGAATCGCTTGGTACTACAGTTGAACTTGGTTGAGAACTAGATGTTACGGCAGATGGTTCTGTCTCTTGGCTAGTAGTAGTAACATCATCTTCTGTAGTGTCATTGCCGTTGTCATCAGTTGAGTTACTATCCTCTGTGGAATCGCTTGGTACTACAGTTGAACTTGGTTGCGAACTAGATGTTATGGTAGATGGTTCTGTCGGTTGGCTAGTAGTAGTTACATCATCAACTGTAGAATCATTGCCGTTATCGTCAGTTGTCTTATTATCCTCTGTGGAATCGCTTGGCACAGCAGTTGAACTTGGTTGCGAACTAGATGTTACAACAGATGGTTCTGTCTCTTGACTAGTAGTAGTAACATCATCTACTGTAGTATCATTGCCGTTATCGTCAGTTGTGTTATTATCCTCTGTAGAATCGCTTGGTAGGGCAGTTGAACCTGGTTGCGAACTAGATGTTACAGCAGATGGTTCTGTCTCTTTACTAGTGGTAGTAACATCATCTACTGTAGTGTCATTGCCGTTATCATCAGTTGTGTTACTATCCTCTGTGGAATCGCTTGGTACGGCACTTGAACTTGCTTCAGAACTAGTTGTTACGGCAGATGGTTCTGTCTCTTGGCTAGTGGTAGTAACATCATCTACTGTAGTGCCATTGACGTTATCATCAGTTGTGTTACTATCCTCTGTGGAATCGCTTGGTACTACAGTTGAACTTGGTTGCGAACTAGATGTTACAGCAGATGGTTCTGTCTCTTGGCTAGTAGTAGTAACATCATTAACTGTAGAGTCATTGCCGTTATCGTCAGTTGTGGTATTATTCTCTGTGGAATCGCTTGGTACTACAGTTGAACTTGGTTGCGAACCAGATGTTACAGCAGATGGTTCTGTCTCTTGGCTAGTAGTAGTAACATCATCTACTGTAGTGTCATTGCCGTTATCATCAGTTGTGTTACTATCCTCTGTGGAATCGCTTGGTACTACAGTTGAACTTGGTTGCGAACCAGATGTTACAGCAGATGGTTCTGTCTCTTGGCTAGTGGTAGTAATATCATCTACTGTAGTGTCATTGCCGTTATCATCAGTTGTGTTACTATCCTCTGTGGAATCGCTTGGTACTGCAGTTGAACTTGGTTGCGAACTAGATGTTACGGCAGATGGTTCTGTCTCTTGGCTAGTAGTAATAACATCATCTACTGTAAAGTCATTGCCGTTATCGTCAGTTGTGTTATTATCCTCTGTAGAATCGCTTGGTAGGGCAGTTGAACCTGATTGCGAACTAGATGTTACAGCAGATGGTTCCGTCTCTTTAGTAGTGGTAGTAACATCATCTACTGTAGTGTCATTGCCGTTATCGTCAGTTGTGTTATTATCCTCTGTGGAATCGCTTGGTACGCCAGTTGAACTCGGTGGCGAACTAGATGTTACGGCAGATGGTTCTGTCTCTTTAGTAGTGGTAGTAACATCATCACCTGTAGTGTCATTGACGTTATCATCAGTCGTGTTACTATCCTCTGAAGAATCGCTTGGTACTGCAGTTGTTATTGGTTGCGAACTAGATGTTACGGCAGATGGTTCTGCCTCTTGGCTAGTAGTAGTAAAATCATCTACTGTAGTATCATTGCCGTTATCATCAGTTGTGTTACTATCCTCTGTGGAATCGCTTGGCACTGCAGTCGAACTTGGTTGCGAACTTGATGTTATGGCAGATGATTCTGTCGGTTGGCTAGTAGTAGTAACATCATCAACTGTAGAGTCATTGCCGTTATCGTCAGTTGTGTTATTATCCTCTGTGGAATCGCTTGGTACGGCAGTTGATCTTGGTTGCGAACTAGATGTTACGGCAGATGGTTCTGTCTCTTGGCTAGTAGTAGTAACATCATCTACTGTAGTGTCATTGCCGTTATCATCAGTTGTGTTACTATCCTCTGTGGAATCGCTTGGTACGGCAGTTGAACTTGCTTGAGAATTAGTTGTTACGGCAGATGGTTCTGTCTCTTGGCTAGTGGTAGTAACATCATCAACTGTAGTGTCATTGACGTTATCATCAGTCGTGTTACTATCCTCTGAAGAATCGCTTGGTACTGCAGTTGTTATTGGTTGCGAACTAGATGTTACGGCAGATGGTTCTGCCTCTTGGCTAGTAGTAGTAACATCATCTACTGTAGAGTCATTGCCGTTATCGTCAGTTGTGTTATTATCCTCTGTAGAATCGCTTGGTAGGGCAGTTGAACCTGGTTGCGAACTAGATGTTACAGCAGATGGTTCTGACTCTTGACTAGTGGTAGTAACATCATCTAGTGTAGTGTCATTGCCGTTATCAGTTGTGTTACTATCCTCTGTGGAATCGCTTGGTACGGCAGTTGAAATTGGTTGCGAACTAGATGTTACGGCAGATGGTTCTGTCTCTTGGCTAGTAGTAGTAACATCATCAACTGTAGAGTCATTGCCGTTATCATCAGTTGTGTTACTATCCTCTGTGGAATCGCTTTGCACTGCAGTTGAACTTGGTTGCGAACTAGATGTTACAGCAGATGGTTCTGTGTCTTGGCTAGTGGTAGTAACATCATCTATTGTAGTGTCATTGCCGTTATCATCAGTTGTATTATTATCCTCTGTGGAATCGCTTGGTACAGCAGTCGAAATTGGTTGCAAACTAGATGTTACAGCAGATGGTTCTGTGTCTTGGCTAGTAGTAGTAACATCATCAACTGTAGAGTCATTGCCGTTATCGTCAGTTGTGGTATTATCCTCTGTGGAATCGCTTGGTACAACAGTTGAACTTGGTTGCGAAGTAGATGTTACAGTAGATGGTTCTGTCTCTTGGCTAGCGGTAGTAACATCATCTACTGTAGTGTCATTGCCGTTATCATCAGTTGTGTTACTATCCTCTGTGGAATCGCTTGGTACTACAGTTGAACTTGGTTGCGAAGTAGATGTTACAGCAGATGGTTCTGTCTCTTGGCTAGTAGTAGTAACATCATCAACTGTAGAGTCATTGCCGTTATCGTCAGTTGTGGTATTATCCTCTGTGGAATCGCTTGGTACAACAGTTGAACTTGGTTGCGAAGTAGATGTTACAGCAGTTGGTTCTGTCTCTTGGCTAGTAGTAGTAACATCATCTACTGTAGTGTCATTGCCGTTATGATCAGTTGTGTTACTATCCTCTGTGGAATCGCTTGGTACTGCAGTTGAACTTGGTTGCGAACTAGATGTTACGGCAGATGGTTCTGTCTCTTGGCTAGTAGTAGTAACATCATCAACTGTAGAGTCATTGCCGTTATCGTCAGTTGTGGTATTATTCTCTGTGGAATCGCTTGGTACTACAGTTGAACTTGGTTGCGAACCAGATGTTACAGCAGATGGTTCTGTCTCTTGGCTAGTAGTAGTAACATCATCTACTGTAGTGTCATTGCCGTTATCATCAGTTGTGTTACTATCCTCTGTGGAATCGCTTGGTACTGCAGTTGAACTTGGTTGCGAACTAGATGTTACGGCAGATGGTTCTGTCTCTTGGCTAGTAGTAGTAACATCATCTACTGTAAAGTCATTGCCGTTATCGTCAGTTGTGTTATTATCCTCTGTAGAATCGCTTGGTAGGGCAGTTGAACCTGATTGCGAACTAGATGTTACAGCAGATGGTTCTGTCTCTTTAGTAGTGGTAGTAACATCATCTACTGTAGTGTTATTGCCGTTATCATCAGTTGAGTTACTATCCTCTGTGGAATCGCTTGGCACTGCAGTTGAACTTGGTTGCGAACTAGATGTTATGGCAGATGGTTCTGTCTCTTGGCTGGTAGTAGTAACATCATCTACTGTAGTGTCATTGCCGTTATCGTCAGTTGTGTTATTATCCTCTGTGGAATCACTTGGTACGGCAGTTGAACTCGGTTGCGAACTAGATGTTACGGCAGATGGTTCTGTCTCTTGGCTAGTAGTAGTAATATCATCTACTGTAGTGGAATTGCCGTTATCGTCAGTTGTGTTATTATCCTCTGTGGAATCGCTTGGTACGCCAGTTGAACTCGGTGGCGAACTAGATGTTACGGCAGATGGTTCTGTCTCTTTAGTAGTGGTAGTAACATCATCAACTGTAGTGTCATTGACGTTATCATCAGTCGTGTTACTATCCTCTGTGGAATCGCTTGGTACTGCAGTTGTTATTGGTTGCGAACTAGATGTTACGGCAGATGGTTCTGCCTCTTGGCTAGTAGTAGTAAAATCATCTACTGTAGTATCATTGCCGTTATCATCAGTTGTGTTACTATCCTCTGTGGAATCGCTTGGCACTGCAGTCGAACTTGGTTGCGAACTTGATGTTATGGCAGATGATTCTGTCGGTTGGCTAGTAGTAGTAACATCATCAACTGTAGAGTCATTGCCGTTATCGTCAGTTGTGTTATTATCCTCTGTGGAATCGCTTGGTACGGCAGTTGAACTTGGTTGCGAAGTAGATGTTACAGCAGTTGGTTCTGTCTCTTGGCTAGTAGTAGTAACATCATCAACTGTAGAGTCATTGCCGTTATCATCAGTTGTGTTACTATCCTCTGTGGAATCGCTTGGCACTGCAGTTGAACTTGGTTGCGAACTAGATGTTACGGCAGATGGTTCTGTCTCTTGGCTAGTAGTAGTAACATCATCTACTGTAGTGTCATTGCCGTTATCATCAGTTGTGTTACTATCCTCTGTGGAATCGCTTGGTACGGCAGTTGAACTTGCTTGAGAATTAGTTGTTACGGCAGATGGTTCTGTCTCTTGGCTAGTGGTAGTAACATCATCAACTGTAGTGTCATTGACGTTATCATCAGTCGTGTTACTATCCTCTGAAGAATCGCTTGGTACTGCAGTTGTTATTGGTTGCGAACTAGATGTTACGGCAGATGGTTCTGCCTCTTGGCTAGTAGTAGTAACATCATCTACTGTAGAGTCATTGCCGTTATCGTCAGTTGTGTTATTATCCTCTGTAGAATCGCTTGGTACTGCAGTTGTTATTGGTTGCGAACTAGATGTTACGGCAGATGGTTCTGCCTCTTGGCTAGTAGTAGTAACATCATCTACTGTAGAGTCATTGCCGTTATCGTCAGTTGTGTTATTATCCTCTGTAGAATCGCTTGGCACTGCAGTTGAACTTGGTTGCGAACTAGATGTTACAGCAGATGGTTCTGTGTCTTGGCTAGTGGTAGTAACATCATCTATTGTAGTGTCATTGCCGTTATCATCAGTTGTATTATTATCCTCTGTGGAATCGCTTGGTACAGCAGTCGAAATTGGTTGCAAACTAGATGTTACAGCAGATGGTTCTGTGTCTTGGCTAGTAGTAGTAACATCATCAACTGTAGAGTCATTGCCGTTATCGTCAGTTGTGGTATTATCCTCTGTGGAATCGCTTGGTACAACAGTTGAACTTGGTTGCGAAGTAGATGTTACAGCAGTTGGTTCTGTCTCTTGGCTAGCGGTAGTAACATCATCTACTGTAGTGTCATTGCCGTTATCATCAGTTGTGTTACTATCCTCTGTGGAATCGCTTGGTACTACAGTTGAACTTGGTTGCGAAGTAGATGTTACAGCAGATGGTTCTGTCTCTTGGCTAGTAGTAGTAACATCATCAACTGTAGAGTCATTGCCGTTATCGTCAGTTGTGGTATTATCCTCTGTGGAATCGCTTGGCACTGCAGTTGATCTTGGTTGCGAACTAGATGTTACAGCAGATGGTTCTGTGTCTTGGCTAGTGGTAGTAACATCATCTATTGTAGTGTCATTGCCGTTATCATCAGTTGTATTATTATCCTCTGCGGAATCGCTTGGTACAGCAGTCGAAATTGGTTGCAAACTAGATGTTACAGCAGATGGTTCTGTGTCTTGGCTAGTAGTAGTAACATCATCAACTGTAGAGTCATTGCCGTTATCGTCAGTTGTGGTATTATCCTCTGTGGAATCGCTTGGTACAACAGTTGAACTTGGTTGCGAAGTAGATGTTACAGCAGTTGGTTCTGTCTCTTGGCTAGTGGTAGTAACATCATCTAGTGTAGTGTCATTGCCGTTATCAGTTGTGTTACTATCTTTTGTGGAATCGCTTGGTACGGCAGTTGAAATTGGTTGCGAACTAGATGTTACGGCAGATGGTTCTGTCTCTTGGCTAGTAGTAGTAACATCATCAACTGTAGAGTCATTGCCGTTATCATCAGTTGTGTTACTATCCTCTGTGGAATCGCTTGGTACTGCAGTTGAACTTGGTTGCGAACTAGATGTTACAGCAGATGGTTCTGTGTCTTGGCTAGTGGTAGTAACATCATCTATTGTAGTGTCATTGCCGTTATCATCAGTTGTATGATTATCCTCTGTGGAATCGCTTGGTACAGCAGTCGAAATTGGTTGCAAACTAGATGTTACAGCAGATGGTTCTGTGTCTTGGCTAGTAGTAGTAACATCATCAACTGTAGAGTCATTGCCGTTATCGTCAGTTGTGGTATTATCCTCTGTGGAATCGCTTGGTACAACAGTTGAACTTGGTTGCGAAGTAGATGTTACAGCAGTTGGTTCTGTCTCTTGGCTAGCGGTAGTAACATCATCTACTGTAGTGTCATTGCCGTTATCATCAGTTGTGTTACTATCCTCTGTGGAATCGCTTGGTACTACAGTTGAACTTGGTTGCGAAGTAGATGTTACAGCAGATGGTTCTGTCTCTTGGCTAGTAGTAGTAACATCATCAACTGTAGAGTCATTGCCGTTATCGTCAGTTGTGGTATTATCCTCTGTGGAATCGCTTGGTACAACAGTTGAACTTGGTTGCGAAGTAGATGTTACAGCAGATGGTTCTGTCTCTTGGCTAGTGGTAGTAACATCATCTACTGTAATGTCATTGCCGTTATCATCAGTTGTGTTACTATCCTCTGTGGAATCGCTTGGTACTACAGTTGAACTTGGTTGCGAAGTAGATGTTACAGCAGATGGTTCTGTCTCTTGGCTAGTAGTAGTAACATCATCAACTGTAGAGTCATTGCCGTTATCGTCAGTTGTGGTATTATCCCCTGTGGAATCGCTTGGTACAACAGTTGAACTTGGTTGCGAAGTAGATGTTACAGCAGTTGGTTCTGTCTCTTGGCTAGTAGTAGTAACATCATCAACTGTAGAGTCATTGCCGTTATCATCAGTTGTGTTACTATCCTCTGTGGAATCGCTTGGCACTGCAGTTGAACTTGGTTGCGAACTAGATGTTATGGCAGATGATTCTGTCGGTTTGCTAGTAGTAGTAACATCATCAACTGTAGAGTCATTGCCGTTATCATCAGTTGTGTTACTATCCTCTGTGGAATCGCTTGGTACTACAGTTGAACTTGGTTGCGAAGTAGATGTTACAGCAGATGGTTCTGTCTCTTGGCTAGCGGTAGTATCATCATCGACTGTAGTGTCATTGCCGTTATCATCAGTTGTGTTACTATGCTCTGTGGTATCGCTTGGTACTACAGTTGAACTTGGTTGCGAAGTAGATGTTACAGCAGATGGTTCTGTCTCTTGGCTAGCGGTAGTAACATCATCGACTGTAGTGTCATTGCCGTTATCATCAGTTGTGTTACTATCCTCTGTGGAATCGCTTGGTACTACAGTTGAACTTGGTTGCGAAGTAGATGTTACAGCAGATGGTTCTGTCTCTTGGCTAGTGGTAGTAACATCATCTACTGTAATGTCATTGCCGTTATCATCAGTTGTGTTACTATGCTCTGTGGTATCGCTTGGTACTACAGTTGAACTTGGTTGCGAAGTAGATGTTACAGCAGATGGTTCTGTCTCTTGGCTAGCGGTAGTAACATCATCGACTGTAGTGTCATTGCCGTTATCAACAGTTGTGTTACTATCCTCTGTGGAGTCGCTTGGTACTACAGTTGAACTTGGTTGCGAAGTAGATGTTACAGCAGATGGTTCTGTCTCTTGGCTAGCGGTAGTATCATCATCGACTGTAGTGTCATTGCCGTTATCATCAGTTGTGTTACTATGCTCTGTGGTATCGCTTGGTACTACAGTTGAACTTGGTTGCGAAGTAGATGTTACAGCAGATGGTTCTGTCTCTTGGCTAGTAGTAGTAACATCATCAACTGTAGAGTCATTGCCGTTATCGTCAGTTGTGTTATTATCCTCTGTGGAATTGCTTGGTACAACAGTTGAACTTGGTTGCGAACTAGATGTTACAGCAGATGGTTCTGTGTCTTGACTGGTTGTAGTAACATCATCTATTGTAGGGTCATTGCCTTTATCATCAGTTGTATTATTATCCTCTGTGGAATCGCTTGGTACGCCAGTCGAAATTGGTTGCAAACTAGATGTTACAGCAGATGGTTCTGTGTCTTGGCTAGCGGTAGTAACATCATCTACTGTAATGTCATTGCCGTTATCATCAGTTGTGTTACTATCCTCTGTGGAATCGCTTGGTACAACAGTTGAACTTGGTTGCGAAGTAGATGTTACAGCAGATGGTTCTGTCTCTTGGCTAGCGGTAGTAACATCATCTACTGTAGTGTCATTGCCGTTATCATCAGTTGTGTTACTATCCTCTGTGGAATCGCTTGGTACTACAGTTGAACTTGGTTGCGAAGTAGATGTTACAGCAGATGGTTCTGTCTCTTGGCTAGTAGTAGTAACATCATCAACTGTAGAGTCATTGCCGTTATCGTCAGTTGTGGTATTATCCTCTGTGGAATCGCTTGGCACTGCAGTTGATCTTGGTTGCGAACTAGATGTTACAGCAGATGGTTCTGTGTCTTGGCTAGTGGTAGTAACATCATCTATTGTAGTGTCATTGCCGTTATCATCAGTTGTATTATTATCCTCTGTGGAATCGCTTGGTACAGCAGTCGAAATTGGTTGCAAACTAGATGTTACAGCAGATGGTTCTGTGTCTTGGCTAGTAGTAGTAACATCATCAACTGTAGAGTCATTGCCGTTATCGTCAGTTGTGGTATTATCCTCTGTGGAATGGCTTGGTACAACAGTTGAACTTGGTTGCGAAGTAGATGTTACAGCAGTTGGTTCTGTCTCTTGGCTAGTGGTAGTAACATCATCTAGTGTAGTGTCATTGCCGTTATCAGTTGTGTTACTATCTTTTGTGGAATCGCTTGGTACGGCAGTTGAAATTGGTTGCGAGCTAGATGTTACGGCAGATGGTTCTGTCTCTTGGCTAGTAGTAGTAACATCATCAACTGTAGAGTCATTGCCGTTAGCATCAGTTGTGTTACTATCCTCTGTGGAATCGCTTGGCACTGCAGTTGAACTTGGTTGCGAACTAGATGTTACAGCAGATGGTTCTGTGTCTTGGCTAGTGGTAGTAACATCATCTATTGTAGTGTCATTGCCGTTATCATCAGTTGTATGATTATCCTCTGTGGAATCGCTTGGTACAGCAGTCGAAATTGGTTGCAAACTAGATGTTACAGCAGATGGTTCTGTGTCTTGGCTAGTAGTAGTAACATCATCAACTGTAGAGTCATTGCCGTTATCGTCAGTTGTGGTATTATCCTCTGTGGAATCGCTTGGTACAACAGTTGAACTTGGTTGCGAAGTAGATGTTACAGCAGTTGGTTCTGTCTCTTGGCTAGCGGTAGTAACATCATCTACTGTAGTGTCATTGCCGTTATCATCAGTTGTGTTACTATCCTCTGTGGAATCGCTTGGTACTACAGTTGAACTTGGTTGCGAAGTAGATGTTACAGCAGATGGTTCTGTCTCTTGGCTAGTAGTAGTAACATCATCAACTGTAGAGTCATTGCCGTTATCGTCAGTTGTGGTATTATCCTCTGTGGAATCGCTTGGTACAACAGTTGAACTTGGTTGCGAAGTAGATGTTACAGCAGTTGGTTCTGTCTCTTGGCTAGTGGTAGTAACATCATCTACTGTAATGTCATTGCCGTTATCATCAGTTGTGTTACTATCCTCTGTGGTATCGCTTGGTACTACAGTTGAACTTGGTTGCGAAGTAGATGTTACAGCAGATGGTTCTGTCTCTTGGCTAGTAGTAGTAACATCATCAACTGTAGAGTCATTGCCGTTATCGTCAGTTGTGGTATTATCCCCTGTGGAATCGCTTGGTACAACAGTTGAACTTGGTTGCGAAGTAGATGTTACAGCAGTTGGTTCTGTCTCTTGGCTAGTAGTAGTAACATCATCAACTGTAGAGTCATTGCCGTTATCATCAGTTGTGTTACTATCCTCTGTGGAATCGCTTGGCACTGCAGTTGAACTTGGTTGCGAACTAGATGTTATGGCAGATGATTCTGTCGGTTTGCTAGTAGTAGTAACATCATCAACTGTAGAGTCATTGCCGTTATCATCAGTTGTGTTACTATCCTCTGTGGAATCGCTTGGTACTACAGTTGAACTTGGTTGCGAAGTAGATGTTACAGCAGATGGTTCTGTCTCTTGGCTAGCGGTAGTATCATCATCGACTGTAGTGTCATTGCCGTTATCATCAGTTGTGTTACTATGCTCTGTGGTATCGCTTGGTACTACAGTTGAACTTGGTTGCGAAGTAGATGTTACAGCAGATGGTTCTGTCTCTTGGCTAGCGGTAGTAACATAATCGACTGTAGTGTCATTGCCGTTATCATCAGTTGTGTTACTATCCTCTGTGGAATCGCTTGGTACTACAGTTGAACTTGGTTGCGAAGTAGATGTTACAGCAGATGGTTCTGTCTCTTGGCTAGTGGTAGTAACATCATCTACTGTAATGTCATTGCCGTTATCATCAGTTGTGTTACTATGCTCTGTGGTATCGCTTGGTACTACAGTTGAACTTGGTTGCGAAGTAGATGTTACAGCAGATGGTTCTGTCTCTTGGCTAGCGGTAGTAACATCATCGACTGTAGTGTCATTGCCGTTATCAACAGTTCTGTTACTATCCTCTGTGGAGTCGCTTGGTACTACAGTTGAACTTGGTTGCGAAGTAGATGTTACAGCAGATGGTTCTGTCTCTTGGCTAGCGGTAGTATCATCATCGACTGTAGTGTCATTGCCGTTATCATCAGTTGTGTTACTATGCTCTGTGGTATCGCTTGGTACTACAGTTGAACTTGGTTGCGAAGTAGATGTTACAGCAGATGGTTCTGTCTCTTGGCTAGTAGTAGTAACATCATCAACTGTAGAGTCATTGCCGTTATCGTCAGTTGTGTTATTATCCTCTGTGGAATTGCTTGGTACAACAGTTGAACTTGGTTGCGAACTAGATGTTACAGCAGATGGTTCTGTGTCTTGACTGGTTGTAGTAACATCATCTATTGTAGGGTCATTGCCTTTATCATCAGTTGTATTATTATCCTCTGTGGAATCGCTTGGTACGCCAGTCGAAATTGGTTGCAAACTAGATGTTACAGCAGATGGTTCTGTGTCTTGGCTAGCGGTAGTAACATCATCTACTGTAATGTCATTGCCGTTATCATCAGTTGTGTTACTCTCCTCTGTGGAATCGCTTGGTACTACAGTTGAACTTGGTTGCGAAGTAGATGTTACAGCAGATGGTTCTGTCTCTTGGCTAGTAGTAGTAACATCATCAACTGTAGAGTCATTGCCGTTACCGTCAGTTGTGGTATTATCCTCTGTGGAATCGCTTGGTACAACAGTTGAACTTGGTTGCGAAGTAGATGTTACAGCAGTTGGTTCTGTCTCTTGGCTAGTAGTAGTAACATCATCAACTGTAGAGTCATTGCCGTTATCATCAGTTGTGTTACTATCCTCTGTGGAATCGCTTGGCACTGCAGTTGAACTTGGTTGCGAACTAGATGTTATGGCAGATGATTCTGTCGGTTGGCTAGTAGTAGTAACATCATCAACTGTAGAGTCATTGCCGTTATCATCAGTTGTGTTACTATCCTCTGTGGAATCGCTTGGTACTACAGTTGAACTTGGTTGCGAAGTAGATGTTACAGCAGATGGTTCTGTCTCTTGGCTAGCGGTAGTATCATCATCGACTGTAGTGTCATTGCCGTTATCATCAGTTGTGTTACTATGCTCTGTGGTATCGCTTGGTACTACAGTTGAACTTGGTTGCGAAGTAGATGTTACAGCAGATGGTTCTGTCTCTTGGCTAGCGGTAGTAACATCATCGACTGTAGTGTCATTGCCGTTATCATCAGTTGTGTTACTATCCTCTGTGGAATCGCTTGGTACTACAGTTGAACTTGGTTGCGAAGTAGATGTTACAGCAGATGGTTCTGTCTCTTGGCTAGTGATAGTAACATCATCTACTGTAATGTCATTGCCGTTATCATCAGTTGTGTTACTATGCTCTGTGGTATCGCTTGGTACTACAGTTGAACTTGGTTGCGAAGTAGATGTTACAGCAGATGGTTCTGTCTCTTGGCTAGCGGTAGTAACATCATCGACTGTAGTGTCATTGCCGTTATCATCAGTTCTGTTACTATCCTCTGTGGAGTCGCTTGGTACTACAGTTGAACTTGGTTGCGAAGTAGATGTTACAGCAGATGGTTCTGTCTCTTGGCTAGTGGTAGTAACATCATCTACTGTAATGTCATTGCCGTTATCATCAGTTGTGTTACTATGCTCTGTGGTATCGCTTGGTACTACAGTTGAACTTGGTTGCGAAGTAGATGTTACAGCAGATGGTTCTGTCTCTTGGCTAGTAGTAGTAACATCATCAACTGTAGAGTCATTGCCGTTATCGTCAGCTGTGTTATTATCCTCTGTGGAATTGCTTGGTACAACAGTTGAACTTGGTTGCGAACTAGATGTTACAGCAGATGGTTCTGTGTCTTGACTGGTGGTAGTAACATCATTTATTGTAGGGTCATTGCCTTTATCATCAGTTGTATTATTATCCTCTGTGGAATCGCTTGGTACGCCAGTCGAAATTGGTTGCAAACTAGATGTTACAGCAGATGGTTCTGTGTCTTGGCTAGCGGTAGTAACATCATCTACTGTAATGTCATTGCCGTTATCATCAGTTGTGTTACTATCCTCTGTGGAATCGCTTGGTACTACAGTTGAACTTGGTTGCGAAGTAGATGTTACAGCAGATGGTTCTGTCTCTTGGCTAGCGGTAGTATCATCATCGACTGTAGTGTCATTGCCGTTATCATCAGTTGTGTTACTATGCTCTGTGGTATCGCTTGGTACTACAGTTGAACTTGGTTGTGAAGTAGATGTTACAGCAGATGGTTCTGTCTCTTGGCTAGCGGTAGTATCATCATCGACTGTAGTGTCATTGCCGTTATCATCAGTTGTGTTACTATGCTCTGTGGAATCGCTTGGTACTACAGTTGAACTTGGTTGCGAAGTAGATGTTACAGCAGATGGTTCTGTCTCTTGGCTAGTAGTAGTAACATCATCAACTGTAGAGTCACTGCCGTTATCGTCAGTTGTGGTATTATCCTCTGTGGAATCGCTTGGTACAACAGTTGAAATTGGTTGCGAACTAGATGTTACAGCAGATGGTTCTGTCTCTTGGCTACTGGTAGTAACATCATTTATTGTAGTGTCATTGCCGTTATCATCAGTTGTATTATTATCCTCTGTGGAATCGCTTGGTACGGCAGTCGAAATTGGTTGCAAACTAGATGTTACAGCAGATGGTTCTGTGTCTTGGCTAGCGGTAGTAACATCATCTACTGTAGTGTCATTGCCGTTATCATCAGTTGTGTTACTATCCTCTGTGGAATCGCTTGGTACTACAGTTGAACTTCGTTGCGAAGTAGATGTTACGGCAGATGGGTCTGTTTCTTGGCTAGTAGTAGTAACACCATCTACTGTAGTGTCATTGCCGTTATTGTCAGTTGTGTTATTATCCTCTGTGGAATCGCTTGGTACTGCAGTTGAACTTGTTTGCGAACTAGATGTTACAGCAGAGGGTTCTGTCTCTTGGCTAGTGGTAGTAACATTATCTACTGTAGTGTCATTGCCGTTATCATCAGTTGTATTATTATCCTCTGTGGAATCGCTTGGTACGGCAGTTGAACTTGCTTGAGAACTATTTGTTACGGCAGATAATTCTGTCTCTTGGCTAGTGGTAGTAACATCACCTACTGTAGTTTCATTGCCGTTATCATCAGTTGTGTTACTATCCTCTGTGGAATCGCTTGGCACTGCAGTTGAACTTGGTTGCGAACTAGATGTTACAGCAGATGGTTCTGTGTCTTGGCTAGTAGTAATAACATCATCAACTGTAGAGTCATTGCCGTTATCGTCAGTTGTGGTATTATCCTCTGTGAAATCGCTTGGTACAACAGTTGAACTTGGTTGCGAAGTAGATGTTACAGCAGTTGGTTCTGTCTCTTGGCTAGCGGTAGTAACATCATCTACTGTAGTGTCATTGCCGTTATCATCAGTTGTGTTACTATCCTCTGTGGAATCGCTTGGTACTACAGTTGAACTTGGTTGCGAAGTAGATGTTACAGCAGATGGTTCTGTCTCTTGGCTAGTGGTAGTAACATCATCTACTGTAATGTCATTGCCGTTATCATCAGTTGTGTTACTATCCTCTGTGGTATCGCTTGGTACTACAGTTGAACTTGGTTGCGAAGTAGATGTTACAGCAGATGGTTCTGTCTCTTGGCTAGTAGTAGTAACATCATCAACTGTAGAGTCATTGCCGTTATCGTCAGTTGTGGTATTATCCTCTGTGGAATCGCTTGGTACAACAGTTAAACTTGGTTGCGAAGTAGATGTTACAGCAGATGGTTCTGTCTCTTGGCTAGTAGTAGTAACATCATCAACTGTAGAGTCATTGCCGTTATCGTCAGTTGTGGTATTATCCTCTGTGGAATCGCTTGGTACAACAGTTGAACTTGGTTGCGAAGTAGATGTTACAGCAGATGGTTCTGTCTCTTGGCTAGTAGTAGTAACATCATCAACTGTAGAGTCATTGCCGTTATCATCAGTTGTGTTACTATCCTCTGTGGAATCGCTTGGCACTGCAGTTGAACTTGGTTGCGAACTAGATGTTATGGCAGATGATTCTGTCGGTTGGCTAGTAGTAGTAACATCATCAACTGTAGAGTCATTGCCGTTATCGTCAGTTGTGTTATTATCCTCTGTGGAATTGCTTGGTACAACAGTTGAACTTGGTTGCGAACTAGATGTTACAGCAGATGGTTCTGTGTCTTGGCTGGTGGTAGTAACATCATCTACTGTAATGTCATTGCCGTTATCATCAGTTGTGTTACTATCCTCTGTGGAATCGCTTGGTACTACAGTTGAACTTGGTTGCGAAGTAGATGTTACAGCAGATGGTTCTGTCTCTTGGCTAGCGGTAGTAACATCATCGACTGTAGTGTCATTGCCGTTATCATCAGTTGTGTTACTATGCTCTGTGGTATCGCTTGGTACTACAGTTGAACTTGGTTGCGAAGTAGATGTTACAGCAGATGGTTCTGTCTCTTGGCTAGCGGTAGTAACATCATCGACTGTAGTGTCATTGCCGTTATCATCAGTTGTGTTACTATCCTCTGTGGAATCGCTTGGTACTACAGTTGAACTTGGTTGCGAAGTAGATGTTACAGCAGATGGTTCTGTCTCTTGGCTAGCGGTAGTAACATCATGGACTGTAGTGTCATTGCCGTTATCATCAGTTCTGTTACTATCCTCTGTGGAATCGCTTGGTACTACAGTTGAACTTGGTTGCGAAGTAGATGTTACAGCAGATGGTTCTGTCTCTTGGCTAGTGGTAGTAACATCATCTACTGTAATGTCATTGCCGTTATCATCAGTTGTGTTACTATGCTCTGTGGTATCGCTTGGTACTACAGTTGAACTTGGTTGCGAAGTAGATGTTACAGCAGATGGTTCTGTCTCTTGGCTAGTAGTAGTAACATCATCAACTGTAGAGTCATTGCCGTTATCGTCAGTTGTGTTATTATCCTCTGTGGAATTGCTTGGTACAACAGTTGAACTTGGTTGCGAACTAGATGTTACAGCAGATGGTTCTGTGTCTTGACTGGTGGTAGTAACATCATCTATTGCAGGGTCATTGCCTTTATCATCAGTTGTATTATTATCCTCTGTGGAATCGCTTGGTACGCCAGTCGAAATTGGTTGCAAACTAGATGTTACAGCAGATGGTTCTGTGTCTTGGCTAGCGGTAGTAACATCATCTACTGTAATGTCATTGCCGTTATCATCAGTTGTGTTACTATCCTCTGTGGAATCGCTTGGTACTACAGTTGAACTTGGTTGCGAAGTAGATGTTACAGCAGATGGTTCTGTCTCTTGGCTAGTAGTAGTAACATCATCAACTGTAGAGTCATTGCCGTTACCGTCAGTTGTGGTATTATCCTCTGTGGAATCGCTTGGTACAACAGTTGAACTTGGTTGCGAAGTAAATGTTACAGCAGATGGTTCTGTCTCTTGGCTAGCGGTAGTAACATCATCGACTGTAGTGTCATTGCCGTTATCATCAGTTGTGTTACTATCCTCTGTGGAATCGCTTGGTACTACAGTTGAACTTGATTGCGAAGTAGATGTTACAGCAGATGGTTCTGTCTCTTGGCTAGTAGTAGTAACATCATCAACTGTAGAGTCACTGCCGTTATCGTCAGTTGTGGTATTATCCTCTGTGGAATCGCTTGGTACAACAGTTGAAATTGGTTGCGAACTAGATGTTACAGCAGATGGTTCTGTCTCTTGGCTACTGGTAGTAACATCATTTATTGTAGTGTCATTGCCGTTATCATCAGTTGTATTATTATCCTCTGTGGAATCGCTTGGTACGGCAGTCGAAATTGGTTGCAAACTAGATGTTACAGCAGATGGTTCTGTGTCTTGGCTAGCGGTAGTAACATCATCTACTGTAGTGTCATTGCCGTTATCATCAGTTGTGTTACTATCCTCTGTGGAATCGCTTGGTACTACAGTTGAACTTCGTTGCGAAGTAGATGTTACGGCAGATGGGTCTGTCTCTTGGCTAGTAGTAGTAACACCATCTACTGTACGGTCATTGCCGTTATTGTCAGTTGTGTTAGTATCCTCTGTGGAATCGCTTGGTACTGCAGTTGAACTTGTTTGCGAACTAGATGTTACAGCAGATGGTTCTGTCTCTTGGCTAGTGGTAGTAACATTATCTACTGTAGTGTCATTGCCGTTATCATCAGTTGTATTATTATCCTCTGTGGAATCGCTTGGTACGGCAGTTGAACTTGCTTGAGAACTATTTGTTGCGGCAGATGGTTCTGTCTCTTGGCTAGTTGTAGTAACATCATCTACTGTAGTTTCATTGCCGTTATCATCAGTTGTGTTACTATCCTCTGTGGAATCGCTTGGTACTGCAGTTGAACTTGGTTGCGAACTAGATGTTACGGTAGATGGTTCTGTCGCTTGGCTAGTAGTAGTAACATCATCAACTGTATTGTCATTGCCGTTATCGTCAGTTGTGTTATTATCCTCTGTGGAATCGCTTGGTACGGCAGTTGAACTTCGTTGCGAACTAGATGTTACGGCAGATGGGTCTGTCTCTTGGTTAGTAGTAGTAACACCATCTACTGTAGTGTCATTGCCGTTATTGTCAGTTGTGTTATTATCCTCTGTGGAATCGCTTGGTACTGCAGTTGAACTTGTTTGCGAACTAGACGTTACAGCAGATGATTCTGTCTCTTGGCTAGTGGTAGTAACATCATCTACTGTAGTGTCATTGCCGTTATCATCAGTTGTATTATTATCCTCTGTGGAATCGCTTGGTACGGCAGTTGAACTTGCATGAGAACTATTTGTTACGGCAGATGGTTCTGTCTCTTGGCTAGTGGTAGTAACATCATCTACTGTAGTTTCATTGCCGTTATCATCAGTTGTGTTACTATCCTCTGTGGAATCGCTTGGTACTGCAGTTGAACTTGGTTGCGAGCTAGATGTTACGGGAGATGGTTCTGTCTCTTGTCTAGTAGTAGTAACATCATCAACTGTATTGTCCTTGCCGTTATCGTCAGTTGTGTTATTATCCTCTGTGGAATCGCTTGGTACGGCAGTTGAACTTCGTTGCGAACTAGACGTTACGGCAGATGGGTCTGTCTCTTGGCTAGTAGTAGTAACACCATCTACTGTAGTGTCATTGCCGTTATCATCAGTTGTATTATTATCCTCAGTGGAATCGCTTGGTACGGCAGTTGAACTTGCTTGAGAACTATTTGTTACGGCAGATGGTTCTGTCTCTTGGCTAGTGCTAGTAACATCATCTACTGTAGTTTCATTGCCGTTATCATCAGTTGTGTTACTATCCTCTGTGGAATCGCTTGGTACTGCAGTTGAACTTGGTTGCGAACTAGATGTTACGGGAGATGGTTCTGTCTCTTGGCTAGTAGTAGTAACATCATCTACTGTAGTGATATTGCCGTTATCGTCAGTTGTGTTATTATCCTCTGTGAAATCGCTTGGTACAGCAGTTGAACTTGGGTGCGAAGTAGATGTTACAGCAGATGGTTCTGTCTCTTGGCTGGTAGTAGTAACATCATCTACTGTAGTGTCATTGCCGTTATCGTCAGTTGTGTTATTATGTTTTGTGGAATCGCTTGGTACGGCAGTTGAACTTGGTTGCGAACTAGATGTTACGGCAGATGGTTCTGTCTCTTGGCTAGTAGTAGTAACATCATCTACTGTAGTGTCATTGCCGTTATCATCAGTTGTGTTACTATCTTCTGTGGAATCGCTTGGTACGGCAGTTGAACTTGTTTGCGAACTAGATGTTACAGCAGATGGTTCTGTCTCTTGGCTAGTGGTAGTAACATCATCTACTGTAGTGTCATTGCCGTTATCATCAGTTGTATTATTATCCTCTGTGGAATCGCTTGGTACGGCAGTTGAACTTGCTTGAGAACTAGTTGTTACGGCAGATGGTTCTGTCTCTTGGCTAGTAGTGGTAACATCATCTACTGTAGAGTCATTGCCGTTATCGTCAGTTGTGTTATAAGCCTCTGTGGAATCACTTGGTTCAGCAGTTGAACTTGGGTGCGAACTAGATGTTACGGCAGATGGTTCTGTCTCTTGGCTAGTAGTAGTAACATCATCTACTGTAGTGTCATTGCCGTTATCGTTAGTTGTGTTATTATCTTCTGTGGAATCGCTTGGTACGGCAGTTGATCTTGGTTGCGAACTAGATGTTACGGCAGATGGTTCTGTCTCTTGGCTAGTAGTGGTAACATCATCTACTGTAGAGTCATTGCCGTTATCGTCAGTTGTGTTATTTTCCTTTGTGGAATCGCTTGGTTCAGCAGTTGAACTTGGGTGCGAACTAGATGTTACGGCAGATGGTTCTGTCTCTTGGCTAGTAGTAGTAACATCATCTACTGTAGTGTCATTGCCCTTATCATCAGTTGTGTTACTATCCTCTGTGGAATCGCTTGGTACTGCAGTTGAACTTGGTTGCGAACTAGATGTTACGGTAGATGGTTCTGTCTCTTGGCTAGTAGTAGTAACATCATCTACTGTAGTGTTATTGCCGTTATGGTCAGTTGTGTCATTATCCTCTGTGGAATCGCTTGGTACAGCAGTTGAAGTTGGGTGCGAAGTAGATGTTACGGCAGATGGTTCTGTCTCTTGGCTATTAGTAGTAACATCATCTACTGTAGTGTCATTGCCGTTATCATCAGTTGTGTTACTATCCTCTGTGAAATCGCTTGGTACTGCAGTTGAACTTGGTTGCGAACTAGATGTTATGGCAGATGATTCTGTCGGTTGGCTAGTAGTAGTAACATCATCAACTGTAGAGTCATTGCCGTTATCGTCAGTTGTGTTATTATCCTCTGTGGAATTGCTTGGTACAACAGTTGAACTTGGTTGCAAACTAGATGTTACAGCAGATGATTCTGTGTCTTGGCTAGTGGTAGTAACATCATTTATTGTAGTTTCATTGCCGGTATCATCAGTTGTATTATTATCCTCTGTGGAATCGCTTGGTACGGCAGTCGAAATTGGTTGCAAACTAGATGTTACGGCAGATGGTTCTGTCTCTCGGCTAGTGGTAGTAACATCATCTACTGTACTGTCATTGCCGTTATCGTTAGTTGTGTTATTATCTTCTGTGGAATCGCTTGGTACGGCAGTTGATCTTGGTTGCGAACTAGATGTTACGGCAGATGGTTCTGTCTCTTGGCTAGTAGTAGTAACATTATCTACTGTAGTGTCATTGCCGTTATCATCAGTTGTGTTACTATCCTCTGTGGAATCGCTTGGTACTACAGTTGAACTTGGTTGCGAACTAGATGTTACAGCAGATGGTTCTGTCTCTTCGCTAGTAGTAGTAACATCATCGACTGTAGAGTCATTGCCGTTATCGTCAGTTGTGTTATTATCCTCTGTGGAATCGTTTGGTACGGCAGTTGAACTTGGTTGCGAACTAGATGTTACGGCAGATGGTTCTGTCTCTTGGCTAGTAGTAGTAACATCATCTACTGTAGTGTCATTGCCCTTATCATCAGTTGTGTTACTATCCTCTGTGGAATCGCTTGGTAATGAAGTTGAGCTTGTTTTCGAACTAGATGTTATGGCAGATGGTTCTGTCGGTTGGGTAGAAGTAGTAACATCATCTACTGTAGTGTCATTGCCGTTATCATAAGTTGTATTATTATCCTCTGTGGAATCGCTTGGTACGGCAGTTGAACTTGGTTGTGAACTAGATGTTACGGGAGATGGTTTTGTCTCTTGGCTTGTATTAGTAACACCATCTACTGTGGTGTCATTGGTGTTATCATCAGTTGTGTTACTATCCTCTGTGGACTCGCTTGCTACTGCCGTTGAACTTGGTTGCGAACTAAATGTTATAGCAGATGGTTCGGTCGGTTGGCTAGTAGTAGTAACATCATCAACGGTAAAGTCATTGCCGTTATCGTCGGTTGTGTTGTTATCTTCTGTGGAATCGCTTGGTACGGCTGTTGAACTTGGTTGCGAACTAGATGTTACGGCTGATGGTCCTGTCTCTTGGCTAGTGGTAGTAACATCATCTACTGTAGTGTCATTGCCGTTGTCATCAGTTGTATTATTATCCTCTGTTGAATCGCTTGGTACGGCAGTTGAACTTGCTTGAGAACTAGTTGTTCCGGCAGATGATGCTGTCGGTTGGCTAGTAGTAATAACATCATTTACTGTAGTGTCATTGTCGTTATCGTCAGTTGTGTTATTATCCTCTGTGGAATCGCTTGGTACTGCAGTTGAACTTGGTTGCGAACTAGATGTTATGGCAGATGGTTCTGTCGGTTGGCTAGTAGTAGTAACATCATAAACTGTAGAGTCATTGTCTTTATCGTCAGTTGTATTATTATCCTCTGTGGAATCGCTTGGTACGGCAGTTGAACTTGCTTGAGAACTAGTTGTTCCGGCGGATGATTCTGCCTGTTGGCTAGTAGTAGTAACATCATCTACTGTAGTGTCATTGCCGTTATCGTCAGTTGTGTTATTATCCTCTGTGGAATCGCTTGGTACTGCAGTTGAACTTGGTTGTGAACTAGATGTTACGGCAGATGGTTCTGTCTCTTGGCTAGTGGTAGTAACATCAGCTACTGTAGTGTCATTGCCGTTATCGTCGGTTGTATTATTATTCTCTGTTGAATCGCTTGGTACGGCAGTTGAACTTGCTTGAGAACTGGTTGTTCCGGCGGATGATTCTGCCTGTTGGCTAGTAGTATTAACATCATATACTGTAGTGTCATTGCCGTTACCATCAGTTGTATTACTATCCTCTGTGGAACCGCTTGGTACTGCAGTTGAACTTGGTTGCGAACTAGATGTTACGGCAGATGGTTCTGTCTCTTGGCTAGTGGTAGTAACATGATCTACTGTAGTGTCATTGCCGTTATCATCAGTTGTATTATTATCCTCTGTGAAATCGCTTGGTACGGCAGTTGAACTTGCTTGAGAACTAGTTGTTCCGGCGGATGGTTCTGTCTCTTTACTAGTAGTGGTAATATCATCTACTGTAGTGTCATTGCCGTTATCGTCAGTTGTGTAACTATCCTCTGTGGAATCGCTTGGTACTGCAGTTGAACTTTGTTGCGAACTAGATGGTATGGCAGATGGTTCTGTCGGTTGGCTAGTAGTAGTAACATCATCTACTGTAGTGTTATTGCCGTTATCATCAGTTGTATTTTTATCCTCGGGAGAATCGCTTTGTACGGCAGTTGAAATTGCTTGAGAACTAGTGGTTACGGCAGATGGTTCTGTCTGTTGGCTAGTAGCAGTTACATCATTTACTGTAGTGTCATTACTTTTATTATTAGTTGTAGTATTATCCTCTGTGGAATTACTTGGTACTGCTGTTGTTCTTGCTTCAGTGGAAGATTCTAGCGCTTCGCTGTTAGTAGTAAAGTCGGTAGTGTGATTGGCAATATTCTCAGTTATACGTGTATCGTCTGTAGATTCACTTGCAACAGTAGTTGAACTCAATTGTGAATTGGTAGTTGGAGTGGATGATTCTGAGTCTACGCTGGTAGTTACAGTAGACGATTTTAACTGTTGGTTAGAAGTAGTAACATCATCTATGCTAGAGTTATCACTCCTATTACTGTTTGTTGTCTTGTCGTCTGCAGAATTTGTTACAACGGGATTTGAACTTGATTGGGAACTAGTGGTTATGGTAAACGATTGTGATTGACTAGGATTAGTATCTTCGTCAGTTGTATTTATTACTGTCACAGGTGATGTTGTAACCTGCGTAGGTAAAGTTGTTGAAGATATAGGATTTGTTGATATAATTGGAAAAGTACTACTTGTGTTCTCCTTCGATATTTCTTCGGTTGTTTCTTGATTAGGATTAGTAGTTGTGACATTAATATATTGGTTTGTAGTAGGAGAAAAAGATGAAGTTGAGGCAGTTTGTAAGTGAGTGGTTAATAGGTTTTCTTCGGATGTTGTTGTTGGTGACTGTGTATTACTTGTGGTATTAGTTACAAATTGTGTTGTTATCGTTGGTGAAGTAGTAGTCTCAGTTGCAACTGTTGAGTGTGTAGAAACTTCTGAGGTTAAAGTCGATAAAGTTGTTATATGGTGTGTTGGATTAGTCGTTAATGTTGTTTTTACAGTACTACTTCGGGTTGTTCTTTTGGGTGCATCAGGGCGAAACTCATCACATTCGAGATCTGAATCATCATAGCAAAAAAGTTCTTCCGGGCATGGTTGCGGCTCACCAATAATGTACGTTCCAGATAAATCTTCGTTAACAACGCACTGGTAAAAGAACGTCTCGTTATAGCAAATAAATTCTCTGTTGTTACAATTGAATATTTCCGAACATTGGGAAGGAACCTAAAAGAGATAAATGAGAAAAGATTAATGGGTTACCAGAATAAAATTACCTAATAAGCTTAAGAAAATTTAGTTTAACATATTTGATTTAATATGAGTTTAGTAACTAATTTAGGTATCCACAAGGAAAAATTCCTGTAGCTGGCCGTATACCACGTATAACAAAAAGAGGTTAATCTTTGTAAATGGGTATATTTATTTAAAAAACCCTTAAAAGGGCCACATCAATAAAACAAACGTTTTCGGACCACACAGTCCATCATCAGGTTATTAAATCGAAAATGCCTAAAAATAAGTATAAACCATTTAGTTAAAACAAACAAGATTGTGAAATTTTGACTATGGTTGAAAAGCAAAAGATGGTTATACTTACTAGGTCATAATGCCTGAGCCACCAAAATATTAGGGTAAAAACCCTTTAAATTACATTTAGTTATGAAATGTTGTACATTGTGTTATAAAATAACTGTGATGTTCAGTATTAAATTAAATTTGACTATAGGTAACACATGGCCAATTGGGTTCCAGAGCCGGGTGAGAGGGAACCTCTGCACTCGGAGAACAACGTGGAACTGATTGACAAGATACTTTTGAAGGATGAAGATAACAGAATGTCAATGCAACAAAAACTATAAAAGTTGTACATAGTATTACTACAGCCAAAAGATTCAACAAGTTTTGATGATTTTAAAAAATAACAACAATCTAGGTGTTGGGATTAAAAAACTTTTTATTTATTAATTTAGGGTATAAAAGATGTCAAATCAATGATGGTTTTATAGTCATGATTAATATAATGACCTGTGCCTTAGGCAACTTATGTTGCTTTTCGTCGTATGGAATGTGGTCTAAAGTGTATTTAATTTTGGGTTAGCTTGTATTTATGAAATTTATCCTTTTATGTTTAACACATCTAGGACAAGGTAAAAATTAAATAACAAATATTTGAAGCTAATATCAGACCTCATATTTAAATGACTTTATTTAAGAATGCTCCTATGGTGGAAAATTAATAAAATTAAGTTTAGTAAGATGGAAATCTACAGGCTGAAGAAATTGAAGTAGTAACATATGTGATTGAATTTAAAATTGAAGAGACTGGGTTCCTCAGAGACTAATGAGAATGAAAGTAAAAGAAATGACCGAAGAAAAGGAGGGGGGGGTTGAAGGAGAAAAGGAGTTGATCAACAATTAGAGATAATAGGGGTCCTTTATACTTAAAGTATCTAGCCCCTGAACAAAATCTATTTAGGTGGTATTAAATTCAGTTTGTAGAAACCTGAAATTGTTGTATAAGTGTGCTACTAAGTTGTTGACCGAAAGAAGGTGGACAAAGGTAGATTAGGATTCTTTGTAATATGGTAGATTATGAATTTTAATAAATTGTTAGATAATGGTTGAGTGATTACTAAATTAAAACTATTGGATACATGTTTAATATATGAATTGACCAAGAAATAATGAAAGAGAACAGAATTAACAGGAAAGCGATGTTGAAGTGAAGAGTGGATAAGATAGTGAAATGTTGGTATGATGGATGTGGATGGTTCTGAAGTTAAAATTGGGGTCAGAAATTTGTGAGAGGAAGGTGTGACGATATTGTATAAAATGGGTGTTTGAAGAACCACAAGATTATGTAGGAATAAGGTGTTGACGTTTGTATAGGAAAATAAGGCAGAGAAAATAGGACAGTATTGTGAAGTGTGGACTATGAAAAAAGTTGACGATGTAAAGGTTGAAAGTCACGGTTGAAAGATACATGGCGATTAACACAATTGGGGCTTTTTTGTTTTTCTTTGACTATTTCCAAGTCTTCATATAGATCTAATTTTAGAAAAATTTTTTGGGAAATATTATGTAACAAAGAGACGTCTTCTGGGATGTTGAGGGTATGTTTATGTTGTTTAATATATGTTGTTTTATATTTCTATGCCTTATTTTCCTATACAAACGTCAACACCTTATTCCTACATAATCTTGTGGTTCTTCAAACACCCATTTTATACAATATCGTCACACCTTCCTCTCACAAATTTCTGACCCCAATTTTAACTTCAGAACCATCCACATCCATCATACCAACATTTCACTATCTTATCCACTCTTCACTTCTACATCGCTTTCCTGTTAATTCTGTTCTCTTTCATTATTTCTTGGTCAATTCATATATTAAACATGTATCCAATAGTTTTAATTTAGTAATCACTCAAACATTATCTAACAATTTATTAAAATTCATAATCTACCATATTACAAAGAATCCTAATCTACCTTTGTCCACCTTCTTTCGGTCAACAACTTAGTAGCACACTTATACAACAATTTCAGGTTTCTACAAACTGAATTTAATACCACCTAAATAGATTTTGTTCAGGGTGCTAGATACTTTAAGTATAAAGGACCCCTATTATCTCTAATTGTTGATCAACTCCTTTTCTCCTTCAACCCCCCATCCTTTTCTTCGGTCATTTCTTTTACTTTCATTCTCATTAGTCTCTGAGGAACCCAGTCTCTTCAATTTTAAATTCAATCACATATGTTACTACTTCAATTTCTTCAGCCTGTAGATTTCCATCTTACTAAACTTAATTTTATTAATTTTCCACCATAGGAGCATTCTTAAATAAAGTCATTTAAATATGAGGTCTGATATTAGCTTCAAATATTTGTTATTTAATTTTTACCTTGTCCTAGATGTGTTAAACATAAAAGGATAAATTTCATAAATACAAGCTAACCCAAAATTAAATACACTTTAGACCACATTCCATACGACGAAAAGCAACATAAGTTGCCTAAGGCACAGGTCATTATATTAATCATGACTATAAAACCATCATTGATTTGACATCTTTTATACCCTAAATTAATAAATAAAAATTTTTTTAATCCCAACACCTAGATTGTTGTTATTTTTTAAAATCATCAAAACTTGTTGAATCTTTTGGCTGTAGTAATACTATGTACAACTTTTATAGTTTTTGTTGCATTGACATTCTGTTATCTTCATCCTTCAAAAGTATCTTGTCAATCAGTTCCACGTTGTTCTCCGAGTGCAGAGGTTCCCTCTCACCCGGCTCTGGAACCCAATTGAGCCATGTGTTACCTATAGTCAAATTTAATTTAATACTGAACATCACAGTTATTTTATAACACAATGTACAACATTTCATAACTAAATGTAATTTAAAGGGTTTTTACCCTAATATTTTGGTGGCTCAGGCATTATGACCTAGTAAGTATAACCATCTTTTGCTTTTCAACCATAGTCAAAATTTCACAATCTCGTTTGTTTTAACTAAATGGTTTATACTTATTTTTAGGCATTTTCGATTTTAATAACCTGATGATGGACTGTGTGGTCCGAAAACGTTTGTTTTATTGATGTGGCCCTTTTAAGGGTTTTTTAAATAAATATACCCATTTACAAAGATTAACCTCTTTTTCTTTTTTTTTTTTTTTTTTTTTTTTTAATTTAGGTATATTTTAAAGTCTACAGAGTAGACTTAGAGTAGAAGAAATTAAAAGAAAAGTGTGTAAATAACATAATATTAATTAAGCACTAAATTAAATAAGTAGCATATCAGAATCTCATAATTTCAGAACTGAAAGAAGTAGAACATCTATATCTACATTAGATATAGAGGTGACAAACATGCGAATAAATAGTGCGATTCGAAATGCTCATAGAAAATATAAGGAAAAAGGAAAAAACAAGATGGATACACTTACTCAAGCTACTAAAGATCTTATAAACATAAGAAGAGAATTAAAAAACAAATACACAAATAATTTTGTAACACTTAGACAGTTAAACAAAGAAATCACAAAATCCATTCTAAAAGATGTCAGAAATTACAACACTGAATACATAACTCAAGCCCTTGGTAAAAATAAAAGTTAAAAGGTTCTGCGCCGACAAATGACTGAAGGATCGAAAAATAATTGTAAACTTCTAAATAAAAAAGGAGAAACTACTACAAATGAAGACTACAAGGAAAAAATCAGACATGTCATTTTTTTCAAATTTCAGATTTCTATTGTATGTTATAGAACACGCGAATAAGCACATTTTAGAGCTATCGTACAGGGCAAAAAGTAGTCTTGTTATGAGTAAAAACACTTCAATGTTTCGGGGTACCGGGAAAAAAACCAGCTTTGTCCATCCGTCCAGTGAAAGAACCAGATATGTCACAAATTTCACGGTAGATAACGTTGGATTAATTTAAAAAATTTTATTAAACAATGCGTGTTTCAATAATAGAAAGTTTTTTGTAAGAACAGACATTTGTGAATATCGATTATCATTATTTTTCTGGATGATCAAATGTTCAGCAAGACATTTATGCATTGATATAACATAACATAGTAGAAATACTGGTTTTGTTTCTTGTTAAAATATAAACAGGCATGTAGAAAAAGTTCGGATTTCTAAAACGGTTATTTCATAAAACTGAATGTAAAAAAATGTATTCTCTATCTCAAGAAAAAAATCCAAATGTTCACGTGTCGTACGAAACGTACTGGTGTATTTTTGTACAGGAGATTTTTCGGGTATCCGCATAGCGATACTACTAAAAGGCTGAGGCATTCTATTGACGAAGAAGGAAAGCAAGAAAAAACAGCAGAGGAACGAAAAAATGGAAGCAATTTGTATTGATTTTGCAAAGAATGTACTAATCCCAAATATTGCGACAAACGACGTGTACTATTAGCGCCAGCTATCAATGTACACTTTTTATGTTCACGTCTTGTTGTCTGGTTAATCAATGTTTTACTCTTACCACGAGGAAATTGCCAAAAAAGGTTCCAATGAGGTGGCATCGTTTTATTACATTTTATTAATAAATTTTTTGATGATGAGGTTAAGAATTTAAAGTTTTTTTGTGACTCAGCTGGAGGACAAAACAAAAATTTTACAATATTCCGATTCATACATTTTTATTTATTTATTTATTCCACAACAAACACATTTTACAGAATAAAATGTAATTACAAGTAGGGATTTTGACATTAGATATACCTACATGCTAAGATAAAATTATTAAAGCGGATAAAAAGCTAGATTTAATTGCTTTGATATTGGTGTTGAAGATATCTATGTCGCTATTTTTTTTAGTATCATATTGCACTGCCTCATCATGTTGTTAATGAGCGAGCAGTCTGTCTCACAAATAGAAAAAAACAGCCCTCTATGACTTAACCTTAAGTTAATCTTAGGTACCAAGAATTTTATATAGTTAATCAAGAATAAGCCTTTATATTTTAAATTATTCACAATATAATATATAAATAGCATTGCTTGCATTTTTCGTCTCTATTCCAATGTTACAAGTTTGAAAGTTTCAAGCATACTCCGGTAAGACACCAAGTATGGATACGAATTATATTTTCTAACATATAGATATCTTAAAAACCTTTTTTGTACCTTTTCAATTAAATCTATATTTACTTCTGCACGGTGTGCCCAAACTACAGAAGCATACTCAAGATGTGGTCTTACCAAGGAATTATATAGTTTAATTATGCTATCTATCATCTTAAAATGTTTTGTGTTTCTAATTATAAATCCTAACATCCTAAAAGCCTTATTAGTAACAATGTGATAGTGATCATTAAAGTGCAAGCTTTGCTGAAAATTCACACCAAGATCTTTACACACAGATTTTCTGGGCAATTCTCTATTATTGATACAATAAACCATTTTAATAAAGTTCCTGTTACGTGTGAAGGTCATAACTGAACACTTGTCAATATTTAGATCCATTCTATTTATCTGAAACCAATTAGATACTGCATTCAAATCTAGTTGTAATAGTTGGCAATCACATTGATCTACAACTCTAAACATCTTAAAGTCATCTGCAAACATTAAACAAGTGGAAAATTTGAGACAACTAGAAAGATCATTTATAAAGCAAGCAAATAAGAGTGGTCCCAGGCTGCTTCCCTGAGGAACTCCAGAAGTTACGGAATATTCCTCTGAGAAAGAATTACCAACTCTAACTTGCTGACTTCTATCTGCTAGGTACGCATTTAAAAATGTTAATGCGTTAATAGAAAGGCCAAAGGTGCCCAGTTTTTCTAGTAATAAACCATGATCAACCCTATCAAATGATAATACAATCAGTGAAGATTACATCCATTTGCCTCTTAGTATTTATGGCATCTGCAGTAGATTGTGTGAAAATATACAAATTTGTAAGTGTTGATCTATCTGGTAGAAATCCATGTTGATATTGATTAAAAGATTTGATAAAATGTTGTAATAAGTTGTTATATAAAATAGATTCAAATATTTTTGCCAAAGAATTTAAAATACTAATTGGTCTATAATTTTTTACATCACTAATATTACCAGATTTAAAAATAGGAACTGTAATGGTATCTTTTAATTTTTTAGGAAAGGTTTTAGTTTTTATAGCTAAATTAAATATAACCTGTAATGGTTCAACAAGTTGGTCAATACACCCCTTATAGATATAAGTAGGTACATTATCTTTACCTGTACATTTCTTGGGTTTTAATTTTTTTACACTAGCTCTAATGGCTTCATCAGTTATCTCATCAAAGTCTAGAATACCATGAAACTTAGGTATCTTCATATCAGATGAGATGCTATAGACTGACTTAAAGTATATTGCAAAAGCATTAGAAACTTCATCAGAACCAGTGTAAATATCATTGTCTAAATTAATTTCTGATGGTAAACCCCTGGAACTACTTCTGAATTTCACAAATGACCAAAAACTAGTTGGGTCCATGTTAACATTTGTTTCTACAGTGTCATGATATTTTATATACTCAGATTTTGTTTGTATTTTAATGGACTTCCTATCGTGGACCTGGATTCCTGGACATTATATCGTGAAAACAAAATACATGGGATTCGTGAAATAAAAATTACGTATCTCATCCGTGGACATTCATACTTAGAGAGTGACAAGAGTGTTGGACTGCGGAATCTAAAAACGTCTTTTGAAGTACCAAAAGAGTTTAGAGACATGATCAAGGCGTCCCGCGTAAAGCCGTCTCCACTCATCGTCGTGAAAGTAACACGAAAAATAGTTTTGAACTGGAAATCATTTTTGGAAAAGAAGTATGTTTCAAAATGCCCTTTCAAAACTCAGGTTAAGGAAGAGGTTGGTACCACATCAGAGCATAGTCGACTCATAAATCATCGATCTTCTTACAATGGACCATTCTTGTCAAGTATCTTGAAAAAACGAATGACCTCAACGACCACGAAGAAAAAGAATAAGGAATTTAAATTACCACTACCAGCCTACTCAGGTAAGGTATAAGGTTTCACAAGAAATTATAATATTATTTAATATATCTTGTTTCAGGACCCCTCGCAATTTCAAAAGCCAAGCACAGCGATTTAATGAGCCTTATGAGATTCTGTGGTCCTGCAGCTGTGTACTTTTTCCCCGTCTTACTTTATAATCACTCGTAACAGGTAAATTATTAATATTATAATTATTACTTTTTTTATTTCTTTATTTAACGTCGGCGTCGATCTACTTCTGCGATTAAGACTGATCACCGACGCCCGGAGCACGCTTCCCCCAACGGAAAATTTTAACGAAAGCCCTGGTGTTCCAACCAGAGATAGGAATCTTTAACGAGCCGTGTTACAGTAAAACCTGTTAACGGCTACCTGTCAAAACCGGCCACTTGTACTAGCCTGCCAGTTTCAAAGTTCCCCAAACCAAAATTTGTGGACTACAAAACCTGGTATTAGCGGCCACTTTTTTATATCGACAAATAGTTCTGTCATTTTTAGTGACCGTCATTGACAGGTTTTACTGTATTTATTATTACCTATCATTTACAATAGAAATACTAATCAAAATGTAACCTATTTTCATTATTGAAAGCATTGACAATTTTCTGTTTCAGATGACTAAGCTGGTTCTTTCAATGGACAAATTGCGGTTGACAAGAATTTTCTGGATTTTTAAAGAATGTAACACATTTTTTGAATAAAAACAGTACAACGTCGTTCATGTGTGTGTTTTATGGAGCAATTTTGACCCCCTGAGTTTTTTATACGTTCCAACGTAAGACACATTAGGGTTTTGAAAGTTAAATATGCGTTTTTCCCGGTTTTATGAAATTTTGACATATCTGGTTTTTTTCCTGTAGTCTTCAAATAAAGAAGATATTTTAAAAATTGCTCAACTGTAAGCTGTACGCTATTCCACAAACTACTTTGGAGCACAAAGTAAAAGAAGCTCGAGAAAAAGGATTGAGTTCGAAATAAGCTACAGAAAAAAGATTGAGTAGATTTAAGACTGTGTTTTCCGAAGCGCAAGAAAATTAACTTATGGATTATATTTTATATTTAAAAGAAAGATTGTTTGGCCTTAACTTAATAGATTTTCGAAAACTAGCTTTCGATTTAGCTGGTAAAAATCACATTTCACACGTGTTTAATGAAGATAAGAAAATGGCTGGTAAACATTGACTTTATGGATTTCTAAGCCGGCACCCCCAATTAGCATTACGTAATCCTAAAAAAACTTCACTGGCAAGAGCAAAAGGTTTTAATTGAGCAGCAGTAAAGAAATTTTTTGATTTGCTTGAATCTTTATTTACGCAAAACAATTTATAACAAAATGATATCGACAACGTAGATGAGACCGGCATTCCGACTGTACCTAACAAGCCTTTTAGAATCCTTGCTCTGCGTGGTAAAAAGCAAGTGGGTTGTGTGTCCTCAGCAGAACGAAGTGTACTGCCTGTTTATGCCAGGGATGTTTGTATTTCCCTGAGAGATCTATCCTCTCGATAATCAAAGTCAACAATACATAAGAAAAGTTTAAAAAAACATTATGTATAAAATATCAAAATACTTTCTTACGTGGGAGAAACCGCAAGAGAACAAAGTATCAGGATAAACAAGCATGAAACATACATCAGGAAAAGAGACTTCCAGATATGCAAATATGCATAGGAAAACAAGCACAGACCACAATGGAACAATGCATCAATAATGATAAAATAAACATAGATGTAAAAGAGAGAAGTGAAAGAAATAGCCCTTATCCTACTCAACAAAGAAAAAGTGTAGCAAACCCAAAATAAAAATGTATCAGGCTTTGGTTGCCAATATTAAAAGAATAAGTTAACAATAAGAATATATTAGTTAAAGCGGAGTAACAGGAAAAACATCTTATACACAATACATATGCAACACACAATGCACAAAACAAAAATCTATAAAAATCTAAATCGGATAGCAACGTAATGTACGAACAATATACGTATAAAACTGGACAACAGTAGCACTAGATATGAGCAGACTTAAAATAGAGATACTTGATCTCAGCAAAGTAAGATGGCCCAGTGCTGGATAATAAAGACATTGTTCTTTAGGTAAAGAAATAATAAATAAGACTTACTCAAAATCAATTTAATTTAACTATCAGACGACCGGTTTCGCTTTCTACAATATGCAAAGCATCTTCAGGTCTCGATACAAAGTTAAATAAATGCTGAAATGATAAAAAAACCCATATTAGGGTGTTGTCTAATAAAGATAAACAAATTAGATGTTGTAAATTACAATAATTATGTCAGTATTACATGTCTGCGGTTTTATTTCAAAATGAGTAAATTGAATAAAAAGGTATAAAAAGTTTTAAAAGTTTAAACAGACAAGGTAAGACCCACAAATTGTTATAAAATAGTCTATTAGATTGTAATAAATTAATAAATGAGCAAATAAATAAACATTACTTACATGCCGGTACTCTATTAATTGATGGATGGTAGAACATGATTGAAACTACTATGTATTGTTGAATGGAGAACTCAATTCTGCTATTGTAGTTGTTTGACAGTAAACGGGAAGTTCTTGAGGAGATAGATTTGATCCAATGAAGCAGAGATATGCGTGTGATTGTTTGGTAAATGAAAGTGATGTTATATATCATTGCATTATTTAAAAGTTATTTATACTTATTCGAGAGATATATTTATGAAATGCGTGTTATTTATTGAGTAATTGTTTTATGAAGGTGACAGTTATATGACAATGAATAAGTTTAGATGTACAAATTGTGTAGGTGTGCAATTATTTTTCAACTTGTAATTATCAAATTTCTTTGATAAAGTTCTATTGGCAAAATAGTAAATTATTGCAAAGTCGAGTAAATAAAATATTAGAATTAAAACAATTAAGGACAATTTAAAACACACTAAAACAGAAAACACTTAGAAGGGACGAAACAAACATTAAATTTAAAAGGGGAAGGACTTTTATGCACTACATCTCAGTCTTTGGCACAATGAGTTTTTTTATGTTATCTATTAGATTTTAGTAGTAAATTTGACAAATTTAGGTTAGCATGTGACAGTTCTTCTTCTGTTTCTCAATACTGCAAGTTAACTTATCTAGTTTTATGAAATATGCTGATATTAATGAATGTCTATAAATTGTTTCAATTAAGATATCAAAAGTAAATTGATGTGTTTAATATTGGCATACTTTAACAATCTTTAATTAATTAAATTTAAATGTAACAATACGAATAATTGAAATACATCCCACATTATAACTAACTCAGTTTAGTCCAAATTACTGAACAAATTAAAGTGATTTTTGAACTAAACATATACATTTTATAAGTATAACAAATTTACAAAAATTTTTTATTTTTTATTTGAAATTATTGATGGTGTGACTTATCTGTCATGGTATTTATAAATATTTTAAATATTTAATTTAAATTCTGATATATTAATATATTAATATCTGATATATTAATATGCAACCAAAGTAACAAGTGGATAATTATTGATGATAATTAATTTATGGGCTCAAGAAATTGACTGAATTATAAAGCATTCACTAATTAGTTGGTAGTTCTAATATGTGACAGTTGGAAACGGAAATTGTTAAACGAACAATTTTAAAGTAACACTTTAAAATTTTTTTTTCTTTTATTTTAAATAATAGCTTGAAAATAATAGGTGAATAATAGTCTGAAGATTTTCAACATAATATGAAAATCGTTCAGACTAGCTGTATTAATTGAATACATCTTTACTATTCACAATCATACACAAATTTACATTTCAAATAGAAATATTAACTTTCATAAACAGCTATTATTTAAAAAAAACAATTTAAAGTGTTACTTAAAACAATTGTACAAACTCACCATTGTTCATGTCGGTGTGAGGAATATCTGTTCATATGACACGAACAAATGAAATAAGAATAAATTTACTTTACACCGGTTTAAATAGAGGATCTTTTTACCTGTTCGTATAACAATTTCCGTTTCCAACTGTCAGATATTATAACTATCAACTAATTATTGAAGGCTTTATAATTCAGTCAATTTCTTGAGCCCATAAATTAATTACCATCAATAATTATCCACTTGTTACTTTGGTTACATATTAATATATCAGATATTAATATATTAATATATCAGAATTTGAATTAAATATCTAAAATATCTATAAACACCATGACAGATAACTCACACTAACAATAATTTCAAATAAAAAATAAAAAAAATTTTGTAAATTTGTTATACGTTTGATTATAAAATGTACATGTTTAGTTGCCAAAAAATCAATTTAATTTGTTCAGTAATTTGGACTAAACTGAGTTAGTTATAATGTGGGATGTGTTTCAATTATTCGTATTGTTACATTTAAATTTAATTAATTAAAGCTTGTTAAAGTATGCCAATATTAAACACATCAATTTACTTTTGATATCTTAATTGAAACAATTTATAGACATTCATTAATAGCAGCATATTTCATAAAACTAGATAAGTTAACTTGCAGTATTGAGAAACAGAAGAAGAACTGTCACATGCTAACCTACATCTGTCAAATTTACCACTAACATCTAATAGATAACATAAAAAACTCATTGTGCCAAAGACTGAGATGTAGTGCATAAAAGTCCTTCCCCTTTTAAATTTAATGTTTGTTTCGTCCCTTAATTGTTTTAATTAAATTGTCCTTAATTGTTTTAATTCTAATATTTTATTTACTCGACTTTGCAATATTTTACTATTTTGCCAATAGAACTTTATCAAATAAATTTGATAATTACAAGTTGAAAAATAATTGCATACCCACACAATTTGTACATCTAAACTGATTCATTGACATAAAACTGTCACCTTCATAAAACAATTACTCAATAAATAACACACATTTCATAAATATATCTCTCGAATAAGTATAAATAATTTTTAAATAATACAATGGTATATAACATCACTTTCATTTAACAAACAATCACACACATATCTCTGCTTCATTGGATCAAATATATCTCCTCAAGGACTTCCCGTTTACTGTCAAACAACTACAATAGCAGAATTGAGTTCTCCATTCAACAATACATAGTAGTTTTAACCATGTTCTACCATTCATCAATTAATAGAGTACCGGCATGTAAGTAATGTTTATCTATTTTCTCATTTATTAATTTATTATAATCTAATAGACTAGTTTATAATAATTTATGGGCCTTACCTTGTCTGTTTAAACTTTTAAAACTTTTTATACCTTTTGATTCAATTTACTCATTTTGAAATAAAACCACAGACATTTAATATTGGCATAATTATTGTAATTTACAACATTTAATTTGTTTATCTTTATTAGACAACACCCTAATATGGGTTTTTTATCATTTCAGCATTTATTTAACTTTGTATCAGGACCTGAAGATGCTTTGCATATTGTAGAAAGCGGAACCGGTCGTCTGATTGTTAAATTAAATCGATTGTGAGTGAGTCTTATTTATTATTTCTTTACATATTTGAAATGGACTCACACAAGCAACACATTTATGATTTGAACATTATTCTTTATTACTCTGGTAGTAGTACTGGTCATCACAAAAATGGAGTAGGAATCATGATTAAAAAAAAACCACAACCGTATGTATCTAACTTTATTCCCTATAATAAAAGAATAATAATGTTATAGTTGGAAACCTACGAAATAAACATAATTCAAATGTATGCCCCAACATCAAGCAACCCTGATAATGACATAGATTTATTCTATTCAGATTTACAAAATCTAACAAAAAACATAAAAAAATATGAAGTCAACATCACAATGGGTGACGGCAAAGTCGGTAAAGGAAAAGTAAAATATATTGTAGGGAATTATGGTCCAGGAACAAAAAAGGGAAGAGGAGATCGATTAGTACAATATTGTCAAGAGAAAAAAATTGTTCTCAAAAACACCTGTTATCAATTATCACCAAGGAGACTTAATACATGGAGTGCACTAGGAGACAAAAAAATAATCTGATAAGAAACCAAATCGACAAACATTCTCGTTGACAAAAGATTTAGAAATGGGATCAAAAGCGTGAAAACATATCCTAGTGCTAATGCAGACTCCGACCGCAATTTACTTCTTGCCAACGTTAACATTAAATTGAAAAAACAACAAAAAAAGTAAAATTAAGACTAGATTTGTCAAAGCTTGAGGGTGAAGATTGTAAACAACAAATAAATAAAGTAATTGCACAAGCATTCACAGAAGCCTCAAAAAAAGATATTAATCGTGTCTGGAACAAAATGTGGTTGCCAGTACTTAAACCTGGCAAAACGTATGTAGGTAGAAAATAACCAAGTACCAGAAAAGATTAAATGACACCAGATATTATAAAATAATAAAAGACAAACAAAAATATAGAAATACAAATAAAGAAAAATAAAAGCTAATGAAGAAGCTAGTAGAAACGCAGATTAAGAAAGCTAAATAACGGGTAGCGGGTAGGATCTCCGTTAGATAGATAGAGTCCGATAGAGTCCCTTGGATTCTATTGGATAGTTCTATCAGGGAAAGTGAATTAATATCTGCCCTTTGCAGAATCCAGGAGGTTGTTGACCTGGGAAGCTAGAATCTGTTAACGGTCCGTTGGCCAGGGTCACGGATGAAGTCCAGAATGGCATTCAAGGCGTCAAATAATATTTTTGGTGCGGCGAAGATGGCGGAGTTGGCAACCCCTAATTTCAGGGATAGTATAAGATCACAAACCTAGAAGCGTCTGACCTGGAGCGGGCGGCTTAAAACGGCGTCAGTACTCACAATGAACAGCTGAATTAAAAACTTACCAACACGCCTTGCCAGCGTGGTGTTTTAAGGCAAATACCTCCCAACAAAATGTCACATTATAAAACAAAAATGGTAATTGAGATGTCAAAAGTAAAATAGGATATCATTGGAGTCAGTGAAATACAGTACAGTTTAGGTAGTGAAACTGAATCAATCGGGACAGTCGGTTTCTTTATACATAAAAGACTTGCAGATAACATAGTAATTACAAGAAGCACATCCACAAGAGTGGATGATCCATATGATGATCCATGATTATCCATAATAATGAAAAGGTACACCGAACTATAGAAGAGAATAAAAGTCTGAAAGTCCTGTGAAGATGGCTAAACAAAAAAAAAATGTGAAATACACATACTAAACAACAAAGAATGAGTCCCCATATTAAATAGAGAAGGACTACTATACATAGTTAAAGACTTCTATCATCAACTATAAACAAGTCAAAGAGAAGACCAAACGATCTTGGAAGCCGCCGCATCACGCAAAATTATCAACCAGGGTTTAGAGCTCATGCCAGAGATCACAATAAGCGAAATCCAAGTAATGAAAAAGACGAAAAATAACAAAGCACCAGGAGAAGATGGAGTCGTAATAGAAGCCATAAAGATGGGCGGACGTGCTCTTGCAAGAGAAGAGCAAGCATCTTGCGCTTCTATTTCCCATTGTTGTACCTCAGTTCTAGATTAATCAGCTTCAACATCATCCTTTCATATTTTTCTCGGTCGGCCTACTGATCTTCTACCATCTGGTCTTTCAAAAAACACTGTTTTTAACACTCTGTCATCCTCCGACCGTACCACGTGACCTGTCCATCTTATTCGGTTTGCCTTGGTAAACTATATTTTCAGTTCCATACAGAGTCACCAATTCAGCATTGAGGCGTCTTCTCCAATCCACTGTGAATTCATCTTTTTGGGGGAAAATATTATTCTGAGAGCCTTTCTTTCAAATACCAGAAGATTATTGATTTCACTGCTTCACTACTGTTTCACTGCGATATGTAATAATTGGGCAAATAATCGACTTGTACAGTGTTAATTTAGATTTACTTTTTAGCAACTTCGATCTTTATAATGTTGATAGGGAGCATAATGCTCTATTTCAGAGCTGTCAGCTATGATTATCACCCCCGGTTATTTAATAGAGCAAAACGCAAATTTAATTATGCAAAATTGAAGAGGAATCAGACAAATATATCATCTACAACTCCAGAGGAATTATTTGCCAACGCCATAAGTACATGGACCAAGTCTCTTTAGAAATTGTATGGTAAAAACTTTTTGTACTAAAACGTGACTTTGCAGTCACGATCTTAGCATTGACCTTAGAGTTCGTATGACATCTTGCTACATCTTTCCTGTCCTGCTGTATAGAGTGGAAGCATGGACTCTAACTGAGGCTATGCTTAAACGCTTGACAGCCTTTGAGATGTGGGTATACAGACGAATACTAAAAATAAGCTGGGTCGACAGAGTTAGAAATGAGGAGGTCCTTAGACGGCTGAGCCAAAGAACACAACTGGTCAATATAATAAAGAAACGCAAGCTGAAATACTTCGGCCACATTATGAGACACCCTGAAAAATATGATCTTTTACATCTGATCATTCAGGGAAAGATCCAAGGTAATCGTGGTCCTGGTAGACGAAGAACATCATGGCTGAAAAATCTAAGGCTAATCTATGGGAAAATCAACTACATCGTTATTTAGAGCTGTTGTCAATAAAGTCACGATAGCAAATATGGTAGCCAACATGATATCCAACGATCGATAACGGTCATGGAACTAGAAGAAGAAGACTAAAACAAAGATGTCGCGTGTACACAAAAATTTTTGAGGGCAGTTTCCAAAGGTGCATAGGACCAAACAACCCCTTTAAAATCCATAAATTCATATATAATAAATTATTATAGTAAAAAATTAAAATTCTAAAAATACTTACAGATAGAAAAACAAATAGAAATACTATGATCCACATATTCCATTGTAATCGCATAACTAATGGTACACTAGAAGAAAGTTCGATTCAAAAACATGAATCGCTTGAGCATCTTCAAAGTATACTGTAAAAACACCAGAATATTCTTGATATTAAGTACGTTATCTAAGATAAAAGAAACACTTTTGTTTAGCAAAGACGTTTGTACAGGATTTATTGGTTATTTTTACTAAACACAACTATTGATGAACTACACTCTGGTAATTATAATGACCGTATGGCAAAATATTTTCGCATGTACTCAACTATCATTTCAAATTTAGCTCTGGTCGATGACGAAACATTTCTTAAAAGATTTTTTAAAAACACGGATTTCAAATATTTACAATTAACTTAGATATAGGGCTTAACGCGTAGTCAGGGTTCTTTGTTTTGGAGATCACTGTAAATAGACAAGATGCGAATTTATACTCTTGTTGCCATGTTTTAATTTATGAAAATATATTACTGCACTTTTATAATTTAGTACAGTAAAAACATACATTTTGAAATAATTTTCTGGTTTGTGCATTCGTCAATCTTCATTATTTTTAGGTCTGAAACATAAGTGCCGTACATTGGAGCTTGGAGCAGGTAAAACGATTCGTACCAAAAGCTGATAGAATGTGTGCAATTGGAATTAAAGGGAAAAAACATGATATTGCTGATAGATATAAATGCTTCAACAGAAGAAAAAGGAGAAGAAGTGCAAGATGAATTTTATGAAGAATTGGAGTCATTGTCTGAAGAAATGCCCAGACAAGATATTAAAAATGGGTCACATCTTAATACAAGAGAAATTCGCCAATTTAATAACAAATGTGAAAACGTGCAGAGGGGCTGACGTAGACTCTGATCATTTTTTGGTTAGAGTTGATATGAGAGAAACAATAATTAAAAAGCATAAAGGGAAAAAGAAAGTGCAACGTAAATTTCACTTTGAAAAACTGCGAAAATTTGAGGTAGTGCAGGATTATCAAATGGATATACAAGAAACCTACGTCAAACAAGATAGTACTACTTTGAGTAATATACAATAGAAGTTCTTGAAAATGACAAACACTATAAAAAAAGCAACGTCGAAAAACATACAAAAATATTTTGAAAAAACCACTGGTTTGATGACGAATGTACGAAAGTATATGGGTGATAAAGTAAAGCGTATTGAAAAAATTACAAGTAAAATGAAATCTAAAAATATTTTACTAAGGTGTACAATACATGAAAATTGGGTATCAGGGTAGAACAATGAATGTAAAAGATAAGCAAGGAAAACTGATAGTGGACAAAGACCAAATATGTGAAATAGTGAAATATGGAAATAATATTTCGAAGAGATGCTAAATGACGGAGTGACCACTGTAGAAAATTATAATGTTGCTAAACCACAAATAGTAATAGAATAAATACCAAAGCCTACAAGAAAAGAAACTGGAGAAATAATAAAAGATATGAAAAATTAAAAAAGCCCCAGGGAGAGTGCTGCATTATGGCAGAGAACTTAAAATATGGAATAGAGGCTTTAATAAAATAACCAAGTGAGCTAATACTAGAAGTGTGGGAGGCCAAAGAAATGCCTCAAGAATGGGACAAGTCTATTATAATACCTATAAACAAAAAGGGAGGTAGAACTGAATGCGCAAACTATAGAAGAATATAGGAGAATACCAGGGAGTATTTTGCAAGAGAAGATCAACAACCGATTAAATTTTTATGCTAAAACTAATCCTGATCAATTGCTATGAAACATTTCAGCACAAGTACTTTTCATTGATTACAAAGCCGCCTACGATACAATAGACAAAAACAAATTAATAGAAACGCTAAAAGAATTCCAAGTGCCAGGAAAAATAGTAAGATTGGTAAATATAACAATAAGACAAACCATTTGTGCTGTGAAATGCATCGGTACAATCTCAAAAAAATTTGAAGTAAAAAAAGGTGTTCGCCAAGAAAACCCGTTGTCTACATTGTTAATCAATACAGTTCTAGAAAAAAATGTAAGGGTTAGTGGGATAAATAGGTCCAGCACTCTTTTATACAAAGAGCACCAATGCTTAGCATACGATAATGATGTGGTTCTCATTGGAAGAAATGAAAAAGAACTCTCAAATATAGTAAATAGACTGATGCATGAAAGCTCTAAAATGGGACTAAAAGTTAATATTTATAAACCCCAGTACATGGAAATCTCGTGCAAAAAAGAAATAAATATTGGATGGATCATTTGTAGAATTCGAGAAGGTGAATGAATATGATGAACTTATGTACTCTTATTGATCAAACATGTAAGAAAGAAACTGAAATCAACCTGAGACTAACCAAGAGCAACAGGTGTGCTGGAGCCATGAGCAAAATAATTAAGGCCCAAGATATATCTTGTAATACAAAATTAAGAAATCATGAATGTGTTGCTTGTGTGAGTCCATTTCAAATAGGTAAAGAAATAATAAATAAAACTTACTCACAATCAATTTAATTTAACTATCAGACGACCGGTTTCGCTTTCTACAATATGCAAAGTATCTTCAGGTCTCGATACAAAGTTAAATAAATGCTGAAATGATAAAAACCCATATTAGGGTGTTGTCTAATAAAGATAAACGAATTAGATGTTGTAAATTACAATAATTATGCCAATATTACATGTCTGTGGTTTTATTTCAAAATGAGTAAGTTGAATAAAAAGGTATAAAAAGTTTTAAAAAATTTTTAACAGACTAGGTAAGACCCACAAATTGTTATAAAATAGTCTATTAGATTAGAGTATACAAAACTTTAATTAGACGCACAATGCAATACTGTATCTGATAAAGCAGCCCCTACAGCGACTTCCGATCGCTTTGTCCTCTTTCTCTGCTACTTCTAGCTTATGTCCAATGGTTGGTAATGGCCCTGAAATATTCTAATCAACGCCAGGATTAGAATAATGGAGCAACTGACTGCATACCCTTTCTCTAAATTCTACCACAGATAGTTTACGTTGATGGCTCTTATTATACAGAAATAATAAACTGACAACCGTTGTCCCCAGTAAAGTCTCAACAGTTATTGTAAGAATACGGGTCGCAAAGATCTTTAAAAGTTTTAGCTGCATTATAATCGACTACAGCTAGTAGTTTCTGTCGCTTACTTATTTCTACCATATTATTAGTGTGTATTGGAAAGATCGTGTATTGTACTAAAAATTAGAAAATGTCGTGGGTTCTTTTACTTGAATACTACTAGGGTTTGATTTTCCTTTTCATTTTTAATTGCATGTCCAAGATATATATATTGTTTTCCCTTTTCTATACTGATGTTATTTATCGTGATGTTTTCTATGCTGTTGCTTAATATCTTTGTTTTGTCGAGATTCATTTTTAATCCTACTTGATTCGATCTGTGATTTAAATCTTGTAATATTGACTTTAGTTCATGGATATCGGTGCTTATTAATACTATGTCGTCTGCGAAACGCAAATGGTTAAGATATACTTCATTTATTTTTAATCCATTTTCGGCCCAATTTAGATTTTTGAAGACATTTTCTAATGCCAAAGTAAATAACTTGAGTGAGATGGTATCGCCCTGTCTCATACCTTTGCCAAGGTCTATTTTCATAGTTTTCAGAGAATCATCTATTTTTACGTGAAAAGTAGTATCACCCTATATATTCTTAAGAAGGGCAGCATATCTTGAATCTACTCTGGCGTGGTCCAATCCTGTTAAGAAAGCCCATTTCTCGATACTGTCGAATGCTTTGTGATAATCGACAAATGCCAGATGTAGTGGTACATTGTACTCTATGGTTTTTTCAATATCTATCCGGATTGTTTGCAAGAAATAGATAGTGCTAAGACCCTTACGAAAGCCTATTTGCTCCACTGGTTGGTATGCATTTAGCTTAGCTGTCAGTCTATTTGTTATTATTCGGGTTAGTACTTTGTAAATGTGTAATAAAAAGCTTATTGGTGTAATGCTCTCATTGCCTCTTCTAATACAGTGCCTCTCATTTTTAGCATCTGTGAAATAATTTTAGCTTCTCCTGATGTTTTTCCATTTTTCATTTGGTTTAGGGCGGCTCTAATTTCTGATGTTATTATTTCATGGAGATCCTCTGAGATATGTTTTGTTGGTATACCGGGATTCGGAATGTAGAAGTATACAGCTTCTCATAAAATTTTCGGATTTCTCTAACGATTTCTTTCTTATGCGAGCACAATGTTCCACGGTCGTCTTTTATCTTTATGATTTTATTCCTGCCAGTGGATTTACATGTTTTAGTACTTTCATGTTCTTATTGTTCTCTATGGTTTCAAGAATCTGGTTTGTTCTATAAGCTCTGAGGTCTTTTCGAATATTTTTCTTAACGCTTCTGTTAAGCGCTTTATAGTTCGGGTTATCTGTGTTCGTTCTTCTTCTTTTCTCTATCTGTTCTAGAGTCTCGGGTTTTAGTTTAGCTTCTTTTCTTACTTGCTTTTTGTATTTTACAACAAAGTTTCTTAGTGACTATTTGTATGTCTTTAGTGATTTTCTCAGCTAGTTCATCTATATTGTTGTGCTCAAAGGTATTTGCTACTAGTTTCCGAGCTAATTCCTCTTGGTATTTCTCTTTATTACTGGCTAGGATGTCTGCCGTCGTTAAAGGGTTTGTTGTTAATAGTTTTTGTCTTTCTCTGTTTACGTTAATACGTATATCGGCACGAACTAGTCTATGGTCAGAGTATTATACAATCTGGTGTTCTATTCTTCGGTTAACCATGCAAGCCACTCCTCCTTGGCTGTGGTTCTCTCCTGAATTATATTGGTATAGAGTGTGCCCAACTTTTAGGGTGGTCTTTTTCTCTTCTTAAAGTCTCGTTTCACATAAGCTTACAATATCCCATTATATTATATACCAATACTATTATATACCAATATTATCATACGCTAGAGAAACCTGAATACTGGACAGAGTGAGAAGTGAAGAAATAAGAAAAAGCATTGGTCAAAGACCAATATTGACAAACATCAAAAAGAAACAAATGAAATAAAATGGTCACGTGGTAAGAATAGATCAAACCCGACTAATCTAGAGAATAATAGAAATGGGAAAATCAACAAAAAGAAGAAGAGGCAGACGACGAAAGAAATGGTTGGACCAAATAGAAGAATATGGAACGAAAAGAGGAAAAACCGTGGAGGAGATGAAGAAATTTACAAAGAAAAGAAGAGAGTGGAAAATTGATAAATGATAAATTATAATGACACTCTTTCATCCGAAAGGGTATGATGGAGAGCGTGAGAAGAAGAAGAAGATGTTTCATCTAAATAAAAATTTTCGAAATCAAAAGGTATTTTATAAATACAATCACTACACAAACGATACTTTGACTCTTTATTTCAGGCTATTTGTCTGATAAAAAAAAATAAAAGAATTAAAGTTAATTCTTTATTTCCTGCTGTTAAATTCTCTAACATTTTTATTTGCGATAGATGTTTTGTAATAGAAGTTTTTATGTTTTGAATGAAATTAGGAAAATTCACAAAAGTTATATATCTTTTTGCTACACATCTTTGCAAAATATTACGTCAATGACGTTAAAAGTAAATTTGCGTTTCATATTCCAAGTAAACAGTAGGGTCTTTGCCCTTAATCCTTAATTAAATATCTTCTAAACGATTTATAAAAACATTGTTTTGTACGATTCCTAGAAAGGAACATTCGTTATAAAACTACACAAATTCAAAAGATACACCAATCTTATCTCTACATGTGATATAGACTAGTTGAAAAAACGTATCAAGGTCATTGGGAAATAAATTATATTTGCAGATCTGGAAATGTGTGCTAAATTAATGTACACAAGAAATTGCATCGACTGTTGATTTAAACTTTATGGTGGTAAACTATAAATGTTTGTTTTTTAACATAATTGTGTTACAGTGTAATTCTAGTGGACCACCTGTTGTCAGTTTTTCTCGCTAAATGTCCCGCCCACTGCCATTTTAAAGATTTAATTCTATAGATTACATCAATAACGTGGAAGGTTTATAAACCGTGGAAGTTTATAACCTATGTTACGAAGCCGACTAACGAGAAAGTGATTCTAAATCCCTTAAATCCCGAGGATTGGACACATTATTACAAACATCTATGAAATGAGAACAGAGACGAATTTAAAGAAGATATGAATTCGTCAAGAATCGAAATTCTGGGAGAGCATATTACCATAGATATCAACATAGTTCAAAAAGGTATAGCAGGGATGAAGAATGGAAAAGCAAGTGGACCAGAAGGAGTAACTACGGAATTAATAAAGAATGGCTCAGAGAAATTACACAGAATGATCACGGTGATATTTAACGAATATATTAATGGACATCCAACACTAGATGAATGGAAAACAGCATATATGACCCCAATATATAAAAAAGGCCCAATATATGAGTCGGCTATACGGTCGAATAATACGGGACCTGATTGAGGACGATTATCAATAGTCTGAAGACGAAGAACAAGGAGGATTTAGAGCAGGTCGTTCATGTACAGATAACATCTTCTGTCTTAAACAAATTATAGAAACTAAAATTGTGACAAATAGAAAGTTGCATATGACTTTTGTAGATATTGAGAAGGCATATGACACAGTCCCGCTAAATAAACTGTGGAAAGTCCTGTGGGAAGTCCTCGGCACATCAAACATACATCAAACATTGGTTAGTGCTCTCAAAGATCTATATTATGGTTCAAACTACCAAATGAAATTCGGAAACCTCATAGCTGAAAATTTTGCAGTTATTAAGGGTCTCAGACAAGGATGTTGTATCTCTCCGACTCTATTTAAGATTTATATCTCTGCAGCTCTGAAACAATGGAAAAGGAAAGTCAAAGGAATGGGTATACAATTGTACGATCAGGATTACATATATACTTTACAGTTTGCAGATGATCAGGTGGTGATCTCAAATGACAAAGACGACATGGAATACATGCTTAGAAAACTAATTGAAAAATACCAGAAATGGGGATTACATATCAATTTAGAAAAGACAAAATATCTCTCAATTGGAGCTGAAGCAGAACAACTCGATATCGATGACAATCAAAAATAAATCCATGTGACGAATATAAATACCTGGGCGTCATCTTCGACCGTAGTGGAAAAGACGAACGAGAAATAGAACATCGAATTGTACAAGCACGAAGAGCTATAGCATGTTTGAACGGAGTTCTATGGAGTAAAGAAATATCAAAGAAAAGAAAATGGAACATCTATGAGACAATGGTTAAAACTAGCCTACTTCATGGAGCTGAGACATGGAGAATAACCGAGAAATATACGAAAAAGGTCGAAGCGACGGAAATGGATGCCATCAGAAGATCGATGAGAATATCAAGAGCCGACAGAATACGGAATGAAGTGATAAAACAACAAATGGGTATAGAGGGCATTATAGTTGAGGATATTGAGAGAAAACAGCTCATATGGTATGGGCATGTGAGCCGAATGGGGGACGAAAGATTGCCTAAAAAACGATGATGTGGCAACCCCCAGAGAAGAGGAAACGAGGAAGACCACTACAGAGCTGGAACCTGGGAACCTAGAGCGATTTCGAAATCTGGACGAAGACCTAACTAAAGACAGAATACAGTGGCGTTTGGGAGTCGGACAACGTCGTAAGACGTTATAAAACCGAATATGTATATATATATATATATATATATATATATATATATATATATATATATATATATATATGTATATATATATATATATATGTATATATATATATATATATATATATATATATATATATATATATATATATATATACATCAATAACCTTGGTTTTCTGTCTGATCCATTCTATTCTTTTTCGAGCTTTTTTTGTTATACCTAGCATGCATCGCTCCATAGACCTTTGAGTGACTTTGAGTTTCGATATTACCTCTTTAGTGTCCAAGTTTCGCAGCCGTATGTCATGATTGGTAGTATACACTGATCGATTGCTTTTTTCTTCACGTTGATTGGCATCTTCGATTTGAATATAACTGCATTTCTACCAAAAGATGTCCAAGCTAGTTTCATTCTTCTGTTGATTTCTGAAAGTAAGGAGCCAGATTTATGTAATTATTGTCCCAGATATACATACTTGTCTACTGTGTCAAGTGCAGTGTTGTTTATTATTACATCTTGGATATCCACTAGCTCATTGTACATGGATTTTGTTTTTGTCAAGTTCATTTTTAGGACAACTTCATTGCTAGCTGCATTTAGATCGCTTATAAGATCTTGTAGTTCTGCAGGATTATTAGCAAACAAAACGATGTCGTCTACAAATCTTAGATGGCTGAGATATTCATCCATCACATGATACTATGTATTCTTAGTATCATGCATCCATCAGTGGATATTCCTTTGTTCTGCCAGTTCATTTTGCTGAATATATTTTCTAGAGTTGCAGTGAAGATCTTTGATGATATTGCATCTTCTTGTCGGACGCTTCTGGTATTGGGAAATTCTGGAGTGTCATAAATTTTTACCTTAGAGTTTGTTTTCTGTATCATTAAAGATATTGTCGATTGATTTAAAAGATATTAGATCACCTGGTAACAACTGTTAAATCTGGAAGTTAATTTCGTTAACATCAACATTTTTCGACGCCAAAACTACGCGCTTACTGAGTCAACTATGATTCAAGTAATTATTTAGTAGAGCTGGAAAGACACATACAATTAATTCGTGTTTGGTCTCAACAAAATTGCAGAAATTATTTAGAAGTTTGATGCATTATTTTACCGTTTCCAATATTTAGCAAATGTTTGGAAAATTTTTGCTCCAAAAGATCATTTTGCACTTGTACTCTTATGTTTATGGTCAATCGAACTGTTTCGACATTTCGCCAGAGAACTACGAACACATAGAAGCGACACGAGCCCCGAAATCCGTGTATCTTTTCTGTATACGCATGCCCGAAATTGGTTGATTTACTGTCAAAAACACGTGCGTTTTCTTCAACTCTGGTTGCTTACGATAGTCCGTAGGCACCCTTGGTAAATTCTTGACTATACAAGTGCATTTGACCATTTATCTAATTTACTTAGTAGATAAAAGTTTATAGTTATAGTTTATAGTTATAGTTAAAATATATAAGTTTATGGTTATAGTTTATAGTTAAAAGTTTAATTTATAAGTATATAAAATGTCTTCTGGTTATTGTTGTGCGTTTCGCGGATGTTCATCTGTGACAGGAAAAGGAATAAGTTTATTTAGATTTCCTAAGAATAATAACAGGTAATTACTATTGCTTTGTAATTATTATTAGTTATTACATAATAGTATTAATTTGACTTAAGATCAGTAAGCCGACGCCGACGTGTCCGTCCGAGCTGTCGTTAAGTGGAGCACTAAAAAAATTAATTTTTGTCTGCCAAGGGATAGTTCAAAATAAAAACCAGAGAGCTACGAACACACATTAAATTTATTGTCTCCGAAGGCTCAGATCAAAAAATCAACAGATGTTGGCCTACTGGTGTGAAAACGCTCGCAGACAACAATACGAATATAATATTTTTAGGAAATAAAAATATATAGAGGGTTTTATACACGAGAATATTTGATTTAAACGAAACAAAGAAATTCCTAAAATGCTCAAACTAAAAATTGTTGGAAACATAATTAGACCGATAATTGGGAAAATCTTAAAATTATGTAACTTCGGAACGACTGCACCAAATTAGATAATTCTTTTTTTTGTTGAGTTTGTTATTATCAGGAAAAGGTTTGTGTAAAAGATAATATTTAAAAAAATGTATGAAAAGACGTAAAAAACTGTTTTTTTTTACATTTTAAATGGGGCAATACTGTGATTAACAAAGGAATCTATGATTAACAAAATAAATGTCAGTATCAATAGATTTACATAACGACATAGCCGTATTTGGTATTGTGGTTCCAAATAATAAAGATGAAGTTTCAATATATCATATGGGAAGAAATGTTAACGGGACGTTTTGGAGAATCTTATCATTTTTCATTCCCAAAAGTCATCCCACTGTAGTTAACTTAGCTGTTCAGTGATAGAAGATTAGCAATAAGTCATAAACTGTTAAATAAAATAAAATAAATTAGAATAAAATGGAATATTGTAAAATAAAACATAATAAAATAGAAAAAAATAAAATAAAATAAAATAAAATAAAATTCAATTAAAATAAAATTAATTAGGCTAAAATAGTATTAAATAAAATTAAAATAAAATAGAATACAATATTATAAAATAAAAGTAAATTAAACTAGAATAAAATAAATTAAATAGATTAGAACGAAATGGAATAAAGTAGAATAAAACAAAATCAAATAGAATAAAATAGCATAAAATAGAGTAAGATAAAAGAAAATGAAACAAGATACAATTAAATTAAAGAAAATAAAGCAAAAATAATATAATATTTTTCTGTTTTTTTTTATTATTTTTTTTTTCTATTTAGTTTATTATCAAAGATGTAGTTTTTTATGTAGCTTAATATACATTTTAAAGAAAATTTATGACACACCAATAATATTTGTTCGTAAAAAATTTTTACAATTTAATCAACAACAATGGATTGAGTACAAAACTGCGATAGAAGCTGTGAACATTGAATCTTGAATTTATCCTTGATTCTCTGGGAAGGACATGAAAATATTATTGATTTTCTTGTTATTTGTAAGGATCAGGTTCCAGTAGCCCTAATGTTGACTTCATCTGGAATTTCTGTAACTTTATTAGAAGGCGGACGAATTGCACATTTTGCCTTGAAAGTACCATTTAACATACAAATGATGAATAATGAAACAACAAATTGCAACATCGCCAAAAACAGCGCAATGACGAAGTTTTTACTGGAATGCCAATTGTTTGGGATGAATGTACGTTGGCCTACAAGAGGTCATTACATCTACCGGACAGATCTTTGAAAGATTCTTGAGAAATAAATACGTGGCGGCATGTAAAGACGTTTCAATTGACAAATAACATGCGAGTGTTTTTGTAATAAGATCAAAGTGTAATTGTGATTTTGAAGCAGTTGTTAGTTAGTTGGTAGAAATTGGAATTGATAATGTCGCTATTGACACCTCGACCAAACTCATTTCATTACCCAGAGTTACTTTACAGACTCGAAACAGGAGCTTATCGAATTTTGATATAATATGTAATTTCTTAGCCGTACGAAGTTCGCCAGGTCTGCTAGTTTTGAATAAAAAACAATCTTGTAATTCCAATGTAAATCATAAACACCAATAAAATTACTGTTTGTAAAAGATCCAGTTACTTTAAAATCTTTAAAAAAATTCCCTTAATGTAATTAAACGTTATTGAAGCTTACAAAGAATTCGTAAACAATAAAGTCAATATTACTAAATTTTTTCATAGAGATAAAATTAAATGATTTGTTAAATAAAAATCTTTTGAGTTGTTAGCGCTGAATTCTTTGTATTTTTTTATATGCATCAATAAAATAATCTGAAATAGAACCAAGAAACGTACTTAATTATTATAAACCGTTATCAAAAGTTAAACAATAATTTAAACGATATTTGCTATGTCGTTGTCAATACCGCAGCTAAAAAAGACACGTAGAAACAACCTGACAATTTTTGTCTGCATGGGGCGAAGATTATGTGATTTTGTTTATCAAATATTCCACTGTTGTGACGACTGTTAATTTTAATAGATTGCGTAACTTGTTTTTGAGAAATATTGTTGTTTACACAAAACATTTTGCCAGCTTACATTGTTTTTTATTTTTTTATACGTAATTGTTGAAAGCAGAGAACTTGTATTAACTCTTGTGTTTCGTTTTAGCTTCTTAAAAATATCTACAAGACAAAAAGTGAATAATCTGGGTGAGAGAGTGTCTTCTTGTCTGACTCCCCTGGTAGTTTTATGAGGTTAGTTATACTTTCGTGCAATTTTATATGTATAGTTGCATTTTCCTTATGCTTTGTGTATCTAGAATCAAAGACCTTAGACTTCGCCTTACTATGTGTCACAGATAAGACATTTTTCGATGTTTAACAGTCTTTAGAGGTTCTCTATCTTTGTTGACTCTGTTTGCAATGAACGTTCTCTCACAGAGATGCTTAGACATGAACCAAGAAATTTACGCCTGCTTTATTGATTTCGAAAAGGCCTTTGACAAAGTACAACATGAACCACTAAGACAAGTTCTAATAAAAAAAAATATAGACAGCCGAGATATTCGAATTATATGCAATCTATATTGGAATCATACAGCAAATGTCAAGGTTGAGGGCAGACTAACAGAAGAAATTCAAATCCGTCGAGGAGTCCGGCAGGGATGTATCTTATCGCCACTTTTATTTAATCTCTATAGTGAAGCTATCTGTGAACAAGCACTCGAGGAAGAAGATCTTGGTCTGATAATAAATGGTGAGATGATCAACAATATAAGGTATGCTGACGATACAGTTCTCCCAACGGGAACGCTAGTAGAACTACAACATCTCGTTCAAAGTCTCAATATATACTGTAACAGTTACGGCTTAAACATTAATTTGAAAAAATCCAAATTTATGGTAATCACGAAATCAAAGAACATCAGAGCTAATCTTGTAATAGACAATACAACGATTGAGCGTGTGCTCTGTTATAAATATCTAGGTGCTTGGATCACAGACGATATTGATCAAATAAAAGAGATTAGATGTAGAATAGAAATCGCTAGATCAGTCTTTAATAGAATGCGCCAACTCTTTTGCAATCGTGATATCAATATAAAGTTACGAATACGAATGCTGCGGTGTTCTGTCTTTTCTACCCTGTTATATGGAGTTGAGGCTTGGACACCAAAACAGTTGACCATAAAAAACATCGAGGCTTTCGAGATGTGGTGCTATAGGCGCATTCTCAGAATATTTAGACAAAAGATGCGAAATTCTAAATGAAATAAAAACTAGAAAGATGGAATACTTGGGGCACATTGTGAGAGGTGAAAAGTACGAACTTTTAAGAAACATCATGCAGGGTAAAATTAAGGGCAAAAGAAGTGTGGGAAGAAGAAAAATATCGTGGCTTCGTAATCTACGTGAATGGTTCGGGTGTAGTTCGATTGAACTTTTTAGGCGCGCTGCTAACAAAGTCGCAGTGGCCATGATGATTTCCAATCTCCGCTAGGAGTGGCACGAGAAGAAGAAGAAGAATCTTTGTTGACGCTCCTTAGTACTTCTTAATTAGTAAAAAATTTATTAAAAATCCTTTGTAAAAGGTATATATTTAGGCCCAAACGGGTAAGTTAAAAAGATGGGCGTTTGGGCCTAAATATAGACCTTTTACAAAGGATTTTTAATAATTTTTTTAATATATGGTATACAGCTAACTACAGGAACATAGATTCCTTGTGGATTCTTTATTAGTGTTCCTTACAGTCCAAGGTATCTTCAGCATTCGTCTATGAACCCACATTTCCAATACTTTTGTTCATAATCGATACTTTTAGCGTTCACACTTCTGCACTATATAAAAGTACCAACCAAACATAGCACTTAACCATTCTTTGTCTTAGTTCTAAACTGAGATGGTTATTGCAAAGAAATTGCATTTTCATAAAAGTAGTTTTAGTCATCGCTATTCTACGTTTTATATCTATGTCTGGATCTAGTTGGTTCGTTATTACAGTTTCTAAATATGTCATTTTGTGAACTTTCTCAACTTAAACTCCGCTAAATTGAAGCTTTGTATCAGGATGTGGGTCACGACTAAACACTAAAAATTTGGTTTTGTTTGAGTTTATTTTAATGCCCATTTCCTCTCCTACCTCGTCAATACGCTCAAGCAGAATTTGGAGACCTTCAATATTATCTGACAGAATTACTGTATCGTCTGCATATCTAATCACATTAAATAGTTCCCCGTTGATTTTTATTCCATATGGTTGTCTCTCAAGTGCCTTTGTAAATAACTGGTTTGAGTAAACATTGAATCATGTTGGCGACAAAATGCAACCTTGTCTGACCCCTCGTTGTATGGAGATCTCATCGGTGTAGTTATCTCCAATTTTTATTGACACGAATATCCTTATCATCTTCTTCTTATAGTGCCATGCACCTATAGTGCGTTTGCGGGTTATCTTAAGGCCAGACGTCTGTCTTTTGTGGCATGTAAATGATCGCCAGTGATATTTATACCTGTTAAATTTTTTGTAGCCACGACATTTGTTTGCGACCTACTCCTCTCTTGCCTTCAATCTTTCCCTGGATGATTAGTTGAGGGATTATGTATTTTTTTCCTCTCAGAATATGGCCGAGATATCTAATTTTTCGTACCTTGATCAAATTGAGTAGTTCTCTCTCAGTATTTGCCTTTCTTAAGACTTCCTCGTTTCTCCCCCTATCTGTCCATGGTAGGCGGAACATTCTTCGCAACGTCCACATTTCGAAGGCCTCCAACTTATTAATAGAAGGTACTCTTAACGTCCATGTTTCCATTCCGTATAACAATATGGACCATACATAGCATTTAGCCATCCTGTAGCGGAGATTGAAGGAAAGGTTGCGGTTACATATTAGCGGTTTAAATTTGATAAAAGCTTGTCTCGTCCAAATTCTTCCGTGTTGATTGATTTGTTCAGTCTCACTCGTGCTTTTTGATTCCAATAGAGATTCTAGATAACTCTTATATCTTTCTCGTCAATGTTAGCGTTGTGTAGCATTTTTATCATTGCGTCATGTTTAACCGTGTCAAATGCTTTTTCATAATCGAGGAATGTTATGACTACATCCTTTCGTTGATCCATGCAGTTTTGTACAAGCGTATTCAAGCAGAAAGCTGCTTCACGTGTACCTAGTCCGCTCTTCAAACCAAATTGTGTCTCACCGCTTAGATCTTCCAGCTTTCTGAACATTCTTTTGTGAAGGATGCGAAGAAACACCTTAAGCAGATGGCTCATTAAACTTATCAGTCTGTGGTCATTATAAAGGTTGAATAAAGCCAATCCGTTGGAATATGGCCGGTGTTGTATATGGCGTTGAAAATTGTTACCAGCATGTCGATGTTATCATCTTCTAACTTTTATGGCTTCCGTAGTAATTCCATCCGGTCTAGGGGCTTTTCCTAGTTTTGCTACTTTTATAGCGTACTCCACCTCGGCGCGAATAATGGGAGGGCCGGATAAATTTTCCGTGGGTAAGTTAGTAGTTGGCAGATTCGGTCTATTATCCGCAAAGAGGGACGAAGCATAGTTTGCCCAGATTTTAGTTAGTTCTTCCTATGTATGAACGTAGTTTCCTTGATCATTCTTCAGGCGAGTCTAAGGCTACGGTTATATTGGACGCGTACTCTGACGACTAACAAGTCGGACGTATTCGTGCGTAGTCGGACGATAGAAACAAACACGGGCAGATAAATAGGAACGGTTATATTGAATAAGTACTAGCCGTAAGTTTATGCACGTTTACGGACGACTAATTTAAAAAATACAAACTTGTTTGTTTTTTTCCTGCGGCAACGTGCGTCTGAAAATGGATCTTGAAAAATTAATTTTGGGTGTATTTGAAAGAAAGTCATTATGGGACCAAACTAATAAAGATTATCACAACCGAGATATGGCTCGTAAGATGTGGATATCCCTGGCGAAAGAAATGGGTGAAAACAGTAAGTATATGTATAGATATTTGCATTATTTTTAATCTAATATTTATTTAATACATATTAAAGTATATTATACTATTTAGTATCGTCAATAATTAAATTGCGTATATGCATTTTATATTATGAGAGGTTAAAAACGATCATATTGAAATGGAACGGACCCAGCGTTACTATTAAAATAGGTTTTAAAAGCATCTCTAATATCATATGCTTGTTGATTCGCTCTGTTGTTTATTCTTGATCTATTTGGTTGGTCCGTCCCCATAGTTGCCACTGTTTCTGAAAGATTGAATTCCTTTATACCTTCCTGGTCAATAACAATGTTATGAAGAATACATGTACATTTTACAATTATATCAACTTTGTCGGGGTAAACTTCCATTTCGTTTTTTAATACTCTCCATTTGGACATTAATATCCCAAAAGCACATTCCACCATTCTTCTCGCTCTTGAAAGTCTATAATTAAATACTTCTTCTTCTTCCTGCAAATCTCTTTTGGGATAGGGTCTCATTAAGTAGGTTTTGAGAGGATATACTTCATCACCAAGAAGGACATACGGAAGTACCAAATTACTTTGAGGAAGTGCTCTATCTTCTGGTACATTTAACGACTTATTTTCAAGATGTTGATATAGCGAACTATGTGAAAAAACACCTCCATCACTTTGTTTTCCAAAAGCCCCAATATCAACGCAGGTAAATCTGTACTTTGCATCTGCAACTGCTTGAAGTACTACAGAGAAATATCGTTTGTAGTTATAATACATGGATCCCGAATTAGAGGGACATCGTTTTCGAATATGTTTGCCATTGATACATTCTATACAATTCGGAAAATTCCATTTATTCAAAAAATCATTGGAAATTGATCGAAACATGTCTTCTGCTGGAAAAGGCATATGCCGTTCATAAAAAGTTTCCCATATGATAGTGCACGTTTCGTAAACAATTAATCTTATAGTTGTGTGAGACATTCTGAATGAGAACGCCAAGGAGCGAAAAGCGAGTCCAGTGGAAAGATATCTAAAACAACAAACAAAATGAATTAATTATTTTAAGACAATAATTATTGATAATTGTTATTATAATTATAGATAATTGTTTTAGATAATAATTATTGGCGCAGACACACACACTTTAAAGATGAATTTTATCTTATTAATTTTGTTTCAATTCACCGTAAAACGTATTTAATTTTTCATTTTCTAAAACATACTATTTACTTCTTGACTTTTAGGTGATGTACTCAAATCGAAATGGTGAGGATTAAGAGATAACTTTAGAAAAGAACTAGCAAAAACAAATAAAGGGCGATCCGGAGATTCTGGTGAAATATTAGTAACATCAAAATGGCCTTATTTCACAATGATGCTTTTCCTAAAAGACAAGATGACCCAACGAAATGCTACAGGAAATATTCCTCCTCTCAATAACCAAGAAAATTTATATGATAAAAACACTACGCCAGATACAATCTCTGAATCTGATTATGATAGAAATCATAATTATGAATTAAATTCAGATCCAGAATTAAATACTGAAATTATTTTCACTACGACACCCAAGGCTGCTAAAATAGCTCATACAGATAAGGAAACGGGTACAAATGGGAAAAAAGCTAAATCTTCGATATATGAAAAAATGGTAGCTATAGAAGAAGAAAAACTTAAAGCATACAAAGAAAAGTTTAAGGAAAGGCCAAAGGAAGAAGATAGTGACTTCCATTTCTTCATGAGTCTGATGCCGTACATGAAAAAAATACCCGAAGACCAAAAATTGTCAGTACGAATAAAAATACAACAAGTTCTTTTGGAAGCCCAACAACATGCTCAGTCTGTCTGGACAAGAACTACTACAGTGGATAAAAAAATCGATCAAAGCAGGCATCAAGTGGAAATACCATCAGATTCATCAGAAAACGAAGTAGGATGTCCAGGTGTGCGAGAATATTTGTATAATTTTCAGTAGTGTACTGACTTTTTTAGTTTATTTTAGTTTTTATATCCTAACTTCATAGAAAGTATTTGTTTTTTAAGTTTGTATGAAAAATAAATTTAGTTTAATAAATAATTTCATAAGTAATGACTTACCTTAATGTTAATGCCAGTTTTTCTGCTGGTTGAATACACTTTCTAAAGTTCGACTGTTTTTCCAGTCTTTCGGAAATATGAGACAAAATACAATTAAATGTTTCAGGTAACATTCGAAAATATTCAAAAAACTTCTGTGGTTGGCGTAACAAATCATTCCATATTAAGTGAAACTCACCATTTTCTTCTCTATTTCTATATATATCATTTATCCATACTCTTGAGTTTTCTAACATCAAAAGACGTACAAAATTATTTTCTAATAAATATTCTTCATCTTCGGCCATGTTTTCTGAACACATAGTCGCAGTTAAACGCTTGCAATCCGACCACCTAGTCGCACTACCAATGTCGTCCGTTTATATCCGACTGATTGGTCGTCAGACCACGCGTCCAATATAACCGTAGCCTTATGGTGTTTCTTGTATATACTCGAAATTTCTTTGACCTTTTTATGTAGTCCAAAGCTGTTTCCCTTTTCTTGTAGTGATTCCAATTCTTCACATCGTTCTTTCATCCAGCTCTCCTTTGCGTTTTTAATTCTTGCTCTTATCGTACGTTGGATTTTCTTGTATTCCTGTTGATTCTGATGTATTTTGTACTGTCTGCATTTCTCCATTAGATCAAGTATCCCTCCTCCTCAATCCTTTAGCCCTTGTCAGGGCGTAGTGACACCCTAAATATTGTTAGTCTGCTGTCTCCATTGACTGCGATCTTGTGCCATATGGACGGCTTCATGTAGGGATTTTCCCACCAAACTCTTCATTTGGTCTACCCATCGTATTGGAGATCTTCCTCTTGGTCTTCGGCCTTCTACCTTTCCTTCTACTACCAATAGTTCCATGGTGCCCCTTCTTCTAGCTATGTGGCCGAAGTAAGTTAGGTATGCTTGGTTTACTTTTTTTAGTAGCCTGTCTTTTATATGAAGCTCTTCCAGAATTGACAGGTTGGTCCTATGTTCTGTCCAGGACACGCGTAGAATTCTTCTATATACCCACATTTCGAAGGCTTCAATCTTACTCCTATCGATTTTTTTGAGAGTCCATGTTTCAGCTGCATATGCAGCAATGGGAAAAATAAGGGCATTGACCAATCTGAGCTTAGTATTCCTTGTTATTGTTCGGTCTTTCCATATTTTAATTAATTTAGCAGTTGCTTTTCGACTACTTCAAAAATCCCTATTTGACGTATATGCGGTAGATTATTATTTGCTCTGTCTACAATCATTATTTTTGTTTTTCCGGTGTTGATTTGAAGTCCGAATTCTTCACTTATTCGGCTTAGCCGTTCGATGATGGTAATCAGTTCGACTTCATTCGCTGCTAGTATAAGTGTGTCATCTGCGTATCGCAGGTTACTGATTTTTCTGCCTCCTATAGTGATTCCTCCATCGCATTCATCTAGTACTTTTCTCATTATATATTCAGAATATATGTTGTACAATAATGGTGATAGTATGGTATAGGTGGTTAGGTACTCCCATATTTTCCATTATACTCCAGAGAGGATCCCATTTTACTGAATCAAAAGCCTTTGTGTAATCTACAAAACAGAGCAACATTGGTATGTTATGTTCTCTCGCTTTTTCTACTATCTGTCCGGTGTTGAGTATTTGCTCACGCGTTCCCTTTCCTGGTACAAATCCACATTGTTCTGGAAGATCAAGTATATCTTCCGTCTTTTTTCCACTCGTTTTTCTGATTTCTTTATCATCTATTCCGATATTTTACAGTATTTGCATTAATTTTACATGCTATACTTTATCGAATGTCTTTTCGAAGTTCACGAAACATGCAAATACATCTTTTCTTTGGTCACGGTATTTTGTAATAAGATGTTAAGCGCAAAAAGTGCCTCCCTGGTTCCTCTAGCACTTTTAAATCCAAATTGGGTATCTTCGAGATCTTCTTCACATTTGCGTCTAATTCTGTTGTGGAGTATTCTTGCGAAAATTTTAAGAGCTTGGCTCATTAGGCTAAGTAATCGAAATTCTGAGCATTTTCTCGCATTGTGTGTTTTAGACATTGCGACAAAGATGGATTTGAGCCAATCTATGGGAATCACTCTGGTGTTATATATTGAATTAAAAAGTCTTACTACTACTTTTATGTTATCATTATCTATTAGTTTCAGCAACTCAGTTGGTGTATCATCTGGACCACAAGCTTTTCTAATTTTAGCATTATTTATAGCGTGTTCTACCTCGCATATCATAATTTCTGGGCCATCAGTACAGTTTTGGTAGAATTCGGCAATATTATTTCTGTCCTCTTCCATCTTCAAACAACTCTGATATATACAGCTGCCATTCTGTTCTTATTTTGTGCTCATTTACAATAATTTTGTAATTATTGTCAATGAGTACAGAGGGAACTCGTTTTTTAAATATGTTACTCCGTTCTTTTAGTTTTTTGTGCACATTAAATAAGTCGTGTTTAGATATTACTTCCTTCATTTCGTCGCACACTTCTCTTATCCATTTTTCTTTGGCTAATTTGATCTCCTTTTTTATTCTTCTCTGCAGGTGTCTATATTCTGTTTGATTAGATTTTATCAATCGATGTTCTTTCATTAATTTCAAGATGTCGTCTGTTATCCATTTATTTTTCTTGATTAAGTTTTTTCTATAATCATTGTTTGTGGAGATTTCGTTAACGTAGTTTTTAAATTTACTCCATAGCTCTTCTGGATCTTCTAGATGTTCTCCGATGTTTTTTATTCTATTGTTAAATTCTTTTTTAATGTTATGTTTTATGTTTATATCGTCAAAGTTAAGTACATTGGTTTTTGGTTTTTGTCGCTGAATTCGTTTTAACCTCAGTTTAATATCTGCTACAAGTGGTTGATAACCAGATCCAATATCTGCCCTAGGAAATGTAGTGACTTTTTTGACAGCATTTCGGAAACGCTCATTTACAAGTATATAGTCTATTTGATTTCTTGAGGACTCAGGGTTATTGCCATCATCAAATGGGGTTTTCCAAGTGTATAGTCGTCGCTTGGGTAGTTTTATACCAGGTGTTTGCAATGATCATATCGTTTTCTTTACAAAATTCATACAATCTCTGTCTTCGATCGTTAGGTTGTCCTAGACCATAAGAACCTACAGTCTGACCTCGTCGACCTTTATCAATTTTTGCATTGAAGTCGTCTATAATATATAAAATTTTGTGTTTATTAAGTTTCTGTAAGATGTCTTAGATCTGATCATACAACTTCCCGATTTCATCGTCATATTTTCTATCTGCAGTTGGGACAAAGATTTGAAGTAAGTTAGTTTTAAATCGTTAAGTATTTATTTGGAGTAATATTATTCTATCCAAGACTGGTACGAAATTGGTCACATATTTACTCAGTTCTGATGTTACTAATACAGCTAGACCATTTTTGTGATGCGGGTCTTCTGTGCTATTACCGAAATAATATAATACACTTCCGTCCTCTTTACATGATCCTGACTCTGGATATCTCATTTCGCTGATCCGATAAGCTATCAGTTCAGCTAATCTCAACAAATTGTTCACCTTCCCGTTTGTTATTTTTGTTTGAGATTGATTCCTTTTTCTGCTTTCTACATGACATGAAACTCAATTCACTGATATAAGATTTAAATTATTCTCTACTCAATATCTGACAAAAAATCGGCTGTATATCACGACAATAATTATAAAAGGTGTTAATATTACATAACGTGAAAACATATTCCCGTTTTTTGACTTATATACACTAATAAAAATTAGAAATCCGATGTATTTTTAAAATCTAGTTAATTGCTTCCATTTAGATCCATGGGGCTCTGTTTTACAGTAAGTTTCTAAAGAATAGCAGGAGGAGTCATGACCTTTAAACTTCTTCATAATTTCTTGACGTAAACCATCGTGCTTCACTGACTGTCTGAACTAGGAAGTGAATTAGTCAAATTATTTGACTTACTTTTTTATTTTTGCTATTCATGTTTCTTGCTACGTATCACAGTAAATATAATAAAGTAAATACCAACTTTTTGGTGGATGCTCCTTGACCTTTTTACACTAGTTATATCAATGATTAGTCATATTAGTTCACAGTAAAATTGATAAAGCCGTAAATTTCCCGTTTGACCTCTTTATACTGGTTTGTTTATAAAGGAATCATAGTTTTCTGATAATGTATTGTTCTGGTACGTGAGTTCAACGAGATGGAAACAAAACAGTTTACTACATATGCAATAGTTTTAGTTTTAATTTTTTCTGTAAGTATGGCATAATTGATTTTTTAATTTATTGATAACAATAATTGATTTATTTAACAAGCTTTACCGGCCACGTAAGTCTTGATCTAGAGAATTATTACATTTGTTAGTAATTGTAGTAACTACATATTTATAACTATTTCACTTACATACATATCAATATTCACGATTTTTCCATTGTTGATTTTACCTATTTATTATTTTTTACTCCATTCTACTATTTTTAGCATTTATAAATCTTATTTCGCACTCTCCATCGTACATATTTTACGTCGTCATTGTATACATTAGTAGTATTCTACTTAGTATACAATCAAATACTGAAAATAAAATAATCGATGGAGGAAAACTCTCTCACAAATGATATAAATCCTGAGTCATCCTAATAAAAAGAAATAAAACAAAGTTTAAAAATCAATTACCAAATTGATCAATAATAATAGTACAGTGTCTTGCATGGATGATTAAATGACCTATTTGGTTAATCGTTTCATTATCAGTAGTTCTCCAAGTTCCCTTATGTATATCTTTCTGGGGAAATCATGTCCCAGCTATTACCATGTGGGCGAAAATATATTGCCTTTTATTCTAGTCTTATTCGACATATCCTATGATTAATACCTTTAAAATCAATTACACTATGTTTGACTTTGCTACTTACAATTAATCCGGTACCAAATTCCAAATATTGCAGTTATTTTTTTCCAGAATGCCTGAGCTAGTCCACCTCATTTCCTGTAAAGCAATGATATCTGCTTTGGCTTTATTCATTTCTTTTATGAGCAGAGCCGTGGCTCCAGGCTGATAAGGGCTTCTTACGTTCAACGTGCAAATTTTTAAATCAATATCCTTATTTCGTTTGCGAGTTCGTCGTGGGTTAGACAGTCCGGTTTCTTTCTTTATAGCTCTCATAACAAAAGGTTTTTACAGGGTTGGGTAGCTAACCCAACGCCAAACCCCCTTTTTGGAGGGCCATTTCAGCTGTTCTCGATCAGAAACTCAGCAGTTTCCGACCCAACTTTCCACCCAGGTTGGATACTGGATCTCCAGTTAGGTTGGGTTAAGTAAACTGAAGTTAACTCCATGTTTTCGCATTCTACCCCTTTATCCCCCTTTTATATTCATCGTTTAGCGTTTTTATCATAAATTGTAAATCGTACGAGTCGTGGACTAACATAACTTGATCGTCTGCAAAGCTAAATAAAAAATCATATTTTTGTCTTATACGTATAGATATTTCCAGTCCACTACATCACATCTCCCGTATATTTTGTTTTACCATAAATATCTTTTTTTATTTCAGAGTCAAGTTGTGTCCTTCGAAATATCCTGCTCAGAAAAAGGTTTTTTATGCTACAGGGACAACAAATTTTTTCAGTGTATCCATGATAATGGAAAATATATAATTACAGGTTCTCCTCAAGATTGTCCGAAAGGATTTCTTTGTAAAGATACTTCAAGATATGAGTGCGAGGATCCAATTTAATCATACTCTGATATGATTTGGATAGAATATTAAAAAATTATGATACGTACATCATTCCAATTAATATCGTGTTAATGTACATATGTATAAATAAATTTATTCGAAAACAATTTTAGACTTTTACTTTTCAATTTATATTGAAAATGCCAAAACAGATTTTAGGTGATAATAAGGCCGGGGGTATGGCGCACAGGTTGGCGCGGGGTTAGCGCGAACATTTCTGATAACGGGATTTTGAATGGAGGATCGAGCGGACAATATTTTCTTTATGAGAGATCTCCATGTCGAAGGTAACCGGATGCCGTCATCTCTTTTTTTGATGAAGCCGTTTTCTATAGCTTCTCGGATAGTTCTTGGTTTATAGAAGCGTATCAGGGTTAGACAATTTCCCGACACGAGTAAAGACTCTCATAAATCAGGGATCGAAAATACTTTTACCCATTACTGTGTCAGAAGTAAGAGCAGCTTTAAAGGAAATGAAGAACCATCGATCGCCTGGTGATGATAAACTCGTTATCGAGGCAATAAAGGCAGGTGGAGAAATTTTATTAAAATCAGTAAGCGAACTGTTTACTAAATGCTTACATGCGGGTACGATTCCAAAAGACTGGAACAATGCAGTAATAGTCTTGTTACACAAAAAAGGCGATATTACTAAATTAGAAAATTATCGACCCATCAGCCTCTTGACACATATGTACAAACTCTTTATGAAAATCTTAACAAAGAGGCTAACACCTAAACTTGATTTCTATCAGCCCAAAGAACAGGCAGGCTTTAGGGCAGGATATGGCACAAATGACCATTTGCATATCATAAAGAACTTAATAGAAAAGTGCATCGAGTACAACATACCACTGGTTCTTGCATTTGTCGATTACGAGAAGGCTTTTGATTCTGTAGAGTTTGAAACAATACTGGAAGCCCTAAATCAAAGCCAATAGATTACAGGTACACGACACTAATCAAAAACATCTATCAGAACGCTACATCAAGTATACGACTGCACGAAGACACAGAAAAATTCAGCTTAGGTCGAGGAGTTAGACAAGAAGACAATATTTCACCAAAATTGTTCACGGCAGCTCTAGAGTCAATATTTAAGGTTAATCAATGGCAAGATATATGCATCAATATAGATGGAGAAAGTTAAATCACCTAAAGTTTGCAGATGATGTTGTATTAATCGCAGATAACTTACATGATACAGTTTCTATGATGCATTCGCTTAAAAGTCTGTCTGAAAGAGCAGGATTAAAGATAAACTTTGAGAAAACTAAAATTATAACAAATCTCGTAATGAGTGGAAATATAACTATTGACAATAATACCATACAACAAACAGACACTTACAAATATCTGGGACACGAAATCAAAATAAGCAGAGACAATCAAACACATGAAATACAGAGGCGAATAGGTCTAACATGGGCAGCATTTGGCAAATTAAGCCATATTCTAAAAAGTTCAATTCCCATGTGTCTCAAGCGAAAGGTTTATAACCAATGTGTTTTACCTGTACAAACTTATGGAGCAGAGACTTTAACACTCACGCAAAAATCTGCGAATAAACTTAGAGTTACACAACGAGCCATGGAACGTGCAATGCTGAACGTGAGCCTTCGAGACCACATAACAAACCAACAAATCAGGCGAAGATCAGGAGTTCAAGACGTCATCGAAAGAACCACGACGCTTAAGTGGAACTGGGCAGGGCACTTAGCCAGAACACAAGATGGACGGTGGACATGACGTATTATGGAATGGAGGCCCAGAAATTATAAAAGAAGCTGAGGACGACCACCGACTAGATGGACCATGACATTAAACGTGTAGCGGGAAACTGGCTACAAGCGGCCCAGTGTAGAGAACACTGGAAAAAACTGAGGGTGGCCTATGTCCAGCAGTGGACGCGATTGGCTGATTGATGATGATGATCAGGGTTATGGTTCTGCAGTTTTCTTAATTAATTTTGTGACCTGTATGAAGATGTTAATCTAGAACTGTAATTGAATTGGAATTGCGAACAGAAATGAAATGTTCGTAAATCCTATTTTTGGATTCTACGGTTTGTTTGGCCTATATAAGATCGGGTACAGTCTGCACAAGAAATTTCAGAAACTGCGAGTTTTGCGCTAGAGGAATAAGGGGGTAATTTTTGCTGATTAGTCAATATACCCACTGTTTTTCGGAATAAGCTAAAGCAATAAATTTTTCCTTTCAGTAATAAATTAGCAATAAAGAATAGTGTTGGTCTGAGTTCGGCCCTATAAAATGGATATAAAGAAAGCTTGGATTGAATTGCATTGAAAATATTGATAGAATTTATAAAACTTTTAATACCAAATAAAGTGTAGCTGTCATAGCTGTTAGTAATGTTTGTACTAATGGATAAAGATTTTAAATTAATAAAAATACGTATTTTATAAATAATTTTATTGCATTCTCTATCAAAAAATACTGGAACTATCCGTTCTTTTTTTGAAATACGTTTTAAAAAAGATAATAATAATCTTAAAAATAGGTACAGTAATCCACAATACGGCATTAACAAAATAACAAATACCGGCAGTCCAAGGAAAAAGTGCGACTAGATCACAATCATTAATATAAATAAAATAATAAACTAATATCACAAAAATGCCTGAAAAACCATTAAGAAGCGCTTCTAGTTGGGCATATTTTCTTTTACCAGCGAAGCCTCGATATACTATGTTTTCACAGAATCTTGACAACCCATATCCAAAACCAAACAGCAAACAACTCCAGGTTATGAAGTCGTTCGACATTTTTCTTTTGGTAAGTACTAAAATAAAAAAAACATTTGATAAGTATGGTATTGATATTAAATAGAATTACCAAATTTTAACAAGAATCTAATATAACCTCCTGAGACCTGATGTCCAATTAAATGGACATTTACGTATTATATATTTTTTTCGCAAGAACTAAATTTACACCGCCTAGTCCCACAGTCCATCGTAGTGTACATATTAGTGAACCTGACAGCGCGCTGTATTGATGAGACCACATTTTAATTTAGTTAACCTCTTAATCGCAAGTGATAAACATGGCGAGCAGTTCTAGAAAAACAATTGATGGTAAGTAGCTAATTTTATTAGATTATTAACCTAAATGTTGCTTAGTCTAATAACATACGATATTATAAATATATTAATGTGATTTAATTGTCTTAGCAAACCATTTTGAGTTTGTTTTTATCTAAAATAGGGACGTCCATTTCTATGGACGTCAGGTCTTTAGACATACATAAAATATTATGTATTATTGTGCATGAAACGTCAATAAATTAATTTAAAACTACAATTGTAGCTTTAATTCCCAAATAAAATATTATATTAGACTTTTTTGTTTCAGCTGTCTTTGGTAACAAAAAATTTTTAAGACCCGAAGTAGACCATGAAACACTTCTTGAATGTCTGGAAAGTTAGAATATAGACGTTTCAGATTCTGAAAACTATGATGACGGCCTTGATCCACATAAAGAATTGTCTCAGCAATCAGATTTGGCTCAATTTGGCTCAGATGATGAACAAGACACAGAAATACCATCCGAAGATGAATTAGATAACGTGCCACTCAACGAACGAAAGAAAAAGCTTGAGAACCGAAATACATGGAATAAAATGGGTGTTTTTGTCCCTCAGCATGTAGATTTTATTGGAATTGTCGATACAGTCCACGAGAGGCAAAATTGGAAAGTTGAAAACTACGTCGGTATGTAATTTGATGATTCAGATTTTGAGAATATTTGTAATTGTACGAATATTAAATTTTTGCAAGAAAAAGGAAAAGCTTTGAACGTTAATCTAACATTACTCTCATTTAACAAACAATCACATTACACCTATTTCTACTTCATTGGATAAAATTTATCTCCTCAAGAACTTCCCTGTTTATTGTCAAACAATTACAATAGTAAAAACTGAAGTTTTCCATTCAGCAATAGAGGATAGTTTGAACCATGTTCTTCCAACCATTAATTAATAGAGTACCGGCATCATTTAATTAACTTTGTATCGAGACCTGAAGATGCTTGTAGAAAGAGAAACCGGTCGTCTAGATAGGTAAATTAAACTGATTGTGAGTAAGTCTTATTTATTATTTCTTTTACCTATTTGATAGAAAAAGGTTTGAGCTTGAATTTAGGCACTAGATGATTTTAAAAATGATATTTTTAACTTTTGTTTCTTTCGTTTTTTTTTCAGTTTTATAACTCTAAAACGAGCAACTCTAGAAAATAATTGCCAGAGACCTTTTTTATTTAGTTGATTTTTCCAATTTGTTTAAAAAAATGTTTAAATAAAATTCGGACAACTTTTTATATTGGTGATTTCTTGAATCTTATCCTGGAGTGTCTCATAAATGCGATTATGCAAAAATATTTCATGGGTATATTTTTCCGAACGAACTCGATCTTTTCGTCTTATCTATATCGGTAATTTGCCAGTTCCATAAGTTCCGGTAACGGGGAGTGTGCCGGTTTTAGATGTCGCTCCATCAAAGATTCTTGTTAAAGATTTTGAAAATTTGTAAATTGTATAATTAATGTACGTCAATAATATCTACATATAGTATATATACGGATTGAACGAAATAAATTCGGAACATACGAAATATTATGTATTTCGGCTCAATTCTGCTGTAGGTGGTTGACCAACAAAAGGTTGTCAAATAATTATATTATAAAAATCCAATACTTCTGAAATCATAAAAATTGAAAGCTACTTATGAATCTACGATTTTATTATGCTGTCAAACCACTTATTGTCCAGGAAATGAAACATTTTACCTCGCAATTTTTTCGTCCTACGTGGATTGACTTGAAATTTTAACAGAAGGTAGGTAATAGACAAGGATTAAAATCTATATCGAACCAAAGTGCGTCAAAGCCTTGGGGGTGGTTACCACCCCAACTCGAGGGTGAAAATTTTTTTTACGTTTTAACCACAGGTTTCGATTAAAAAAGTGATTATAAACAAAAAATGTTCTATACATTTTTTTTTGTAAAACTGATATTTTTCAAGTTATTCGCGATTGAAAGTAACAACTTTTAGACGAAAAAATCGACGTTTTTAATCGATTTTTCGCGAATACCTCGAAAATGTGCATTTTATCAAAAAAATTGTAGAGAACAAATTTGTAGCTTTTAAAAAGACAAATACAATTCATTTTTTAAAATGTTTTCGCAATATAACAGGAACCGAAATACGGCCTAGCAATGTTCAGTGGTTTTCTTCAAATGCCAAATTTGAAAGATTTAAAGTCAAATATCGGGAAAACGATGCATTTTTGGAAGAAAACTCACAGAACCTTTTTTAAAGAGCATAAATAGACCTATCATAAAAAAAGAATCTACAAAACCAGTATATTAGGTAGTGTGGCGTTATACATTCGAAATTTTAAGCGTTCTTATTTTGAAATCCCATACAACAGAATAAAACATCTGCTCATATGTCTATGGCTTGGCAATGATAATATCAGAGCAACAGATTGGGGATGGTATTCCAAAGATGGTTTGTTATTACCCGTACGCATGAACAAACAACCTGCACCCGAAGAACTTTTGAAAATTATTTTTTTTGCCAATGCAAAAAAGGATGCGGCGTTTCATGTGGGTGCAGAAAAGTTGGTTTATACTGTAACTCTACTTGTTCTGGGTGCTCAGGTGAAGGGTGCAATAATAGTCCACCAATAATTGAAGAAGATAAGGATGACATAGATTACGATGAAGATGTAATTGATGACGAATAAAATTAATATTATAATTGTTTTACCTATAAATATAAATATTTTCAACTATTTATGTAAATGTATAAGAATATATGGTGCCTTTTTATGTTGATAGATTTTTTTGTATTTAATTATACTTTTTTCAATTTATATCTATTAAATTAGTTTATAAAAACTGCAATTTTGTAAAGGGTGATTTTCAAAAGTTGAAAGGTTGCAAAATTTTGGCAAAAAATTGTTTTCACCTATAACACTCATAACAATTGATTTTTAAGGGTTGAAAATGTATGAAATTGTTGAAAATGTATAAAGTTGAAATATGATGGAACTTTATTCAAAAGCACGAAACTATCATTATTTAATTAATTCAAGCCAAATTTTACCCATATTCAGGTTTAATAGGTTATTTTATAATTTTTGACAACTAGGGGTAGTTTTCACCCCTAAGAACAATCAGGGTTCGTCGACATGACATAAACTATAAAGCAGTGGATGAATTGAGCTTAAATCCACATTTTTATCCAAATCGATCCAAGGCGAAATCATTTTTTTAGAATTAGTAATTTTTTTACATAAATCTCTAACAAAGGTTACTTTCTAAGAGTTGAAATATGATGGAACTCTATTCTATAATATGTTATTTTATAATTTTTGACAATTAGGGGTAGTTTTCACCCCTAAAACCCTTCAGCGCACTTCGGTTCGATATAGATTTTGATCCTTGGGCTATTACCTACCTTCTGTTAAAATTTCAACTCAATCTATGCAGGACTAAAAAAATTGGGAAGTTTTAACTTTTTTCGAGCTTCATTTCCTGAACTATTATCGCTTCCTTTACGCAATCAACATTGTTGCGAGACAGATAGTTAAACGATATTTTATACAATGTCTATACCCAGGTATGGATTTATTTTTGTCCAAGTTTTATATTGGTCCACTATTTCAAATGCAGTTCAAACAGACATATATTAAATTGTATGATCCGTTTTAAATTCGTTTAATCTGTATATTGTATATATTGCTACGTTCCTATTTGAAATCAAAAATAAAATAAAAATTGCATCTTCATAGACCACGATTATGTAAATTTTCAATGTTCTGTATATGATAAAATTTATAAAAATAATTATAGCTAGTTTTAAGAAAGTGTGTTCGCCAATATATGAATGTTTGGTAAGACATCACAACAATAAATGATTATTGAGATAGCTATTCATAGGGTGAAAAATCCAGTAACCCATATATATTTCAAAGAGCGATTATTGTATCTGTAAATATTCTTTTGTAATAGTTTCTTAAAAATAGATAACACAATTTTTTGAGTTACACAAGTTTTTACACAAGTGTAAAATTAAGTTCTGGTTATAAAGATATAAGGAATTTTATTTATTCTTGGAACTCCAGAAAGAACAAGCAAATACGAAAGTTTGAGAATTTCTTTAGAATTACAAGAGGGGTTGAATTTGGTAAATTATATGGTATGGTTGAAAGTTTTTTTTATTTGATGAAAAAAAATAATGGAAGGGGAGAACGAGCCGATGTCTAGAATGAATGAGTACATTTTGAAAGTTCTGTTGGTTCGATCGAAAGGAGAAATCCAATTTTAAAGACCGTGTGTTGGAAAATTATCGCAGGTTGTGTAAAAGTTACAAGTGTTATTAGCAGAATAGTGGAACGGGTGATAGACCAAGCAGAGAGGTTCTTTTGAAAACTCCTTGGAGTATGATGTGTCCAGTTCTGTAAGTAACGAGGAAAAGTGTGTTTGAATTTGTGGCACTGAGTCGATAAAGGAGATCCTTGGGTCTTAAAAAGTAGAAGTGATTCAAAAAAAGTAGAGAATTGCACCAGGATAAGATAGGAACGAGCACTGTGGGAAGCAGTGAACAAGAACGAGGGCAGAATTTGCAGAGTAGCAGAAACACATTGTTGGGGAACGTGGACGAGTTCTTTTGGTTACAACACAATCCAGGAAGGAAAAATTTTACGTGTTCAGACATTGTCCATTTATCAGCAAAGGTCAGTCATTTTCTTTTGTGACATGAATGTACGGGTTTTTTGTATTAAATAGCATATTGCATATTAAATTTCAAAACATTTCATTATTATAAAATTATCCAAATTCAATCAGATTTGTTTGTTATAAATTGTTAAAGTCGGTTTTGTTACAAAGGAGACAATCTGTATATCGCGGTTGTTCAATTGGGGAATAAAAAAGATAGTAATTATGGCTCTATAGTGATCCCTATTGAGTGTAATGTTCTAACCAGCCTCGTTTTTAAAGAAGTGCGTTCCAATGATTCCGCCAGACCATAAAGCACACCAAACAGTCAGTTTTTCTGGATATAATGATTTCTCAACATACATTTAAGGATTATCTTAACTTTAAATGGGACAGTTTTGTTTCTGATGTAGCTATTCAACCAAAAGTAAGCTTCATAGCTAAACAAAATTCGAATCTACGAATCTACGCCTTGGTAGGTGATGATGTACCTTCAATTCTTACATGAGTTAGATTTTTTTAGCGCGCAAAGCAAGATGTTTCCGCAAAATCATCCGTAAAGTTAATAGACACGTATACAACTACTGTACATGATGGCGGATAGACTGATTCGCGTCTTTCTGTACTTCCTGTACTTCCTGTAGCAGACACAATTTTCAAAATAAATTTGTACAATTTGGAAGCGTTGTTCAGGCGTCAAGTCTATTTATGCTGAAATGACAAACTCAACTTAACATAAATCACTTGACAGCTATCAAAATGGCCGAAGGTTAAAAAAGTGTTACCAACTTACATTTCTATGCCTCAAAATATACCCTTTATAAAAAAAGAACAAATACTTACGTAGCATACTGCAACTAGATAATGTCAGTCCAACTATGAACGTTGCTCTCAATTTGGTAGCAGAAAATTTAATCAGTACAGGCAACAGCACAAGTGACAGGCACCAAGAAAAAGCTATATATGACAACAAAACAGCCATATCTTCTTTTCTATAACCATCATTTTTCTGGAGCGAAATGTACGGGGTAAGAGTTATAAAAAAGTTATAACTTACAGCGATGGATACTTTGGAAAACAATATTGGGTAAAAATGCAAATCGCTGAGGCTTCTAAATAACGGATTAAATAAAAAGTCTATAAAAAAGTCCTTTAATGACCTGAATCTCCTCCTCCATAAAAATATTGTATATGGAGAACAAGCACAACATGATTTTTTCTTAACCAAATCAACGTCTTTTAAAAATTTGTTCTGTTTTTCATTATAATTTGGAATATACTCAATATTATTTATGGGTTCAGGCTTAAGAACTACTTCAGTCAAAACTACAGCCTCTTTAACACTTTCTCTTCTTTCTGTTCTATTTATTTCTTCCAACGCAGTACTTATTCTGCTTAATCGCTTGGGATCTATAACGTTAATGTTTGTTTCTTCAACTTCATCTATTTCTTCAGGTATCTGCGGTAAAATACTAACGCCAGCATTGCTATAGTACAACTGGACAGTAGTTGGTGTTAAAGTTGGTAAATATCCCTCAGTAATTCTATCGGTAAAAGCCATGTTTTCTTCTTGCATGAGTAAATCATCCGATTCATCATTGTCTTCTTCGCTCTCTGTTTCATCGCAAGAACTGTCTTCTTTAACAGAGAAAGATTCGCTACGCTTTATATCTGAAGTATTCCCGGAGGAAGTGAAGACTTTCATTTCTTTCATTTGCTGAGAAAATCTACAAGAAAAATAATTTGATTAATGTTTTATACAAATACATATTTCTGTTGTACAATGAAAACATGTTTTCATTATAGATGAATATTTTGATTTTGATTTAGATATTTTGTTTTTTCTTGACTAATTTAAAAATGAGGGGTGTAGAGGTTGTTTATAGAGGTAGCACCTTTTATCCGAACGACCACTTCAAGCGTCATAAACGGGGGATGGTTCTTGATAACTGGTCCTCATAAGACAACTAACTCTCACTGATGGCTCCAGGTGCTACACCCCGGGCAACTGCATTGGTCTGCAGACTAAACTAAGTGAGGGTACTCAGATATGACGAGAATTTCACTGAGTGATTGCCGGTATAAGCAATCTCCCACTTACCGATCAACGGCTTCGGGCGGATGAGTTAGTAAGTGGTAGTGGACACTCTCTTGTCCTGGGGTTGAGAAATCGGCCTCGAAGGCGGATGAACAAAAACAAACTGTCAACGGCATAAGAATGTAGAAGGCAAGGGCAAACCACCTTAAAGAGTCTACACAGATATCGTAGTACAATTGTCATAGTTTTACAAAAAAGTAACTCCGTTACTGATCATGGATATCGAAGGCCAAGATCAGGCAGAGTTGATATCAAACGAAATCCCTGTGAAATACCCATTAGTAACACATTGTCCAATAAGAAGACTAAAATCGACAGAAAGTGTATGAAGATAGGCACGTGGAATGTTAAGTCAATATACCAAGCAGGTAAAATCCATAATGTCATTCAGGAATTGGAAAGACTTGTCATAAAAATATTAGGACTAAGTGAGACCATATGGCCCAATTCAGGTGACATATCAGTGGGCCAAACAAATATATAGTACTGTAGTAATGACAATGACGCAAATCACTGGAACGGAGTGCGATATTAGTTGACAAAACTACCCAGAAATTTGTAACTGGCTTCTTACTCATCTTGGATAGAGTTATGATGGTAACTAAAAATAGCTCAATCTAGAATCAAATTGAGATGCTATGTTTTCTCTGTGTTGTTGTACGGGGCGAAGGCATGGACGCTTACAGACACCACTATTAAAAAACTTTAAGCATTTGAGATGTGGCTTTATAGAAGAATGCTGAGAATATCATGGACAGCAAGGATCACGAACAAGGAAGTTCTAGGAAAAATGAAGAAGGAACCAGAGATTGTGTTTACGATCAAACGCATAAAATTGCAATATCTGGTACACGTTATGAGAAATCAGCACCGTTACTCCCTGCTACAGTCTATATTGTAAGGTAAAGTCAAAGGTAAGCGAGGACCCGGTAGAAGGAGAATATCATGGCTGCGGAATTTAAGAACATGGTTTAAGAAAACCTCAACGGAGCTGTTTCGAGCCGCAGCGAGCAAGGTTATGATTGCCAATATGATTTCCAACATCCGAAACGGATAGGAACCAGAAGAAGAAGAAGAATCAATATAATTCAAGTATATGCTTCCACAGTAGAAAAGTCGGATGAAGAGCTCGAACAGTTTTATAATGAATTACAACAAGCTTTAGAAGTAACCAAGTCTAGAGGCGTTACAAGTCATGGGAGATCTAAATGAAAAAATCGGTAGAGGACGTCAAGGTGTCAAGGAATCAATACTTATTATGATCTGCCGCCTAGGAGACGCTATATATGGAAATATCCAGCAGATAACCAACATAACGTCATCTGAAACCAAATTGACTACCTTCCCATCTGCAAACGATACCGAAATTCCATAAAATCAGTAAAATCATACCCCGGAGATGATGTGAGGTCAGATCACAATCCAGTTGTAGGAAGGTTTAAAATTAATCTAAAAAAGCTTGTGGCTTAAACTAAAGTAGAGAGGATACAAGTATCCCGTTTGAGAGATCCATTAACAAAAGAGCAAGTCAAACTAAAAATTAAAGAAGAGCTCACCAAAATAGGAATTATTCCTAGTGAAGATGTGAACAGGAAATGCCATTTGTTAAAGGATGCTCTTATACGCACATGTGAGACAACACTAACAGCTAAGTTGATCAAGAACAAAAATGAATGGATTACCAATGGATGACCGATGAGATTTTGGATCTCATGGAAGCAAGTAGATCTTGACATATTCGATCAATAACATGATATGGCAGTGAACCATGCTTCCTGAAAGAAACATCCAAAAGCAAACTCGACACATTCGAAAGGAAAGTACTGAGGAGAATACTAGGATGTGTAAGAGAAAACGAAATCTTTAGAAGTCGATACAACAACGAGCTTTATCAACTTTATAAGGAAGCACCACTATCAGATTTTATTAGAATACAAAGATTGCAATGGGTCGAACATGTGATAAGAATGGTAGAAGATATGCTACCAAAAGCCTGAATAAGAGTACTGAATGCTGGAATGCATGAAAAGAGATTGGTTGCAAAGCCAAGAAAGCGCGGGAAAGACAAAGTAAACAGCGACGCACAAGCCCTTTTAGGAATTAGGAAGTGTATGGAGATCAGCCACAGATAAGCAAGGGTGGAGGCAAAAAATAAAGGAGGCTAAGGCTCAATTTGGGCTTTAGTGCCGTAAAAGAGAGAGAGAGAGAACTTGTGTTGAAGTGAGGATTCCATTAATAATACAGTATATAGAGTGTTGTACATAAAAAGCCAAAGTGACTATTGATATAAGAACAATGGTAAATCTGGCAACATTGCAATCATCAATGCTGTAATCGCCATATTGCAGAATCAGCGTATCCCGATTTTTGTACATTTTAGACCGTCCTTTTAAGAGATAATTAGGCAAAATTAATGGGAAAAACCCCGTAATTGGCTGTATACCATCGTTTAAAAAACACAGAAGTTAAAACACTTCACAATTGTGTATTTTGGTATAAAAACATACAAGTACTTTAAAACTTTTTAAAAAAGTGTCGTCAACATTTAAAATTCTGGCAGAACGTTTTCAATCTATACAGATCATCTTCAGTGCCTTTTGTATTTGGTGCTAACAATAAGGTGTCTATAAGTCTTCCATGTGTGGATTTACAAAATATCACATTTTATATTTAATAATGTTGAGACTCTAGGTCGATGACAATGGAATTGTTTTTAAAATTAAAATTTACTTTAGGGACTACATGTCTCTTAAGCTCGAATACTTGCACGTGGTACTTGTCAGTTGAAACGACGACACGGTCGTTTGGACACGTCGTTGAAACGACGACCTTAAGCTAAAGCTATTCGAGCTTAAGAGACATGTAGTCCTAAAGTAAATTTTAATTTTAAAAACAATTCCATTGTCATCGACCTAGAGTCTCAACATTATTAAATGTAAAAGGTGATATTCTGTAAATCCACACATGGAAGTCTTATAGACACCTTATTGTTAGCACCAAATACAAAAGGCACTGAATATCATCTGTATAGATTGAAAACGTTCTGCCAGAATTTTAAATGTTGACGACACTTTTTTAAAAAGTTTTTAAGTACTTGTATGTTTTTGTACCAAAATACACAATTGTGAAGTGTTTTAACTTCTGTGTTTGTTAGATAATTAGGCGTTTCCTGACATTTGGCCCACTCTGTATACTATGTAACCTAATATAGGCCACAGTTTACCTGACCTCTTGGTATATAGTATTCAGTTTATTAATGACATAATGCAAGTATTATTTCTTCTAGTCAATATCGATTTGTGTGCATTAAATTAACTTAAAATACCATACTTACATTGGAAGAGTTTGGTAACGGTTATACCCAGGCATATTCTCAGGATCAACTTTGGGCAGTCTTATAATCAGAGTAGCAGGAATGATGTTTAGAATGATAGCTGCGTGAATCATAGAAACATACTGTATTTTGTAATTACCAATAAGAAGCAGAACAACATGTGGCATGACCAACAAGCTGATCGCTCTAGCAGACTGTATGTTACCTTCGAATGATCTTTCTGTACTCTTGTATCTTCTTCGTGCTATATGCCTGAGATGATTGTAGATTATATTGGAAAATGCGCCTAAAATTAAATTTAACAGTAATCACTAAATAAATCATTATTGTTTCAATATTATATTAGCAGTTTTCCTTTTGACATGTGTTATCGCAAAAATATCTAAAACTAAAATCTGAAGAGTCAAACATGATCAACAAATGACAGTAAGTAACAAGAGTGTTTCAGATTCCGGTATCATTGAGCCGAGCTTTTGACATACTATTTGATTTCTTCTTCAGGGCTTCTGAAGTCTCAGTCTCCCGAGCTCCCAGATACTACTACACTGATCACTAACCAATGGATTACTGATACTGGGAACAAAGGACGGTTCGTTTATACCGTGGATGGTGATATGGTTTGGGTGGAAATTGGCGTGGGGGTTAGCTTCACGATTGGCGAGGGAATTGGCGCAGGGGTTGGCGCGGTGGTTGGCGTGAACATTTCTGACGGTATGGTTATGATTGGCTGGTAAAGCGGTTGATATTTTCTTTATGAAAGGTCGGCATGTCGAAGGCCGTATGCCGTCATCTGTTTCTCTTCTAGGATAATTCTTGGTTTTATAGAAGTGGATGAGGGCTATGGTTCTGGAGTTTTCAAAATCAATTTCTGACCTGTGTGAAGATGGTGTTGACCTAGAGCTGAAATTGAATCGGAATAACGAACAGAAATATAATGTTCATAAATCCTATTTTGGATTCTACGGCTCGTTTGGCATATATAGGATTAGGTTCAGTCTTCACAAAAAATTTCATAAGCTCCGTGTTGTTTATTTGGAATGTTGTCTTTGACTGTTCGGACAAGAGATAAAAAATTTTGTTGAGGGGTAAATATTGTCTTTATTCCTCTTGATTTAAGAATCTTGTCGATTTTGTCATCATCCAGCCGAATTTTCACATCCATTGTTGGATATAGGCCTCCTCCAAACGTCTCCAGTTCTCTCTATCTCTAGCTGCTGCAATCCAGTTTGTTTCTATTCTCTTTAGGTCGTCGGTTTATCGGGTGGGTGGTCTGCCTCGATTTCACTTGTTGGCTCTTGGTCTCCACTCCAATAATCTCTTCGTCCATCTTCCGTCTTCCATTCTAGTAACATGTCCAGCCCACCTCCACTTTTGTTTATTGATTCGCAGTATAATATCGTCTACGCCAGTTCGTCGACGTATCTCCTCATTTCTTACGCGATCTTTCAAGGTCAGGCCCAGCATTGATCTCTCCATTCGCCTTTGTGTTACCCTCAGTTTTTCGGCAGTAGCTTTCGTTAAAGTTAAGGTCTCTGCTCCGTAGGTCAAGACTGGTAAGATGCATTGGTTAAATGCCTTCCTTTTCAGGTGAATTGGGATATTTGTTTTAAAAATGTCTCTCATCCGTCCATATGCCGCCCATCCCAACGTGATTCGTCTATTTAGCTCGCAGGTTTGGTTGTCTCTGGTTATTCTAATTTCATGACCCAAGTATGGGTATTTATCGATTAATTCTACCTTGTTGTTATTGATCTGTATCTCTTCGCTGGGAACCATATTGGTCATCATTTTGGTTTTCTCGAAATTTATCTCCAGCCCAGTTTCTTGTAGTATGTCAGTTCAGTTCTTGGAGCATGTCTTTGATCTCTCCCAGATTATCTGACAGAAGCACGATATCGTCCGCAAAACGTAGATGGTTTAATCTTTCTCCATCGATGGATATTCCTTTCTGTTGCCATGTTAGTCTTTTAAATGCATACTCAAGAACGGTAATGAACAGCTTTGGTGACATGGTATCACCTTGCCTGACTCCTCTTTTTATCTTTATTTTATTAGTTGCAGAATATAGACTTATGGTTGTTGTGGCATTTTCATATATATTTTTAATTATATTACAATACCTGTGGTCGATCCTGCAATCTTGTAGTGCTCTTAAGATGGACGGTAGTTCCACTGTATCAAACGCCTTTTTAAAGTCTACAAATATCAATGCCAAGGGACGTATTCGTTAGTTTTTTCTATTAGGGTTTTTAGGCACTGCAGGTGATCGTTTGTGCCATAATTAGGGCGGAAACCAGCTTGTTCCCGAGGTTGGTAAAAATCCAGCTTTGTCTCTAATCTATTCGTTATTATTCGGGTGTATAATTTATAAAGATGGTTAAGGAGACTGATTGGTCTGTATCTTTCCAGGTCTGCTATATCTCCCTTCTTGTGTAAGAGTACAGTTATTGAATTATTCCACTTTGTTGGGATATTTTGATTCCATAGGCATAGATTAAAGAGCTTTTGAGTTTTGGCTATCAGTACTGAGCCTCCTATTTTTATCGCTTCCGTGACGACACCGTCCTCCCCCGGAGCTTTGTTATTCTTCATCTTTTTTAGAGCTTTGTAAATTTCGTCCACGGAGATTTCTGGAATATCTTCGGAACCCTGATTTTGGACCTTCCTCTGTTGATATTCGACTATATCTAGAGTCGATTGGTTGCTATATAATGTCTCATAGAATGATTCCACAATTTGTAACAAATGTTCTCTGTTTGATGTGATGTTGCCATTTCTATCCTTGAGTTTGACTATTTGTTTATTTCAATTTGTGAGTTTGCGTCTCATTATTTTCATACTCTTATTTTCCTCAATGGTTTTGATGATTTTCTCATCTTTGTATTTTCTTAAGTCTTTTCTGATTTCTCTTGATACTTCCTTGTTCATTCTATTTATATCGTCGTTACTAGAGTTTTCGTCGCTTCTCAGTATTCTTCTTTGTTCCATTTTTTTCTGTGTTTCCAGACTAATTTTTTCTTCCTTCACGCTTTTTGGGCAGCATTTCTTTTGAGCTTCTGTTATTGCTTCTACTATTATGTCAATTAGAATGTTAATATCATTTGTTGATGATTTTTCTTGAAGGAATTTACCGATATGATCTTGGTATTCATGGTTGCAATTTTGAGAACTGTTTGTTTTTTAAAGCATGCTCTTGTCAAATTTGTGTCCCCCCCCCCCCAGAATCCTTGGGACAGACTGATCAGTGTGAGAGGGTCTACTCACCTGGGGTAGTTTCCGTTTTGTTTTAAAATTTGACATTTGTAAGGGTTTTTGGCTAAGTTCAATGCCACGCGAGCCACTGCGTGTTGGCAAGGTTTCCGTTTCAGCCGCCCACTCTGGGAACAGACGCTGTTTGCAGCCGCCCACTGTGGGTCAGACGCCGCTGTTGTCGCAGTATCACAGCCGCTTAACTCATAATGTGAGTGACGCCTGTGAGTATCTGGAATTAGGCCTACAGGATTTTTACTTCCCATAGCCTTAAATCCAGTAATGACATTACTGCTGCCTAATGTCGTATCCTCAGTTTATCCGCGGGTACTTATTTGGCAATGCCTTATTCGTACCTGATCTGCATATCTGCAGGAACTTTCCCTATCAGCCATATGGGACGTGCCGTGTCGAGGTTGGGGACATCCCCCGTCCAGTCTGTCTTCCGTGGAGTACAGAAGAGCCCCTACTCAGTTCAGAGCTCCTCCTCCACGAAAGCTAAGACCAGCACGGCGATTTTGTCAGTGACACCTTTAATGTAAGGAAGAAAAGCTTTTGTATGATGAGGTTCTATCTTTGGGTTAAAATTGAGTAAAAGATTGATTCTGTGGATGCTTCTATTGATGTGATTTTCGCGGTAACCGTTTTGGATGATGGCTTGTTTTAAACTAGAGGCTCATGTCCGGTAAGAAAACCGTATTAGCACAAATCCGTCCAGTATACATTTTGCCTTGTGTTTGATGCTTTTCTGGCAAATGCATCAGCTCTTTCATTGCCCTGTATTCTCGGTGACCTGTAAACCATACGTTGTGAGAATCTTATGTTCGACCAGCCTCTCGGGATCCTCTTGGCATTACCTCACTAGCCTTAAGTCCACTTACTCTTTAAAACAATATATTAGTTAAAATCTAATAAACTTACCACCAAATATTCCATATATAATAAAATGAGGAGGAATAACGACTCCGGCTGCCAGTAATAAAGTACATACTGTTATTATTATTTTGTACGGAAAGCACTGCCTTTGATCTAGCTGATTTATTAAAAAATTTGACCATGGTGCTACAATAAAGAAAAAGAATGGATTTGCTATAATAATACATTTTTCCGAATAAATTTAAATCAAGTAAGTTCGAACTTGGAAGTTATAGCTATTTATTTAATGTTGTTATTATTTGGGCAATTGTATATATATATATATATATATATATATATATATATATATATATATATATATATATATATTATATATATATATATATATATATATATATATATATATATATATATATATATATATATATATATATATATATTATATATATATATATATATATATATATATATATAAATATATATATATATATATATATATATATATATATACGGTAGAACTCCAATTATCCGAACTCCGACTATCCGAATCGCCGATTATCCGAATCACTTTCAGAAAAAATCAGAAAATTGTCCAAAGTCCGCGGCGTCAGTGTATGCACAACACGTGCTATGAGTCACGGCGCACCTGTCATTGTTTGTTCAGTTACATTAGTCAGTGTGCTATTGACCTTGCTCGAAAACGCTACTCTTTCGCTACGGCTTACGTTTGTATTGTTTTTTACCATGGCTTCGAAAAGAAAACGTGTTGTGCTATCGTTAGCGGACAAACTGAAAATTATAGAGCAACTCGATAAAGGTGTAACGGGTAAGAAGTTGTCTGAGATTTATGGTGTTGGACAAGCAATAATTTGTGAAATTTAAAAGAGTAAGTCAACACTTTTAAACTTTGTTTCGGTGCTTGAAAATGAAGATGGAAGTTCCTCCAGGAAAACAATGAAGACAGCAACCAACAAAAATTTGGAAGATGCCGTGTTTAAATGGTTTTTGCAGCAACGTTCTATGGGAAATCCGATTTCAGGCCCAATCCTTTGTGAAAAAGCCAAAATCTTAGCAGAAAAGCTTGGTTATTCATCTTTTAAGGCTAGTAACGGCTGGCTAAGGAACTTTAAATTCAGGCATGGTGTACGCGAGTTAGATTTGGCTGGTGAGAAGCTTTCAGCGGACTCTGCAGCTGCTGAAAGTTTTATTGAAAAATTTAAAACTGCAGCAGAATCCTATGATCCGGAGTTTGTTTATAATGCCGATGAAACTGGCCTTGTTTGGAAAGCATTACCAAAACCACTTTGGCTTCTAAAAGGGAATCTAGTGCCCCTGGACATAAGGTCAGTAAAGAACGTGTTACAGTGCTTAACTGTGCCAACTCCACTGGAAATCATAAACTACCACTTCTTTTGATAGGAAAATCAAAAAATCCAAGAGCATTTAAAAACGTAAAAAAAACTTCCACTCTTCTACAAAAGTCAACCCAAGGCCTGGATGACTGCAGCTTTGTTTACCGAATGGTATGATGAAGTGTTTATTCCTGAAGTGAAAAAGCACCAAAAATCGGTGGGAAAAGAAGGCAGTAAGGTGCTTTTAATTGTTGATAACGCACCCACTCATCCTACAGCAGAACTGTTGGAAAGAGAGAATGGGCAGTTTAAAATGACGTTTTTGCCTCCCAATGTTACAAGTTTGCTGCAACCCATGGACCAGTCTGTTATTGAAACAATGAAGCGCCATTACAACAGGCAACTGCTGAGAAAACTGCTGATCGAAGGTGCTGAAGATGAAGAATTGGTTTTGGCAAATCATAGCAAAATAAATTTAAAGGACTGCTGTTACATGGTAGCGGAAGCTTGGAGTTTGGTTACGGCAGTGACGCTAAGACGTGCGTGGAATAAACTGAAAGGCCTACCGTCTGAGAAGAACAAAAAAAAAGAAAATGAGAAACAAGAAAATGGAGAGGATGAAGATGATGAAGATGCGTTGCCACTAGAGGAAATGAGAAAAATGATTGTAAAAATTCCTGGTTGTACAGAAGTAAGTGCTGAAGATGTAGGAGAGTGGATGGCTTGTGACACGTCTGACCCTGGTTTTCAAATTCTCAATGACGATGAAATTGTTGAAAGTGTAAGAGAAGATGTTGAAGTGGAAGTGGAAGAAGAACTTTCTGCTGATGTTGAAGTAGACGCTGGACCATCAGCTAGTGAAGCATTTGCCGGCCTCGAGACTGCTTTGAATTGGATGGAGCGTCAGCCCGAGTGTGACCACTTGCAACTGCTCACCGTCAAGCGGATGCGTGACCTGGCTGCCCGAAAACGGATGAAGAACGCAAAACAGCTTACATTGACGGAGATGTTTAAAAGACAATGATTTTTATTTCTAAACTTGTACGTATGTATGTATGTATGTACATATGTACATTTTATTTACATTTAAAACATGTGAAAATATCATGTTTCTTTCATTTTATTCAATTAAAAAATAGTGCAATATCAAAACGTAGCTTTTTTTCTCTCCAAAGGCAATTTTTATTAAAAAACTCCGATTATCCGAATAATTTGATTATCCGAATGGGTCCCGGTCCCCATTAATTCGGATAATTGGAGTTCTACTGTATATATATATATATATATATATATATATATATATATATATATATATATATATATGGCATTAATTTGGCATGGTACTGCAATTTAAGCGTTATTTTAATTTATATAAAGACTGCAACCTGCTTTAGTTATAAGATTACAAACTACAATGAGTTCGCAAGAGAATGTTGAGTATGTAATAAATACATATTAACTAATAGTTAAAATTAGCATGTATTTGTTTATAATCTTTTATGAGCAATTAATAAAAATATTTTTGAAACTTATTTTATTTAAATAATAATATTTTAGGGACGGTATAACTTTTTTGAAGATTTTATTGAATATACAGGGTGAGTCATAACTATTGGGACATAGACTAAGGACAGGTTAGTTGGACCAAAATATTAGTCTATTGAGCCAAATATGCCTTAATAAAATGTTGTTGAGAAAAAAGATACAGGGTGTCAAAGTGAAAATTTAAAATTTTATTTTTGGCTATAACTTTCATGTTTGTAAACATTTATGTATAAAAATTTACAGCTGGCTACTATTAAATATCAGAAATTATAATTTGATGCATACTTTAATATATCTAATAGAGGGCGGGACATATGCCACATACGTGGCATACTTTTACACTTAACTTTTTTGTTCTTCAAGTTATTGGTATTCTTGATAAAAACTATTACAGATACATTATTTAAACAAAAAAAGGTATACGTGTTAAAACTTCAAAACTTAACAGTTTTCGAGATAATCGCATTTTACAAATCAACTACTTAATTCTGATTTAATGCAATTACTCCAGGCAATGAAAGAAAAATAGATAAAAACATCAATTCTTCTGAATTTTGTTATAAAATACCTTTAATAAAGTCAATTGTTAACGAAATATTAAATAAAATAAATATATCAGCAGGATAAATAATAATAGGATTTGATAAAATAACAGAATAATTGGATTTTACATCAAACATTTTACGTTTTGTATTAAATTAAAGTCATAATCAAATCATTTTATTTACAAACCAAATTAAAAAATAGTTAAACTAAATAACATTAAACTTTTTATCAAAGTCAGTGTTCGATATGTCCACCATTTTCTTTAATTCATTTGTCAATACATTCCATAAAATATCGTCTCATATTAAATAGCATCATTGGTTCTAAAGAAACTGCTGCAGTATTTATTATAGTTGTTTTAAGTATAATAATTAGTAATTTTTTGAAATTTTTATGAATTAAATAATTATTATCATCTCACCACAAGAATATGACTACCACGAACAATCCAACGTTCAGGAAAGTGTATTTAAATACTGTCTCACTCCGCTTTCTCTGTAATGTAATGGTGTACCATATTGTACAAACCTCATATTTCGCCTTAAGTTTGATGACAATTCTTCCAATAAATTAATAAAATCATTTTATAAAAAATGTAGATAAATCTCACCATTTAAATTGAAAGGTAATTCGCATATCTGTAAAATATCATTCAAAATTCATATTTAAAATTCAATCCCATGGTTTGGAACCATTGATAATTATTTTTTTCGGATATGCGAATTACCTTGCAATTTAAATGTCGAGATTGATTTACATTTTTAATAAAATGATTTTATTGATTTATTGGAAGAATTGTTATCAAACTTAAGGCAAAATATGTGGTTTCTACAAGATGGCACACCATTACATTACAGTGAAAGCGGAGTAAGACAGTATTTAAATACACTTTCCTGAACGTTGGATTGTTCGTGGTAATCATATTCTTGTGGTGAGATAATAATAATTGTTTAATTCATAAAAATTTCAAAAAATTACTAATTATTATACTTAAAACAACTATAATAAATACTGCAGCAGGTTCTTTAGAACCAATGATGCTATTTAATATGAGATGATATTTTATGGAATGTATTGACAAATGAATTAAAAAAAATGGTAGACATATCAAACACTTACTTTGACAAAAAGTTTAATGTTATTTAGTTTACCTATTTTTAAATTTGGTTTGTAAATAAAATGTTTTGATTATGACTTTAATTTAATACAAAACGTGAAATGTTTGATGTAAAATCCAATTATTCTGTTATTTTATCAAATCCTATTATTAATTATCCTGCTGGTATATTTATTTTATTTAATATTTCGTTAACTATTGACTTTATTAAAGGTATTTTATAACAAAATTCAGAAGTATTAATGTTTTTATCTATTTTTCTTTCATTGCCTGGAGTAATTGCGTTAAATCAGAATTATGCAATTGATTTGTAAAATGCGATTATCTCGAAAACTATTGAGTTTTGAAGTTATTAACAAGTATAGCTTTTTTTTGTTAAAATAATGTATCTTTAATATTTTTTATCAAGAATACCGGTAATATGAAGAACAAAAAAGTTAAGTGTAAATGTATGCCACGTATGTGGCATATGTGGCGCCCTCTATTAGATATATTAAAGTATGCATCAAATTATAATTTCCGATATTCAATAGTACCCAGCTGTAAATTGTTATACATAAATGTTGACAAACATTAAAGTTATAGCCAAAAATAAAATTTTAAATTTCCACTTTAACACCCTGTATCTTTTTTCTCAGCAACATTTTATTAAGGTATATTTGGCCATATTTTGGTCCAGATAACCTGTCCTTAGTCTATGTCCCAATAGTTATGACTCACTCTGTATATCTTTCAGCTTATGGGTAAATATGTCGATTTTTATTATTTTCTTTAATAATTCTTTGGTATGTTTTCTGTCGTGTTTTTCTGATGCCTTCGAGCGAAATGTCGATCTAATGTTTATTGTTTCTTGAGTTCCTTCATAAAATTCAGGTTAAAACTTATTGGCGCCCATATTATTTTGCAGTTCAACTGTATTAAATATTTCTTATTTTTCTTTTGTCAAATATTACCTAATTATTATTGCTTGAAATAAAAATTCCAATTTGAGCAACGTGATGTTCTTTAAATTTTGGTAAACTTTTCGTTACAAGTTTGACTTGCTAGTATATTCTTGCAGCATTGCAAATTCTATGACCTAAATTGCTACGACTAATTGGTGTCATGTCCAAGAATAAAAATTGAGTAAGTACCAAAAAACATATTAAATTTAACTTTTAATACAAGCGTGATTACAATTAACTAACTAAGATCCTTTTAACTCTTGTTTATAATTTATTTTTGAAAAAACTCTTCTTAAAACACTAACTTAACAAATTAAAAACTAAATAAATGATCTCAGATTGAATGGACACTGAACTAAGAATTGAATAGACAGTGATGTTCTACATGGCACACAGAAACTACTTCTGGTATTCAAAATCTATCCTACATATCCCAAATGTTACTAATAAAATGTAAAATCAGTATTTTTGGGTTTAAGTTCAATAAGTAATATTAGATTTGGAACTAGATTTTATTATTCCATTCAAATCAACGTTTTAACAGTCGATCCTTGCCTTTGTCAGATTCAACACGTAAAGTAAGACACTAAGATTAATAAACTGAGAGTTCATACTGATGGAATTTTGTCTGATTTCCACCAATTTTTAGGGGGAAAGCTTATTAAATTCCTTTTTCCGTGCGTGTAAGTGCAGTACCAAATATTTTAGGACCATGGACTGTAAAAGAGTTTCCTTCGATATATGCAAGCAGACTTCACGGCGATGGTTCCTATGTGTTTGGTTTGATAGAGGTTGTACTTAAAAAAATAAAGCGTAATTAATCGAATATACACATTTAATAACTAGAATATTTACAAAAGCACTAATACTTATGAAAGAGTTCGCTTTAACGACGTCCATTATTATACCGGCGTTTTAGGGGCGCGCGAACTATCGAGGAAACAAATACACATTTCACTGCATTTTGGAGGCGAAGAGAGCTTAGTTACCGACGAGTACCTCACACTGCCGCAGAGCTTGAGACCCAAATCACATGTGCGATGGTTTTTGGCTTGTATTTTTATCTAAAAGTGTCGACATGCTGACATCCAATGGTTACAATCCAGGGCCCTTTTAAGGTAGGTATGCCACCGCGGGGGAAATGAAAAGGGTCTAAACGCCTTCTAATGCCTCCGGGTGCTCTGTAGAGGGCTTCGAAAACATCAACGATAGCTCCTCTACTTAAGTCCATTTTCAGGGTGTGGACTCGTAAATGTTTTCTTCTGGTATCTTGCCTTGAAAAAGGCAAGATATTTCTTACATGACAAAGGTTAAGTCAAAATAAAAATACCAGGTTGCAGTAGAATAACATCTCAGCCACAGAGTATGGATAAAGTTAAACAACAAGAGCAGAGCCCCGAGAGCACTAAGCTCTCGGAGAGCCCGTGAGGGACTGACTTGATTGACCTGAAAATCGCCTATTTTTATACTTTCTGAAGTAGTGATTAGGGATTTCCAGGTCAGGGAGGGGTCAACGGGAAAAATAAGGGGCGGGGCGATGCGTCTCGAACGTGAACTAGTCGCGTCCGAGAACAGTTACGACATAAATATTCCGCACGCAAAAAGTTGAGTCTTTGGCATATGATCCAAGCCAATATTTGTGAAAACAAAAAATTAAACTAAAATTAATATAAAATGTTGTTTTTACAACACATACCTTCTTGGCAAAAATTTTTTTTCTTCATTTATGTAGGCTTTTTCTTTGTTTTTCACTTACATTTCTAGCTGTTCTTTTCTCTTCTTTCTGAAAATTCTTTTAGCTTCTCTTCTTCTAGGGATATAGTTTTCGATCTTATGTTTGGTATTTCATTTGTATCCCTATACGTTTGCCCTGTTTCTTGTTACATTTTTACATTCTTCATCAAATCAGTCTTGACGTCTCTTTATATGCACTTGAGAAAATCAACCAAACCACTGTTGCCACTTGCAGGACCGGACCTCCTAATTTTACCTATTATATTTTAAAACGTGTTCTAACAAAATATTAAAAATGTTCATAGATAATACCCATTGTGTCACTTTTCTGTTTATATTGAAAGTCGCAAAATATACGAAGAAATAGCAAATACTGTATTGGAAGTTATTTAGTTTTCTTGTTTCCTAACCAAAAATTATGACTGCAATAATAATAAAAAGTGTTATTACCTGTTAGGTTCCAAGCTGCTATATATAAAAACGTTGTCCATGATGCTTTTTCTATCGAATAATGGCCCAATTCAACCAATTGTGTAAAAATTAGTCCGTAACACTGGTACAAAGAAGAGGTTAAAAGCTAAAATAATAAAATTAGGATCACTACGTTATGATAAAATAATTTTTGTGATATTCTTTGATGCTCCAGTCGCCAGAGACGAAAATGCCACTGAACCTCTAAAAATCATGCGAACAATCTGAATTTTATTGAGAATATCAATTTTGGGAACCCACAAAGGATGCAAAAGTTTACTGCTATTACCCTTCAGCTTAACCCTAAAATAAAAGGACTTTGTTTTTTGTTACTTGGTGAAAACTATTCACCAAGTGAAAATTATTCTTCTAATAATTTAATTTTATCTGACTCATTTATATTGACAATTCAGACACGTAATATACATTTTAAAGTAGAAAACTTTAAAATGATATTGCCAATACTGCTGAAATCCGTTCCTGGGACGACTTTCACTATCTTGAGAAAAGCTTCCCATTGTTCCATGAGCGTCAACTAAAACGCTCACAATTTATTGGAGCAGATATTCTGTTTCTTACTCATCGTTTGAGTTGGTCCCAAACATGCTCAATCGGGTTCAAATCTGGGCTTTGAGCCGGTCAATTCATTTTTGGCACACGACGGTTACCATGCTGGCTACGTATGGCCGCGCGTTGTCTTGCATAAAAATGAAGTTTTTGCCCATAAACTCGGCAAAAAGCATTACATGCTCGTTTAGAATATCGGTAATGTATCGGTAAGCATTCAACATTCCTCTATCAATAAACACGAGATCAGTACGGCCTTCGAATAAAATGCCTGCCCAAAAACATTACCGAGCCTCCTCCAAAAGCAACACGTGCTCGTCGAACACAAGCAGCATATTGTTTCCCACGTCTTCTGTACGTTTTGATGCGATCGTCTGAGACATAAAGAACCATCCTGGACTCATCACTAAACAAAACATTTTTCCAGTCTTCAATCGTCTAATGCTCATGGTCTCCAGCAAACTCGGCAAGTCGGCGTTGTCGAGGTGCTGCTGTTAACAAAAGTCCTGTTGCTGGACAGACCAAGTTCCCTTAACCTTCTTTTCACTGTAGAAGTGCTTAAAGGATGTCTTAGCTTTAGCTTCAAAACCTGACAAAGTTGTTCAATACGTCTCATCTTCATAATCCAGCCTCAAGAGTCCACTACTGAACATAGGCCTCTTCCTCATGTTTCCAACCCCGTCTATCTTGCGCCGCTCTTATCCAGTTTTTATCGAGTATTCTTAAATCGTCAGTCCATCTTGTAGGTGGTCGACCGACGCTTCTCTTGTCTTCCCTTGGCCTCCATTCCAATAACCTCTTTGTCCATCGCCCATCTGTCATTCTGGCTATATGTCCTGCCCATCTCCATTTTAGTCTGGCTATCTTCTCGATGATGTCAGTCACTCCGGTTCTTCTCATGATGTCTTCGTTTGTTATTCTGTCTCGGAGAGTTATTCCTAACATTGACCGCTCCATTCTTCTCTGCGTGACTCTCAGTTTAGTAGCTGCTGCTTTTGTTAAGGTAAGTGTTTCTGCTCCGTACGTCAAGACTGGGAGGACGCACTGATCAAATACCTTTCTCTTTAGGCATGTGGGCAGCCCACTTTTAAAAGTTTCTCTCAGTTTTCCAAATGCTGCCCACGCAAGGCCGACTCTTCTCTTCAGTTCATGAATCTGGTTATCTCTGCCAATCATAATTTCATGTCCCAGGTATTTATATCTTTCTACGAGTTCTATTTCTTTCCCACCAATACTGATGTTCTGGTTGGGCACCAAATTGGTCATGATTTTTGTTTCGAGATATTTATATTTAAACCTACATTTTCTGTAGCCACAACGAGTTCCTGTACCATCTCTCTTGCCATACCTAGATCTTCAGCTATTATAAGTATATCATCGGCGAAACGTAAGTTGTTTAGATATTTTCCATCTATTTTTATTCTCTTTGTCATCCAATCTAAATTCTTAAAAGCCTGTTCTAGCACCGTATTAAAAAGTTTAGGTGACATTGGGTGTCCTTGTCTAACCCCCCGTTCTATTTTTATGCAATTACTGTTAGTATGTAATTTGACAGTGGTTGTTGCCTGCAGGTATATTTTGTATAATAATTTAGTATATCTATAATCTAGCCTGCGTTCTTTAAGCGCCTGTAGTATTTTGCTTAGCTCAACTGTGTCAAAGGCTTTGTAAAAATCGATAAATATTAGAACTAGAGGTTTATTGTATTCCACTGCTTTCTCTATTAGGGTTTTTATACTTTGTAGATGGTCATTTGTTCCGTAACGTTTTCGGAATCCTGCCTGTTCCCTTGGTTGATAAGTCTCTAATTTTCTTTCCATTCTCTTAACTAGTATTCGCGTAAACAACTTATATATATGGCTGAGGAGGCTAATCGGTCTGTAATTCTCTAAATTTGCTATATTTGCTTTCAATACGTCTACAACCGGATTATTCTGAATAGCTGCAAACAAAGTTAGGTTACCCATATGATCGCCAACTTACTGAACGGATAGATGCCGTAAGAAGAAAGAAATTTTTTTGACCACTTAACATAAGTCATTTTTGTTTTTAATGAAAATCTGATTTTCGTGCCGTATTATTTTATTCTTTCTGATGATGAGTTAATTTGTATTATTATCTTTAAATAAAATTATTTTTGATATTATTTAAAGTGTTATTAATTTTATATGACAGAGTTCTAGATGAACTATTAACATGATGGAATTATATTTAATAAAAGAATAAATAAATATATCGTACAGTATTACCCAAAATAAACAGTACTGAAACTGAAACATAGATGCCTCTTTGTGCGCGCTGTCATATTCAAATTAACTAGTACAGACCTGCCAAGTAATCCTTAAACAATTAATTCTTCTTCTTTTTGTGCCACTCCTATGGGAGATTGGAAATCATCAAGGCTATTCTGACCTTGTTTACGGCTGACCTAAAGAGTTCATTAGTGGTGCAGCCAAACCACTCTCTCAAATTCCGCAACCATGACATTCTTCTACGGCCTGGATTCCGTTTTCCTTCTATTTTTCCCTGCATTATATTTTGAAGTAATGCGTATTTATGTCCTCTCATCAGGTGACCAAAATATTCGAGTTTTCTTCGCTTTAGCGTTAACAAAATCTCTGGGTCTTTTCCTATTCTTCGTATTATTTCACAGTTTGTTATTCTTTCAACCCAACTAATCTTCAGCATTCGACGGTAGCACCACATCTCGAATCTTTCAATATTTTTCATGTTGTTCTGTTTGAGAGTCCAGGCCTCTACACCGTATAATAGCGTGTTAAATACATAGCCTCTCAGCATTCTTAATCGTAGAGGGATGCTTATATTTCTGTTGCAGAAGAATTTTCTCATCTTTATGAAGGTGGCCCTGGCAATTTCGATACGTCTTTTTATTTCACTGTTTTGGTCTCCAGTTTCGTTTATTAAAGTTCCCAAGTATTTGTAGTTTGATACTTTTTCAACTTGAGTGCCGTTTATACTAATATACGCTGGTTGTGTCATGTTTTTACTGAAGACCATATACTTGGTTTTTTTAATATTGATATTTATACCATAATTGTTGCAAGCAATATTTATGTCTGTAAGTAATCTTTGTAATTCTTCTACTGTTCTTGCAACTAGTACAGTGTCGTCCGCGTATCGAATATTATTTACAATCTCTCCATTAATTACGATTCCTCCGTTTGCTTGTAAAAGGACTTCCTGACAGATGCTTTCACTATATACATTAAATAACAGAGGTGACAAAATGCAACCCTGTCGTACTCCTCTACGTATTTCTATTGCTTATGATGTTTCAGTTTCTATTTTGATGTTAGCTTTCTGATTCCAATATAGATTGGAATCAGAAAGCTCTCTAAGCTTATGATGGCGTACTCTGTCAAACGCTTTTTCAAAATTGATAAAACACGTATGTGCCTCCTGATTAACGTCTAGTCATCTTTGTGTGAGAACATTCAAACCGAAGAGAGCTTCTCGAGCACCAAGCCCTTTTCTGAACCCCATCTGTGTATTACTAATATCTGACTCCAACTTTTGATAAACTCGGTTGTGGATGATTTTTAGAAATATCTTTAGTAGGTGGCTCATTAAAGATATTGTTCGATGTTCTGAACATTCTTTAGCATTAGATTTCTTTGGCAGTGTAACGAAAGTAGACAACAGCCACTCTTGAGGTATAATGCCAGTATTGTATATTGTATTAAATAAGTGCAATATTATACCTATTGATTCATCATTCAAGAGCTTTAGCAATTCGGTAGGAACTTCATCCGGTCCATTTGCCTTCCCAGTTTTGGAATTTTTAAGTGCCATTTCTACTTCACATTTTAGAATTTCAGGTCCCGTTTCGCCATATATCAGAACAATGTTATTTCTGTTGTCCTCAAATAATTCTCTTATGTATTCACTCCATCTTAATTAAAACAATTAATTATTAAGGCCTAATTGTTAAAAATGGTATTAAGTGCATAGAAGAAACTGTTTCTTGTGGAGCATTATTTTCGCTCATACATAATCGGCCGACGTAATAGTGCAAGTCTGCAATACGCGTGTGATCAATTCACACAACGGTTTAATAAACGTTCTCCAAGTAATGTTGTAATTTGAAAGGTTGTTGAAAGGTTTAGAAATACGGGTAATGTTTTGTGCCAATGAAAAGGAAACTCAGGGCGCCCTGGACAGTTAACAACAACGATATCCATGAACGTGTTTTTGAGCGAATCTTGGAAAATCCGAAAGCCTGCCAGACAACAACAGCGTTGCATCTTGACTTAAAACGAACTTCCTTGCAAAGAATCCTGAAGGAGCTGGGTGCATTTTCGTATTTGATTCAGGTACATCAACAATTACATCCCAGGGATTATCACAGTAGAGTGGAATACTGTGCCAGAATTCTTGCATTACATTATGAAAATCCTGAATTTTTAAAAAATGTATGGTTTTCAGACAAAGCACCTTTTCATGCCATGTAAATCGTCGCACAAATGGATGCCAGTAGAGCCTTACAAAATAATTATAAGTTTAGTACTGTTTATTTTGGGCTATACTGTACATCTAACAGGAAAAACAAAACATTTAAATACAAAAGCACACTTCTAAGGTCGCAGCAGATATGATAATATCTGAAGGCTAACGCATAAGATTGAGATTAAGGACTGCGTAAAAAGATGTAAAATTTTAACAAATGTTCTCTGTTTTTAAACAATTGTATAAAGGGGAAAAACTGATCATAATAAGACATTATACTTTGATGTAATTAAATAAATATTCCACAATTTGAAGTACAATGGCATTATCTTTGTTGATTTGGTCAGATAAGTATTTATACAAATAAAACTTACGTCAAAAATAGAAATGGTTATCTTACCTCTATTAGTCCTATCCCGATCTTCGTGACAAATTTTTCCTTTCTGTTTTTGCTGTTGTTAATATCTTCCGCGTTGTTCGTAAAAGTAGACGAAACTATTTCCGATAAAGTGACACTTCTATGCATCTCGTTTTTCTCGAACTCCGATCATTTATTAAAAAAATGACATTTTTTTCTTAAACTTCCACATAGGTGATTATTATTAAAGGTTTTAGACGCAGCATGATCAATCGCTATACTGTACACTTATCTCTTATCTCTTTGATTACACATTATCAGGAAAATAATTTGTTTATGAATTACGACTATGATTCTGTTTCATTATGTTTACTGGGTTCCTCTGTATCAGCACGAAGCTCTACTGATATGGAAACATGTGGAATACATTCATGATTTTGTTTTAAACATTCATTAATATTTACAAAATGTTATCTCGATGTATAACCAACGAAGTCATCTAGTCTAGATACGCATGACCTTTTTACTACGGGCGATGTATAATAAATAGTATAAGTCATCTCAAAACTAATAAAATCTATATCTAACTAAAAGTAGCTAGAAAATTTGAATTACATAATTGTTCTTATAACCGCACACATTGTCTAAGAAATCTTAGTATAGAGAAGAAAATATTATTATGATTGTCTTTAATATTATTTACGGTGTATAAAACTAATGCTATACATATTACCTTCCTTCATATGTATGCTGTAGACTTAGAATATTGCAGACCACTTTATCTTGTCAGGTTTGTCAGTGGCGAAAGATAATGAGGTACGACGCTTTCCACAGATGGAAGCACAAAAGACCCAAACAACAAATAGTAGAATAAAATCATAATACTAGAGAGAAAATAAAAAATCACACCAGAAAGAAAACAAAACACCAGAGAGAAAACATTTCAAAAAACAACAACAATGCACAATGAAGATAGTTCGTAGCTCATAACACTCATGGACAATCGCAACGTACAGCGTGGACCCAGTTAATTTTAAGTAGATAATTAATATATTAATATGCACTAATTTTTATTTTATGTTTCAGGCATCCTACAAACAAAAATCCAAAAAACACACAAAAAACGGCTTCGGCCGCCAAAAAAAATCAAAAAACTACTAACAAAAACTGTTGCAAGCCACAAAAAATATTAACAAAAACCGGCACATAGGGCCCAACCCCTTGAGCACCAAGTCGTCGAACTGAGCCTAGCACAGAGTGGAAACTTGAGGCCCAAGTAAGCAATTTTAGTTCGCGGATAAGCCACATTGAGATAACAGGAATATAGCAACAATGCGCTGTCCAGAGTTTTGAATTCGGTTAGGAAACCATGTTGGGCTTCTATTACCCAGAACCTTAATATGAAGGCATTTGGCTAATAGTTGTGCCCCTATCGCGCATCAGAGTGCTATAGGGGGGAAAGGGATGGTCTGGAGCATTGGAGCTCGGTGGAGTGACTCCTGATTTTACCCGAGTCCAATGAATGGTTACCTCGCTCCAATGAATTGTTACACCCGAACGTAATTCTTAGTGGTGAACATTTCTCACAGGTTGGGTTTAATTAAATTGCTTGCTTGCTTGCTTTGGTTTGTCAGTGTTTGACTTACTTCAGTGTCACTGCCAACTTATTCTTCTGTTGTTTTTGTTTGGATTATATACAATTTTGTTTTAACCTTATCATATAGGTTTTGCTTTTTTATTTCAATTTATTGAACATAAAAGTATCTAAGACCCTAGAGGTTCAACGGGTATCCATCTGTAAAATCAACAGCAAAGGAATGAGTGTTAAGTATAGGTTGGTACAATAGTACCAACTATAAACATACATACAAACATACTTTAATAAACGAAACTGGAGACCAAAACAATGAAATAAAAAGACGTATCGAAATTGCCAGGGCCACCTTCATAAAGATGAGAAAATTCTTCTGCAAAGAAATATAAGCATCCCTCTACGATTAAGAATGCTGAGAGGCTATGTATTTAACACGCTATTATACGGTGTAGAGACCTGGACTCTCAAACAGAACAACATAAAAAATATTGAAAGTTTCGAGATGTGGTGCTACCGTCGAATGCTGAAGATTAGTTGGGTTGAAAAAATAACAAACTGTGAAGTAATACGAAGAATAGGAAAACCCAGAGATTTTGTTAACGCTAAAGCGAAGAAAACTCGAGTATTTTGGTCACCTGATGAGGGGACATAAATACGCATTATTTCAAAATATAATGCAGGGAAAAATAGAAGGAAAACGGAATCCAGGCCGTAGAAGAATGTCATGGTTGCGGAATTTGAGAGAGTGGTTTGGCTGCACCACTAATGAACTCTTTAGGTCAGCCGTAAACAAGGTCAGAAAAGCCTTGATGATTTCCAATCTCCGATAGGAGTGGCACAAAAAGAAGAAGAAGGTTCAATAGTATAGGTTGGATACAGTGTACTTAGGGCTTACGTCAAATTCAACGACTTGTACCAATAGAGAGTTTAACATTAACTTTGGAAGAAACTTACAATATAGCTATTTTGATGGATAGTTCAACTGCCAGGTTTATGCAAATAAAAATCCAACACTCAGTTACTCTACCTGGTAACTATCAATTCGAGTCACAGAGTGTTCCAACGAATTTCGAAAGTGTCATTGTGACAGCTGCTAGCAACTCTGCTGTCAACTCTTTTAGATCAGGACACAAATGTTTTCTCTGCGGTGGTTCGACACATCCAAGGAAGAACCGTCCTCCTCATGAACCTTTCTGCAAATCTTGTAATAAAAAGGGTATATTCGCAAAGGTTTGCCGTTCCAAGAATACTAAATGCGCCTTTGAAGGGTACGATCACTGCATAACCTGCTTTATTACTGCTACTCCAGCTTCATTAAAAAGAGCTATAGTACCCGCGTTTATAAAAGGCCTTCCTGCTGATGCTTTTATAGATACTGGTAGCTACGTCAGTTTTGTTAATGAGTACTTGGCTAACCTGTGCAAACTTTCAGGAAGCATTATTATCACATACGTCTTAAGTCAAAGTTGTGACTACTCAGAATTATAAAATTCTTGACCACTTCCATGACAACATTAATTTAATTATATTTAAAAATATTTGTGCTGATATATATTATATTTAAATATATGTCATATTTAAACACTTAAGTCTAGAGTTTAAATTTGAAGAACCTAAAGAAGTATTCAAGATATATAGTGTAGTTGAAGCCTCAATTCCTATTGTTCCTTTCTGGTAAAGAAGCTTTTGATAGCATTTTTGAAGAAATTAAATTCTCTTGGAGATCGCAAGATCTCCATAACAATGAATTGTCATTGATTATTCTCAGACAATTAATCGCTTTACTCAGTTTAATGCCTTTTCACTACTAAATATCGAGGAAATGATGTCTAAAGTATCACAATTCACTGTTTTTATTGCAATAGATTTCCAAAGTGCATACCATCAGATTCCTATACTACCACATGAAAAGCTGTACGCAGCCTTCGTAGACGCTGAGAAACTGTACCAATTTTGTCGTATTCTGTATAATAAACTTACTAAATGATATCCATGTCGACATTTGATGAACTAAAAATTGCATTCCGGTTTTGAGGTCGACTTCCGGTTTCGTTTTTATTAAAAAGTAAAAGTTACATAACTCCCGGTGCCAAGCAAAAGTTTTCAGAAAATGGAGCCATTGTAAAAAAAACATTGAAACACTTATATTGTTTGTATTGATCTCACTTCATTTAAAAAACTCGATGTCGAGTTGGTCCGCTAGTTATAAACTAATATAATTGATGGAATGTAATAGATGGAAATCTTTTGTAGCTTATTATAAAATCAAATTAGATGTTTGTGGGCTTAACTAATTTAACAAATTATTTATATTTAAATGTTAAAAACTAATGTAGGGGAGCAGAGGCTATTGCCGTACGGAGTCCAATACCGTATGCAGCTTTTTACGAAAACTAAGCATTAGAATTATATCTTTTCTTGTCCAACGGGTGACTACACAAGGAGTGGCGCACCCAGGGGGAGTTTTGGGGGTTAAACCCTATCCCCCAGGACCCTATTCCGACACTGTTATTTACAAATTTTAAAGACTTAAAATGGTGGAGGTAGCATAAAAAAATTTCGGTGCTCAACCAACCCCCCCCCCCAAGAAAAATTCTAGGTGCGCTACTGTACACAAGCATGCCCATCGAGCAATAAGACAAAAGAGGGAATCTAATCCTTATGAAAAGGAGACCAAAAAAGTGGCCTCTGATGGCGGACATATCCGGAAATGCGAATGCGCGAAATTTAAATTTTCCGACACTTATCAACAGTAGCTATATAATATTTTTCAGAATGTGTCTTAGACGAGAAAGTTTTAATTAATTATTAATGATAAGTGTCTAAAATGCGACACAATTGTTAAAAAACTTCAATATAAGTAAGATTTCATGTGACATTTGGGATAAACAATAACATAACCCAACTAAATTTGATGTCAAACAAGGAGAGAGACTCTCTTTCCTTGTTTAAAGTGGCCTCTAAAGATCGCACTTCCTGTCTAACAATATGTTTGCCCCCACTACCTTTACATTCCCTCTATTGTCTTTTTGCTCGATGAGCATAGCATGCCCACGATACACTTATACCGGTATGCCGACGAGCATTTTCAGTGACGTCACATCGATGCAAATCCTAAATCCTACCACATCCTACGTTATTTAATGTTGGTTAGGTTGAGTGTTTTTATTTTTAATTTATCCCATTGTGGATTTACTAATTTACAATTTTTAAATCAAATACAGTTGTAAATGAAACGGCGATATTGAGATACAAAAATACTTTTGAAAGAATTTTAAAAATGAAATTAAAAAAAAACTCAATGTTATTGGAATTTAAGAATATTTATTTTAATATAGAAAGCACTTTAACAGAATAATGTTTTAATACTAAATACTACGTATTTATTTATTTTTTTTACGGTTTGTAAATTTTAACATTTTTATTTCCAGTTTTCTTTTACAATTTTCAAAACTAATTTGCTTATTAATTTCTCGCAATCTTATGTAGCTTCTGGTACGACTAAGGCAATAAATGACTTCATAAGGTATATTTACTTCATTACCAAGCTTGACAACAGTACGGTCAGCTATCAATGAAAATATTTTTTTCTCTTTAGAAAGTGACGTTCCATGCATTAAATTGAACTCTGTTTCCAGTACTTCTGCAGTTTTCATTAAATCATCACTCGGATTTAAAAGGCCACCTCTTGAAATACAAGTTAACCATTCATTGGACTTGTTTGTTGTGACCAACTCGCAGATAGAGCCTAAGTATTTATATTTATTTTTAAACTTATAAGCAACATATCCTGCAATATATTTTAGAGCTTCTTTGTTAACAGTTTCTTTGCATTCAAACTGATGTAGCAACTGTAAATTTTCGATGTTGGACCTGGTTTCTAATACATTTATTTCGGGGTAGAGAGGCTCGATGAAAGAGTATGAAGTGCTAATTTCTTCCTCAAAAAAATTAGACTCAGTAGGTGTAAGTATTGATACATTCTTGAACATGTTTCCTGTCAAACAGTTATTTTCATCTACAATTTGTAATTGGTCATGACTAGATTCAAATGGAGTCAATAAACAATGTTCACAATGTTCTTCTGTATTTCTATTTTCAGTAAAAACAGCAGCTGAATTCTTACCTAATATGAACCATCTAAGGCGATATTTAAATTCTAGAGGATGGGGATGATCATTAGTAGCTCCCATGCCTCTTATATAAGAAAAAAAATTTTCAAGAATATCTTGGTTTAATCTTGATGTTAAAATATACTCTATATTATAATTTTTATGTAGATAATCAAATAATTCTGCCATTGACCTGTTTGTTAAAAGAATACCTTTTTGAAATGGAATTAAAGACTTTCTATTTCCCACACGCATGGTGCTAATGATGTCTGACACTTGCTGTAATAATTTTTTCTGATTTTCTATGTCTATACCAAATGATTTTTTTGTTGGAATATTTTCTACAAATTTTGATCTAGAATTTAACAAGTCAAACCAATTATTTATTAAAAGTGCAAAATCAGAAGCTCCTTTCCAAGGTACTTTCGGTGGCATAAAATTATTTTGTCCACAATACTTTATTGCCTTTGATACAGTATTAGAAAAAAGTTGAAGAGCAGGTCTAACCTTTTGTCTCTGAGCACCTTTTAGATCAAAATGAAATTTTGTAAGTTTATATGCTAAACTTAACTCTGTTGTAGATATGTTAAGCAATTGTTCAAAACATGTTTTGTCAATTAAAGTATTGTTAATCCAAAAACCGTGATCTAGTAGGTGATTTCGCAAAAGTTTTATTAAATGCGGCACATCAGCAAACACAAAAATCTTCAAATTATCAGTGATTGGGTGATAGAAATATGGATTTTTATCGTGACCTATATTCATTTTTGACCAAAGTACCGCATTTCCTGTACCCATATCACTGACTACAGAAACTACTATAAATCCAACAGAATAAAGTTTCTCAATTATGGACTTTAATATATATTCTGTCATGGGTTGATCAAAATTATAAAATACAGGTTGCTTCCATTGTCCAATAAGACTTCGTACCATTACCACTTGACAATTTTTATGAGGTCCTATTACTTTTTCTTCCTTCTTCTCGATATCTACTCTGTTAGATATATATATCTCATCGAACGACAAGACACACAGTTTTTCATTAGCATTGAACTCATGACATTTTTTGCCCATCAACGCAATAACATCACTTAATATACCGGGTTCTAATGAAAATGAGGAAGCCCATTTTCGTAAAGTAGAAAGCGCCGGCAAGGGGTAACCTAATGACCTAAGATATCGATACGCTTTAGGACTAACACTGCGCAATGAAATAGCGGATGCTATGTCTTCTGGCGACCATCGCAATTTTTTACTTTCGGGATGTAATATCCTTTCTATCTGACCAGTAGTAAACAATTTTCCTAACGAAGTTTTTACATTATCAGTTTCTTCTCTCATCTCTTCTATAATTCTAGTTAGTTTGGAATTTTCTTTTTGCAGATTTAAAATTGTTTGCTGAAGTTCTGCTATTTGTCGTAGATTATTTCTAAAAATGTTAGATAGAATTACTTAGATAATTATTTTTTTAAAAGCCTAAATAAATTCAAATAACTTACGAAGATTGTTGTTTAAATTATTAATTGGTTGCAAAATATTATCAACACTACATCGTCTTCTTTTTACCAATCTTTCGGATCTTAATGAATCCGTAACTAATTGTGTTTTTAGAGGAAGGTTTAAAGTTGGTACAGCATCTTCCTTCAAGTTTCTATTGCGTGACGTATAATTCAAAAATTGTTTTTTGAAACAAATCTCAAAACACGCATTCTCAAAATGTGTGGAACAAATTGTAGCTAAAAATGCAACATTTATTATATATACATTTAATTTATATTATTCCAAAAAATATTACCATTTTTTAAATTTATGTTGTCTTCTCGACGACAAGCTATAATCCATTTTTTAAAAAGTTTATTATCTTTCGGAAATTTGAAATACCTAATGTCAGTTCCTTTTGTTTTGCGGTTATAATTTCCGCAATTTGCCACGGCACACGACGGCATTTAAAATAAATATAATAATTTATACGCACTTTTAATCACCTATCGGATAATTAACAATAGTTTTTTGTTCAAATCCAAACATACAACAAACAACGACTTATTAAAAATCACGAAACAGATTTCAAAACATTGAAAATACTATCTCACACCATAACATACAACAGCTCGATGCATCGACGTGACGTAACTGCGCGTCAAAAACACGTTTTTATTCCAATAAGTGTATCGTGATTAAAACATTATTCTGTTATATATATATATATATATATATATATATATATATATATATATATATATATATATATATATGAAATAAATATTCTTAAATTCCAATAACATTGAATTTTTTTTTAAATTTCATTTTTATAAATTCTTTTTTACAATCTAAAAATTGTAAATTAGTAAATCCACAATGGGATAAATTAAAAATAAAAACACTCAACCTAACCAACATTAAATAACGTAGGATGTGGTAGGATTTAGGATTTGCATCGATGTGACGTCACTGAAGATGCGCGTCGGCATACCGGTATAAGTGTATCGTGAGCATGCCTAATAAAAGTAGATCGCCCGTCACCGTCGGTCATCGCTGCCCGCCGCGACAGATCCCGTCCTGTGTGCCCGAGCCTTTATATTTATTATGATTATGCTACCAGCCGAGCAATGGACGCATGGGCATGCGTCTATATTCTTTTATTGATACATAAATAAATAACACAAACAGATGATGTACATTTGTACAATTATAGGTTAAGTTTTACAGAAAATGTCAAAAAGTGAGCTACTAAAAGAGTACAGGAAAAATGTAGTCCAAATAAAAAAACATGCCAAAAATTTAGGCTTGAGTGAAAAAGAAGTCAACCTACTATTCGAACAATCGTTTCACGAATTAAGAAAGGAACAAAATAGTTTAAATGTGCCCAAACCAATCAAAGCTCAAAGTCTCTGTACTAACATAAGAAACATATTCGTACTATTTACTACACTATTTTTTTTTATTTATATCTTGCTGAACGTTCATCAACCAACGTCCAGCATAGTTTTAAGGAATGTGCAAGGTTTAACTTACCCAACCTTGAAATTTATAAGGTTTTTATCTGTTCCAATAATCAGACTGTTTCCAGCATTAACAGGTAAATCAAATACACTTTTTAGGGCTTGTTACATTTAATATTAGTTTTTATGTTTAAATTTGTTTTAGATTTATATGACGAAACATGTCTTATAGAAAACCCCTACTTTTATGTAGCAGATATGGAATGCTGGCCTTGTGAAAATGTTTTCGCTGTGTTAAATATTTCATCAATGGAGGAAAGTTACCTTAAATCTGAATCTGGAACTCCTTTTATTGTTAAAGTAAGCAATTTGTTTGATGTAATGTTTTTAACATGTTTTCTGCATTTTGTTTGTAACTAATGTATCTTTTAGTCAAACCAAAAGACTGTAACTCTCAAAACCCTTCAGCAAACTTATAAACAAAACAGGGTACTCTTGGATTCAGAAACAAGAAGACTACAATCTACTAATTCCAGTATTACTACATTAAGAGCTTTATTTAGTAGTGACAGCAATATCTTTCTATCCAATTTGAACGCTCATATCTCTTGGAGAATAACCAAGATGGCATCTGCTCGAATCATTCGTCAGGTCTTCCCAAAACCATTTTTTCTTCCAGAAAGGTAAATTTACAGTTTTTACTATTTTAACTCTAGTGATTATATCTCTCAAGTTAAAAACATTCTCAACTTTCATTTATTTCTTGCATTGTTTTTCAGTAAAAGTAACAATTCTATTTCTTAATGTGATATTTTGTTCCCTTATCATTCCTTAACATAATATAAGCTATTCATTTTCATTTATACATTTACTATTTTACCTACTATACTAAAATTTGAGTTGAGAAAAAATAACAAGTATTACAAAAATTTTTCATACATTAAAAAAGATAAAATTGTAGATCTGGTCAAAGTGTTGAAAGGTTTGTAATGTTAGATGGCCACACAGCAGAGCCTTATGTGTTACCTAATACAGAATGCAGCTATGTATTTCTAATACAGGGATCTGGAGAGAGAAGTATTGTACTAAAACCTTCCAAAGAATGTAGCAATAACTGTCGTACTGTGTCAGTAGTATTGAAACCGTCATATATATGTAAGTATACAATTAGTTTTACTTCAAAACAAAAGTTCAGTACGCTTTTTCTAAACTTAACCTAACGACATAAAAACACTAATAAATCCCATCAAAATATGACTTTAAAATTAATCTTTTTACCTCAAATATTTTCTTAAATTTCTAAACACTACTTAAGGATAGCTTCGACATAACTTACTGTTACTAAGCGGCGTTTCAGTGATACAGGTTCATTTCAGATGACGTCACATGACGTGAAGTAAGAAGTATATTGAACATTGGTAGCACTTGGTACTACATTGGTGAACTGACAGTACTTATCTAGTCAGAGGAATTGGCAATAGAAATAAACATTTAATTATGCTTATTCCGTTCAAAGATTTTAAGACGCAATTTTTAAAGTGGTAAATAAAAACCTTATGAAATTCTTAGATTATATAGAGTGGACAAAAAATGCTACAATAGTGCAACTGAATCAATTTGAATGCATATCGTGATGGAAAACATGGTAGTTTTTACAGGAAAAGAGTAATGTACTTTAGTAACTTTCATCAACAGCTTATATTAAAGAAGCTAAAATTGTACATACATATTATCATATGAGACCTGTCCAAAAGTATTTACCTTCGTTTATAATTCCACAACATATTATGTTTCGTCGCCCAGTTTATGGTGTCCTTTGAAATAGTACCTGTTCTACTTAATAACACGCTCGCTCCCCATGCTTTAAGTTACTGAAGCAGTTCTGAACCTTAGTTTTCGTAATAGCTTTCAGTATCACCGTCGCATTTGCTTGAATCGTGGATATTTCATCGAAATAAAGCACTTTTAGTTGATCATTAGCGATTCAAGTTGTCGATCTAAAAACGGCTTCTAAGCGAATCTTTTTCTGATCTGTTATAAACAATTTGGCAGACCCGCCAGTCATTATAAAATTATCGCTTTATAATTCATTAGTCATTAAGATCGCTTTAAAATTCGCACACTGTCAAAGGTTGGGCATTTATATTTGGGCACAAACGTTAACGATAACTGGGATATAAATAAAGAAATAAGAACAAGCATTGAAAAAGTCAGAGCCGCCTTCTATAAATTAAAGAAAATTCTAATTAATAGAGATATTACGTTAAACCTTAAAATCAGATTAATAGGGTGCTACATATTCTACACATTGCTGTGCGGTATGGAGAGCTGAACCCTTACAAAGACATTAATGAAAAAATTGGAGGCGTTTGAGATGTGGATTTATCGACGAGTATTGCGGATGGTTTGATCGAATAGGAAATGAAATAGTTTTACATCAAATGAAAAAGAGCACAGAAATAGCAAAAACGATAAAAAATCGAAAGTTACAATATTTCGGTCATGTAATTGTAGCGTTTTATATTTAATGTCTAAATAATAATATAAATTCGGTTCTATATTTGTCATAGTACGCCCCTGGTATGCTAGAAATGTGTTGTCTGTAGATATTTTTAAATACGCAATAATTCTTCAATAAATAAAGACGTATTTGCTAAGGAAAACAATTTATGGCTTTTTAACTTCAACGTTCCCAGAAAAATATTGCAAGCCTGGTATTCTTTTTTCTAAAACGTAATAACGCCGGAAGTTTGGACGAGTTTGAGTAAAGAATTTGTTGATTTGACAAGATAACAATGCTTGTGCGGGGAAAAGAGAGGCGGTATCTATCCGGCAGGTTGAGATCGAGAAGGTCAAGAGAGTTAGTGATGAAGAATTGCTCGAAGGGAAAGGTCGTTTAATTGTGATGTGGTAACCCGGCATTAATTCGCCAAAAATGGTGGAATTTTCACTTTATGTAATATGTCGTATTTGAAAGAGTCACCACTAACCACTGTTTTGATTTTGCTGAAGATTTATAATGTTTGAGAAGTGAACAAGTTTAGTTCCTGCTTTCTTTTCGTTTTTTTTTTTGAGAAATCCAGTTCTTTTCCAAGATGCCTCTTCTGCCCTACTAAGCGAAAAGGGGGTATCTACACTTTTTTCCAAAAATGAGATATTAATGTCTAGTCAATAATTACACCTTATTCTATCTAATACTAAAGCGAATTGGTCGTATCTACTTTACAAATATTATATTTTAGGGCTATATATTTAGAGGTATCTACAAAGCATACGTTATATACTAAGCAATTTGGCGGTAACTACTGATACTAGGCAATAATGGTTGTATCTACACGAACTTGTGCAGTTACGGCTGGAACTGCTTAGTACACGTCACTTAATGCCAGAATCGCTTAGTAATTTTATATAATAGTAAGCACATTTATTCATCGTGTCTAGACATATCATACACAAAAATAGTATTTCTTTTAGTTTATTTGATTATTTTTGGTGTAATGCAACCTAGTAATATTAAAGTGTGTATTTAAATATTCAATTGTAAACATTGAAATATTGAATAGTGAATGATTTACTACAGATTTAGAGGTAAGTTGTTTATTTTGCTACCATAACCTCAAATTAAAATGTGTAGATTGATTTGTTTTACACGACAAAAAAGGAATTTCATTGCGAATTTACTTATTTAGTTACTGATTCTTTGCAATGTTTTTACAAATTGAAGATACTTAATAACGAAATAATTTGTCATTTATTAATGCATTTTATTACAATCTAACTTTTGTGTTTATGGAAAGTCGTGTTAAACATTTTTTTTATTTCAGATGAGTAAAAGTAGAGGAAAAAGGTTGTGTGACTTAGCTATGGCCAGCTCAACATACATTAGTAGTGGTGTGGAATGGGAAAATATTATTGAAAATGCGCCAATTGTTTTATTGGAGAATAGTGATATTCAAATTCCAGCAAATTCTGTTGATACAACAAACATTACAATTTTGCTTTCAGATTCAGAAACTTTTATAGAAGCTGAAGTAAATACGTTGGAACTACCTGATTTGGGAACAAATATGACAATGGAGGTCGTATTGGACAATAATCCTGAATTAGCCAGCTATAATTGTAAAAATGAATTTCAGCCTGCCAGTTTAGAAGATGGTGAAAGAGAAATTGAAGAAAGAGATGGAAAAGAAATAGACACACGCTTTACTAAGAAAGGGGAACAACGAAGACGTAAAAAATTTAAATATTCAATTAGAGAAAGAAAAATAATTAAACATGTAACAACTATTTTGCTTACCACAGGGTAAGAATATGGGGGACAAGATTGGGCAAACAAAATAATCGAAACAAGTGCATACGACACTCAGTTGGTTGTTGGAGAGCTGGGTCGTGGATAAGTTGAAGATATTGGGGGTTGGATTGGGGCAACTACAAAAAAGGAAATAAAAGGTACTTATACGAATCTATTGGACAAACAGAATGAAAATAAACGGAAACACCTCAAGAAATTTAATATAGGGCGCCACTTGAGGTGCCCAATTATACCTATTACAACCACTAGTTGTAACTAAGGAAATAATTGTATAACATCAAAAATATAAAAAAAAATATCTTTTTCAAATAAAACTCAAAATAGATAAGAGAAACAAATTAAACATTTATTATTGTCTCAAACAGTTTTCAAAAATACAGCTTATAAAGCAATACAACTTACAGCAACAAAGGCATATTATATATAAATAGCTGTCCAATACAAATAAAAAGAACTTACATATCTGTTTACAAAAGGTTACAAAATTCTCTGAAATGGTTCCTAGTAGATAATGTGGCCAAATTTTATGGATATCCTTTTATAAAGAATAAAATTTAATCTTTACTACAAATCAAAATAGATTAAAAATCAAACTGTCATACGTCAAAACAAACATTTTTAAAACAGGATAAAATTATGACATGACAGTTTAAACCAGGCCCTAACATAATATAATTACAAATATTTTTTTTTTAAATAATTTATAAAAGAAAGCAAATTTTGTCTTTTTAAAAGAAAATGTCTATTTTTACTTTAAAAATTAATAACGTAAATGTTACCTCAGTTCACACATGTTAACTTAAACTTTTGAACAACTGGCTAACTTCTGCGGGGTATCCAACTGCACATCAACAGAAAGCTTTATTGGAAGCTGAAACTGGCACATCCAAATCAAAACTGCTCCAATATTATTCTACATGAGGTGAAAAGGGCATCTCGGAAATGAACTGGATTTCTCAAAAAACGAAAAACAAAACAGGAACTAAACTTGTTCACTGCTCAAACATCATAAATCTTCAGCCAAAATAAAAACAGTGGTTACTGGTCACTCTTTCAGAAACGACATATTACTTAGAATGAAAATTCCACCATTTTGGCGAATGAATGCCGGTTTACCACATCACCATTAAAACGACCTTTCGCTGCGAGCAATTATTCATCACTGACTTCGCTGACCCTCTCGATCACAATCTCCGAATAGTAACCCCTCTTTTCCCCGCACAAAACCATTGCCATCTTGTCAAATCAACAAATTCTTTACTCAAATTCGTTCAAAACATCCGGCGTTACTGCGCTTTAGAAAAAATAATACCCTAGGTTGCAATATTTTTCTGGGAACGTTGAAGTTAAAAAGCCATAAATTGTTCTCTTTAGCAAATACGTTTTTATTTATTGAAGAATTATTGCGTATTTAAAAATCTCTACAGACAACACATTTCTAGCGTACCAGGGGCGTACTATATAGAATCGAATTTATATTATTATTTAGATATTAAATATAAAACGCTACAATGCCCCTTCTTAAAAGAAAAAACTCGGATAATTCTTATCCAGTTTTTGATAAAAGCAAAACAAACAAAAACAAAATCAGAAGATGACCTCCTAACTGAGTCGAAACTTCTTAATATCTTTTAGATGATGGCTAGCATGGGATTAAACAACAAAAACAAAATTAGTTACAAGAATGGGCTAGCGTGCCATCGATCGCCAGACTCTTTAAAGTCGAGTAGACTGAAATGTTTGACTCTGAAATGAACTGTAGGTGACATGAGTTTCTATGCCTTGGGGGAAGCTAACCTTATGCCCTGCAGTGAACCTCGCTGACATTCACAGCAGTAACACAAGTGATTTGTCGGGCAGGCATAGCCATGACACCTCGTTGCCTAAACCAAGTGCTACGCACAAATCCAAAATAAATTGCTCTACACTTAACAGGTAGGCGTCTACTATCTCCACTATACGCCTAGCGAGACAGGGAATTCGGCAACGGTTCTACAAAAAAATAATTAGGATATAGACCCTAAATCTATATACCTACATATGACAAAATGTGATTCTCACATGTGTCTCCCAAATAAAATAGGTTACCTGAACTAAAATTATCAAAAGTGAAACAATATTCCAAAGGGATGAAATCAAATCAACATACAAACTCGAAAATACAGACATGGGATAGGATGAACTAATTACTTAAAGATGACATATTGTCCTCATCTGATACAAAAGGCTTTAAATCCTTAATGTGCCACTTACCAAGATCTGAACCATTTAAATCTGACAAACGATAAACCAGTGGTGACAATTTTTCCTTGATAGTTGCTTCAATATACTTCGGTGCTAGTTTGGACATAAACTTGTTGACAGCACAAGACAAAACCTTATTTCTTTTCCAAACTCTATCACCCACTTGAAATTGGACTTCTCTTCTACGTAAGTTGTAACTCCTAGCGTTACGTTCATATCCTTTTCGAAGATTAGCCTTAACCTTTTCAAAAACTTTATCTAAACCTTTGACTTCTGAAGCATACATGTTACGGTCACCTGGAATTATCTCGATATCTTGATTCTGTTGATCCTTATGATCAACACCATAATAGTTTCCACTTAAAGGAACATGACGGCCATAATTCAGGAAAGCTGGAGTATATCCAGTCACTTCATGCTTTGCAGTGTTAATAGCTTGTCTGATCTTTGCTAAATTCTTGTCCCAATCCACGTGGTCTTTAACATATGTACGTATGGCTGTACCAATGGTTCTATTGTTCCTCTCCACAAAATTACACTGAGGTGCATATACTGGGCTAAACCATACTTTCTGAACGTTATACCTATTACAGAGCTCAATTAAGAGAGGATTGTTCAGATTTGAGGCATTATCACAAATCACATATTGAGGAACACCAAACATTAGGAAAACATCATTTTCCAAAAACTCAACAATATTCTTAGCCGTGGCCTTTCTCAAAGGTTGGACTAAAGTATATTTACTAAACCAATCAGCAACTACTAATAACCACGTATAACCTTTCTTTGAACGAACAAAGGGACCTATCAGATCTATTGCAACTATTTGCCAAGGAAACTTGGCCTCTCTCTGCTTACCCATTTTACCTAATGGAGCATAATTTGGTGTCTTCTGAGCACCACAAACTTTACATGACCTGACAAACTTAAGCACATCAACACGCATCTGGGGCCAATAATATCTTTCCTGAATACGGGACAAAGTTTTGGAAAATCCAAAGTGAGCACACGTAGGTGGCTCATGACAAGACTTCATAACTTCAGACCTTTGTGGTTTGGGCACAACAATTTTCCATTCTACATCATTAGTCTTAAAAGAATTTCTGGTAGGGGCAAACTTATAAACAAAATCATTCTCCACCTTCCACTGTGGATAATCAATGGGGGATCGGATTATCTTTGATCTCAAATTATCGAACCAAGGGTCTATTCTATCTACATCAACTTCTAAACAATTAACATGGGGACGACTATCAAAATCTTTCTTTTCAAAAATTGGGTTCACTGATGACCTGTAAGGTCTATTGGACTTAGACCTATTCGAAATACAACACTTAGGACAAGAAGATGTGATCACACCTTTATGACCACAACGCCAACAAGATACTGACTTACTCCTACAGTCACGGGAAATATGACCTGGTCTATTACAATTAAAACAAATAATTTTTTTCGGATTTCTTGGAGCTTGATAAGGGGCAGACTGCGTTACTGGAGGTGGGGACGAAAAAGATTGCATCATTGGAGGTGGGGACGAAAAAGACTGATTTCTTATTTCAGTATTCTCTGGAGGACTGGGTCTATTATTCTCATACTTATGTTTGGGATTGGGTCTCTTAGAAGAATTTTCTCTGTCCTGTCTGTTACCTACTCCACTTCTATCTTGCTTGGTTTGATTATTCACCACATGAACTTGTTCTTTGGATTTTTCTGAATCATCAATCGAAATACCTGCAAGACCTTTAGTAGTCTGCAACAAGGGCAGGACATTCTGCTCTAAACGTTTTATAGTTGCTACTAACATTTCTACTGTAGCAAAATCTTGAAGGGCTATCAGTGGAATGTAATCCACTAAAATATTTTTCCTCATTATTTTCACTTTTTGGGCTTCACTAGGATATGTTTCCAAACGTTTAAAAAGGTTTTCCATCACTGCTGAATAAATGGTTATGGATTCATTCCTTTTTTGCTTTCTATTTTTAATTTCATCAAAGAGATTATCATTATAATCTGGGTGTAAAAAAGCAGATTTGAGTAGGGCTACCAACTCATCCCAACTATTAATTTTATCTCTAACACTCCTATACCAAATAGCAGCATTACCTTCAAATAACTCAATGGCTGAGCGAAACAGGATGTCTTCGGAAATATTCCGAGACCTAGCAGAATCTCTAACTTTCTCTAAAAATGTGGGAAGGGCTTTACTCTCACCATTAAACTTAATATGTAGATCAGAAATAATAACAGGAGTTGAAACCTGTATTATTGGGGCTGGGACTGTACAACTAGGAACTACAGGGACTGAAACTGGGCTACTAGTGGATGGTTTTACTAAATCATCAGATAATTCTAGTTTTTCTAACACATCACCCTGTAACAACAACAAATCATCTTTACACTCATTGACAAACTTTTTAACATCTTCCTCAACATCATTCATAGGGAAATTTTCTAATCTGGTATTTAAATGTGTAGACCTTGTCTCAAATCTAGCAAAATCAGCTTTGGTTGATTCTACATTTATTGATTGAGCACTAATACATAAATCTTCCATAATCAACTTAATCTCACACAACTCTGTCTCAGGATCTACTACATTACTAACCAAATCGACTAAACTTGAAGACAAAGTGGCCTCCTTGGCCAACAAAGCTCTTAACATCTTTCTCTTATCATCAACTGTCTTATTTGGGACATTTTTACCTCTTATGAAAAGCTCATAAGATAACTCTCCTGATTTCAAATGATTAACCTGAGTAGACTTCATTTTTCAAAAATTGGATGAAAACAAACACACAAAATAACTAAAATCAACTTCAACAACTGGTAGAAAATATGACAATTTTAAGAAACAACCGTTTCCATTTATCACCTGATAGTAAGTCTCACTTGCACTCCCGCGTACTGAAATCCAAAACTCAATCAGTTTGCTGCAACTTCTGCTCTTGACTTAGTAACAGTTGGTAAACAAAAATGAGGTCTTTGACCTGTCTCCTAAAAGTTCACACTTCCACTAACAGGGACTAAAAAAATGGTTTCAAACAACATGGGATAACATGGACACTAACAAACAACATAAACCGTACATACAGGGAAAGACAAAATACTAATAATATTGAAAACTTGACCTTTGAGTGAGCTACACTAAATAATACCAAAATAAACCAACTCTTGTTCCGAAAACTAAATGAGACTGCTCCTAGTCAAAACTAAAACAGCATCTCCTGATCACAAGTATTTACCTGTGGTCATTCAGATACAAGAAAGGATACACAATAAACACACAGTCTACTACTGAGACTAAACTTGTCGAATCTTCTCTACGACTCACAATGACTACTCGTACAACAACTTTAATTAACCTTTGGCATTTAAATACACCTTCAGAGATGGTTAATTAGAAGACAAATTGCATAATACTACTTCTCAACTACATAGCTCAAACAAAGTCCTTCAAACAAATACAAACATTTACTTAAAATGACCGAACAAATAAAAAATTACAAAAACCGATTATTCTGTAAAATTTGTCAAATCAATAAAAAAAATAAATGTAACAGTAACTGTATAATTTGCTACTGTTTTTTAAATTCTTTTCAATATCAATACTTCAATCAAAATTCATATTTAAATATTCAACTCAAATATTTGCTTTCATTTACTTACCAATACATATAAAAAACAATACACATATGTTAATATACACAAATATAAATTTTGGTACAAAATACATATATTTAATATATTACAATTAAATATGTTTGAGACAATTGGGGCACTTATTCAAAAGGAAACAAAAAGTTGATATAAATGGCAGAAAACTGGGGAAACTGAAAAAGATAGTGGCTTCAGGAAAAAGGATCAAAAATCTAAAAAAAAATGGAAATATTCAAATGCCCCACCGATTGGGCGACAAAATTGTAACAAAAGTACAATTTGGAGCAAAACATAAGACAAGCCCCACGTTGGGCGCCAATATTGTAACAACTATTTTGCTTACCACAGGGTAAGAATATGGGGGACAAGATTGGGCAAACAAAATAATCGAAACAAGTGCATACGACACTCAGTTGGTTGTTGGAGAGCTGGGTCGTGGATAAGTTGAAGATATTGGGGGTTGGATTGGTGCAACTACAAAAAAGGAAATAAAAGGTACTTATACGAATCTATTGGACAAACAGAATGAAAATAAACGGAAACACCTCAAGAAATTTAATATAGGGCGCCACTTGAGGTGCCCAATTATACCTATTACAACCACTAGTTGTAACTAAGGAAATAATTGTATAACATCAAAAATATAAAAAAAAATATCTTTTTCAAATAAAACTCAAAATAGATAAGAGAAACAAATTAAACATTTATTATTGTCTCAAACAGTTTTCAAAAATACAGCTTATAAAGCAATACAACTTACAGCAACAAAGGCATATTATATATAAATAGCTGTCCAATACAAATAAAAAGAACTTACATATCTGTTTACAAAAGGTTACAAAATTCTCTGAAATGGTTCCTAGTAGATAATGTGGCCAAATTTTATGGATATCCTTTTATAAAGAATAAAATTTAATCTTTACTACAAATCAAAATAGATTAAAAATCAAACTGTCATACGTCAAAACAAACATTTTTAAAACAGGATAAAATTATGACATGACAGTTTAAACCAGGCCCTAACATAATATAATTACAAATATTTTTTTTTTAAATAATTTATAAAAGAAAGCAAATTTTGTCTTTTTAAAAGAAAATGTCTATTTTTACTTTAAAAATTAATAACGTAAATGTTACCTCAGTTCACACATGTTAACTTAAACTTTTGAACAACTGGCTAACTTCTGCGGGGTATCCAACTGCACATCAACAGAAAGCTTTATTGGAAGCTGAAACTGGCACATCCAAATCAAAACTGCTCCAATATTATTCTACATGAGGTGAAAAGGGCTTCGGCAAGGAACTGGATTTCTCAAAAAACGAAAAACAAAACAGGAACTAAACTTGTTCACTGCTCAAACATCATAAATCTTCAGCCAAAATAAAAACACTGGTTACTGGTCACTCTTTCAGAAACGACATATTACTTAGAATGAAAATTCCACCATTTTGGCGAATGAATGCCGGTTTACCACATCATAATTAAAACGACCTTTCGCTGCGAGCAATTATTCATCACTGACTTCGCTGACCCTCTCGATCTCAATCTCCGGATAGTAACCCCTCTTTTCCCCGCACAAAACCATTGCCATCTTGTCAAATCAACAAATTCTTTACTCAAATTCGTTCAAAACATCCGGCGTTACTGCGCTTTAGAAAAAATAATACCCTAGGTTGCAATATTTTTCTGGGAACGTTGAAGTTAAAAAGCCATAAATTGTTCTCTTTAGCAAATACGTTTTTATTTATTGAAGAATTATTGCGTATTTAAAAATCTCTACAGACAACACATTTCTAGCGTACCAGGGGCGTACTATATAGAATCGAATTTATATTATTATTTAGATATTAAATATAAAACGCTACAAACAGAATAAACTAAAGGATTCACATTCTATTAGGGATGGATGTGGTAATAACTGTAAGAAAACATGTAACACAAAAATAAATCAGGAAAGAAGAATTGATATAAACAATCAGTTCTGGAATCTAGATCGTCAACAACAGCATCAATTTATGTTGTCCAGCATTAGCCAGACAAACGTAAAACTGTTGGATTAGATTCTCGAAGATCGAATACTTTAAGCTACTCTTTAAAAACGGCGGACGGGGAATGTAAGTCAGTCTGTAGAACCTTTTTTCTTACAACTATAGGGTTTCACAAAAATAACGATAAAATTCTACAGAGGTTTTGTAAATCTTCGAACTCATTAATCTCACCAAAGCCACATAAAAACCGTGGAAGTCTACCTCATAATAAATTGGATCATACAGTAATAGAAAAACATATAGAATCTTTCAACCCATCGATATCTCATTATCGTAGGGAACATGCACCTAAGCGACGTTATTTACCAAGTGATGTAAACATCAAAGGTATGTTTAGCAATTTTCAAGAGAAGAATCCTAAAATAACTTGTTCTTATGATTTATACCGCTCAATAGTACAAAAGTTAAATATATCTTTTGTAACGTTGGGTCACGAAGAGTGCGAAATGTGTGAGCATTTTAAAATCCATCCACACTCTGATGATTGTTCCGAGTGTCAGAGGTGGTCCAATCATATAAAAAGGAGTAAAGATGCACGTCTGCTGTACAAAGAATATGCCAATAAGAAACCAGAAGGAGAAATTATATATTCCGTTGATTTGGAAAAAGTAATAATGTTACCCCGGTGCGACATGTTTAAATCGGTTATATTTACTCAAAGATTGATTGCTTATAACGAAAGTTTCGTTCCGGTAGGGACTAAAAACAGAAACATTAAACCTGTAGCTGCAATTTGGCACGAGGCAATTCAAGGGCGAAAAAAAGAAGATATAATAAGTACCTATCACAAATTCTTAATATTTCAGAGAGATGCGAAAAAAATTGTTCTTTGGGTAGATAATTGTACCTCTCAAAATAAAAACTGGGCGTTTTTTACGTTTTTAGTTTATATAATAAACACAACTGATATTTCTGCTAAAGTAATAGAAATAAATTACTTCGAACCAGGTCACACATTTATGAGTGCCAACGCATTCCACCATCAAGTAGAATAATCTCTACGAAAAACTAAGAAAGTTTACGACTTTCCAGATTTTAAAAAAGCTGTTCTACAAGCTAATTCTGGGAGGGTTATAGTTTTGGAAATGGAACTACATGATTTCTATGACTGGCAGGATTTTTCATCTGCTTATAAACTTAAAAAAGCACATAGTGAGCGGCCATATATTCAGGATATTGTTCAAATCACAGCCCACGGGGGATCAATGTCACTAATTTATAAAAACAATTTTAGTGGCCCTGATTTAACATTAAATTTTTTGAATGCAAAAATTACAAAGACTGGAATAATACCAGCTCCAGGAACCAAAGAAAACCCAAGAGGCATCACAGAAGAAAGACGAAATAATATTATTTCAAAGCTTTTAGAAGCCGACAATGCCATCATGCCAAAAAATCGTTTAAATTTTTGGAAAGAAATACCTACCACTCAGTACCTTGAGCAAAATAATGATGATGATGATTAATAATTAATTTGGTATTTAAGTTTTTTTGTGGAAATTACTTTGATAATTAAACCAAATCATGTAAAAATAAATGTGTACATGTAGATACTATGTTTTTATCTTAGTATCTAACCTATAATGGTTTCTTAATAATGGGGGTAACTACAATTTTTTTAGTAAAAAATTTAAATTGCCTAATTTTATTATATTTATAAAAAACACAAAAGAAAACTATGTATATTTTCGATTTAAACTTAAATATTATACACAAAACAACAATGCGAATAAACGAAATCTAAATACCTTCTTAACTCAAAACAATGTAAATTACAGATACCCCCTTTTCGCTTAGTAGGGCAGTCTTCACCTCACGTAGAATGATATTGTAGCAGTTTTGATTTGAATGTGCCAGTTTCAGCCTCCAATAAAGCTTTCCGCTGATGATGTTCAGTTAGATACCCCACAAATATTAGCCAGTTGTTCAAAAGTTTAAGTTGACATGTGTGAACTGAGGTAACATTTACGTTATTAATTTTTAAAGTAAAAATAGACATTTTCTTTTAAAAAGACAAAATTTGCTTTCTTTTATAAATTAAAAAAAAATGTGTAATTAAAATAAATTTTATGTTAGGGCGTGGTTTAAAGTGTCATCGGTCATAATTTTATCCTGTCTTAAAAATGTTTGTTTTGACGTATGTTAGTTTGATTTTGAATCTGTTGTAAAAGATATTTTAATTTTATAGTAAAGATTAAATTTTATTTTTGACAAAAGGATATCCATAAAATTTTAATCTAATTTGGCCACGTTATTTACTAGGAACCATTTCGAAGGTTTTTGTAACCAGATCTTTGTAAACAGATAACATGTAAGTTTCTTTATTTGTATTTGACAACTATTTTTATATAGTATGCCTTTTGTATAAGCTGTATTTTTGAAAACTGTTTGTTTGAGACAATAATAAACGTTAGATTTGTTTCTCTAACCTATTTTTTTATTTTTATTTAGAAAAATCTCCTGACCCTTTTTATGTATTTTAGATATTAGGAAAGAAGAATTTTTTCTTTCCTTCAGTAAACTAGGATCCTTCAAGTGGCGCCCTATATTAAATTCCTTGAGGTGTTCCCCGTCTATTTTTGATTTGTTTGTTATATCAATTGCCCAGGAGATTTATGTAAGTATCCCTTTGTTTTCATTTTAGTAGATACCCCAATCCAACCCCCATATTTCAACTTATCCACGACCCAGCTTTCCAACAACCAACTGAGTGTCGTTCGCACTTGTTTCGATTATTTTGTTTGCCCAATCTTCTACCCCTCATGTTCTTACCCTGAGGTAAGCAAAATATTGTCGTTACAATTTTTTTGAACAACTGGCTAATATCTGTGGGGTATCTAACTGAACATGTAACGAAAATATTTTGCCTACCACACGGGGTACCAATACAAGGGGTAGAAAATTGGGGAAAGAAACTATTGGGGGTGGAGATAGGGTAAGCAAAATAATCGCTACTGATGCGAACGGCACTCAGGGTTTCGTAGGAGAGCTGGGGTCGTGGATAAGTAAAAGATAGGGGCATTGGAATGGGGCAACTACAAAAAAATGAAATAAAGGGCTCTTGGGATAAACAAAATAAAAATAAACAAGAAACACCTCAAGGAATTTAATATAGGGCGCCACTTGAGGTGCCTAATTATGCCTATTACAACCACTAGTTGTAACTAGGGAAATAATTAGAAAGCAAAATCAAAACATAACAAAAACATATCTTTTTCAAATAAACTCAATAAAGGGTTAGCTCAAAAAAAAAAATAAAATGTTAAGACAACAAAATTTAACATTTATTTATGTGTCACCACAAACAGTTACATGGAGAAAAAACAAAACACAAAAACTTGGAGAAATACAAAATTCAAAAAACTTACATGTGTCATCCATTAACAAACTCCATTGCTACAAAACTTACAAAATTGCATGGAGATTAACCATTAAAAAAAAAACAAAACAAATCAACATCAAAAATACTTAAACGAGCTGTCATAAATTAACATTAAATTTAAAAAAACTAAACACAAATTGACAGCTTTACTCAAAACGTAAAATTTACAATTTTAAATGTCAACGAAAGCAATTATTATTTTATAAAAAAATGTCTGTCTTTAGTTTAAAATTTGAACAAAATGTTACCTTAATTCACATGATCACACTTAAGTTTCTGAAACCATAACTGGAACCTGGAACTGAGGGCTCCACTCTCTCTGCATGACGAAAACCTCCATCTCCAAAACTGCCAAAAGCCTTGGATAAAAGCAGGAACAAAAGAAAAACAAAACGAGGATGTCCTCCAATCCTCACTCAAAACATTAATAATTGAAGCATTTACTGCCACAAAACCAATAACAAACTGCTACATTTTCTTCATAACAAAGGACGAAAACAGGATACTTTACAAATTCGACGTGAATTTGGACATAACGTTGAACCACTCTTGAAAGCTGCTACAACGAGAGTGAAGAAATTCTCTATTAAAATTGATCGCATACATACAAACGCTGACATAACAAAACACCACGAAACGACGTACATATCCTTTTGCGACGCATTAACTTGAAAAGAATTTGCCGAAGTAAAATAAATAAACAACTCTAAAATGGTTTATTTCAACTTGGCCGACCTAAGAAAGAAATGAAAAGATATTTGGGTTTAAATACGTACGAAATATTTTTAGATCTATCAAAAATATATAAGGTGATTTTAATATTTCGTATACGAGGGGACTTCAATATACTTAAAAGAATCAATGAAATTGAAAATGCTACAAACATCATCAGCGGAAAGCTTTATTGGAGGCTGAAACTGGCACACTGGCACATTCAAATCAAAACTGCTACAATATCATTCTACGTGAGGTGAAGAGGCATCTTGGAAAAGAACTGGATTTCTCAAAAAAAAAAAACGAAAAGAAAGCAGGAACTAAACTTGTTCACTTCTCAAACATTATAAATCTTCAGCAAAATCAAAACAGTGGTTAGTGGTGACTCTTTCAAATACGACATATTACATAAAGTGAAAATTCCACCATTTTTGGCGAATTAATGCCGGGTTACCACATCACAATTAAACGACCTTTCCCTTCGAGCAATTCTTCATCACTAACTCTCTTGACCTTATCGATCTCAACCTGCCGGATAGATACCGCCTCTCTTTTCTTCTTCTTTACTCAAACTCGTCCAAACTTCCGGCGTTATTACGCTTTAGAAAAAAGAATACCAGGCTTGCAATATTTTTCTGGGAACGTTGAAGTTAAAAAGCCATAAATTGTTTTCCTTAGCAAATACGTCTTTATTTATTGAAGAATTATTGCGTATTTAAAAATCTCTACAGACAACACATTTCTAGCATACCAGGGGCGTACTATGACAAATATAGAATCGAATTTATATTATTTATACATTAAATATAAAACGCTACATAATGAGACATCCAGAGAGGTATAACCTTCTACACCTCGTAATATAGGATTAGATCGCCGGAAGTAGAGGCTCAGGCCGAAGAAGAACATCCTGGCGTCGAAATCTCCGAGAATGGTACCAAGCGACCACCGCTAATTTATTTAGATCCGCCGTAAACAAAGTGATTACTGCCAATATGATCGCCAACGCGCAACGTTCGATAATCGGACAGGGTACTAAGAGACTAAGAACTCAAACGTTGTTGTTGTACTGAAAGATCGACTAGTGCGCGTAATAGATCATAATGCGTATGTACGCAAAAAAAGAAATGTAACAAAAGCATACCATTACGAACTAGGCAAGTCTCTCTTCAAGGTACGTACAAGGTCTACCAATGTTGCAACAGATCTTGTACATATGTCATATTATGAATATAAATTCATGCATAAGTAAGGTAGATTGATTTATTAATTCCATATGTTCTAATTAACCATAAACAAATTTTTTTGCACACGTTCATTAAACATGTATTTTATTTATTTGCAGTATGGTATAACTGGTGGTACTGGCGACCTATTAGTCTTCCGGTAACGAATGCAACTGGGCCTTCCATAACTTATATCAATTCGTACTGTTAACTGTGTTAACCTTTTTGTAAAAGTCTTTATCAATATTTAATGTATACCCAAATAGAAAGGCTGAATTTTTTGAAATTTGTTTTATTTATAATAAAAAAATGTTGTGATTATGGCTCTCTCTACCCCCTCGGTTAAACAAAGGTATATTATATTTATTTATATCAGTATTGAAATATATTTGCTTTGTTTATGATTATTTCATAATAAGGAATAAGGAGCAAATGATAAGTAACAGTAACACTTTGAAATTCCATTTTTATGACCATGAGTTGCGCCAAATGTAGGCAACTTACAGTTCCTCCCGTCAACTTACTTCCAGTGTTATTATTATAGGGCAAAGCAGCGAGCTCCTATTATGCCCAAAAACAAAGAAAACAATTGCAAAGCTAATGAGAATTATAGAAAATGAGTAAAATTTAAAATACACAAAACAATTTTTTTATTTAAACACAAAACCACATGAACCGCGCAGGGTTTTTAGTGGATATAACAAATACAAGAAATGTTACATTAATCGGCGGATAATCGAGGTTTCACTGTATTTCCTTTTTTTACTTTTCCTTATCTTTATAAATGACACCACTAACTTAAAAATCGATGGAAAGATTTTTCTTTTTGCTGATGATACCAGTATTACTTGGAAGAACTCTAATATTACAACGCTTCATGCAATTATATCTTCTGATCTACTTAAAATAAAAATCTGGTCCGACTCTAATTTTTTTTTTTTGAACCTATTCTCTATCCTTCCATTGTTGGATATAGGTCTCCCCCAGTTCTCTCCATCTTTCCCTATCTTGAGCTGTTCTCTGCCATGTGGGACCTCCTTGTTTCCTGATGTCATCGTTCCACCTCATCTGTGGTCTGCCTCTTGATCTCTTTGCATTGTATGAACGCCACTTTCCGATGGCATTGTTCCATCGTCCGTCTTGGAGACGTTCATTGTGTCCAGCCCATTTCCATTTCAGTTTTGCTGCTTGTTCAATCGCGTCTACTGTCTTTGTTCTGGTTCTGATCCACTGGTTACGTTTTCTATCTCTAAGTGATACACCCAACATTTGTCTCTCCATCGCTCTTTGTGCCTTCCTTATCCTATCCAAATTGGCCTGTGTAAATGTCCATGTCTGTGCTCCGTAGGTGAGCACCGGTATGATACAGGAGTTATATACCTTCCTTCGTAAGTATAGAGGGATTGTTTGATTTTTTAGAACGTAAGAAAGTTTGCCGAACGCTGCCCATCCCATTCTTACTCGTCTCGATATTTCGGCTGTTTGATTTTCTCTATTAGCTCTGATAGCTTGTCCTAGATAGATATACTCATTTACCTGTTCTATTTTTTCTGTTTTTATTTTTATTGCCTCTTGGTCTTCCGTGTTTGTCATTACTTTTGTTTTGTTGAAGTTAATTTTTAGGCCTTTTTGCAGTGATTTTTCATGAAGTTCATTCAGCATTAATTCCAGTTCTTGTCGTTCCGAGGAAATCAGGAGTATATCATCCGCATATCTAAGGTGATTTAGGTATTTTCCGTTAATACATATTCCTCTGTTTTCCCAATCTGTTGATTTTATCATGTCTTCGAGGGTCAAGGTAAACAGTTTAGGTGAAATTATATCGCCTTGTCGGACTCCTCGTTTAACTTTTATATTATCCGTTATTAATTTGTCGTCCAGAATTACGGTCATGGTTGCGTTTTGGTAAATATCATGTATCAATTGTCGGTATCTTGAATCTATTCTACTATTGACCAGAGCTTCTTCAACCGCCCAGTGTTCAATGCTGTCGAAAGCCTTTTCATAATCTACGAATGCTAAGTACAGCGGAAGGTTGTATTCATTGGTTTTCTCAATTAAGATTTTAAGCGCATGTAGATGGTCGATTGTGCTGTATCCTTTTCTGAATCCGGCCTGTTCCACTGGTTGGTAGTTATCAAGTTTATAGGTTAGTCGGTTGTTTATTATTCTTGTGAAGGTTTTATATAGTTGTGACAAAAGGGAAATAGGACGGTAGTTGTTTAGGTCTGTTCGGTCTCCTTTCTTATGTATTAAGATTGTGTTGGCATTTCTCCATTGTTTAGGTATTTTACCTTCAAACAGACATTTGTTGAACAGTATTTTTAGCATTTTTTTTATCGTGTCTCCTCCTTCTTTTAGCAGTTCCGCCAGTATTTTGTCCTCACAGGCCGCTTTATTTCTTTTCATGTCGTTTATGGATTTTTCGATTTCATTTTCAGTTATTTCTGGTAATACCTCTGAGCCAACATTTTGTATTTTCCTCGTGAGATTCTGTTTAGATGATAGTGGTGGGTCATTTTTAGAACTGTATAGGTCTGTGTAATATCTTTCTGTGATTTTTACTATTTCTCCTAGATCTCTTTCTTCATTGTTCTCAGCTTTAAGCATGATTAGTTTTCTTTTTCCTATATTTGTCTTCATTGTTTTTAAACTTTTGTTCTTCTCTATGATTTTCTTAATGCGGTCTTCTTGGTATTTCTTTAAATCTTCCTTTATCTGTTTTCTTATGGTTTTATTCAGTTCGGTATACTCCACTGTATTTCTTTTGTTATCATTCAGTAGTTGTCGTCGTTTTTTTAGCATATCTTGTGATTTAGCGCTAATTTTTTGTTGTTTTCGCTTTTGTTTATTAGCAATCTTCAGGCCTGCTTCTAGTAGTTCTGTTGTTATTTTATCGTTTAATTCGTCTAGTTGCAGACCCTTTAGCTGTAATATGTCACTTCTTTTTAGCTGGTTTATGTATTGTTCTTTGCGTTCTTTAAGAAGTTCTGTATCTATCTCTTTTTTAGATGGTTTAAATTTTTGTCTGTCTGTTGTGGAGTGTCTGTGACTTCCTACGGAAATCATGTTTATGACCGTAACGTCTTGTACTATGCTCTTTTCTTTGGATAGGATGTAATCGATCTCATTTTTTGTTAAACCATTGGGCGCGACCCACGTCCATTTTCTCTGTGGTTTTTTATTGAAAAAGGTATTCATCGCATATAGACCGTTCGTTTCTATATAGTTCATTAATGTTTCTTCTCTTTCGTTTCGTGTTCCATATCCAAAGTTGCCGATTTTATTTTCTGATTCTTCTAGTTTTCTCCCTAATTTGGCATTGAAGTCGCCTATAATGATTGTGTAGGTGCTTTTGTATTTGTTCACTGTTTGTGTCAATGATTCGTAGAATATATTCATCCGTATGTGATGATGTAGATGACTCTAATTTACTCTCTTTTAAAGTGGATAAGACAGTAGCATTATCTTATAAAGGAGCTCTTCAACTCTTGCTTATTATAAACAGTCAGGTCAGCCTCAGCCTACTATGCAATAAGATCTGTTTCGAAGGGACTGAATTTAGCATCTTCCAAAATAACATACTTTTCTTTGTTCGAGTGTCATCTTTGACATGGCCTCCTTTTTGAGGTTCTAGTACAGCTGCCCAATCTGATGTTATTTTTAAATTACAAAAAAGAACAATACGGTATCTTTTTGGCCTGGGGATCTTAACTCTTCTCTCCCTATATATTCTAGAAATTGTTTGCTTAATTCGTAAACACATACACGTTTTCCAGCAAGACCTAGTCATGACTACTCCACTAGAAATTCAAGCTTTGATGTGTATTTACCGATCCCATCCACGGAGTTAATAAAGAAATCCATATTATATTTGGCAAAAAGTTATACAACCATCTCGTGACAACTATTTCGCACTTATGAGTTTGGTGCATTAATAATAAAATTACATAAAAAAAAAACAATATTTTATTTACTGAAATTTATAACAATAAAAAAACTACAATTTTATCAAATTTGTACAGTTTACACCCTAAGTCATATCAATTGTTTGATTCGAATAATTTTGAAAAAAAATTATACTAAATACATGATTCTGAGCAATTATTAAAAGGAAATATTACAAAAATTGCAAAAAAAATTAAAAACACTATCGTTTATGATCGTTTTATAAAAACCAGGTAGGTTTTTAGGTTGCTGATAATACTGTGATTTTTTAACCAAACCAGAACCTCTCAAATCAAATAAATAAATAACTTATATTAACATATCTACTCGTTCAATCCATCTTTTCTCTTAACCTATTCTTCAATAGTATCGGGATAAGCGACATAACTCCAAACACTATGAGCCAAATAAATGACGTCATATTAAATGCAGTGTCACTAGCTGTCATATCGTGCAATGTCTGACCCCCTTTTATCGCTATAAACGAAGGAGGTGCAACCCCAATGAATGTACCAAATGCAAACGGGTACAAAGGGACCCCAATCACAGGAGCTGTTAAATTTATGAACCAATTCGGAAAGAATGGTGTTATCCTTAAAAATATTATATAATTTAACATATTTGATCTATGTTTTTCCACTTGCACAGCCCATTTTCTGGCTTTTTCGGGAAAATAATGTAAAACTAGTTTTCTTCCTAATATTTGGGACAGCATGAAGCAGAGTGAGGCTCCTACCATTGAGCAAGTGCACACTAACACTAAGGCAGTGAAGAACGGGAATAGAAACCCTGAAAGGATTGATAGGAACAGTGAACCTGGTATGGCAAATGTTTGCAGACTGGAATAACTGTTAAGGAGAATTTGTAATGTACATTCAGTTGAGTCCATGGTTCTTTACCAGTGCGTCAAAAAACACATACTTTTTATCTAGCATCATTGTCTTTCACGCATGAAACTAAAGAAAAACCAGCTACCGTTAAAGACGCTTAGGGAAGTTTTTAGATTTTAAGTACAAAATCTGGTTTGTTTAGTTGTGGCTGTAAGTTTGTTTTTTGTAGTTTTTACATTTAGAAGTTATTTATATTATACAAACAGTTCTTTTCACAACTAATTTTATACTGGAGTTTGAAATTTTATGGTAAGTTTATTTTATTTTGCCATTAATTTACATATAAAGTTAACCTCATTTACACAGTTAAGGAATGGTTTTGTTTAAGTTTAAAAGTGGAAGAAATTACAAAAAGATAATATTTTATAGATTTTTTTTAGATTATGCCTGGAAAAACTCTTATTTCAGAAGCACAAAAACTCGTTTTAAATTTAATCGAGTACTTTGAGTTAGAAACTAGGAATGAGGCACCGTTGGAACCATTGCTATTTGTTCAAGAGGTACAAAAAATATAATTTTCAAATGTGCCCTATTATAGAGCTTTAATGATGCCAAACGAATATAATATTTAAACTTTGTTTTAGAAGGTACCAGCTGCACTTATATTGGCTAAAAAAACAATATACAATATTTATCATGATATTATGAATAACAAGATAGGATCTTCTCGTAGCTCAAAATCAGTCGGGTTCGCGCATGCCGTCATTGGAGACTAGAATTTGAATTCTTGTTAAAGTTAAATGAGATTTGTATGCATTCTGTGATGAAATTACTAGACGAAAATAAGTTGAGGTTTAATAATTACAATAATCGTACACATAAGGAAGGATATCTCCAAACTATTTATTAAAGATTATTTATTGATATATACAAAAACTGACATTTCGAACGTGCAAGTCTCCAATGACGTCACAAAAACATGCGCAATATCTTATCTTATAGTCATAGTATCATGATATTTATACAATTTACCCAAAGGAATAAAATGGCAATTCGAAATACAATATATAATATGTAACAGTATAGTAAGTCAACCTTCTGTTGAGAATTACGAGTAGAACTTAACATGTTATGGCGCGTTTTCACGGATCGATCTGGATTGAATGATTTAGATCGATTATTAAATCGAAAGCAAATTGAATATGTTTAAAAAATTTAGAGAAGTAGCTGGTCTTTATCATAAGAAAACTCCACATACTATAACCGATTCGTCGGGAAAAATGATAATAGACGAATGATAGACCCGAAGAACTGGAGACTTTAGTTGAAGGTGAAGGACCAAAAATACTAAAATCAAAAATAATGCATGCTATAAAGTTAGCAAAGAACAAGAAAGCCGTTGGCCCTGATAGCATACCGACAGAGATGTTAAAGCTTATAAATGAGGAGAACATTGGAATACTGGTCAAGCTTTTCAATGATGTTTATTCGACTGGTGATATCCCTGAAGATTGCTTAAAGTCCAAATTCATAACACTACCAAAAACACAACGTTTGAAAAACTGTAGCGATTATAGAATGATAAGCCTTATGAGCCACACCTTGAAAATATTTCTACGCATCATCCACAGTAGAATCAGAGATAAATGTGAAGAAGACCAGGATGAAACACAATTTTTCTTCAGAAATGGACTGGGAACTCGGGACGCTTTGCACTAAATGTATTACTGCAGAAATGTCGAGATCAAAGGAAAGACGTCTTTGCTGTATTTATTGACTATGAAAAGGCCTTTGATCGAGTACAGTATCACAAATTAATTACAATATTAAAAGATAAAGGAGTTGATAGTCAAGACATATGATTCATAGAAAAGTTATACTGGCGTCAAACAGCGACAGCTTGTATAAACGGAAAATAAACAGAAATATGTAAAATCCAAAGAGGTGTCAGACAGGGTTGTGTACTATCCCCACTGTTATTTAATTTATATTCAGATAGAATATTTAAAGAAGCGCTGCATCATTTGGAATGGGGCGTGAAAGTTAATGGAATTCTAATAAATACAATCAGATATGCAGACGATACAGTTATTTTAAGTGATGACATGAATGGACTACAATGCCTTTTAAATGCCATTGATACAGTGAATCCTTCACTCAGGATTCACTCCCCGCCTCTCGACGCGTTAGTGTTCTGAGCTGTTGGACGTGAATCCCTGTCCTGGCATTTGGTTTTCACCTCTGGCTGCGTTGAGTAGTTGAGTTACTGTGACCAAATGCCCATCTTGGTAGTTAGTATTCGCCTCTGGTTGCGTTGAGTAACTGAGTTACCGTTGCTAACTACCCATCTTCCTGTCTTTTGTTTTCTTTTTCTTTGTTCTCCTGAAGAAGCTACATACAATTGTAGCGAAACGTCGAGATGAACCCACTCTTGGGTCACTCACAAATGACACGGTCCAAACCCGGAAGACGAATAAATTATAATTCTGACTCTGGCCAACATCTACGATCTTACTATTGTATTAGTTTTCTGAGATGAAATTGTCATATTAAATTCTTTTGCTCTTATGTTAAATCTGTGGACCAGTCTTTGCAAACTATCTTCATCTTGGGATATTCAATATTGCGTCGTCTGCGTGACAGAGTATTTTGATTTATTTGTTTCCCATTCTGTATCTTCTTCCTTTGATAACAGCTTTGATGATTTCATCCATGATCAAATTGAAAAGCATGGGGCTCAATGAATTCCCTTGTCTTATTCCGCAGCTTATTTCTATAGTTTCTGTAAGTTGTCCATCTATTCTGACTTCCATTTTGTTTCTTTTTGTAGATGTTTTCGACAGTTTTTATAATATTTAGGGGAACTTCTCTATTATACAGAAGCTGGATTACATATTTGAGTCTTACTCTATCAAATGCTTTCTTCGGGTCAATCAGACACAGAAATGGTGGTCTATTATACTCTAGTGATTTCTCAGTAATTTGCTTTATAACGAATGTTGCGTCTGTACACGATCTTCCACTACAAAAACCCTGTTGTTCATATGCTAAACTTATTCTCTGTTTTATTAGCACTTATAAAATTTTAGTTGTAAGTTTTGGCGTAATATTTAATAAGTTTATCCTCTGTAGTTTTCTGGCTGTTTTTATCTCCTTTTTGAATAGTAGAATTAGTTCGCTCGTTCTCCATCCCTCCGGTATTTTAGTGTGTTTTATTGTTTATTTAATTAATGTTGTTAATTGCTATCTCATTGCGAATTTCCTGTACATTTATATTAAGTTCTTCATTTGTGGTAATTTCTGGTGTTTCCGGTTCTAGCGTCGTTTGTTCTTCCTCTGGATATTGCTTTTTAGGTATTCATTTCACGTATTCTTTTCCATGTGTTTTGGTTCTATTAGTTCCTTTACCTCCGTTCTTTGTTCTCATATAAAGCGCCACATTTCCTTTTGTAGACCGTAAAAATCATGTTAAAATTCTTTCGAAAAGCGTTCCCAGTGATCATGTTTTATTTTTCTTACAACTGCATTGTTTCGTTTCTAATCGTCTTGTAATTATGGTATGCCTCTTGTGTTTTAGTTGACATGTATTTCAGGTAAGCTTTTTTCTTCACTTCTGTACAAAACCATGGAGTTCTTTGCCTTGGGAGCGATTTATTTTTATTTATATTTCTTTCGCCAAGAACTTCCTTGGCCGAAGCTAAGATATTAGACTTTTTTGCCCAATTTTCTTCGACAATATCTTCTTCTTCTGGTAGCACTACAACCTGGGGTGGGTCTTGGCTGACTGCACAACCTGCTTCCATCTCGAACGGTCGTCCATGATGTTTAAGTCAGTGGGTAACGCCATTGTTCCCAAATCTGACCATATATTATCTCTCCATCGCATTCGTGGACGTCCTAAGGGCCTTCTCCCTGTCGGGACTTCTTCCCAGATTAACTTGGTAAGGCGGTTATTAGGGAGCCTATGAACATGGCCAGCCCATCTTAGACGTTGGGATTTAATCTCTTGGACTACGTCGCTAGCACTATACATTTGTTTGACCTCGGCATTTGTTCTCATTCGGTATTGATCAGTATTCGGATCGTGATAGGGACCGAACATCTTTCTGAGGATTTTTCTCTCAAAGCATCTGAGTTTACTTTCCATTGCTTTTGTCAGCGTCCATGTCTCACACCCATACATGAGCACCGGTCTAATTACTGTTTTATATATCCTGATTTTTGATGTTCGTGTTAGGCTCTTGGATTTAATAGTGTTGTGGAGGCTATACATACATCTGTTTGCTGCCTGAATTCTCCCTTTTATCTCTTCCGTGATATCGTTATCTGTGGTGATAGTCGCTCCGAGATATTTAAAACTCTCCACCCTTTCAAAGCTATAGGGGTCTATTGTTACATTTTGTCCTATTCTATCTCGTCTCTTTTGTCTGTTAATGCACATATATTTGGTTTTCTCTTCATTGACCCTTAGACCGGTATTTTTTGCCTCTCTCTCTCTAATTTATTGAAGGTTTTTTTACATTTGTGACGGTATTTCCTACAATGTCAACGTCATCCGCGTATGCTAGTAGTAATTTTGGTCCATTTACTGTCAGTAGTTCTGTTCTAATTTGTGCGGTTCTTACTACTTTTTCCAGGATTATATTAAAAAGAAGAGGTGACAGCGCGTCTCCTTGTTTCAGTCCACTGTTTATTTCAAACGACTCTGAGAGCTTGTTACCTATCCGCACTCTAGATCTACAGTCATTTACACAAACTTTAACGAGCTGGATAAGTTTTTTTGGAACTGAAAGTTCTGCCATTGCATTCCACATCTGATCCCTTTTAATGCTGTCGTATACTTGTCGGAAATCTATGAAGAGATTATGAATGGTTCTATTGAATTCCCATCCTTTTTAAAGCAGCTGCCTGAGAGTAAAAATCTGATCTATGGTCGATCTATTTTTTCTGAATCCAGCTTGGTATTCCTCTATGAAATTTTCTACAAAAGGTGTTAGTCTACTTAAGTAGGGAGATGCCTCTATAGTTAGACCACTTGGTTTTGTCTCCCTTTTTATGGATAGGAATTATTACACTTTCGTGCCATTTTGTTGGTATTTTCTCTTCGTTCCATATAAGTGTTATTAGTTTGTATAATTGTCTATGTAAAGTTTCTTCTCCGTACTTAAGAAATTCGGCTGGTATATTGTCAGAGCCTGGAGCTTTTGCGTTCTTCAATTTGTTAATTAATTGCTTGCAATGTTTCGTCTATTTTTGGGTACTCTACCGGTAGGTCCACCCCAAGGTATATATCCTCTCCATGTTCTTCATCTTGGTGTATATTAAGTAAATTTTTGAAATATTCTTGCCATGTTTGGAGTAATTCTTGTTCGTTGATTATTAATTCATCATTATTTTTCCTCAGTACAGACACGCAGTTAGGTCTGAATCCTCTCTTTTCTTTTTTTCTCTCTAATTAGTTTTCTTGTTTCTCGTCGTGATGTTGTATAGTTTTCTTTACTTTCTGTTGTTTCTTGTTGAAGCATAATGTTTCGCTTTTTCTGCCTTTCTTGTAGTTTTTCTTGGCATTCTTTATCAAACCATTTCCTTGTTTTCGTCCTTCTTTTTCCTATTATTAGTTCTGCTGACTCTGTAATTGATTTTTCCATTTGTTGCCACAGCCTTTCGACATCATTGCTCTGGTCTATTATATTTAGATGTTGTTCCATTTCCTGTACGTAATTGTCTCTGATTTCCTTATTTTGCGTTTTCTCAATGTTCCACTGTCCCAATGCTTCGTTTGTTTTAAGTTTCTGTGATGATATTCTCAACCTGATTTTTGCTCTTACTAGGTAATGGTCTGTATCTCCATCTACGCCCCTGAGGCTTCTTACGTCAAGGACATTACTTCCGTGTCTAGCATCAACAATTATGTGGTCAATTTGGTTCCGTGTGGAGTTGTCATTAGAGACCCAAGTCTGTTTATGAATGTTTTTATGTTGGAACATAGTAGACTTTACAAGCATATTGTTAGCCGATGCTAGCTCTACGAGCCTTTGTCCATTATCGTTTGAGATATCGTGGAGACTGTGTTGTCCTATTGTCGGTCTTAGGTTAAGTTCTTTGCCAATTTTTGCGTTGAAGCCTCCGCAGAGTATTTGCATATCTTGTTTGGGGATTCTCTCCAGCATTCTTTCGAGTTGCTCATAGAAGTCATCTTTGATTGTTTCTTCTTTATCTTCTGTCGGAGCATGTGCGGATATAATTAAGATATTGTACAATTTTCCTTTCAGTCTAATATAACATTCATATATTCAACTATATTATATTTTCAACTATATCACTTTCTGTGATATATGTGTTTCTGCTTTTTTTGGTTACTCTTTTTTAAAATATCCAAAAAAGAATATCTTGTGGTAAAATATTTGGGTATCTTGTGGAGTCATCCTGTAATCTTTCGACTTTTATCTTTTTGGTGTATTCTGCTGGTGTATTCTTCAACTGGAGATTGGTGTGGTGTAGATACAAGCATGCTATTTAGGGTGGCAGTGAATAAAATTAAAATAGCTATGATGGTAACCAACGTTCTGAAAGGACATGGTACATGAAGAAGAAGAAGGTGTATTCTGAAGTTTTGTTATCATATATATGTTTTTTCATTCGGATTTTGCAAAATATTAATTTATGTTTGATTCCTATTTCTGCTGATGTTAGTAGTCTTACATCCAAAATTTGAGAGTGCTGTAACTCTCTATTCGACACAATATAGTCTATCATAGATCTTTGTCCTCGACTATTTCAAAAGTGTAATTGTATTGTTGTTTGTGCGGGAAAAACGTATTATTAATATGTATCTTGTTTATTATGCAGAGATCCATCAGAAGGTCTTCGTTTTTATTTCTGATAGCGTATTTATTGATACATGGAAAACAAAAATAGTACATATCGTAAAGGATTTTTTCTACGGGAAATAAAATGATGTCGTGGCAGGATGACAACAGCAGAAGTGTCCGTAAACCAGGAAGTTATAATGGAAAAAGATTTATTCGGTTCAGCAAAAGGTTTTGTTTCAGACACCAGTTTCCAAATCTTTGACTGCAGAATATCACAATTTAATGAATAGTACAATATTTACTAAATGACAATATTTACTAGTGTTGTAAATGCTGTAGATTTTAATGCTTTTTAAGGAATTTGTCCTTAAAAAGCTTTGTCCGCTGAACATACTAACAAATTAATTGAACAGTAGTTCATGAGAGAAGGAAATATGTACAATAATAATATCGAACCTGTAATAATTAACATTGAGGATAACAGTTTAGATTCTGAAGGTGATGAAAATGAAATATAAGAGATAAAAAACATTCTTTCAAAATCTTGCAACAATATTATTTGTTAAATTAAATAAAATTGTAAAATTAAATAAAGTTGCATTCTTTAAAGAATTTTACTGTTACCTATTACATCAACATTGTGTAAATATTATTGTATATTTAATTATATTTTTTTTAGAAATTGTTTATTTATTATTAATCACTAACGATATTAAGAAGAATTTATTAAGCTATATCAAATGTAGCTGTAATTCTGCAGCAAAATTTTAAAGCAAAACTAACATTTTGCATTCTATTTATTTGATAATGTCAGGGCCGAAGAGAAGTAGGCAGAAGAGCCAAGTCATGGCTTTGCAATATCAGAACTTGCATGAGCATGAACGTTCAACAATTAGGTAATAAGAGTGGCGCAGAAGAACATTTTGATCTAGTGATCACCACTACTAGTGTGGAATAAATTTCCAAATTATATCATATGCTTTAAATGATGCCGCACAGGTAAAGTACTATAAACTCAACTGTATATAAATATGTTTTATAAATAAATGTTTCTATTTCTGAACACTGACTATTTTTAAATGTTATTCTTTTTAAAGCAGATTTGTAAAGTGGATCTATCTAATAAGAGTGAATAAAATCATAGATGGAATGATGCTGATAATAATAATTTATAAAACTTAACATTTGTTTATGCATTTGAATTAAATGTATGTTAAAATTTTTAAGTATTAAAAATCAGTGGCGTTAAAAAGGATACAATACATATGTAACGCAAACTCCTGTCATCACTTGATAGTAATTATCAATTTTATATTTATTCAATACAATTCCTAGTTGTTTCGCATCTTCTATGTTCCAAGGAATTTTTATATGTTGCCGTTCGGCCCTAAAAAATATAAGTGTGATAAGTAAAATGTGGAAAAAACAAGAAAACTTATACAACAAATAATCAATTTTATGGTCCTCAATTTTTTTATCTTTTATCATGTACATCTCGAAAAGTATCATATCTATGACAAAAATGAATAGACGTAAAATTGTTGGCATAAAATATGTTACCAAACAACTTATGTTAATGTAATTAAGCAAACTTGTCCAGTGCTTGAAATTTCCTTATGGTGAATGAAATCAAAGGATTTTAAATTTTATTGTCTGAAAAAAAGATATTGTATTTGTTTATATGCAAATATATAAAAGAATACCCCAAACTTACTTAGTTACTCAATTTTATTATTCAAAATTGTTTGAAAACTTGTCTGTTCTATTCTACATTAAGAAATTTAGCTAGTTGTATAACAAAAGAATTTTTCATTCAACAGTTTTGAAAATTTTTGAATTTTTTTACAGATTAATAACTTGTTAAGTTTTGTTAAATTCTGTCTATATTTCAAAGCGTTTGATAACATTCACATATAGTTTATAAACATCATAAATTCCATGTTTTTTAGTTAATCTTAGAATTCTATAAAAGTCATACAAATCTTGCAAAATTGTTAAGCTGGCTCCACACATATGGGCCAATGTTGGCCCCAACAGCGTTTGTCCAATGGGTGTACCTTCAAAACTGTGTTGGAGCCAATGTTGGTGCCAACGTTTTTATGACTTGCTCCAACATTGAGAGTTTTCCGTGGAGTGTTGGTTTTTGCATATATATCAAAGGAATTCGTGCTAATACTGATGTTGGTGTTGGTGTCGATGACTTAACCCAATGTGTGGATGCCTCACCGAACGGGGGAATGCAGTTGACCCAACATTGGATCTTTAAGTGTGGAGCCGAACTTATTATTTAAGTCTGAAGGACAAAACCAACATTTATGTCATTTTGTGATTCCCAAGATAAACAATTCAATAAATACTTACTCTGTTACATTTGGGAATGTTTTGTAGACTAGAGATAAAGCTACTAATGAAGATAAAAATATCACAATCACAGATACTGTTGCTAGTCTAGTTGATAGTTTTTCTTGTACTTGGTTGCCTAAAAAATACATGTTTTCAATAAGTAGTATGAGCTGTAATAAAGAATTGTCAGAATCCAAATATTATCATGCATGTGACAGTTATTTACACTTCAAGTACAAAATAAAGAAGAAGACTAATAATAATTGTCAATGTGTTCATAGAAAAAGATATACCTACTTATGATGATGTGTAAATATAAAAAGATATATACACATACTCAAACATTAGTGACATATTTAAAGTAAGGAAACTTTATTCAGATGTCAAGATTGATTAAAACATGAACCAGAAACAACTAAAAAGTAAATGGAATCTGCACAAAAGACCAGAGTCAGTACTAGATCATTCAAAAGAAATGGAAAATAAAGCTAAAGCAGTAGAAATTTCTGTAGATCAGTATTTAGAGCAATGGTTCTCTAAAGTTCTTAAAACTTTCATGTATAAGTTACGCATGCAGTCAAATCCAAGAAACAGGCACCAATACTATAGAATAAAATTACTTGCAGTATTTTTAATAATAAATGCATCTAGTGTAAGTACTATCATAGATGGAAAGAAGAGTCTGAATTTTAATTAAAAAAAATAAAAATAAAAATAGTATTCAAATCACCGCAAGAAACAATTGGAAAAAGTATTTTACAGTTTGAGATGGAAAGTAAACATTAATGAACTTTTTGGTTTGCTTATTCATGTAACTTCCTAAGCAAACTCAAAAACTGGAGGGTGTCATGAGATAGCTGAGTTAAATAAGTTTTGCACAAACTATAGATTGGGCTAATAGGAAGAGTGACATTAAACATATACTTGTTTTACTGACCTAATGTATTGAAAACAAAAATGTACCCAGCTATTTACTGCAGTGATATGAGTTTCTTTTAAAATCATAAACATGCAATTTTATTTAAATTTGTTTCAAAACTAAAGCAAAAATTATTTTGGTTTAAACTGTTACTATCTAAGACAATCTAGTTAAAAAGAGAAATTGTTTGCCTACTAAATTTGTTAATTATATATCCAATGTTAAATATTCGATTTGATAAGACATTATCCTGAGACCGATTAGTAACTGTTGTTTGTATGGATCTTCGATAGGATGGTCGGCCTTTCAAGGAAAATCTGGACTGTAAAGGAGAGGAAAACAAGTCTGATGTGGAGCTAATTTCTTGGCACTGAAGAATATCACCTGTAACTCTTGAAGTCATTATGGTGCCGCTGTAACCAGGTCACTTTTAGTTAAATTCTATTTTTTGAAATTAAATTAGTTTTATCAAATATTCATTTTTTAGTAAAATTATTAAAAACAATATTCAGGTTCTGACTAGACGTGAAACTTCAAAAATGTGCGATACATTGTTGTGACGTAAGGCCGCTTGCGCAGTATTTCATTGGTTATCAAAGTCACCTGATTTTGTCATTTGTTTTACATTTGTAATTATGTTTATCTTTAAAGTTCTATTAAATTGGACTAATTAGTAATTTATTTCAATTTTATGTAGTGATTATGATTTAAGCGGTTTATAACTACTTATTTTTAAATGATAAATACTATTTATTTCTCATTTTTTTTTTCGAGAGTAGGCAAGCAGCATTATGACCACGTGTTAGATAAGTTGCCTATTCAGTTGCAAAATTGTTGAAATTATATTATGTAGATTCATTAAAATTTCTCAAAAATATCCTTCTAATTTTCATTAAATACTTTTTGGATTAGGATATTTAATTTCATTCATGGAAAAGCATCATAATGTTTTGCATTTGTTGACCCCATCTTATTTTTTGTTATCCTAAAAATATCCATAATTAATCATATACCTATGACCACAGAATACTAATCACAACCTATGACCTTAATTTGATGGTTTTATTATATTTGTATCTCCATATTATTAATTATGGCGTCAATATTGAATATTTGACGTTAGGTCCAATGACTTCTGTATCTTTGTAAGCAATTAACATATCTGTTTGGCATTCGAACACCCTTTTCAACCGTCTACGATTCAAAGACACGTTTGAAAGTCGTAAAATTTTATTTGCCGTAACGTTATTGTTACATAAAACATAAAACACCCCATATTAACTGTCTTGAGCCCGCCCTCACCTAGAAATAACAGATAACCAAAGAAACAGCTATACAAACACATGCACACGTACATTAGTGAGAAGAGACTTGTTTGAAGTTTCTTCCGAGTTCAAATATTTAATGAATTGCATGTTGTAATGGGCCAACAAGGGTGTGATCTTAATATTTTAATGTAAAAGCGACGAAAAATTAATATGGATAGGTACATGGAGGAAGATTTTTTTCTTGGTCTTTGAATTTTTAAGACAAGAGTAATGTAATTTAAAAATTAATTTTTTTGTGAGTGCGGTCTTAATGTTTATATTTTACGGTTGAGTTCGCGACTCTTTACATGTTCACTATTACTTATACACATATGAAATACACGGAAGGATACTCCACGTAGACTGTATTGGATAATAATTGGATAAATATTTAGTAAATTTGAGTCAATTTACTGTTCAATTCAGGTGCGGTTAATATCGCCTAAAAAGGAAATATTAAAGGATGAAACTTACATCTTTCTCAGGCCTGGATGAGAAAAATTCAAAACTTATGCCCTTTTTTTTATTAAATTTGCACATTTACAATCTGCTATTACCAGCTATTTGTAAATTTGAGTATTGCAAATACATGAGAGGAGAAATTATCCACTGATAACACTCCCAATACCAACACTAACAAATTAAATTAATGTAGGATTATAATTTGAAACTAAAATTGAAATGAAAATTCAAATTCAAATTGAAATTAGTGAATAAAGTCTGTTGGCCAGGGCCGCCCAGGGCCAGGCCGGGCCCCGGGGATGAGACCCGGCCGCCCCCTCAATCCCAGTTGAACGGAAATTCCCAAAAATCTGATAACTCATAAACTGGGATATGTAATAGTGAACACTCATGCTATTGACACAGGAAGGAAGAAAATTAAAACAGTTTTAACAATTAACTTTGTTTTTAATTATTTACAGTAGAACTGTTAGTTACAACCATCGAGTTAGATTCTAACTCGATGGTTACAACATAACTTTTCTTGCTTTCATATCCGCAAAGTTTTGGATCACGTGGTCGAAATCAAGAGTTTTTGCAAGTTTTGACTCTATGCTTAACAGTCCCAAATCAGATAATCGTTGTTGACCCATAGTAGATCCTAAACAATTCTTAATTCGGCCCAAAACACTAAATGATCTCTCGGCCTGAGCAACGGTTACTGGTAGGCAACAGAATATGCGAAGAGCAATGCACACATTGGGGAAAAGATCAGGGACTCCCACGTGCAATGTATTCCCGATATATTTTTATTAATTGTAAAATATTTTAATAAAAGGAATTTTTTAAAATTTGCTAACGGCCGGGCCCGTTAGTCTTCTTCTGTGTTCTGGCAGAGAACTAACGAAGTGTTCGTAGTTCTCTGGTTCTGTTTGGAGGTCTAGTTGTCTTGCTTCCTTGTTGGGGTGGACAGGCAATGTTCTGAATAATTTCTTGTTAGTCTGCTGATTTCGTCTTCAACGAACGGTATACCAAAGTCCTCATGCAGTGTTTTGTTATTAACGTATCATGGCGCTTTGAAAATCATTCAGAGTATTTTGGAGTGGATTCTCTGAATGATTTTGGTATGAGAAGGGTTTGCACAGCCCCATAGTTGCACTCCATATGTCCATATAGGCTTTATTATGCACTTATACAAGAGAAGTTTATTTTCTGTAGATATCTGTGAGTTTCGGCCTATTAGCCAATTCATTTGACGTATTTTCATGTTGATTTGGATTTTTTGCCCAGATTTGTCCTTTCCAAGTGAGCTTTTGATCAAGAGTCATTCCCAGGTATTTGACTTCTGTTTTTACTGGTAATAATATGTTGTTCAGTCTGATTCTCGAACATATAATGTTCCTGTTGGTGAATGTAGTTTGATTTGACTTAGTATGCTTAACTTTGATTTTCCATCTATTCATCCAGTAGTAGGTTCAGGTGTATTTGAAGTTTTCCTGATGCTATTTGGGGGGTTATCTTCTTCTATTTTAAGTTCCGCTCCTATCGGAGAGTGGAAATCATTCTGGTAATTATAATTTTGTTGGTTACGCGCCTAAATAGTTCGATTGAACTGCATCCAAACCATTCACGGAGATTGCGTAGCCACGAGATTTTACGTCTACCTACGCTTGTTCTGCCTTTGATTTTACCCTGCATTATATTCCTTAGTAGTTCGTATTTTTCACCTCTCATGATGTGCCCCAAATATTCAAATTTTCTGATTTTTATGGACATTAAAACTTCGCATCTAGTTGTTCGAGAACTTGTTCATTTATTTTGCGATCCATCCATGATATTTTCAAAATACGTCGGTAACACTACATTTCGAATGCTTCTAGGTTTTTAATGTTGGATTGTTTAAGTGTCCAAGCGTCAACCCCATACAAAAGGGTAGAGAAAATATAACATCGAAGCATTCTGATCCGGAGCGATATATTGATTTCGCGATTACAAAAAAGTTTTCTCATTCTATTAAAAGTTGACCGTGCAATTTCAATGCGGCATCTTATTTCTTTTGTTTGATCAGTTTCTTCTGTGATCCATGCTCCAAGGTATTTGTACGAAGATATTTGTTCATATTTCTGTATTATGTAGTACTAGCTTAACTTTGATGTTTTGTGCTTTTGTAAATACCATGAACTTGGTTTTCTTCAAATTTATTTGTAGTCCATAATCGTTGCAATATATATTTAGTTGTTCAGCAAGGTGTTGCAGTTCTTCTAGTGTTCCTGCCAGAAGGACGATGTCGTCAGCATATCTTATGTTATTAAGTGGTTCACCGTTTATTATAAGACCCTCACTGACCTCGGCAAGCGCTAATTCTGAGATGGCTTCACTGTATAAATTGAATAACAAGGGTGATAAAATACACCCTTGGTGGACCCCACGGCGAATCTGGATATCTTTCGGGGGTCATCATCGATGGATATTATGGCGGTTTCATCTGCGAACATGGCTACTGTAGTCATATTTGTTGTTGGGATATCAGCAGTGTATATGAGGTACAGGAGGGTACCCAGGACGCTTCCTTGAGGGACACCGGATTTTATGGGATAGCAATGAGAGGTTTCTGTAATAAATCTGACTTAAAAGTGACGTTCTGTGAGGTATGATTTTAAAAGTAGACAGTGAGGAGTGGAAAACGATGTCTTCAGTTTATACAAGAGGCCGTCATGCCAAACACAGTCGAAGGCTTGTTCTATATCCAAGAAGGCAGCAGCGCAAATTTTTTTCTCTTCGAGGCATACATTATTGTTTTTAACAATCCTATGACATTGTTGTAAAGTTGAATGGACTTCGCGGTAAACAAACTGGTGTGTTGGGATCACTAAATTAATTTCTATGTCTTTTGAGAATCTTTGGAGCAGAAGTATTTCTAAGATTTTTGACATTATTGGAAGTAAGCTGATTGGTCTCTATGAAGTAGTAATATTTGGTTTACTAATCATAATTATTTGTGCGAACTTCCAATTAATCGGGTAGTAGTCTAATCTTATGATACTATTACATATCATTGTTAGTAGGACAATTGCTTTTCTCGGTAATTTTTTTAATATTAGCCCAGTGATCATGTCGAAGTAGTTATTGCATCTAGAAATTTGTTCTTTGATATTATTAGGAGTAAAGTATTTGATTAATAACATCATTGGACATGTAGTGTCTAAAAAGTTTTTAACTTGTTCTTCGATATTATTGTAATTAAGTTTAGGTGGAACAAAAACGTGTGAGAGATGTGCAGCAAATATTGATGCCTTTTCTTGTTCAGTTTTTCCCCTGCTTCCATCGGCTTTCCTTAGAGGTAGTATGTGCTGTGTAGGCCTGTTGAATGATTGCGTTGCTTTCCAACTGCTGTGGTCTTCTTTTGACAGGCTGTTGATGAAGAGTTCAAATGTATCATTCCTCGCGTCTTGTAGAGCAGTTTTAAGTTGTCGTGGTAATCTATTGTACTTATTCATTTTTATCTATATTATTGCGACTTTTTTGCCATATGCGTCTGGCTCTTCTTTTTTGTGCAACAAGACGTTTTATAAAATTATACGGGTAGGTTGGTGTCACTTGGTTCTTTGTCATTATGAGGGGGTGTAGCTATTTCAGCGGCTGCATATATAGTTTGTGTGAGAAGAATCTTTAATATTATATTTAAATTTTCATTTATGTAAGACTCGAATACATCCAAGTTGGTCTTTGATGTTGTCAATTTAGGGATATTCGGACGTTTTATAATTTGCGTAGATAGTGTGACAATTATGGGAGTATGGTAGGTGGACAGATCCCAGGATGTTTGTATGTCAAAATAATTTAAGGCCATGCTATCGAGGATAAAGAAATCGAGTAGATCTGGAATTTTGTTTGGATCTGATGGCCAGTAGGTGGGTTGTTCTGTAGATAAGTAAGAGCTGTTTGTGTTAGCTATGACCTGTCTGAGATTTTTTCCCTTTGTAGTACATAGTCTCGACAAAAAAAAATTATAAAAATATTCATTTAGATATCGGTCTCATATTAAGATTGGCCTTTGCCTTAATATTTTTGAGTCAGATATGATGGGGAAATGTTTTGCATTTGATTTCAATAAGTAATCTTAAAATTAAAAAAGACAAAAGACAAATTGATAAATTTCTTTGATTACTTTATAGACAATTTTGAAAAATTAAAGGCAAATATCGAACACAATTTTAACAATCTTGCCCAAGTACTTTCGCTTTCTACAGCATCATCGGGGGCATTTCGTCAAATTTGGGCTATCCAGCAAGCGCAGAATGTAATAAACATGGAATTGAACATACATTGTACATAACACTACCTACACTAAAACAAGGACAAACAGTTTAAAAATTATTCTACGCTCTACATTATTGTCGGCAACAGGAGAGAGAATGGTATTTAACGGAAATGCTAAGGTGACATCATGTCACCTTAGCATTTTCGTTATACCCGTATACGTGGGAAATAAGTTATCCCTTTCTTAAAAACGCACTCTTTTAACTCGTTTAACTAATACTCCGCGGGTTTTTCATATTTGGGGATACATTGACCATATGAAATAATAGAAACCCCTTTACAAGTAACGTTGTTGTTCCTTTAAGTATATAATCAATAGCCTGTTAACATAATTAAAAGAATTACAGAACCCGTCTATATAATATATTTATTTATTTCTTTCAGATGAATATGCATAAATAAATGAATATAGCACAAGACGGACTGCAGTCAAGGTTGAATCCGTTTTAAAAAGCAGTTTTTGGAAAACACCGACTTTTCAGTTAGCAGAAGGTCATCATGGCGTTTAGAGGTATAACCAGATCGTCACTTCTGTCAGGTGAGTAGTAAAATTAAATATTTGATATTGATTTATGGTTTAAACCAAGTCTGGTTTTCTGTGTAAATATGAGGACCAAACATGAAGTAATATTGATTTACATGATGTTATTGTGATGAAATTGTTAAAATATTAATAGAATTGTCTTAAGAATTTTCCAACAACAAAGATAAAGATATGTATAATAATATAAAGAGGTGGTAGGTCGGCACTATTAGATAAATAATTACAATTGAATACACTTTAAAAATTGAAAATAAAAATGACAAGTATATAGGTAATACGTGGTAATACTAAAAATTTAAAAATAATGCCTTACTCTTATCCAAGAATTTATTACTTCATACACTTAGTTACAACAAAGAACAAAAAATGTACAGGCCAAACCTTCAAAATACTGACGTCCAATAAATTCTTGGTAATTATAAAGTTGTATGTACCTTTTTTACAGATTGTGTCAAATCAAATTTAAAAATAAAAAGGAAGTACTTAAAAATCAATTAGTATCAAACCAGTTCCGCCTTATTCACACTAACGAATTAAAATAAAGTAGTAGTACTAGTAGGATGATACTATTAGTACCGCCCTTATTTTGATTTCGTCTATTACTACTGCGTTAGCAATATTGAACCGATACTAATTTAAAATTTTATAATATACAACAATACTAGAACAATATAATATTGAAAATAGGGTTATTCAGGACATAAATACGGATGGAACTCGATACGGGTGTTGGAACTTGAAAGGATGTCCTAATACAATTTGGAGAAAGATAACCAGTATCATTAGAGATAATGCTATAGGAATACTTAGAAAAACATCAGAAAAAAGTTTAAGAATAAAGAGATCTGCTAGTGCTTAAACGAAATTAAAGAAAAAATAAAAGAGTAGTAAAAATCCATCGAGTTAGTGAAAATCAAATAAACAGTGACAAGAAAATAGGTCGGACACAAATCTTCAAAACTATATACCTAGTCGCCAAAAAGGAAACGAAAGTAGCAGTGGCAAAAGCTAAAGCAGAAGCTTATACAAATCTATACGATGAACTTAATACGAGGCAAGGAGAAACAAAGATATCTAGAATATCCAAACATCGAGCAAACAAAGAAAAATATTTTAATCCGGTTAAATGTATCGGAAATAAAAATAATAAGATAGTTCAAAAAGGATGGCAAAAGAGAAGGGAAAAGTGCTTTGACAGTTTAATAAAGAATTTGACATAAAACTAGTTGAAATAACGGTTCAACAAGTAACGGAGATAGTAATAGCAACGGTGACCAAAATAACAAACGAGGAACTGGTTCAAGTACTCCAAAAAATAAAGAAAGGTAAAGCAGGTTCTGAAACTGTTTTCATGTCGCATGTCTAAGCCAGAAGGATTAATCCTCTATTGATTGTAATGAAAATTACATTTTAACTGCTGTTTGACGTTTAGATTTCGACTTAGAAATAGTTTTCAAAAAATCGTCTTTGATTTTTCTCGGTTCTCTAAAACTCAGTTAAAAGTTCAGAAGTATTTCTTTGGTTTTCTAACAAAACAAACTTATCGACTTAAGACCTTCGTTTCTATGTATCGTATATTTATTCACGCAACGTACTGTTTCGAATACAATTAGAATATTATAGGCATGTGCGTGGGGAAGAAACGGAAGCAAAAAAGAGAATATAACGATTTCTAGCTGTGCTAATGTGATACAGGGTGGCTCTCACAAAGCTATACTAAGAACTTTCTAATGTATTAATTATTTTATTGTTTGTTTTAATTGACATTTGAATAGTTATAGTATTGGAAGGTACATAATTAGCCAATTGGCTATAACAACAAACGGCTTCTAAAAAATAGTAATAGTAATCCACCAGCGAGGTGCTTGTACACTTTGTGACAAAAAATATTGATTTTTTCTTTTTGCCCGTGTGGGAAGTAACGGTAACAGAAGTAAAGAAAACGATACACCATCAGCCTATTAAAGACTTTAAAAAGTATAACACCGTGCAGCCTTAGCAATGGGAGTAAGTTTAAGTACTTCTTTATAAAACGGATCTCTCGTGAAATGAAAAACAGAACCAGTAGCTTCTAAATCTTTTTCGACGCATATTAAAAAATAATGAAATCTGCTTCAAAATCAAACTAAAATTATTTCGAAAGAGGTTTACATTGTAGTATAATAATAAAAAGGCGATAAAGGATATGGGATTTCGATATGGGAGAGCGAGAAATAATAGAAGCATTCTCATGGAAAACCAAATATACAAGTGCTTCGGAGACATTTTCTTAGGAACATTATTAAAAAAAAATGAACAGAATTCTATGGAAAATAGCAGAACTTTTGAACCTAATCTCATCTTTTGTGATATGTTAAAATGAAATTATCTCTAGTTTTTTTTTGTGTATATTTTGTGTATTCATTTGAGTTCTCCAATTTTTTTCCGAAGTAATTTTTATCTAAAGGAAAAATATTTAGAGTACATGTTTTTACATTCGGAAAAATATGCAGTGCTAGCCAAAAGTACCTCTCCCCTGTTGTATCTTTTGAAAGGTTATATTTACAATAGTGACATTTGGGGGGAGGTAATAAAAAACGGACGTAGGTTTCTCAACTAGTCATAACAGGTGAGGTAATAGTGATAGATGACGTTACATGGCCACTATGACCGATAATTTTAAATGTGACCTTATGGTAAGTGATATCTTATTTGAAAGGTATTGAACAAATCTATTCAATCGTATTAATTTTGTTTGGATTTACGCTGATTATGATGAATGAATTAAATAAATAGTAAAATTATAGTTTTGCATTCAATTAATAAAGATTCTAACGTCCTCCTCTGGCTATTTGTCAAAAAAGTTGAGGTTTTTCAATTCTCTAGTTGTTTTTAGTTTGCTAAGTTTTTGAAAAAGTGTTTATACCTTGAATATTTAGTTTAATTATTGTTTAATAATTTTAACGTTTGAAGAGACGTTTAAATGTTTAAATAAGCAGAATGGTACGTACTGTAGCCGACAAAGTAGCAGCTGTCATAATAGTTGGTAAATGTAGAAACAATGTGCATGCAACCGAACATGTAGCGTTTAAGATTCCAAACGACTTCGCGAACCAACAATAAGGAACTTGCATAAAATTTTAAATTCGAAAAAAATGCCTTAAATAATAACAAAACATAATTTAAAATATATATCAAACAAAAAAAGTTGTTTTTGTCTTTAGTTTGGCCCCTAAAAACGATTAAAATCGAGGGAAAATTCAAATTATAGCAGCCAGTCCAAAACGCGTCCTAATTGGTCGTGACGTCATATAGTCAGAATGTTCAAAGATTGGCACTATTAATTCATTACGTTTGACATTCGTTTACTTGTTATAGTAATTTTATGGTGTATTTCAGTTTTATAAATCTTTAGATAGTTGCTGTGAACTATATATTTATTAATATTTGAGTGTTTTTGTTCAGATATATTTTTTAAAATGACCGAAGAGGGTTTTTCCAAAGGCCAGTCTGATAACTTGCCCATTGTAAATATGTTTATGGTAGCCACATATTTTCAAAACGGTGAAAATTTTTCCCTGGGAGAAGTTCGGGGAGTTAAAGCAGATAAGTAAGTACATATACTCTTATTACATTAATTTTATTGTGGTTATTATTCTCATAATAAGTATTTAATGATAAAACTTAGTACTTTATATTAAGTAGTGTCAATATTATATGTTTATGCTATTGTACTGAAATTTAATCAAATTAACTTATTCATCGTTTGTATTTAGATCTGGCAGAGAATCATATGGAGATGCAGCTGTAGGATGGGTTTAAGTAAAAAGAAATAACATGATCTGTACTGTACTGGTAATCTAATATATATTTTGTTGGGGGTTTTAATGGTTGTACTTTTACACAATAGTACTGAACAACACTTTTAGTATTTACTTTTACTTTCCATAGTAAAAACACACACAATTCAACACTCTCTATTCAAAAACTTATCAAACACCAATATAAACAAAATAGTTTATACTTTTATACAAGACAGGAGACCTGACATACAGACAATACCACCAAGTGACGTCACAAGGGTTCGCGCGCTTTTTCGATCGTTTGAAATGATTTTTATACACGGAAGATTTTAAATTTGTATTGCTAAGTCATACGTCATGAGTTTTTGAGTCGTGAAATTTTGGAAATCTTATTTTTAAATGAAACTGAACGTTATTGTATAATAAAAAAATGTGCAAGTTCCCTATTACTAATGACAAAAAATTGACATAATTGCAGAAATAGTAGAGACTCCTACTTATTCTTTAGCCTAAGTTGCGTCTATCTGTATATTCAGTCAACGGACAGTACACCGAGCTTCTGGCTAAAAACAAATTTTATCCAATTTAAAAATTGTGCACAAACTTTCAGAAGATGACCCCGACCAAAGACTAGAATTCTGTGAAAATATGTCCAATCAAATTAACGAAACAGCCAGATAACATAAAACCAATTTGTTTTAGTGGCGAAAGTACTTTTTCTCTCAATGGAAATGTTAACATGCACAATGTGAGGTATTGTAGTAACACAATATTTCCAGAAAAAATAAATGTTTGGGCAGATATTTTGGGAAACCACATAGTTGAGTTGTTAGTATATCTGGATATGTTACAAAACGCAATTGAGCCATTAATTCCTGAAATTCTGGAAGATAATCCAAATCAATTCCACATTTTAGAAATAATTTTTTAACAAGATCGTGGTAAATGGATTGGACGACGGCATTCGATAGAATGGCCAGCTTAGTCACTGGACCTCACGTCCCTAGATTTTTTTCTATAGGTGTACTTTAAATATAAGTTTAAAGCTACAGCACCAGATAGTATTGACATTTTAAAGCTACGAATTGTTGAAGAATATAGGGCAATTTCCCCCGGCACATTTGAACGAGTACAAGATTTTAGATATAGGATGCTTAGGAAACATTTGTAGTTCAGAAATAATTGTAGGAAACGAGTTTAATATTACTAATCGGGATTTTTGGGGTCAATGAACACAAATATCATGACGACAATGGTCTCTAAGGTACTTGCTGCACATGAGCCCCGTCTCTTGGAGTTTTGTGGAAAATCGTTACACAATTAGTGCAAATTCGTTATTCGGAAGTTTTTGGGATCGTTGATCACATATATAATTGACATAGTTACCCGCACAACACGCAAACTAGAAGAAATGTATACCACCTTGTCAAATGCCTCAAAAAATCTGGGCATGCAAGTAAATGAGGAAAAAACTAAGATAATGGCATCAAAACCCAACAATAGGCCACCAATTCACTGTTGATAACTTTACCTCTGAAGTGGTGGACAAATTCACATACTTAGGCTCCCTGATCACTAAGGAGGACGTCATGACGGAAGAAATCAAGCGAAGAATAATCCTAGCAAACAAATGCTATTTTGGATTGAGTAGACATATAAGAAGCAGAAACTTAAGCCAAAATACAAAAAATAACCATATACAAAACCCTTACATAACCAGTGTTGACATATGGATCGGAGACATGGACCATTTCCAAGGCAGATGAAAATCTCTTGCTTATATTTGAACCAAGGGTCCTGAGAAGAATATTCGGTGGCATCTGTGAAAATGGTGTTTGGAGAAGGAGGTATAACTACGAGATATATAACAGATATAAATATATATTGGGTGGTAAAGACGTAGTATCCCTTATAAAAATACGAAGACTAAGATGGGCAGGACATTTTGCAAGATTACAGCAGAACAACCCTCCTAGAAGAATCCTTATGTCACAACCTATGGGAAGTAGAAGTAAGGGTAGGCCAAAACTCAGATGGAGGGATGGTGTAGATGAGGACGGTAGAAAAATAGGAGCATCAAACCGGCAACAATTGGCAATGGATAGAACTGACTGGTGTAATCGACTTGGGAAGGTTGAGGCTCTTTTATAGGGCTGTAGTACCAATGATAATGATCACGAATATCATGTCAGTAATGATCTACAATGCCAAAAGTGTCCAGGACGGGCTTCGTCTCCTGGAGTTTTGTGGAGATTCGATACAAAATAAGTGCAAACTCATTAATCGGGGAATTTGAGATCAGGGAACACTAATATTATGTTGGGGAATGTCTTTGAGTTACCTGGTGCCCACAATGGACTTCTTTTCTTTTATTTTTACGGAAATTCGATACAAAATCGGTGCACACTGGTTACTCGAGGTTTTTGGGGTCGCGGATTACGAATATCATGACGGTGATGGTGTCCGATGCCTCTGATGCCCATGACGGGTCTCATCTCCCAGAGTTTTGTGAAAATTCGATACAAAATCAGCACAAACTCATTACTTGGTGGTTTTTGGGATCGCTGAATACTAATATCATTTTGGCGATGATCTGTGAGGCACTTGGTGCCCAGGTCGGCCTCGACTTCAAGAGTTTTGTGGATATTCGATTCAAAATCAGTACAAACTCGTTACTTGGTGGTTTTTGGGGTTGTTGAGCACTAATATCATATCGGCGATAGTGTACAAGGCGCCTCGTACTCAGAAGAGGGCTGGTCTCTGAGAATTTGTGCATCGGAAACTATCATCATTATGGTATTCGTGATCAGCGACTCCAAAGTCACGCGAGTAATAAGTTTGCATTCATTTTGTATTAAATTTGTATATATTTAATAATAAGTCAAAAAATTGTTCAAAATTTTAAAAAAAATTCCTAGGCACTTCTGGTTGGTCGATTTCAATATTTCAAAGTTCGTTTGAAATCTTAAGCTTTTCGTTATATGTAAAAAAATCGACTATTTAAAGTGTTTATTTTGGGTCCAGCAAAATTTTGCAACTTTTCGTTATAATTTTTTTGTAGGAGTAATATATCTCGAGTTATATTAAAAAAGCTAAAGTTTTCAATTGTTTTCAGATTTTGTTAAATTAAAAAGTTGCGACTGGCACAAATCGTGATTATTGATACAAGGTACATCCTGAAGTAATTTCAGCAACAAAATAGACTCCTATGAAAAATGTCAATTATGGTCTTCTTTTCAACATATTTTACCTAGACTACTTCCCTGGTTTTGATATCTATAAGTGAGTATATTTTTATAACTGGGAATATGTCATTGCTAAATTAAAATATACTCTTGCGTTTTTTGTCTTTTTTGGCTACATAGTTATCAAACCCAAATAATAAATACATACATACCTACATTTCATAAATGTTTCATAAATCCTATCAATTCAAAAATAAAACAAAAATATGCAGGGTAAATTCGGGCAAAATATTCCTTACAGCTATAAATTTTCAACCTGTAGATGGACTACTGTCTTAACAAAACAAGGCTGTTACGCCCATTTATTCTTCATGGTCATTTATTAGTCCCGGGCCCAACAACACCAAAAGGTTGGGCCCAGCGTGGGAACTATGTGAATTGCATAGCCATCTGGTCCCGAATTCCAGAAATCCCAGAACAGTTCTTAAGAAAAACAAAAGTGCTGCAAAAAATTTTTGTTTTAAATAAAAATAGTGAATTCTCGTATTTTTAAATATGCATTGAATTTAGAGGTAACAGTCTTTTTTTTTGACGGGAAGTTTTTCAAAAATTCAGACTGTGAAAGTTAAAAAAAAAAAAATAAAAATTATATTTTGTTCGTTTGAGGAAAATACCGTTAAAAGTTTTACTTTTGAATTACACCATATTCTAAGATTAATAAACCACGCCATTATTCTTCTGGCTAAATTAAATTTATTCCTTGTTTTATCATAAATAATAATATTTTTATCAATAGTCATCACCATTACTTTGGGTTTTTAGTTAAGAACTCAAAAGAGAAATCAAACAACTAAAGAAAAAAATAATTATTACATACAGACTTAAAACATTTACCGGATGATAATAGCACGAAGTCCGATTGAAATAAACAATCCCTACGGCCCATAAATAACAAACAAAGAAGTACAACGGATTAAAGATGGGAAATCACCAGGAATTGATGAGGTGCATGGTGAAATTTTAAAGCTATTAGAGGCACACCATATAACAGCTCTTACGAAGCTATTCAACAACCTCTACGAGACTGGTTATTTACCAAAAGAGTGGATACTATCAATATTCGTTCCACTTCCTAAAAAAGCTAACGCTAGAAAATGTGAAGAACATATATTAATTAGTTGATGAGCCATGTACTTAAAGTACTCGTTACTATTATTCACTCGCGCATATACACCAAATTAGAAGAACACCTGAGTGAAGTTCAATTTGAATTCAGAGCAGGACTCGGAACGAGGGAAGCACTTTTTAGTTTGCAAGTTCTAATACAGAGAGCCAGGGATGTCAAATGCGATGTGTATGCATGTTTCATTGATTTACAGAAGGCACTTGATTAAGTCCCACATGAAAAACTAATCGATAACCTTAAAACATCAGGACTCGATGGTAAGGCTATAAAACTGATCTCAAACTTATATCTCCAATAAAAAGCAACAGTGCGATTAGAAAATTAACTGTCCGAGTTCTTCACAGTCAGAAAAGGAGTTAGACAGGATTGCATATTATCACCGGCATTATTTAACATATGCTGGATTGGTCAATCAAATATGCTATCAAAAACTCTAAAGACAATAAGGCAGCTGGATTTGATGAAATACCAGTAGAACTCTTAAAACTAGTGGATGAGGACAACTTGGAAGTATTGGCAGATTTATTCAACACGGTGTACGATACGGGAATAATACCACAGGAGTGGCTAAAGTCAGCATTTATAACCATCCCTAAAAAACAAGCAGCAAAAGAGTGCTCTGATTATCGAACACTGAGCCTCATGAGTCATACTTTAAAAGTTCTGCTAAAAATAATACATAAGAGAATATACGAAAGGCTAGAGGAGGACATTAGCGAGACGCAGTTCGGGTTCCGAAATGGAATGGGTACTCGAGAAGGACTATTTGCCATCAACATATTAATTCAGCGATGTCGGGATGTGAATGTTGATCTACACTTGTGCTTCGTTGACTACGAAAAAGCTATCGCTTATAAAGTAAGACATGAAAAACTAATATCAATACTTATGAACAAGCGCATTGAGAGTAAAATCATAAATATAGTGCAAACATTATATTGGAACCAAAGTACCATAGTTCAAATTGATGGGCAACACTCAGAAGAAATGAGGATCTGTAGAGGAGTTAGACAGGGATGTGTGTTATCACCACTTTTGTTTAACTTATATTATGAAGAAATTTTCCAAAACACGCTCAATAATATCGAAGCGGGAGTCACCGTTAACGGAAAATTAATTAATAATTTAAGATATGCAGTCGACACTGTGATCATAGCAACGAGTATAGAGGATCTACAACATCTTATCGAAAGCTTGAGTATAAATAGTGCTGAGATGAGAATTACTATAAACGCCAAAAAAACGAAGTACATGCTGATTACAAAAAGGCCACAAAATATACATCACCTATTGACAATAAATGGTAACGTGATAGAACATGTAGAAAAATATCAGTATTTGGGAACTTTGATCAATGAAACCAATGATCATACTGTAGAAATAAACAGACGAATAGAGATTGCCAGATCAGCATTTATACGAATGAAGCCACTCCTAACGTGCAAAAATCTAAATTTGGAGATCAGACTACGTACCATTCGCTGTTATATATTTTCAATATTATTATATGGAGCTGAGACTTGGACATTAAAAAAATGTAATTTAAAAAGAATCGAGGCCTTCGAACTCTGGTTATACCGCAGAGTATTGAAAATATCATGGACTGATAGAATTACAAATAAAGAAGTACTGGAGAGGGTTGGTAAAGAAACAGAACTAATCACCACTATACAAGCCAGAAAACTGGAATACCTAGGCCACGTGATGAGGGGACCAAAATATGAAATTTTGAGACTGATAATACAGGGAAAGATTCAAGGAAGAAGATCTGTTGGCCGAAGGCAGAACTCATGGTTAAAGAATCTACGTGATTGGTACCAATGCAGATCGATTGATTTGTTTAGAGCAGCAAGTTCTAAAATAAAAATAGCCATTATGATTGCCAACCTCCGTAGGGAGACGGCACTCTAAGAAGAAGGATTGGTCAACTTATAAACAATATTAGATATGCAGACGATACAGTGTTGCTGATAGATAGTGTGCAGAAGCTCCAAAGTATGATAGATAACTTTGCAGAAACATAACAAGTATGGCATAAAACTTAATTGAAAGAAGACAAAAATAATGATCATTAGTAAGAACAGCTATACATAATTACAATAGGCGATACAACGTTAGAAAGAGTGGAAAAAATATGCTATTTGGGCTGCAATATTAAGGATACTTGGGATCACAGCTACAAAATAAAAACTCGTATTGGAAAAGCCAGAAGCTCTTTTAATAGCCTTAGGAAGAATTCGTCTTTAGTGTATGGAGTAGAAAGCTGGATCCTTACAGAAGATGCCATAAAACGATTGGAGGCATTTGAAATGTGGTGCTACCGACGTATGTTGAGGGTCTCATATATATATATATATATATATATATATATATATATTACACAAGTAATATAATTATTCTCCAGAGGCTAAGAAAACAAAGAAATTATCAACACCATAAAGAACAAAAATTGGCTTACTTCGGCCACATCATGCGTAATAATAAATATCGAGTTTTACAGTTGATTTTACAAGGCAAGATTGAGGGTAAGGGCTCTGGACATAGGTGTATATCCTAGCTGTCAAATTTTAGGAAGTGGATTGGTCTAACGTCAACTGATTTATTTCGAGCCGCTGTGAATAGAATAAGATGGGTGAATCTGGTCACCAACATCTCTAGAAGATAGGCACATTTAGAAGAAGAAGAATAGACCTGATTCTTTATGAAAAGCCATAAAAAGCTACAAAGACTAATTATCCATTCCACCCATTAGACTAGAGGACGATAATTACGCCAGAAGCAATGAAGAAAAAGCAGAAACATTTACTTAACATTTTGAAAACACGTTCAAACCCAATGAAAGCCAAGAAGATGAGCAAAGTTGGGAATAACCACTTCAAGTAGAGAAAACAATAAGACTAACATCTAAGGAAGTAATGACTGAAATTATTATTAATCCTTGAAAATATTTATCCAAAGGCTATGATTTAATCACTGATGGTGAGGTACTAAACTACTAACCTACCTCGTAAAGCTATTGTAAAACTTACTAATCCTAATAATGCTGCCTTTAGGTTAATGTATGTACCCAGATTATGGAAAATAGCGGAAGTTATTATAATATTTTCTAACCAGGGCAACCTCTTACTGAAGTTTCTTCGTACCGATCAATATCACTACTTCCTGTAATATCGAAGTTTTTCGAGATTCTCCTAGTTAAAAGAAGGAAAATAATTATTGAAACAAAAAACTTGATTCCAACACATCAATTTGACTTCAAAAATAAGCACGCGACAATTGATCAAGTGCATAGAATCATAAATATCATTGTAAAATCATTAAAAAAAAGAAGGTATATTTTACTATATTTCTTGATGTGGTTCAAGCCTTCTATAAAGTATGACATGAATGTTTGATATATAAGCTAAAAACATTTATGCTCAAGCAATATTTGCAAATTTTAGAGTGTTATATATCTGAAAGACACTTTAGAATTAAATAAGAAAGCACCTATTCAGACATAAGAGAAACTAGAGCAGGAGTTCCGTAAGGTAACGTATTGAACCCAGTACTTTATTCGATATATGCGTGCGACATATCTGTATTAAAACATAATACCCTTGTCACCTTTGCAGACGATACTGACATTTTAGCCATAGATGACATTATCGAAGAGGCAATAAACAAACTACAAACGAAATACATTCCTGGACAAAAAAAAATGGAAAATTAGGCTGAAATAAATCTGTTTACGTTAACTTTGCCAATAAAAAGAGACAAAATATACTAGTTACAATTATTAATAACCAAGTATCATATACAAATACGTCAAAATACCTAGGTATAACATTAGATAAAAAGGCAAAATAAGATTCAAAAAATGTATTGAATGCTTGGAAGAAAGTCCCCTCTATCTATGTACAACAAGCTTTTACTTCATAAACAAATACTACGACCTATTTGAACTTATGGTAGCCAACTCTGGGGGTGTGCCAAGAAAAGTAATATAGAAATAATCCAGAAATTTCAGAATACAGTGTTGAGAAACATTGTGAATGCTGCTTGGTATCTATTGCTGAGGAACAGCGAACTCCATAAAGACCTGTGTATGGAAACTGTGGCTACAATTATCAAAAAGACTGCTGAAAATCACGAAAAATGACTTCTTGAATCTTGAAGCAATCCAGGGCTAACTAGAAGACTGAAGAGTACAGAGTCCTTCATTAGTTTAAGTGACTGTAAAAAAGCAGAGCATGGTGCTTGTGCACGTTGTGCATATTAACATTAGTGCGTTATTTATCAGATTATATTAATAGAACACCATAGGGTAAACTCTTGATTCCAGGCAACTCTAATAATTTAGGATAGATTAAAATTGCTTATTTGTCATTTATAGAACAGATTTTAATCGTAAATAAACAGAAAAAAAAATATCTTGGGAGAAATCAAAGTACAATTAAATCAAAATATTCCACAAGAATAAATAGAGGTAGAAGAGTGTTGGAACAAGATTAAGATAGTAAAAAAAATGCAGCGAATAAACTGTATACTGGGACTAATGATAACAAATCAAAATGAATATGGAAACAGAATAAATGCAGATATTAAGAAAATACTGCAAGAGGATATTTTTAACAAAGTAAAGCAATGTAGGTACATAAACATGGCTAGGTAACATCTGTCGAGCAGGAGATGAAGCAGTGACATACGCTGTGATAGAATGGAACATAGGAGGAAAAAAGAAAAGGGGAAGACCAAGATCAACGTGGCTGCAGGAAGAAGACTTACATTACGCAGGGGTAAGAGAATCACAGGATAAAAATTAAGATAGATCGTTAAGAAAATAACATAAGCAAAATGAACTGATCCTCCCAAAAAATAGAAGAAACATTTTGCTACTTAACTCCACAGAAGAAAAAGTTGGTTTAACATCTCATAATATATTCAAGTATACTTATGTATATAAGTACCAATGTTTTGGTACTTATTTCTTACTTGTGTAAAACTGGACTATAAAATTACTTACCCGTATTGGCTATTTTATGAGCCTATGCGATATTTCGTATATCAAATTAATTGTTTCTGTTAAAATTACATAAAACATTGTATATTATAAAATGTTTATATTAATATTAATACCGGAACTGTGTAGTTAACAATTGGCGACCCGTAAAAATTTACATAAGTACTCCTATTAAATGTGTATTTATTGATCCATTTCAAACTTTACAACACGTACGAATGAAATTTTACGGAATATATTATGAAATAAAATTGTTCTTTAAATTCTGATAAACGAAATAATACTTATCGAGTATTGAATAGTGAAAACCGAGCATTGAATGAAGGTATACTATTTGGGAACTTATTATATCTCGATCAAAATTGTTATCGTGACTATACTTGTTTTTAATATTTTTTCTCTCTAGTTTCCTTTTTTGTTTCTTCAAGTTTGCCGTTTTTAAAAAATTTGTCTCACTTTTTCTATCGCTCTAGTCTTCCTTTGCAATAACCACACCTCTACCTCGGGCCTATGATTTTTTTACGTTTCCTGCTCATCATATTTGTGGCTTCCTTGTCTTCTCCTTTTTTCCTGTTTTTCTTCACTATAGGAATAGATTATTCCATCCTTTATCGTCATATTTAGTGCTGTGTCGTGCAAATTGCAGTTTTTGTTTTGTTATTTTTCTTCCGACGTCTCTTACTTCATTTTTCTCTCTAGTCGAGCTATTTTTATTTTTGTCTTTTAGTTTTTTTTGCGTTAAAATTAGTTTGTTTTAGCGTTTTGATTTCTATTTCGAAAATCGTTCTCAAAATACAAATTAAATAAATCTTTTTTTATGAATTGTTAAACACAATAATTCTTCTAATAATTAAATTTTATCTGACTCAAATATCTTATTAGTGCACCTACATAGTGGTTGTGATTCTGCATTGATAGAGCTACGAACAGTTTACATTTTGTTTTCTCTCTGGGGTATACATTTGTTTTAATTAAGTATTTGTTGCTTTGGACGCTTGGCTTCCATCAATGGAACGCATCTCATTATTATATCGGTCACCCTGACTTGCTGCAGTTCTTTGAATAAAAAACGTTCAGCGATGTATCTCGGTATATTCACTGCTTCCCTTAGGCTGCTGTTGTGGGCCGCTTGAATCCTTTTCTTAGTTGTTTTACAGACGCGTCCCCATGCGAGAGATGCGTATGTGAGTATCGGTAATATAAAGCTATTTATTAATATCATTTCTATTTTCGTTCTTAGTTTACTTCTTCTACCTGTGAGTTCACTTTTTGACGCTTCTGTCATGTTGGATTGAAGGTTATTCCTTTGTCCATTCGATGAGATTATTTTGCACTAATTATTCCTCTGGCGGTTGATATCTCTTTTTGGGGAGCATCACTTGCATTTTTTCGAGTTTTTGGCAAGTTTTTATTATATATTCCAATCTTCTATGTTGTCTAATCTTGTTTGCAGGTTGTTTACTGTTATATCTACATTTCTATTTTTGGTCGCTACCTCCGTGTCGTCGGTTTAAAGGCTGTTTTAAGTGATCTTGGAACATCGGCGGTGTATATTGTATACAACAGTGGTGACAGGACTGCTCCCTGTGGTACTCCGAGTTTTGTGTTCATACAGGACTTATCCTATTACGATTATTTTTTCGTTGATTCCACCAGTAATGTCCAATTAAGCTTGGATCTAAAGAACTCATCATCATCATCATCATCATCATGAAACTTCTTTTGTCCACTGCTGGACATAGTTCTCTCCCATTTGTCGCCACTCTTCACGGTTCTGTGCGTCTTGCTGCCATTTTTTTTATATTCATTTAATGTCGTCCTGCTGCGTTTATCGTCTCTTGGGCGGCAGTAAATTAGTTTTCTAGTCCATCATGAGTCTTTTAGTCTAGCTATGTGACCTGCCCAATTCCATTTCATCTTGGCTATAAATTCTATGACATCAGTGAAACCTGTTCTTTTCCTTACGTCTTGGTTTCTTATTTTGACTTTTTTTGCCACGCCGAGAATCAATCTTTCCATGCGCCTTTATGCTACTGGCATTTTTAGTGCCGTTGTTTTTGTGAGAGTGAGAGTTTCTGCTCCGTATGTCATAATAAGAAGAATGCATTGGTCGAATGTCTTTCGTTTCCTAGCTATCGGGATGTTGCTTTTAAAGATGTCTTTTAGTGAACCACACGCCGCCCAAACAAGTGGTATTCGTCGTTGAAATTCACAGGTCTGATTATCCTTGCTTATTTTGATTTCATGACCGGGATATATGTACTTTTCTGTCTATTCGACCACTTGATTTTGGATGATTAGGTGTTCGCTGGGAACCAAATCTGCCATAAATTTGTTTTATTTTATTTTTAGTCCTATTATTGAAGATACGTTTTCTAATTCTTGTAGCATTTGTTGTGCTTCACGCAGATCTTCGGTAATAAGTACTATATAGTCGGCAAATCGCAGATGATTGAGCATTTCCCGTCTATTTTTATTCCTCTATTTTTCCATTTTAACATTTTAAAGGCGTATTCGAGGACTGTTATAAATAATTTAGGTGAGATAGTGTCGCCCTCTCTCACACCTCGCTTTATATAAATTTCTCTGTTGGTATCATGTAGTTTTACACGCATTGTGGCGTTTTGGTACAATGTTGGTACTAACTTTGTAAGCCGGTAGTCTATTCTACTATTGCTCAGAGCAGTTAAACCTAGTCTGGTATTGTCAAAGTAGTTATAGGGTCTGAAGAACTACATAGTCTGAAATAGCTCTTTGTGAAAGATAGTGAATTTCACTGATAAGTTCTTTCTCATTATTAAGTCTAAAACTGAAGGTATATTACCTTGATGGTATCTAGTAGGTTGCAGTGGCGGCTCGTGACATCTGCTATAGGGTGTGCTGCATGAACCACGGTCAATATAAAATAATAGAAATAGAATAACATACGAAAACAAAAACAATAAAATTAGCTTTAATACTAATTAATAGTAACTAATAACGACATGCTATAAAAATCTGATTAACTTACATTTATTGCATTTTTCTAAATTGGAAATTAATACGCCGGTCCTTTTTTGTCGCAAACTTTTCGATTACTTTATCGTTAAAGTTCGGTATTGAAGCGATGAACTTTTTTTCTATCGAGAGTGTGGAAAGGGCTGTTAATCTGTCTTCGCACATTGAATTTCTTAAAAATGTTTTGATCCGTTTTAAAGTTGAAAAACTACGTTCAGCTTCTGCTGTGGTCATTGGCGTAGTCACCAGAATTTGTATCAACTTTTTGGTTTCTGTTAATGTGTCCTCTAAATTATTAGAAATTATAAATTTTAGTAAAGGCACTGCACCTTTTAATGTTCTACACTCGATATTGGAATACAAAACTGACAGTTCTGTTCGCAAACGGTTTTTATCAAAGAAGTTATAAGCTGTACAAGTTAAATCCAATTCATTTTCAGGAAACTTATTATTATATTTTTCGAAATGTTCTGAAGATAAAAGTGTTGCGGCAACTAGATGATTTGTATATGCAAACCGTTCTTTTGCATTGTTTATAATAACATCACAAACTTCTAGACAGGCAATACGGTGATCCTGTTGGCTGTTATTTGGGCGTTTCCTTTTTTGGACACTAGGCGCCGCATTTAAATTTGAAGCTTGATGTATGATAGGGTCTATTTTATTTCGGACATTGTTAATACTTTGCTCAAAAACATGTATAGCTTTCTGTGCTTCGGTTGGGTCCATGTTCTTTTTTTGAAGATTATTGTACAAAACGTCAACATGTGGCATAATATAATGAAAAACAGTCAGCCAGAAAGTAAAATTTTGATCTTCCAGAATACGTCTAAGTCCTCTTGCTTCCTTGGAAGTAATAGCATTTGACTCTTCTTCTAGTTGCTCCATACACTCAATAATAAAGTCTCTATATTCGTAAACGACATTTACTGTACGAATATTGAAATTCCAGCGTGTAGGGATTGAACGAGGAATATTTTTTCCAACTATTTGATTTAAGACAGCTATTCTTTGAGGTGAATGACTAAAAAATCCAGGTATATCATGTAAATCTCCAAAAAATACGCGTACTTGGGAATTAATAGAACATGCTCTTGACATTATTAGATTCAATTGATGGGCGTAACAGTGCACAAAATGAGCAGTTTCATATTTTCTCTTAATTATTGTTTGCACTCCGCCATGTATCCCACTCATAACAGCTGCTCCGTCATAACTTTGTGCAATGAGCTTATTTTTGTTATTCTTTAATATTGGGTCTAAAACATTCAAAATTGTGTTAGCTAAGGTTTCAGCATCATGTTTTTCTGGAAGCAAAAAAGTCCAAAACCTTTCAACTGGAGCACCGTTTTTTACATAACGAAAAACAATGACCATTTGAAATTTCATAGAAACATCCGTTGTCTCATCAGCTATCACTGCTAAAAATGGGGCTTCATTGATTTCGTTTAAAATCTCCTCAGCGTATACTTCTAGCATGCAATCCAAAATATCATTTTGTATTGTTTTTGAGGTACCTTTGAAAATTGTCGCATTTGTAAGGTGTTCACTAAGTGTTTTATCAAGTTCAGCAGAAAAATTCACTAAACCACGAAAAATTCCAGGGTTATCTGATGTTTCAGATTCATCGTGTCCTCGTAAGGCGAGCTCAAAAGCCCCACAGAATTTTATACAGTCAATTATTTTTGACAAAACATACCTGTTTTTCGTCACCTCTTTATTGTGTTTTTGTATATTTATCCAATAAGCAGAGTCAAGTTGGGCCTGTATATTAAGTTTCCCAAATAATGCAAATCGCATTTCATTGTTCATATGAGTTTGCGTGTTTTCATGCTTCTTTATTTTTTCACTTAAATGCACTAGATCCCGCACTCCTGTCTCGCGCCACAATTTTTCCTCTTTATCTGCGCCGAATAATGCACACGGAAAACAGAAAAAAGCATTTTTTTCGGAACATCCACAAATCCACTGATTTCGTAGATACATGTCTTTATTAAATTTACGCGTATATGTTTTTCCACGGCTTTTACCGGACACTTCAATATTAAGATCAGGCATAGGACGGCCACGTTCTTTTATAATCAACTGTTGTTGATAGTGAAGTTTTTGAAATTTATTTACACCTAATTTAAATTGAAACTCCATTGTTTTAAACACGCTCGAACAAAACAAATTAAACAAAATTGTAACCTAAGAATTTCTAAACACGGCACAGATGCAACGGTCACGAATAACTGTCGTGAATTGCAGCTCGCAAACACATTTCCGAGGCCGTTAATCAGCCGATTGCCGAAGCACATCGGCTAAGATCGCCGTTTGCCTAATAAATGCATTTTACCGCTGCCAGTGTTTCGGTTGTTATCGACGCGGCTTCACTGGAGCAGCAAATACGTAAAAAGATTGCTTCACTGGAGCACCAAATACGTAAAAAAATTATACGGTTTCACTAGAGGAGTAAATACGTAAAAAAAATAATATTAATCATCGTTGTTGGTGAATTATTATTAACAGTTTATGTTTAATATGATAATATGGCAGATTTGAAATAAAACTATATTAATTATTCTTTAATAATTAAGATTTGCTATGGTTGTTTGGTAGTTCTGCAGCTCAGCAGCACATAAAGAAAAGCCGCCACTGGTAGGTTGTGTTATAAATTGGTTCAGATTAGTTTGAAAAAATAAATTTTAAAGTGGAACATTGGGATTATCTCCAATAAGCGGAGTCCTTAAAATCCTTAAAATTGAAATCTCCACGAATGATTAAATTTTCTCTTTCACTGCTACATTTTTCAATAAATTCACACATAGATTTGGTGAGAGTAAGAGAAATGTTTGGTTTATAGATGACAAGAAGGTGCATAACAATTTTGTTAGGAAAAATAATTTTAAATATTCGATACGTTTCAGATTATGAGAGAGAGAGAGAGAGATAGAGAGAGAGAGAGAGAGAGAGAGAGAGAGAGAGAGAGAGAGAGAGAGAGAGATTCAATACGTTTCAGATTATGGCCTACAGCATCTTAGATTTTTTAAAGAAGCCATTATGAAAATAAACACATACTCCGCCTCCTGCACGATCTAAACTATCTTTACGATAAAATAGAATAACCATTCAATTTTACGAAAGAATTAGGTATTCTGGGACTTAACGAGGTTACAGCAAAATCGAATTATCGGCTTGTTGACAGAAAGTCAGCAAAGCTAGTATGTAAAGAAGCAATATTAGTATAAAAATATTTATTGTTGTCAACTTTAAATTTATTTTCTAATACTTCATCAAAATCCATACTTATTAAAAAATCTGATGTGACCTAACTAATTTTTTTTCCGTTATATTTTCTACAGTCTAAGAAACGTCTTTTTTGGATATTTATTTATATGCTTTTGGTTATGGTTACCTCTACAAACTAACCTTGCTATTTTTTTAAGTGAGCCACCCTGTAGCTAGGTAAAACAGTCGATAACAGTAGGTAGTAGTTCTAGTAGCGATAGGAAGATGACAATAAACACATTACGCTCAGCTGACATAAAGGACCTCTTGAGAACATGACGATGTTTTTACAAACATTCCCGAAAATTCTTTTTAATCTTGAAGGAAAAAAATGTCTGTGCGTTTCTACCCACCTATCAGTTTCAGGGTGATTCCGAAGCGTAAACGGTCGCCAGTTGAAAGTTTGCATCGTTTAGTCAGTTCAGTTGCGCTTGTTCAGTCGACTGAAGTGGTTGGTTGGTTTATTTCTGTTGGAGCGTCTCTACCAATACGTAAATAGCGCGGGACTCTCGTTTTTCGAAATATTATGTGCCGAAAAAGTGTGCTGAGTTTTGTGAGTGTACATTTTTGTGAATATTAAGGATATTTTATTTGCTACGGATGGCGATTACATCGGTGTACAGGGTATGTTTGATTTTTTTATAAGGAGGAGGAATATTACTTTCAAATGTTGGATATTTTCAGGAGTTTTTATAAAGTTTCATAATAACTATAAGGATTTAAACACAATAACAAAGTATTAACCTATAATACTTTGTTATTGTGTTTAAACTTTCATTGTGGTACACAAGTTTTTCTAACTGTCTTTCGAATTAGCTGTAATTTACTAAATACTTTATATTATGTAGCATTTATACTTTTAGATCGCAATTAGTACGTCAGACAACAAGAAATAACTTTTTTGTAATAGAAACACTAGTCCCTCAAATATCCCTTTTTATATTTTCTAATAGTTAAACAATTTGTGGGTAGGAAACTGTCTTTTTGTTCATTATTCAAAAATTATTTTGTTTTAACTTTGATTTTAGTTCTGCGTTTTAGCTTCCTTAAAACTACTTTTGTGCTGTCTCTTTGATTTTTTGAATAAATATTTATGATTTTTTTTCTTCTAAAACGTTGGAGCATTATTTATGGATAGTTGAAATTAAGTCCTCGACATAGCTCTTTTTTTATCCAGAAAGAACCCCGAAAGAAAAAGGCAATGTTTCAAATATTAAATACCATCCTATTGTTTATAACTTCGTCGCAAACGTCGGTCAAAGTTGACCGGTTGTATTTCAGGAACCACTGGCTTTACTTCAACTTTTTTTCTTTTAAAACGAGCGTCTTGCTGAGTGTTTTCCAACGCCGTTTTTTAAATTTAATTTATACTAATATTTACCGAGATATTCTATTTGTTTATAAGCCAAAAAAATGTTTATAACTTAAAAACAATCCTAAGGCCGCCCAAATAATCCGATTTCAATTCAATACAGTACGATTCTATAGAGTACGATAGTAAAGCATATTATGGAGGGGAATATAGAAGGAAAATGAGGCATCTGAAGAAAGAAATACTCATGGCTTAAAAACATAAGTGATTGGACAAACCTCGATGTCCATGCACTCTTTAAAGCCACACAAGATCGAGAGGAGTACGCCAGAATTGTCGCCAACATCCACTAATACGATAGGGCATACCATAAGAAGAAGAGTATGATCTATATTTTTTGGTACGATAGTAGGTGGAGTGCTTTTTTATATGCAAAAAACTTGGCACACTTTTATACGGTCTAGTTTTTGTTGAGCAAGATTTTAAAGAATTTCAATTAAAAAAAAATTAGATTGCAATACAGTAAAACCTCCGTTAACCGAAATTATTGGGAGGGGGGGGGGAAGGCCGTTTCGGATAACACGAATTTCGGTTAAAAATAACATTGTAATTTATAGTGTACTTGGTCAAAGTATTAGTATTAAAAAATACTATGAGGTGATTTCGTAATGTTTTCTAATAAGTAAATACAGAATAAAATAATAAAATAAAGGAAAATAAACAAGTTTAACATGCTTTTTTTAAAGAAATCTTCTATTTTCTTTTGAGTTTTTGTTTTACAACGATGTTTTGCAGTTATATCTCTTCATCGTTCATTTGCATAACGCTATGAATTGCCTCATTTGATTGTTCGACGAAACGTAAATCAATCTGAAAAGGACAAAACTTTGACACGACTAAGAACCTAGTCGTGTCACTTACTAATTAGGCCTACTGTATAGAATATCTCGGAAGGCATTGAAAATCTCATCGGCGGTCTCGTGCTGCCTGTTGTTTAGCAGTTGATTTGTCATTTTCGTCGTCTGATACGCTCAGGTTGTCTGGATGAAAAACCATATCAATCCTGGTTGATGAATTCACTTTCTGAGTCATCGGTTGCTAACCACTCACGTATGTTTTCTTGATTAATTTCTTCACATCCCGGCAAATGTTTTATTTAAGGTTTAATTTCTTCTATCGTTTCTTTACCATTTTCTTCTTTAAAATCGTCTATCAAAATCCTATCAAAAAGTTTGTTTCAGCATTTCCCAAGTTGAAGAATTGATCTTGGTCCACGACTCAACACACCAATAAATAACATGTTTCATTGTTAAAGATTTGAGAATTTCGGAAACACTTTTGGATTCATTCGTCTCCTGTAATAACATATGTCTTAAGAATGCTCCTCTATAATGTATCTATTACTCCCTGGTCTAACAGCTGAATTAAGCTCGTGACATTCAGTGGCCAAAATCTGACAATTGTCACCATTTTGTAGATTTTGAGGGTAAGTTGGCGCATTGTCAAGAAGCAATAATGTTTGATGGAAAGGTTTTTTGATTTAAAAAGAATTTTACTCTTGGGACGAATTAACTTTCAACAATTCTGAAAATAAAGTGGTCGACATCCATGAGCTTTTTTGGCTTCTACAAAAAACTGGAAATGCTTTTTCGGAAATATCTTTTGGAGCTCTTAATTTTTGATTCCCCAACACACATATTCATTAATCGGAGAGTGAAATTAATGAAATTGTTTACGTTTTGCGATAAAAATTTACTTTTTATTGACGAAATTATTGAAACTGTCAGCCGTTTCGGTTAAACGATGTTTCGGTTAGGGGAGGTTTTACTGTATTAATATAAGTGGCTCGACAATCCGTTGTGGATCTTAGCTTGCTTACAAAGAAGTTGCCACTCCTATCGATTCCTGGCAACTTTCCTTTATCTTCTGACCCTTTAAATTTGTAGGTCTTCTTCCACATCACCAATCCGTGGTCGACCTCTACTTCTTGTGCCCTTTGGTTATGAAAATGTTATTCTTTTTGTGTATTGGTGATCCGACATCCTAGCAATGTATTCAGCCCATCTTAGTCTCTGCACTTTTACGAATTTCACAACATCTGGATCGATGTACTGACGTACTTCAAAGTTGTATCTTCGACGCCATAGCCCATTTTCATTTACGGTCCCAAAAATCTTTCTAAGAATTTTTCTCTCAAAAATACCAAGAAGTTTTTCATCATTTTCACGTTTCAGCCCATATAACACAACCGATATTATTAAGATCTTGAATATATTGACCTTTACTGCACGTTTTATATTTTTATTTTTTAAATGTTTCTGGAGACCGTGAACAGTTCCGTTTGCTATTGTTATGTGTCTTTTTATTTCATCGCTTGTCGTGTTTGTTGCGTTTACTAGCGATCCAAGAGATTTGAATTCTTGGACTTGCTCAAAGGTATGGTTGCTAATATGAATTTTCTGTTGGATATTTCGGGGTTTTTAGAAACCCTCGATTACCACAAGTCCTAATTAACAGGCCTTGTAAAACACTGCACCCTGTCTCTCATACTTCTGCCCACTATAACTATATCGTCAGCGAATGGGAGAATTTGTGTCGATCTATTAAAAATAAGTCAATTTATTCCAATAAAATAGTCTGGTTGCCTTTTCCAAAGCAATATTAAAGAGAAGACACGCCAGCTCGTCCGCCTCTTTTAGACCATTAATAATGTCAAAGAACGTAGTTTTCTCCTTTAATTCTAACGCATGAGCTTACGTTTTGCATTGTTAGTTGGGTCAACTTAACTAACTTAGGTAGGATCCCAAAGTCTATCATTGCATTATATAATGTACTTCTTTTCACACTGTCATAGGGTGCTTTGAAGTTGACGAAGAGATGGTGTGTATCTATGTTATATTCTAGTGAAATCCACAAGGAAAACAATTCCTGTAGCTGGCTGTATACCACGTATCACAAAACAAGAGGTTAGTCTTCGTAAGTGGGTATATTTATTTAAAAACCCTTAAAAGAGCTACATCAAAAAAACAAACGTTTTCGGACTAAACAGTCCATCATCAGGTTTTAAAATCGCTAGGTTAAAATACCTGAGCCACCAAAAATACATGGGTAAAAACCCTTTAAATTACATATAGTTATAAAAGATTATACATCTTGTTGTTAAAAAACTGTGATGTTCAGTATTAAATTAAATATGACTTCAGGTAACATACATTGCAAAAATTGAGTTCCTCAGCCGGGGAGAAAACTTCTACGCACGAAGAACAGCTGGAAACTGACAACAAGATGTATAATCTTTTATAACTATATGTAATTTAAAGGGTTTTTACCCATGTATTTTTGGTGGCTCAGGCATTTTAACCTAGCGATTTTAAAACCTGATGATGGACTGTTTAGTCCGAAAACATTTGTTTTTTTTATGTAGCCCTTTTAAGGGTTTTTAAATAAATATACCCACTTACGAAGACTAACATATTCTAGTGACTTTTCTAGAACCTGCCTATGTGCTTGAATTTGATGTGTAGTTGACTTTCCAACAGTAAATCCGCATTGATATTGACCAACAATATCCTGTTTAAAATGTTTAAGTCTTTCAAACAATACATGGCCGAAGATGTTATACGCAGATGCTAACAGAGTAATGCCTCTATAGTTCTTATACTTCAGTTGATCACCCTTTTTATGCCACGGACATATTATTCCCTTTAATCACTCTTCTGGTATCAATTCATTCTGCCATATAAGTACTATTAATTTATGGATTGCTGCAAAAAGTTGATCACCACCTTTTTTATACATTTCCGAACAGATTTCATCAATACCTGGCGCTTTATTATCTTTGAGTTTGTCTATGTTATAATCTCCTTCAATATCGTTTATATTTAGATGTTTTTATCATTTTCATCGAATAAATTTTGTATCTCATTGAATGAGATCTTATATACAGTTAAAGTCAGAAAACTGCAATATATGGGACATTTTATGAGGGGCAGGCATTCTAACTTGTTGCAGTTAATAATGCAAGGAAGAATACAGGGTAGAAGGAGTCGCGGAAGAAAACGCATCTCCTGGTTGAATAATTTGAGAGCTTGGTTTAACTGCACTTCTGCTGACCTCTTTAGAGCAGCGGCGTCGAAACTGCGAATTGCCATGGTTGCCAACCTTCTTAGAGGAGATGGCACGTGAAGAAGAAGAAGAGAGTGTTCTGTTCGTATTCCCTCTTCTTACGTTGAAGGATACGTTGTTCCTCTCTTCTAAGACGTACATACTCTTCATTTTTTTCCGTGTACAACTTGCGTCGATGGTTTTTTTATATGCTGCGTTCTTTTTGCTTGTTGCTATTTCGCACTTATGATCAAACCAATGATTTCTTTTTCTGACTTGGTTTTTTCCAATATTTCAAACGATTTTTCTGTAATACAATATTTCGTATATTTTTTTTGCCCATAGTTGATTAATGTCTTCTTCTTCTAAGTTCTAAGTTTTCGGTCCTTATTTGATCTTCTATTTGCTGTTTGTACCTATACAGTTGCAATATCGGGATCTTTATTTTATTAATGTCGATTTTTTATCCCCTTTTTTCGATCTCTTTTTTAAATTGGATATTCCCTCTTTAAATCGTGCTTTAACTAGGCTTACCATAATTATCAAACTCTTAACCGGGACAGTAAATGGTATATAGGGTCAAGTATAAAAACAATGTTTAAGCTGCTGCCAAAAATTTTTATTAATAAAATACCTATTTTCTGTATCATTCATACTTCTCGCTTGTATGTACTTTTTTTTTAATAAAAGGTTATTTTATTTTTTCGTAAAAATCGTTACATGTCATATTAAACTTTAATTTAAAGTATGTAATGCTTGTGAGGTAGACTCCAACATACGGCTTCTATCGTCCGACCAAATGTTTCATCATCGAGAAGATACGCTCTAAAGGAGCGGAGGTGCCTGGTAAGCACAAAATATATTGCACCATTTTTACCAGGTTGGGTGTATCGATGTGTTGTTCATGAAAATGTTTAAATAGTAGAACCCATTTGTCAACATAATCAATGTGTATCGTCGTGGAATTCCAGTCATCATTCTTTGATGCTATAAAAACTTTTGTAAGTGACAGCTCGTCAGTGTTAATATTTTGTCGTGTATTTTGTTTATAATTTCAGCAGATCCTTCGATTTCGTCCCATTTCAATACTTGATACAGTCCAATCCATTCGAAAATGTCGGCTCCTCCGAAACTGTCTTCCCACAATTCAATGTATGACATGGATCGTCGGTAAAAATCAGTTACTTCTGTTTGAAATTTATCTATATCCTGACTACTACCAAGATTCTTTAATAATAATTGTTTCGCTCTTTGTGGTACAAAATTGCCGTCCATGCGTTTTTAAAGATTAGATTTCAATCTTCTTAATTCCAAAATAGTGTCACTCGCACTTGCTTCACTTTTTTCCATGAGTAGTACAGTCTTGTTAAAATTGTTTAATTGTCCATGCACAAACCAAAAATTCATTTTCAAAAAAATCTCGCATTGCACGTTGACAGTTATCTTGAAAAGGAAATACGCTTTTAGTCCTTCGAATATATTTAGAATTTTCTCAATTGCTGACAAAAGAGAAAGAAATCTGGTACTTCCATGTTGGATTAGGTTTTTATATTCCACATCTAAACATTCACAGAATTCCTTCAACTGAGTTACTCGAACTGTGTATATGTAACTTCAATTTCGATTGGTAAACTATCCACAGCATTTTGAAGTGTATTGTGTACAATATGTGCTCCACATCCAATTCCTGCAATATCTACACCGAGTTCTTGTTTAAGTCTTCTGTAAACATTATTTTGTCCTCTTCTATGCACACCTCCAAAATTTGTAATTACAAATTGTCGCCACAAAATGCAGCTACTTTTTTTTTAATGTCATGACGACCTAATGTTGAAATTATATTTTGAGTCAATATTTCCGATATCTCACCCTGAACGGACTCAAAATTCAATAGTTTCACATGTACACCTTCTAATGGTAAAACGTATCTAACAATAATCGGTGCCAGTTTGATGTGCTTTTTATTTGAGGTGTTGTTAGTAACAAAAAATTTTTATTAAAAAACCTTTATATATATTATATATATACTAATATATATATATATATATATATATATATATATATATATATATATATATATATATATATATATTTAAAAACCCTAACGGGCTAATTATACAAAACGTATATGGAACCAACTTGGAGTAGTTGCTTCCATACAGTTCTTGCAGACACACCATCTCAAGTCTAGCAACTTCAACGTGGAGTAATGTAAATGTTATTAATTATTTGTTAACGGATTTTTACCCATATATTTAGTGGCTACATTCATGTACTCCTAGACACTGATGATGGAATATGGATTCCGAAAACGTTTTGTATAATTAGCCCGTTAGGGTTTTTAAATATATACCTTTTATAAAGGTTTTTTTAATAAAATTTTTTTAATATATGGTATACAGCCAACTACAGGAACATAGATTCCTTGTGGATTGTTAGTAACACTTACGAAAAAGCCTTCTATAAGTCGGTGTGTAACTCTGAAAAGGACAAAGGTGCCAACACATTTAAATGATCGCTTTACATTGGTTCTTACAACCCCAAATTTTGATCCAAAAAATTTTGAAATCAATTTAGACGTACAATCAGATGTTTTGAAGCTTATATAATGCATTTACCGTGTGATAAGCAAATGTGGCCTCTTTAGCTGCAATAATTAAATCGTTTTGAATGGGATCATCATTTTTAAAAAAATTTGATAGAAGAAGTACTTGCAGTCGCCGTTACAATAGTCTTGTGTTTTGCACTCTTTAAGTGATCTTTAATATCTGTTCGCCCATCGTGTGCAATTGGAAAGTCTGAAAAACTATGTTGGCATTTCACCCTCATATTGTCACTACAAAAATATTTTATAAAAGGATAATCTTTTTCAAGTTTTCGTATGTCAGTTTTTTGTATGTCCTTAACGAGTCGGTTTACGTTTTTAATGTTACTGATAGTAAATTAGAAATAAACTTTTACCAAACTTTATAGAGTATCAATTATTAAATATGGTATTATAACCAAAAAAAAAATGTTTGGTAGCTATAAAACAATATGTGTACAATCAAACTCCATTTATTATTTAAGAGAGTAATAATGTTGTAATTAGTGCAATTTCAAATAATTTAATTTGTTTAATATTGCAACGCCACTGCATGGGTCTGATCATAGATGTTCTATTGTCTACGCGATTAATTATTTCGTGGAAGAGCTCGCCACTCGATTGGAAAAAAGCTGTAGTTGACACCTATGTCAACTACTAGTATTGTTGTGTATTCGTGTGGTAGTAATTGACACCAAGCCTAAATTTTGTTTTGAGAATAAAACAAATTTAAAACATTAGCAATGTGTTACCGTAATATTCATATAATATAGTGAAATATCTCTAAACTACAGTATTCCCAATTTAATCAATACATAGAATTTTTTTTATACTTACCTTCTACTTACCTAGATTTGTTTAGAAGACTTGTTGCCACTTGAAGTTCACACAACACTCTGACAAAAATTTGGTGGGAATTTTCTGTTTAGGGTTAAATAATTCGATAGTTACAGAGAAGATGTGTAGATGACACTAATTAACTATGATGGTAATAATTACATTAGAAATAATTGAAAAAGCTTATTATTTATGCTTAAAATGGAAAATGTCAACTACTGGTACAGTGTCAAGTACTAGTGCATTTACTTATTATGCCAAAAGAAACTGCAAGTATTTTGTTTACTATGAAACCTACCAACTGAGTTGTATTTTTGTTTCGCATTTTCTTATATACGTTTTTATCAGTATAATTCTTGCTGAGGTAGATATCTGTGAATAATTAACCATAGGGCTTTATCGGCATTCATACCGTGTTGCCCGCGGCCGCCGCAAAGCAAAAGCCGACGTATCAACTTTTAAAACATCCTTTTCCACGAGTCATGTGTTATATTCTCAGAGTAATCCTTATTAAATCCCGGTGTGGCAGAACGGAGAGGATCCCGGAAAATGGGCGCCGAAATCCAGAAATTTGCAGTGAAGCTAAATTTGTTATCTCTCACAACAGACCCGTGCAAGAACTTGTATTATAATTGGACTTGTTACCGTTCAAAGTTCTATTAGTCGAGAAAATTATCTTTGTGGAGTTATCCAGGGAGATAGTTGCCGGGAAATTTAATTAAAAGAGCCTTTTGTCAATTTCCTATATCCTATGACTTTATCATATTACGTTTGTAATGGGTAGCGTACTATTTTACATTCTAATAAAAATCAGAAAAATTGGTTTGAGAAAGAAGTGATACGAGATACGAGATATTTAAAGATATTTTTTACTTTCATTTGTAAGCTTGTAGTATAGTTTAAACAGGATCCTATTGTGTTATCCCGTGGGAACTTTATTGCTAAAATGTAAAACCCATTTTTTTTGGTTTTTAATATCTTTGTAAGGCAAAATCACTTGGTCGTCCAAAAATCGTAGTGGGAGGGGGGTGGTGGGGAGCCTTACAAAAAAAAATGCAATTATTTTTTTTCATCGTTTTTCGGATGTACAATATCCGAACATTTATTCATCAAATTTGCATACCCATCTGGACATTAGAAATATTTTTATTTTATTTATAAAAATACGTCAAACCATTGTTGTATATGGAGCGCCTTCATACAAAATCACTTGTTCTGAAAACCCATATTTTTAAAATCTTTTACCTCGCTCTACCTCGAAAAATATTGGGTTTAGCAAAAAATTACTTTCTATAAACATTATAGACCAAAAATCAAAGAACACGTGGGTTTTTTTAGAATTTCGATTGGATACTTAGTTTAAGAAAAAATTAAATAAATCGAACGGCATGTCACGACTAACAGTGCTGAACGCCGAGATGCGAGGAAGGGCGAGATTTCTAATCTGAAGTCAAAGCAAATCGGCTCTAGTGATGGCGATGTTGTTAGGGTCGATTTTACATTGAAACGCTGTTGTGTTGTATATTCTATTGCGAAAGTGCATCATTGTGCATTATTTTATACTAATAGCGCGAAATCCACTGAGCTGAGATTTTTTATATTAAAAGTTTTAAATTATTAAAAGTTATTAATTAGCTTATTGCTATAATAAAAATATTAAATATCTACTTAATATTAAAGTAAATATTTTTTTCATCTAGAAACGGATTTAACGAAAAGCAGCAGGTCTGACAGTGAACTTGAGTCAAAAATCAGATTAAGGCATGTTTTTTTCCATAAAGTCCATTTCCTTTTCAGTTTGTTGAAGGACGCGGAAACTGGAGAATACATTTTTGTTCTAGTTTTCGAAAAATGCATCCGTACTTCTTTGCATTTGGCCATGTGAACTATTCTTTTTGGGGAAAATTATATTTGTTGGATATGTACAAATTTGCTGATAAGTATCCAGAATTTCATGAAGACTTTATTAGAGGAAATTTTGTTGTGAAAAGTTTGAACAGAAACTTTTACCAACTATTTGTAGATACAGCTTTAAACATATAAATACGAACTCAAAAGATGCAGGAGAAATCGTGTGATTTACTAAAACCAGCACCAAACTAGACGAATGATTTTTAAGCTATAATATGATTGGCATGATGGTAGATAAATTTCGTGCATCATGAGACCTAAGCAACCACTCAAGTCAAAACGTAGAAAGTAGAAAAAACGGATGAAAATTGATGAATATTCTGTACAAAAACTACATTTTCAGTTTTTACGATTTAATGTATTTTTAAAAAGCGTAGATCGTCTTCTCGTAATTTCAGCTAATGAGATTGCATCGCCAAATGTTCAAACATCCTTACTAAATATACAAAAAAAAAATGAAAAAGAGAGCCTAGCGAAATGTATTGTTACTGTTGGAACTCCCAATTTTTATCAGCATAGAAAAGAGAATAATCTTCCAAGACTTCGTCGCGCAGGTACCTATAAAACTGTCTCTGAAAAGAAGAAAATTATTCAAGATGAGCAAGAATTTTTACAAAAAATACTAGCAACCAAGGCAATTGAAAGAGACATAAATATTATGAGGATATTTTCAAATATGAATTGACAGCATATCCAATGTCACTTGTACCAGCAGGAGTTTTATCGATACCATAAAATAAATCTGCCTTAGGTTCTATAATAGAACAGTTTACAGTTGTTAGAAAATCACAAAACGTGTCACATTTTTGATGGTATGGGATTGATTCAAGTAGTTGGCAAACCATCAAATGCCAAAACATTTGACGACTATGCAAGAATTTTGAAATCAATAGTGTTCAAGGACCCCTACAACGTTAAAAGGATCGATTTTGTTTTGGATCACTACAAGGAATCTTCCATAAAAAACTACACGAGACAAAAGAGAGGCGCCAAAATTAAATCAACACAACGGTTAATTAAAGGTCCGGATACAGTATTACCTCAAAAATGGAATTCATTTATTAATTGAGTTTTTAATAAAAACCAGCTTGCACACTTCGTAAGCAATCAGCTAGTTAAATATTCCTTAACAAATTGTACCGCTCACTTCGTATCCAGCAGAGGATTTTGCGACGTTTTACATTACAAAACAAATTTTGGTTTGAATTCTGAAATATTAGTCTCATCACATAAAGAGGCAGATACCAGAATAATATTACACATTCTGTCAGCAAAAATGGAGGGATATACAAAATGTATAGTCGACTGTAAAGTTACCGATGTGCCGATTTTAAAGAAGTTTAGATGAGGGTTGGAACAAAGGACAACGAAAGATTTATAGGTATCCACGAACTCTCTATGGATTACTCCCTAAGGAAATGTTGACCAGCCTTTCATATTAGAAGGTATTTCTATTAAATTATAGTCTCCTATCTAGAGTGGGAAGTGAAGAATATTTGAGCAAAGATGTTTTCGATGATATGATATTGTTAAATTTGTTATTCTTCTTTATACACCTAACGACAATATGAAGTGTATTAATACTCTAAGAGGTATTTTGGCCACTACGAAACCTATTCATAAACTGCCTCCTACTTTAGACAGTCTGAGACAACACTGCCTTCGTATACACTTCCAGACGAAAATATGGCTATGTAGTGCGACACCAAGACCATGTCTGCCAAATCCGTTGCTAAGTGGCTGGAGTAAACAAAATGGAGAGCTGGTACCAGTTTTAAACACGGAACCCATGTTGACGAAAGATTCGTCAACTATTCTGAATAGTTGTAAATTTAAAAAAGGTGAATCAATTTTTGCCTTTTTATGTGAAGAATAATTATATTAGCTTTTTTTTAATAATTTTCAGACTGTACAGGGCCCAATGCTCGTGTAAAAGGAAGCAGATCAAATGCATTGGTTCTTGTAAATGTGTGGCCCAGGCGAAATGTGGCAATAAAGGTAATATACGTGAAACAATTTTAACCGTAGAAGATGTTAGTTCTGAGAATACTGAAGAGTCTGACTTAGAATAAGATAATTTATGCCAATCATATTGTAGCTTAAAAACCATTCGTCTAGTTTTGTGCTGGTTTTAGTATATCACACGATTTCTCCTGCATCTTTTGAGTTTGTATTTATATGTTTAAAGCTATATCTACAAATAGTTGGTACAAGTTTCTGTTCAAACTTTTCACAACAAAATTTCCTCTAATAAAGTCTTCATGAAATTCTGGATACTTATCAGCAAATGTGTACATGTCCAACAAATATAATGTTCCCCAAAAAGAATAGTTCACATGGCCAAATGCAAAGAAGTAAGGATGCATTTTTCGAAAACTAGAACAAAAATGTATTCTCCAGTTTCCGCGTCCTTCAACAAACTGAAAAGGAAATGGACTTTATGGAAAAAAACATGCCTTAATCTGATTTTTGACTCAAGTTCACTGTCAGACCTGCTGCTTTTCGTTAAATCCGTTTCTAGATGAAAAAAATATTTACTTTAATATTAAGTAGATATTTAATATTTTTATTATAGCAATAAGCTAATTAATAACTTTTAATAATTTAAAACTTTTAATATAAAAAATCTCAGCTCAGTGGATTTCGCGCTATTAGTATAAAATAATGCACAATGATGCACTTTCGCAATAGAATATACAACACAACAGCGTTTCAATGTAAAATCGACCCTAACAACATCGCCATCACTAGAGTCGATTTGCTTTGACTTCAGATTAGAAATCTCGCCCTTCCTCGCATCTCGGCGTTCAGCTCTGTCCGTCGTGACATGCCGTTCGATTTATTTAATTCTTTCTTAAACTAAGTATCCAATCGAAATTCTAAAAAAACCCACGTGTTCTTTGATTTTTGGTCTATAATGTTTACAGAAAGTAATTTTTTGCTAAACCCAATATTTTTCGAGGTAGAGCGAGGTAAAAGATTTTAAAAATATGGGTTTTCAGAACAAGTGATTTTGTATGAAGGCGCTCCATATACCACAATGGTTTGACGTATTTTTATAAATAAAATAAAAATATTTCTAATGTCCAGATCAACATACAAATTTGAGGAATGAATTTTCGGTTATCGTAGATCCGAAAAATAACGAAAAAAAAAATTAGCACTTTTTTTTGTAAGGCTCCCCACCACTCCCCTCCCGCTACGATTTTTGGACGACCAAGTGATTTTGCATTAGAAAGATATTAGAAACGAAAAAAAATAGGTTTTACATTTTAGCAACAAAGTGCCCACCAAAATCTATTCTAGAAGCCTTTTGCCAGTCTATTTACTCTACTATTGGGTCACCGCTGCATGGCACTTTTCTCATTTGATTAAATACTTCGTTTGACTAACTCTCATTCTTTTTTCTTCTATATAATCGTTATTCTCGTTAACAATTACACTCAGATGTTTCTCTTTGTTAAGTTTTCTATTAGCATTCTTCATACATATAATATTTCTTTTTGTTGTTGTGTCTGCCACAAATTTAGTTTTTAACGTTTAATGTTATCTCACTTTCGTCGCTAGCATCCATTATTCGATACAGGAGTGTATAGTCTAGTATAGTTTCTGAGATTAGGATAGTGTCTATAAATCTTTTATTGTTGATAGGTTTGCCGTTATATTGATATCTATGTATACAATGATTTAGAATAGCTCGAGACAGAGACAGTTTCTCCATGTTAATCAAAAACGCCAAGGGGACTTGATAGGGCACGTTAAGAAGAAGAAGTATACAATGATGCATATAATAGAAATCCGTCGTATATAACTGACTTAGACAGCCTTAGGCAATTTGAAATACATTTCAAATTGCCTGAGACCAAGAGATGATGCCTTCCGAAGCAGAGGTCATCCACCAACACGTTGGACTGACGATCTAAAACGTTGCCATAGGAATTTACAGCAAGATTTACAAGATTGAAATAGATGGAAAATTATAAAAGAGATGTATGTCCAGCAGCGGACAAGAACAGATTGAATGATAGTGATAGTACAAATACAAAGTACCTACTTTATGGAGTTAAAACATGGCCACTGTAGACTATGAGCTAAAATAAACTACAAGCTTTTGAGATTTGAGTGTACAAGCGAATCTTAAAAATATGGTTAGAATAACATGGATACAGAGGAAAACGAACATGGAAGTATTGCGAGAAGTGGGCAAAGCAAACGAAATAATAAATCAATAAAAATAAGAAAAAGGGATTGATAAAACAGGGAAAAAAGCTCTCACTCAAATAGCACAAGTGGATCAACGAAAGGATGTAGTCATAACATTCCTCGATTATAAAAAAGCGTTTGACACCGTAAAACATGACGCAATGATAAAAATACTACACAACACTAACATTGACGAGAAAGATATAAGACTTGTCCAGAATCTCTATTGAAATCAAAAAGCACGAGTGAGGCTGAACAAATCAATCAACACAGAAGAATTTGAAATTTTAAGAGGGGTGCGACAGGGGTGTATTTTGTCTCCTATGCTCTTCAATCTCTATGTGAAGAACATTTTTGCAGAGGCACTGGAAGGCTCTGAGTGTGGAATAAAGGTAAACGCGTTCCCAATAAATAACATTCGTTACGCCGACGACACCGCGATAATAACAGACAACGAACATGATATGCAGTTGACGTTAAATAAAATAAATACCATAGGAAAACTATATGAAGATAAATGCTGGAAAAATTTAATGCATGGCAATAAGAAAAAACGTACTTTTAAGAATACGCAGGTAGATAATGCTCCAATCGATCAAGTGAAAACATTTAAATACTTGGAAAGATGATGAATGACCAATGGGATCCTCAACAAGAAATAAAATACCGTACCGAATAAGCAATAAAAGCTTTTATCAAATTTAAACCGCTGCTATGTAACCGCAATCTTTCCTTCAATCTCCGCTACAGGATGGTTAAATGCTATGTATGGTTCATATTGTTATACGGCATGGAAACATGGACGTTAAGAGTACCTTCCATTAATAAGTTGGAGGCCTTCGATATGTGGACGTTGCAAAGAATGTTCCATTTACCATGGACAGATAGGGTGAGAAACGATGAAGTCAATGAAGAGTCGATGAAGAAAGGCAAATACTGAGAGAAAACTATTCAATTTGATCAAGGTACAAAAAATTGGATACCTCGACCATATTCTGAGAGGAAAAAAATACGCAATTCCTGAACTAATCATCCAGGGAAAGATTGAAGGCAAGAAAGAAGTAGGTCGCAAACAAATGTCGTGGCTACAGAACATAAAGAACTGAACAGTGCCTTATTCTTGAATTTCAGGGAGTAGAAACTGCAAGAGAAAGTGACGTAAAAGTAGGCGTGGCTCCCTAAAACCGAAAATGCTGTATTCTTGAAAAAAAACTCCCCTAATGTGTGAGAGAAATGTCACTCCCTAAGGGAATAACAATTTCTACTGATAGTAGGTAAGAGAAATTGTAAATGGGAGCGAAAATAACAATACATAACCTTTCAAAAACCTAGGGAAGTATTTTGTTTTTTAAAAAGCGGAAGTTAATAAAAGATGGATATCAATCATATGCTCTACTGGAATTATATTATGTTTAATGATGTTTTGGAGGCAGTTGAAGATCTTCAAATTGGCCGGGATGTCCTCTAACCAACGGACCCATTTCTTTTGTCAGATAGAAAATTTTTACAAATTTTAAAATATATTTTGGAACATTCAAAGGTGGCAATAGTAGCAGGGTAGCAGTTAAGAATAAACTGCTCCAAAAAATCACTGCTTTTTGTCACCGTGACAATACTGGAGCAGTCACATTTTGTCACAGCTACACAAAAATCGCAGGTTGGCCCACCACTAAGGGGAGTGATTAGGTTGACGGTTGACAGTATCTTGTCCTTTGTCAATAATTAACTTTTGTGATTGGTTAAATTTTTCATTGAAAACCCGGTAACACTGTTCATAGTTTCTCTCATTCCTTTCTACTCTCCGTATTCAAGAATACAGCTTTTTAAAATCGAGAGAAATTATGATGGAGTAGAAAAGCGAGTTAGCTTAGTGGGGAGTAAAATTTTCTCTCGATTCAAGAATAAGGCCCCAGGTATAAATAACACTGGCGATCTTTTGCATGCCGCAAACGACAGACGAATGAGCCAACGCACTATAGGTGCACGGCACTATAAGAAGAAGAAGAATACAGGGCAAGATATGAGGAGGAAGGAGCATAGGAAGAAGAAGAGTGTAATGGATAAAACATTTAAGGGTTTGGTTTAGATGCTAAATAGAACTCTTCAGCGCGGCGGTAAATAGAGTAAAGATAGGGAGGATAATATCCAACCCCCATTGGGAAGCAGCAACAACAAAGAAAAAAATGTCCTTATTAAATTTTGGCTATTAATCAAAAGCCTTATGACGAATTTCAATGTTTCTTAATTTTTTTAATTTGTAAAATTATGAAATAAGTTTTTCCGACTTTTCATTCGTATGTCCTTATTTTTCAAAATCATTTCACTATGCAAAGTTTCCAATCTTAATTATATTAAAATTGTAAATATTAGTTATATTAAGAAACCCATGAACCAGCTAATACATCACGTATAATAACTAATTACACATGATAACCATCACAAATCGTAACGTAAACGTATAGTTCCAACGGCTTCTTTAAAACATTATGAATTCGCGTGAGTTTAAAAAAACCATGAATAGCTCATAAATAACCATGAACAGGTCGTTTTGGAAATATTAATATGGCCACGTATCAGCTGATATTTATGCATACGTTATTGGTATTCTACACGTCGTTTTTCAACAAAACTAGTAAATCTTGTTGAAAATACAAATTTCCGAGAATATGCCGGTTCATACCTCGTTAAAAGGCAATTACCAATCGGCAGTTTTTTATTTCAATTAAACTTTGACTTTATTAATACCGCTCTGTGCTACCACTTCTCTTTGTCAATAAAACTCTTCTCTAATTGGAAAAATTTTTTTTTATATATATTACTTAGTTTAATTCGCGTGGTATATTCTTCTGTATTAGTAAATTATAAAGCTCCTACATGAGAAAAATCATTAACTCGTTATTGTTACTAAACTATATCGAACGAAAAAAATTGAATGTGCCAAAGCTGAGGGATGTGACAATTGCAGAATGGTACTCGGAAAACATCACCAACAGGCTAAGGAATTAAAATGTAAATGAAGAAGTCCATACAGATATAGACTTCTACTGGTCCCTAAACCAGAATAAAGGAAGACATTGAAGCAGCAGCGAAAAATGAAATAGAAACAGCAGTTTGTGCCCTTAAAAAATATTGGTTTGACGATGAATACAAGAATCCAACAAAAAAAAATGAAGTATCAGAAAGATGCTTACCCGACACACTAGAACAACTGTAGATAGTTACCAGATAAAGAGAAGAGAAGAAAAGATGATACACAAAAGAAAAAAACGGAACCACTTAAATAAGGAACTTAAATGTGAGTGCACGAGATGCAAAACTCGCTTAATGCATGTCAAGTAAATTTGAGAAAAGTGCAAAAAACGTTTTTTGCATTATATTTGTTAATAACCAATTAATGCTGTTAGCGTGCCTTTAGAACATATACACCTCTAATAGTTTTTAACATATTTTAAAAAAATAGTGCAGATTTTTTAAATAAATGAAGAAAAAAGAATGCATTTAGCAAAGAATGAGTTTTGCACCAAAAAATGTTACATCAATAGTTTGGAACAAATTTTATTCACAAAGAAATTAAACAGTTATTTACTTATTTACATATTACATTTAATTGGTAAATTAATATCGCAAGGTTTTAAACCACTGCAGCCAGCTTCAACATCGTTTACAGAAGTCTGGTTTTTCACCCTTCGAGAGTTAACAAGATTTTCTTTAAAGAAAACCAAATCAGGATTTTCTTCCTAGGCGTATCCATAAAGTTTTTTGAGAAGAGAAATTATTGTCGATTTATCGCCTTTGAGTTTGCAGCCAATAGGAAGTTGAGTAGGATTGATACGTGTCAATTTTATTCCTCTCTTAACAACAGACTTGGCTTCACCGACGTCAACACAATAATTGGTCTCACCTCGTATTAGTGCATTGGTTTTCCCTTTAGTAAGCACAAACCTTTTAGGCTTATTAAACTGAAAGTGCCATGAGGATGGTGCTTTGGTGTTTACGTGTTCTTCATTTTTCCAGTCATACACCTGCCAATCTAAACCCAATTTTCTAATTGTCGACTTATTTGCTATAATATCTTCGTAGTCAGAAGTTTTTAAAATCATGGATTTCTTTTTTACATCTCTTTCAATCATTCCGAACAACCTATCAGGTGGTATAAAAGAATGTTCCACTACGGGGAATATTATGTTAATGGTCTTTATGTTTGTGGGAGCTTTCGTAATCAACCAAACAGAAAGCATGGTCATCATTATAATATTCTTATTTTGCCTCCCATGTTCAACAGCAAATAAACGAATTGTATCGATTTCATTGAGAAAGTTAAACTTATTTAGTACATCCCAAACAGCTGAAGCTTCGAATAAGAATTTTTGGGAAAATCCACCTCCATCCAAAGATAAGAATAAACATTTTCTGGAACCAACTGTGCTGCTGATGATCTATGAATTACCGTAAAGTTGTAATAGTTAATTTGTTGACTAAAATAACTAGCTTGATCCGAAAGCTTAGGCAAAAGCAAATTTTTCTGACAATCAAACGAAAAAACTAGGCTAGGCTAGAGCTGCTTTTAGAAGGATGTCCAAGGTGTTATGTAACCTAAAGATGAGATCTAAAATTGGCATTAAGGATCCGCCTACTTCGCTGCTACGTGTTCTCGGTCTTACTTTATACTGTCGAGTCCTGGACTGTGAATAAAATCGATCTAAATCGCCTTGAGGCTTTCGAAATGTGGTGCCATAGAAGAATTTTAAAAGTTTCCTGGGTGGAGAAGATTCGTAACTCCACATTACTAGAACGTCTCAGCAAGACTACTGAGATCATAAAAAGCATCAAGCAGAGAAAGCTGGAATATTTCGGACATGTAATGAGAGGTCCCAAATATAGATTGCTACAAAATATCATGCAAGGAAAAATAGCAGGCAAACGCAGTCCAGGACGAAGAAGAACCTCATGGTTGAAGAACTTGCGAGATTGGTATGGTGTAGATACAAGCATGCTATTTAGGGTGGCAGTGAATAAAATTAAAATAGCTATGATGGTAACCAACGTTCTGAAAGGACATGGTACATGAAGAAGAAGAAGAAATCCGATGTTGTAATTAGAATTTATGTATGTCCTAAAAAATGCCAATTTTTTATATATCCAACCAATAACCAACTACATGCTAAACATGTAGTTGGTTATTGCGAACTTTAGATTCGTATATTTTCCATAATTTTGTAAAATTAAGTTCACATGGTAAATAAACACGAGTACTGATTTTACTTCTACAGTAATGGCTCTCTATGCATTGGAGAGATTCAATGAAATGTTTTATTGCTAACTTTTTATCATCGTTTTTATTAAGGATGCGATCACCTCCTCTTGTTTCTCGTGGTATATTCCCTTTTATAACAAAGTTTTTCATGACTCAATCCGATCTCTACTAGGGGATGTGATTTTTAAGAATGCCGTCTTACAAACACGGATTTTTTTAGCAGAAGTGGTTACATAATACAAAATGGATATTTTTTCCTTTTCCACTTTTGATCTTTTGCACTTCTGGCCTTCACAAGTTGCAGTTATAAAAGTATCTTGTCTACTTTTTTCCTTAGAAGCATACAGTTTTCTATGAAAATTTTGAATTTCGCTCATTGTTAAAGTTGCACTGTTATGTCCACAGGTCGGGTACTCCGGTAAATGTGTCGGAGTGTGCCTAAAATAACACAGTTTTAAAACAATATTCTAATAAATTGATATCGTTTTTATTACCTTAATCTTTTGAGCTTTTGTCTTTTACTTTCCGTCGTAATTTTCGTTCTACACATGTTCTTTGGAGTAGGTTGTATTGCAGAACTAACACTATCATTGGCTGCAGAAATTTCACTCTCTATTTGCATTTTAATAATTTAAAAAACGGGAAACTTCAAGTTAAACAAACAATTCAGAATACCGCTAAAACGCGACTGAGTCAAACAGTCGAACCACACCAGGAAACAAACAACATGCATGATGCCCTTTCCTAACCACATGAGTAAAATTCGATGCTGGGATTGAACGCAATCGCAAATGCATAAAGCGAGTTTTGCATAGAGTCATGATTTTTGTGACGTATTTTCGTGTATTAAAAAGCAAGTTTTGCTCCAAATACTTGTGTAAAATATTAATTAAATATTGTACGAACAAGATAGCGTGCTTAATTCCTTTTTTTAACTTTTGTCGATTAGCGAGTTTTGCATCTCGTGCACTCATATATAGAAAACCTTAACGGATGTTTCGAAAGAAAAGTACTAAGGTGAATTTATAGACCAATGAATGACAATGAAGTGTGGAGAAGACGATACAACTTTGAACTTTATAGAATATACCAGGAACCTGATGTCGTAAAACATATTAAGATAGGACGTCTGAGGTGGATAGGGCATGTAATGCGGATGGAACAAAATTACCTAGCTAAAAAAACGCTCCTTGATAGATCCATTTTTCAGAGAAGAAGAGGAAGACCTCGAACAAGGTTTCTTGATAACATCGATGAAAACATGAGAACTATGGGGATACGTGCTTGGCGGAAAAAGGCAATGGATAGGGATGACTGGAGGAAAATTCTTCAGGAGGCCATGACCCACGTAGGGTTGTAAAGCCAGAATGATGACGATATGGATGACATTTGTGTATGAAAAATGAATAAAAATTCTCCAAACCGCCTTATTGACTTATCTTTCCATCTGATCAATACTGAGACTTATTTTGTCGATCATAGCTGACTTCTTCAATCATAGTATATAGTATGGCGCGATCAATTGCTAGTTATATTGCGGTTTAAATCGGCGAAAAATATAAAAAATATTTTTACGTCCTTTTCGTACAATTTTTTAAAAAATTATCTTTTACATAAAATTTTCCTTGATAATAACAAACACAACAAAAAATTATATAATTTGGTGAAGTCGTTCTTAGGCGTACAGAAATTTCGGCAAATTATTTTTATTAATATAAATAATAATATTTTTTTATTATGTATATAGTGACATATAGCAACAGGTTAAATTTTTGTAGTGATTATTCACAATATAAGCTGCATTTAAAACTCTAGCAACATGCTGCATAATTCTCCTCGCTTGCTTCAATCCCCGACTCATCCCCCAACTCCTCCAATCCAAAAGTGAGATCAGGTGTTCAGAGACATCTTTGGAGCATTTTTTCTACATTTTTCACCATACTTTAATGATAGTGGAAGAAATACAAGTAGAAGAATAAATTTTGAAAATATGTTTTCTAAATTAAAATCAAATAACTTCATTTAATATGCTGAGCCATCCAAAATATCGGTGCAAAAGGTTGAAACTAAGATTTTAAAAACTATTCATTATATAGCGTCCTCCTTGCTCCTGTTTAAACGATATATTATAAATAAACAATATCCAGAGAATTAGCCTTCCAACTTTAAAAGTTAGTTAAGTTAAAAGTTATTCTTAAATTTTTCAAAAAGTGGCTGATTTTTTAAAATTTTCTCTACGAAAAATGCATTAATAATGGTGGTATATAAAAAAAATTATGTGTTTTTTGATTCTCTATTCTAATTCGAATCTAAAAAAACGATTTTCTTTAGATTATTCCGTACAGAATTCGGGGAATAACTAATTTGTGGACTGAATTTGGTTTTTTATGTTCTATTAACAACTTTTTAATATATAACGGAGGTGGTTTGCTCAAAGTCCTAACATGACAAAAAAGTCAGCCACGATCTCACCTCAAAGTCAATAACGTCTTACTAAACAATCCGCAAGATAAGGCCGAAGCTTTCAAAATTACACTTCAGGCCACCCTCGTTTCACAAAATAACCCCAATTTCAATGAAAGATCCAAAAGAGCCACCGAACGGAGAGTGGACGATATATTCTACTACCCTCAGCCACTTGACGGACCATATCCTCACCCGATGATGGCGCCAGTGACTGAGGAAACCGTCAGTCAGATGTGTAAAATAGGAGAAAACACGTCTCCTGGCCCAGATGGCATCCACAGAAGATGCCTCAAGAATCTTCCACAGAATATCATCCCGTTGCTCACCAATATAATCAATGCATTTCTTACGCTGAGCTACTTTCTTATCCCATGGAAAGTGGCCAGCACTGTCATGGTCCCTAAAAAAGGGAAAACCCTCACCAACCCTGAATCGTATAGACCAATTTCACTACTGAGCACCCTAGGTAAAGTCTACGAGAGGATCCTCAAGGAGAGACTCGTAGAATTCCTAGACGCTCACTTCCTTATTCCCAATTACCAATTCGGATTCAGGGCTGGACATTCCACACAAAATGCATTGGTTGAAGCAACAACTTTCATTTCTCAATCCATTAACGAAAGGAAGCACGTCGTAGGCATATTCCTCGATGTCCAGAAGGCTTTCGATCAGGTCTGGCACGCAGGCTTGATCGAGAAACTCCACCTTGCTGGACTGCCAACACCTTTCGTTAAACTAATAAATTCCTATCTCTCCCATAGGGCGGTTAGGATCAAAATAGGAGAACATCTCTCCACTCCATTCACTCCACAAGCAGGAGTACCCCAAGGCTCAATACTTGCTTCAATATTATACACAGTCTACAATAGCGACATCCCCCGCCCACAGCAAGGATCAGAGTCTCTACTCCTATTCGCTGATGATACAGCCATTCTCACCTCAGGTTCCTACAGGGAAGGAGAGTGACGGTCTGTATTCGAAAAATCGCTTTACGAGAACTCTCAATTGGAAGGCTGACGTCCAAGAATCCTTTGACAGGATGAGACAAAGGCTCAACCTCCTGAAAGTGCTAGCCGGTAAACTAGGAGGAACGTCCTCTAACACATTGTTGCACACCTACAAGACTTTTATCAGACCGATAATCGAATACAAGGCATGCGTTTACCTCTCCCTGAGGAACCATGAACTCAACGCCATTACTGCCACCGAGCGTAGAATCCTACGCTTCTGCATGAGAAAAGATTGGCTGTATCCATCAGCCCACATTTATGCACTAACCAACATCACGCCGATTAAGGACAGAATCCTAACCCTCAGTAGGAAGTATCTCTTAAGAAACATAGCTGGCTCGAACAACCGAGCAAAACAAACATTAAAGACACCTTGTTCACATAGAGGGCGAATACTCACCAGGCATCCCGCCAAAAAAGTTCCATTCCCTCCAGCTAAACTTCTACATAACGCTGGACCCGAACTTCCTGAGGAGTATTTTGATATTCTTGAATCTTTCCCCATCTATTATCGCAGATAAACTGCGCACCAAAAACACCGATAAAGAGCCGTTCCTACTGTATGGCTGGTAACCCTGAAGTACCTCACACTGCATGCTAGGCAAACCCAACTTCTTCTTGTGCGTTCTATCGATTCTTATCGGTCACACAAATAAATCACCTTCTTTTCCCTCTTTTCCTTAAATCGCGTTTCGTTCAATTGACGTTTTTCTCACAACCCCCACAACTCCGTAAAAAAACAAGGAGTTCCCCATCCCTTGAAGAGGCGCAAGCCTAAACAAGGTTAAAACTTAAGGTCGGCGGTGGTTTGTTGTTAAATTTTGAAAGCCAAAAAAATAGAAGCTTCGTCCAATATTTCGTTCATTTGGTAGGTATTTTGTATATATACTTTGAGTTTATAACTCTTTTCCTCTATCCCTCTCTCGTTCTCTTTCCTACACACACTCTCTCCCTCCCTTCCTCTCCTACTACTATCAAATAACGGCAAAGTGTAAACTTGAAAACAATAAAGCAAGTGGTCTATATCGAAGACATCTTATATAACTGCATCTTTTACACAACATAATATTGCTGTAGTAAATCAAACCTTGCAATACCGAGTTCAGATCCTATAATCAAACATCTGCAATAATAAATCTAATAATAATCATTTTCCTATAAACATACATGTGTACGCTGGTGTTTATTGCCTAGGTACGTTCATAGTCAACGGGTACAAATTGAAAGTAGCGTTCTAAAACAATAAACAGGGCTTTTTCAATTTCCTCATTCATTTCAAACACATTTCGATATCAGTTGAAATATATCAACACAAGTTATAAGGAAGAAATCTATTAGATGTCGACACCAATCAACAGAAAATTAGGGGCAAGCAAATTAAACCAAAGTTTATATTTTAATATTTATTTGTTAAACGGGTTTTCCTTTTCACGGCAGTTAATATATAATTAAAAAAAACAATACCATATAAAATCTTATTTGAATAACATCTACTGATAATAATAGTACGAAAGAGTTACATCAAAATAATTTAATCGCAAAACAAAACAAATTATTACAAGATAAAGTGAGTCTTTGCTATGGAGGCCTATTTTTAGAGTAAAATAGTAAAGGTAATTAACTAAGTGAAAAGAAATGCTAAATAGTTGATTTGATCTGATAGAGCTTAGTAATTATCCAAATATATTTTAAACCTTTATCAAACAGTCGAACATCTCCGATAAAAGCATTCAATTTGATTTGAATTTCATTGTGAGTTTGACGACGATTAGCCCTACGATTAATAACGGTATTAGCGAAAATTTTTGCTGCATTTTGTATAGCATCTTCGTTTCATTATTTTGGAAGCAAATAGTTCACAATTTCATCTAAGATATCGTTCTGTACCCCCCCCCCCTTCTTCAAGCGGAAGTTGCAATGTATTTTTAATATCACCAAATCAAATTTAATAATTTTCAACACTTCTTTTCAGCCACTTCTCCATCACTTTCTGAGTTGTTTTTTAAGCTGCTCTGTATAGCTTTTTGTAGATTTAGTTTTCGGTTCTCTGCCTTGAGTTTCTCCACATCTTTTGCCTCCAGCTGCTTTTTCCCTCCTTTCTTCCCTTTTGTCAACCTTTTTCTCTACGTTTTTCGCTGTTTGTGTTTTAGTTGAGGATGCTTGTAGACTGTTATCGCATTGCTAGTATTTTCCAGTTTCTACAATATATTTGGCTTATTCTTGAATTAAATTTTTAGCATCTTTAACTAGTGTCCCAATGAATGCTTTACTAAAGACGTACGGTTCGTCAAAGTTAGCTCTGTTTTTTAGATTAAAACTCTAGTGATGCGAAAAATAAACAGAAAACGCATTCGGAAGTAAAGAAGATAGCAAATGCGTTCGGATTTTAAAATTATTTTATTATGGAACTACGACTGGGAGAGGGTCAATTGAACTCAATCGTTATTGAAATTTAAATAATTATGAGTAATTATTCCACGTAATAATATGTAAAGAAAATTATCGATTTTTATTGTTTTTAAAGAAACATATTGTAAAAAATTGATATTTAGAACTCAAATTATTAATAAAATGATTTCAAATTTTGTTTGCTTCTACAGTAGAATAGATGTCTGAGTTTTTCGCCAACGAAAACCAATTTTATGTAATACTTTTCGTAAACTTTTATACAATCATGTGTAATTAATTTCATTTACAAATTTCCTGTATATCCCTCGTAACGTAGGAACTTTTTTTCGTAAACGTGAAAATTTATTACAAATCAAGATTTTCCTTATCCATATTATCCAACAGTCTTGGTCTCACTTTTTTGTCTTTTAATATGGTGTATGGAATGAATCACTTTCACCATCTTCAACTGATCTCATTTCCTTTGAAATTCGCTTTATAGAACCAACACTCACCAGTTGCGCGTGAAACGTTCTTGAATTTTCGTTAGTTCTATTATCAGATATTTAGCCACCGCTTCTTCTTTCATAAAATATATCACGTTTGCTATAATTTCACGAGATTTACCACTCAAAACTTTACGATGAACTTTTGATTTAAATTCCATTAACGGTAACGGTACCGGATTAGTAAGTCTGTAAGTCCTACACCAGTGTAATTAATATGCATCTGATCTGTTTGCTTCTGCTAACAAAATGGAACTGAGTATATTCGGGCTACTGACGGTCTGACGGATCCTCCCCTTCAAATTTATATGCTTGTCAAAACTCAGAGACATTGCAATTCTTGACGAGCTGTAGTTCTCCAAGAGAACGGTTTGAGAACATTTTTGGTTATTTAATACTAATTTTAAAGTCTAGAATCATTTCTTGATCTGTTTGATTAAATATAGAAGGTAAATTAATCTGTAAATATATAAGATTGTTAAATCACTAATACTGATCTGCCCTTGTTGAACTAACTTCTCATTAATTTCTTAAGTTATTCACTGTATATATGGGCTATCAATAAGTTGTCCCAATAGTGACTGTATAACCTTATTAGTTTTTAAAACTTCATTTAGGTGATCATTTATGTGTGCCAAATCTACACCTATGATCTTAGCTAACTCCACTAAATTTATTCTACCATTGTGGTCATATAATTCTCTCTTTATATCTAATACTAACTGAGCAGGTGTAAGATATTTCTTATCATCGCTGGTAAATATTGGATCTAACATTTTTATTCTGGCCATAATAAGATTTGTATACAGTTCCTTTCAGACAGCTTTTTTGTCTTAGAACTCAGCTGCAGTGTTTGAAAATCAGCAGCCAAACGTTTGACCTCTTCCCAATCTACCATTTCTTAATCAAACAGAAGAATTTATATAATTTAAAGAAAATTACTCTACTAGTAAACAAAATTAACCATGTGGAATATAGACAAAAAAAATGGACAAATAGAAAAAATGGAAGAAAATTTCAAAAACAACGAAATTAGAGGGGCTTGCGAATACATTAGAAAAGATTAAAAGTGGGTATAAACCTCAAATAAGTCTATGTAAAAATGAAAGTGGGTAAGTAATCAGTGACCAACAAAAAGTCACAGAAACCTGGAAGTATTATTTTCAGACCCTACTTGATACACGGGAGTTGACGAAATACCAACAGAATTGTATAAGGTAGGTAGCGACCACCTAGCAAGTCGAATCCACATGCTCATCAAAGACATATGACAAAAAGAAAAAATACCCGACGACTGGGAGAACAGTATATTATGCCCGATCTATAAAAAAGGAGACAAACTCCAGTGCAAAAACTACCGTGGAATGTCTCTACTATGTACAACATATAAAGTCTTATGTACAATTATTTACAGGCAACCAGATCTTGAGTAAATCATGGGAACATGGCATTGCTGTTCACAACGTGTTTGTAGACTTCAAACAGGCATACGACTCAGTCAAAAGGAACAAACTCTACAATATATTGGCTGAATACACACAATACTCATTGAAGCCACAATGGATGAAACTCAGGCATGTGTACAAATACAAAACAACCGGACAGACTTTTTCAAAATTTCGCAGGGATTAAAGCAGATAGATGGGCTGACCCAACTTTATTTAACCTGGAACTGGAGTATGTTGTTAGGCAAATTAAAACTAGAGGAAACCTACTGACCAATCGAACGGTTCAACTGTCCGCTTATGCCGATGATATTATTATTATGAGTAGAACGTCAACAGGAGCACAGGAAACATACACAGGGTTAAAAAAAGGAAACAAAAGGCTAGGTCTGAAAATTAACACAGAAAAAACAAAAATAATGATACAGACTAGAATAAATATAGTTCCACAAAACATACATGAAGATGATATTGAAACGGTTGGAAAATTTACATACCTGGTAGTAGAAATATATGCCGACGGATCAGAAGATGGAAAAATACGGAAGAGAATACCGCGGTCTAAAAATGTCCACCGAAATACAAAGATGAGAATCTATAAAACCTTAATTCGACCAATAGCATGCTATGGCAGTGAAGCATGGGTCCTGAAAAAAACACCCAAAATCAAACTAGATACATTTGAAAGGAAAGTACTGAGGAGAATATTAGGACTGTGAGGGAAAACGGAATCTTCAGAAGTCGATACAACAAGGAGCTTTATCAACTTGGGACATGTGATAAAAATGGGAGAGGATAGGTTACAAAAAATAGCACTGAATGCTAGAATGCAGGGAAAGAGACCGGTTGGGAAGCCAAGAAAGCGCTGGGAAGACACGGATAAGCAAGGATGGAGGAAAAAATAAAGGAGGCCAATCCAGTGCCGTAGAAGAAGAAGAACAAGTATGGACTAAGAAATGTTTTTGCAATTGTATTTAAACGTTACACTTAATCCAAATATATCAATTATACTGCAAATAAAAAAGTTGCGAAGAATACTTTGGGCTTAAAAATAACTCAAAACAGACCACTAGACAACACAATAAAAGACTTAAGAAGGCATATTCTTTGTCTGTATTGTCTATATTTTTATTAAAATTCAAAATAACCTCTTTTTTTAAAATTAAATTAATATAACTATTTTTTTTCTTAACTTTTTAACAGTTACACAATTGCTTACCCTATATTATCATTAACTGGTAAATTTTTCGTCGTAAAACTAAAGTTTATTCTATAGTTTGCCCTTCTTTCGGTATCGTATAAAAACATTAAAAGAACTTTGTCCATTAATCAACCGCACTAATTGCTTTACATCTTACCCAAATTCCTAGGAGGTGGTTCGACAGACAAAAAACAGTGATTTATCGCGAAAAGAAAAAAAGAAAAGCAAGCGGTTTTTGTAAAAGACAATAAAACTATTTGAAGGAAAACAGACGTAAAGACAATGGTAATTAGGCCACCTGCGGTTGTCTCCACTTCACCTTATTTTTGGAAATGTTTCATGGATGGTCGAGGAAGTTAAATACTGGCTTCTGAATAATAAAATCATCAGTAAACTTCTAAGAAGTATTTTTCAGCACCTTTTTTATTTTGTAAACTTTTTTACCGCCCAGAATGATTTGCTTGTATATACCTAGTTGTGAGACTTTCGCCTCATACTTTCAGAGCATAGCTTTCCTCGCAAGTTTTAGATTTTTTTATGTTAGATGAGTAGAACAACAATTCACGACAGAATAGTTAACAACATTAATTAATAAATTTATAAAACACGATAAAATATCGAAAGAATGGAAAACGAGCGATCTAATTCTACTAGTCAGAAAGGAGATAAAAAACAGCCAGAAAACTACAGAGGTATAAACTTGTAACATTTTTTTTATTATTAATATATCAAATTATTTTTAATTCCTTTTACCCCCGTGCGATACGCCGATGATTAGGAATCCCAGTGTTTACGATAGGAAAATATTATTGTAGACACCAAGCTGAAATGGAATTCCCTAATTAAGAAAGGTTTTTAATCCTTCCGTCTTAATACTCTGTATGAAAAGAACAAATGCTTTCCGGTATGGAGTTTCTTTTTCATAAATTGGTAATTTTCGCCGAAGGCCCGTATCTTTTGACTATAATATAATCCTAAGGATTTTAATATTCCCAGGTCCAATTGTTAATACCGATTATTTTACCTCAAACTTTCCAATAGTCGTTAAGGCCTTACCTTCTGAGAAATACATACGACTGTCCGATGATTTTAAGTGGAGGATATACCTTCTTCTTCTTTTTTCTTGGATAGTTGGTGAAATTTTTAGGAAACCAACTTACTTCTCGGTGGGCTCTTGTTGAGTGAAGTGATATTTCGTGATGCTGTTTGCTCACGATATTTCTTATCTTATCGTCGCTGTGAATTATTTTCTAAGTGTGTGTACACTTCATATTTGAGTTTTCTTTCCTTAGACTATATTAAATTATATATAGTTCTACACTACCTTTAATGGTTATTAAATTCAGTGTTTAGTACCAGAAAAGTATTAAATTCAGTGAATTAAGCGGCCTTCGTCAAGATCTACTGTAAGTAATCTTTATCTACAATTTTCTGGGCGAGTAATATGGTATGGTACCATATCACCTGCCATTATCTGGACGTATCATCTATATCTTCACCTGTAGATTGCCGATTTTTGAATGTAATTGAACCATTCAAGAAATTTCTATAAATATTACCTATGAACATACAAGTCTCAGTTTTTTATTAAATAATAGTGCGAGATAGTTAATTGACTTAACCAAGTGCGGTTTGGTTTATGTTTTCATTCCTGTAACCTTTTTGTTTTTTTTTTTTGTAAATTTAGAGTTAAGTAATTTTTGCTATCTTTTGTAATTGTGTATTAAGTGTAGTACTTAATATCTTTATTATTTGTTTATATATTGCGTTGACCAGATTTATTTGATAATTTACTGTTGGTATCTTTCCTTGGGTTTGATCTCTGAACCTAAATATCTTTTCTTATCTCTTTTCTTTTCTAAGGTTTTCTTAATTTTCTCCTTAACCCCAAAAAATTGAGTGGCGCCCTGTTTCTATCTTCTCTTATCTTTGGTAATTTTACCCATCTGTCTTTTTGTTTATTTCTGTATCTTTTCTAATATCTCTTATCCTATCTTTATCTATTTCTTGTCTACATTGGTTATCTTTCTAGCACCACCCAAAAAAGATTTCCGAGGTTACAAACTTATTAAACACTACTCTAAAACTTAAAAGTTTAGCAGATGAACAACAGGGTTTTGGTAGTGGAATATCGTGTACAGATGCAATATTGGTTATAAATGAAACAAATTACTGAGAAATCACTCGAGTATAATAGATCAGCATTTCTGTGTCTGATTGACCTAAGGTTTGACAGAGTAAGACCCAAAGATGTAATCCATCTTCTGTATAATAGAGAAGTTCCCGTAAATGTTATAAAAACTGTCGAAAACATCTACCAAAACAACAAAATGGAAGTCAGAATAGATGGACAACTTACAGAACCTATAGAAATAGGCAGCGGAATAAGACAATGGGATTCATTGAGCCCCATGCTCTTCAATTTGATCATGGATGAAATCATCAAAAACGTTAACAAAGGAAGAGGATACAGAATGGGAAACAAAGGAATTAAAATACTCTGTTACGCAGACGAAGCAATATTGATAGCCCAAGATAAGGATAGTCTGCAAATACTGGTTCACAGATTTAACATAAGAGCAAAAGAATTTAATATGACAATCACATCTCAGAAAACTAAAACAATAGTACAGCAAAGAACCAACCAGATGTAAAATAGAAATTGATGACATCAGTATTGACAATAAAATACCTGGAAATTTCAATGTCTACCTATGGAGACCTGGACAAAGAAGTAGGAGATCAAGTACAATAAGCAAACAGCCTGGCAGGATGCCTAAATAACACCATATGGCGAAACAGACACATTAACACTGAAATGAAGTCAAAAATTTATAAATGATGATCCTTGTCAAACCTCAGCAGAAAAACGAATAGATGTAGATAAGGATACTAAGAAAATTGTAAAGTTGAATTGAAGTGAAAAGTTGAAATAGTACTGAATAACGAAGAAAACTTAGAAATATCGGGGCTCTACTTCATGGCTATAACACTAACGATAATGATGATGGTAGGATGTATGTTGTTAGTTTTAGTTAAACTTATTCCCTCTTCAAAAAAAATTAGACTTATTACTAACTTTCGTTATTAGGAAATATTTCGTTATAACTAATGAAATTGGAAAGGAATTGTTGTCGATGACAATCATTAGAAAGAATCTATTGTATAGCTACCAAGTTTGAATGAGCAAAGACAAAATAGGAGGATGGACAAAAGAGATCAAATTCAGAAGCGTGAAATAAGAAGAAACTTCAAAAGACTTAAAAAAATAATATTAATGAAAGGGAAATAATGTATAATCAGTGGCATGGAAGAATGTATGGACAAGAAAATGGATCATAGTTAAAGAAGATATTTAAGGCTGTGGAACGGACGTGTTTGAAATAAAATTTATCATTCAGTCAAATTAGAAACAATTTATGATACCATAATAATATGAATATGAATTATGTGAGGCCATTTTCTTTTTTCTGCCATTTACCTTTCTTTCTTAACTTTCTCCTATCGATGGATTCAATCTTTGCAAAAATACCTCAATGGTTTAAGCATTATAAATGTTATTCTACAGAAGTGTGTCGTATTTTGTTTTATTCCTTTATTTTGATTAGTTTTATATCATTTTGAACCTGTTTAAATACAAAAATATATATAAAATTCAAAATGGTATCTAAAAAGAAATATATATTGCGAAATGTTTTAAACATTGAAGATATTAAATATTTTAGAATCTCTTTTTAATGATAGGAGATAGGTTAACAGCATTTTTATGATTGAGTTTCCAATAATAGAGTCTATAATAATGTTCTTGTAATTTCTTCTGTCACTAATATTTCTTCATGTCCGTTCATCTGTACTTTAAATCGTTTATATTTATAGTCTGAAACTATAACAATAGGACATACTGAATGTCTTTACTGGTATATCTGCGACGTATCTTTGTCGGCGTCCTCTGTCTTATTGTTCTTTGTCAATATGTACACTAACATTCTTTTATAATAATAAAATGAATAACATCGAGAAATAAAAACACTACGCTCATGATGTAAGTTGCATTATTCGGTTTGTAGTAATGTCTCGTTGCTTGAATAATGGCTCTCTTTATGGTTTACATCGTGGTATTTTACCATAACAAGGTTATTTGACTACTTAAGACTATTCATGTACTTCTTTGTTTAATGGACAAGAGTACATATTGAGTTTTTATATTACTTCGTCTTAAAATGGTAAGTTTGTAATGTAAAAAGCGATAGAAAATGTCTTTCGTTGTAGCTATAACATCGTTGTGGCCACTCAGTCATAAAAAAATATCAAGAGAATCCAGAAACTTTATTAATGAAAAATAAATCTCTCTCTCTCTCTCTTTAATCCTGACCCCCCAGGGGGAGTGTAGTGGTCGACGTGATGTCGTGTAATGTCCGTCTCCAGAGATCTCTGTCTCTGGTCATTTCTTTTAATTCATGCATAAGTCTTGGGCATATTCCTGTAATTTGATCTATCCATCTTGTTGGGGATCTTCCTCGTGATCTTCGGCCTTCTACCTTGCCTTGTAATATGAGTCTTTCCATATTTTCTGTGTTTGCTCTCATAACATGCCCAAAATATTTTAATTGTTGGAGATAGACTTTACTAGAGAGTCGTTGGCTAACTTTTAGCTCTCTTAAAATTGAATTATTTGTTCTGCGGTCGGTCCAAGGAATTCGTAACATTCATCTCCAACAGAACATTTCAGTGGCGTTTATCATTCTTCTCTCCGATTGTCTCAGAGTCCAAGATTCACATCCGTAGGTCAGGATTGGGAATATTAAGCAGTTGATCAACCTCATCTTTATCGCTCTTGAAATTTGACAGTCCTTCCATATTTTGTCATTTTTGCTTTGTACCATATGAACAATGTAAATATGTTGTAACAATGAAAAATAAATCTATCAGGTAAATATAAATAAAATAATTGGACTAGAACGATAACATGATGTGTATCTTGTAGATTTCAAATAGGTCGTTTGAGCTCGAAGATATTTCCACACTGCGACATAAAGACTTTTTTGTACATCCTACATATTATATCTTAGTTCAGAGAGTGCCTTCAATGCCGCTTGACTGCCAGACAATATATGGATCTTTTCTTTTTCAAGAGCTCTCTCATTATTTTAGGGCAGAGCTTTCACTAATTCTTGAATTAGTGGAATATATTCCTGCTCCCACACGCTCTGTAGTTTTGGATCCATCTGTATACCAGATCTTACACTGTTGATTATGGGACTCATTTTGATGTTAGCTTGAAAACAGTAGTAGATAAAAACAAAAGTGGGGGCGCCCCACATAGGGCGACAATTTGTAATAGCATACCAATAATTAGATCATTGTAAAACTATACTTGAGATGCTCAAGTGTAGCTACGTCTCATCTTAATGCAAATTGTAGGTACAATAAGAAATTTGGCAGGGACAAGTGAAAGATTATAAGAAAAACATATTTATTAAATATAAAGAAATTAAAATTTTGTAGACAAGAAACAAATATTGCCTTGGCTTTACAAGTAAAAATAAAAATGTAGAATGATGACAAAAAACAATAAATTTCATAACAAAAAATTCAAAAGGTAGTTCATTTACCACGCTTATTAACAAAATAAATCACTTCTTTGCTTTACTTAGAAAAATGCAATGGGTAAACTTGTCAAAAATAGGTATATAATAAATAAAATCATACGATACTTAGCGTAGACTGTAACAAATATTACAATTTTTTTTAAACAGTACAAACAAGTTGGTCTCTTGTATTCAACATAACGCATAAGCAGTTCTTTTTTTTTAGCCTTGGCGGATAGATAAAGCAGGTTTTTCAACGTGGCAACTTCTCGTTCACTGTTTCGACAACCGGAACTGGAACCTGAAGTATCCTACTAATATTCATTCGAATTTCTCTAGGAATTCGTGTGTTGGCTAGTCTTCTGGTAAGCAATGGTGTTACTAAATGATGTGCTAAACTTTTGATAAATTGGAATTGAGTTATCTTCTCTTCAGAATTTGCCGGATAATACACAATATATACATTTGTAGAAGCTATGTCGACAACTCTGTAAAATATTGACAATGGCCATCTACGTGTACGGTGACTGCTTTTCATCCAGAGCATTTACTCCACCCTTTGTCGCGTTATAAAATTTCAGGCTTTCCAGACTCACCGTCATGCGTCAATATTTTCACTGTGGTGCATCGATGAAACAAGTATAACCGCCTTGTTTCGCTTTAGCACATGAAAAAGAATCGTTAGTTCTTTAGTAAACCCATAAAGAAATTCGTCAACTTTTCTGGAAAACATTGGAAGGAACAACGGTGGAATTTCCTTTTTATTTTTTTTTTCAACGTACCTTCGTATGTCAAACCTTTCATCTTTAGAATATCCACTAGTTCTATAGAGGAAAACCAGTTATCGGCGGCAATGTTCCTGTTTATCTTATAAATCGGCTTGCATAATCGAAGAACAGATTGAGGTGGAACATTTAGTTTTTTTTTCTTGATCATCCAGGCCTACTTTATCGGTATTTTTCCTCCATATATAGGCATCGAACACATAACTGGTTCGGGCATCACTTTACTTTCCTTCCATATATTGTAGGCTTTTGTGGCATGCAGATCTTGAATTTACATCTCCCTCTAAATCCAATAAGCATTTCATCGATGCACCCAGTACCAATAAAGCATAGCTCCTGAGGGTTCTGTATAAACATGTAAAAAACATCAGAAATAGCAGCACATGGATCAGTCTTCTTTGTTTCATCGCATGTAAAAGGATTGTCAAATCTCAGACCGCTTAAAATGGTTAAGAATCTTTTCTTCGACATTGCGGAACGGAAGATATCTCGGCCAGTTCCGTCTGTAGCAAAGAATGAGTCGACATCTTCGTGATTCCAATTAAATATTGATGAATATAACAGCAATCCTAAGAAAGCTCTAAACTCACCTGTGTCTACATCAGCTAATTCTGACCTGTTATCATTTGCATACTTGCTCCTTAGAGTAGATAATTTATGATTGGTTCAGTCTAGTTTTATAGTAACTATATTTTCAGATAATAATCTTTCAAATATCTACTTATGATTATTTGCGGGTAAACGAAGTGCAGTGGAAACCTTGATTATGTTATGTACAGCAGTTAGTATATTTTTTGCTGGAGGAACGCTTAACCACTTGAATCTATGTGTACTATAAAAATATTTTTTATCGTTATTACCTTCCTCCTCGCTTTCAGGTGTAGTACTTGTTTCTTCAGAAGGTAACAAATCTTCACTGCTGTCGTTATCGCCTTCTTGCTCACTATCTGTTTCGTGCTCACTTGGTATAAAAGTTTCATCCAATATACTATCCTCAGAATTATCAAGGTCACTGTCACATTCGTTATACCATTGTATGCAATATTCCTAAAATCTGCATCACTTACTTTCATTTTCTTGTGTGAACTGGCCATTTTTATATTGCATAATTTATTCAAATAGTTACATGTATTGTGATGTGTTGTCAATTTGACGTATTGCGATTTTGTACATGTGGTAATTCAAAATATATCGCTCGAAAACGCAACAAATTTTTGCTACGTACTTTCGATGACTAAACTGAAAGGTACTGCGAGTGTCTACCATACAAATTTAGAGTAAGTGGGGTTAAGGGTTAAAGAGAATATTCAGTTGAAAGCAAAGTTGAGCGCCAACTATTTTTAGAACAAAAATAATAAAACCAAATAGAAGGTTAATAAATGGATAGAATTAAAATAAATTTGAATAAAATAATTATTAGAAGAAATAAAAAAAATTAAAAAGGGGAAAAATAGTGTGACGTTTATAACGTTACAAGAATTATCTTAAATTTATTAATTTCAATAAAAGATTTATTTTAAATTAAAAGCTTTGCATTAAAGCTTTTTTTCCTAAAATTTTACTATAATATGTATTTACAAGATAAAGTCTCTTTTCAGAAGTTATGATTTACCACTTGCTACCAAAATCTCTCTCATTAGATGCTATGCATTTTCTACCTTATTATACGGAGTAGAGGCCTGGACACTTTCCGAAGCTTCCTTAAGAAAACTCGAGGCATTCGAGATGTGGTGTTACAGACGTATCTTAAAAATTTCATGGGTGGATCGTGTGACTAATGTTGAGGTCCTACCTAGAATAGGCAAGGAATGCGAGATTTAACACCATCAAAGAGCGCAAACTAGAATATCTTGGCCATATTATGAGGAATGAACAGAGATACGGCTTGTTGCAACTCATTCTTCCGGGCAAGGTATTTGGAAAGAGAGGACCAGGGAGAAGACGAATATCTTGGCTTCAAAACCTGAGAAAGTGGTTTAATACATCGACAACCGGACTATTCAGAATAGCAGCAAGCAAAGTTAGGATAGCCATGTTGATCGCCAACATCCGGAATGGATAGGCACCGTAAGAAGAATAAGAATGTATTTACATATCTTTTTTTTTTCCAAGTGTCTACCGCTACCAAGACCTCATTTTTTACACCACTCTGTTTTTTTCTTTAATTTTTATCATACTAAATTATACTTCAATAATACCCATCGCGAGAAGCTTGAAAAAGATTTTATAAAATAATTTCTACACAAAATTTATTCTATAAAAACGATAATTAATGCGAAAAATTTTACAATATCCCATCAAAGTAAACTAAAATTGAGTACTTCAAACGCAGTCCGCTTGATTGAAAACCCTTTAAAATACTTTAAAAATTCCCTCAAAGAAAATTTCTCAAATAACACAAAAAGTATATTTCTTTTTCGATAGAAGATGAAACGCGAGTACAAACTGCATCTTTTTAATTAACTATCCCAGTCATTAAAGAACATTGAATCGGAAGTCACATAATAAGTGTATACGTCTCTTCTGCGAGACACAATATTGTCTAATCAGCTTAATTATTGTCTGAAAGTTGATTCATGGCATATGTCTCATGTATAGTACAGTCAGAGGATTTGAAAATTATGTTTCGTGCAGTAATTCCAGCACAGTTTTGTGTATTTTTAGAGCCTACAGAGAAAAATAAACAGTGGTTGAATAAAACGCTAAAAACTGATCATTTCTAAATTCTCGCCAAATTTAACCTTATTTCATTTTGAATTCAATTCAAAATATTCATTTAAGAGATATATGATATTGTTTTGAATCCATTTTCTTGTGACATAACTTAACTGGAATTAACTTTAATTTCATTTTAAAATACGTTTATTTTAACATTCGTAAGTAATTTTCGGTTTTGGAAATTGTTCCTTTAAGGACGATTTCCAAAGTGGACATCGAAATGTCAAAATAAACATCTTTTAAACTGTGCTCTTTTGTACTAACATTTTTTTTTGTTTAAATTACGTGCCAGTTTCTTTATTTGGGCCTAAAAATGTCCACCGAAATACAAAGATGAGAATCTACAAAACCTTAATTCGACCAATATCATGCTATGGTAGTGAAGCATGGGTCCTGAAAGAAACATCCAAAACCAAACTCGATACAGTCGAAAGGAAAGTACCGAGGAGAATACTAGGACCTGTGAGGTAAAACGCAATCTTCAGAACTCGATACAACAACGAGCTTTATCAACTTTATAAGGAAGGACCACTGTCAGACTTCATTAGAATACAAAGATTGCAATGGGCCGGACATGTGATACGAATGGAAGAGGATAGGCTATGAAAGAGCACTGAATGCTAGAATGCAGGGAAAGAGACCGGTTCGAGAGCTAAGAAAGCTCTGGAAAGACACAGTAAACAGCGACGCACAAGCCCATTTCAAAGTGCGTGTATGGAGAAGATCAGCCACAGACAAGCAAGGGTGAAGGCAAAAAATAAAGGAGGCCAAGTCTCAATTTGGGCTGTAGTGCCGTAGAAGAAGGAGACTTTAGCTCTCCAGACCTAGTAGGCCCATGGCTTGGTTTACTATTCTCTCCTGTCTTCTGCTTTACCCTTCCAATTTGGGATTTTAATTTCTTCTATGTCTCTTTCATCCTCCTTCTTCCACCTTTGGCCCACCTTTAATGTCCTACCTACCTTTAAAATAAATTTGATTTTTGACAAATCAAAATAAAAAAAAATTTGAATGATTTATTGAAGCTCCAACATTCTCCCCTATTGAAGCATCCATCCCTGCTTCAACTTAAGCACATGATAACAAGAACAGGAAAAACAACGTTTTAGGAAGAATGTAACAGAACTAGAAAGAAGTACAATGTTTGTTTTAAGGTTGAGTTTGATTTTTTAACAGAAGAGCTTTGAAATAGAACAGATAAACTCTCCGGAAACCGTACGGAGCTTAACCACACGGGCTTTACCATCCTTAACAGGATATATTTCAGTGATACTCGCCAACAGCCACATCATTGGAGAAACATTATCTTTCTTTAATAAAACTAGAATATTTACTTGGAGGTTAGGAGGTTAGGTTAGAAGGAAGTGTCCTGGAGTAAGGCAGGTTAAATCTGTAAATGATCCGTGTAAATTGGGGACCACTCTACCCCGCTATAATCCCCCAGATCATTTTTCACCACCCCCATAGCACGCTGATATGAAGGCTTCAGTCAACAAAATGTTTATTATGCGGAAGTCCCGGGTACAAGGACTCCCATTTGATATTCTATCCTGAATAATGCGGGACAACATGAAGCGTTATAATCTCGCTATCGTTTCTACTGACTTTTTCCGTTATAGTAATTTTTGTGGTTTGCGCCGTTTTGTTTGTATTTTTAAAATTTGTTTGGTGGTCTAGACTATCATTTTTGGAGGGGGTGTCTGGATTAGTTTATGTTTGGTGCCTTGAAATGAGCATGGTGGTTTCTTCTGATAGAACTACAATATTATCTAGACTTCTTTAAATGCTCACTAATATTTGTTATTTAGTTCTTCTGTCATTCCATCTATAGAACACGTCATAGCCTAATAACTCTCGCAGGTTCTGGTTTGGGTGGTCTTCTAGCTCGGCTAATTTTACTCTGGCTTTATCTTCTATCGTCTCCAATACTCTTACTTGCTTCAAATCTCTGAAGAGGAAGCGTTCAGCTACATATTTAGGCATTTTTGCTGCCCCTCTTATCCATTTTTTGTGAGCTGCTTGTATGTTCTTTGTGTTTGTGCTGCATGTATGTCTCCATGAGGGAGATCGCAGGTTATTCTGATTATTATAATGCTGTTTACGAGATTTGATTTAGTTTTCATTGTTTATCTTCATTTTTCCATTCGATGGGTCTATCTTGCACTGTTAATTGTTCTTCTGGGCTATCTCTTCTTTTTTTAAGATAACTGTCTATGGCTTCTCACTGGATCAATATTGGTCTGGAGTGACAATATTTACATTGGAGCACGTACACTACTACATATTGTAGAAAGTGGATACCTGATTGCGGTGCGGTACTTGCAAAATATTGTGATGCTTTAACGTCATATACATTAGAGATAATACTCTTTTAATTTCTTTTTCCATGCCTAAACTCGATTTAACAAATTTGGTATAAGATTAAAAAATATTTGCAAAAAAGCTAACGCTAACGCATCGCATCAGCTAACTTGCTATAGGTACTTCAAATGCGCTGTAATAGAAGAATAGGATATAACTCCGAAAAGTTGTATTGATATGAAATAAAAAGTAACAATAAATACTGAGTGTTTCACACATTCATTCGATTAGACACTCGATGTCAATAATTTGTATATTTTTGTTTTGTTAATAAGATTTTATGTTAGACGTTAGGTGTCTAACATAGAGTCGCTATATACTTCCGGTTTTGCTTTATGCAGTGGAAGCTTTGACACTGCCGGAAGTATCTGTGAATATGCACAAGGCATCTATGAAGCTCTCCGCGTAATAGGTAAAGAATATGAAATTGGAGTACTTTGGTCATTTATGAAAAGTAATAATAGTTATCGTTTACTTTAATTGGTTATTGAAGGAAAAGTGTTTAATAAGAAAGGCCCGGGAAGACGTTTTCCTGGCTCCAATACCAATATACGTAACGAATGCGCACTGCGAGAAGAAGAAGAAGATTTTATCTTTAGTGGGTTTAATAGATTCTGTTGATCTCTGTGCATTAAATTATATCAAATTATCATATATTATCAGAGTAATTTTATATTATAAAAAAATTTTCTCGTACTATAACAGTAGCATTCTTGCACATGGACAAATTCGTCTCTAGCTTTCTAGTATCATCTGTGAGATCGAAAAATCCTGAAACTAATAAATAATATCCTACTTACGTTTCCTTTCCCTTTCCTACCGACTTTTCTCGTGCTGCCAACAGGCTTCCAATTATAATTTTTCTTTGATCTATGGTGCCGGTGTATTTTCATAAAGAGGTCACTGACGTTAAATCAAAACGTGTGTCGTACACGGGAACCGGGACCCGTGAGCACGGTGAGCGTGCTGAGGGCGAGGATGATGATAGGCGAATATCATTACTTGAAGGATTTTTGTGGTAACGAGAAATGCTAAATTGGATGTAGGTAGGAAATATGTTGGGAGGTTTATTTTTGTGACACTGGTATTGGATAGAAGCTGTAATCTAAGTTTGGCGTTGTATAAAATACCAATATATGAACCAAATTTAAGTATTCGAGCTTAAGAGACATGTAGTCCCTAAAGTAAATTTTAATTTAAAACCAATTCCACTGTCATCGAATTAGAATCTCAACATTATTAAATGTAAAATGTGATAAATTTTTAAACCAACACATGGAAGTCTTATAGACACCATATTGTTAGCACCAAATACCAAAGGCACTGAAGATGATCTTTACAGATTGAAAACGTTCTGCCATAATTTTAAATGTTGACGACACTTTTTTAAAAAGTTTTTAAGTACTTGTATGTTTTTATACCAAAATACACAATTGTGAAGTGTTTTAACTTCTGTGTTTTTTTTAAGCAAAGATAATTCCACTGACAATTCTTATTTTAATAACCACTTCTGCTCTGCTGCTGGGAAAGTAATACATGAACTTGAGATTTCTCAGCTAACTCTATGTATATACCACAGAAAAATATTCCGTGTTTTAGTTTTAAGTCAGTGAACTTTAGTGATTAGTGATATTGACTTAGCTATTTTAGAATGAAAAATAATAATAACAACAAAGATCCTGATGGACTTAAAACAAAAATTATTAAAACTATAAAAAATATAACAATAAAATATTGAAAACTCTCATTTATATAAAATCATAATTGTCTTACCTTTAACAACTTTAATAAATCAATCTTTATATTCTAATAGTTATCCTAAAGTTTTAGAGCATATAGACTCTATTGATGATTGTAACATATCGACCTATATCTTACAATTTATTTCTGATTCACAAGTCATATACAAACTCTATATCCTACAATAAAATAATTACCAAGATAAAAGAAGAATAAAAGATCCCATACATTTATACTGAATCTGTCATTTTGTATGTCCTATATTATGGACCAGTGATTTTCAATTAAAAAAATACCTCCAGCTTCTTTCAAAGGCAGTCTACAGCTTGTATCAAAATGTAGAACCCAAATCATACGAGTTTTTCATGTGCGAAGAATAAAAAACATTCAATCAGTGCAATTTCTGCCGCCACTAATTTAATAAATAACAATTTAGCTGTTTAGTAGATACCTTGAACGCTACGCACAACACTTGACGATAACAAATAATAAAAATAATACGAATAGTCGAATTAAGTAATAGATCTTGTTAGGAGTTTAAATCTCTAAAGTCGTTGAGGTAATTGGTCGAATTAAAGAAACAAACATCTATTAAGACGTAGCCGTATAGGTCAAGTGCCTTAATGCAACTTTGATATAAGGTTGGGTTTCGATGTGCATTCCGTGAGGACCTTGTCGTTAAATAAGGGACCATTGTTTATGATAATCTCGTCTGGTTGTTTGTATAATAGAGGGCGTACTAGACAGTCTTACCGTGTGGGTTACACGATTCGTAGAAAAGTGTAATGAAGATTTATGACACCATAAGTGTTCTTTTATATAAAACTATGAAATGAGTATAATATTTCCATAAATAGATTACGTAAATAAAAAAACTAAATATCAAAGCCGATTTTCTTGTTGTTTTGTTCTACAAAATTAAAATATGATAAAAGTCTCTGGTATATACAAGTGAAGAAAATAAAAAAGACTTATCGAGAAGAATAGACAGCACAATAAAAAATAATCATTAGTAAATTTGCATTCTTGAATATTAGATAAGATCCTTGTATAAAATGGCGATGTGTCTACTTCTTCAATATGTAGCCAGCAAGCAATAGTATTTAATTCAACCTGAAACTTTCAAACCCCCTATGAATGATATTCGGGTGATCCAATTCATTAAAGTAAGGATGATTAATTTATTGTAACAGGAATCACTCCACTTCTCCCTAATACTTCAGACCATCCACTACCAATCTCTGATGCGCTATAGGGGCTCTCTATCAGCAAAGTGCTTGTCATGTGGGAGTCCTGGGTACACGACATCTTATCCCGAACAATGCAGGTCAACGTGAGGTGTTATATTCCTGCTATCTCTATAATAGTGACTTATCATCGATCTCGATGCTTGAATATGGGGCCCCTGTTGCCTTATTTTTGGGTTTTGTTCGTAATTTTTTGTGACTTTGTTAGTGTTTTATTAATTTTTTGTGGACAAAACCGGTTTTTGTTGGCCAGTATTTGCTGTTTCCATCGATGGAACACATCATACCTCAATATATTTCGCAATATCGGGATTGGAAGGTTTTCTAGCTCAGCGATTTTTTTTTACTTTTTCTTTCATCGTATCTATTATTTGTTTCAGTTCTCTAAACAGGAATCGTTTAGCAACATATATGGGCACATTTGCAGCTTCTTTGAGACTGCTATTGTGGACTGCTTGTATATATTTTTTTGTTTGATAGGACTGTTTTGCACTGTCAACTATTTTTCTAGGTTATCTCTTCTCTTTTTGAAGATAACTGCTTGAATCTTCTTTGGGTTTATGGCTATTTTCCATTGGATACTCCATTAATGTATGATATCCAATGAAGTCTGTATTTTTTACCGCTATGTCTAGGTTTTGCCGTTATCGCTGCATCATCTACATAAAGACTGAGTAGTGTTTCTAGTGTTCTTGGGGCGTTACAGTCTATATTGTATACAGTAGGGGTGACAGGAAATCTCGCTGTAGTACTCCGGCCACCGGGGCTCCTTGCTCAGATAGGACTTGTACTATCTGGACCCTGAACGTCCGGTTGTCCAAGTACAAAGATATTAGTCTCCCCACTATATCCGTAGTCTCTCATTTTGTATGTCAGTCCTTGCCGCGCTCTGTCAAAGGCTTTGCTTACATCCAGGAAGGTTGCTCCAGTATATTGTCTGTCGTTAAATCCAATTGTTATGTACTCTGTTAGTCTGAGTACTTGCAGTTCACTGGAGTGTTTTGTTCTAAATCTAAATTGAGCTTCTGGAATTAGTCCTAGCCTGCCTGTTTCTGATTGGAGTCTGCTTAGTCTGACTCTTTCTACAATCTTGCTGACTGCTGGAAGTATGCTAATCGCTTTGTAATGCTGTGGAAAAGTGCTGTTTTTTCCTGGCTTTGGGATCATAATGACATGGGCTTCGTTCCATTGGTCTGGTACATTCTTCAGAGCTCTGTTTGTGATTTCATGTGTACCAGTATCAATTTTCTCCGTGTCTTAGCTATTCTATTTTCTCCGTGTAGTAGGGGTATGGGTTTTCTATCATTTCTTAATATTCTTTAGAGTCTCCAAATATTTAGAATATTTTGACTCTGTTTCTTAATGCTTCTTTGATGATATTTTCAAGCTCTAGAACTTTTCTTTTATTTTTTGTGAATTTTTGATCATTAGAATGTTATTGGTTTCAATGCTCACAGGCGTTTTGTAGATTGATTCCACATACAAGTCTCAGTCTGTGCAGCTTATAAAAGAAATAGAAATCCATCCCCAATGATTGGAATATTGGAATATTTTGCACTAGATACAAAAAAGGACATATCTTTGAATGCTCTAGCCACAGAAGAATTACCTTCTAAATGCAGCGTATAAAATACTTTCCACAGTAATGTGTCGCCGTATGACACCATATGCAGAACGGATAGTAGGAAAATACCAGGCTGTATATACTCATCACCTATATAGACTACATCCTACGACTCTGTGAATAGAAGAGAAATGTTCAAAGCAATGAAAGAGCTAGGAATACTAAATCAGTTGGTAAATTTAACAAAACCAACTCTCGAAAAAGTTGAATGTAGAGTACGAATTGAGGGGGAACTGTCTGAACGTTTTAAAACAAATAATGGTCTGGGCTAGGGAGACCCCTCTCTCCTGTATACTGTTTTATCTGGCTCTATAAAAAGTAATACGTATGTCACAAATCACAATGAGTGGTTCAATATATAATAAATCAATGCAAATCCTGGTCTATGATGATGATATCAAGATTGTTAGGAGAACGGAAAATGCTGTACAAGAGGCGTATGTAGCATTAAAAGAATTAGCTACAAAAATGGATTTAATAATAAACACCAACAAACCGAAGTATATGAAAATAAGCACGCAACCACAAATCCTACGACCAGTCGTTATAGAAAACGACGTCATCGAAGCAGTGGACGAAATTGTATACCTGGGAGCGTATACAATTTCTGGTTTTAAAGCCAGAATGATGATGGTGACTCTCAGTCTGTATTTCTCGGACATAAACATTTTCTCTCTCAGAGAAAAATCCAAAATCAGATATTAATAATTCTTTTCAATTTCTTACTAAAAGTAATAACCAGAAAAGGGGAAAACGTAGAAATTTAGAACAAAAACAAAAAAAAATTTTTCGTCATAGACACCATTCTTTTTCCATCAATTTTTCACTAAATATAATCACAATTTTGGTAACAAAATAGTGCATTCCTTGCCTTAATATAGTATATACATTTAAAAATAACTAGAATGAAAGCGTTTACAAACCGAATGCCATATTTTCTCGTGGACCGTAAATAAACCAATTAAAAAATACCTTCCACCATTTCGTATCGACAACTTTACCATAACCTATACCGGAAAGAGGAAGCAATATTAACTACTGAAGACACCTACGCTTTGAAAATATTAATTAACGAAAGAATATTATAGATGCCGAATGGAATATTTTGGCTACTGTGTATTGTGTTAGTATAATTTTGTAATTATAGTAAACATGCTGAATAAAAACTCAATTCAGGAACTCTCAGATTATTTGGTACCTATCGAAATCATTTAATGTTATGAGGGTATACATTTTTTTTATTTAAAGTCTTTGTTTATTTTTGTTGTCATTGTGGTCACGTATGAAATAATAATATGCCGTATTTACGATACACCCAAAGAAAAAATCAAGGCAAGGTATTATTATGTTTTAATATAAGATTTTGGAGTAGCAAAAGTCCATTTTTATATATCGAGTCGCCACTGACTTATAATAATAAGAACTGATTCGCTTTTTATCCATTCTTAAACAGAGAATAATGAACTAACTGCTGGGAAAAGGTGATACGTAAATGTAAATTGGACCATAATAATAATACTTTGGAATGAAAACCATTCTACAAAAAATAGAATAGCTGTTAGTGAGCTCATTTCTAGTAGAAGGCACGTCCCACTTTTTACAGTTTCTCTAACTGTTTCAGTGAATGTTCGGCAGTTATTAAAAAACGGTTGGATTTTTATAGTACATCGAGAATATCGTATTCAGAGGTGGTTTTCGATTTGTCCTTCAAATTAATGTTTTATTTGTCATTGAGGATTTTTAAAAACTACTAAAAAAAGAAAATACTACTAGGAAAATATTTACCAGAATATGCTACTAGAGACCTCTAGCGAGGAAATATGAAGTTAAATATCGATAGCAAATAAATATATTGACAAAATATAAAGATATAATTGCCTTAGTAGTTGGTGCGTTTTGGTTTGGTTTGAGTCTTCTTTTTCTTACAAACTCTCTCTGATGATGGGTAGACACAGAAACACGTTTAAGAGAATGGTAAGAGACTCAAATTACATCGAAACGCAACCGTCATTTACTTTTTATAAACTTGATTTGGCTATTATCCATATCACCCTTTACTAACTCTCTTAATTATTTTGAACCCGCCTTATTTAATACAGTTCTCATACTCTGAAATTATATTGATACTTTGACATATGTACACCGTTTTTCGTACAGGTAAATCCCTTTCAAATGAACGTATTATTAGTAAATTTGTATATAGAATATAGTCGAAATCTCATGTTGGCCCTGATAACATACCGGCAGAGATGTTAAAGCTTATAAATGAGGAGAACATTGGAATACTGGTCAAACTTTTCAATGATGTTTATTCGACTGGTGATATCCCTGAAGATTGGTTCGTTATCGATATCGATTGTCGATATGAAGTCCGAATTCATAACACTACCAAAAAAACAACGTCCGAAAAACTGTAGCGATTATAGAATGATAAGCCTTATGAGCCACAGTTTAAAAATATTTCTACGCATCATCCACAGTAGAATCAGAGATAAATGTGAAGAAGATCAGGATGAAACACAATTTGGCTTCAGAAATGGACTGGGAACTCGGGACGCCCTCTTTGCACTAAATGTATTACTGCAGAAATGTCGAGATCAAATGAAAGATGTCTTTGCTGTATTTATTGACTATAAAAAAGCCTTTGATCGAGTACAGCATCACAAATTAATTACAATATTAAAAGATAAAGGAGTTGATAGTCAAGACATACGATTCATAGAAAAGTTATACTGGCGTCAAACAGCGACAGTTTGCATAAACGGAAAATCAACAGAAATATGTAAAATACAAAGAGGTATCAGACAGGGTTGTATACTATCCCCACTGTTATTTAATTTATATTCAGATAGAATATTTAAAGAAGCGCTGCATAATTTGGAAAGGGGCGTGAAAGTTAATGGAATTCTGATAAATACAATCAGATATGCAGACGATACAGTTATTTTAAGTGATGACACGAATGGATTACAATGCCTTTTAAATGCTATTGGTACAGTGCTAAGAGAGTTTGGCCTAAACATAAACTGTTCAAAAACAAAACACATGGTGTTTAGCCGTTTAGCACATCAAGATGCACGATTATATGTTGATGGTCATATAATTCAAAGAGAGTCCAGTTTTAAATATCTTGGTTGCCATATTACTGAACAACTAGATCCAGATCAAGAGATAAAATGTAGAATCGAGATAGCCCGCACGACATTTTTAAAAATGAGGTCAGTCTTCTGTAATGATAACTTGAAACTTCAACTTCGAAAGCGTATGGTTAAATGCTACATTTGGTCAGTCCTCTTATACGGTGTCGAAGCATGGACATTAAAAATATCCACCATTAATCGTCTGGAGGCCTTTGAAATGTGGCTGCACAGACGTATACTAAAAATTCCATGGACGGCTATGCTGACAAATGTGGCAGTCCTTGAGAGAGCAAATGCTGCTCGCGAGTTGCTTGATAACATCAAATGTAGAAATATGGCCTATTTTGGACACGTAGTAAGCGGAGACCGATATAATAGTTTTCAACTTATTATGATGGGTAAAATCGAAGGACGCAGAAGAATTGGTAGAAAGCAGGCCTCTTGGTTGAAGAATATCAGGGAGTGGACAGGAATAAAGAAAGCTGAGCAACTCTTTAGAATAGCTCGAGACAGAGACAGTTTCGCCATGTCGCCAACGTCAAGGGGACTTGATAGGGCACGTTAAGAAGAAGAGGAAGTCATGTTTGCTTCTTCTCGAAACTTTGGTCATTGGACTGACCTCTCTAAAGCCAATTTGTAATTTTTACCTCGAATACCCTTCTTATTCGATTGTTTATAAATAGTAGATTACTGAGTGAACATTGCAAAAAACTGTATTTATTATAAAAAGTCTTTTATTGTATCTTCACAATCGCATCTCCATAATTATTTTTTCTCATTTTATGTAGCATTCAATAATTCAACTGGTTATGTTTTCGTAGTTGAACTTACCCTAACCCTCTGTTACTCATTTTGGCCTCAATTGGTGCCACATCCATACTTTCCCTAATACATTTATTTGTAATTCTTTTCTGTCCTTTTTTCCTTGGTTCTACTGGTTTTATGTAAAATTGTCTATTCAATAAGCTATTACAATGTTAAGTACTTTACTATTTCATTCTCAGAATATTTTAGTCTTATTAAGGATATGGAACTTACAGTTATTATAATAAGGATACTAATGCAAATATGATATTTTTAGTAAAATTTCTGACTAGATTTCTACAACTTTTACGTTTAATAAATGCTTGACTGGGATCCACTTTTCTTGCTCGGCGAGATTTTCATTCTTTCCAAATTACCGTTTAGTTCGTGACGTGTGGTGACGAAAAATAAAGCCAGCGAGAATATTTATCAAAGATGTCACTTAATTTTGTCGCGCTGGAAAAGACGGACCCTTAATTGATTAAAAGGCAAGGCGACGTATTTGGGTAAAAGTGACTTAAAAGCTTTCTCGGCAAATCTTCACCGCACGCTCTCTGTCAGCTTCACATAAAAGTATCGGCTACAGCTGCGCCGGAGTTAAAATCTCGAAAGACAAATATGTACAAAGTGTAAATTAAGGTATTTTTAAAGGTAGAGGTGAGACAACTATTATAAAGTGGTAGTATTTTTAACATTAAAATGGTTCAAAAACTTTTCAACCAAGCACTGGAAGCCATTTTGTAGAAACTGCAATGGGAGGAATACAGAATTAAATATTACCGAACAAACCACCTAAGATACGCAGGAGATGTAGACCTTTTAACGATGGACAAAGAACAACTGTGGGAAATGGTTCAATAACTAGATCAATAAGTTAGAAAAGATGAAAGATCTAAATAACGACAAAACAAAGGCGATCAGTTAAAATTCTAGTCAAACAAGAACTTTTTCTTCTTCTTCTACTTCTTGGAAATCTTTCGATCTGTTTAATTTTGAAGGTGCCTCTGGTTAATTTCCTGGGAGATAGATTGCCAACTATCCCTCGTTTTTTTGGGTGGTCTTCCGAGATGTCTTGAACCGGGCGGGTTGTTTTCTAGGGCAATTTTTGGGAGTCTATTCTCATTAATTTGTCTTAAACGATTGTACCACATCCTCTTACGCTGCCTTCCAATCTTACAATATCTTGAATTTTGCACTGCTCTCTAACGTTTGTGTTTTTCACCCTGTCTCTTCTTGTTTTGACCACTATTGTTCTTAGGGTTTTCATTTCGGCAACCCTTAGCATCTATTTCGTTTTATTGGCATCTTCGTCTTGTAGGTTCTAATTTTACTATCTGTGCGCATATACGGATTTGACCAGACTATCTCCCGCAGACATGCTTACAATGCGGATGCTTTGTTGATCTGGGTCGTGTGTGCTTGATATATCTATACCCAGATATCTGTTCTTTGGGGTTGTTCTTAACCACTAACTTACATCTGAGCGGATCTTTTGCTATTGTCATACATTCAGTTTTGTTAGTAGAAATGGTCATATTTAGTTGGCGGCTTATTTGAAAAAACTGAAAGATCTGTCTGAAGATCGTCTTCGGATTCGGCAATAATTGCTGCATCAACTGAGTAACACATCATACCAATTCTTCTGTTACCCATTCTGTTTTCGAGACTGAGAGATGTTACTTTATTTATAATTTTGTCCATGAGTAGGTTAAACAAGAAGGGGCTTAAACTGTCGCCTTGTCTAATTCCTCCCTGTGTTGGAGTATTTTCAGTGAATTGGTCTCCTACTCTAACTTTGGTTACATTGTTGTTATTTAGGTTATAGACGGGTAGCGGGTAGGAACTCTTTAAACTCTTGAAGATAGTCCTATCAGGGAAAATGAATCAATCCCTGCCCTCCGCAGATTCCGGGGGTTTCCTGACCCGGGAAACTAGTACCTGTTTAGGGTCCCTTGTCCAGGGTTACGGATGAAGTCCACAACGGCAAACACGGCGGAGAAGCGGAGCTTCGGTACGGTGTGGATGGCGGAAGTGGCAACCCTCGATTTTAGGGTTGATATAGAACTCCTTTTATTGGCCAACGGTTGCGGGCGGACGAGCTAGTAAGAGACAAGGGCACTCTTTTGCCCTGAGACCGAGAAATCGATCTTGAAATTCGGACGAGCCGAGAAAACGGCCAACGGCGTAAGAATGCAGAAGGCAACGGGAAACCACTGCATTAAAGACTCTTGGAGTATCCCTAGAAATCGTCATGGCTAATAAAAATGACAATCAACAACCTACTAATCATGGTTCTCGGATGCCAAGATTCGGCAGGGGAAGAAACAGCAGTAACGACAGGGCTTCCCAGGCCGTTAGTCAGCGAAATCCCTGTTCACTAAATATATACAAATCCACTTACAAAATAGCTACATGGAATGTAAGAAGTATGTATGAACCTGGGAAAATAAGAAATATACAGCAAGAGATGATGCGACTAGAGATCGATATATTAGGAATAAGCAATACAAGATGGGTCGGCTCTGGCGAAATCAATACAGACAATGGACGAATTTATTACTCTGGAAGCAGCGACACCCAACACAGATATGGAGTTGCTATGATCCTCACTGAAAAACTAACGAGATCAGTAACAGGCTTCGTTCCGATATCTGAAAGAATTATAATGGTGCAATTATTGACAACCCATGGAAAAATGAATTTAATTCAGATTTATGCACCAACTGCTGACAAAAATGAAGAAGAAATAGAAAACTTTTATAGCGAACTTCAAAAAACATTACATCTCACAGCATCTAGAGACGTAACAGTGATCATGGGTGATTTCAACGCAAAAATTGGCGAGGGAAAATGCTACCCTAATGTAGGACCATATGGGCTTGGTGAACGAAACGACAGAGGGGATCGCCTAATAGAATTTTGCCAGGAGAACAATGTTATAGCCGCAAATACATTCTTTAAATTACCTAAACGACGCCTTTATACATGGAAATCGCCAGCTGACAAAGACAACAAGATCGTCAGAAATCAAATTGATTACTTCCTAATAAAACACAGATATCGAAACTCAATTCAGGCAGTAAAGGCATATCCAGGAGCGGACGTATCTTCTGATCATAGTCTTCTTATTGCTAGATTTCAACCTCAACTAAAAAAGACACAAAAAAGCCGCAATAACAATAAACTTAACATACAGAAACTAAAGTCAGAAGAAACAAAAGAAAATCTGAAACACGAAATCAACACAAATCTAGACAGAAACCCAGGAAATAACTGCAACGTAGAGCAGCAGTGGCAATTCTTCAAAACCTCTATATTGGAGCCAAGTAAGAAACTACTTACAACAACTAAATATAAGAAAGAAGAATGGATGACAGAGGAAATTCCAGAGTTGATGAATGAAAGGAGAAAAAACAAAACCATCAATAAGACGCGCTATAAACAGCTTCAAAACCAAATAAGAAGAAAAATTAGGGAGGCTAAAGAGACCTACTTCTCTGAAAAATGTAAAGAAATAGAAGAACTTCAAAACAGATATGACAACTTCAACATACATAAAAAAGTCAAAGAACTAGCCGGAGTAGGAAATAGAAGAACCTCAAATATATTGCTCGACAAAAATGGAAATATTATATTGGAAACAGAACAAAAACTACGACGATGGAAAGAGTACATCGAAGAATTATTTCATGACCAGAGAGAAGCTAGTACATCTGTAGATAGCCAAACGGGAGATGTAGGTCCAGAGATAACCAAATCAGAGGTTAGTCAGGCATTAAACTCAATGAAAACCAATAAATCTGCTGGTCCAGATGAATTACCAAGCGAGCTACTAAAGTTGGTCAACGAGAAAAACCTGGACATTAGTAGAACTGTTCAACGCTATCTATACTACGGGAATCATTCCTAGAGAAATGTTGACATCAGCATTTGTGTGTTTGCCAAAGAAAGTGAATGCCAAAGAGTGTAGTGACTATCGAACCATAAGCTTAATGTCACATACCTTGAAAATTCTCTTGAAAATTATCCACGCCAGAATACACTCTAAACTGGAGCTGGATATTAGTGACACTCAATATGGGTTCCGCAATGGTATGGGTACCAGAGAGGCATTATTCTCCTTCAATGTGCTGACACAGAGATGTTTGGATGTTAACCGTCCTCTTTACGTCTGTTTTATAGACTACAATAAAGCGTTTGATAAAGTAAAACATGATCGACTCCTGGAAATTCTAAAAAATAAAAACCTAGATGAAAGAGATTTAAGGCTAATAACACACCTCTATTACAATCAGCGAGCAATAGTAAGAATCGAAAAAGAAACATCTGAAGAAATGGAAATAAAGAGAGGAGTCAGGCAAGGCTGCATTCTATCACCTCTATTATTTAACGCCTATTCTGAAGAGGTAATTCGAGAAACTCTGGAAGATGAATTAGTCGGCATAAGAGTAAATGAAGTCTTAATTAACAACATCAGATATGCAGATGATACAGTAATAATAGCCGATAGTTTACAAGACCTGGAAAGACTCATGAGCAAAATATTCATGTGTAGTAGGGAGTACGGACTCTCTCTTAATGTCAAAAAGACGAAGTTTATGAAAATTTGTAAAAACAACTATAATACTAACGAAATATTGATAGTAGAGGGCCAGCAGATCGAAAGAGTAAAAAAGTACACTTACCTAGGAACACTTATAACAGAAAATAATGACTACACGGCAGAAATCAAAGTCAGAATCGAAAAAGCACGTTCTAATTTTATAAAAATGAAAAAGGTCCTATGTGGCAAAGATCTAACATTAGCTCTTAAAGTACGCCTAACAAAATGTTACGTATACAGTGTACTATATTATGGAGTGGAATCATGGACGTTAAATCTAGATACCATGAGACGACTTAACGCCTTTGAAATGTGGACCTATAGAAGAATTATGAGGGTTTCCTGGGTAGATAGAGTTACAAACAATGAAATACTGAGAAGAATAGGCAAAGAGAAGGAAATTGAACTTACAATTAAAGAAAGAAAGGTACAGTATCTCGGACATGTGATGCGGGGCGATAAGTATGGCATCCTGCGACTCATAATGCAAGGAAAAATAGATGGCAGAAGAAGCATCGGAAGAAGACGAATTTCATGGCTGAAGAACCTGAGAGAATGGTTTGGATGCAGCTCAAAACAACTATTTAGAGCTACTGCCTCAAAAATTAAGATAGCTATGATGATTGCCAACCTCCGTAGCGGAGATGGCACCTGAAGAAGAAGGTTATAGACTATCTTTGTTATGTTGGTCGGTGATTTATTTTCTATTAATATATTTAGAATGTTTCCCAGGCGAACCCTGTCAAACGCCTTCCTCAGATCAATGAAGCAAATATACGCTAGCATGCCGAACTCTATAGCTTTTTCTTTTATTTGTTTTATTATAAATACTGCATCTTTTATATACCGCTCTCTTGTAAAACCTTGTTGTTCTTCAGCATTAGTGATCTGCCTTTCCAATTTGTTCTTAAGAATGCTCGTAAAAAGTTTCATCGTTGTATTTAAGAGGGTTATTGATCTGTTTTGTGGGTAAGTTTTTTGTCCTTTTTTAAATATGTGGATTGTGATGCTCATATGCCTTTCCTCTGGTGATTCTGTATCGTTTAAGATTTTGTTAAATAGTTGTGACAGTTTACTTGCAACTTCAGGTCCTCCATATTGTAAGAGTTCATTGGCTATACAATCTGTTCCAAGTGATTTTCTGTTTTTTAGCTTCTTGATCTTTGCTTCTACCTCTTCGTCATTTATTTTAGCACTTATATCTGCTTCGTATTCGTTTATATTCAGCGTTTCTTCAGCATCATATAGCTCTTTAAAATGCTGTTGCCATGTAGGTACTCCCTTGGTCTGCACGAACTCGTTAACTGATTTTTTTCTGTTTGAAACATTTTCCATACTTTATTTTGGGTACCATGTAGGTCGTAGTCCATGTCGCTGGTGAATTTAGCCCAATGTTCTCTTTGATTGATTTTATTCTTGCGTTTACTACGTTTCTTACTTGGACATATTCTGCGAGAGCTTCTTTTGATTGTGTGCTACATACTCAGGTAGAATTTGCGTTTTAGTTCAGAGAGTTCTTTTACCTCTTGACAAAACCATGGTTTGGTGTGATTTATCGCCCTCGTGTTAATTTTCCGCTTTTCAATTGCTTCTTCTGCTGCTTGGTTGATGCATTTCTTGATTTTTTTGTATCAAGTATTTTCTAGTCCCCGTTCTGGTTGTAACTCAATCTCTTTTAGTTTGCTAGTAATCCTGTTCTCATAGAGAAGTTTTGTATTCTCTGTTGCTAACGACTCTATATTGTGTTTTTCTATGAGCATTCTGTTTCGTTGCGGACGTTCTAGTAGCATCTTGCATAAAACAAGGTTGTGATCGGTTCCCAGGTTAGTAGATGTTAGGGCTCTGACATCAAGTACTTGACGGTGTTATCATTCGATTTGTGACTATAAAATGTATCATTGATCGCTGGCCTCGATTATTGTTAAAAGTGTATTTATGTTGGTATTTATGAGAAAAGTATGTGTTGTCGATTCTCAGTTCATTTCTAGCTTAAAAGTCTATTAGTGCTTCGCCGTTTTCATTAATTATATCTTCGTTGTACTTTTGTTTTATACCTGGTATGACCTCGTTTCAGATCCGTGCATTTAGATCCCCGAATACGATCATTTTGTGTTTAGCATTTATGTTATCTACGGTGTTTTGTAGTTGCTGATAGAAATTTTTAGTTTCTGCTGTGGGCTTAGATATGTCTAGGGTATATGTGCTTATCAGGTGTATTGTGATGTTACGCATTTTAATAGAGATATTTAATAACCTATCGTTGATGTATTAGATATCTTCGATGCTTTGCGTGTATTTATCGTGCATCGTATATTGCGCAGATGTCAATATTGTGTTTCTTCATTTCTATTATGATCTCTTGGTCTCTTCAGTTCCACGACGTTATGTTCCAGCACGCGATTGATGTGATGGGGTGTGTAAGTTTTCGTTTACCAATTCGTTTTTCCGTTGTCATAGAGCGTGTCGTCATCTGATAGTTCCGTCCGTTATCCGAGACTGTCTCGTTAGTTCTGTGAGCCAGGAAGGATTTTTTTCTCCAGGTAGGTAGCTAACCTCATCTTAGGGACACTCCTCCTTTATCCGGGCTTTGGACCGGCAGTGACATCCGATGAGCTACTCAATCCACCCATCAGACAACTCAGGAGGAGTTTCAAACAAAAACAAATTAAAGAAATCAATGTCAAACAAAAACAAATTAAAGAAATCAATGTAAAAAAGCTATAAACAAGTATAACAATATAAACAGTATACAAAGAGAATGATGGAAAAAGAATATTGAAAAGCTTAATAAGGACGAAGATAGAGAGATTGATGAAGAAGATGGAGAGACATAAGACGAGCTGATCTTTACAGTTATTAATTTGTAAAAGTTCATAAATGAAACATTTTCTGTAACATTTTTAGTATTGCAGATAAACAGTTTTTGTTTTGGTTCCTGAGAAATAGCCATTTTGGAATGTGTACATTGTTCAACTCACCGATTCAATTGGTTATGGCACATCAAAAGTAAAAAAATAATTACTGCGTTCACCTAGTATTCGTGCTACAGACTTTAATATTCGATAGAAGTGAGGATCATTTTGTAATTATTGTACAAAATACTATGGTTAAGAATAAGCAACGATTTCCATTAATAATATAAAAAAATGATCTCTCCTTTCTTCTAAAATAATGCTTTTATTATCGTCCGTGTTCTGTCTCCATTTTTTTACAACGGTTGTAACCCTCATCTCTAACCCTCATATCAATATATTCTTAAAATTTCTTCCTTGAAGTCTGTTGAGTGTTTGTTACAATGTTTAACTTACCTTATTCACAGGACCCGATAGATAGAAGGAACAGTTTTTAAATTATATTGACTGTATAATTGTATAAAATTCGGTGGAGGTAGCATTATGGCGGTCGATTTGATATCACAAAGGCAGGTGATAGTTACATATGCACAGTGTAGTGAAAACTACAGATTGCGGAGTAAACAAACCGTACCAAAGAATATAGACGCTTATATAGCGTGTATATTCTTTGGTCATACACTTGATTATTGATACATTGACAAAAGGAAGTATTGAGTTAAAAATTAATGTTATGAAAATTAATTTATTCTTACAATCATGCCAAATAATTTGGGACTTTTAAATTTTAAAATTAACGTTAAAAAATACAATTTGGTCACACAAAAAAATGAAGAAATACAAAGACGGAATGGAAAATACGGCTTTTAAACAGCAATTAATGGATTTAAAGGCGTTTGGAAAATCCATTAGACCAAAGTGATCATTAAAAATTTCCTCTGAAACTCCCGAGATGATAAATGATCGAAGCTCGGGGTATTTTCAGCGAACCAAACAATAATAATCGCAAATGCAAAGACATTAGTACCTAAAATAAACAGCATAGAAACAGAAATAAATAACGCATACACAGACCTGGGCCAGACGTTTGCAGTGGCGTGTTTGTTAGTATTCTGTTGGAAAGTATGCCCCAACATAACAAATAATCACATATTTATTCTATGACCGTTTTAATCAGTATACTATTAAATTTATATCATATTTATAACAAAAATACTGTTGTTTTTATTACCAGAAATCTTACATGTTTAGCGGTTTTACATCTTAAATATATAGAGTAATATTCATCACAATATCTGAACTGAAATATCCTTTTTGTTTTCTTAGAATTCTTAGAAATCTTTTTGTTAGAATGTTGTTTCATACCACTCCATGGAGTGTTTCATCGCTTGTTTTTTCCCGTGCTTTTTTCATTTCTATATCTTTCATATAAGTACCATCTCGGCTTTTCATTGACCGCAAATACTTAATAGTCATAACTTTTAATAGTATCTTCTTCTAAACTTAAGTTCAAATCTGCAACCTCGGATAAAATACATAAGTATTCGATCTTACACATATTGATCTCGAGTCCCCATAGCTCATATTCTTCCTTTAATTTCCTTACTATATATTCCACGTCCTTCCTGCCTTGTGCAAAAATGATTTGGTCATCTGCGAAAAGTAGTGAATGTAATATATGCTCTTGTACTTATATGCCCATTACTAAGCTTTTTCTATGCCATCTTTTCAAAGCCTCATATATATATATATATATATATATATATATATATATATATATATATATATATATATATATATATATGCCTGATACAGTGTGTCAATTTTAAAACTTAATAGAGCCTTTTTTCAAATTCGACACGAACTTTGGCAAGTGGTGTTCTAGTAACAGCGCGACATGCTTGCATAATTCTTTCCCACAATTCCCCAAGTGACGCAGGTTGAGTTTTATAAACAACTAACTTGAGATAACCCCATAGAAAAAAGTCAGGTGGCGATAAGTCTGGTGACCTCTTTAGGACCTCTCCTTCCAATCCATTTGTTCGGATAATTAGTATCCAACCAGTGCCTAACTGAAGCTGCATAGTGATGAGGTACTCAATCTTGTTGGAAGTGCAGCACATATTCGTCTAGAGCTAGGTTAGCTTGATCGTCCCCTTGGTTCTCTAATTCATCTCTAGTTCACAAATTTTAAACAAACCTTTTATAAATACCTGACGAGCATTTGTAACCAGTTTATCTTGCCAAAGTTTTTTTACAAAATGCCCTTCATTTATCCATGTTTCGTCTAAATAAAAAATATTTTTGCCTTCTCTATCTTTGGCAAAGATACATCTTCATTCATTATCATCCAGCCTCAAGAGTCCACTGCTGAACATAGGCCTCTTCCTTATGTTTCCAAACCCCGTCTATCTTGCGCCGCTCTTATCCAGTTTTTATTGAGTCTTCTTAAATCGTCAGTCCATCTCGTAGGTGGTCGACTGACGCTTCTCTTGTCTTCCCTTGGCCTCCATTCCAATAACCTCTTTGTCCATCGCCCATCTTTCATTCTGGCTTGGTGTCCTGCCCATCTCCATTTTAGTCTGGCTATCTTCTCGATGATGTCAGTCACTCCGGTTCTTCTCCTGATGTCTTCGTTGGTTATTCGGTCTCGCAGAGTTATTCCTAACATGGACCGCTCCATTCTTCTCTGCGTGACTCTCAGTTTGGTAGCTGCTGCTTTTGTTAAGGTAAGTGTTTCTGCTCCGTACGTCAAGACTGGGAGGACGCACTGATCAAATACCTTTCTCTTTAGGCATGTGGGCAGCTCACCTTTAAACGTTTCTCTCAGTTTTCAAAATGCTGCCCACCCAAGGCCGATTCTTCTCTTCAGTTCATGAGTCTGGTTATCCCTGCCAATCATAATTTCAAGTCCCAGGTATTTATATCTATCTACGAGTTCTATTTCTTTCCCACCATGGTTATGATTTTTGTTTTCGAGATATTTACATTTAAATCTACATTTTCTGTAGCCACAACGAGTTCCTGTACCATCTCTCTTGCCATACCTAGATCTTCAGCTATTATTATCTTCTTCACTAATGTCTACTAAAAGTTTATCAAAAGTATATATCTTTTTTTTGTAAATAAAATGAATGAACTTTTCTTTGAATAGATTGTTTTGCACTATCGTCTTAATGAATGGTTTTCTTACTGTTGACGTTTTAGGTGCTATTATTAGGTCCACTCTTTCGTTCGTTTAAAAGTCTATAAATAGTTGTTTCTCCAACTCCGGTCATATCTAAACACAGAATTTATACTCCGAATAGTACTTGTAAAATGTTCATGTACAAGAGCGTCATGTACATTTAACACTAAATTTTTCATTGGTAAGGTTAAATGACACTTTAATTTCACAGGAGTAATATTGGACGTTTGCGATATTTTTACTACATAAGTTCACTTTTTAATATCGCTTTTTATTATAGAAATAAAAATTCTGCGTGTTATAATCACAGGACTTTACAAACACAACCGGTTAATCTTAACTAAAATGATTCACAATCTGCAAAATACGTTCGCCGCTTATAGTTGAGGGCTTATAAATTGACCCTCTTCTTTTTGGAAATTGTAAATATGTTGTACCTAATATACAAACTAATATCATTTATTGATTAAAATGACTACAAAATTTAAGACAAGAATTTAAATAAATTGGTATGTTTAAAAATTCTATATAAAACTGTACTACAATAATAGTTTTCCATTTGTAAAAATCATCTTAAAGTAAAACCAAATAATATTAACACAAAACTCATACCCTATTACATTTTTGGAGCCCCTGCCACTGCATAGAAAGGTTACTTGACTGTTTGGTTGGATGGTATATATTCTTTTAAAATCTGGCCGATCTTTGAAGCGTTTATAGAAAGAAGCCTGCAACTCAAAGTCATGCTGTTTGCATTAGTCGAGCGCTCTAAACATATGGCCACCATAATCATTTCACCGGTTTCACGTAGTATATACATCTCTTCAAAAATTTTTGTTCTTCCTTCCGTTTGAGCCGTTAGAAACGGGAGTCTTTGATGAGGACGCTGATGATGGGCAGAAACGTGGGAACCTCTCTCGATGATTAAGTTACAAGGCCGTTGTTGATTTTTGTCATTTTATAATATTTCAGTATCTATCTACCTTTATTTTCGTTATTTATAGATGCTGCATATACACGTAAAATCAATAAAATATAGAATTATTCATCTTTAAAATTGTTGTACATACACATATTACCAGATTAATAGAAGAAAGTACTGTTTTACGCAAAAAGTACGTTTTTTCGTGAAAATGTTTCTCTGTATATCTATCACGCAGTATATCTGTGGTGTGCTATTTTGACCATTTTGGAAACTTGCTTCTTTTACTGACCTGTGACGCTGTTTTCATTCATCTTGTGTAAACATTTTTTAACATCGTTAATCCAATTCGTATAAGTTATTTGCTTCCTTTTTTATTCGAGAATATCTTATCGCTCATTACTAATTTCACACTTCAAATTTGACGCTTTGTACCAAAACTACGGTCTGCATTTCCATCTTAGTCTAATACATTCATAGTTACAACTTCAGGGCATCTCGCAATTGCGGGCACTCTAACCTAACCAAATATATTTTACCTAACCTCCAAGGGTAAGATAGAAGGACGAAGTGGAGTTGGTATAAAACAAGCATCATGGTTGAAGAATATTCGCGACTGAATCGGTATGCGCAGTGTCGATCAACTCTTTAAACTTGCGTAAGATCGAGAAAAAAATCGTCAGAATTTTGCCAACTCCAGGAAAATTTAAAAAGGGATATAAAGATAGAAGATAATTCTCATTCGTGCTTTATATATTGTGTTAAAATTCATTAATTTTGTCTCTTGTTATATTTTATTGTGATCGTGGCGGAAGAATCTAGTACTGCATTAGTCTTCGTTTTATTAAAATTCTTTTTACAGTCCTTTTGACTTTCTTCTTTAATTTTATTCAATCATCAACTTTGTATCTATTTTGTAATACGTCCATGAATTTATACTTAATGTATAATATAATGTGTAATACTACATAATTTATAATAAGTAATATTTCAGAATTACATTGCAGTTGATTCAGACATTGCCTTTTCTTTTTAATATTTCTTTAATTTTAATCGATTTTCTTGAAGTCATCCTCTACCGACAGGTTAACCCTTTTATGCCCGACTTTTAATAAATTAAAGAAAAACAAGATTTTTGTGAAATTTATTAATTTTAGTATATTCTTAAAACAAATTCAGCCAAATTAAACAATGCTAATCCTGAAGTATATCCTGCAGGATGTGGTATTCTCAAGATACCAGCAGGAATATAGCGTAACAAAAAATTAAATGAGAAATAAAAACTTCTTTCTTCCTATTCTTCCTATTGTTTTGCGTAGAACGGTGCAAAACAATTTTTGTCGTGTTTGAGACAAAGTCCGACATTGCAAGATGAATATTTCCACTGTGTTCTGTTAACATGTGCTATCGTGCTGTAGTTGGCACATCTCAAAGAAGTAAATCCTTGGAGCATATGAGATGACTTTGAATTGCGCAGTTCCAATGGAATATGAATTTTGAATTTACTCACTGGTTTTCTGCTGACGGTGTTCTCATTTTTAATTGTTCTGGAGCTCCAATAAGACCTCTAATCACAGAGAGCCGGAATTCTTTCAAAGACATTCTTTTGGATTGGCTTATAAGTTGAAATAGAAAGAATGCGTTTACGACGCAAGCATCCACAAAATAAAAAAAAACGGGTGTGGCAGTCCAGTGGAACAGCCGGTAGAAGTTATACTTCTACACATGCGTTCGCCGTTACAAATTTATATGGGAGTCAATCTGCACAATCATTACATATGTAATGTATAGGTAAGATAGAGCAGAAAGAAAAACAGAATTAGGTATTTGGTGCATCGTTTGCTGTATATAAACAACATTTGACCTGTAATAGTATAGTAATATATATTTGTCTCTCATGTCTTGAAGTCTATTTGTCTTTGTAAATCTTGCGAATACGTGGTTATTTTCGATCAATTTTTTCCGCATTGGCCAATTCCCTTTACCATATGCCTCTAAAAGCATCAGCTTAAGTCACTTTCATTATTAATTCCAAAGTTGTTAAATAAATACAAAGTATAAATATAAATAATTACAAAGTAAATAATTACAAATCAAATTAAACTTGTTAATCTGCTTTTTATTTAAATTAAATACAAGAGGTAGATAGATAAAAGAAAGACTTGAAAGAAGTATTGTATGGCTAATTTATACTGAAAGAAATTCATACTTCGTACTTGTAAAAAGGTCAACAGACGGTTACATTTAGGATGGGCGTAATATTTAGAAAGTGGTACCAGTACACATACCAGCATGATTACTGTTACTTTTATCCTAATAACGAAGTACCAAGTATGTAATGTAAATATAATACATATAGACAAAACTTTCGCAGCAGTCAACTAAGGAGGCGTAAGCGTAGGTGGTTTAGATGTATAGTAGAAGTACTACGTATTCATTTCTGTCACATTATATATATATATATATATATATATATATATATATATATATATATATATATATATATATGTAAGTACTTATAATACTAAAGAGAATAGATGTACGTATATATATATACGTAAATATACATATATAAAAACTTTTTTTAAAAACTAGTAACTTTTCACTTCAAATCCTTTTTATTAATTTGTTATTGTACACATCAGCCGAGTTTGATTATCTCCTTCTATAATTTTACAACTTCTAGTATGTTTTTGCTTGTTTCTAAATATTTTTGTCCATTATTTCTCATTTTTAATGTTTCTTTTCATTTCTCCCTATTTCTTCCTTCTTTTACTTCAATATGTTATACAATAGAATAGAAATATGCTATATTGTCACTGAAAATTGTACAATTTTATGGACAAAGCATACAAATACTCAAAAAAATAACAAGAATAATTTAAAATTTATTAAAATTACATAAATCGTCAATATCACAAAATAAAAGATAATAACATATACATTCCATTACAAAATTTAACTAAACTGTAAATTGCATAATAAAACATTCCAAACTAATAAGTTTAAGTTTCTGCATGTGATACCCAAACATAAAAATTAGTTGCTTGTTTGTACCTAAACGTACTGTAATTTCTTAGTTATTCGTTATATATAAATCTTCCACTAAATAATATGGTCTTTCCGATATATACGCTTTTGTCAATTTACGGAACGTAAGGAAAGAAGTTGTAGATTTAAGTTGCAAAAGGAGATGATTGTATAATTTATTTGTCGAATATAATATATTGATATAAGGTTAAATGCTCGAATAAATGAACTTTGATCAAATAAAAGGCAGATATCTAGCACAGTTTATAATTATCTTTCCTGATGCCAACCGTAATGTAGCTTCTCCTTTTTAAAAAATTTTAAAATGTTTGTCCTTGTGTAGTGTAGTGTAACATACAATTCGCTAGGAAGCGAAAGTACTTGTGCAAGATTTGATTAATAAACTGTGCCTTCTCATTTGATCAAAGAATATAATATAGATTTCTTTATTAACTCAGTGGACGGGATCGGTAAATACACATCAAAGGTTGAATTTCTGGTGAAGTAGTCATGATTAGGTCTTGCTGGAAAAACATGTAGGTGTTTACGAATTAAGCAAACAGTTTCTAAAATATATAAAAGAAAAGAGTTAAAATCTCGTGATTTTTAAAGTATCTTCTGCTATGTGTTATTCTACTGAGGCCAAAAAGATACCGTATTGCTCTTTTTTGCAATATAAAAATAACATCAGATTGGACAGCTGTACTAGAACCTCAAAAAGTAAGGCCGTATCGAAGATGAGACTCGAACTCAAGAACAAAGAAAAATATGTTATTTTGGAAGATGCTTAATTGATTTCCTTCGAAACAGATCTTATTACATAGCAGACCGAGGCTAGTTTCGTACTTTACAAATCGATATGAGGGACCATTTGCCATTTAAGGTTGCTGTCTATAATGATACCAAGAAATTTTACAGAATCAACGATGCTGATCTGGATGTTATTAAGAAGCAAGGGTTAAAGAGCTCCTTTATAGGATAATGCCATTGTCTTATCCACGTTAAAAAGAGTAAATTAAAGTCGAACCAGGTTTTTATTTTAAGTAGATTAGAAGTTATAGTTGCATGAAGAGTTGCAGTCTTAGAGTTCCTCTAGGTAATAGTAGTATCATCAGAAAAAAGAAAAATTGTTCCATTGATTTTTAAGTTAGTGATGTCATTTATAAAGATAAGGAAAAGTAGAGGAGTCAATACTGAAACTTGTGGTACTCCACATGCAATGCTTTTGTAACTAGAGTCACTATCATGTGCTCTAACTAGTTGTTTTCTATTCCTCAAGTAAGATTGGAACCAATTCAAAGAAATATCTGGAATTCCGTATAAATTTATTTTATTTGATCAAAATGTCGTGATTTACACAATCAAAATCTTTGGCATAGTCACAAAAAACAGTGGCAGTGTAAAAATTATTGTTTAGTGCTTGATAGACCTCATGTAGTATAAAAAACATAGCATCACTGGTACATTTATCAGAATAAAAGACGAACTGACTTTGTGGTAAAATGTTGTTTTCAAAGAGATGGGACCGGTAGTAAAGCAGTAGATCCATAGTTGCAGACATTCGATTTTTCATCACCCTTATGAAAAGGAATAATAATGGCTGTCTTTAGGCACTCTGGAAATATAGCTTTTGCAGTGGAATCGCTAATCAGTGAGCCCAGGACTTGCAACACATTTTTTGGGAGATTTAAGAAATTTTTTATTGATAGTCCATCAGTACTACAGGAAGATTTGCTTTTGATACTGCTGACTGTTTGGATCTGTTCAGATTTATTAACTTGTCTTATAAAGAATCAGTTCGAGACCTTTTTTGAACTGGGGAGATAGGAAATAGGATCTTTAAAATTACTTAGGGTAAAACAGATAAAACGAATTAAGTAAAAGACAATAGATAGCTATCTCCGTAGACGCATCTAGGAATAAACAAGCAATTGGATTATGTATTTTTTTGAGAGGCAATTCTTAAAGTTTTAAATAGGAACTTTAAAAATGAAATTTACAGCGAAAATGAGTTAAAAATTAGGACGCGATTGCTTTATTGCGAGACAAATTTGGCTGTATAAATAAACATTTCATCATCATTGGTGCTACAGCCTTATAAAAGAGCCTCCACCTTCCCAAGTCTATTACGCTAGTCAGATCTATCCATTACCAACTGTTGCCAGTTTGCTGCGTCTATTTTTCTACCATCCTCATCTACACCATCCCTCTATCTGAGTTTTGGCCTACCCCTACTTCTACTTCTCACCGGTTGTGACATAAGGATCCTTCTAGGAGAGTTGTTCTGCTGTGATCTTTCCAGATGCTCTTGCCCATCTTAGTCTTCCTATTTGTATAAGAGATACTACTTCTTTACCACCAAATATATGTTTATATCTGTGATATATCACGTAGTTGTACCTCCTTCTTCAAATACCAGTTTCACAGATTCCACCGAATATTCTTCTCAGGATTCTTCATTCAAATATAACCAGGAGGTTTTCATCTGTCTTGGAAATGGTCCATGTTTCCGATCCATATGTCAACACTGGTTGTATAAGGGTTTTGTATATGGTTATTTTTGTTTTTGGCTTAAGTTTCTGCTTCTCATATGTCTATTCAATCCAAAATAGCATTTGTTTGCTAGGATTATTCTTCACTTGATTAACAGTGTAACAGTGAATTGGTGGGCGATATTTCTGGCTCTATTGTTAGGTGTTGATGCCATTATCTTAGTTTTCTCCTCATTTACTTGCAGGCTCATATTTTTTGAGGCATTTGACAAGGTGGTATACATTTCTTTTAGCTTGCCTGTTGTGCGGGCAACGAGGTTAACATCATTTGCATATACCAAAATTTTTGATGATTTATTAAAAATGTTTCCTCTGTTGTCTATTTGGACATCCCTGACCGCCTCTTCCAGAGCAATGTTGAAAAGGAGACACCAGCGCATCCCTGTCGCAGCCCAATATGCGTTGTAAATGCCTGTGATTGTTCGTCCTGTATTTCGACTTTGCCAGCAACTTTACGTATTGTAGCCTTAACCAATCTTATCAGTTTATCGGGGATGTGGAATTTATACATGGCTTCATACAATTTATTTCTTAGAATACTATTATAGTCCGATTTAAAATCTACGAAAAGATGGTATGTGTCGATATTGAATTCATTGGTTTTTTCCAGTATTTGCCTTAGTAGAAAGATCTGGTCTGTTGTTAATCGACCAGGCCTAAAACCACTTTGATATTTGCCACAAAGCTCCTCTGAATATACACTCAGGCGACCATATAAAATACTCGAAAATATTTTGTATGCTGTATTAAGGAGGGTTATTCCCCTATAGTTTCTACATTTCAATTGATCACCCTTTTTGTGTAGCGGGCAAACGGTGCCAATACACCACCCTTCCTGGATTTGTTCCTCATTCCAGGCTCTCAGTATGATTATATATATATTATATATATATATATATATATATATATATATATATATATATATATATATATATATATATATATATATATATAGTCAGAGTAGTCTCTACTATAGTTATAGTTATATAGTTGTAACGGTAGATAAACATTTTTAGTTTCTGTTTATTTTCGTTCGAAGATTTTGAGATGCAATTCGAATGTGTTTCTCTTACAAATATTTGTGATATAAATTAAAAGTCTAGTCAGAAAGAGAAAACAAAAATGCTACAACTTATTAACTATTAATATTAAGTGACTAACGCACCAACTGAGGAGCTTTTCTTGACAGCCTGTCGTACTAACTTTTTTTTATGATTCCCTATTCAAATGTATAAAACGTTCTAAGAAAAAATGTTCTCACTAATAATGCTTCTGAATATTCTCACTATAGTGTATTTTTATGTATGAGAGAGTAATAAAACAATAAATTATGTATGCAAATCCCTAAACTGTTGATACGGGTGACTCAATGAAAAACAGATATTTGTCAACAAGTTTACAGAAGTATATAGGAAAACAATTTTAAATTGAGTATGACCACCAGGTATAAAGGTTGGAGCAGAATAGAATACAATAGTTGTGAGGGTTACTAATCCCTAAATAAGGTTGCCAGTGTCGGAGTGATGGAGGTTAATAGGTACTAATGAAGTTGCAAGAAATGTAAGATGTTTATTTTATTGGTTATATATAACCAATAAAAGTTTAATAAGTACCTACCTATTTGCAAAATATAGTTTAATTCTTTAGATAAAATAAAACGTTTTATTTTATCTGAAATGAGTGCATTCCACGAAGTAAGGGTTTCAACAATCAAACATTTAATTCTTTAATTCCAGGAATCTACGACAGTAATTGACTAGATAATTACCTTCTAAACTTATTCCACAGAAAATGTGATAGTGGGTTTTTCCATTTTGTAGGAAGGTCCAAGTGGCGTATTCAAAATTCTTAACAGTTCACTAAAAGTAGGTACTTCAGTTGCAAGGTGCAGTTTATTGTGTATACTAGTGTTATGGAAAATTTGGAAGTGCCGTGTAAACGCCGAAAAATTGGTCCTTTAACAGTTAATGAAAAAACATTAATATTTAATTGTTTTAAATGATTTACAGACAAACGTTTATATGAAAGTGTTGATGAGACCGTTGAGTTAGTTAGCAGTACACTTGGTGTTGGTAAATCTACGATTTACAGAGTTATTAAAGAAGAGAAATGTGGTAGTTTTCATATGCCACGTAATGCTCCACGGAAACCAAAATTTCAAATAGAATATCATTTTAAAGAAGGACTTCGACGGAAAGTGCATGAATTCTTCTTTAGACAAGAATTTCCAACATTGGATAAAGTTCTTGTCTCAGTTCGAGATGATAAGGATTACCCAGGAATGAGTCGAAGTACGTTATGGAAACTTTTAAAAGAAATAGGCTTCCGCTGGAAAAAGAATCCCAGAAAGTCTATTTTATTAGAAAGAAGCGATATTGTCATATGGAGAAGACATTTTCTAAGAACCATAAAGGAAATGAGAAACCAAAAAAGAAAAATATTTTATCTTGATGAAACATGGATCAACGAGGGTCATACACCAAATAAATTTTGGCAGGATGAAACTGCTACAAGTCAAAGGCACGCTTTTGTAAATAACTTATCTACTGGTTTAAACCCACCATCAGGAAAGGGACGCAGGCTGATAATAGTACACATTGGCAGTTCAGACGGTTTTGTTGAAGGTGGTTTATTAACTTTTGAATCAACTCGTACCGGTGACTACCATGAAGACATGAACGCTGATGTCTTTCAAGAATGGTTCGAACAAATGATAGATCTTCTTCCTAAGAACTGTGTAATAGTAATGGATAATGCAAGTTATCACTCCAGACTTATAGAAGGACTGCCCACAACCAAGTGGTTAAAAAAAGACTTGCAGAATTAGCTGAGTTCAAAAAATATTACGTACCATCCCGGATCTATAAGAAAGGAACTTTATTCGTTGTGTGCCCTTCATAAAGAAAAATTTAAAAAATACGAAATTGATGAAATTGCCAAAAATCGTGGAATGACAGTACTTAGATCCCCACCATATCATTGTGAATTAATCCCGATTGAACTGGTATGGGCACAGATAAAGAGTGAAGTTTCAAAAAAAATACCACTTTTAAAATTCATGATGTTAAACAGTTGTTTTTGGAGGCCATAAATAATGTAAAACCTGAAAACTGGGAAAAGGCAGTAAATCACACTATTAAAGAAGAGGAAAAAATGTGGAAGCTGGTCAATATTGCTGATAAAATGATCGAGCCAGTTATTATAAATCTTGGTTCTGAAAGTTCATCTTCTGAATCTGATTTGGATTTGTAACAAGTAGCTGTAAGTTTTATATTAATATTTTTATTCATCTATTTAACATACCTTAGACGGTTTTAAAAACTCTTTTTCTCTTTTGTAATTTTTAAAAATTAAAAAAAATGTGAATTTTTTAAAACCCTTTTTAATGTAGGCCAGTCAGTTCTAATATAGTGTGTGATAAAAGAGGTCACTTTTGTTTACATATACATAACACTTTATAACACTGAAATAATTCATTTATTTTTTACAATTATTCAAAGTAATTTTTCAATTAATCTTGAGCACGCCCATGGAGTGGTCGCAGGTACCAGTTAAAATTATGCTAATTACTCTCTCGTTCATAAAAATAAACTATAATAATATCACACAAGATGTTTCCTTGTAAGCTTTCTTAAACTATAGTTTAAAACTTTCTTTTTCTTTAACTCTATTCTGATTTTATTCTTATCTCAAACGATTTTGTTTTAATAATTACGCCTTCTGTATCTGTTAAACCAAATAAATACTAACATAATACTATTAATTTATATAATAATTAACCATATATTTATTGTTTCATATTCACTTATACTTTAAGAAATGCGCAGTGCCTTTCTTCTACAGCGTTCTCCTCGTCACTTCTTCGGTTTGTTTGATTTGTTTGACTTGCCGACACGACAGTTATTTTCCACACTTCAGTAACTTTTATCAGAATCTTATAGCTTCGAATCTACATGGAAACGTTTTTAACTCAGTCGACAATATGTAGTATTTTCTGTGCCGGAACGCCGAAACGTAGTTATGAAAATTGTACTTTTCGAATGCGTTTAAAATCAAGAGTAGAACGAAATGTGATTTTCAACTTTTCTTTTGTGTGAATATACACAATGGCGAGTATACGAACATAAGCTTCAATGCAAGAACTACGAACTATGTTACACAATAATGAGGTTTCTAGCAGTTGTTATTCCATGAGTAAAATATCTGCATTTGAAAAGCATTAAAGCTGGAAAGTAAATTAAATAAAAATAATAACGAGATCGTAGTCTATTAAAACAAGCGAAAGAATGAGTATTGTTGATAAGGAAAGGACAAAAAGACTTCTAAAACCAAAGAGGAATAAACTTGACTCATTTTTTAATAGTTCTTTGAAGTTTCTCAATTTAGAGTAGTATTGAGTTGTAAATACTATCGAAAAGGTACACAAATTTGTTAATGGAAGTAATACATATTCGTTACTTTATTTACAGAGCTGCTATGACTACGATAATATTTTTTCATCTATACAATTCTACGAGTGACATCCATAGCTTAATTGCTTTTTCAATTGTTAGTTTAACCGAGCCATTACCGTGCTTCAGAGGGCACGTAAATCAATCGGTCCCGGCTAGGAAAGTAATCGTTAACACAAACCTGAGTCAGAACGTTACAAGAATAGAAAATGTATAAGTAGAAAGGGCCTCACTTCACGCCACTTTGACCTTTGACCTCTGAATTCACAACAAGTCTCAATCAGATCTCGAACAGGTCTCGGAACTCGTACCTGTTCGAGACCTGATCAAGACCTGTTCAAGACCTGTTCGAGACATGATCAGTACCTGTTCGAGACCTGATTGAGAACTGTTGTGATGTCAGAGGTCAAAGGTCAAAGTGGGGTGAAACGGTTTCTGAAAAGAAAATGATCCCTAGTTAATTATATTGTAGCATTTTTGGTTCCATTCTGTATAAAGTTTGATTTCACGTGTTTCAAATCCCATTCTGTGTAAGGTTTTAATTTGCATTTTTTAAAATCTTGGAAGAAAAACCCTTTAGTGTTGTGTCTTCGAACGAGAATAAACAAAATTTAAATGTTTACTTTCAAACTATCTTGGGTACATTACATTTGCCTATAAGCGCTAACCAATCGCCCACTAGGTGGTAATCGAGATTGTGGTGATATCTGTAAAATATGATTATTCCCGGTTGAGATCTTGGTAGGTCGGGGTTCTGGAGTTTCGTAAAGTGCTGGCTTTGTCCCAGTACAACCAATTTTTGTTTAGCTCATCTGAAAATCAAATTGACTTTATGGTAGCCAACATATTCGCTACTCAACGATCGATAACGGTCATGGAACTAGAACAAGAGGGACTTAAGCTATTTAAAAAGAAAAAAAATTGAGATTTTTTTAAATTTAGGTCTCTTTCTAAGTTTCTGGTTTCCTTTTTATGATGTTTTTAACTTTATTGCTAGACTGTATACTCGTAAAACTGAGAAATGTAGCCAGAAAGGCTATTTATTAATGTTATTTGAAGCAAGATATAGATACTTACTTTAATAGATATAGCAATTTATTAATTTTAATGGAGTTCAAAAGATCTTTCTCTTTTAATTTTCTTAAATACCTTGACGGGTGTGGTTCGATTCACATAGCTTATTTTCAGCTTTCTTTTGTAAACCCAGAGTATAAAGGATTCAAATCTGATGGTAGTCTTTCTTTAACGTCTAGGCTTCCATTTCGTAAAAAACATCAAGAACAGAAAGCTTTTCGGCAGTATTATCTTTAACTTCATTGTGATGTATCTTGTTTGTTACTATTCTTACATATTTTTTTTTAGTTTATTCTTCTTCCGGGTTTGGACCGTGTCATTTGTGAGTGACCCAAAAGTGGGTTTATCTCGACGTTTCACTACAATTGTATGTAGCTTCTTCAGGAGAACAAAGAAAAAGAAAAAGAAAACAAAAGACAGGAAGATGGGTAGTTAGCAACGGTAACTCAGTTACTCAACGCAACCAGAGGCGAATACTAACTACCAAGATGGGCATTTGGTCACAGTAACTCAACTACTCAACGCAGCCAGAGGTGAAAACCAAATGCCAGGACAGGGATTCACGTCCAACAGGTCAGAACACTAACGCGTCGAGAGGACGTATCGACAAACTTCGTGGCGCGAACGTTAAGAAGCGCGCGCTGGCCAATCATGTGGCTGCATCGTGGTAGCGGGACCGGACGGCGGCTCTAGACTGAGATTCCAGAAGGGAGACAAGTAGTATCCTTCCTCTCGATTGATATTATGTGGATTTTTTCGGATTTCTAGAGATTCGCGGATTTTCCTGGAATAAAATAAGGGACTCTTAGAAATAATATGGGTTTTTTCGAACAATATGGAATGACCGGTTTCTTGGCAGTGTTCTGCAACTGCAGAATGGGAGAAAAGACCTGATCGAATGCATCTTTGATGCTCTTGAATCCGAGTTTTGACGGAACGACCAGTTTCGCCAATATACACATGTCCACATGAACAAGGAATAGAATAGACACCACAGGAAGATAGGGGCGGTAATGGGTCCTTAGGAGAGGGTAGATATTGTGAGATTTTCTTGGGTGGTCGAAAAGTAGTCCTGATACCTTCTTTGCGAAGAATTTTGCCAATCCTATCAGTGACATTTCGAATATACGGAAGAAAAGCGACAGGAGTATTACCCGAAGATTCTGAATCTGTCGTCCTAGGGTGTAAAGGGGGGAATAAACTATAATTCTGACTCTGGCCGTGGAAGCCTACGATTTCATATTTTTTTTTTGTTTATTTCTTATTTTCACTACTAATTCTTTCCAAATATTAAGTTTTCTAGTGTATAGATCTTATAGGCACTCGGCTGTTAGGATCATTTTGCACGAATCTGACATATGATCCATTTCTCTTGAAGTCAAGAGGTTGAAAAAAGCTCTTTACAGAAGATGCATATTCATCGTCAGCGTCATCAGCAAATAACTGAACTATCACTGTTTGCTTTCTTTTCAATGAACACTTTTCGCCTAAATTTCAGATTTTATTAGTTCTTTTGCAGCTTTTTGGCTACTTTTATATCAGATGTAGAGTAAAGAACTCCATATTTTACTCGATTTCTGTTAGTCTTGCGTTTAGTCTGACTGGCAGCTGAAAGAGGTCTTATTTCGGCGACTATTATGGAACTTAATGGACCTGACATATCTACACTTATTGAGTTAGGAATAGCTTTGTCATGCAAAGGATTATCACTTGATTGATTCTCGATTCTAAGATTAGGTTTAGCTATATTTGGATCGTCTGGAGCCTTGGGTATGTCGGTAGTCTCTGCTGGGGCAAATAAATAATCGGGAAAATGTCTGCATTTAGTAGACATATTCATGTTCAAATAAAACCTCTTTGAGCATTTTTTTAATGTCGCTTTAATAAAGCCTTCTTTAAATAAAGCAGCAACCTGGTGTTACAGTCGTTCCTGGGTGGCTTCTAATCCAGTTATTTAGTGCTTGGTTAAAATAGGTGTTTAAGTGTCCGATAAAACTTTTTTTAATTAGCCTTACAAACTTTACGAAATGCTTTTATCCATCCATTTTCTTGGGTGAATCCTACAGCTCCTACTGGTACATTGTCCGTCTAGCTTCATATAAATTAATCCTGGTAGGATGAAAGTTTTGACAGTATTCATATAACATACTTACCACTGTTAAATGTTGACCTCATTCTGCGCTTGATAAGACTTCTACTTGCTTTCTTCTCTTAGTAGCGAAAATCTTACCGTTTTGCTCTGGGACAATGAATAAGCCCGATTCGTATGTGTTCCATATTTCATGTTGCTCAAAATTATTATTTCTAATTATATTTTTTGTTAATTTTTCGTATAAGTATAATCGAATTTGTGCGTTATTAAAAGACATTGAGGGATTTCTCTCCCTAAATCCTCTTAATCAACCCCAGTCTGCTATTTTGGTTTGATGCGAAAATCTATGAGGTATCTGTTTGCCTTTGCTACTTCGTAAGCCAATCTTCTCACTGCAACTGTTGTCATACCAAAAAACCTGCTTTCTAAATCCTTAAGGTGTTCAAAAATTTCTCGTTCCAAATTTTGACTAAACGTAACTCACTATTATTTAGTTATTCAGAACTATATTCAGTTATTCAGAAATTAGACACTTTTTTAGGGAGGCTACAAGAAATTATTGCGTGTGTTGATAAAGTCAAAATTCATGTGAATGATTCTCACACAAGAAATATCACGTGTTTCCCTCACAAAGTAGCCCTACAGCAATTTATGCTATGCCATCTCACCCAGTATTCCATCTCAGGCATACTTCCCCTACACATGTCTAAGTATCATGGAGGTTGCTGATAATTTGGATGTCGCTCTAATATATTTTTCATTTCGACTCAATATATAAATCAGGAAATGTATATTTTTAACTAGCAGTTAAATCGTATTGACAAGTAAGTCTGTATTCAATTTTATATTCAATTAACGGAACAACTCGTCTTATTAGCGAAGATCAGTTTTAAAAGCACTAGTAAACATAATAATATCTATCATAAATATTATTTGTTATTATTGCGACTTAAAATTAATGATCTACAAATCAGGAATTGAAGTATTTCACCTTGTACCGTCGTACTATTTTAGAATTTGAATGATAGGTATTGAAAATCTACGTGTGTGGTTGAATTTAAAACCTGTTAATTGCTAGGAGCAAAAACTATTTCGATTTTTTTTATGTCCATGTTTATTCTGTCTTAAATAAACATATAGAAATAAAGTTCGGTACAAAGTTTTCTTCACAGTGTAAATTATTATGTTAGCATTACATAAGATGATATTAAAAACATATACAAAAGTATGATAATTAGGGAAAAGGGGGCAATATGACGATAGTAAGCTTAAAAAATTCTTAGAACTGATATTTTTTCCTTATACCGAATGCATGCAACTACAAGGTAATTGGCTGTTTGGCTGATATATTAAATTTAGATTACCTAAGGGTTAATATTTCAAATAAAAATTTTAAAATTTATCTTTATCAGTTATCTCAGAAAGAAACAAATTAAAGTAAAATGTATTTATTCTTCAACTACTGCAATACTTGTACTATGTCCTACATTTTTACAAGCACCAATCACAAGTCCATTGTTTTACCTTTACTTCTTGACACTATCCATTCCGGCGTATTCAGTATGAGCCCATTTCGAACACCTGCTGCAGCAATACCATAGCTCATCTTTTCCTCTTTTACTGCAGGTTATTCAATCTCTTTCTTCCTCCGTTATCAGTGTCAGCGTATCCCAATTCTACCGACGAGTTAGAAAAGTCGTCAAATTTTATTTTTCTTTTAGTCGTTTTTCCTTTACCTTTATCCAGAGTTAATTTATAATTTTTGTTGCTGAAAGTTAGAGTCTTTGCTTCTATTTTGTTTTTCAATTTTCTTCTGCTCTTTTATATTCCCTTTTCTTTCTTTTGGATATTTGGCATTTCCTCTTTGACCTCTACATTTTCCAAAGCAGACGTAGTTTGAACCTTCATTGAAATTGGTTTATCTTTATTTGTTGTTAAAGATGCCTCAAAATCAAGCGTATCAAACATCAGGCTTTCAACAGGATATATGCCAGTGGCTCTAAAACCACTAAGAGCATTTGAAACAGTTGCGGTTTTTAAGTACGCTTCCCTTAATAAGGTTGCAGTGTCATACAATGTTATAAGACGACCCGTATTATTGATCAAACAATCTTCGCAAGCACCTGAGTATACTGTTTTCAGAGGTCCATATATTGACACATCCAATGGTTACATACGGTGGCTGGTATGCGGTGGAAAACCAAGTGATTTTTCCGGCATAGCGTAATGACTTCCAAAGAAACGTGTCTGGGTCAAATTAACACTAACACAAGCTTATTTTTGCTGGGACGAGCGTGTTGAATGAAATGTTCCAAATATTTAACAACATTTTTAGAAGTCATCCATCCAGAAGGATAAGCTTTTGCCATGGTCCAGTCGGGGGCTTCATTTTTAAAAGCTGGTTGCATCGAAATATTAGGAACAGTGGTATAAAATTTCAAATGGCATTCATGCCATAAACGGCAGTCACGTTAGCCTCTTTTTCTGGTTGCCTTTTGGGGTTAATATTTTAGGATCCTTGGTAGGAACTGAAGAAAAACCGGTTTCATCAACCGTAGATAGATCAGTGTCTTAGTTTTCAAAGTGTCTGGCCTGGCATGATTTATTTCCTCACTGATCACATATTAATTCTTAATCGCATAAGTTTTCATTAAAGTTTAGTTAAAATTCTTTTCCTCTATCCTATATCTTTTTAAGTTAATAAATAAACAAATATTTTAGACGCTATAAAAGAAAAATCCAGGCTAGAATAGTCACAATAAAAAACGTACATATCTTATACCCAGAAATAACTACTAAATCAGTTTTTATGACAAGACAACTCCATAAACTTTTATGTGATATACTTTTTGAGACCTCTAATGGTGAAACAGATGTTCAAAGCCGAATTGTCTCTCGCCGTATTGTTTTATTGTCACATTGAAATGAACAACATGGATAATCAGAAAATGTATCTTTTCAGTTATGGAGCTGGCAGAATTAAAAATAGTCTTTTGTTGTTGGTTACTGTGTATAATTTTGTACAATGTATATACCCACAAAAAATTTTTATTGAACGATATAACAATGGTCGGTTTGGACATATTGTTTCATGTTATTTGCGAGGATCGTTTGATAACTCTATGAATTAACACAGGGATGGCTCAAATTTGTTGGAATCTTCTTTATTTTTGCAATACCATTTTACTGACCATGTAAATAGCATATACAGGGTGTTGGTAAAACAGTGTGGCAAACTTCATTGGATGATTCTGCATGAAAAAATAATGACAGCTGCAATATAAACGTATGTACCCAAAACCTCCGTTTCGGAGATAAAGGGTGCTGACATTTTTCTTTCAAAATAAATATTTATTTATAGTCTAGGGGCAAAGGAAGGTTTTGTGGCCGATTGAAGTTCATGAGATTTTACAACTGATTTTTATTGATTTTTTACCTCGCTGAATCCGAATCTTCAACATGATAATGTATAAAACATTAAAATAAAATAAAAAAAACTTTGAAACATTAAAATTGGTCCATTAGAAGCCGATTATTGCAAATTTATTATTAAAAACTAACAAATTATCGACTATATATCAGACATTTTTGTCTCTAACTTTCCTTCTGCTAAACGTAAAAAGATATAAAGCACCTCATTTTAAAACTATGATTATAAGTTTTAAAATGAAAGTAAAAACGCTATGAGAGTTTTAGCTATTTCTCCGTGTAAAATCCCATAAGAAATCGCTAACTTTCATTTTAGTCATTTTTTTTGGGCTTTTTGTGGTAGCGGTTTTTCATAAAACGGCTCTTTGGATCTTGACGTAAGAGGGTTCGCTGAAAAGGTGTGGGGATGACGAATATGCTGAGACAAAAACAAATACATTTACATTGCCAAAGGGACACTATATCGTATCGCAGCTGTGATTGGTCCAATTTTGACATGCGAGGCATTAAATTAAAGGAGATTGGGCATCGAGGGTAACTGAGAAAGAAAAAACAAACATGACAGCATTGATAAAGAGGCACTATATCGTATCTTAGTTGTTATTGCTTAAATTTTGACGTATGAGACGTTAAATGAAAGGGGAGGGGATATCTCCTGCGTTAAGATGAAAAAATCAAACAGGATGTCAGGAAGTCCTTTCACTTATTATTTAACTATTCCTAAACCATTGAACATACCTACGTATACACGTTTTACAAATATACAAACACAAGCTGCTTGCGGCTAGCGTTTCTTTTATTTTCTGAGGGTGGAAATTTCTAAAAACCGAACCAGGTTAACCCATCTCTAGGGATGGCTGGAGTGTGTTGAATTCAAGATAAAGGAAGAATAACAGAGCCCATTTTCCCTCCTAGAAGAAAGTCCTGCAAACGGACGCCTTCCTGTTATCCTGCATACCAATAAGCCGCTAACTGGCAAATGTCCTTTTACATAACCTCCCATCAAGCTTTCAGTTTCTAACTTCACCTGACAAATCAATCAAATCGCCTTCTCATGTCACCTTTTCATGATGATCGAACTTCTACAGGTCTGCTGTTACAAAAAACCCATCCAACAAACACTTTCTATTCTTTAACTATGTCCAAGCCTTCTAGCACCTATTGGTCGTCGCACAAAAGACACTTTTTCTCTTTCCGTCACTTCTTGTAATAATGTACAGAGTCAAAACAATTCTTCTTCTTTCTTAAAACAATTTTTGTAATATTCCACTAAGGTGTCACTGAAAAGGTTAGAACGTAAGCAACGTGTGAGGTATCACCGAAAATAGAACGATTAGAATATGACGACATAGAAATGAAACAAGGCGTCATACCAAATGAAAATAATCTACCATTTGAATGATCAATCAAAGAAGGTATAGAATTCTTACAGTATGACCAAACCGTCGAACATCCACTATAATATACAAATCTCCTCTGACTAATCATTACAATACATAGATCTCCACTGAATTTACACCCCGACAAGGTTCTAACATTTATACACAAGTCTCCTCTGATTGATTACTACTTTAGAAAGATCTCCCATATACCATTCTTATCTTAGTATGGTCAAACCAAGGAATAGGATCCTGGACACCCAAATAAAGAGCATGGAAAATGGAACGTTTACTTTGGACAGAAAAATCCTGTGATGGACATTTAAGTCAACCTTCGACAAAAGTTTAGTACAAATTACGTTCTCTGTTAAAGATGCTACAGTCTAACTATTCTAAATGAAATTCCAAGAATAATCGCATTCAACAAGTGTTTAGTAATTATTTTATGTTTCTGTAACATTTTTTCTTTGTATGATTTTTGTATCGCCATCCCATATTGAGTTTTGTAAAATTTTCATCTCTTTTCATTTGCTTCATTCTTTTTTTGAAATACATTTCTTACCTCTATTACACTTGGAGATTGATTTAACGAGTAGTTCATGCTCTGATGTATGTTTATCTAAATTGCTTACGCCTCTGCTCACTAGGGTAAAAATTTCATTGCGTATACTTGTACAGAATTTTCCTCTCGAATGTAACCATTATGATTAAAATACTCTTCTCTCGTAATGGGAGTGAGGTTTACCTAAAAGTCTATCTTCATCTCGACGAAGAGGTTTTAGACCATCAGCACAGGCAATGTATCTCACAACACCAACACAATGATCCAAACTAATAATTTTTCTAAATGCAGTTTTTGGATGTAGTCTTTTCCCTGCACGTTCTATTTTCTTTTTGTAAACCAACATGTAGATGTATAATAGAGAAGTTCCCCTAAATATTATAAAAACTATCGAAAACATGTACCAAAAAAAACAAAATGGAAGTCAAAATCGATAGACAACTTACAGAACCTATGGAAATAGGCAGCGGAATAAGACAAGGGGATTCATTGAGCCTGATGCTCTTCAATTTAATCATGGATGAAATCAGCAAAAGCGTTAACAAAGGAAGAGCATACAGAATGGGAAACAAAGAAATTAAAATACTCTGTTACGCAGACGACGCAATATTGATAGCACACGATGAAGATAGTCTGCAAAAACCGGTCCACAGATTTAACATAAGAGCAGAAGAATGTAATATGCCAATCTTATGTCAGAAAACTAAAACAATGGTAGTCAGCAAAGAACCAATCAGATGTAAAATAGAAATTGATGGCATCAGTGTTGAACTAGTAATGGAAATAAATTACCTGGGAATTACACTGTCTACCAATGAAGACCCGGAAAAAGAAGTGAGAGATCAAGTACAAAAAGCAAATAGACTGGCAGGATGCCTTAATAATAGTATATGGCAAAATAAACACATTAACACTAAAATGAAGTGAAGAATTTATAAAGGCAGTATAAGACCAATAATGATGTATGCCTCAGAAACAAGACCCGACACAGCCACAACGCAAAGGCTACTCGAAACTGCAGAGATGAGAGTACTGAAAAGAATTACAGGAAATCCGCTTAGAGATCGAAAAATAAGTGAAGACATTAAAAGCAAATGTAACGTACAGTGTAGAAATGAATGGACACAAAATAAAAAAATAATAATGGAATAACCACATACGCAGACTGGAGGAGACCCGTGTCGTCAAAATAGCAAGATATCATAGCAAGTAACCAATCGGCAGAATCGGCTTTCATAGAGGTATTAATCCGCCAACGAACAAGCAGAATTGCTTATAGAGAGGAAGAAGAAGAAGAACATTGTAGATCCATTTGTAAAGTAAAATAATGAATGGAGGTGTTTATGTGCAGTACTTCCATCGTCTGCTATTAAATGACATCGGCAAATGAAATATCATTAATTAGGAGCACACGCTAGAAGAGAAAAGTTACGACAAATTTTATTTAATAAAGTTATATTAATTTAAAATCTACGATTTATGTGTAAAAAAAATCGAATTTTTTGATGGTGGTATGAGATCAAAAAATTTTGTATCATATTAATGACACAAAATTAATAATAATGTTAACGAGTTCTGTAGTACAATGGAAAAGGAAGATTTTGAGTTTTACTAAACTCATTTTGATGCAGTTTTTGCTAAAATACAGTACTTTGAAATTGACTCAGCTGATACATTTCTTAAATCGTTCATTATTGTTTGTAGAATAATAATTTATTATTTCATTTATTTATCATTTAATAATAAAACTATACATCATCGTTTTCTTCATCATCATCAGTGGTGCTACAGCTCTAGTTGAGCCTTGACCTTCCCCAGTCTATTTCGCCAGTCGTTTCTGTTCATCGCCAACCGTTGCCAATTTGCCGCGCCGATTTTCCTTGCGTCCTCGTCCACACCGTCCCTCCATCTCAGTCGTGGTCTGCCTCTACTCCTATTTCCCACTGGGACCGATAATAGAGTTCGTCTGGGTGGGTAATTTTCATTTGCTCTTGACACATGTCCAGCCCATCTAAGCCTGCCTATTTTTATGAAGGATATTACATCTCTACCATTTACTATTTTTTTATATTTCTCGTACAATTTGAAATTATATCGCCTTCTCCAAATACAATTCTCACAGAATGCGCCCATTATTCTTCTTAGTATCTTCCTTTCGAAGACGAGCAGAAGATTTGCATCTGTTTTGGAGATGGTCCATGTTTCTGACCCATATGTCAGCACTGGTAGGATGAGTGTTCGATATATTATTAGTTTGGTTTTCTGGTTTAAATTTCTGTTTTTTAGCTGCTTGCTTAGTCCAAAATAACATTTGTTTGCTAGCAGTACCCTCCGTTTAACTTCTTCAGATGTGTCATTATCGTTTGTTATGAGAGAACCCAAATATGTAAACTTATTTACTACCTCAAAATTATATTGGTCTATACTGAAGTTTTGTTCGGCGTTTCTAGCTCTATCTCTGTTATTTGGAATAGATGCTGGCATTTTGGTTTTTTCCTCGTTTATTTTAAGGCCCATATTTTGTGCGGCTGTCAAGAAGGTGGAAGTCATCTCTTTAAGTCCTCGTGTAGTACGTGCAATCAAATCCAAATCGTCAGCGTACGCCATAATCTGCGTTGATTTATTAAAGATTGTTCCCCTATTGTGTAACTCGGCATCTCTTATAGTTTTTTCTAACGCTATATTAAAGAGAAGGCACGCCAGCGCGTCTCCCTGCCGTAACCCTGCATATGTTTCAAACGCTTGTGACATATTGCCTTGTATTTGCACTCTGCAGATCACTTACTCATAGTTGTTTTTACGAGCCTTATAAATTTATGGAGATGTTAAGTTCATTCATGGCTTCGTATAGTTTACCTCTTAGGACGCTATCATACGTTGACTTAAAGTCCACAAAGAGATGGAACGTGTCAATATTAAATTCATTGATTTTTTCTAAGATTTGACGTAGCACAAAAATCTGGTCAATTGTTGACCTACCTGGCCTAAAACCGCTTTGATAGTCACCAAGGATTTCTTCCTCGTACGTACTTAAACGGCTGTACAGGGTGTTGGAGAATATTTTGTACATTGTATTCAGAAGAGTTATACCCCTATAATTTTTACATTCCAACAAATCTCCCTTTTTGTGTAGTGGACATATGATTCCAGTGCACCATTCCTCTGGCATTTGTTCTTCTTCCCAGACTTTGACTATTATGTTGTGAATTTGGTGCATAATGCTGTTACCTCCATGTTTGATGAGCTCTGCGGGGATACAATCCACTCCTGGGGACTTGCTATTTTTGAGTCGTGTGATTGCGTCTTTCACTTCAAATATTGAAGGAGGTTCTACGTGAGTGTTATTTCTTGGTCTTTGGGGTGACGCATCATTTTCCACTTCGGTACCAAGTAGTTCTTTGAAGTGCTCAACCCATCTGCTTTGTACTGCGTCAGCGGTACTGACTATATGTCCATTTTTGTCTCTACACATCGTCAGCCGTGGTTTAAATTCTTTTCTTGTATTATTTAGGATATTATAGAACTTTCTAGTTTCATTTTGCCCCTTTAATGGTTGAAGCTCTTGCATAATATGGTTTTCGAAGGTCCGCTTTTTCCTTCGATGTATGCGTTTTTCCTTCTTCCTAAGATCTTTGTACATTTGCTCCTTATCCCGTGTTCTTCGTTGTTGCATAAGTTTAAAACCGTGAACCAAAACGGACTAAGGTATGGTAACCCTAACAGAAGAGTCCCTGGCCCTCCAGGTTGGAGGTTGGGCTTAGGGCTAACAACTCTACCCCGTAAAAAAATATCGTTACGAAATCTACAGCTAAAGAAACCGGACGGAACTTACGACGACGACCAATGCAACGAAATAAGGACAAAGATTTAAAAATTTACACGTGGAATGTGCGGACACTTTATGAACCTGGAAATCTTAAAAAATTAATAGACATACTAACTCAATATAAAGCACACATTACTGCTGTGCAAGAAGTAAGATGGACTGGCCAAGGAATTATCCAAAAGAGACAATGCGATATATATTACAGCTGTCATCGTTTTCTTAATCATTATAATTTGCACTGTAATTGTTTTTTCATGTTTTTTTTGTTAAAATGGGTCATGTTTAGTGCCATTTAATAGATTTTAAAAATATTGAAAACTTAGGGAGAATTAGAAAAAAGTTACTTTAATAATTATTATTGAGGAATGAAGAAGTTGTAGAAAAAAAGCAATGATGCTAATCTTAAGAAGTAGGTACACTTAATAATGGTAATTTTGTCTATGAAAAATTCAATAATTAAAATAAATTTTGAGCTACCAAATAAATTATATGACCTTTAAACAACTAACAAATAGATTAGACAAATAGACAAATAGTTTAGATATTCTGTATTTTTTACCGGTATAATTTTCTTTTGATTTGAGTTTAACCATTAAATATATTAAATCAAACGTTAAACCGCCCATGCCAATGTTACGCAAACCAACTTACACCATCTCATTCGAAGTTTCGTATTATTACACCAAAATTTACAACAGTTATGTTTTTCTTTTGAACAATTGAAGGGGTTAGAATAAAAAGGGTGCAAGTGCATTTTTGACATATTTCGAGATAAGTACGGCTCTGAACAGATAAGGTACATATTTATTAGAATAAAAATTCGAGAAGTGATTTTTAATACATTTGGAGCCATCTATTGCATAGTAGAAAAATTAGATGAATGAAGGTGCAGTTTCCGTTGGAATAGAAAGGGTGTAGACGCACTTGCACCCTTGTTATTCCAACCGAAAGAACCATTTATGTAATTGTACCCTTCCTATTACTAGAAGAACTAACTGTTTTTCTAAACACGTGCTACGATTGTGTTAGTAGTTTATTGATTAGTTCATCGATTTACGAGCTGTTTTTCCAAAAAATAAAAATGGAAAGGACCGAAGGTAAGCCCCTTTGATTATTATTTTATTTTACAGCTATGATTAATATCCAAAACGTTAACAATAAAACTTTGTGGTTATATTTCTTCCATTATTATCTATATCTGCATAAAATTGTTAAATACTTATGTACATATTAATTTCGGGGTTACTGTTAAAAAACTATCCATTTTTTGTTATTTCGGTTTAATTCGATTAAGAATGTAAAATAATTTAAAAAATATTTTAAGGGGCGTAATAAGTGTATTTTTCATGACAGGGCATATTAAAAAAAAGCGTTTTTTTCGTAGTCTTAATTTAGTAAATTAAATATATATACCTATTTTAAGTATTTTTACTTTGGAAAATTTAATATTTATGCATAATTAGAAGCAAAAATAAATTAGGGACGTAGAATTATTATAGTGAAGACATAAATAAAAAGAATCCAAAAAATTTTAGGTATTTTAAAAGTTTAATCTCGCGTTGTAAATTATTATAAAACAATGTACAGTAGTAAACTATAAACTAAACTATAATCACTGCAAATATAACAGAAGAAACATCTACTACCTCACAGAAACGAAAATAAACTAAAGTACAGTTACGGGTAACAATATCGTTTTTATTATTTGAATAGTGTCACAGCAAGTTACAAATTATTTTTATACTTTCAGATCCTTACTATACGGATGAAGACGAAGAATACGTTCCATCATCTACTTCCGGATCAGACGCAAATGAAGACAATCTTGACTCTGATACCGCTGAAGGAGTTTTAACAGATGAGGTGCTTCATATTACTTCAGATAAAACAAGAAAAAGACTGCGACGTCCATCTGAATGGAAGATCAACAAAATAAAACGCTCTAGAACTGCAGGTAAAGAGTATGTGTCTAACAACAAGGTGCATAAAAATAAGTCACTGCAACCCTATCAGCATACATGTCGATACAAATGCAATATAAATATTTGTGAAGAAAACAGACAAGAACTTTTTAAAGCCTTCTATGATTTACCGTCATATGATCATCAGACTGCTTTTTTATCATCATGCATAAAAAAAACTAACGTAAATAGGAAGAAAATTGACAGCACAAACGAAAGAAAATTTAGCACAAATATATTTTTATTAGAAAAGCGTGTTTGTAAACAATTTTTTCTAAAAACTTTTGATATATCAAGTAAAAGATTTACATCTGTATGTGGTAAAACTAATCAGCTTGGTATTGCTGAGCCAGACAAAAGAGGAAAAGGACAAACTCACAGGAGGATGGAAAATGAGCAACGCAATTTTGTAATCAATCATATTAAAAGGTTTCCTAGATACACAAGCCATTATTCTAGAAAAGAAAATTCTCAGACGAAATACTTGTCACCCGATTTAAATATTAAGATTATGTATGACTTATACAAAACTACTTGCCAAGAGGAAAACAAGATTCCTGTGAAGCTCTCTTACTATCGACATATTTTCAACAGCGAATTTAACTTAAGCTTTCATCGTCCACATTCAGACACCTGTTCCCGCTGTGATTCCCATCAAAATATTATAAAATATTCTAATGATGATTCTAAAGTATCACACAGTAAGGTTCAGTTAGCTCTTCATCAGAAACGTGCCGAAAATGCCATAAACAAGAAGAAAAGCGACATCGAGAAATACAGATTTTCGACAGATACAGTAGTGGTATGCTTTGACCTGCAACAGTCTCTACCAACACCACTCTTGACCACATCCAAAGTATTTTATTTGAGACAACTTTGGACATACAACTTTTGTATTTACAATCTCCTAACCAATGAAGCTCACATGTATGTATGGTCTGAAAATATAGCTTCAAGGGGCTCACAAGAAATAGGGTCATGTCTATTAGACTTTGTAAAATCCTTGCCTCCTAGGATTAAAAGATTAGTCGCCTACAGTGATTCTTGTGGCGGCCAAAATAAAAATAAAAATATATGCAAATTATTTATGTTTTTGGTTAAAGCTACACAACTTGAAGAAATTGAACATACATTTTTAGAACCCGGTCACACATATATGGAGTGTGACCGGTCTTTTGGCCTTATAGAAAAATGCAAAAGAAAAATTTGTAGTAAAAAAAAAGTAAAAAGTAAAAAAAAAAGTAAAAATCTGTTGTAAAAAGTATTTATTCCTTCTGACTGGGCTGATGTAATAAAGTTGGCTTCTAAACGTTTTTCTTTACATCTCATGAACAAAGAGCATTTCTTTTCATTTTCACATCTGAATGCTACAATAGGCGACCCAAAAAAGGATGTCGAAGGATATAGTTTGAAGTTCAGAGAAATTCGTCACTTCAAATATATCAAAAGTTTGGAGACCTATTCTTTTTATTTTAAGAGTACTCTAAGTGAAGATTTTCCTTTCACTACATGTACCTGTCCTTATTTGGGTAACAGTAGATCAGCCAATAATTTGGGAAAGATGTTATGTACCGAATTAAATGAGGATTCTCTGAGCATCAGCACAGCAAAATGGAAAAATTTGCAGTCGCTCATGGAATACATACCACCGCGACATCATGACTTTTATAAGGAATTAAAACATGGCAACGCAAAAAGGCAGAAAAAGGATAATAAACTTAAACAAACCAGTATTAGAGGTGCTGCATCAACATCAAAGCAGGTTACAGCTGATGCTTCTAATACTATAGATTCTGAAAGTGAGATGGATACGGCTTTACTTGACTCTGACTCAGATAATAATGTTTAGTTTAATGTTTGTAACTATATTTAATCTCAATAAAAATGTTTCTAAATTTTTTGTTTTTTCATTTTAATCAAATTGAACTAATGTTTGGAAAAAAAAGGGTGTAAGTGCTCCTTTTTTTAAAAAAAACCAAAATATTTTCCAAAACTTAAGGTGTAACTAAAACTTCAAATTTTGCTTCTAATAAAAGCAATCAAAGATATGAATTAAACATTTCCTGGACTTTTTTAAATTCAAACAACTTTAAGCTTAATTATCTCGAAACAGTGTTTATGCCACTTACACCCTTTTTATTCTAACCCCTTCAATTATCTTTTTCTTGGGAACTATAATATACCGTGACGCGGTTTCTACAGAAAAACGCAAAAAAGCCCCACGGTCACATCTAGTCGAGTTCAACGAATCTTTATAAATATAAATTGTGTTGGATTCTTGACTTTTACATCAGAGTATCGACCCACCGAAAGTTACCTTTGAAACAAACGATCTCGATAATTTAGACATTGTTTGGTGAAGGTGATTTAGTATCGGCGCGTTCTGTAAAAACGTGACATACTTGTTGAGGTGCATGGCGTTAAATGCCGATTTTGCACGGTTTCGGTTTCAAAAATAGCGTGCAATGTCTGCTGTAAATTTTAGTGAGTCTAATGCAATTCATTTGGACTTTTTGTCGCATATAACAGTAACATTTGAAACAGAAAAAAGTGGTTTGAGAAAGAGAAAATTGGTAATAATTAATAGTCCAAAAAATTGAAATACAAAAGAAATATAAAGGTTAGAGTACAGGAGGAAAGATAAAGAAGCTATTCTAAAATGAAAAAGATCAGTAATATAAAACTATACAACATAGAGACAAGACAACTATACAAACTAAAACACAGAAATCCATACAGACAGTAGCGCGCCTAGAATTTACCTCTGCGGGGGAGGGGTTTGGTTGGGCATCGAAATTTTTTTATGCTATGAGTAACAGTGTCGGAATAGGGTCATGGGGGGTTTAACCCACAACCCCCCGGGTGCGCCACTGCATACAGATACCAAAAAATGTGTCTGAATAACTATTAGTCATCATAAGAATTAAAGATAGAATATAATACAATAGAAATATGCTTTATTGTCACTGCCTTTTTTTCATTTCACGGACCTTAAGAAAAGAAGTTGCAGATTTAAGTTGCAAAGGCAGATGGTTGTATAATTTTTTTGCTGAATATAATATAGATTTCTTTACTAACTTAGTGAACGGGATTGGTAAATACACATTGAAGTTCTGGTTTAGTAGTCATGATTCGGTCTTGCTGGAAAAACATGTGGGGATTTACGAATTAAGCAAACAGTTTCTAAAATATATAAAGATGGAAGAGTTAAAATCACGTAATTTTTGAAGTAGCTTCTGCAATGTGTTCCTCTACTAATTCCAAAAAGATACCGTATTGCTCTTTTTTGTAATTTAAAAATACCATCAGATTGGGCAGCTGTACTAAAACCCCAAAAAGAAATTGTTGTTGTTGGAAGCTATTTTCTTGTGGCATTTTAAAGTAATTGCTATTTAAATGGGAATATGCCACAATTAAAGGTTAAAATACGTTTATTAACGTTTCAATTTCCACTTACGAAATCGTTCTTAAAATACATTAGTAAATTACTAATGTTTAATAATAATGCTAATGTTTAATTCAATTTACTAATGTTTGTATTTTGAGAACGATTTCCGAAGTGGAAATTGAAACGTCAATAAACGTATTTTAACCTTTAATTGCGGCTTATTCCCATTTAAATAGCAACTACCCAAACTTACTTTACTTTTTCGAGTCTGGATCCGACTACAGTTTTTCTGCCCAATATCGGGCTACGTCTACCGCCTTTATATTTGCGAGGGCAAAGTCTGCATACTCTCAGGTGCTCCACGTTCTGTATTTCCCCACATTCACAGAGTGCCTCGCTATCTGTCTTGATGCCCCATTTAATGAGGTTCTGTTTTACAGGGCAACACCTGTGCGCATGCGGTTGAGTGTCCGCCAGGTTCTCCAGTCCAGGTTCATTCCATTAGGTCGTTCTGGATGTAGGGGGAACACTTCGGGTGGTTCGACGCTGACATTTCTCATAGTAGATAGGGTAAGAGGCTTTGAGACCAACCCCTAAATTGCAACCCCTAAAATCGCAACCCCCGGTCGTAAGTTCCAAACGGCTTAACGTAGGATGACGTACGAGGGCTCGTTGGAAAGGGGATGAAAAATGGGGTTGAACGCGGTATGTGCCGTGCGCATCGGAGCATGCCAAAAGGTCATTATGGGGTATCTTCGTTTCTATTGGTCCGATTGGGGCGTACGAGGACTCGTTGGAAAGGGGATGAAAAATGGGGTTGAACGCGGTATGTGCCGTGCGCATCGGAGCATGCCAAAAGGTCATTATGAGGTATCTTCGTTTCCATTGGTCCGATCGTGACGTACGAGGGCTCGTTGGAACGGGGAGAAGGCGGGGAGACAAAAAACAAAGATGGCGGCGTTGCCAAATGGGCGTTAAAACGTATCTTCGTTGCTATTGATTGGATTTTGACGTATGAGGTGTCAAAGCGTTGGATGTCACGTGACATTCGACGCAGGACGTGACATTTGTCACAGAACGTGACATTCGACGCAGGACGTGAAATGTCACGTGAAATGATGTGACATTCGACGTAGGACGTGACATTTGACGCAGGACGTGACATTTATGTGACATTTGACATAGAACGTACAATGACACGTGAATTGACGTGACATTCGACGCAGGACGTGACATTTATGTGACATTCGACGCAGGACATGACATTTATGTGACATTTGACGCAGAACGTGAAATGACGTGACATTCGACGCAGAACGTGAAAATGTTGCGTGAATAACGTGACATTCGACGCAGGACGTGACATATATGTGACATTTGTCGCAGAACGTGAAATGTAGGAATTACGTGACGTGAGACGTTTTGACGTAACAGTTATGTGTCAGTCAAGACATCGCTTGACATAAAACGTGACATTCAACATAGGACATATTCAGTAGTACTATGAATTCCATCGAGTACATACATAGGGTTATGGAATTTCAACGTAAACTTGATCAGTTAAATAGAGACATTAAATCATATGAGAATATAAAACAAATTAAAAGACAATTAGATAGCCTGCATATTGAGGACAAAACGTGGAAACCAAAAGAGTTAAATCTACAGCAGCAACAGCAAGACACCTGGATTTACGCCTGCAGAAAACTGCCACCAGCTTCATATCCATTGAGACGTATTCAACCAATACCATGGACGTTAGCAACAACACCAGCGAGCATATGAAAAGTGAAATAGACAATGTCTTTGCAATGTCTTGTGTAATATTAGCATCTGTATTTATTCTAATTTTAAAAATTATTTTCGAACTTGTAAGGAGAAAATTTGAATCTTCTTGTAATATAAGACTCGATCAATAAAGATGTGATAAATAAAAAAGCGTTTAATTTCTAATATATATTTATTTATACATAAAATTACAATGGCATTATGTTATTGGCAAACCAGTGACGTAGACGATCCACATTTCTTTCGGTGCATGAAAATAATCCAGAGGCATGACATGGGTTTGCAGTAGGGCCAACGTTTCCAGTAGCATGAGGTGTACCATCAAACTTGCAAACATCAATAATAATGGGAAAAACTCCAAAAACGTGACGTTTCTTATCCAAATATTCTGCTTTTTGTTCTCCTCTAACGTAGATGTAATCTGCTGCATACAACAACTTGGATTCTAGTATTTCATTGATTTTGGACAATTCTACGTGTCCATCAGAGTATCGAATTCCAAGCAGTTTTTTCTCCACGTATGATGCAGTCTTCTTATCCTCACTACTGAGCGCATTAAAAGGTTTCTGAGGCAAGAAGATGTAATGACTTCGTTTAAATCCTATTTCAATGGTAAGTTCTTTGGGAACAAACCATCCGTCCACATTGAATCCCTGAATGTCTACGAATGCTACTCTCATGATGACTGCTCGTGTACTACTGGCAATTTATGCATCTAATTTAGACTTTTTACAATTTCAGTGAGAGGGAAGTACTCCATTACACAGTCGTGAATTATAATGCAATAAGCCTTGGTATTTTCGGGAAAACCATTATTCGCTTCAATATCGAGTTTTACGTCAACAGTGGATGCTTTCATGCTTTCTTCTTGCTTCGAACAATCGATGACGAACAATGTGTGTTGTGCGAAACCTGAGAAATCGAGTAGAGGTCGCTTTTGTTGAGAATGTATGTAGCTAGGATAGAATTCGGTATAGTTGAAATAGGCCTCATTGTAGTCAGTTTTGCTAAAATCCAACTGCATTCTCTCGTTCGGCCAATATTCTCCATTTAAAGATAATCTGATACTTTGTATGTGGATATTGTCAAATAAGGTGGGATCGGCGTCGCTTTTGTCACGTTTATTGGTTTGAAAGAAAACAATGACATAACGAGGTCTTTCCACTGCATTGCTAGTTTTTACAGCCCAAACTTCACGTCTAGCGCCTTTGGTAAGTGCTGGTAATTCATGCAATTCCCACTTTCTAAAAGGAATAACTATAGGTTGATCTTGTTGAATGGATTTCATAAGTTCCAATTTAATATCATCATTGGGAAATATGTGCTTGACTCTAAGCTCAATATTGGTAATGTTAATCTTAACAGTTGTAACATGACCTGGAGTTTTTTCTTTGACAATTATGCAATCGTTGTCATTTCGAGCTCGAACTAGTCTTATTGTTTGACGACCACACGTAATCATAGGATAATCATTGAAAATGTTGAAAACATGCTTAAGAGGCATCTGTATGTTGAATGAATGATCGGCAGCATGTAGAATTGGATCCTTAGGGTAATTCCACCCCGCCATTGCCATATGACTGGAATCTTCTTGAGTATAACATGTCATAGCACGTACAGCGCTTACGATACCAGGATCCCGCACTGTTTCCATCTCCCTTGCGCTTTCGCTGTACGTACACGAATCGAAAAGAAAAGCACCCACATTATTTGCTAGTTTGACTTCACCATTGCCGTTTATTGCGAGCGATCCTTTAATGCATAACAAGGTTTCACTCATTGCAAAAAACGAGTCAACTTGATTGATGCTAAATTCTACAATGTCATTACAGTTGAATGATTTGATGAATGGTGCATATGTTCGGTATTCGGCCTTTCGAATCGATTCGTCAAACATCGGCTTACGATAAATATCAAATATTGGAGGCATTATGCTGTTTGAACGGGATCGTTTTCCATACATGGTTGTCATTTTTTCAGCTTAAAACCAAGTGATTGTAAAAACAATTTGTTTGCAAACGTAAGATGTTGCCGCTTAGATGAGGACGTACGATGTTGTCGCTCAGACGGCTGCACAACTAATGGTGTACTATGGGCAGTAGATTGTCTTATTACTAATCCCATTTCCCACGTGATCTAAGTTCCAACACCAAGGTGCTCTGTTCTCGAAAGTTTACAGGGCGTCCGTCTTGATCGACAGCCAACACAGTGATATTGGTAATTTCTCGTTGCGGTACAACAGGTAAATACAACAAATTGTGTGGAGTTTCGTCAATTGCGTACCCAGGATTTGATTGTATGACAAATTCGTAGATCGTGTGAGCAGGTCTGTTACCATCGAAGGCTCCGGTACTAATGTTGCATTCAAAGCGTATGCTAGATACTTTAATAATCCTAACAGGTCGATCTGAGGAATGTGTCTGTCCTGGAGTGAGAAGTGCAGGAGAAAATCCCAATACTGTACCAAGACTGTCAGGTTGCGTAAACGAAATCTTATATTTGCTGAAAATTTGACATTGCAACGTGTTGTGGTTAGGTTTCAGACTAAATATCGTTTCGGGCTTAAGCACATTATCAGCACCCAATTTCTTTTGTATATATTCTTCAATATCGGCAATTTCATAACATCCATCGGGGAAATCAAAGTGTTGTAATTGGTTTGTGTTATCGTAGTAATAAAACTTGTTATTTTCAATGTTTGGTATACTGTTGTAGGAATGGAAAGCACGAAGAGCTATTTCATAATCTTTGTTCGGATCCAACACGATCGGTGTGGGAGGTTGAAATGAGAATATGTAATTGGTGCTGTCTACTCTCAACAACTGCGACATGATGACTGACTCACGTCAATCTAGTAATAGGTTATTATATTAGAAAAACAATATTTACTTTAGTAGTTTTATTTGTTCCAAAAAGTTTACATAAATGACATTTAGCTTGAGAATCAGGTGGACCATCCCAGTGAGTCTTCCAATCAGGTCTGTTGTAATGTACATAGCAGGGAAGTAGTATCTGCAAGTTAAATTCTCCTCGATAGTCTTCAGGCAATTTATGCCATATACTTAACAATTCTGAAGGTCGTACAGTTCGTATAAGATAATCGAGCGGTATGTATTTTAGTTCTTCTTCACTGAATTCTGTAAAATATTTTTTGCGAAACATATGGTCCATAAGCAGATTCGTACTTTTAGTAGGCTCCATTATATAAAAACTTTAAGCATAAATGTCCACAAATAATTTGATTGTACGTTTGATACTGATGGTTATTATAGGAAATGTTGGCACGTGCACCACCCAGATACTTAACAAGTTCTTTGGTCGGCTTTAAATTACCAAATGAATCGAAATACTCTACGTCGCTGTTTATCTTTCTATATGCTACCCAATGTGTCCCGTTATGTGTGGACACATCCAAGTTTACTATTGCACATTCTCGTTGTCGTGGACCGTCTCTAGGCAGAGCGTCATTCATGAAAACGCCTCGAAAATGTGGTATTTTAAGTATTTTCGCATAATGTGCAATCTCCACATCATATAGCGGACGATTGGGTAGCTTTATTGGAAGTTTTTTTTCAAATACAAACCGAATCCACCTCTGGGTTTCTTACGTAGGTACAGACCCGAACCTATGTGTTCCATTGCTTTATTATGACGTATATCTTCTTCCAATTTCTTTTGGGCATTCTTTGCGTCGACTACAGTCTTGGCCACTCCGGCAGCACCCCCCGCTAAGGCCCCCAAAGCGGAAAGGCCTGCAAATAGAGGTATGAGGGGTAGAAAACCTCCGGATTTTAGTGGTAGTACTCGTGGAACATCAACTTCTTTACGACCACCAAGTCTTTTGATTATGGATTTTGCTATTCGTACAGCAGTCAAAGCAGTATCTGTTAACGATGCTCCTCTCTTCAGGGACTTTGCAATTTTTGAGACAACATCTCGATTGAATGAGTAACGTCCCCGTCGTCCACGACGAGAACATCCCATTCCCAACTTTCTCTTCGTCTTCATTCCGCCAGTTACAATTAAAGCAGCACTTTTTTCACCAATGCTAGCGTCTTTCGACTTGAAGCGCTCCCAGGCTCTATCTTCCAATTCTTTATCGGCCTTGTGACGTTCTTCGAGAGATGAATGCTGTGAATAAGCGATATCGTGTCGTTTGCAAGCTGCGTCTAACGGGTTAATTCCTGGATCTCCACGTGCAAGACGTTTTTGTAGTTTTGTTCCGGGACCGCAGTACTGATAACCGGGAATATGCAGCTCAATTGGCAGTTTATTAATTAGAGAGTTAACGAGACCTCCTCCTTCAACGACCAACATTGGACTGATACCATGCAAGTGGTGACATCTATAATATATTGTCGTACATATGTACTACACTTGTCACACGATGAAGATCGTTCAGCAAGAGCAGACGCTACCAATTGATAATCTGGACATTGTCCAGAAAGTGACAGTCAGTAAACATGGTAAATTACTACCAAACTCGTTTAGAGCCATTATTTGCGGTCCAAGTGGATGCGGGAAAACGAATGTCATGCTATCTCTTCTATTCAATCCGAATGGCGCCAAGTTTAAAAATGTCTATGTTTATTCGAAATCCCTCTTTCAACCGAAATACCAACTACTGCAAGATGTAATAGCACAAGTTAAAGGTGTAGGATATTACCCGTTTAAAGACAACGAAGAAATTATTAGTCCCAGCGACGCTAAACCCCACTCTGTGTTTTTATTTGACGATGTTGCATGTGATGGTCAGCAAAAGATTCGCGAGTATTATTCCATGTGCAGACATAAAGATATCGATGCCGCTTATTTATGTCAAACATATTCAAAAATACCAAAGCAGCTAATTAGAGACAACTGTAACATGATTGTACTATTCAAGCAAGACGAGATAAATTTGAAGCATGTATTTGATGAGCACGTATCACCAGACATGTCATTTGATAAATTTAAAAAAATTTGTTCTGAATGTTGGTGTGATAGTTATGGTACTTTGGTAATTATAAAAGATTTTGCTCTCAACAATGGCCGATATCGCAAAGGATTTGATAAATATATAAAATTATAAGGTGATTGGTTAGTCGTTAACAACATGTCAGATGATGCGGTTGCCATTGCCCTTCGCAAGAAGAAAGTCGCCGAATTGGCTAGATCAATTCGCAAAAAATATTTGGCATTGAAATTAGGTCGAACAGAACAAGACGAGTCCCTAAATAAACTATTTAAACCACTCTCGAAGCCTCTCAAAGATATTGCACAATCATCAAAAACGTTACATCATGCTATCACTAACAAGTTTGAACAAGTTAAAAAAGAAGAGGTGAAAAAGGAGGACAAGGAGGAGGAGGAGGAGGAGGAGGAGAATGACGATGTATTTCTTGACGCACCTGATCAAGCGATACCTCATGAAAACATTATTCAAGAACCAATCTCTGACGAGATTTCGATGGATGCCGCCGATGAATATATGGATCAATATCCTCCAATAAGTCACAAGTATATAAAAGAATATTTGAAAAAAGACGATAGAATTGATAAAAACTATGGTCCATTTTACGATTCTATTAGTGGTTGGATAATGGGAAAACGTCGAATAAACTTTGACAAACGCAATGGAGACATAATAATAATTCGAGAACGTAATTTAGAAGAACGTAGGTTAGGTGGTACGCCAGGTCTATATCAACTTTTATTTTATGCCAACCCCGACCAGTATAATGATGAGGATTTACAAAAGTACAAAACACTGTTGAAAAACACAGAGATTCATCTGGATACCTTGGGACGTCTTAAAGGTTCCAGCGGAGAAAAATACCATTCTATTATTAAACCTCTATTCAAACCATCTGATGCAGCAATGAAAAAGCATGCACCACCTGCAACTCGATCCAAAAAAGAACTCGAACACAGAACGAAAACAACAACACGATCATCTTCATCTACGGCCAAAGGAACGGGATTGGATGACTCACGATTAACATACAACACTGCACCCATGGAGTATATTTATTGGGATGATCCAAATGAGTTAGTTGAACGTCTTAAACTCTTGGTGGCTTCGAAAGACGCCGGCAACACATCTCTCGACAACGAAATCGTAGCCATCATCAATGAACTAAGAGAAGCCAATATAATAGAGTAACTGGGAATGTCATCATCATTTCCACTATGAGTGTCGACAAATTCGGACATCACTCTCGTTATAGTAGTAGTAGTAATGCCCAAAAGGTGGCGCGAGTCACATTTCCACATACGTCTGACGGAAATATTAATGCTGAAAATGTGAAAATATCCAATGTCAAGGATCCATCAGATAGTGGCGATGCTGCAACGAAAAAATACGTTGATGGACAAATCAATGAGTTGCGTAACCTTCACGATCCATTAATTCAAACACATGGTGTGCTATTGCAACAAAAAACTGATGACATACAGGATTTAGCTATTGGCCTTAACGATGTGAGAACGGAGCTTCATAAAACTACAGTTCCACTTCTCGAGCAAAAATTGAAAAAAATAATCAAAGATGATTTGAATGTACTGAAAAAGGATATGAATAAATACGTTGATGAACAAATTAATGGGTTGCGTAACCTGCACCATCCATTAATTCAAACACATGGTGTGCTGTTACAGCAAAAAACTAATGACATACAGGATTTAGCCATTGGCCTTAACGATGTGAGAAAGGAGCTTCATAAAACTACAGTTCCACTTCTCGAGCAAAAATTGAAAAAAATAATCAAAGATGATATGAATGCACTGAAAAAGGATACGGAGAACAATCTAAAATCTGCTGCAGAAACAGTTGCAAAGCATTCTATGTACGATATACAGATGGAACAGCGGATAAAACAAGTGGAACAATCATTAAAAAGCGTAGTAGATAGCATTCATTCATGGGATATAGACAAACGTCTTACGGTAGTTGAAGGTGCGTTAAAAAAATAATAATGTCTAAAGAACAGTTGATAAACGAATTGCATAAACCGGCACGAAAAAACTATCCTCGTCGACGAACAATAATCAAAGGAATCGATGACTTGTGGCAAATGGATTTGGCTGAAATGCGTCCTTATGCACATCAAAATAAAAATTACAAACTAATACTAGTTGTAATTGATTGCTTTTCAAAATTTGTGTGGACACGACCTCTAAAAACGAAGACTAGCGAGGAAATTACTCGGGCATTTTCGGATATTCTCGCACATACTCGACGACATCCGAAGAACCTACAATCTGATCAGGGAACCGAATTTTACAACAGAACATTTCAAAATTTAATGAAAAAACACGAGATTAATCATTACAGCACCTACACGATCAAAAAAGCAGCCATTTGCGAGCGAGTTATTAGAACGTTGAAAGCAAAGTTGTACAAGTATTTCAGTTTACATGGATCGTACAAATGGTTAGATGCTCTACACATAATTACAGAGGAATACAACAACACAAAACACAGTAAAACAGGATACAAACCGTCTCAGGTTAACAAATCCAACGAAAAAACTATTTTAAACAAAAGTTATACTTATTTAAAGATTGCAGGTCCACGAAAGTTTAAAGTTGGCGACATTGTACGTGTATCAAAGGCAAAACATTTCTTCGAAAAGGCATACACGCCCAATTGGACTACTGAATTATTTAGAATTGTACAAGTTAAGATAACAAATCCTATAACGTATTTGCTCGAAGACATGCAAGGTGCGCCGATTAGTGGCGGTTTTTACGAAGAAGAATTGCAGAAAACATCAAACCCTGACATATACCTTGTCGAAAAAGTACTCAGACGAAAAGGCAATAAGATGTACGTTAAATGGTTAGGAATGGACAACAAACACAACAGCTGGATAAATAACTCGAATATAGTTTGAGGATCTATATTTCGATACGCCGCGTAGACATACATTTTTTGTGAAAAGACCGATAATTAACCACAAGAAGTGGGAGAAGACAATGGTATAAATGTAGGACAAACTACGATAATATGTTCAGTTTACATCCACCTCGTTAACGACGTTAGAAACACACACACACACACAGTAGTACCATGAGCTCTCAAGATAGCGGATACAACAGCCAACCTAATATTTTCGATGATGATGATGGCAGTGAATTTAGCATAGAATTTAACTACGATGAAGATAGTCAACAACCACCTAGTCCTGGCGCCGAATTAGATCGAGTATTGGCTAAATATGAAGCAGCTGCCACAAACGAGCAATATTGTTTATTGGAAACTACATATCCAATCAGCAGCTCTCTCCACATAAAAATTGGTCTATCTCCAGCTCGAGATTTTCTACCATCCATCATTCTGTGTCAACGTGATGATTTTAGAAGAATCAGTTTAAGTATAAGCGAGTGGAACGTCATAATTGTGTGGTTAAAAGAAAAAATGAGTGACTTTTTCCATGCTACATATGCGGATGGGTATGTTCCAATCGAATTTATGAATGGTGATTTTTGCAAACTAAGACAATTGGTAAAAGACAATGTAAAGTTGCTGACCATTGAAAAATTTGGAGTCGACTATTATTTACGTGAAGATGACGCCTACCACATTTTAAACGCAAACTACAGAATACTGTACCATAGAGTGGCATTGTTACAGAGTTTACAATTCCAGAAATACTATATAAATATTTCAACTTTCATTAAACAAAATTTTTGTGCTAAAGACTCTGTACATGGACCAGTTACAGCCTTCGCAGCATATATCGATATTTGTCCAAACACTTTGTTAAGTTTAGCTCTAAAGGAATATGTATATTATTATGAACATAGACATGTAAATCATTTAACTAAATAAATATATAATTCATTAGATATGTTGTCTTTTATTCTATTATAAATAAAACCAAAAATGTAAGATTACACAAATTTATTATTAAAAATTAAATTATACAATTCTAAAATACTAGTTAAATCTACAATTTACAAAAACTGTGAGATAAGTGATCTTTTCTCTTTTTTTTTTTTTTTTGTTCTTATGAGTAACCATATACTACAAGAAAAAGAAAATTATTTATAATAAATGTTAATCGACAAGATAATGTCCCCACGGAAGCGTATTAAATGATTTTGGTATTAAGTACCGCTTATCGTCATAAGGACTTAGAGCCGTTTTGGATTGCTCGATGCTAAATACAGAATGTTGGTATGATCGAATACACCTTTGGCTCGCGGTTTGAATTTTGAATTCTTTAAGACATTTTTCATAGTCTTCGTACGTAATTTTATTTCGAACAACGTTATATTTCACTCCTTTTGCCTTTTTTGTTATTCCCAAATTTCCCAAGTCACATTCAATTCTCTCTTTGTTTAGTTGTTTTCTTTCTAGGCGCTGTCTCTCTTTGTCCCTCTCGTCGTCAGTTATTTGCAGTTTAAATGTGTACATTTTTGATCGTAATCCAATAAAATGTGTAATTATTTTCCCATTTGCCTCGTCCTTCATTAATCCGGGGATTTTTGTATTTAACCGTTCTATCTCATATGAGTTGTTTTCGGCATAGTCGGAGGTATCAAATTTATTTGGATGCGCTCTTATAACCTCTCTATATGCATCTGAACATTGCAATTCATAAATAAAGCTGTCGGTGTCCATGTACAACAATGAACAGTTGTTCTCTCCCATCGTTGGAAGCATAAAGTTGTAGTGAAAATCGTACATACATACTTTTGATATATCTAGGATTGCTGCGCCTATATACAGGGGTTTATTAAAGCATACTTCTGATTTTTTAAGTTCGATAGCTACCAAATTTTCGCTAAAGATCGTACGACTGTGAAATCGACTACTCGCAATCAAATTTCTGGCTCCGTACCTTCCATGCCATTTTTTACATAATTTTACAATACGATGACGTCTTTGGTTCTGTAAAGTTTTTCCGAACACCGCATTGTTCATTAGCTTGTAGAGATTTTTCTCAAAACTGTTGGTGGCTGCCGCCCGTAAATTTGTATTTAATTCGATATACGGTTGCAGCCACGCAGATTGATTAAATTTCAAAACTTTATGTATCTTTGTTAAAATTAACCCGTTGGCTAATGCCTGTTTAAGAGTTCTATAATGCATAATATATTTGGTTTTGTGATATAAGGTTGGTATTAACTTTGGCAATTTTGAACCGGGCGGAATGCGGTGTTCGGCAGCAAATGGAAAATCTTTATGTTTGTCGTGTAATTCGCGTGGATACTCCAAGTCAACTTGGAAAAAATAGCCCTCCTTTGCATCATCCTGTATTGACATAATATCTATATGGCCTTCGGGAAGATTACCAACACCAAATTTGGTAACATCTTCGATCCACTTGAACCCTCCATATGGAAGCAATTGTAACATTGCCCATCCATACAGATTGTTCACATCTAAATAGAGGATGTACTTAGAGGGCCGTGTGGGATCATAAGACGAAATGTATTTGTTGTTGGCCTCAGAATATCTGTTGCTACAAACAGATATTCCACCTCTGATTGCTTTTTCCATAAACAAGATCATATCCACATCTTTTAGCAATTCTAATTTACATTGTGTGTATCTCAACATACAATCCCACGTGTATCCTGGCATGGTATAATACCATGCTGGATCTAATTTATATGTGTCTCGACATTTTTGTCGGAACTGTTCAAACACATCAGCCAGCAGCAGAATATCTGTTTTCAAATACAAATCGCTGTATTCTCCCAAATTTTTACAATTAAATTTCTTCCAAACATTTTGGGCATGAGCATACTTCGCTTCACTAATGTATTCATTATTTAACTTACTATAAAAATGGTTAATTGTGGGTAAAGACGTTTCATCCAATTTTTCCAAACTATCAATATAATCATAACAAAATACTCCTTTACAAGTTAACAAATTAAATGTATCATTATCTAATTGACTAAATTCTCTTTTCAAAATCTTCTTTTCGGATGTGTCTAAAAGAGATGCCAATTCATCGAGTGAAGCTCCCATAAATCTAAGAGAATCAATAAATCGTAATTTAATTTGATGTTCGTCAGATTGTAATGTAAAGGAAATGTATTTTTCTTTGTTTATGGGAAGTAAGCTCAAGTGCCCATGCTTGCAAAGATCTATAATCATAAAATGCGAATCGTAGCCACTAAAATTATGAAATACGATTGGGACGACAAACAATTTTTTAAAGTTCAAATTACATGCTTGGTGCGCAAATCCCCGTACTTGTCCCGTAAAATGATCGTGATCTACAACAACTGTATCTGTAGCCAAAAAGCGATTCTCACAAATATGGCAAACAGTTGCCATATTTGTGTTGGGTTTTTCGACCATAGGTACAATTGTCTTTATTTTGGAATTTACAAATTTGGAAATTTTGGACATTTCTTTTGCGAACCACTCCATGCAATTTTCACCTCTATAGCTATTAAAATAAGATAAACTATCATCGTACGCACATTTCAAATAATAACCTGCACTAAAAGGTACATGTTTCTGATATTTTGCTGTTTTACTCACTGAGACATTTGAATCTGTAAAATTATGTAATTGACATTCAAAATCGGCATAAACTATAAACGGAGTTGTTTGTTTGTATGTAAAATTGCGAAAAGCCACATGGTCATATTTGGGAACAGTCATTTTACATTTATTCACATCTGAACACATTTCTTCGTGCTCTGCTAGTTTGCTGTCACTGCTAAAATAGTTTAAACAACGATCGCAAATATATTTTTTATTGCGGTTTTTGTTTACCTGTGACTTCACTAATTTTCCCAAATCTTTAATCCAACAATAATGAAGGCGTATTTCAGTCTGATCATCATCTTCTGGAGGAGCATCGTAATCGTTTAACTTTGGGAAATATTTATCCTGTATAAGGAGCAAATTAACATGCTTTTCCATCTTTTGCGGTGTCAGTCTGGCAGGTACTACTTCATAAAATTGTTTGTCCTTCACTACGTTTAATTCTAATGCAAAAACATTGACTGATATGGCGTTTAATTTTTCAAATTTAGAAATTTGGCTTAATGGCATTGGGCTTTCTAATTTGTCAGTTTGTAAAACAGTAGAATAATGTGGATATTTTGAAACTCGTTGTGGATGATCTTTTGCTGGATACAGAGCGCTAACTATTGACCAATAAAAACAAGCCTGATCGAAGTTATGCACATTAATGCACGCTCGTTTTTTCTGAATCTCTATTGGCAAGTCAATGAACGATGAACCATTTCCTATTTCCACTTTATTAATATTGACTTCTAATGAAATTACTTTAGACAGAGCAGCACCAGAATCTTTTTCTGCAAACTCCGACAGCTTTGTAAAAATTTTATCCTTAACATTTTCACTGAACCAAAGATGTAAATCGGTCGATGCGTCTATAATAGCATTTTTAGTGTTAAAATATTTTAAATCTAAACTTTCGCTATCACTCGATTTTTTAATAAATTCGCCGCAAAATGTAGTATTGACTTTAAGCATTCTATTTGTTTTTAAAATAATTTTAATTTTTCTACTAAAAATAATATAACAATCATTTAGGAACTGTGTTACATCCTTATGCGATAAATTAACTATAACTCCAGTTTTAATTCGACTAGCAAAACACGAAATGACATTTTCCCATTTAACTCTATTGCGTAATTTTGAATTAAGCCCCAACCCAACGTACTTATTATTGAAATTTAAAATAATTTGCTTAAAATGTTTAAAATGTCCTATGTAAGTTTGCACTTTTCTAACTGTTCCTACTGATAGTTTATTGTTTTTAATTACTTTACTACATCTAAAAATTTGACTATTTAACCGTCTTGTCCAAACTGTACGATCTCTTTCAGTGAATTTATCGAAAATTATTTTACTAAGCTTTTTAATAATGTGCATCAAATCATCAGACTGTTTAATCACTTGTTTTATATGCATGGTTACTCACAAAAAAAAAAAAAAAAAAACAATAAGAAAAAATCACTTACCTTATTCAACTATCTTAAAGGATGCAAGGAGTCTGCTTTTTCCAATATCACCTTCCCCTTCGTATATCAGCGAATAGTTTCCGCTGTTGAGGTCCGTTATTGCTGCTTGGTAGGCTTTGGTTACCCGCTGTGGTAAGAAGACAACTTCAGCACCCAAATCCAGCAGAACTGTCTCCCCAAATTGTGTTGTTACCACCTTTGCACTGTGGATGGTAAATTTTTTTCCAATTTGTAGATCTTTAAGTTTTTTTATTGGCTTACGTTCTGCAACCAAGGATACATTATTTAGTTTTGATAGATCCATCTACAATAATAATAAAAAACTATAGTTTTTCCGCTTAACGTGAATGGAGAGATGCATACTCGGCAATAGAGAAGAACCATATACTACAAGAAATCGAAATACGAACAGCGGAGAATACTTCTTATAAAAAATAGCAGACGTGAAATGTTTTACAACACCCACATCGATAAAAAGGACATAATAAATACATAGAAATATACATTTTTCATAAAATACTGCATGAAATACGAACAGAGAGATGTACAATTCTCATAAAATACAATGATAAAAAGGACATAATAAATACATAAAAAGACAAAAACCGCTTACCTTTATCAGATATATGTAAGTCACTGCACACCGTATTGACTACTGCGAACTTGTTGTTGTTGTAGTACGTTTGCGAAGCGAACTGTGACACCGTATGCGCTCCTCGGCCTTTTAAAGAACAGAACAGCATATCGCCCCACCCGAGCCCGAGTTGCGTCAACCTAATGTGCCTACGGTACCATCAACTGATTCGTTTCATTGATAAGCAACGTGTGCTGTTCTAGAAATGCTAATATTTTTATATTTATTTTTATTTCTTCAACTAATATTTATGGTAATATAATAAATTGATATTGCGGTAAGAGAATCGTTGTTATCAATTTAGAATTTTGTTGATGTGGTTGCTGATATCTTCATACATTTTACAAAATGTAGCAACTGCGGTTTTCTTTCCGGTGTACTTGTTTTTCCAATGATTAAAATAAAATTTGTTATCACACTTGTTTACGTGTTTTGAACAACGCGGTGTATTGTTATCATGAGGCTTCATCCGGTTTGCTATCAAATGCACAATTTTAACATATTATTATTTAAAATATTTCTGTCTTAATATTTCAGTATATAATTCCGTTTTTGTGAATTTTGTATAAATAACTATAGTACCAATTTTTTGGAAATTAGTATAAATCAAGGTGCTGGTCTGTTTACATGCCTTATTGTTGCTCTCTGTATCTGTGAGTGCAGAGAATAGCACTCTGGCGTATGCTAGTTCTTTTCTTAAACGTTTGGGATACCTCTTCAGAAGTCTCTTACATTTATTCCTCTGGTTAGCAGACACAATGCCTTATGAGACATTACGTGAAACTATAAAACCTTGCGGTTGTATAGAACTATTCGAAATGAACGATTGGAACGATACTAGGACTAGGTACATATTATGTGAAACATGTAAAAAACAATTGACAAACCTGCGAATTGAAGATCAAAGGAGATTGGAAGCAGAACGAATACTTAGAGAAGAACAACTTTTACACATAAAAACGCAAATAGAGGCATTAACAGACGACGTTCAAATTAAATTACATCACATAATTAAAACTACTGATCGACGAAATACCCTTATACGATATTTGAATAGAGGTTACCTGAATAAAACGCTACTTGAACTACTAGGTTTTGTGAAAAAGGGACGATTTTGGCTGGCATATCCTAATCGCTTACTAAAGATGGAGGAAGATTATAAAGAAGTGCTTTTGGAACTAATGTAAATAAACAATACTTCTACATGTCTATGTCTTTTTTTTAATATTCAAGTTTCAGTGTTGTATATAACTTGTATCTATATGTAACTCAATAATAAAAGATATTTTAATGAAAGATATGTTTATTTCTCCTACGCATTCCTACTGAATATGTCCTATGATGAATGTCACGTTTTATGTCAAGCGATGTCTTGACTGACACATAACTGTTACGTCAAAACGTCTCACGTCACGTAATTCCTACATTTCACGTTCTGCGTCAAATGTCACATATATGTCACGTCCTGCGTCGAATGTCACGTCATTTCACGTGACATTTAACGTTCTGCGTCAAATGTCACATAAATGTCACGTCCTGCGTTGAATATCACGTCAATTCACGATCTGCGTCGAATGTCACGTCAATTCATGTGACATTTTACGATCTATGTCAAATGTCACATAAATGTCACGTCCTGCGTCAAATGTCTCGTCCTGCGTCGAATGTCACGTCATTTCACGCGACATTTCACGTTCTGTGTCGAATGTCACGTCCCGCGTTGAATGTCACGTGACATTTTACGTTCTGTGTTGAATGTGACGTCCTGCGTCGAATGTCACTTGACATTTCACGTTCTGTGACAAATGTCACATACATGTCACGTCCTGCGTCGAATGTCACGTTATTCACGCAACATTTTCACGTTCTGCGTCGAATGTCACGTCATTTCACGTCCTACGTCGAATTTCACATAAATGTCACGTCCTGCGTTAAATATCACGTCAATTCACGATCTGCGTCAAATGTCACGTCAATTCACGTGACATTGTACGTTCTATGTCAAATGTCACATAAATGTCACTGTTATGACGCTCTGTTACCCTCTGCTGTCCTCTGTTAGTGTGTCTTTGTCTTTTAAAATGTCGAATGTCACGTCCTGCGTCGAATGTCACGTGACATCCAACGCTTTGACACCTCATACGTCAAAATCCGACCAATAGCAACGAAGATACGTTTTAACGCCCATTTGGCAACGCCGCCATCTTTGTTTTTTGTGTCAAAGTATTCCCCGTCTCATCCCCGTTCCATCGAGCCCTCGTACGCCCCAATCGGACCAATAGAAACGAAGATACCCCATAATGACCTTTTGGCATGCTCCGATGCGCACGGCACATACCGCGTTCAACCCCATTTTTCATCCCCTTTCCAACGAGCCCTCGTACGTCATCCTACGTTAAGCCGTTTGGAACTTACGACCGGGGGTTGCGATTTTAGGGGTTGCAATTTAGGGGTTGGTCTCAAAGCCTCTTACCCTATCTACTACCTTTTCCTTGATTTAAGTCGGCTGATTCCTGGCGGTTCGTCAAACTCGTATAATTGGTGCCGTTCATCGAAAATTTGCCTGAACTTCTCCACATATTGTGAGGCACATCTACGGTCATCTGGTGATGCGAATCCAGCTACCCGGTACAGTAGGTGTAGAGGAGTAGGCTTCATACAACCGGTAATGATTCTACATGTTTCATTTAACGCCGTGGTGACTTGTTGGGCGTGTCTAGATCTACCCCAGACGGGACAAGCATATTCCCCTGTTGAGAAACATAATACCTCAGCTGTTGACTTCAAGACCTGGGGGTTTGCACCCCACTTGCTCCCTACAAGTTTCCGGAGAAGGTGGTTTCTCATAGAGACCTTTTGTCTTGTGCTCTGACAGTGGAATTTATACGTTAGTGACCGGTCTAGTATCACTCCAAGATATTTGGGCCTATCAGTATGTTTCAAGCGTTGTCCCTCCCAAGAAATATTCAGTTTTACATGCGCCAGTTGGTTGTTGAGATGGAATGCACATACTTGGGTTTTACTAGGGTTTGGCTTTAATGAGTTTTGTTTGTAGTAAGTTGACATCATGTTTAAAGCATCTTCCATTGTCGACTCTACTTGTGTGAGTGTTTTCCCCTTTACGGCTATACCAAGGTCGTCAGCATAAACAAAACTCTCAGTCTGAGGGTGCATTGGTTGGTCGTTGGTGTAGATGTTAAATAAGGACGGCGCCAGAACGCTTCCTTGAGGTAGGCTATTTTTTGGGTTCTCCTTCTTTCCATTTAGCACAACGTAGAAGCGTCTATTACACAACAGTGATCTAATGATATTTACCAGGTCATAGTCAAGCACAGTGTTATAGATCTTAGTTAGCAAGGTTCTGTGGTTTATCGTATCATAGGCCGCTGTGAGGTCTATCAAGGCTACTCCTACTATATCTTTCTGCTCAAATCCCTTCTCTATGTATTCTGTTAGGTTCAGCACTTGGCCTGTGCATGATTTACCTGGTCTAAAGCCTGCTTGTTGTGGGATTAGTTTTGCATCTAATGTTTCCTGGATGCGGTTCAAAATGAGGCGTTCATACAATTTATACAAATGGCATAGCAGAGATATCGGACGGTAGCTACTCGGTAGTTCAGGGTCTTTGCCAGGTTTCAGAAGGGCTATTACTTTTGATTTGCGCCACAGTTTTGGAATCTGGTAGGTGGAGCGACAGATGTTAAATAGATCGAGCACGCATTGTCTCGCTTTTTGCCTAAGATGTTTTATCTGCTCTGTTAGGATTTCATCCACCCCAGGTGATTTTCCATTTTTCATATAGTCAATACCATTTTTGAGCTCTTCGATGGTAAATGGATTTCGTAAGAGAGTTGTTTCCTGGTCTTGAGTTCTTATAATATTTGGCGTTTTGCAACGATTGTTTGTTTTGCCATTCAGAAGCAGTTGGTGGGCTATCTGATTTGGAGTTATTGCACATAGCTCTTTCATCTCTGTGGGATCACCATTAAGTTTTTTGATCATATTCCAAGCCTGCTTACTACTGTGCGTCATATCCATTTTACTTAAAGTCTCGCTCCACCGTTGTTGTCTGGAGGCACTTAGTATTTGCTGCAGTCTCTCCCCTATCTCTGCCGTAACTTCGCTAAATGGGTCTTTACTATATTCTTCGGTGTACTTTACTTCGGTGTAACTACCCAAAAAGGATGACCATATCGAAGATGGTACCTTGAGCAAAGAAAACTATGATATTTTGGAAGATGCTTAATTGATTTCCTTCGAAACAGATCTTATTGCATAACACGGTGAGGCTAGTTTCTTACTTAAAAAATCGCTATGAAGGGAGCATTTAAGGTTGCTGTCTATAAAATACCAAGAAATTGTACAGAATCAACGATACTGATCTGACTGTTATTAAGAAGCAAGGGTGGAAGAGCTGCTTTATAGGATAATGCTACTGTCTTATCGACGTTAAAAAAGAGTAAATTGGATTTGAACTCGGTCACATCATGAGGAACAGCGAAAGATATGGGTTGCTACAATTAATTCTTCAAGGAAAAGTAAAAGGAAAACGAGGACCAGGAAGGCCAAGAATTTCCTGGCTGAAAAATCTACGTATGTGGTTTAACACAACAAACAAAAATCTTTTTAGAGCCGTGGTTTGCAAAATACAGATTGCCATGATGGTCGCCAACGTCCGAAACGGATAGGCACTACAAGAAGAAGAAGATCAGAAGCTATAGTTCCAGCAAGAGTTGCAATATTAAAGTTCCTCAAGGTGATACTAGTATCATTAGCAAAAAGAAAAAAAATTTCATCGATGTTTAAGTTAGTGATGTCATTTATAAAGATAAGAAAAAGTAAAGGACCCAATACTGAACCGTGTGGTACTCCACATACAATGCTTTTGTGACTAGAGTCAGTACCATTTGCTCGAACTAGTAGTTTCGTATTCCTTTAGTAAGATTGAAACCGATTCAAAGAAATACCTCAAATTCCGTAGAAATTAGTGATTTACACAATCAAAAAGTTTGGCATAGTCACAAAAAGTGTAAAGATTATTATTTAGGGCTTGATAGACCCTGCGTAGTACAGAAAAAATAGCATTACTGGTACATTTGGTAGATAAAAAGCCGAATTGTCTTTGTGTAAAATGTTTTCAACGAGAAAGGACATAAGTGAGGCTTTTATAAGTCTTTAAATAATTTTTAATAGGACCGGTAGTAAGGCAATAGGTCTATAGTTGCAGACATTCGATTTTCACCACCCTTATGAAGAGGAAAAATAATGGCAGTCTTTAGGCACTCTGAAAATTTTTCAAAGGAATCGTTAATTAGTAAGACCAGGACTTTCACCACATTTTTTGGGAGATTTAAGAACATTTTTTGTCTATAGAATATATAGATAAAGATAGAGAAGATATGTAGAATATTTAATAAACACAGGATAATGCGTTTTATCTTGGGTCACAGTAAAATTAATTTTTTTCACCTAAACGCCTTATAGAATCTTCTCCTATCATATATTTTTTCACCAGAATGAATTACAGTAGCGGGGTTTCATTACAGTATTTAAATTCACTTTCTCTATGTTAAACAAATGAGTTGGCAATCGCTATATATAATCCTGGATGCAGCATATAACCTTCAGCATGAATTTATCTCCAAAACCTATTCCTTCATGTATTGATTCATATTCTCTTGTAGATCTTGTAGATCACCTGCTATCACTCTCCCCTTTATTGCAATAAGTGTGGCCCCAACTGATTCTATAAAGATTTTCGTTTATTCTCACCCAATACGATTTGAATGACACACACTAGAGTCAGTACTTTTTTATTAAGTTCGAATTTCAACAACATTCTATAACATGTTCCTGCCACTTCTACCACAGTTTCGTTCATTTCTGGATCAGCAATTATCTTCTTATATTCCAAATCTTATCCTAATTTTTTTAAATTTCTCTGGGATCGTCTTCATCCGGAAATCAGAACGGACACTTTTTTGCTTGTGTAACATTTTATCTCAGAAGATACATTGGTAATTTAAACATTGTCCAGGTCACCCAGTGTATTGTTACTCGTATTTTATTACTAGATATGCACTTGGAAAAGAATAGAAAAGAAAAATAGATGAAAAATGACGACATAGTCAAATTCATAAAACCAGAGATGAAAAATATGTAGGGGAACTATTAAAATACAATGATGGCTGAAACGAGTAAGAATATTGCACACCAGCAATTTTAAAAGCTCTGATCTGATGTCTCTTAAAACAAAAGTTTATAATTCCTCATATACAAAAGATTTTAAAATAAAAGCAACCAGTACTTTCACGGCACTCTGTATGATCATAATGACATATATAATTTTGTTATATACCCTTCTGTATTTGACCCAAATAAAATGAAAACCGTAAACTTCTAATATATTTAAAGGAATTCTAAAGACTCCCTCCAACATGCCTGTAAGCGATCCACAGGTAGGTATCCTAAAAATTTAATAAAAATCCTTTCTTTGAGCATCTGGTTTGCAATAAAACTTCACGAAGACCGATAACCGACTCATACATTAAACTCCGAAGTTCTCGCAACGGTCGCGGGTGTCAGAGAATTTTCAAAGGAATTCCAGATATTAGGAAGGCATTATGTTATGTTGGCAGGAATGCATGCGGGACGAATGAAGTGTCAAAAAGTGCTCTCGTCTCGTAGATTACGGCACAGTGCGGGCCGTGGAAGTGAAGATGATTTCGTTATAGTCAACTATAATTTGCAATTCTCGAAAGGAATTACTTTTTTACTAATAAAAATAATAAAAATGAGAATATGTCGCTTTAAAACTAGTTTTTTTCTAGCAATGTTTCCATGTTTTGTGGGAATAGACTATAAATTGAAAAGTAAACTCTTTATAGTTGAAGTTTGGACTTCTAAATCGCTTTTTTTTTTTGAAAATTTACTACTAGCTGGGAGTAGAAACAACAAATAGTTGGCATTTTTTATTTATTATTAAAACTTTTTTATCGCTACAATGTCAACAAAAATTGGAATTCCAATTTCAAAAAGTGTAAGTTTAAAAGGTTTTGAGGTAAGGATTGGTTTCAAAGCCAAATTTAGCGAATTTTTAGTCCACTGAGTGAGCTTTCCGAAGATAAGTACATTTTAGTGTGGTAATTCGTCCTACCTCAGTACTTACCGAAATAATTCTGAATAATATGTGACTTTGACGTGTCTGTCAGAAGTAAACTGTCAGAAGTAAAACTTTGTTTATACGTTAGCAGGTGGCGCTAAGAGCAAACATAATATTGTTCTGAAGCTATTATGTGGGAATAAGCCACAATTAAAGGTTAAAGTACGTTTATTGACGTTTCAATTTCCACTTCGGAAATTGTTCTCAAAATACAAACTAATGTTTGTATGGTGTGTATGGTGAGTGCTCTGGATTGCATTGAGGTGAGTACGGCAGTGTTAGAATTTGATTTATGTTATCGGACTTTAGGAACGCCTTAAAATTGCCGCTTGTGAACTGCGCGCCGTTGTCCGAGATGATTTTCTTCGGGATACCGAATTGCATGACTACCTTTGATTGTAGAGTGTCGATGATTGAGTTCGTAGATGCTGCTCTTATTGGCTGAGCGAGGACCCATTTGGTAAACCGGTCTTGTACGACTATTAAGAAAATGTTCCCTTTTGCAGATCTTGGGAATGGTCAAATTAAATCAACTGAGACAGTATGCCAAGGCTTTTCTACAGTGGACGGTTGCATTTTTCCGGCTGGTTGCATTTGAAACGGTTTATATTGGAGGCACTTCGTACAGGCTCTAACGTAGTCTGCAATTTGTTTGAACATCTTAGGCCAATAGTACTTTTGCTCTATTCGGCAAATTGTTTTTGCAATTCCTAAATAGCCTGCTGTGGTCGAGTCATGATTTTCCTCCAAAATATTTTTCCTTTTATATCTTGGTACGCATAATTTCCATGGATTATCAAACTCTGGGTCGGCTAAATTACTGCTGCTCCAAACGTGTTTATATTGCATTTTTCCGGCTGGTTGCATTTGAAACGGTTTATATTGGAGGCACTTCGTACAGGCTCTAACGTAGTCTGCAATTTGTTTGAACATCTTAGGCCAATAGTACTTTTGCTCTATTCGGCAAATTGTTTTTGCAATTCCTAAATGGCCTGCTGTGGTCGAGTCATGATTTTCCTCCAAAATATCTTTCCTTTTATATCTTGGTACGCATAATTTCCATGGATTATCAAACTCTGGGTCGGCTAAATTACGGCTGCTCCAAACGTGTTTATATAATATCCTGTTTGATATTTGTAAATCCGGGAAATCGTCTGGGTTCTGGAGTATATTCCTATATAAATTATCGTACCAACTGCATGATTCCAGTTCTGATGCTAATAATTCCAACTCTGGTTCTTCGCTCTGGTTTTCTTGTGGTTGTCGTGACAAAGCATCTGCTACCTTGTTGAGGACTCCCTTTCTATATATTACCTCGAAATCGTACTGTTGCAGTTCTAAACTCCACCTGACTAACCGACCTCACGGGTTTTTAAGATCCTTCAGCCATTTGAGGGACTGATGGTCTGATATGACCTTAAAATTGTATCCTTCTATATATGGCCTTATTTGCTTTATCCCGTACACGATGGATAGACATTCCTTTTCCGTTGTGGAATATTTTGTCTCGGCTGGTGTGAGGGTTCGACTAGCATATGCGATTACTTTATCCTGGCCGTCGTATTTCTGTGTAAAGGTCGATTCAGACACATCAGTCACGTCACAGTCACGGTACCGAACCGGTCCTGTTTGGTCACAGAACTATCAACTATCTGACAGCTGGCAAACTGTTCGTCAACTGATGAGTGTGAATGCCGGCGCCATATTTGTATTAAAGAATATTTTGTATGACGGATTGTTCGATTCGGCGCAATCACTGTGACGAGATGGTGACGAGACGTGACTGATGTGTCTGAATCGACCTTTAGTGCAACCCCAAGTCAGCAGTTCGACGCATCTGTTTGCACGTAAAATGTTTTCAAAAAATCGGGGCATGCTAATACTAGGGCCGATGTTAGTTTTGATTTTAGCTCTTCAAACGCGTTTTCCTGCTTATCGGTCCATTTCCATCTTATCTTCTTCTTTAGAAGCATGTTTAGCGGCCCTGCTATTGTCGAATAGTTCTCTATAAATCGGCGGTATCATGATGTTATTCCTAGGAACCGGCGGAGTTGACGCACATTTCTCGGTGCTGCAAGTCCGGTTATAGCATTGGTTTTCTCCGGGTCGGTTTTTATTGCTTCTGCTTCAACCACGTGTCCCAAGAATCTGAGTTCTGACTGGCAAAACGTGCATTTCTCGAAGTTCAGCTGTAATCTGGCTTCTGTCAGTCTTCGGAAGACTTCATGTAGGTGATTTAAATGTTCTTGGAGCGTTTTAGATATTACTACGATATCATCCAAGTAGGCAAATGCGAATTTCATATTGGGAGGTATTACCTTATCCAGTGGGCATTGGAAAGTTGCTCCTGCGGAATGCAGTCCAAATGGGGTGGTTTTGAACTGAAAATGGCCTTTTGCGGGTACGCTGAATGCTGTCACTGGGCGGCTTGTTTCTTCTAGGGGTATTTGAAAATATCCCTGTTTCAAATCGAGGGTTGATTAAAAATTTACTTCTTTAAGTCTATCCAGAATTTCCGATATTCTGGGTAACGGATATGCGTCCTTATCTAATAATTCGTTGACTTCTCTAAAGTCAATGTAAAATCTGTACGAGTTATCCTTTTTCCTAATTAGTACAATCGGTGAACTCCAATCACTTATGGAGGATTCGATGGTTCCTTCTCTTAATATCTTGTTCACTTCTTGGTTGATGATCTGTAGCATTGCGGAATTGTGCCGCCTATAAGGCTGTTTGACTGGATCGCACTTTTTCTTCAATTTTATTTCGTGTTTTATTAAGTTGGTGGGTCCTGTTATGTTCTCAAACTCCCTTCCCCCTCCCTTCTTAGGAACCTTTCTAACTCCGTATTTTTCGTGGAGTCTTTTAAAGTATTACATGTCTCTTCTTGATGTTGTACGTATTGTTTGGTCGTATGTTTATCTAATTTAAGTTCGATAGAATGATTCCTGAGGAATTCCTCTCCTAGTAAGGTATCTTCCGTCAACCCTGAGATTACTGAATGCTTGTCGGGTTTGTAACTTATCGATCTCGAATTTAATTGTCAACTTCTGGTTAAGCTCCATTGACGCTCCATTTGCTAGTCTTCTTCTCCCGCTGTAGCTATCTAGAGAGTCCTTGTATATCTGAGCTATTCTATTTCCGACGTAATTTTTAGTGGTTCTTGTGTCGATGAGCGCTCAGTATGTTCTTTGCCCTATTTTCAGTGATGCGAACAGTCGAATGTCATTACTTGCTGGCTGTGTAACGGCGAAAACGAATGGAGTCGAATCTTGCCTTACAGACTGGGACGACTCCCTGTTTCTCCAGTCTGTAATTCGTTTCCCTGGCGCCTGAAACAGCAATCGCTGCTGTAAACCCCTTCTCTGCCGCAAAGCGAACAAAACTTTTTCCATGGGTTTTTGCAGTTTTTACGACTGTGACTTGGAATCTTGCATCTAAAGCATGTCGTTTTGGCATCGTACTCTGCTTGGTCCGTACGTCTTCTGTTTCCACGGTAAATCTGATTTGATCGGGTCTTTTCGTTGTCTAAAGCTTCGTATTCTTGGGCTAAATCTTGTAATTCGGGTAAGTCTTCAAAATCCCGGCGGCTAGCATAAAGCTTATATTCTGGTAACAAATTTTTGTATATCTTCTCGAGTTCTTGGTTTCTGGAAAACGATCCTTTTGCGTCTAATTAATGTTTGAATCTCCATGATATATCTATCTACCGGTTCGTTTTGTCTCTGTTTTCTGTTTCAAATTTGCTCCTCTTGTTGTAGCAAATATCATCTGGGATAGAAAGCTTTTTTAAAATCTTCGCTAAAATCTGTCCATGACTTCCAATTTTTGTTATTGTTTCTGTACCGTAACAAAGCGTGGTCTCCTAATAATTCTGGTAATGCTCTTAATAGATCTTGTTTATCTATCTCGTAGGCCAAGCTTAATTTGTCTCTAAGAATTCTATTGCATCCGAATGTTTCTTGTCGAAGTGTGTGTTCCGTACTTGATTTAGCAATTTTGATTGCCCCATTTGTTTCGTTATTGTTAATTCTTGTAATTGTCTTCGGATGCTCGAAATTTCCTGGGTTAGTGTGTCGGATTCTGTTCCCTTGGAAGTTTTTTTCTTTTGGGATTGTTCCTGTCGCTTCCTCGCAATTTTTAAAATAGGTTCTGAGTCGTACTCTCAATTCATTGACGGTTCTTTTGGGATCTAAACCGCATTTTTCGGCCTCCCTCTGCAATTCCTCTTTGCAAAGTCGGTTCATCCACGACGTACCTGTTACTGAGTCTGTCTTTATCTGTCGGCATGTTATTAATTTTGCTCGGGCGCCAGTTGGTGACGGGTAGCTCTTTCGGGGTGATAGACTACGGAAATCTCTCTGTCCGGGTTGGCTCGCAGGTTCACTAAACCAGCGAGTCAGGGAGCCTAGAACGCTAGCTACAAGACTATCTAATTAGGCCAGTCACTTGCCTTAAATAGCTGCTCCGAATCCCAGTTTGTCGTCTCGTTGTAGAAGTGGATGCGCGAATATTGACACTCCCACGGTTCGAACTGTTAAACGATCAGAACATCGTTACAAAGTAAATCAAGAATAATTTTTTTAAATAATTTTCAAGTGTTTCCAAAGGTAATAGACAAAATCCAAAAAAAATACCGCTCGTTAAAGGGTTAAATTTTAAAAATACAGAAAATATAGTATGAAGCTTCGCAATATTCTACAGTACTGCCTACTGTACCACCTTTTTCAATTAACTAAAAGTTAAAATAATTTGTAAAGTAGAAGAAGAATAACTTTTAAATTCACGTCACATATTGACTGCCTTGTATATAAATTTGGACAGTACATTACTATGTTTCAAATCGACTTAATAAACAAGATTGGTTGCCAACCTTTCAAAAATAAAAACAGACATTCAATCCAGATGTGTCTACCTTTTGTCTACCCACTACACCCGAGAACTTATTTCGGTGCATCACTTGTTTATTTTAGTATGCCTTTTAGTCTTCATGTTGGTTGTTTTTATTATTTGGGAGCTCCGAGTACTGACATTTATTTAGGACTTTATTTACGTCGACCTTCCAGAATTGAAATTGATTGTACACTCGTCGCATGGACTAAATGCAACTTATTCGGATGCATTACTGCAATAACTACACTGAAAAAAATGTAAAATCTGAATTTTGATTTACACAAATTATACATAATAAAAAAACTAAAAATCTTCTTATTCTTCTTCTTCAGGCGCCACGTGCAAAACCGTATCGACAATCAAATATCAAGTTTTTTCTATGGTCGTAAAACCAGAACACTCTCTTCGGCCTGTCTAAATATAGTACCGGCGTGTATTACTCCGCCTTTATATTTCGTAGTCAAGAATGTTATTTTCTACTAGGTTTACGTTTTTTTTCAATTTTACCTTCTAATATTAGTTTTGGTATGGAGTATCGAGGTACCCTCAAGACACGTCTTAAGTAAAATGTTTTATGATGTTTTACCGTATACAACAATTGTCTTTTTACGCCACTCCTTAAAACTTCATCTTTTGTGAAATGAACAGTCAACGGAATACGCAGCAACCTAAGAAGGTTCTAGAACTCGAAGATTTCACTCCTATTCGAAGTGTTTGAAGAAGTTTTGACTCTATACTGGTACTTAATGGTAAATAGCAAAAATGGAGAAGATTCCTAATTTAAAAAAATGTTTTGGTACGGCCTATTTTACTTCCTAATCACTATTCCAGTTCTCATTTAATGTCTCACTTAAATTTCACGACGCGTTCAATCATAATTCCATTAAACTCTGAAGGGCGTTTTCTGCTGTTGTCTACTTCTGCTTCATACGCCATATTATCTAAGAAGGTGGGCAATCATCATGACAATTCGCACTTTTCTGCAAACATTTGTTTATATAACCACCAAATCTTAAGTTTTGATTTATATTTAAGTCTTTTACAGTTGCCTCAAATTCTATTGAAGAATTATCAATAGTGACCATATGCGCTAAATCTCTCAGAAGTATGTTTGTTTCACTGGACCAAATACTCAGCCTACAGATTTGTTGTTATTAAGACAAAGACAATGGTTAGAAGAAAATTGAAAATCTTTTTCTAAATCGTAATTAATTGCATCCACTGCCTGTTTGAACTCATTAGACTTTAAAGATAAGTGGATCTCAAAATGAACAGCAAAATAGCACTGATTACATGAGAAAATTAGCAAGAAAGTATAAATACTTAATAATCGGGACCCAATATAGAGTCTTCTCGTACCAATTTGTTTGTTTAAAGATAATTCGATGTCTTACCATTGTAATGAATAACTTGACTATAACGATATAGCATATCAGATTCCCGCTGTGACATACCAATATACTTAAACCTTGAAATCAATAGAGAATGGTTAAGCGTATCACAAGCTTTGAAATAGTCCAAAAGAAACAGCACTATATTGAAGCCATTATCGCAGGCACCACATATATCATCAGTTATTTTTAAAATATCACTAAGTACAGCTGTCATGCTTTTTGAAACCTGATTGATTTTCTGGCAGAATTTTATGTTTGTCTAATTGAACCTGTATGAGTAATTGCTGATTTAAAATTTTCTCTAGGATCTTTGATAAAGTAGGTATTTCATTTAATCCTATCTAATTATTCGCTATCGGTAACGGTACAATTTTACCAAATCTTGACATTGATGGAAACTCTACTCTTAGAATGCAAACATTTATAGTATGTGTCAAATAAGGTAATAAAAATGGAAGCCACATATTAATCGTTAGTCAATTTTGTTACTTTCAGTACCAGTGCTCTTGTTACTTTTAATTAACATCTAAAATGTAATTTTCTTGGACATAAGAAACACTTTGCACCCATTTTCCTACGATAATTATTATTATAAAATATGTTAATTGGTGAATCAGAATTCACTGTAGGAACAAAATTTATAAAACATTCATGCATTTGTACTAAGACCTATCATTTTTAAGGAAACCCGTTTTTATTATAAAATTTTTGAAGTTATACTTCTATACGCACGGTCGGCATTGGAAATTTGCATTGGAGTGAATCTGTGAAACCATTACATATGTAAGATAATGAGTAAGAGAGAGACAGAAGATATATTTTTTCTCTCTTCCTCTCTCGAGAATAAATATGTTTCTTTTGTATATATATTTAATATTATATTATATATATATATATATATATATATATATATATATTTATATATAATATGTATTAATATTATTATTTATGTGATATGTTTTGTATTATTTATTAAACGTTTAAAATTATTTTAGGCTTTTGTATTTCAAAATAATAACTGTTTGACCGAGAACTGTCAATTTTAAAATCCGTGAGTGGCATGTCCAATTGGCAAATCTTTTACGTGTTTGGTTCATACGCTGGTGTTTGTGAGTTCGAATCCCAATATGAATTTCCTTTTTTTTATTTTTGAAATATTTAACAACCTCACATTAATCTTATTAAATATATGTTATATACGCAAAAATGTTAAATTTTAAAATAAAATGAAAATTTACAACATAATCCGAGTTGTTGGTTTTTTATTTTTATCTTCGTAAAGTTAGTTATGGATATTAGCCGTTTTAAACCTTATAAATATTGCATTTTAATTTATATTGTATTATTATATTGAATTATGTTGCAGTGTATTTATTGTATTGTAATTTTTATATTAATAACAAAATATACAATGAATTTTACTGCAGAGTATGTGCAAAAAAAATTTTTTACACTCAACTCCTTTTATACATATATGAAAATAAAAATATATATTTTTATTAAAATATTGATACAATCCTTCATTTACTATATTCCTATTACAGGTCAAATATTTATATACAGCAAACGATGCACCCTATACCTATATACCTAACTAATTATTTTTCTCCTTCTGCTCTCTTTTACCCATAGCATTAAATATATAATGATTGTGCAGATTGACTCCCATATAAATTTGTAACGGTCGTACGCGTGTATAGAAGTATAACTTCTACCGGCAGTCCCACTGGACTGGCACACCCGTTTTATTTTGTGTAGAAAGCCTTTTTTCTCTTTTGACAGATAATGCGATCGATCCATAATACGTAAAGTATCATTCATCCATCGTAAATGGATGATGGAATCCAACTGTCGAAAACACCAACGATACGCCCATATAAAAATAATTATATTAAAGTTATTAATGACAGTAAACCATGAGATATCAGATATCAATTTTTTCTGTACATTCATTAATGCCAATGCCCGTTTTACATTTTAGTAATTTTTTTTTATATATTTTTCAATAACTTTATGTTCCCAATCTTGTACATTTTAGAATTTTGACAAGTCAAGGGTTACCTGCCGAAACGTTGATTTCAATGGCACAATAAAATCTAGTTCCAATTCGAATATTAGTTATTGAACCTAAACCCAAGAAATACTAATTTTATATTAAATATTGTATGGTTCAAGAAGCTGTATATATATATATATATATATATATATATATATATATATATATATATATTATAAATTAGTTTCTCTCGATGTAATCTCGGGTATCTTTATACACCAATATTCCAATATCTTTAGCGAAAGACATTATTAAAAAAAAGTGGAATGAAATCAAAGCGTTCACAGACATCCCTCTAGAAGAATTTCAGCTAGCAGTCGAAACAACATTAAAGTCAACCTATTTCCTATATAAAAACACAATCTTCCAACAAACAGATGGATGTGCTATGGGTGCTAGCATATCCAGTGCCATCGCTCAATTTGTTTTAGAGCATCTAGAGGAAATTGTTTTAAACAAAATAGATTTTGATATACCTTTTTTCTATCGCTATATAGATGACTGCTTGAGTGCAGCACCAGACGATAAAATGGATATTTTACTAAATAAATTCAATAGCTTTCACCAAAAACTAAAATTCACATTAGAAATTAAAAATAATTATCAAATTAATTTTCTGGACCTGACCTTACATAGAGAAAACAGCACTATACTTCATGGTACACCAAAAAAAAACCTGGTCGTCGAGATATCTGAATTTCAACTCTCATCATCCCCTGTCTCAAAGAAATCAGTAGTTATCGGACTCGCCGATAGAGCTATTAGATTATCCGATCCTATCAATAGACCTCAGGCCATTAAAAAGCAAAAACAGCACTAACACTTAATTCATACCCACACCACCTTATCGACAACACTTTCAAATCGCGACTGCATAAATTTTACAATATTAATAATAACAATAAAAACAACACGGTAAAGAAAAACTATATGTCTCTCCGCCATTATAAAGGATTATCAGAACAAATTGCAAATCTTTTGTCTAAACATAATATTACGGTTGCTTATAAAGGGCATAATCTTTTGAAAAAGAATTTTACAAGATTAAAAACAAAAACCCCTCTACTAAAAAGATCGCATGTTGTATATGAAATTCCCTGCTCGAATTGTGATGGAGTTTATATTGGACAAACGAGTCAGCTACTTAACTCAAGAATACGTTCCCACAAATATGACAAAAAAAAAACTCAACCGCCCTCACAAAACATGAAAACGAAAAAAAAACATAAATTTGATTTTGAGAAAACCAAGATCCTAAAAAGTGAACCCAACAGGAAGAAGAGAGAGCTTCTAGAGTCTATACAAATAAAAAAAAATAATAACGCAATAAACGATAAAAAAGATGTCAAAAATTTGAACAAAATATATTTTAACTTAATTTAAAAACACATAAAAAGACAATCTCAGAATGACTATGATGTTAAAATAACTGATTGTTTAAACGATAAACTAATATCAATAAACAACACATTAGATTTTATATACATTTTACATGTAGTGACTTAGTGGGTATGTCCTATGTTTTTAATATTATTTTAATTGTGACGTCTACTTGTTAGTTACGAATTTTTACATGTTTGGTAAGTCAAAAGTATGTGAGACACAAGTAAAACATGCTATCAACCAAGTTTTACCTACTATTTTTACAATAAATTTTAAAAATTTTATAATGTATTCTGTCCATAATTGTATATTTTAATGTTTTAATCTGTGTTATAAATGTTGAGTGTAAATGCTTATATAAATAATCTCTTGTCTTGAAAAAGGACTATGTCTTGAAAAAGGTAAAAAACCATTCCGAAAGCTCGACAAAAAAGTCAAAAGAGTGTTTTTTTAACATCCCGGCCAATATTTTGACTGCAACCCTAATAAACTGTGTTATTTGTTTATATCGACAGTCAATAATATCCAGTATTTCTTGTATATATATATATATATATATATATATATATATATATATATATATATATATATATATATTTTAGTGGATTTTCTTGGGCTTAGGTTCATAAAAAAAAAAATTTGAAACTAAGACATTTTTATATATTTTTTTCGACGTTTCGGCAGGAAATCCATGACTTTTTCAAGAAATAATATTGACTGAAAAAGGCATGGATTTCCTGCCGAAACGTAAAAAAAATATATAAAAATGTCTTAGTTTCAAATTAAATTTTTTTTATGAACCTAAGACCAAGAAAATCCACTAAAAAATATATATTAAGGTTCAAGAACTAAACTCAAACTATATATATATATATATATATATATATATATATATATATATATATATATATATATAGATTACCCCAACGCAAGATTTGATTATTACTTGTTAATTACTCCATTAATATCGACCTACAGTTTACACAATAGACCCTTTTATCTCTCCAGTTATGCAATTTCATTACACGACAATCCAGAGGCTTTGTCTTCACTTTCATGTGATCTGTCTGTTTAATCCAACTACTCACATCGTCAGTTAATTCTTCATTGTAGTAATCTCAGTGGTGAAAATTTATTAGTCATTCTTTTGTCTTCTTGAACTTTCGCACCGTATATTCTAATTACGTTTGTTTAAGTTTTATTAAAAAGTTGAAAGATTAATATAGTAATAAGAATTGGGGTAATATATTATACCATATATTGGCTTGGCTATTTAAGAGAAGATAACCGCATTAAATGAAATAAAATTAAAAATTTTCAAAACATGCTTCATTTTAGTCAATTTTATGTAAATCTTAGTCAATTTTATGTAGTTCTTATTTTGACGAAATGCCCCTGAAGATGCTATTTTAAGCGAAAGTACTTGGGCTAGATTTAATTAACTTGTGCTCGATAATAGCCTTATTTTCAAAGTTCATTTATTCGAGCATTCAACCTCATTTCATTTAAAAAAACAATTATTCGACATAGCCTCCACCAACTTAAAAAAATCTCTTTACTCTCCACTATATTTCTAAACACTTTATAACAGTTTCTAAGTACGTCTGGGATGTTTCATTTGTGGCACTAATCATTGCTTGTTTCAGATCCCCAATACTACGGTTTACGCAATTTACGTAATTACTATCACCACCTTTGGCTCTACAATCCATTGTGGAAGTCTAAGTGAGTTTCTTGTTTTTGGACTCCAAAGTATTCCTGATTTGTAAGGTTTATTCGTCTTTTAATTTCTTCACTTGTTTTGTTGGTACTGGTCACCAGAGAGCCAAAGTACGTGAAGCTGACAACACGTTCAAAGATATGATTTCCAAAGACTGTTTCCTGTTCCTCATTTGCTATAGCATACTTGTACCAACATTATTTACTTTATTTGTACTTGTACTTTATTTTTGTCTTCATTGATCACTAGACCGATCTGTTCCGCCGCCCGTGTCAGTTTTAATGCTGCGAACTATTGTTCTGATTTAACATCTGCTCCAGAAAATAAGGTTCGATTGTTCGTTCTGTTTCATAGTTTTCATAAAAACTTCATAATTCATACTTTAACTAAACAAAATTCTTCAGTGTAGGTCCTTGTCGGATGAAATATTTCATTCAACTGCGTCTACGGTGAGAATTGCTTTATCCCCAGTAATTTTTATGCATTAAAGTTTCTTGGCTGCTTGTAATATAAGTTATGTCTGCAATAACTTTTATTTTTCAAAAGTAAAACTATTTTGATTGCTTAAATGTTTTGTAATTCTCTATTGGTCCGTCTAGAAAGTATCCGGAATTTTATATTTTTCCTAATTTTAATAGATTTCCTTTTTGTAACATTTTAAGACAAAAGTTATGCATCAAGTAGGTTGTGACGATAGTAGGTTATGGACAATATCGCATGACAACACCATCTGTCAAATATTGTTGTTTGTAAACATACTTAAGATTTGTGAAATAATGTCGCAAGTAGAAAAAAGAAAAGTGGTGGAATATTTGTACAGAAAGGGCATCCGAAACGTTAAAAAATTAGTGCAATTGACTGAACTCGGAAAAAGTGCAGTGTATGAGACAATAAAGAGGATAAAAAATGGCATAGATATGAGACATAGACCAGTTTCGGGTAGACCACGTAAGATTCGCGGAAACAATTTAAATGCTTTAGTGGCTTTAGGACGACAAAATCCGCGCCTAGGGTTTCGAAAATTAGCGAACAGATTTGGAAATCACCGAAGAATAAAAGTGTGCCCAGAAACTGTCCGCATGTCACTAAAAAAGCAAGGCTACATATCAAGGAATCCAAAAAAAATCCCTACAATGACACCTCTGCAAAAATAACGAATAATAGATTTTTCTCAACGTTTTCGAGAAGATAATTTTAATAATGTCTTTATATCTGATGAAAGGTGTTTCCAGCTTGGTGCAAATCATCTAAAAGTCCTATCAAGAGAAAATGTTACCGTTCAATTTTCCAAATTTCCCACTAAAATAATGGTTTGGGGAGCAATATCTCAGCGTGGTGCTACACCTCTCTGTATAATTAATGGTACTATTGATAGTGCGAAATATTGTGACATCCTAAATGGTTTTTTTCTTGAAACGGCTTATGTTTTATATCCAGAGGGGTGGCGTTTTCAGCAAGATAATGCAAGATGCCATACTTCTGCTTATACTCAAGCTTGGATGCAAGAACACGAATTATCAACAATTCCGTGGCCAGCAGCATCTCCAGATCTTAGCCCCATTGAAAACATATGGGGACTGATGAAGATTGAAGTGGAGCGAGCAGCGCCACGAGATAAAGAAGGTTTGATTCGATCAGTTTTACAGGCCTGGAACACCATTACAGAAAATTATGGCCTTGACCTAGTTATGGGTGTATCTGGACGTTTAGTTAAGTGCTTAGATTTAAATGGAGGTTGTATAAGTAAATGAGATGAATTATTTGTTAAAATTTTATATTTCAAGTGATAGAAATAAATGCCGTAAAATTATAATTCAGCTTTCTTGTTTCCGGATACTTTCTAGACGGACTATAATATATTTCAATTAGAATGTACCTATAGATTATTTTGTTTACTATTAATATTAATATTATTTTTAAATATTACAACAACATTAGTGACCACAAATTTTTGCTCAATGATTTGAGTCATATCACCATATGAATTGTATGTATATGACATTGTCAAAGTAAAGTTTGGTTATAGAAATATATTTTTAACATTTTTTTTAAGAATTAAAAAAAATCTAATTACATATTTTTAGAACGTTTTTCTAGCAAAATTAACTTCGCGATATAATTGAATATCATTAAAAATAGCTGTAAACAATGGGTACAACCAACAAATTTTTACACCAAAAACTGAATAAGAATGCCCTTAAATGGGTCTTTCCATTACCAGAAGAAAATAAAACCCAATACCTTTTACTCGATTTCATACACAAGCAAATTATCACCAAAAATAGCCCAACACATAAAAAAGAAAGAATTAACACCAGCGTGCAAAACAAACAATAACTTCTTCTTCTTCTTCTTCAGCCTTCATTTATCTATGGTTGGACATCTTGGTTTATCCATTTATCTATGGTTGGACAGCTTCCACGCTTCCCTATCGTTTTTCCCATGATGTCGGTTACGTTAGTTCTTCGACGTATTGTATTGGTGTATTGGGATTTTACTGTCTTTTAAAATGAAGCCAACTTACCGAAAGCAGCCCGTGACAATTGTGTTCTTCTTTTAATTTCTAGGGTTTGTTTTTCCTCTTCGTGTTTAATTGCATGTCATATATATATATATATATATATATATATATATATATATATATATATATATATATATATTGTTCTACATTTTCTTTATTGATGTTATCTATCGAGATGTTTTCTAGGCTGTTGCTTAATATCTTTGTTTTGTCGAGATTCATTTTTAATGCTTTTTGATTCGATTTTTGATTTAAATCTTGTATTAGTTCATGAATATCTGTGCTTATTAGTAGTATGTCCTCTGCGAAACGCAAATAGTTAAGATATACTCCATCTATGTTTAATCCCTTTTCGGCCCAATTTAACCCAAGTAACTTGGGTGAGATGGTGTCTCACTGTCTCACACCTTTGCCAAGGTCTATTTTCATAGTTTCTAGATCATCATATATTTTTACGTGAAAAGTTTCATTGTATATATTCTTAAGGAGGGCAGCATATCTTGAATCTACTCTGGCGTCGTCCAGTGCTGTTAAGAAAACTCATTTCTCGAATGCTTTGTGATAATCGACAAATACCAGATGTATGTTGTACTCTATTGTTTTTTCAATAACTGCCCGGATTGTTTGCAAGTGATCGATAGTGCTAAAACCCTTACGAAAGCCTGCTTGCTCCACTGGTTGGTATGCATCTAGCTTAGCTGTCAGTCTATTTGTTATTATTCGGGTTAGTAGTTTGTAAAGGTGTAACAATAAGCTTATTGGTCGGTAGTTTTCTATATTTGCTGCGTCCCCTTTTTTATGGAGTAGAATGACTTCCGCATTTTTCCATGCCTTTGGTATTTGTCCTTCCAATCTTCTCCTGGTGTTTTCCCATTTTTCATTTGTTTTAGGGCGGCTCTAATTTCTGATGATATTATTTCAGGGAGATCCTCTGAGCCCACATTTAAGATATGTTTTGTTGGTATACAGGGGTTTGGAATAGTAGAAGTGTACAGCTTCTCATAAAATTTTCCGATTTCTCTAACGATCTCTTCCTTATGCGACCACAATGTTCCACGGTCGTCTTTTATCTTGATTTGATTTTATTCCTGCCAGTGGATTTACATGTTTTTATTATTTTCATGTTCTTATTGTTCTCTATGGTTTCAAGAATCTGGTTTGTTCTATAAGCTCTGAGGTCTTTTCGAATATTTTTCTTAACGCTTCTGTTAAGCGCTTTATAGTCCGGGTTATCTCTGTTCGTATATCGGTACGAACTAGTCTATGGTAACTGCCAGTGTTTGTTCAGATCTTCGATATTTTTACATATTGATCTATCACTGGAAAGGATGAAATCTATATCATTCTTAACCTGGCCGTCAGGGCTAAGCCAAGTCCACTTTTTTGTATTTGTTTCTTATAGAACGTGTTCAGGCAAAACATTTTTTCGGTGCTTACGTAATTTGCTAATGTCTCTCCTTTAGTGTTTTTGTTGCTTAGACCGAAATTTCCTATGTAGTCTGAGTCGCCTGGTATTCGCCGCCCTATTTTTGCATTAAATAAAATCTCCGGTGATGATAACATAGTTTGTTTTTTCTAAGTCTTTAGCTTGCGTTATATCTTCGTACAGTTGTTCTATTGACTAGTCATCCGCATTGCAAGTTGGAGCATAGCAGTGTATTATCTGTAAGCTATATCGTTTATTCAGTTTTATTACAAGATATATCACTCTTTACAACACTGCTGAGTATTTCACAATCTGGTGTGCTATTCTTCGGTTGACCATGAAAGCCACTCCTCCTTGGCCGTGGTTCTCTTTTGAATTATATTGGTTTAAAGTGTGCCCAGATTTTAGGGTGGTCTTTTTCTCTCATGAATTTAGGGTGGTCTTTCATATTTTGGATATTCTTCATACGCAAAATATCGTCATTAAACATTTTGTTTAATGACGATAAAAGTTACATTTTTTACTGTCAGTGTAGAAAATAAGTTTTCAGTGATGTATTCTCAAATATTTTATTGATTTGGCTATGTAATAGCCAAATCAATAATAAGCCTTTTTAATAGAATCTGTGCATAATAAGCATGTATATCTCGATAACTTTCGTATTTTTAATAAATTTCGTTTCAATGAAGGTATATCAGGGAGCGAAATGAAATATCTGAAATACCTATAAATCTTAAAAGCATATGAACCGCTTCTCCCGCAAAAATACATCATTAAAACTTTTAATTACTTCCTGTAAGCCGTTTACAAACATTTGGATTCCGTTTCCAATAATTTGCAAACAAACGCCAGGCAGACCGCCGAAAAGACAGAAAATCGACTTTTGGAAGAATTGGCCCTTAGCTTTAATGAACACAGATGCGGGTAATCCCTTCAACTTCACTTTATACTTCAATCTCAGTGGAAAAAGTTCTTGTCCTTTGCTAAGACAAAGGGATAATCCTTTTGTTTTCTTTTATTGCTTTTTGTGTAAAGTAATCTATACGCAGGATGACTAACATTTACATTTTTTAAATCAAGAGAACTACAGAATTCCGAAATTTTAGAAGTAGTAAGTCAAATAAATAAAGACGTATCTCACAACTTAAAAGAAAAACCAACATAATTTTACTTATTTAGTAAGATGCATGTTGTTTTATTAGATCAATTATCATTTTTATGTAGTTTTTCTGATTCTTGATTTTTCTTGAAATCACCTACTGCTAGAATGCCAATATCATTTGCAAAAGTCAATATTTGGAAATTGGAAGCAATTCTTTCTCTTCAACCAACTTTCGACAATGGAAAGTAGAATAAGAATATGTCTATAAATATGTACCTTCTGGTCTACCTTTTAAATCCAACGAAATAGAATGGAAAATATTAGTCCCTTCTCCCCAAAAACAGGACGTTCTAAAATGTTGTCATAAACCCGCTACCTGTGGTCATCTAGGCTATTTCAAAACTTTATCCTGGGTCACAGAAAAATTTACTGGTGAAAAATGAGAAAATATGTTCTCAAATAAGTCTGTTCTTGCCAAGTCTGTGGAGCTCAGAAATCTCCGAATGTTGTTCAAATGGGTTTAATGGGAAACCAAGAAAATGCCGAATTTCCCTGGCAAATCATTGCAATTGACTTCATGGGTTCCCTAACCCGTAGTAAAAAAGGTTTCTTTTGGTTACTCGTCGTGACTGGCTGGTACTTCAAATATACCTTAATCTAACCCCTATGCAAACCTTCCGCTCAAAATGTTACTAAATGGTTTGAAAACCATGTCTTAACACATAATTTGTGACAATGCCTCTAATTTTAATAGCAAAATTCTTAAAAATGTTTGTCAAGAATACAGACTTTAAAAGGTCTGGTTCAACCAAAGCCTACGAAAGAAATGACAAATATTACAATCTTCGCAAACTAGATGTTCAATTTTCTGTTGGTGATACCATATCGCGGAAAAATATTGTTCTTAGTAGTGCTCCAAAATGTTTTATGTCTAAGCTGGCTCTCAAGTACGTTAAAGGTACAATATCAAAAAAAATATCTTGTCTTGTTTATCAGATATGAAATGAGGACAGTACCAATGCTAAACACTGGCATATAAAAACGAATAAGAATAAATATTTACCACGCTCGTGATATGTACATCCTTTTTTGTCCACTGATCCTTAGCCTGATTACCCTTATACCTGGCTATGATAAACGTTGGCATACCTATCCTTTTTTTTTTAGTTATAAGCGAATACTAGTGTAGTGTATACTTGGTTATATACTTATAACGATATAGTTCAACCCTATTTGCGTTTTCCGTTATAATACCAAAACGAAGTCACTCTCTCGTTTACTGTTACACGGTATCATCATTACTGTTAAATCTCTACCTATCCTACCGTGCGTTAATCAATGAAATCTACCTTTGATATTGTTTTTCAAAATTCATCAAAATAGTTTGTATTATAACCGATCTTTTTGGATAAATGCTTAATGATCAGCCTTATAGCTTTTCGATGCATATTTTTAATAGTTTGCCAGTAAGTAAGACATAATTTGTAGGATATTAGCCTGGTATCGAATCTGTTATTTATTTTATCAGCTACTCCCTCTGAGCAAGTTTGTCAAATTCTCTCTTCTCTTTGATCTGACTCTCTCCATACTTAATCATTATCTTTATCCATAATTTCTCTGCCTTCTGCTCGTTACTTCAAAACCAGCTTCGGTCTTTCAGTTTAATGTACGGAGAATGAATAGCTACGATTTTCAACCATTTTGTTGTCTTCTATAAAGAATCATCAAAAGTGCAATCATATGTAAACCCTATCAGATAAAAAACAAATTGATTCAGTTATGTTTTGAATTTCACTTGTAAGTTGCTAACCAGCATTGTTTCAATGTGTTTTGTCTTCAAGTCATCCTGCAAGGAAAAATATTTGGAAAACGAGGTCCAGGAAGAAGATGAACATCTTGGTTAAATAACCTCAGAATCTGGTTCAGTACAACATATATGCAGCTTTTCCGCGTTGCTGACGATAAGAAAAAGATTGCTTTGAAGATTGAATTATCTCATTAGGATAATTATTTGCTTTTACTCTTGCTCACAGAATAGGAGTATTTTGCTGTTCTGATTTGTGTATATGTTGAACACAGCTCTATTTCCTTGTTTACTTCTTGTTTTGATTGGTATTACTTAATTCTTTCTTCAAGAGTCGCTTTGCAGCAGGGCTTCAGGAAACAATTACTATTAACAAGTACTTTTTCTCGACTTAAACTAAATTGTGTATAATTTCCTTTAAACGCATACTTCAAGAAACAGAATTCAACTTTGATTTAGTACTATTAACATATCAACCAACTCCTACATTATCCTAAGATCTTTATATGGTCTATAAAGTTACCAAACGATACTTTGTTTACGATACATTGAGAACAACATAAATCATACAGTTACATATAAATCGATAGACTAAATTTATTGATTTATAAGCAGCAAGTGAAATTTAATGTTATTTCTAAAGCAGAATGAAATCTCTAATAATTAACTCATAAAGCCCATAGAACTCTTCATCAAAATAATTATTTATTTAGCTATGGCTATCTAAAAATATACTCATCTAGCATTAAAAGCCTTCATCACATCAATTAATATAGTCTAACCCTAAATAATTCGTCGTGTAACTTATTTCACCGTCTATTTGAGCGTCTAAAATTCCATCTGTTGATCTACGGTATTTTGGCAACAGAATATGTCAATAAATACAAGGGGTTATCTAGAAATTACTATTCTTATCAGAACGAAAACAACATTACAATACAATACTTTTAGAAGATTACGTCGAGCACTCAAGAAATTATAGTATGTTATTTTGTTCTCAATCAGTCGTTAAAGAAGTTCTTCGATAAACTACACTGGGAAGGATATATTATATGCATGTAAATATCAGCTATTACAGGAGAGAAGGGGATCCCATTGGGTCTCCTTTGATTTAACGATAGAAATGATTTTTGAATGAAAAGTATGTATTAACATGCAGTGATATATAAGAGTTAATGTGTCTTGGAGGATTTGATGTTTAGAGTCCAAGATGAAAATGGTTTCATCGATAGGAATGTTGGTGAATAAATAAATAATGTCAAAACTAACTAGTATATCTAATGGTGAAATAGACATGTTTTTCAAAAGATCAATGAAATGAAAAGAATGTTTGACGAGGTGTTTTTGGCTAATGGATGTAAGGATAAAGTGAGATGTTTTGCTAATTTCTGAGTGAGGCAGTTGTATGCACTGACGATGGTTCTTTTGGGGGGACATTGGGCTTACGGATTTTTAGAAGGCCGTATATTCTTGGAATTCGGGATGAATTTTCTCTAGGTATAGAGATTTTTTGATGTCTGGATGTCGAGTAGATAATGTCGAGTATAATGGATTTGGTCGTTTTTTCTAGATAGGTAGTGGGACGTTTGGGACGCTTTGTATTCTGTACGTAGGGCTACTGTAGGGCACATGTTTCTGAAAGACTAATATTTGAGGTGGGGGTTTGGAAGTATGGGGAATTTATCAATGAAAAAAGAAAACATATTACCTTACAGTATAATCAAGACTTAGATCCATAATCATAATTAATCTCGTCGGTAGGTTCATTTGGGTTATAAATGATGACTAGGTTAATTGCTTCTATGAGATTTTTGCCCAACGAACAATCTTCCATTCAATTTTCACATTTCTTTACATGCTTTTCCCAAATTGCTGGAGTATCATATAGTTCAGTTGAAAGCAAAATTAAGTGTTGTGGTACGCCTACTTCTTTTCGTGTCTATCATAAGTGTTGTCATCGGCCATGACGAACCCTTTGCGATAATGTATAGTGGGATATTGAATTCCCTACATTTTTCTATTATTTGTCTTATGTTCAGTGTTATGTGTTCTCGAGTACTTCTACCTTTGGTAAATCCAGTTTGTTCTTGGGGGTCCAGTTTGTAGACAAGTTTTCAGTCTCACATTGATTCTGTGTAGCATTATTTTGCTGGTATGTGAGATAAGAGAAATTATTCTATAGTTGTCGCACTTATGGAATTTGCCTCTTTTATGTATTGTCGTTATTGTTGATTTTGTCATGCCAATCGTCATGCCATTGCTTGGAATGCCATGTGTTGTTACAGAGCAAGTGAAGCAATTTTATTCCGGTTTCTTCTGTAATCTTGAGAATTTTTGCTGTTCGTCATCAGATCTGGACCTAGTGCTTTGTTATACTTGACTTTACTGATCGGCAGTCTTATCTACAATTTTCGAGTATGTTAGGATCTTCTTCAATTTCTTTAGGAGTTTGTTGAACAATTTCTTGGCGTTGATCATCTTTATATAGATTCCGGCCTATTTCATAACCTTGTTAACATGGAACTGTCTTTAATATTGGTCAAAAAAGGTAAAACTGCTAGGTAAATAAACATTTCCGCGTTTTCGCGTAAAATGTGCAGTACACATAAATTATATTAAATGCATTTAATTTAAATGACTATATTTAATGTATTGTTGCTTTCTTCTAACTCAGCGTTTTCCTTCGATTTTGTCCTGCAACCGGAGTAAGCAATATTTAGGTCCTCTCATTATATGAAATATTGGACCTTTCTTATTTTGATGATGTTGATCAATTCTCTCTTTATGCATGGTCTCTAGCATACGGGATGCTGAGCATGCCACGATAACACCACAACTCGAACGCTTCTTATTTATTAAGATTTTTAATTTTTGTTGTCCGGATCTGACATCCATAGAACAAAGCGGACCAGATGTGGTCAATGACAGACTTCCTCTGCAAAATAAGAACGCCAGTTAATAAAGTTTTTTCGTATTTCCTCCTCACTTTCAACCCTACAGTCAATCCAACTACCCAGATATCTAAAGTGTTAGACCCTTTCCAGGATTGCTATCTAATTTTAATATTGGGTCTTGGATAATAATTTTTCCGACCACCATCAATTTTGTTTTCTTTGCGTTGATTCTTAAGCCTGTTTCAGTGCATTCATTGCTTACAGCGTTTAACGGGGTTTGAAGGTCTTCTAGGTTTTCTGCCATTATGGGGGCCTATCTGAGGTTATTAATAATTTCACCACCGATTTTAACACCTTCACGTCAATAATTTAATGCTATCTCAAAAATTGGTTCAGTGTAGGCATTAAACAACAACGGTGACATAACACATCCCTGTCTGTCACTACGCTTAATATAAACTTTAGCTGATACCTCTTGTTCCACTTAAATAACAAGTGGGCTTAACGAGTCACTCTGTCTGACTCCGCTTTGTACTTGTATACACTGTGTTAGTTCTCCATTTATCTTTGCCTGTATTCGATTTTCGAGGTAGATGTTTTCGATTGGTTTGTATAATATTGATTGGTATGTTTCTTTTATACAGTAGCTGTAAGAAGTCTTCGACTTGGATGCGATCGGAATCCTTTGTCAGGTTTATAAAACATTGATATGCTGGTTTATTGTACTCGATGGCCTTTACTGTGATTTGTCTTATTACAAATTCGGCGTCTACGCAGGATCTTCCGGATCTGAATCCTTGTTGTTGAAAGGCTTTTTCGAAATCCATAAAACATGCCTAAATATTTTTTCTAAATTTATTGCTCTTTTGTAAGACTATTTACGTGCAAAAAAGAGCCTCCTGAGTACCCATACCATTTTGGAAACCAATCTGCTCATCACCAGTTATCCTTTCACAAAGTTTATATATATATATATATATATATATATATATATATATATATATATATATATATATATATATATATGCGACAATGCAATACTTTGATAAAAATTTTGAGCGTATGACTCAGTAAACTGATGAGTCGATAGTCGCTACACTGTCTAGCCTTTTTTTCTTGGAAATAGTTATAAATATGGTTTCTAACCAGTTGTCTGGTAATTTACCGCTGAATCATCGTATAGTACACAATATTTGAATAATTTACAAAAATTTATTCTTTTTAACATCATCAAGTTTTGTGTCCCTGAAATATTTTAATAAATCGTTTGAAAGGAGAAACAAATTACAAAAGCACGGTATTAAAAAACAAAAGTGTGTTTTTTGTAAAAAAAGCCGTTTGAATTGAATTTTATTGAAGAATTACAAGACAGTCCTCGTATATGACATTTTGGCATCTGATATACCTATCTAAAGATCAAACTTAAAATTTAGAACGAATTTTCGTGTTGCTCGATCTTTAAAGAACATCTGGTGATGTCGTGAATAAATCTGGCTGAGCCGCATATGATAATGCTTCTTTTCTCTATTTGTCTTACTGTGGCGAGAGTCAAGCACATATGTCAAGTACATAAAGGGATGTTGCGGGCCGAGATTCACACTTTTAGCAGACTAAATATTTTGTTTTTGGCTTCTGGTTGAAATGGTGATTTTATTTTTCTTTTTGTGACTGTTTATAGCTAATATATTGCATAAGAAGCACGGCATAAGGAGAATATTTTAGTAAGTATATAGGGATATTAAAATATAACAGAATGTCAACGAGAATTTTTTTTGTTTGAAATTATATGTTTTATTTATCAAGTAATTGGCTTTCGAAGATTACTCTATTTAATCTAATAATACAAACCTACAGCCATATGACACCGTGGAATTCGTAATAGTTTTTTTTTGAAAATTCTCTTCATATAGTAGAAAACCTAATTGGATGTAGTGTTGTTTGCTCATGTCAACTTTTCTATTACAGATTTGTTTTTCTGCTTCTGCTGTACCAAAAAAATCAGAAGAAGTCATTCTAACGACATCAAATTTGTTACTATTTCTCCAATTTTTCATTACAGTTAGGTAATCTTCGGGCTTGTGAACAGCGAAGTCATCAATAATTTGCGATATGCGGACGATACAGTACTCCTAGCTTCTAGTCAAGAAGATCTGCAAACACTACTTGATAGTGTCGTTGAGAGATGTAGGGAGGCAGGTCTGGTCTGGAGGCAGAGTCTTAACATAAGGAAAACCAAAATACTCGTAATAAGTAAAAAACAGCATATAAAACCGTCTATATATGTAAATAATACCAAACTTGAGCAAGTTGATAAAATCGTCTACCTTGGACAGCAATTAAATTGTAACGCAGAAAATCACGGCGAAATTAGATCCAGGATAGAGCAGGCTAGAGCTGTTTTTAGAAGGATGTCCGAGGTGTTATGTAATAGACCTAAAATTGGCATTAAGGATCCGCCTACTTCGCTGCTACGTGTTCTCGGCCTTACTTTATGCTGTCGAATCCTGGACTGTGAATAAATTCGATCTAAATCGCCTTGAGGCTTTCGAAATGTGGTGCTATAGAAGAATTTTAAAAGTTTCCTGGGTGGAGAAGATTCGAAACTCCACAATACTAGAACGTCTCAGCAAGACTACTGAAATCATAAAAAGCATCAAGCAGAGAAAGCTGGAGTATTTCGGACATGTAATGAGAGGTCCCAAATATAGGTTGCTACAAAATATCATGCAAGGAAAAATAGCACGCAAACGCAGTCCAGGACGAAGAAGAACCTCATGGTTGAAGAACTTGCGATATTGGTATGGTGTTGATACAAGCATGCTATTTAGGGTGGCAGTGAATAAAATTAAAATAGCTATGATGGTAACCAACGTTCTGAAAGGACATGGTACAGTTGCGGTCACGGAATAGTTTACACCTTACTTTTTATATTGTAATACTGTAAAATTGCAGTGTCGTACGGATTTGATAAATGTCAAAGTCAAAAAATTTCAAAACGTCAATGCTTTCGCGAGTGTTCAACAATAAAATAAAAGTATATTAAACTCTTCCAAAATGGTTAGAATACATTTGAATTATGCGCAAAAAGCAAGAGCAATTGCCAAACTCGAAGAAGGTTGGTCACTAAGGCAAGTTGCTGCTGATTTGAACGTGAGTCATATGTGCATATGGAAGATTAAACAAAGATGGGATAATTTTCACTCTATAGCACGGTTGGGCGGTTCAGGAGGGCAGAAGATTTCCACAGATCAACAGGATGAGATGTTAGTAGATTATTTGAGAGAATCTCCTTTTGCCACAGCTCAAAAGGCAAGAGAAGAGGCAGCGTTTCCAGGCAGTATTCGCACTGCACGTCGAAGAATTAAAGCAAGTGGACTGCTAAATTGTGTAGCTGCACGGAAACCTTTTTTGACTGAGGATCACAAAAGAAGACGAGTTGAATTTTGTAATGAATTTGTAAACCGCGATGAGAATTTTTGGTCTAGGGTTGTATTTTCCGATGAAAAAGTATTTCAGTCGTATAATAATGGTCGAATAAGAGTTTATAGGCCGAGAAATCATAGGTATGATGAACAGTATACGCATCATTTAAGAAATAGTGGAGGATTCTCTGTCAACGTATGGGGATGGATAAGTGCCGAAGGGCCGGGCGTTTGTTATCATGTAGAGGAGAAGTTAACAGGATTATATTACAAACATATTATTGAGCACACAATGTTGCCATCGGTGATCCAGAGATTCCCCAACAACGACTTTATCTTCCAACATGACAATTGCCCGGTGCATACGAGTAGAATTGTTCGAGAATGGCTAGAAGAAACTGATGTTAATGTTCTTCCGTGGCCTTCCCGTAGTGCAGACTTTAACCCCGTCGAAAATGTGTGGGCAAAGTTAACAAAGAAACTAAATGAAAGAAACCTTAGACCACGGAATAGAATTGAATTATGGGAAGCAATTGAGCAGGCATGGGAAGAGCTTGTTAAGCTTTTTGTTATACGTGGTATACAGCCAGCTACAGGAATTTTTCCTTGTGGATTTTGTTTTTTATTGTCTTCATGAACCAACGCACCAATGAAGGCTGTTTGAGCATTGTAATATCCCAACTCCCAATACTTTTTAAATTGTTCTTCTCTAGCATTTGTTGGCACTTTAAAGTAGCAACTCATCTTACAAGAGCAATTAAAATCTTTGAATTTTTTTTCTCAACAGTTTTCCCTTTATAGTAAATAATGAACTTTTTTAAATTACTCTGGCGCTTGTTTTCTTCTCTTGTTAGACCAAGATATTTTCGTTTTCGTCCCTTCATTGGTCTACCTGTATTGACTGGAGTGGAGTTTATTACCTGTTCTAGAACTTCTTTTTCTATTTCCTAAGTTACATCACCTTCCTCATAATCTTTTTCATTGTGTCTTGTATTAGTTTAATATTCATTCTCTAATCTGAATTCTGGATCTACGTCGGAATCATAGCCATCATACTCATTATCTTGATCATTGTTTGAAGATTCCATCTAATTTAAAAATATAATATAATTAGTCGTGACCAAACTAACCTCATTTTCTGCTTTTGAAGTATTTAAAACCAAATTTAGTATATGTTGTCCTATGGAGGATCTATAACTCATTTTTTAAGAAATGTTTTACTACCCAATAATTGTTAATAATTAATAATTTACAATATTTTTACTACTTTATAACACATACATGCAGTCTTAGCCTTATCGCGTGACAAACAAAAGTATTAGTCATTGAAGAAACTGAAGTATTTTATGCTATGTGATTCCCAAGTTTTACAGAATGGAACCAATACACTTGGATCTTTTCTGCAGATTACTTCATTGAGTACTGAAGTAATGTGGGTTGGTTCACTACCTGATAGATGGCAGCATGTACTGGCTGTAGCCTGGTTCCATTCTGCATATAATTTTTAACCACTTTTCAAAGCGGTACCATAAATAAAGCAAAAAAATATATTTTGTGAGTTGCTTCTTTTCTGCAAAAAGTCGTCCATTTGAAGGCATCACCTCGTAAAGCAGCTGTCAAGAAAACAGCCTTTTCTTGTTCTGTCCAATGATTGGCTGTCGCAATAGCTTCAAATTGTTTAAGGTATATGGACAAAGAGGACTTTTCATCAATTAGTGGCAATTTGAATCTCATATGATGTGTCGTTTCGTCTAAGAGTCTGGCGGCAGAGTAGCCGCCAATAAGGTACGGATAGATGCGATGATAGCCAACCTCCGATAGGAGAAGGAACTACAAGAAGAAGAAAAGTGAGAGAGTATGGGATATACGGTCACTCGGTGTAATATTGTATCAAAACTACTGTTAAAAAGTTTTAATTCCGATTATAAAAAATTAATCGCTAAGTAGATACCTCTTTTAGTAAAAGATTTTTCAGAAGATATTAAATAAAATGGATGGAAAAAGCCCAGATGGACGTGGAAAAGCCCAGATGGGAACACGACAAACGAGATCGATTACTTTATCACTGATAAAAGATACATATTTACAGATGTGACAGTGCTAAATAAATTTGCGAAATCAAGCGACCATCGTATGGTGAGAGCCACCATTGTGTTAAATACCAACTATGAACGACACAATATGATAAAAAAGAAGCAAATAAACAGATGGACACATCCAAACAACGAACAAAATTTTGAAGATCATATCGGTAAATTCCTTCAAGAAAAATCATCAACAAATGATATGAACATTCTAAATGACATAATAGTAGAAGCAATAACAGAAGTTCAAAAGAAATGCTGCCCAAAAAGCGCAAAAGAAGAAAAAATTAGTCTGGAAACACAGAAAAAAATGGAACAAAGAAGAATACTGAGAAGCGACGAAAACTCTAGTAACGACGATATAAATAGAATGAACAAGGAAGTATCAAGAGAAATCAGAAAAGACTTAAGAAAATACAAAGATGAGAAAATCATCAAAACCATTGAGGAAAATAAGAGTATGAAAATAATGAGACGCAAACTCACAAATGGAAATAAACAAATAGTCAAACTCAAGGATAGAAATGGCAACATCACATCAAACAGAGAACATTTGTTACAAATTGTGGAATCATTCTTCTTCTTCTTCTTCTTCGTCTAGCCATTCACGTCCACATCTGAACATAAGCCTCTTCAAGTCTTCCTTTCCATTGTTTTTTATTGTACGCTACTTGTAGCCAATTTTTCCCGGCAGTCCTTTTCAGATCATCTGTCCATCTCATAGGAGGTCTGCCTCTGGGTCTTTTGTGTTGGTATGGTCTCCAGGTTAAAATTGATCTGTGCCATTTGTTTAGATCGCTCCTAGCTACATGTCCAGCGTATTCCCATTTCAGCTTTAATGCTTTTTGCACCACATCGGTGACTTTGGTTTTCTGTCTTATCCATGTGTTTGTTTTCTTGTCCTTAAGTGATATACCTAGCATTGCTCTTTCCATCGCGTGTTGAGTGACTCTAAGTATATTCATATTCTTTTTTGTGATTGTCCATGTTTGTGCCGCATAAGTTAATATCATTCTATGAGACATTATATAGCAACCAATCGACTCTAGATATAGTCGAATATCAACAGAGGAAGGTTCAAAATCAGGGTTCCGAAGATATTCCAGAAATCTCCTTGAACGAAATTTACAAGGCCCTAAAAAAGATGAAGAATAACAAAGCTCCGGGGGAGGAGGGTGTCGTCACTGAAGCGATAAAGATAGGAGGCTCAGTACTGATAGCCAAAATTCAAAAGCTCTTTAATCTATGCCTATGGAATCAAAATATCCCAACAAAGTGGAATAATTCAATAACTGTACTCTTACACAAGAAGGGAGATGTAACAGACCTGGAAAGATACAGACCAATCAGTCTCCTTAACCATCTTTATAAATTATACACCCGAATAATAACGAATAGATTAGAGACAAAGCTGGATTTTTACCAACCTCGGGAACAAGCTGGTTTCCGCCCTAATTACGGCACAAACGATCACCTGCAGTGCCTAAAAACCCTAATAGAAAAAACTAACGAATATAACCGTCCCTTGGCATTGATATTTGTAGACTTTAAAAAGGCGTTTGATACAGTCGAACTACCGTCCATCTTAAGAGCACTACAAGATTGCAGGATCGACCACAGATATTGTAATATAATTAAAAATATATATGAAAATGCCACAACAACCATAAGTCTATATTCTGCAACTAATAAAATAAAGATAAAAAGGGGAGTCAGGCAAGGTGATACCATGTCACCAAAGCTGTTCATTACCGTTCTTGAGTATGCATTTAAAAAACTAACATGGCAACAGAAAGGAATATCCATTAATGGAGAAAGATTAAACCATCTACGTTTTGCGGACGATATCGTGCTTCTGTCAGATAATCTGGGAGAGATCAAAGACATGCTCCAAGAACTGAATGACATACTACAAGAAACTGGGCTGGAGATAAATTTCGAGAAAACCAAAATGATGACCAATATGGTTCCCAGCGAAGAGATACAGATCAATAACAACAAGGTAGAATTAATCGATAAATACACATACTTGGGTCATGAAATTAGAATAACCAGAGACAACCAAACCTGCGAGCTAAATAGACGAATCATGTTGGGATGGGCGGCATATGGACGGATGAGAGACATTTTTAAAACAAATATCCCAATTCACCTGAAAAGGAAGGCATTTAACCAATGCATCTTACCAGTCTTGACCTACGGAGCAGAGACCTTAACTTTAACGAAAGCTCCCTCCGAAAAACTGAGGGTAATACAAAGGCGAATGGAGAGATCAATGCTGGGCCTGACCTCGAAAGATCGCGTAAGAAATGAGGAGATACGCCGACGAACTGGCGTAGACGATATTATACTGCGAATCAATAAACAAAAGTGGAGGTGGGCTGGACAAGAGCCGACAAGCGAAGTCGAGGCAGACCACCCACCCGATGGACCGACGACCTAAGGAGGATAGAAACAAACTGGATTGCAGCAGCTAGAGATAGAGAGAACTGGAGACGTTTGGAGGAGGCCTATATCCAACAATGGATATGAAAATTCGGCTGGATGATGATGATTAAATAAAATGTGATTAATTACTATTTATAACTGGGAATAAGCCACAATTAAAGATAAAAAATACGTTTATTGACGTTTCAGAAGAAGAAATTAGAAGAATTTTTTCACTATGTAACAAAAAACAAAATTTGTTTAATTTACTGTTTGTATTTTGAGAACGATTTCCGAATTGGAAATTGAAACGTCAATAAACGTATTTTTTATCTTTAATTGTGGCTTATTCCCAGTTATAAATAGTAATTAATTTACAATGCCACAAGAAAATAGCTTCAGAACAATAAAAATGTGATTATATAAATAAAATATGATAATATATAATACTTCAAAGAATAACGAAAAATAATAAATGAAAATTTGTGTTTATTAACTCACAAAAAATTGCGTACGCCTTTTTCCGGGTGAGTTTTTGATGTTTATACGAGCTTCCATATATTTCTAACTTCGACTTTGTAAGAGCGATATTCTCCTCCATTTTCCTGCTAACAAGGCCATCAAGTTGACGGATAATAAAATAAATTCCTGTAACGATTATTTCCAAAGCTTCCGTTTTGAGTCTAGACATAATCGTACAGCTCTACCTAAATTCAAATTTTAACACATCGGAAGCCCAAATTGTTATTTTTATATTACGACATAGATTCAGTTTTAAGCAGCAGCTTACATAACACTTGTAATACCATTAGAGACAGGGAGCAGTAATACATACACGTTATCTATATTAGACGTAAGTATTTTATCTTTGTTTCTATAATAACGCAGCTTAATGTGTTGGTAATGGTAATGGGTGCCATTAGACATGTCCATATTTGTCGACTATTATATTAAAGTTATTAGTCTGTTTTATTGGGTACGATAAAGAAAACAAAAATAGATCCTTTTTTGACTTTTTTAATGGTATTTTATCATTATCTTAATAAACTATTCATTTCTATGAAAAGTGACGCTTAGCTGTTGCATTTGAGCCTTTCTGGTTAGAAAATGGGCTACATATAAACCATTGTTTCTAATTTAGATAAAAATTATTAGGTATCCTTACCTAACACAAAAAGGTATAAAATAGAAATTAAAAAAAAAAGGCGTGGATACTACATTATATAGGTATCTCTTCTTCTTAAAGTGCTCTCTCCTCAATGGAGAGTTGGCTACTACAATTTTAAACTCTTCTCTATCTTCAGCTGTTTTTATTAGCTGTTCAAAATTTAGCCCTGTCCATTGTCGGATGTTTCTGAGCCACGATAGTCTTTTCCTTCCTAGGCCTCTCTTTCCCTCGATTTTTCCTTTCACCATAAGTTGGGCATATTGGTACTTATTATTTCTCAGTATGTGGCCTAGGTATGATGTTTTTCTAACTTTTACTGTGTTAAAAAGTTCTCTTTCCTTGCCTATTCTATGCAGCACTTCTTCATTTGAGGTATGCGATGTCCATGAAATTTTGAGTATTCTCCGGTAGATCCAGATTTCAAAGGCCTCCAATTTATTTACGGTTGATGTTTTAAGGGTCCACGTTTCAACTGCATATAGAAGAGGCAACCAGATGTAGCATTTTGATAAACGTAGTCGAATTTCGAGTTTTATTCGAGAATCACAAAGCAGTTTTTTTATTTTTTCGAAAGATTTTCTGGCCTGTTCTATTTTTGATCTTATTTCTAGATCAGGATTTAGGCTGCTATCGATCCAACATCTCAGGTACTTAAATCTATTGACCTGTTCTAAAATGTGCCCATTTATTGTGCAAGGTTTAGGTACGTTTTGGTTTTTTCGGATTGACATCACTTTGGTTTTTTTATTGTTTATTTTTATACCAAATTGCTCACAGGTCGAGTTGGTCTTGTCGATGAGTCGTTGTAGACCTAAGTCGGAATCCGCAATTAACACTGTATCATCGGCGTATCTGATATTGTTGATATTTACGCCATTCACATTGACTCCATCCTTGGAATCACCCAATACTTCTTTAAATAGAAACTCGGAGTAAAGATTAAACAGCAGAGGCGACAGAACACATCCTTGTCTAACTCCCCTCCTAATTTCTACTTCTGCGGATGTGGAACCTTCGATCCTAACTCTGGTGTTTTGGTTCCAGTATAAGTTTTTTAAGAATTTGATGTCTTTTCCATCTAAACCGACTGCTTGCAAACGTTTTAATAGTAGGTCGTGTCTTACTCTATCAAATGCTTCTTCGAAGTCTATAAAGCATATAAATATATCTTTCTGACGGTCGTAGCATTTTTGGGCGAGAACTAGTAAACTGAACAGAGCTTCTCTCGTTCCCATGCCGGCTCTGGATCCAAACTGATCTGATCGTCTCCGATGATTGTTTCGTACTTTCTATAGATACGATTATGTACGATTTTTAGTAGGACTTTTACTGTATGACTCATAAGGCTTCTCAGACGGAACTCATTGCAGTGTTGTGGGTTTGGCTTTTTTGGTAGTGGGATGAATATTGACTCCAGCCAATCTTGGGGTATTTTACCTGTATCATAAATGCGATTGAATAAAAGGACAAATATTTCGATATTTTCTTCATTCATAGCCAGAATGATCGCCAAAGTTCGGAACGGACAGAAACCCTAAGAAGAATTCTATCCGGTTTCTGTACGGTGGTGATACCGGTTTCATCATCAAACTTAAAATAAATAATATAGCTTTGTGTCACTTACATAGAATGCTCGTAAAATCTTTCTCTTTTCATACGCGCCAGTATGATAATGGCACAAGATTATCCATCGAATAACCTCCGCTATGAGTGGCGGAGGTTGTATTATGCACATAATTGCCAGACTTTATATGATTTATGAAGATAAAAAGAAATACATACAAAAAAATTAACAGGCATTAAGATGTTTTAAAAATAAAAAAATACTTCTGCATAAAAATATGGCTCTATGGCACTACTTCACGGGCCTTCACTGTGTAATTTCCTTTACATACTTATTTTATTGGAACAATATCTTTAGTGGAAATTAGATTTTTAATCAGGCTATAGAATATATCTTTATTTACTAACTATACTTTATATTTTAATCAATTTTTTCTTTTGTTTCAGGTGATGGTATTGACATACACATCCATCCTACTTATAGCCTGCTTCTCGTCCATAGTTCTAGCTTCATTCTGTTCCGAAAGACAATACCTCAATGCCAAACTGCAAAAATGCATGAATTGTTCGCTGTGCAAAAACAATACAGTCGTTCTACGCCCTTGCGAATTCCACCGTGACACTCTCTGTGCCCCCGTTAGTGAATTGCTGAAGACGATGAATACGGGAAATCCCCATAGACATAAGCATAAACAACACCCTCAACACCATCACGTGAAAACGCCGAAAGAAGATGAAGATATCGAGTGGCGATATGGTGATGATATACGAAATGTTCGGCCTAGTACCGTACAAGAAGAACCTAAAGCAGCAGCATCAGAGATCTCCCGATCCGATGCTCCATTCTCTAGTACCGAAGCCTTGGTATGGGACTGGCAGGCTATCGCGTTGACTGTTGCGGTGTTCTCGTGCATACTGTTTTTTCTAGTTATCACCCTCTATTCATTGCATCAGGCTAAGCAGTGGAGGAGGCTAAAAGAAAACTTTGAATCAGGTGAGTAAAACTTTTCAAATATATATTTTAGCATCCTGGGCGTGTGCTTTTCAGATATACCTAATTGTTTAAATTTCCAGAACAGATAAATAATGCACTTCTAGCTTATACTATAGATATTTATGTGCCAGTACTTTCAGACCGTCAGATTTCAACACGAAGTTCAACCACGATTTTCTCCCTGACGTCTTTTTGTGTACTGAAATGCCATATGAGATAAGAAAAGAAAGAAAATTTATAGTTAAACCGGGTTGTAGTTTCTGAAAATCGAATTTTCCTTAAAATAATTTGTGTTCGCGAACGAAAACCTTATCGTAGAAACTAATAAACTTTTAAATGACATGAAGGAGAAAATCACGGACAATGACCTACTAACATTACATATTTAGGTCATCATTAACACACTTAGAGCACTAATAGCCCTTGCCAAAATTAAAAAAAAAAAATAGAATAAATACATATTGATTCCTAAGATGACATAAGGAAGAAAATCATTGCACTACATTCGACTTTACGATTTTTCGATTTTCGAATTTACAAAAGAAATTCAATTTTCACGCAGATGCCGCTATGACCCACAGTTTTCACATACTTTACTCTGGTTGATTTAATCTTTCTCTATCCTCTACGCAGTACCTGTGTTAGGCCCTGTGTTAGACCCTGTTCAAGGCATATTTTAAAAAGCGTTATTGAGATACGACAACCCTGTGTTAGGCCTTTGGTTACTGTGATATTTTCTAACAGTTTATTCTCTATTTTTACTCGAGACGATATGTTATTTTTTAACTGTTTAACTGGTAGTTTAACCGTTTATTTTGTTAACTGCCTTTATGTTTATGTTAATATTGCTTAATTCTAACGTTTTCCAGAATCGTTTACGAGATAGTCTATCGTAAGCTTTTTGATGTCAACCTTTAGTAAATGTACCTCTTGGTTCCTAGCGATTTTCTTTTCTATTAGTTGCGTAACACAAAGTATGTGTCGGAGAATTACCAGACTTGGGATGCACATATTAGTGTGATTGATTGTTCGATTCGTACGGCAAATCATGAAGGAACTAAGCGTACTCCATATTTTATCAAGTTTGGTCGCAATATTGGAGAAACTACATACAGCAACTATACTCAGACCCAACTAGAAGAAACTCTGAAAGTGAATACAAAAGTGAACACTTCCCCAAAATATTGAAGTCAGAAGTTGTAAGGGCAATCAAACAGAGCAAATGGGGAAAAGCACCAGGCCCAGACGACATATACATAGAGGTTCTAACAATGTTGAGTGAAGACAATTTAGACGCCTTGGTAGATCTTTTTAACGACATTTATGGGTCCGGTCAAATACCACAGGACTGGCTTCAATCAACCTTTATACCAACCCCAAAAAAGCCAAATTCTAATAGGTGCGACCAATTCCGAATGATCAGCTTATTGAGCTAGGTCCTAAAACTCTTCTTAAAGATAATTTACACAAGAATATACAACAGATGTGAAAGAGACATTAGCCCCACACAGTTCGGTTTCAGACAAGGATTTGGCACAAGAGAAGCACTTTATAGCTTAACTGTCCTACTTCAGAAATGCAGAGATCAGCTAAAAGATGTTTTATAGATTACCAGAAAGCATTCGATTGTGTTAATCATTCAGAATTAGTAAGATTGCTCCAGGAACGTTCGATATATGAGAATGACCTTAAAATCATAAAGAACCTTTATATGAATCAAGAGGCATCTGTTAGAGTACGACTGGAATCTACATCATATTTCTCAATCGAAAAAGGTGTACGATAGGGTTGTGTTCTGTCACCCCTCCTTTTTAATCTTTACTCTGAAACGATTTTCGATAGAGCCTTAAGTGACACTGAAGATGGCATCAAAATCAACGGACAGACTATTAGTAATCTTCGATATGCTGATGATACAGTCATAATAGCTGATAGCCAAGAAGCGCTGCAACGACTAATAGATAGAATAAACACTGAGGGAGAACGACTGGGCTTGAGGATTAATATAGACAAGACGAAGGTAATGGTGGTTAGTAAGAAAGAACATCCAAAAGGTCCCCAAGTTCAGATATCTCGGTAGTTGGATAACTGAAGATCTAGATACAGACATGAGATACGTAGCAGGATTGAGCAAGCCAGAACAGCATTTACTAATATGAGAACCTTGCTAAGCAACAGCAGCCTCAACTTAACGCTTCGATATCGCTTTGTAAAATGTTACATTTACTCCATACCACTATATGGTGTAGAAACCTGGACCATAAAGGCCAATGTGATCAACCGATTGGAGGCTTTTGAAATGTGGGTATTTAGAGGACTACTTAAAATTCCCTGGACAGATCACACAACAAATGTCGAAGTATTAAATCGAATGAGCAGAGAACGAGAATTGCTGCCAATAATAAAAAGAAGAAAAACTGCTTCTCTGGGTCATATATTTCGAAATTCCAAGTACCAGTTCTTAAAGCTTATTATGGAAGGGAAGATAGAAGGAAAACGAGGCATCGGAAGAAAGAAATACTCATGGCTTAAAAACATAAGGGATTGGACAAATCTCGATGCCCATGCACTTTTTAGAGCCACACAAGATCGAGAGGAGTATGCCAGAATTGTCGCCAACATCCACTAATTGGATAGGGCACCATAAGAAGAAGAAGGTTGCAATATGATATTAAGTGGTAAAGACTATATAAGTAAGGAACTACTTGGTGTGGAAGATGGTACACAGTTGAGTGACACTAGTCGCAATAAGGAATGTTCGCAGGTGTTAGAAAGAGTTTAGAAGTAGCTGTTAGGAAGAGTTGTAATAGATACAATTTTGGGAAGAGAGATGTGGAATACCTGCCAAACCAGTGCGGCGTCGTAATTTTGTTCTATCAGAAACTAGCCAGTATTTTTCTAATAAGTTTGTACCGAAATTTGTTGGACCTTGCTATATTAAAAAGAGGATCTCATCAAGGACTTTTGAGCTTAGGGATCTTGATTATAAATATTCGCAAGTGTCTGGAACGTTAGAGATTTGAATCCAGACCCAGGTGACGACGAAGAGTAAGTTGTACAGGTGCAAGAGATATTTTTAGGAAAAATCTCTTGTAGAAACAAGAGAGTTGTTACGTTTTAAAAATTCAACTATCTAAATAAAATATCAAAATATTGTTTCTGTCAATAAGATTACTCCACTCTCCCGTAATATGCAAAAGCCATTGTAGAAAATAGATTGTTGTCAAAATTCTTCCCATATTAGTGATATTTGGGTAATAGCTTTTGAATCTGGCAAGGATTGTCTTTTCTGTACGTCAAATTGACAGTCGTTTTTGGTATTTTTATGTCATAGGTTTTAAAGATAAGGTTCTATTAATGTAGGTTCCATAGCGACTGGTTAATGGAAGTAATAAAGTTTATGTATTTCATCTTTGATATCATTCAATATTTTCATCGTTTCTTTACTTATTCGGTAAGGCGAAACGTGTGCGTCGTTCGTTCTCGAGGCGGCGACTGTCGCGGTATTCTGATCCAAGGGCAAGGTTGCATTGTGCCTGTGCCGTTTGTTGGTTTCGTGCTTCCGATAAGGCTTGCCTTCCGGATATCCCGCTAGCGTTCGTATACTTCGTTTCGAGCGTCAACTTACCTCCAGCCTGATCCGATTAGAGATCACTGACAGGCGGAGTGTTTGACTGGAGCGGTACATCTGTCAAAGAATAACGCAGGTGTTCTAAGGTCAGCTCAGCGAGGACAGAAACCTCGCATAGAGCAAAAGGGCAAAGTATGAATAGGGACTACGAAAGCACGGCCTATCGATCCTTTTGGCTTAAAAGAGTTTTCAGCAAGAGGTGTCAGAAAAGTTACCACAGGGATAACTGACTTGTGGCGGCTATTTCAACCTTTGATACTTCGATGTCGGCTCTTCCTATCATTGCGAAGCCTAATTCGCCAAGCGTTGGACTATGCACCCATAGACAGGGAACGTGAGCTGAGTTTAGACCGTCGTGAGACAGGTTGGATTTACCCTACTAGTGACTCGTCGTTGCGATAGTAATACTGCTCAGTACGAGAGAAACCGCACAATTGGTTGAAGCACTTACTCGAGCGGGTAATGGTGCGAAGCTACCATCCGTGGGATTATGCCTTAACGCTTCTAAGGCCGTATCCTTTCTAGTCAAAGGTGGTAACGATATCTCTTGGAGTTCCGAGAGTCCAAAGGCTCAAAACAATGTGACTTTACTAGACAATCGTAGTTCGCTTATTTCGTGAATTATGAATTATTTTGCATTTTGTAAAAGCAGTGTTTTTCAAGAATCGTCTAATTTATTTGATTTAGACTAACATCCCAAAGTACACAATAATAAAATAAATAAAGCACAACATCGTAAACCATTAAAATAGTACCTTAAACTATTATATTTTTAAAGCTTAAGATGGCTTGACTAAATGATAAATATGTTTTCTTTCCGAAAATGTAGGAGACTAACAGAAAATTTAATCACCCATGTAGATAATCAGAAATGAAATCTAAGAATTATTAACTTAGTTAGTTCCAGCAAATTCATAACGAAATTACATAACAGATTCTAATACACATCTAAATCTGTCCCAAAAACGAAAATAAGTCGTCCCAACGCCTACCAGTTCAAAATTAGCCGGCAGATGCTCTCGTCGAACGGCCGACCATCTTGTACATCGTTCCAATTTACTTGCATGAACTTGTCATGGTCAATTTATCAAAGATATATACTGAATGAAACGAGCAATAGTGACAGGTGCTAAACTAACGCTATGTGTAGTTGGGAAAGGAGAAGAGACCTAGAAACTAATTGAACTTTACCTTAAAACTGGAGACAAGCAGTCTGAGAGTTGCGGTGGCTAAAATTAATTCTCAATTAAATAATTCATTCAAGATGTTGTTCTTACGCGTACATATGCGTTTGCGAATTCTAAATCAATGCGAATTTTGAATCAATATGATACTTCTTATCCATCTTTGGAATATTTGTTTAATGTTTTTTCTTTCTCTCTATGATTTGGTTACCTTTTAATCGTATATCACTATTAGTCTTATTAGGGTCTGATAAATATTTATTTTGTCGTACAATTTTTGGTATTTCTGTCAAATCTCATATTTTTTTATGAATTGTCAATAGTCTACTGTTTTGTTAACCACTACCCTCAAATATTTGTTTTATTGCTAAAAACAACAACCACAGTTTTATTACTAACTTACATTTTGACGATACGCCATTATATAAACCAAGTGATTGTAAATGATGATGTAAATACACTCGTAGATATTACAAACTGATCACCGCAATAAACCAGAGATTTTAAAATAGACCCGGAGAGATTTGCACAAGTGAAGATCATAAAATGCTTGTAAACTAAACCCCTAAAGTTGTCCAATCTGAAAGAATAATGCAATTCCGGATGTATTAAATGCAAGGTATTTGGGAATTATACTAAATTCTATTTTAAATTAAATAATTGAATGGCCTAACTACTCTATTTATCCTCTGGTTTTACATAAAAAATATATAAAAATTCTGTGTCCTCAAGCCATAATAGCACTTTGTAGTATCTTTATAGTATCTTAATAGTATCTTTGAAATCCAATAATATGTAGTGGGTGTCGACTTCGAACTCAAGCGTTTTCTCAAGAATCTGTGACTGAGAAGAATCTGACTGTGAAGATTTGATCCGTTGTTGATTTATTGGGTCGGAAGCCGCACTGGTAGTTCCCAATTATTTGTTCAGCATAGGGGATCAATCTTCTGTACAATACGTTGGACAATACTTTATATGTCACGTTAAGTAGGGTGATGTGGATCTTTCCCTGAATGATCAGATGTAAAAGATCATATTTTTCAGGGTGTCTCATAATATGACCGGAGTATTCCAGCTTGCGTTTCTTTATTATATTGACCAGTTGTGTTGTTTGGTTCAGCCGTCTAAGGACCTCTTCATTTCTAACTCTGCCGACCCAGCTTATTTATACCAGAGAACATACGAACAGTTCTCTGTTTATATACTGAAGAATAATACTAATTTATACATGTGTTTAAAAAGGGTGTCACCACCATTTTTAAAGAGTTCAGCAGGAAGATTGTCCAAAACAGGGGCTTTGTTATTTTTCAGTTTTGAAATGGCTTCTCTTATTTCTTCTTCGTTTTTTCGTTATTTTTTCAAAAAATCGGTATTTTGTTTATAAGCAAAAATTAAGGGCTGTTATGCATGTGATTTTGTGGACATATACAATAGTATATTATGTCAAAATTAAAAGTCGAAATGTCGAAATGTTTAAACTAAGACGAGATATCGCGAGTTATGTAGATATACAATTTCATTGAAATTATAAAATAACAATTTTTGCTCTTTTTTTATTGTTTATTTACATGTTCTTAACTCTATCAAAAAAATTTATTTAGAAAAGTTTTGCAGATTTTTGTTATAAACATCTTGGTACCAAATTTTTCCGTTTGCCAGCGAGATATGGGTTTATCGAGTACTAAAGCACTAAAAACTACAAAACAAGTGTCAAGAAAAGTTTAACAAACAATATTGGACTTCGTAAGTTCTAGATTTTCACCCAACGTGACCGGAGTAGAACCTAAAGTCTAGAACTTTAAACGCTTCCTGTAACTTTGTGTCGATTAATATACTATTTTACTAATTTTGAGTAATTTTTGCAAAATTTTCAATCATAATTTTTAACGGGAAATGACATCAAAACCGAAACTAAATATTCGAGCTCGACTTTTCAATACGCCTCAATTAATATATCAAAAGCACTATTTCGGCTACCTTAAGACAGTACTTAAGATATCCTCGGCTACCTTAAGATATCCCCGAAGATATCCCAGAAATCTCCTTGGGCGAAATTTACAAGGGTCTAAAAAAGATGAAGAATAACAAAGCTCCGGGGGTGGACGGTGTCGTCACGGAAGCGATAAAGATAGGAGGCTCAGTACTGATAGCAAAAATTCAAAAGCTCTTTAATCTATGCCTTTGGAATCAAAATATCCCAACAAAGTGGAATAATTCAATAACTGTACTCTTACACAAGAAGGGAGATATAGCAGACCTGGAAAGATACAGACCAATCAGTCTCCTTAACCATCTTTATAAATTATACACCCGAATAATAACGAACAGATTAGAGAAAAAGCTGGATTTTTACCAACCTCGGGAACAAGTCGGTTTCCGCCATAATTACGGCACAAACGATCACCTGCAGTGCCTAAAAACCCTGATAGAAAAAACTAACGAATATAACCGTCCCTTGGCATTGATATTTGTAGACTTTAAAAAGGCGTTTGATACAGTGGAACTACCGTCCATCTTAAGAGCACTACAAGATTGCAGGGTCGACCACAAATATTGTAATATAATTAAAAATCATGAATGTGTTGCTTGTGTGAGTCCATATCAAATAGGTAAAGAAATAATAATAAGACTTACTCACAATCAATTTAATTTAACAATCTGACGACCGGTTTCGCTTTCTATAATTTGCAAAGCATCTTCAGGTCGAGATACAAAGTTAAACTAATGCTGCAATAAAATAAACCCAATTAGGGTGGTGTCTCATAAAGATAAAATAAACAAATAAATAAATTAGTTCATACAAATTATAGTAATTATGCCAATATTACATGTCTGTGGTTTTCAAAATGAATAATTTGAATATATAAAAGGTAGTAACAGACAAGGTAAGGCCCACAATTGGTATAAAGTAGCAATCTTTTGTTGTAATAAATTAATAAATGAGTAAATAAATAAAACAAACAAACATTACTTACATGCCGGTACTCTATTAATTAATGGATGGTAGGTCATGGTTGCAAAAATCATGTATTGTTGATTGGAGAACTTTAATGAGCTATTGCAGTTGTTTTGACAATAAACGGGAAGTTCTTGAGGAGAACAGATTTGATCCAATGAATTAGAGATAGGTATATTGTTGTTGTTTGTCAGATGAAAGTGATGTTCTTTACTATTGTATTAATTAAATTATTTAATTAAAAAAATTAAATAATTTAATTAATACAATAGTAAAGAACATCACTTTCATCTGACAAACAACAACAATATACCTATCTCTAATTCATTGGATCAAATCTGTTCTCCTCAAGAACTTCCCGTTTATTGTCAAAACAACTGCAATAGCTCATTAAAGTTCTCCAATCAACAATACATGATTTTTGCAACCATGACCTACCATCCATTAATTAATAGAGTACCGGCATGTAAGTAATGTTTGTTTGTTTTATTTATTTACTCATTTATTAATTTATTACAACAAAAGATTGCTACTTTATACCAATTGTGGGCCTTACCTTGTCTGTTACTACCTTTTATATATTCAAATTATTCATTTTGAAAACCACAGACATGTAATATTGGCATAATTACTATAATTTGTATGAACTAATTTATTTATTTGTTTATTTTATCTTTATGAGACACCACCCTAATTGGGTTTATTTTATTGCAGCATTAGTTTAACTTTGTATCTCGACCTGAAGATGCTTTGCAAATTATAGAAAGCGAAACCGGTCGTCAGATTGTTAAATTAAATTGATTGTGAGTAAGTCTTATTATTATTTCTTTACCTATAATTAAAAATATATATGAAAATGCCACAACAACCATAAGTCTACATTCTGCAACTACTAAAATAAAATTAAAAAGGGGAGTCAGGCAATGTCACCAAAGATGTTCATTACCGTTCTTGAGTATGCATTTAAAAGACTAACATGGCAACACTGAGGAATATTCATCGATGGAGAACCATCTACGATTTAAGAGAAAGATTTAACCATCTACGTTTTGCGGACGATATCGTGCTTCTGTCAGATAATCTGGGAGAGATCAAAGACATGCTCCAAGAACTAAATGGCATACTACAAGAAACTGGGCTGGAGATAAATTTCGAGAACACCAAAATGATGACCAATATGGTTCCCAGCGAAGAGATAAAGATTAATAACAACAACGTAGAATTAATCGATAAATACACATACTTGGATCATGAAATTAGAATTACCAGAGGCAACCAAACCTGCGAGCTAAATAGACGAATCACGTTGGATGGGCGTCATATGGAAGGATGAGAGACATTTTTAAAACAAATATCCCAATTCACCTGAAAAGGAAGGCATTTAACCAATGCATCTTACCAATCTTGACCTACGGAGCAGAGACCCTAACTTTAACGAAAGCTAATACCGAAAAACTGAGGGTAACACAAAGGCGAAAGGAGAGATCAATGCTGGGTCTGACCTTAAAAGATCGCGTGAGAAATGAGGAGATACGCCGACGAACTGGCGTAGACGATATTATACTGCGAATCAATAAACAAAAGTGGAGGTCTGGTGGAGGGTTGCTAGAATGGAAGACGGAAGATGGGCGAAGAGATTATTGGAGTGGAGACCAAGAGCCGAGAAGCGAAGTCGAGGCAGACCACCCACTCAATGGAACGACGACCTAAGGAGAATAGAAACAAACTGGATTGCAGCAGCTAGAGATAGAGAGAACTGGAGACGTTTGGAGGAGGCCTATATCCAACAATGGATGAGAACATGGGGCTGTATGATGATGATGAAGACAGTACTTCCAGTTGCAACTCTGAAACAGGAAGTGCGAGGTTAAATTTCTCACCTTTAATACCAACTATAGGATATAAGCTTTTATTTGACACCTGACTTTCACGTCATTCTATCTGTTGTATCAACGGAGGAGTTGTGATTACGAAGAGACGTACAGACAGACCTTTTAAGCTTTTTTCATTTTTTTTAAGTTTTAAAATGGGTGAAAACGATATAGCTTAAATACTATACGTAAAATGAAAGCCTGTATTCGGAAATTACCTAATTTTTATTCGTTTAATGATATTTGTTTAACTGTAACTAAAACACCAACAACTCTAGGAGCTGCCAACAAAACTAACAACAACTGCACAATGTATAAATACTACGAACTATTGTAAAACATAAACTATAATGTAACACATCGTTAGAACGAACCGTGACGACAGTTCATTCTGGCGAAATCGGTGTAAGAAAATATATATTTTTAAAAGTGCAAAAATTACCTGCCCACTTAGTGTAAATATAGATTAGAAGTAGGTTATGTTTAAAAAATGTTGACTAATATTTAATTTCTAACGGTATGTACATGTACTATTATTAATAATAATTATTAAGTTAATCGTATAGCAAAAAATGATATATCTTTTGAACAGAGATGGCGAGTCGGTTCGTGACCGGTATAATCAAACACAATGTAATATGTCCATACTTGATGCCTAGTACCGAAATAGTGACACAATTCGGCATGGAGCTAAATATTATTTAAACATATCCCAAAGTGCGCTTGTGTTTCATAGACCGACGTAACACGAGCAATTATTTATAATAAAACAAATAATGTATTATAGAGCCAATGTAATATTTATTTTACTGGTTACTGCGATTGTGGCGCATCAGGACATATGAAGAATAGTAGGAAAATGTAACTTGTCTTTCACACACAATAAAAAAAATTTAAAACGCTAAATTAATAATTAAATTACCACTTTAAATATGTAGAATACAATAATTATTGTGTAAATACGCAATAATTAATAATATTTTTGATGAATACGACCGTTACTTAATGAAAATTTATTTTATGTAACAATAAAACACTGAAAACTTTGTTTTCAAACTTCCACAAAATTTATTTTAAATTGGATGAGGTCGAGGAGGGGAGAACGGTTTTCTTAAGTTGTTCATTCAGAATTATATCTGTGTTTTTTAATTTGCTGATTTCCATAGATTCTAACAAAGATAGCTTAAGAAAGGACGAAAAATTGTATTTATTTAATTCCTGGTGAATGCGATCAGTTTTAGTTAGGTGAAACATCAAAGCCTCTAAATGTTAGAATAAGTGAACATCAATCTTATATTAAAAATAGAGAATTTAATAGATCTCAAATATGTAAACACGCATGGGATAATGAACATCGGGTTCAATGGAATGATTCAAGTATAGTCCTAAAAGAAACGGATGGTAAAAAGAGAGAAATTGAAGAAGCGGATCTAATTATGTTAAATGACCAATGTGTAGATAGACCAATTGTGTTGCAAATTCCTCGGCAGAATTCAGCAGGATCTGGTTACTCATATTAAAAGAGGAAGTTAATAAAAGGAAAATACCAGTATTAGTAACACATCGAGGATACATCATTTATGTTTTTTAAACAACAAACATATAAAATCAGAATTTGTTGTTTATTGAGATTAAAGTAAATGTAAGACCAAATACTTACCATGTCGGAATAATATTATAAGGTTTTTTTCCTGTTTTTTTTTTCCTCATGATTTACTATGGAATCGCTAACAGGGGAATTTTACTGTTATCATGGTATATGGTTATCTTTTTAAGACAAATAAGTTGCTATGATTTTTTTGTGACGGATGTTCTCAAATTATAATTGAAATACCTTCAGAACAAGCTCTTTTTAGATAAATTGAGATCTATAAATTTAATATAAACTGTGGGGCGTATAATAAATAAGAACAATAATTTTGCAGTGATTACTTCTTTATTAATACCTACTTCAAAACATAATTAAACAAAATAATTAATATCGTTAGTCAATAGTAAAAAAGTAAAAAGTTGTATTAGAAATCTTTGGGATTTGCATCCAATTTTATAAACCCCTTTTTTATCCTATATAAGGTTGGAAAACCTAACGCAGTTTCGTTGTTAAATTGTAGAGTGCCTGCAATATGTCAGAAAGTGCCTGTCAATATGTCCATCTTGTTCCTATCTTCCGTCTGTTAAATGTTCATAAGCAAAAAGATTCCTTTATATTACCTGTATGAGCAGAGATCGCAAATACATACTGGCATATCTTCAAAAATTTAGAGTTATGCTTAAAAAAAACTATTATTCGTGATACTAACATTGGTTTTTACCTTCATTAGCCCATTCTTTAATTTTTTCACCAAAAAATTCACTAGCGGTGCCAGTTGATCAAATAGGGAAGTATCAGTTATGTCAATTCTTTTTATAGCTGAAGTAACAAATAATTTAGTTAATTTACTCCCAATTCTTCCTCAATGGATCTTCTTCAAGATCATCCATGTATTTAAAGTTTGAGAAAGTTGAGACGGTACACTCTATCTTTCAAGATACTGTATTCAGTCTTCATTATAGTCATTAACTTCAATTCTAAAGTGTATTTGTGTATTTGTAAAAGAACTGTTTCTCTTTCTGTTCTTCTGTTCAAACCTGTGAAAGTAGATTTCAGTCCGTCATTAACCCTCATAACACTTCTTGTACTTCCTTTAATATTTTTAATTCCTTGTTGAAAAAAATTGAATTGGTTATGAACAAACCATAGGTATGCCTCACTTAAGGAATAATAAGGAAGAATACGGAATAATAAGGAATAAGAAAAAATAATAAAATGTTAGCTTTTTTTCGTTTAAAATTATAGTATCAAACAGTTTTATAATTCATTCTATTGCAGGCATCAAAGACAACTAACGAGTCATTGAATGTGCTAAAATAGTGCCATATGCGATGTCGACCATTTTACAAAATTTTTATAGCATCTTTGTTCGCACCGTGCATATAAAAAAATATCTGGCCTCTTCTTCGTTTTCTTATCTGCTCTAGTCTTTGTTCTTTTTGCATCTATTAGCCTTATGGACCTCAGAAACGATCTTCTTGATGTTTTTGTTAAATACTAAATGTCTTTTATTATACCTTTTACATATATTTCAAAAACAAAAACAGTTTAGGTGATATGGTGCCCCCTGACGTACTCTACGTTGTATCGGGAATTTCTGAGTCTGATGATCCCACAACAAGCTCATAATAAATAAAAGGCGATTATATAGCTACCAAATTCCACACCCTAAATTGTTTTTTAAAATAAATTGAAAAGTAATCCAACCATTCCGAAAACTTTAATGTATGCTAATACTTAAAATATTACCATCACGTCCACTGGCAACAATCAGCTTAACTGCACCAAAAGAAATAAATAAAGCGATCAATAGAATTATCAAAAACAATATTAGCATAAGTATTCTTTGTATATTATACGTCCACATTATTATTATATTTGGGTTGAGCATACACTGCTTTTAACAACAAGTAGACCAATATTCACAGTTTTTTATGTACTTGGGTGTAATGTTTATTTTATTGTATTTAAAGTCCTTTAACACTAACACTAAAGTATAATTTATATAACATTTATTGACTTACAAATCTTTATTTTCAAATCACTTATTTGAATCGTATTGCTCTTATATTTATATTCTTCTCGCTGTTCGGAAGCTCGAAATGTTCTTGGCGCCGCTAAGCATGATTGGAATGCTACCAGAAACTAATAGAATTTTCGCAATGGACAGCCGAAGAGGTTCTTTATTGAACGTCTGTATGCTCGATCATGAGCATAGCAAAGGCTTGGCAAAACAAACTTATAGACTTCAGATTTATATCGTCTGTTGAAACTTTATCCTGTTCAAAGATAAGCGCGTCTAATTACCCATTACTAGTTTCAAATAAAATATTTTTCGGCTTTATGTTTTATGTTTGGCTCCATTTATATATCTGGGCGCAAAAATATATAAATACGTCAGGCACCAGCTTGCCTTTTCTACCCCAAGCCACGTAAAAACAGAACATCATAGACAGTCGCAAACTAGTGGTGAAAAAGGCACAAATTCTCAAGTGTCTCATCTCGTAGTGTATGACAAGTACCTACTTACTTCTATAGAGGAGGGAGGGGAAGTTAAGTTCTACAGCACTTAGGCCACAATTGACGCATTGTGCATAGGAAGGTGGGCAAGTCACCAGGGGACTTCCCCTTATGTGGGTAGGTGTGGTCCAGGACTCGCCAAACGCGTATTGTCGTATTAACGCGTGTGTCTACTAGCCCCAGTATGTGGAGGTGTTTGCTGAGTTGACAATGACCAGTTAAAATACCAACTGTTAAGCGTAGGTTTTTCCTGGTCATTCCCAAGTACTTCTTCTTAGTGTTACCCTGGCATGTGTACATCCTTGCCCTTCTTCTCATCTTCTCACGGTTTGCGTATTGAAGTGATTTGATAATTTTCGCGATTGTTGTAGTTGACCAACAAAAAAACCCCCCAAATATTTACTTATATCACGACTCAGAAAGTTTGAAAGTTATTTTTATTTAACAATAAAAATAGCGCGTGTTACTCGTAAGTGTGTGTGATTAACGCAATTGGGGCTACTTTGCGTTAATCGTCATGTATCTTTCAACCGTGACTTTCAACCCTTACATCGCCAACTCTTCTCATAGTCCACGCTTCACAATATCGCCTCACCTTCTCTGTCCGACTATCCTATACAGTTAGGACAAACAATAACATCAGCAATAACCTAACCCATTTAAATTTGATTTCTTAAACAAGGAAAGAGACTCTCTTTTCTTGTTTAATGTGGCCTCTCAAGATGGCACTTCCTGTCTAACAATATTTTTGCCCCCACTATCTTTACATTCCCTCTTTTGTCTTTTTGCTCGTTGGCTAGATGTAAGCCTTTTAGAAAGCAATCTCACTGGTAAAATAAGTACTCTGCATATCATTAAAAAGAAGCCACCTAAAATGTTTGGCATTTTTTAATTTTTGTGTTCTAAAGCAGTATATAACCATTTTTTAAATAAGAAATTTCAAAAAAAAAACTTTGACAAAAAGTCAAAAATTACACTCCTCATTCGATTTGGAATTAAATTGATCAAATTCTGGATGTTGTCTTGAGAAAAACCTATCCATTCTTCCATGAGCGCAAATCGAAGCTGCTCACTATTTATTGGAGCAGGTATTCTGTTTCTTACTTTTCATTTGAGTTGGTTTCAAACATGCCCAATCGTGCTCAGCAAAAGGCATTACGTGCTCGTCTAGAATTTCGTTAATGTATCTGTCGTCGAACACAAGCAGCATATCGTTCTCCACGTCTTCTATACGTTTTGATGCGACCTTCTGACCCATAAAGAACCATCTGAGACCTATCACTAAACAAAACATTTTTTCAATTTTCTATCGTCCAATGCTCGTGGTCTCTAGCAAACCCAAATCGGTTTTTTCGATATGCTGCTGTAAACAAAGGTCCTGTTGCTGGGTAGCGAGGCCTTTGACCGAATTTCTTCAACCTTCTTTTTACTGTAGAAGTGCTTAATATCCACTTGTGAACATATTAAAAATTGTTTTGGATTGCTTCATTAGTAAATAACCGATTTCGCAAAGAAGTGCGTTGTAAAGAACGGTCTTCTTTGGCCGTCGTGTTTCTTTTCGCGTCTGATCCTGGTCGTTGTTCGTAAGATTCTATCTCTACGAATGGTTGGACCATACAACGACTGACTTTAAGCTATCTGGCCACTTCTCTTCAACTAATTCCTTCTTCTTCTTAACAGATCAAAGTAGCAAAATGCACAAGTTCACTCTTTGAACAACTGTACACTAATGAAAGATTTTTGAAAAACAGAACAGCTATATTTTAAGAAAAACTATGTAGAAACAACACGTGCATTCTCCGAAGTCGTGAAACTGATATAAATTCTGCAAATTTATTACCCTTAATTGACCTGTCGACACCTAGTGGCGGTGTCTAAAAGTATTTCGGCATGTGCGAGTTTAAAATTATTGAAAAATTCTTATAAAATTCAATTCGATACCCAATTCAGTACAAGCCATACTTTAAAACTTGTTTTAAGCAGTGTATAAGATTATATAAATCCACAGGACAATACCCATTTGACTAATTTATACACAAGGGAGTCTCTTAAGGTTAAATTTTCTTTTAAACAAACAATTGCAGCATTACGAGACGTTACCACAAAGACAGAATACTGCCTTATAAGGGACATTGTGAAAGGCAGGCACCATATGGTACTATGTTTTGTGGCCAAGAATTACATATATAGACTTGCACGTTTAATTGCAATTGCATTTTTGAAGCTTATCGAGTAATCAGTTGTCATTTACGATAAATTGTGCACTGTCCATGATCCGGTTTAAATCCATTATTTATTAAGTTCAGATAATAACAATAAGCCGCGTGTGTATATGGAAAAACATTTATTTTATGTACCTTTTGTTATAAATTTAATGACTGTGTGGAATGTTTACAAGAAAATATAAGTTAAATAAATATTTTACTAAGATTACAAGGGCAAGATAAAAAGTTCTAGGTCTAGTAATAGAAAAATAAAGTTAGTTTTGTTTAAATAATAAGTACTCCACATAATAATACAAGTATAATCAACAGACACTCCTTGTCTAAATGTGTAAAAGTCTTCTTCTGCACTCGTTTCTGTCCGTCGTGTCTTCTTCGCCTAAACCTTTCTCTCTTAAGTCCTCTGTCACACATTCCTTGCATTTTTCTTCGGTTTTCCTCTACCTCTCTGACCATTAACTTCTAAAAGCTCAATCCTTCATCCCACATACTTTTCATGTCTACAAAATGTGAACAAACTATTGCAGTCTTTGTTCTAGAATCAATTTTGAGACTGTAGTCACCCCGGCTCATTCAATAATCCAGTCGTTCCTGATCCCTTCTAGTGTTATCCAACATCCATCGTAACATTTTTATTTTAGCTACCTTCATCTTCTTTGCCTAAATCTTCTTTGCGAGCCTCACTTCAACACCGTATACCAACGCAGGCCTCACTACACTCTTGTATATCTTTCCTTTTAGCCCTTCCCGATTTTTCGATCGCAGTGTACCCTGTCCATCCAATTCCCGTTAAATCAACCAGCGGTTATGATGTGGGACATTTCTCGATTTAGTGTCCTATTTTCCGTTACGTAGGAGTCAGCAACCATTTCCATTCCTCCCAACATACTCCGTTTTCACCTGCTAATCTTAAGTCCTCCCTCTTCAATGACCCTTCACCAATGTTCCAACTTCTCCTCCTACATTTCTTTGCTCTTCTCTACTAACACGATATCATAAGCTAAGAACATTGACCAAGAAGCCCCTCTCTTACATTATCTGTAGATTAAGCAGTAGGGATTCAGCGAAGAGCCTTGATGCAAACCAACCAGCACTGGAACATTTTTGGCCAATCTGACGAAAGTTCCTTATTTTGGTGTACGCTCCTCCATATCCTTCACGAGCCTAACGTATATTTCAGGAACCCATTTCGCTCTCATCTTCTTCTTAGAGTGCCGTCTCCCTGCGGAAGTTGGCAATCATAATAGCTATTTTTAGAACTTGTTGCTCTAAACAAATCAATCGATCTGAAATGATAAAAATCATGTAGATTCTTTAACCATGAGTTCTGCGTTCGGCCAACAGATCTTCATCAACGTCAGTCCCCTCATCACGTGGCCTAGGTATTCCAGTTTTCTGGTTTATATAGTGGTGATTAGTTCTGTTTCTTTACCAACCCTATCCAGTACTTCTTTATTTGTAATTCTATCAGTCCATGATATTTTTAATACTCTGCGGCATAACCAGAGTTCGAAAGCCTCGATTCTTTTTAAATTGCATTTTTTTAATGTCCAAGTCTCAGCTCCATATAATAATATTGAAAATATATAGCAGCGAATGGTACGTAGTCTGATCTCCAAATTTAGAACTTTGCACGTTAGCTTCATTCGTATAAATGTTGATCTGGCAATCTCTATTCGCCTGTTTATTTCTACAGTATGATCATTGGTTTTATTGATCAGAGTTCCCAAGTATTGATATTTTTCTACTTGTTCTATCACGTTACCATTGATTGTCAATAGGTAATGTATATTTTGTGGCCTTTTTGTAATTAGCATGTACTTCGTTTTTTAGCGTTTTTAGTATTTCCCATCTCAGCACTATTCATACTCAAGCTTTCGATTAAATGTTGTAGATCCTCTATACTCGTTACTACGATCATAGTGTCGTCTGCATGTGGTAAGTTGTTAATTAATTTTCCGTTAACGGTGACTCCCGCTTCGATATTATTAAGCTTGTTTTGGAAAATTTCTTCAGAATATAAGTTAAACAAAAGTGGTGCTAAAACACATCTTTGTCTAACTCCTCTACTGATCTTCATTTCTTCTGAGTGTTGCACATCAATTTGAACTATGACACTTTGGTTCCAACCTAATGTTCGCTCTCATACATCTCATAACTATTGTCTACAAATAGGCAGCTCTCTTTTTTTCTCGCTATATTTCTCCATTAACCGTCTCAAAGCAACAAACAAACAAACAAACAAAGTCCGTTGTCCCTTTTCCTGAAATAACCCTTAACCTTCGCTTTATAGTTCTCTCCTAAAATTTCATTGTGTTGTGTACGACATTAACTTTATACTTCTATATTTCTTACAGTTCTGAATATTACCTTTATCTTTATACAATGATATATTGTATAATTATCGTCCTCTTATCTCCTTATCTTCCTCTCGTTTAGACCTGTCATACTTCCTTTTAGCCTCTTTCTTCTCGTTGTACCAGCAAGTTTCTTTGTCACTAGGCGGCACTTTACCAGATGTTTTTTCTGGGACTTCCTCTCCCACTCGTACTTAAACTTTGCTGTTGGCTTCCCACCAGTCATTTCCGTATCTTTTCCTCAAACACGAATTCCGGCACACGACTCTTAAAAACACTTGCCAAATCTTTACTCTTTAACTTCCACCACTTTACTTTCTGGTGTCCTAATTGCTTTTCTTTAGGTCTCACCTTTATCTTCATATCCATAACACGGGTTGATGTTTAGCTATAACTTCATTACATTACAGTGTGACGACCACATTGATTCATCTTATTCTATTCACAGCAACTCAAAATAAATCAGTTGATGTTAGATCAGTCTACTTCCTAAGATTAGCCAGCCAGGATATACACCTACATCTAGGACCTCTTTTACCTTCAATTTTGCCTAGAATCAACTATAAAAGTCGGTATTTATTCTTACGCATGATGTGGCCGAGGTAAGCCAATTTTCTGTTCTTGGTGTTGATAATTTCTTTGTCTGTATTTAACCTCTGCAGAATAGTTATATTACTTGTGTGGTGTATATATGAGATCCTCAACATACGTCGGTAGCACCACTTTTCAAATGCCTCTAATCGTATTATGGCATCTTCTCGAAGGTTCTAGCTTTCTACTCCATACAGGAGGACAGTAAAGACGTAACATTTAAGAATTCGTATGCGTATATTAATACTTAAAGATAGGTTGCAGAGAAATTTCCCAAGGCTGTTAAAAGAGCTGGCTTTTTCAATACGAGATTTTATTTCGGAGGTGTGATCCCAAGTATCCTTAATATTGCAGCCCAAATAGCCTATTTTTTTCTAAAGGTATATCGCCTATTTGGGTGTAATTTGGGTATTTATGATGGTGTTCTTACAAATGATCATTATTTTTGTCTTCTTGCAATTAAGTTTTAGGCCGTATTTGTTACATGTTTCTACAACGGTATTCATCATCCTTTGGAGCCCCTGCGCACTATCTGCCAGCAACTCTGTATCGTCTGTCACTATCAACAGTAATTGTATGAAAGTCAATTTATCTCTAATTAAAGCAGCAAATGAAATAATTACCAATAGAACCTAGCACCAATACAATAGGCAATACTATTATCACCAATTCTAAAAATGTTACACCTGCATATTGTATTATTTTTTTTTTTTTTTTTTTGTATCTTTTGTATCTATACAGAAAGTACAACCTTCCTCCAAATCAAAATATACTTCTTGATAATCAATCTTTTACATTCAAAAACCATATCAAATATCTGGGCCTTATACTGGATAAAAAATTGACTTGGAAACAACACATACAATATATGCTAGATAGATGCAAAAAAGGTAGTAATTTTCTTAGAATGACAACCAAAGTGTGGTGGGGTTGCGATGTTGAAACATCCTTATTGTTTTACAGAGCTTATATACGATCCATTATAGATTATGGTGCTACTCTTTACGGTTCTGCATCTAGAAATCTTCTAAGAAAAATTGACATTTTTCAAAATTCTGTCTTAAGGGTCTGTTTAGGTGCTATGAGATCTACCCTATACAACCACTACATGTTGAAGCTTATGAACCTCCTCTTTCGATTAGAAGAAATTTATTAAGCGAAAAATGGGTACTCAAAGCCCACTCAACATATCCCAAATTATTTTCCAGTATACGTCAACTTAACGAATCAGATCTCACTCATAAATATTGGATTAAGAAGCCGTCTCCACCTTTGTGCACTGCTTTACAGAACAATTCAATTTTTTCAAAAAATTTGGCTAAAGTGGAAAAAAATTTAGACTTCTTTGCTCTCTTCCATAAAGCTGAAGTTATAATACCCACATATAGTCACAACAACAAATTGAGCAACAATATTCTGAGATCTGTTTTGAACTGTTATAGTGATGCCACAGTTATATACACGGATGCATCCAAATCAATAGAAGGGACTGGCTGTGCCTATTTTCTACCCTCAGGAGGTTCTGAATTTAAGTACAAACTTTCCAAGGAGTTTTCAATTTTCTCGGCGGAATCATTGGCTATACTCGAAGCTTTGAAATATGTTAAAAACTCTTATATTAAAAAATCGTTAATTCTTTCAGACTGCCTTTCAGTTCTACAGAACATAAAAAACACTTTTTTGCCCAAAACATTTAGTAATCCTTATATTTTTCTAATAAAAGATCAATTAAAGCACTTAGTAGACTCTGGCTTTAATATAACATTTATTTGGGTTAAGGCACATATTGGACTCAAAGATAATGAATATGTAGATTACTTAGCTAAAACCAGTATAATATCAGGCACTTTATTACCATATTCTTTATGTGTATCAGACGCCATTAGGATATTTAAAAAAAACCAGCTAGCGACATGGAAAGATCAATGGAATCTTTACTGCCTTACAAACCAAACAAGATACACTACTTTACAACCAGTTATTCCACAAACTACTTGGTTTAAGAATTTTAAATCTCCACGTAAATATATAACCACCATAAATAGACTACGCTTTGGACATGCGTGTTATCCAAGTCATTTATATAAAATAAATGTGATTGAAGATGATAATTGCAAACATTGCGGAAAACTGGGTGATCTTGATCACATCTTTTTTGAATGCCCTAAGTTTCAACAGCATTCAAACTCTCTCTACAAAAAATTAATCGAATTTAATATGTATGCACCATTCAATATTCAGTCGCTACTGGCGACAGGCTCACAAAATATATATAATATCATTATAGATTTCTTGTCAGACACATGCATGGTTCTATAGAATTTGTACTCGAGCATGAAATGTTTCATGATCGTGTGGAAATTTAGATTTGTATCCTTTGTTTACCCTAAATGTTATAACACCTTATCCGTGGTCCAGTTTTGTTTGTCTACTAAGAATGTCTTGATGGGCCCCTAGACGAGAAGCAAGTGACCCTGTAAGTTTCCTTGTCGTATATTCTTCTATTAATTATCCGTTAGTTTTCGATTAGGGATAGAGTTGTGCATTTGTCTGATTGGAGAATCTATTGCAACTGGCTGAATGACTAATGTCAATGCCATTAAAAAAAAAAAAAAAAAAAAAAAAAATGTTACACTTTTTATTATATATATACATATATAATGAGGATATAAGTATGTATTTATATAATATGAAAGAATTAAACATTGTTTTAGTCCGGATCATGGCCTTCAAATCCAAGATCCTGTCTCATTTAGTCATCTTAATTTTGGTTTTCCCAATTTTAAGAAATAGCTTTATAGGTATAAAAGTAGTGAAATATTTACCCACTTTTAATTACAATAATAAATGGTAGAGCTTTATTCCCAACGAACTGAAAAGCGTGTTGATACTAAATTGAATTTAGTAGAAAGGAAAAACATCGTAAATCTTTAGTTAATTACGTCTACAGCCAAGAAACCGACTATGGCATCGAATCAGTTCATTTGTCATATAAATTCATCGCCGGGATCTCGGATCTCGGAGCTGTATTCATTATCTTACCTATCGCATTGAGCGCTGCTTTGGAGTGCTAGATAATTAATTTCTTAATATAGCTTAGCACTTTGTAGGTAAATGTAAGCTCCTGGAACTATTTATTGCTTGTAAAATCTAGTGAGGAGTATAATATCGTTTGTTTCATGAATATTTATGAAATCGCTGAGTTACGCTGCTGTGCCCCGTTTTGTTTAAAAGCTAAAACATTTGGTAAAAAACTGAAACCTAATGGAATTGTTATAGTATGAATACCTAATATATTTTATTTTGTAACACGAAACTTTGTTTTGTCTTGGTAGATATATTAATTAATAGAACTAACTAATAAATAATCAGAGATTCGTGTTTGAAAAATTTGTTGTTTTCATAAAAAAATATCAAACAAGATTGATGGATACCAATTTTAAAATTAACAAATGCACAAACTAACAATAACACATTTCCCTTTTAAAAGTAATCACTTGTCAATTGTCAAAACTGTTACTCATACCAGTCAGAGTCTGAATCAGAGTCATAAATTCTAGGCAGTGGCGTTTTCTTACATAAAACTTTCGGACGTAGTTAAGGCTTCAATGCTACCAAAACTTTTTTTAAGCAAAGTGTTATATAGGGATTCGATATCGTTTTTAGAGCCACCACTTCTGGCGCACAAGACAATAGACAACAATCGGTTTATGAAACTGAGGAAAATTCGCATCCTTCCCTATTTTCAAGATAGGTACACTTACCTATATGTTTAAAAGACTCGATATTGGCTTTTAAAAGTTGATAATTCAAAATAGTAAATAAAAAGTAAAATATTAAGTATAAATATGTAAACACGCATGGGATAATGAACATAGGGTTCAATGGAATAATTCAAATATAGTCCTAAAAGAAACGGATGGTAAAAAAAGAAAAATCAAAGAAGCGGCTCTAATTATGCTAAATGAGGCCAATTGTGTCGCAAATTCCTCGGCAGAATGTAGTAGGATCTGGTTACCAATATTGAAAGAGGAAGTTATTAATAAGAAAATACCAGTATTAGTAAGTCAGTAACATATAGAGGATACATCATTTATGTTTTTTAAATAACGTAACATATAAAATCAGAATTGTTGATGTTTGTTGAAGGTAAACCAAATTCACGAACAAATACTTACAATGTCGGGATAGTATTATGAGGTTTTTTCCTGGTTTTTCCCTCATAATTTACTATGGAATCACTAACAGGAGAATTTTACTGTCATCATGTCATGTGTTTGTCTTTTTAAAGACGAATTACATGCTATGATTTTTTCTGACGGATATTCTCAAGTTAAAGTTGATTTCATGTAATCGAATGAACTATCTTATAAGTAAAGTCGTCCCAGGAGCGCAACTCAACAATATTGGCAATATCATTTTAAAGTCGTCTACTTTAAAATGCATAATGTATGTCTGAATTGTCAATATAAATGAGTCAGATAAAATTAAATTATTAGAAGAATTTTTTCACTATGTAACAAAACAAAATTTGTTTAATTTACTGTTTGTATTTTGAGAACGATTTCCGAATTGGAAATTGAAACGTCAATAAACGTATTTTTATCTTTAATTGTGGCTTATTCTCAGTTATAAATAGTAATTAATTTACAATGCCACAAGGAAATAACTTCAGAACAATATTAAGTATAAAGCCTCGAAAATCAGACGGAATCAGATGACAAACCCCGCAAAGAAAAAGAAAACGAGAAAGAATAAGCCCACAATCAGATTAGCAACATGGAACATTACTTCTTTTAACAACAAAGACCAAGAATTATAGAAGAACTGATAAATAAAAACATAGACATTTGTGCAATCCAAGAAACCAAGAAGAAAGGTAAAGGCCAAAGAGACTATAACCAATATTTTTTAGCATACAGAGGAGTGAAAAAAGAAGAACGAGCATGAGCAAGTGTAGGTATACTTGTCTATAACAAATTTAACGTAAACATAAATACCTGTCATTATATCTTCAAGCCATCCTGCAAGGAAAAATATTTGGAAAACGAGGTCCAGGAAGAAGAAGATTATCTTGGTTAAAGAACCTCAGAATCTGGTTCAATACAACATCGCTGCAGATAAGATAAATATTGCCATGACGATCGCCGTAACGGATAGGCACATGAAGAAGAAGATATCTTCGAAAGAATAATATATATATACATACATAACATATATACATACATACATACATAATACATATGAACTCACAATGAACCTCACGAAGAACCCTTAATTTTTATGGGTGACTTTAATGCAAAAATCGGAAAATAAATAGTTCCAGGAGTAAAACAAAAAATTAATGAAAACCAAATACCAAACCATCAACGCAAATGGAGAACTTATGACTAATATCTGTGGTTTTAACGAACTGAGAATCAATAATACATTTTTCGACCATAAGCACCAGGCACCAGTATAAATATACTGAGTATAAAACTCCAGAGGGCACAAATCTATGATTGATTTTATAGTCACTAATAGAAAAATCCATCCAAAGTAGATTCTAGATATCCAAACTTTAAACTCAGCAGGGAGTGAACATAAACTAGTACTAGCAAAAATAAGAATCAAAATTACACCATAACATTTTCTACAGGAAATCATCGAGTAAAAATTCAATGTAGAATCACTGTGGAACGACTCTAATGGTAGTAGATGTAGTGATGGATAAAATGGAAAAGGATAAATATTTCGTTAACAGAATATGTTTTTCCCATGAAGACGATGAAGTCACACTGGATGCGTGAAAACCAAACTCAAAGACCACAAAAATTAAACGTATTAGCAGATATAGTAGGTACTCAGTTAATTGGGCCATTTTTTATCGAAGGAAATTTAACTTCAGATAGTAACGAAATGTTACTTAGAAATGAATTGTACCTTGGTAAATTTGTTTGGTGCCAATTTTAATTAGATATGGGTAAGATGGAGCTTCAGCTCATTTTGTGGTAAATGCTCGGGGTTATTTAGAAGAGATATTTCCCGGACGATGGATTGGTAGACGAGGTAGAATTGGATGGCCCCCACGTTCACCTGATTTCAATCCTAAAGATTACTTTTATTGGGAATACTTGAAAAATTTGGTTTTCAAAACTAAAACAGCAAGTCTAAGGCAACGAAATATCGATGAATCTCGAATAAATTCTAGACAATCATGGAAAAATGTGGTAGACGCATTCTACCTTCGATTAGAGTACTCTCAACTTACAAATGGAGCACATTTTGAACACTTGATAAAGTAACCATTGTGTTAAAAAATGTTGTAATCTATTAATTGTTACGTTTTAATGTAGTTAAAAATAGTTAGTATTAAAAAAATTATTGAGACAATTAGGCGTTGCCAGATTTCTGTTTTATGTATTTAAGATCTTCCAGACTACATAAAATCATAAGTGTTACATATGGTTGAACTCGTATTGAAAAGGAGATTCCAATAATTAGTGAATATACAGGGTGATGAATTTGAAAAACCAAAGTTACTAATAATATAAGAGAAACGACAAATCTGGCAACATTGTAAATATCAAATATGGAATCTCCGTATCCCAAAATAGGTGTACCTCAAATTTTGTACTATTATAACTAGCAATTTACGAGATAATTGGCCATTTCCAGACTTTTAGGTCACTCTGTATCGAATACGGGCAAAGATAAATAGAAAACTAACACAGTGCATACGAGTACAAAGCGGAGTCAGACTCTTAAGCCCATTTCTCTTCTACCTCCTACATTTACATCTACCTCCAAAATCGAATACAGGCAAAGATAACTGGAAAAATAACACGGTGTATACCAGTACAAAGCGGAGTCAGACAGGGTGACTCGTTGAGCCCACTTCTCTTTAATATAATAATGGACTAAATAATACAAGCAGTACGTAAATGTCGTGGTTACAGAATGGGAAACAAAGAAATCCAAATATTATATTATGCAGACGACGCCGCAATAATCGCCGGGACAGTAGACAAGCTCCAAATATTAACACATATCTTCAATAGAACCTCCAAGAAATACAATGGGTCTGTTGAATAAAAATAAGTGTTACCTTAAAAGTAGTAACTTTTAATCACAAGCTAATACTTATAAGGATAAGATATTACTTATTTTTATTTGAATAAAAGTAAGTGTTTTCTTATAAGGTAATACTGGAAAAATATTCTGAAATTTAAGTATATACTTACTTACGTAAGTATTAACTTATGCTTGTGAGTATTTATTTTGAGTGGCTGTCAAAGGCTTATATTTGTAAAAATATTGAAAAATCATACGGTTCTTCTGAACAAATCAATGGTTCCGGCAATTGTTAAAAAGTAAAGAGAAGGCATGGAACGGGATAAGAGATCAATTTATTAAGGCTTCTGGTACAAGTATTACTACTGACAAATTAAAAAAAAATCTCAATAGCATGAAAACAGATATAAAGAAGAAAACGGATAAAAATATGATTGGTAACAAAAAAATTAAAATTGCGCGAGTGGGAAAAAGAATTTCTGGATATATTGAATTCAAGCGCAAAGGAAAAAACTTCTGATATATCGAATATCAGCTTCTGCCATATCGAATTCCTGAAGATAGTTTTGGAGCAGAAGTGGTTAATAATCGCATCGTGTTAGAACTACGAGAATACACAGACTTGTAATGTATTTTGTAATTTCCAATTATGTACTGCATTTTTTAATGTATTTGTAATTTCCATATATGTACTGCAATTTTTAGTTTCACATTTTTTGTTTTCTTAATTTTGTATTAAAAGTTTCAGTGTATTAAATAGGTATTAAAATAAAAAATACGTGTTTTTTATTGTAGTGTCTATGGCACAAAAATTGACAATGATATTTAAGTAAACAAATTAAAAACAACGTAAGAAAATTATAAAATCAAGTAAAATATTGTTTTCGGATATTCTGAGTTTTCCCGTTTATTTTCGGATAACTCAAAATCGTCCCGTAGATATTTGCAAATATTATGCAAAACAGCACAACAAACAGTGATCTTTGGAACTTTTGCCAAAGATACTCTTACTCTAGACCCTAATATAGGAACTCTCTGCTTTAGCTGCTCAAATAGTCTTTCAATTCTCACCCTTTCTCTGGAATGAGTGATATTAAATAATTCCTTTCTTCTCTTTTGGGGGTTTTTGAACGGGCATAATAACCATGGAGAAATTCCATATCCACTATCTCCAAGGAGGCAAAAATTGCCTCTAAAGCTATGTATAACTTGATAAATCGAACTTTGTTTCCAAATCCTCGAATCGTAAACACTTCCAGGCCACTGAGTGTCCACACTTGTAATTACTTCATTTGCATCACACGTTATTTGTACATTTATGCTATAAAAACCTTTTCTGTTCTGTTTCTCAAAAATTGTGTCAGCAACATTATTTATGGTTTTACGTACAGTCGTATGGTGAACGCCGAAATCTTTAGCAATACCTGGTTGAAATCCAGTATCACTAACGTATCGCAGAAAAATCCCCATCCTTTGTCGAGAGCTAAGGACACCTCCTCTGGTTTCATCTAGCTGTGGCAAAAAATAATCTGATAGAAAGTCTATGCTTTCGCTTTCAAAACGCAATAGAACCTTAGAGTTGCTGGTACTTACGTATTTATGTTTACGAACATAAAGTCAGCCATAATTATAATAATCGAAAAATGTTTAGAACTACCACTCTACTAGGGTGAGTATGCATAAACTACTGGCGTAAGTATTCATTTGAGATTCCTTAACAAATATTAAGGTATTACTTACTAATTGTAGAATATCCTTCTTTTTATTCAACTAAAAAGAAGTGATAACTGGAAAAATTTGTGTAACCTTATACATTCAGTAACTACTTGAAAATAAAAGAGTTTACTTATTGCTCTAAGTAAACTCTTTTACATAAAGTAATTACTGTTATTTTATTCAATTAATATTAAGTAAATATTTAAATACGAGGAAGTAAAAGCAAATACTTATTTTTACTCAATAGACCAAATATCATAATATCAGCAGAAGATACCCTCAAATCATAAATATCATCTAAATATTCACTACGATGTAAAATCGAAATTGATGGAAAAATAATCAAGCAGGAAGCAAGGTTTAGATATCTGGGAATAGATATAACTAGTTACGGAGATCTTAAACAAGAAGTACGACAACAAAGCTTAAAAGCAAGTAAAGTTGCGGGATATCTTAATGACACAACCTGGAAGAACAAATACCTAAGACAAGCCACAAAAACAAGAATCTATAAAACAGCAATTAGACCTGCGTTAACATACGCGGCGGAGACAAGACTTGACACATCTAAAACGAAACGACTACTAGAAACAACAGAGATGAAAATACTCCAACGAATATCAGGGAAAAGTCTGTTGCATAGGGAGAGAAGCGAAAACATAAGAAGAGCATGCGATATAGAAGACAAATATGGATGAGTGACAAAACGGAACCAGGATTGGAACTAACAAATTAGTAGAATGGCAGAGGATAGGCTAGTACGAATAGCACGAGATAAGTCACCACCAAATGGACGAAGAAGTATTGGCAGACCAAGAAAAAGATTGTGCGATAATTTAAACAATTTAGAAGGCTAATATTGAAGAAGAAACAGGCTTTAAAGCCTACATACAAGAAGGAATAACAGATATAATAATAATAAGAGATAAAAAGCTTTGACAATAGTTTCTAAAGATTTTATCAGATCAGAAAGTGATCTTATAGTAATTTGACACTCCTTTATTTTCCTTTACTTTTTTATTCCGAGCAATAAGTTCTTGATATTTTACATAGTTCGTTACGAATTCGATTCAATATAAATTTTCAGCCTATTTTCATAAATATTTCCGTTATAACACGTAGAATTCTTAAATATCAAATGTCCCAGATAAATTAATAATAAGTTTGTGTATTTTAATAATGCTTAGTCCTCTAAATCAAAAGCATCTTGTTATTAGCACAAGTCACGATCATGTTGTAAAAAATCAAACAAATTAGAAAAGTTCAGTCCTTGAAATGAATCACAGACTGTTGACTCAAAAAATTATAGAAAGTAGACCCAGATTCCACTAAGAAAAGAGAGACAATTCAAAGAGATCCCGAAATACGCGAAATAAGATGCTGTTGTATTCACCAAGGATTCCATTACAGCCAGAGGTCAGTAAGTTTATTGATGGCTGTGCAATTTTTAAATTAAATTTTCGTTTATAATATTTTCTCCATTACCCGATTCTTTCACCATTATTTACTCGAAATTGAAATATACATCCATCCATGTACATCCATCAAATCAATCAAAATAGCACTTCATGTCAATACCAAATAATGTGTTTTCCACTTATATTATCCTCCTCGCAACACCGTGACGTCACTAATGGATGGGAAATATATTTAATTTATCGACTGTCGAGTGTTTTCCCGAAAACCTTTAGAACCGCTTAAAATGTGTTTAATTTACTGCTGTAAAGAGGTAGTAACTTTTAAAAATAAAAGTGGTATTTTTAAAAACATTATTATAGTAGTATATTATATTTACGTACATACATGTTTGTTGACATCTATTCTGCCGTCCTAACATGAAAGATCCTATCTGCAAAATTTAGGTTTTGAGAAAATCAAGTTTTTGTTTCTTTTCATTGTATAACGCTTGGTAATTTAAAGAAGTCTTTATGTTTTATTTTATATATTATGTCAGAGAATAGAATTTAATTGCTAGTCAAAATTTTGTTTTATTCTTTCCAGATTAGTCGATTTTTGATTAAATTGCCACTTAGGACAATTTAGCTTAGTGTATCTGAAGTCTGAAGTACGTTTTTTTCTATTACTTACTGAAATTGTCCTAAATAAAACTAAAATTCAAATTAACTGAACACTTTTAATTTTATTATACTAAGTTTTATAAAATAATAGAACAAAAAATAGTATTCCTCAAGAATGGTGATCAAGGGAATGGGAATTAATTTATGAAACACAACACTAAAATTACCAACCAAAGTGATAACAAATAAAATGAATGAAATTATAACACTGGCAGAAGAACCACAAGGTTTTAGGTCGGGAAGATTATGCATCGACGCTATATTTATAATGAGGCAAATGCAAGAGAAATCATTAGAATACAACAAACCGGCATTTCTATGTTTCGTTAACCTTAAGAAGGCATTTGACTGGGTTAAACTAAAAGACGTTATCTACTTACTGTACGCAAGAGAGATACCTCCAGGAATAATCAAAACGATCAAAAATATCTACCAAAAAAACACAATAAAAGTAAAAGTAGAAGAAGAACTAACCGACCCTATTGTAACTGGCAATGGGATAAGGCAGGGAGATTCTATAAGTCCTTTATTCTTTTACCTGATTATGGATGAAATAATAAAAAAAGTAACTAAAAAAGGATACCAAATGGTAGAAAAACAAATTAAAATAATCTACTATGTAGACGACGCAATACTGATCTCTCAAAGTGAAGATGATTTACAACTTATGCTGCACCAATTTAATATAATCGCCAGAAAAATGTTAATTTCCCCAAAAAAGACAAAATGCATGCTTACAACAGCAAATTTACTAAGATGTAAATTGGAGCTGGAAGGTAAGATAATAGGAGAAGTGATGGAGTTTAAATATCTAGGGATCACATTATCTAGCTACAGAAAGCTCAAAACTGAAGGGGAAGATCAAGTGAATAGAGCAAACAGTGCCGCATGCTGCCTGAATGAAACAATATGAAGAAATCAAAATATCGGAAAAGAAATGAATGACAAAATTTACAAAACAGTCATCAGACCAATAATGGCATACGCAGCAGAAACAAGACCTGACACAGAGAGGACAAAAAGGATGTTAGAAACAGAAGAGATGAAAACACTTAGAAACATTGATGGCAAAACACTATGGGATAGAGCTAAGATAAGATACAGAGTACAGATATACAATGTATATGCAAGGTGAGGTACATCAGACAAAGTAAGAATATTAAGAACTGTGTAAGAAATAGAAGAGTAGAATGGAACGATCATACAAACCGAATGACAACAAATAGAGTAGTAAATACGGCAAGAGACGGTTCCCCAATAAGAAGACGATCAGTTGGAAGACCACGAAAACGATGAGATCAGTAGGAAGACCACGAAAACGATGAAACGGTAACTTACTGGAGGTACATTGAAAAACAGACAGAGTCATGTCTATATAAAAAGAAGAAGAAGTTTCAAAATTTAGTACACAATTTACATCCTAATATATGTAACATAAATGATAATAGTTACATTCGAAACTAGAATGCGACTCATTTCCATTTATATTATTGTCGAATTTATTGGACGTCCCAGGTGCATAATCTGGATCATTCTCGCTTTTGGCTATATACCATCCGTTTACACCTATCGCTGTTCTAGCTACGACATGCTGCATTGCTACAACCAGAAAATATAGACGCATGTGCGTCTATATTTTTTGCTACTACTACAAACAATAATTACGATCAGTTATTGCTTATACCTAAGGTAACATTATTAAACTTACCCTTCATCAATTTCTCACAATAAATTTACTTAAAATACCAAAAAGCATGAGAGTATTCCCAATGTCTGACAATAACAAATACCCTTTTTAATTAATTATTTGAAGTTATGTTACACACATGCTTATATCATACTAGGAAAAAATTGTCCTAAATGATGCCGCTCAGTATAAAATACTAGCTTAAATAGTCCTAACTGCATTTTTAAAGTCAAAACGGACAATTTTTCTTAGTATATGTGAGATAGGACAATTTATGTTAGTGAACATGGCTTTTTAGTCAGTTAGGACAAACCATTTAGGTATATAATAAGGCACTTAAGACGCTTATAGGACAATTTCATTTTGTATATACATAAATAATATGTTTACGAATGCTGTGAGCCAATAAAGTCATTTTACCAAATTTTGCAGATAGGACCTTTCATGTTAGGACGGCAGTATTGCTTTCTCTTGCTGATGTTTTCCATATTTTTGTGTTTGATATTCCAATTTTTTTCTTGAAAAATGGCTTTGGTAGAGCCAATTAGCCAGACTTGTTTTTGTTTGTTGTTAAAATCGACTGAATTTTAATTAATGTTGATTGCAGATTCATAGTCAAAATTTTCTTGTTATCAGCTATCAATGTTAGTACTATATATATAATACTAATACCTAATACTTAATATTTATACCTAATATTTTTATGGATACATAAATTTTGTTTTGATATATTTTTAGTATGTTTTATTATCTTCCTTTTTGTTTTTTTTGCTTTTCTTTGTTTTTTTTTAATGTTTTTTGCTTTTTTTTGTTTTTTTTAATTATTATTTTTTTTTTATTTTATTTCTGTTTTTGTTTCATATTCCAATGCTCTATATTTTTATTCTTTTATTATCTTCTTTTTTTGTTTTTCTTTGCTTTTCTTTGTTTTTTTTGTGTTTTTTGCTTTTTTGTTTTTTTTTTAATTATTTTGTTGTTTTGTGTTCTATTTCTATTTCATATTCTAATTAATTTTGTACTTTTCTCTTTGTTTTTATTTAAACGGTGCATCTCCACATCTGAGGTGTGAATTTTCACTGGGTATCTATATTCGTGTTTGTTATTTTATTTTATTTTTTTTTTATGTATTGGGAGAATAATTATAAGCTTAGGTTCAAGTTTGTGGCGTCGCTACCTTTGTTCCTCAGCCGACATCTAAGAGGGAAACGGGGAAAAGGTTTTCACGTTGTATCTCGAAAACTAGCAATCCCACAAAAAATTTTATTAGACGTTTATTTGGAGAAAATGAAATTGTCTACAATTTTACTTGTATTACTTTTAACAGTACAACGTAAAATAAAAAAGTTAAAAACGAAAATAACTAAAATTTTTAGAACAAATTTTCTTTTCGCGGTCACCTTTTTTCTAGTAATTTTATAATAAAATTATGTTAGAACAGAATTATAGAGGCTTTTGCAACGAATCATGTTTGTTACAAATTTGTGTAGTTTCAGTCATAATTGTTTTAAATAAATTCATTATTTTATTAACATTTCTATGATTCAGCCACCACAAAACTGACCCCACCTCGTGCTCTTGCGTCACAAGAAAAACATCAATAGACAGAGATAACGTTTAATAAGAGCACCGTACCAACATTATTCCAAGATAAACTTCTTGGTAATAAAAAGAAAACAAAAGAAACAAAAATAGATCTTCCCAAAATTGCCCTATCAGAAGTATGTTTTAGTGTTGACTCTACTGAATCTGATGCAGATACAGTCATCATCCGTTCTGCGCTTGCTGCATTCAAAGCCTATGATTCTGTGAGTGTCGTAGCAGAGGACATTTGCGTTCTTAGCCGGCTCACGGCATTAGGAAGTGGGCAATCCAATGTTGTGTGTCCAAAGTGTCCAATTTTTTAAGCATTTAAAAGAGTTTAAGTCTCATCAGTTATACTAACCTTTAAGTTTTATATATGGCGACATCATTGCAGAAAATTTGCTGTTTCTCTATGCTTTTCCAGGATGCGACACAATATTAGTAGCTTACAAAATCGGCAAACTTAAATTCATCAAAATTTGTACAGAAACATCCTGAGTTAGCTAGCAAAACAGCATTATTTCTCATTGAGAAAGCCGAGCCTCCTTTGCCCACTGTCGTTGACGAATGTTTTTTCGTCTCTTTATATGGTGGAAATAAAGATGATTGATAGAGACAGTGACCAACAGTACATTAATTTATCACTGCTTCCTCCAACTCAAGATGCAGCTCGTTTCCACAGTATTTATCACCAGGAAATACTGCAATCCTAAAGATTGGCACTGGAAAAAGCATGAAAAAATTTCATGGATACCAATCAAAACTTTCAAAGCTCCAGCACCCCCCGAAGTGTGACTGCCGACAAGTATGCCTCAAATTCTCTCCAGTGTGCCGTAATTGTTCTGGTGGAACATGCAGGGACATCATAATCGAAAATTTCGAATAATTCGAAGATGAATTACCAACAAGGATGCCAGTTCTAACTTTTATTCTTTCGCAAACATTCACCTTCAATATTGAATTAGATCCTGAACCGTAGCCTGGACCATCAAAGAAAATAAAAAACAACTTTTTCTTCTTCTTCTTCTTCTTCTTTATAAGCAATTCTGCTTATTCATTGGCGAATTAATACCTCTATGGAAGGTTGACACTTCTTTTTTTGCGCGGTCGTCCGGTACTTCTTCTGCCGACTGGTAACTTATCTCTTGCTATTTTGACGACACAGGTCTCCTCTATTCTACTTACGTGGTCATTCCATTCTTTTTTTTTTTCTATTTTGTGTACATTTTGTTTTAGTTTTCTAAGATGAGAATGTCATATTAAATTATTTTGCTTGTATGCTAAATCTGTGGACTAGTCTGTGCAGACTATCTTCATCTTGGGCAGAGCTATATGATGAAAGCTTATATGAAAATCAATAGTAAATCCAAGGGAACAGAAATATCTCAATATCATGAACCCACAGCCTCCTAAATTATACTCTTTTATTAAACTACACAAACCGGATCCCCCAATAAGACCTGTAGTTTTTTTTTATACAGCTCCGTCATATAAGCTTTCAAGAAAACTGTTAGACATTATGTTAGAACACACCTTTTTTTCACCTAAATTTACCATAAAAAATACAATAGAACTAGTTAATAAAATACAACATATTCAATTACCTAACAACTCCAGATTAATTTCATTTGACGTAAAAAATCTTTTTCCAAGTATCCCTCCCACAGAAACTTTTATTCTAGTAAAAAAACTTTTAGACCAAAATAGTACAAATCCAATAATTATTACATCTGAAATTTTACATCTTCTTGACGTTTGCATTAACCAGGACTACTTTGAATTTAATAATCAAATATATACAAATAACAGTGCAGGACTTTAATGGGCAATACTCTAAGCCCATTGCTATCAGATATTTTTATGGATCATCTAGAGACAAAGATTTCAAAACATCCCGTATTTAAACCGTTTTTATATTGGTGGAGATACGTAGACGACGTACTGGTATGTTTCACAGGAACTAACACGCATCTCGATCAATTTTTATCGTATATTAATTTACTTCATAGTCATATTGAATTTACAATAGAAACAGACCAAAATCAATCCATAAACTTTTTAGATTTAAAAATTATCAGACTTAAAAACAAATATGACTTCTCCATATTTCATAAACCTACCCATACTGACACGACTATACATTATTCATCATCCCATCCAACACAACATAAACTGGCAGCCTATCATAGTATGTTACATAGATTAACAGAAATTTAGATGTCAAAATACAACTTTCAGACAGAATTAAATATCATCAAGCAAATAGCAGTAAACAACGGATACAATGAACAAACAATTAATAAAATGTTAAATCAAAAACTACACAAGAAAGCCCTGAAATTAGTATTTTCAACACCAGAGAAAAACCCAGTACCTTCTGCTCGATTACATATACAGGCAAAATATCAACTAAAATAGCCAAACACATAAAAAAGAAAGGAATAACACCAGCTTTCCGAACAAATAACAACCTAGGCAAATATAACAAAAACAACAAGAGCCAAAATAAAAACACTTACACAGTGGTGTGTACAAACTTAAATATGGCGACTGCCCAAAAACTTACATCGGTCAAACTGGTAGAAACTTTAATAAACGAATAGCAGAACATAAAAGGGCTTTCAATAATAGAAAAACAGATTCTACATGCGCACTTCACCTTCTAGATCACAATCATTCTTTAAATGACGAATTTAAAATTCTTCACATTCAAAATAAAGGCCTTAAGCTGTCCTTGTTAGAATCTATGGAAATCAACAAACTAAAAAATACAGATATAATTCTGAATGACCAACTTGAGACAAACAGTTCTCCCTCCTCAATATATTGCATTAGAAACTATAAAATGTAAACGCATGCCAAAAAAAGATCACTTGAGAAAGGCAATCAGCCGAAACAGCTGTAGTGATAAAAGGTTAAAATAAATTTTGTGGAAGTTTAAAAACAATGTTTTCAGTGTTTTATTGTTACATTAAAATAAACAAATTTGTAGTAAAAATTACTCTATGAAAAACCCTCTATAATATTGCTCTGATGCCATTTTATTGTAAAATGACCATAAAAAAAGTTAGAAGGCCTAAACGAAAATTTGTTCAAACATTTTTAGTTATTTTTGTTTATTTTTCAATTTTACGATAAAAAATAATAAAAATAATGTTGTAGAAAATTTAATTTGCTACAACTAATGATTTACAAAATGTTCTGTAGGGTTGCTAATTTATGACATACGGTGCGAAAACCCTTTGCCCCCTTTTTTCCAAGATGGCAGCCAGGGGATACGGCTGGCGACCTAACAAACTTAAACTTAAGCTTATACTAACCACCCCCACACATAAAAAAAAAATAAAATTGCGTCCCCTAAAAAATGTAATTTCAATGTAACTTTTCAATGGACGAATATATATTTTTCCGTGTTTCTGTTACACCACCGCAATCGTCACTAAGTGGATGAACTCTGAGCAAATCAAGACAACAGAAATTATTGTCGTACAGAACTATGTATTTGAATGTCGGTATTCTTACTTAACAAATCTTTCAATAACATTACATAAATACTTTAGTGTATGAATGTTAACGATACTATCGCATTTTTTGTACCCAGAATTAACTGTTTATTCACGTACAAGATTTCACAACAGAATTTATTTCACTCAAATATTTGTGTCGTGTAGTAACCTCAAATCAAAATTCTGTACGGAATATTTGGTGCTAGGACAGAATTGCAAAACTTATATGCAAGGATGAATTTTAAAAGTGCCAATATTTTACACGGGTTTTTTGGAGAAACAAGCAGATAAAGAGCCTGTTGTCAGAAAAAATTATAATAACGAATATCAAAAACTTAAAACAAAAGAATATAAAACAAATTTCATACTATAAATATCAGTCATCTTTTTGCCACATTTTGTCTGTTTTGGACCTCGCCTTGTCAGTTTTGCGGTCTATTTATATCCAGTAATCCAATTAGTTCAGTGATATTGTTATTCGTCTGATTACAGCATGTTTCTTAAGATTATCTCCATTTTAAAGTATTCCTTTCCATCTCATTTATTCAATTGATCAACAATATGTTACCTAAAGAATTAAATCTTTTAGCGAAAGCCGCTATCGCTTTATATATTAAATAGCCAACTATATGGCCTAGGAGACAAATTCGTTAAACTTCCCGTGCTCGAATTGGTATCACTAAAGTGTTATGATCATTTCGGCCTATCCCAGCCATCGTCAGACACTTGGGCTGATACAAATTCAAACTCGGAAAGTAAAACGAATGTCTCCCAAATCTTTACTACCGTGTAGTTAGCTTATAAAGGCGCCCCCTACTTTGGCCTATCCTAGCCCCATCCTAGCATAAAGGATACAGAAAACGATTATTCATATCGTTTCGTTCACGGCCTTCAAAGTAGGGGGCGCCTTTATAAACTAACTACACGGTAGTAAAGATTTGGGAGACATTCGTTTTACTTTCCGAGTTTGAATTTGTATCAGCCCAAGTGTCTGACGATGGCTGGGATAGGCCGAAATGATCATAACACTTTAGTGATACCAATTCGAGCACGGGAAGTTTAACGAATTTGTCTCCTAGGCCATATAGTTGGCCATTTAATATGTTACCTGCTTAATGCGTTTCCCGTGTTTTTGTCAGATGATATACCGTGGATAATATTCCATTTAGCATTTAAGTTTTACTACTTACTCTTTAACGTCTGTCACTTCTGTAATTTATAGGCATTATTTTGATATTTATTTACAAGAGTTTATGATGTATGAATTTACTAGTAGTTTGTTTGTAATATTTTTGTGAGCAACTTATAAACTGTTCGTACTGCTGCTGGTATGTTTGACTGTTTCAGGTCCTCTGCTACAGTATCAGCAGCTAAGGTCTCTATGAAACAGTTCCATTGTATGCAGGTGCAAACCTTGTTTTTCTTTAGGTGCAAACCTACTTCTTATTTGGGTACCGTGTTCGAATTCAGACATTGGCCGTCATCATCTTTACAATTTACTGAAACCTAGGAACTACTACTACTACTACTGAAAAACCACATTATTGCCCAATATGACACAGCAATTCTACACAGCCATCTCTTTTCCTCTACTTTTCTTGTATTAAGTATAAGGGCGAAATATTATTTGGGCCCTCTAATTATGTGGCCAAACTCTTTTCTCCTCTTTATGGTGATTATGAGCAGTCCTTCTGAATTCATCATTTTAAGAACATCTTTATTAGAAGTGTGAAAGGAACCAATCCCTCCTTCTGGTAGAGTTCATGATTGGGACTTTTAGCCGCATATGGTAAGCCTCATTGGAAGTCAACTCTGTAACTTCAGTCAGAGTCTGTTGTATTCTATTACTGTTAACCATTAAATTTGTCGTAGACTGTCTTTTTCTCGAGTCTTCCGTATAAATGGCATCGGACTTATCGCCCTCAGATACACACGATACACAAATACTTTTTGTGTATTTGTGTATTGTGTCAGATCCATAGTTTTTCCTGCCGGTTGTGTCAGGTTTAGGTACAAAATCTTCTGTGGATACAGTAGTACGTAAAAATCGAGGTAGAACATTTTGAGATTCAAATACTTTGTAGCATAGCTGTGATTTCCACTTAGAGTTTCCGTCTATTTTTATATCAATAACCCTTTTCGTCGAGGATGAACTTATTTCACGAAAACAGTAGCTAAGAAAGTTGGTTAATCTGGCTGATATATTTAATAAAAGGTAACCATACATTTACAGATTAAAACCACTACTGCACTCACAGTGGTGGACTAAATTTTATCACTGGTAAATACTGGATCAACAGATAACAGATACTGGTAAATGCAGATACTTGGATGTTTGAAACAAGAAAAATACAAATGTTTTTCTTTTTTTCTGAACGAATTTTTTAAAACTAATAAGTTGCAAGAAACTTGCAATGTCTTTTGTATAAAAAAGATGAGTGAACCTCTGTTTGCTTTGTCCACAAAAAACACATAGATCGCCGTATTTGATACATTTTTCAGGTAACCATCATAAACACTTTTAATATTGAACTCAGTCATCTTCACTCGTAGTTCTGTTATAATTTTCAAGGCAACCTACACAACACTATCTTCAATATTTTTTTTTCTTATAAGTACCCCTGAAAACTTTGCAAATAGTTTATATTTTTCTTTTTCTCTCCTTTAATTTTATCTTTATTTCTTTTTCTTTCTTTTCCCTAGGTGCACTAGGTATGTTATCTTAGTTTGATTATTTTGAAGTACTAGCATTAACCTTGCGTAAAATAATTTTCTTCTTTAGCAATGGTATCTGTGATATTTCGTTTAGCATTTTCATTCGAGTTGCCTGAAGTTCGGAGGATGGTCCAGAAACTGGTGAAGTTGGCCTTTGACTTGAATATTTTCTATTTTGCTTTTTGTTATACTATTTTTTCGCAATGGTAGGCTCATCTCGATTAGACAAAATTTTGTAAGTCAGGTCTTCATGTTTAGCATTTCTTCAGCGTTCTCCAATTATTCCCTGTTTGTTGTCAGGCAAGAGGATTCAGGAATTGCCGACATATGAAGTGGAAAATTTCCACAGCGATTGAATCCATTGGTTGCATTTTGAAATATAGCTGACTTTGCTCATGCCTCTCACAGTAGCATTCAAAACTGGAGCCTCGTGATTTGTCTTGTTGGATTATTCCTTATAAATATATTGCAGACTGTATTATAGTTGCTTTTTAAAGATTTGAGAAGGCTGCGATCTACTGGTTGTAAATAGTGTGAAGTGTGGCTAGGAAAACTATTTCATTAACCTCGGCAAACTCAAGCATTTTAACTGAGTTACAGTTGGATGCATACTTATCTAGAATAAGTATCTTGTCAGTTGGCTTTGTAGGAAGAAATTGATTCTTCAACCAGTCAAAAAATATATCCGAATTATAGGCTGATTTTTCATTTACGACAATTTCTGAACTGGCGGCGTCCCGTCAGTGAACGGAACCTGAAGCAACAGGCAACAATTATTGTTTTACCATTTTCATCTGAAGAATTTAGAAGTTATTGACTTGACATTTTTCGAACCCCTTAGAGCAGTGACTTCTCCAGGCTTGTTGTTAAGCTGCAGACCGATTTCATCCATGTTAAATATATTGGCTGGTTTGTTCAACAATGCATTTTTCTTCATCACACTTTGTAGCAATTTAAAATACTTAGACAGTGCTTCTTATTCGTTCATATTGCTCTATTTTTGAGATCCATTCTGATTTTCTAACAGCCAAATTCGAGCTGCGGTGCAAAAATGTGAGCGACCAGTCTTAACTTGCTTTTTGAGTATCAAACGTACGTTTCATTTGCAGTTGTTCGGCAAGTTTAAAAATTATCGATCTAACGCAGTCCCTTGCGGGAGAAAACCCATATTCTTGTAACTTTTGTATGTGTATGACAACCTTCTTTTCATTTACCGTTCCCATTCTTGACCGTAGGCCGAAATATCATTTTGAGGAATTATTACTAATTTTTTTCAATTCAATAGATTATCTTATACCAATTTGTGGGTTTTTACTTTCTCCGCTTCATCAATTTTATTTATATTAATAATCACAGACATATAATAGTGGCATAATTACTGTAATTGTTAGCTTTATAAGACAGCACCCTAGTGTGGACTTTTGTAATTTCAGCATTTAATTTACCTTGTGCCGTCAGACCTGAAGATGCTTAGCAAAGTATAGTAAGCGAAACAGGTCGTTTTGGTGGTAAAATTAAATTAATTGTAAGTATTATTTTATTTCTTTATACCTATTTAATATAACAATAATTCAATTTCAGCTTATAGGTATACCAAAAACAAGTTCAAAAATAAAAATAAATTTTAATGATAGAAATAACGAAGGTTGTTTGTTCTCACTTCTGACTACGTTGGGTTCTTGATTTACCGTGTGCAACAGGCTTCCCCTGCTCATAAAAGAAACTTGCAAAATGTAATGATGGACCACTTAGGAGTCGTTCAAAAAAGACACGTTCCTAATCCATAAAATGATTAATTAACTATGACACTGGTCGTGAAATTCTCAATTTACATTTAAGATAAAACAATTTGTTCATAATATAGCTACCGTGGCGACAATCTAACTCTAATATAGTTAACATAGTAACACATAAGGAACCTTGAATAAGAATCCATAATGTTTAAAATTTTGACTGTAGTTAATTTGACCATATCACTGTACTATATTCGCTGTTTTTTGTTTCTTTAAATATCACCAACTTTTTTAAAGCAATGCTAAAAATGCAAAATATCTAATTAACTGTAAATCGTGCATTCTACAGCTAAATAGTCGGAAGAGGAGTCTACTTTCTTGCGATCGCCCACATTGTGTATGCTGTTGGGGTATCCCATAATAGTTTTATTCCGCGTATGTCTTCATAGGCCACCTGCACTTTAACAAAAACGAAACATACCGCAAAACCGCAATTGAAACCACAGAACGATTCATTAGCATTGACTATTAATTAGACACAGATTTTATTGAATTACTGATTGCTGATTAAAGAAATATGTACAATTAATAATCTAATAAAATGTAAGAAAACAAATTTGTTCTAACATTATTTTGTCTTTTTATTGTCATAACTCTTTTATTCTACATATTTTTAAGCCTTTCTTTTTATTTGATTCCCTAGTTATATTTATCCATATGCGTATATCCACTAATATCTCTTTGTTTTGCTTTCTTCTTGTATTTGTTCCATATTAACTATGCTCTCTCTCATTTCGGTATTTATAGATGCTATAGCTAGCCTATTTTTAATATTTTATCTAGTGCTAATGCAGGCCCATCCAGACTTCTATCTGACAATTATTGATCTTTATTTTTTACTATTTTTAGTTTTTGTTTTCTTAATTTTTGATAAATTTTCCTTTCAGGTCTTTTTCTGATTACTCTAATCATCTGTTCACACGTCAGCCTACGTTTTTTATCTATGCCTGGTTGTATCTCCTAATTTGTTATTTCTAAATACATAGTTTTGTAGGCACACATACTTTTTTAGGCTCTCTTCTAATATATATACTTTTTGTTTGAGTTTACCGAAAGTACAGAGTATAGCCGCATTTGTCAACCAAGAAATAAAATATTTCGGTTTGGCGGTGTTAGGATATTTTTATAATGCATATGCTGTATGCTTCAAATATAAAGAGAGAAATCTTTTAAAAACAATATCTTTTATATGAAACAATAACCAGTAAATATTTCTCTTTCGAGATTAAAATTGCAAAGATCTGTTGCAATCTGGCAACTGCTGATTTGACGATTGCCAAGTCTATCCCCTAATCTATCAAAGGGCAATTGCTAAAAAAAATTCTAATAATTAACTGCAATTAATCGCCAAAGAAACAAATATTCACTCATTCTTGTTTTATATAAATCAAAAATTACAGAATTCATAACATAATATAATCAAAATGTAGTTTTCTAAAGCTTTATCTCTTTATATTTGAAGCATACAGCATATACATTATAAAAACATGCCAACCCTGCTAAACCGAAATTTTTTGTTCCATGTTTGACATTTGCTAAACAGCTTGTACTTTTGGTAAACTCAAACCTACTTTTTTGTCTCATCATACATCCTTATAAACATTTAAACTTCTGCAACATGAATTTGTTGTTCTTCTCATGCTCTAATAGAACAACAATTTTTCAAGCTTTTCCTTTAAGAACTTGCCTCTCATCTTGTATATTTTTCTCAAATTATGCTTCAGTAATTTATCCAAATATCACGTCAAAGGTTTGTATTAATTCATATCTGATCCAACACTAATGGTATTAGATATCCTCTTAACATTGGATCCTGAAATAGTCCAATAGTGACAAGAACGTGATCAGTCTCTCCTATATATTTAGATTAGATTAGGGACAAATCAAGGGATACATTTCCCGGTAAGTCTATCCAAGGATGTGACAGTTTTCCAGGTAGAAATCCATCACTGCGTGGAAGAAATAAAAAGGTACGAAAACGTTCTGTTCAGTTGCCATCTTCACAGATAGTCAGGCAGCGCTTAAGGCACTCAGTTCTGTAGAGGTAAATTCTAAGCTAGTATGGGATTTCTAGTGCCCTAATTAAACTAGGAAACCGTAGCAAGGTTACGGTAGCTTGGGTACCGGGGCACGAGGGTCATAAGGGTTATGAAAAAGCAAATGAAATGGCCAAACAAGGCTCATCAATGCCATTCATTGGACCGGAACCCTTCTGCGGCGTTGCAAAGTTATTAACAAGAATGGCTACAAGGAAGTGGGTAGCTCACAAATCTCTGGAATGGTGGAGGAATTCACCAGGACAAAGACATACGAAACAGTTCATTACAGAACATTTGCCAAAATTTATGACAGACCTAATAAGCAAAGACAGGAAAACAGTCAAAGCCATGGTAGGTCTTCTAACAGGGCACGGTAAGCTGAATAGGCACTTGAAGCTGATGGGATTATCAGATGATGACCTCTGCAGATTCTGTCACCTCGAAGAAGAAACAGCAAAGCACATTTTATGTCAGTGTGACGGTCTGGCAAATGTGCGGTTCTTTGCATTAGAAGAAGAAAATCCACCGGCAAATAGCTACATGGAAGGTACAGTCTCGAAGCTACTAGACTTTATAAAAAGGGTCAGGCTAGAGAATGTTATCTAGGACTAGAGGACCACAATAGATCTGAAAAGGTTGCAGTGGAATAGGCCAAAAGACCACCTCTCGAAATCTAATCTAAGTCCAATAGACCTATTTACAATTTTCACATACTGGGCTGGAATACCTATCTTATTAAGTGCTGAAGTCCAAACCGCTGTGTTTGCTGCATCACAAGCCTTGTCAAGATCAATAAAGTGTCTTATTTACTACTTTGTTATCACTCTTAGTTACTTAGTTTTTCTTTGGAAAGTTTTCCCTGTCCATTCAGATAATGTCATTCATCACATTCATCACTATCATTAGTTCGATTCTACTAAATTATGGAAAAAAATTAATTTATTTCATAGGGTAAACTAATTCCTTCTTACATGATTATAGAGTTTTGTATTTCTTATAGCATTTCTCCTTCTGGTTTTTAATTATTCTGTATTTTCGGGAAAAAATGGCTATAACTATCAGATGTGAATGTGCAGCGTTCGTCATTCTTTTTTCAATTTTTGTACTCTTAAAACTCACAGTCTTTTCGAGGCCTTTATTGTGCATTTGCATTGTACATTTAGTTTTCATCTTGATCTCTCATCTTTTTCATCTCTAACATTGAGGAAATCCTACTGCATGTTTCAGATCACCAAACAAATATATTTTTGAAAATATCGTTAGTCTTTTTTATATAAATAAAATCAAATGAATCACATTACTTCTACATTTTCTTCTCAGTTAATTTTAAATAGTGGCATATTTCCAGTGTATATTAAAAGACGCGGCAAAAAATCGAACACACTATCCATCGCTTCCGATACTTCTAATTTTGAATGCACACCACGAATCCTTGTGGCCTCGTCGGTGCGGAAGTGACGTTTTATGCACTAATCTCAACACTTTAATAATATTATAACTATTGTATATAGTATTTATTTGAACTCACCGTGTGCATCTTATGTATTCCTAATGCGTTTTCCATCCGCGCCAACGTAAACAATCAAAACATCAGGCGTATTTGGTTGGTCTTCTGAAGGACGAATTTCAAAGTATGGAGGAAGATTTTATAATCGTAGATAATAAATGCACGATGTCGGTTTTTGTCTAAAACCTTTTAAAAGTCTGAACTACAAAGGATCTCTTAATTTGCAGTCTTTCTCGTTTGATATTTAATAATCCAGATTATTAAGCCAGAGCAAAAAGGTTTTGGTGAACGGTTCTTATCAGAATTTTGTTTTACTGCTATGTTTGCTTTGTTATGTTAGCACTAACGACCAATTACTAGTGATAACTAACCTGACAGAGAACTCTGCACAATACAACAAACCATTGGCACTCATATTCGTGGACTACGAGTAAGCATTCGATACCACAAGCCAGCAGAAAAAGTTAAAAGCATTGACAGAATGTTAAATAGTCTATCGCTACACTACCATAATCAAATATATCTACCAAAATGCCGCTAGCTAGCGTAATAATATCTGATAAAAAAGCAAATAAATTCTGTATACAGCGAGAAGTATGGCAAGCAGGCACAGTCTTTCCAAAGCTATTTACGACGCTTTTAGAACATACTTGTAAGAAGGCAGATCTGAACGTGTATTCTATCAATATACATGGAGATAAGGTCGGTCATTTGAGATTCTCACGCTTTCTTGGAGTTCGACTAAAGATCAACATAAACAAGATGCCAATAATGACATAAGAGGTAACCAGACATGCGTCGGATAAATTAAACTATGTATTTATATCAGAATTCATTAATTTTGATGAATCCAAATTCATCAAAATGAGAAAGCTCTTAAGCAACCGCAACCTAAGCGTTAACCTCCGATGGCGCGCCACGAAATGCTACGTACTCTCTACCCTACTTTACAGAGTAGAAGGGTGGTCGTTAACAGCAGCAACTGCAAAGAAGTTAGCGGATCTAGAAATGTGGCTGTATCAACGCATACTGAGAATACCTTGGACAGACATGGTGACCAACACAGAGGCATTAAGACGAATGGGTAAAGAGGTGGAATTGTTAACAACTGTTAAAAGGAGGAAAGCGTCATACCTGAGCCATGTGTTCCGTAATGATAAGTACAGTCTGCTACAGCTTATAGTGGAAGGCAAGATTGAAGGTAGAAGAGGTTTGGGCAGAAGGGAGAAATCCTGGTTGAGAAACTTGAGAGAATGGTTTCAAATACCAGAAGCTGGGAACATAATACATGCGGCACAAAACAGAGAAACCTATCGTTTGATGGTCGCCAACCTTCGGTAAAACACGGTACATAAAGAAGAAGATTTAAATCAGACCTACCCAAACGCCTCAAAAAAATCTTTGGCCGGTGTGTTTTACCTGTACTTACTTATGGAGCGGAAACACTCACAAAAAAACTAGTGCAGTGCAGAGTCCTGCAGCGCCAGATGGTGGATTACTCTCTGAGAGACTGAATCCCAAAGGTAGAAATACGTGGTAGAACAAAAACAACAGATGCTATTGAAAAAATCGAGTCGCTAAAATGGAATTGGGCATGACACGTCGCCCGAATATCAGGAGAACCGATGGATGGATAAAACGCATTGTCAGGTGGAGGCCAAGACAAGAAGCACTACGGAGAAGAAGACGCCCAACAACTAGATTGACTGACGACATGAAGTGTATTAGCAGTAACTGGATACAATCCGCACAAGACAGAGACAGATGTAAAGAGTTGAGGGAGACCTATGTCCATCAGTGGACGCTTACAAGTTGATGATGGTGATGATGATGTTATGTTTGACTGTTATATGACGTTATAGCTTGACTATGAATTTCTTATTATATAGTTTAAAGAATTCGTGGAAACTACGATTTCATTGCTTGATCGTTTGTCCAACTACGGTATTCGTAACATTCTTTTGTGAATCCACGTCTCTAGAGCTCTGGTCGATTTATAGTGGCTAGTTTTAGAGTCCAGATTTCAGTGCCTACAAAAACATTGACCATCAGTAACAGGCTCTATGTACCTACTATGCTTTAGCTTCAGATCGATGTTATTACATACATTATGATTGATTGTCTTCAATGAAAGGTGAACGAGCAAATTTAATTCCTGTATCCATTCATTCTAGAATTTCTTTGTTATTTCAAGCTTTATGCCCATCCCGATCAAACTGGAGATATTTCTGGCCTATATTGTTACACGTGTTTTCGAAATACGCCTATTATAGAAAGCAATATTTTCTAAAAATGCATTTCCTTGTCTTTGAACGAATAACTTCTTGGCATCTTCGCAGTTCTAGTAACATTCTCTGACTCTCATCCCAATAGATTCGCCCCTGACTCTGGGGCACGTGTTATAAAATCATAAAAGTGAATTGAACTTGTCACAGTTTTTCATTCACGTCTCAAAAAGTCGAACAGATGCGTATACACGAGCACATAAGCGCGACATATGCTCCTACTTGTCGACTGATTTTGTAAACATAAACGTACAAACTGATTTTAAACGTCCGTTAATAAGTTAATTTTGTTTTCCTAATACCCTGACCACAAACCAGACCACTACATTGTTGTTCCGATGTTGCCATGTTTTAGACGTTGTTTAAGAAATCGTTTTTATTGCTGAAAATTGTCAATCACTTTTAATAATTGTAAATTAGTTGTCTTTGGCACAATAAGCAATGTTTATGAAGCAAATACAAATGTTAATAAACAACAGAATCTTTTTTTTTTTCTTAAATATATAATTCTTACATTATATATTAGCTAGTTTTTTTGAGAAGAACCTTTCTTTTAGCCAAGAAAATCATAGATACAAGACGTCTCAAACAAGACAACACATATGTGGAAACCAAATTTAAAATAAACGAGAGCTTAAGGAAAGTCAAAGAAGATAATGCAGAAAATCTAACTATTGACCAAAAATGGGGAAAAATTCAACATGCCCTTGTGTCAGTTGGAAAAGAAACCCTCAAACCACTTAAAGAAAAAACAAAACCTTGGATGACAGTAGAAATTCTTGAACTCATGGAAGAACGAAGAAAACATAAAGCAAAAGACCTGAATAAATACAAAGAAATTCAGAGAAACATCAGAAAGAAAATTCGAGAGGCAAAAGAGAGGTGGCTCTCCGATAGATGCAAGGAAATAGAAGATCTGGATAAAAAGTACGATAGCTTTAATTTACACAAAAAAATCAAAGAAATGACAGGTTCTAGAAAGCGTACAAAAACGAATATCCTTAAAAATGATAAAGGGGATATTATTACTGATAAGAAATAGAGATTATGTCACTGGACCAATTACATTCAACAACTATTTAATGATGAAAGAGAAGAACTGTCATTAGAAATCACCGAGGATACTGGACCACCAATATTAAGAGAAGAAGTCATCTATGCCATCAAAAACACAAAAGAGGGTAAAGCTACTGGACCAGATGAGGTGCCCATCGAATTATTAAAACTCATCGATGAAGATGTTATTGATGTAATGGTTGAACTCTTTAATCTAATATATCAGACTGCCACAATCCCCAGACAATGGCTGCAATCAACCTTTGTAGCAATTCCCAAAAAACCAAGTTCAACAACTTGCTCAGACCACAGAACAATAGCTTTAATGAGTGACACACTTAAAACATTTTTGAAAATAATTCACAGCAGAATTGTTAAAACTCTTGAATATGAGATTAGTGACACACAATTTGGCTTTAGAAATGGTATGAGTACAAGAGATGCTTTGTTCGGCTTGAATGTGCTGGCTCAGAGATGCATGGACATGAATCAGAATATGTACTTATGTTTTGTAGACTTTGAAAAGGCATTTGATAAAGTTCAACATAAAAAGCTTGTAGATATATTAAAAAGCAAAAATATTGACAGTCGTGATTTGAAAATTATATCTAATTTATATTGGAATCAAACTGCCAAGGTAAGAGTTGACAGCCAGTACACCGAAAATATCAAAATACAGAGAGGAGTCCGCCAGGGTTGCGTGCTGTCCCCACTACTTTTCAATATCTACAGTGAAGCGGTATTTCAAGAAGCGCTCTCAGACTCAATAGAAGGTATATCTATCAATGGAGAAGTTTTGAATAACTTACGTTTTGCAGACGATACAGTAATAATTACGGATAACAACAATGATTTAAGGAACCTAATGCAACGCCTTAATGAACGCTGTCATGAGTACGGACTGAAGATAACTTTAAAGAAAACTAAATGCATGATCATGACTAAATCTGCACATGCAAATATCCAATTGATTATTGAAGATACTGCAATTTAGAATGTTAATAACTATAAATATTTAGGAACATGGATAACATCAGATGTAGACCAAACCAAAGAAATTAAAACACGTATTGAAATAGCACGTACATCATTTATTAAACTTAAAAAGTTTCTTTGTTGTCGGGATATAAGGTTAGAACTATGCCTGAGAATGCTTCGATGTTACGTGTTCTCTACTCTTCTTTATGGTCTGGAAGCTTGGACACTCAAACAAGTTCATCTGAATAAGCTGGCCGCCTTTGAATTTTGGTGTTACAGAGGAATCCTACGAATATCATGGATTCAAAGAATGTCAAACATGGAAGTAACTAGAAGGATAGGAAATGAGGCGGAAATAATATTAACTATTAAAAGACGAAAACTTGAGTACTTGGGACATGTGATAAGAGGGCAAAAATACGCAATATTACAACTTATTATGCAGGGCAAAATCCGAGGAAAGCGAAATGTGGGAAGACGAAGAATATCCTGGCTTAAGAACTTAAGAGAATGGTTTGAATGCAGTAGTGCAGAACTTTTTAGAGCGGCAGTCAACAGAGTCCGCATAGCCATGATGATTTCCAACCTTCGATAGAAGATGGAACTTAAAGAAGAAGAAGTTTGTTTTTAAATGTTTTCATTTAGTCCAATAAACTTCCAGAGATCTAAGCGATTAATTACGTTGGTATTAGGTATCGAATTAGGTGATTATCGTCAAACTAGCAACAGTTATGACCAAAGATGACCAAAGACTCTACGAAGAAATAACATCTAACCGAGATACAGGCCCACCGATTCTAATCTCAAAAGTTCAGAAGGCCATCGACCAAACGAAACGAAGGAAGGCTTCTGGTCCTGACCAAATACCTGCATAATTGTTAACTATTAGATAATGAGAGTGTTGCGATTATCACCTCCTTCTTTAACAAGATATACAGCAGTGGCAAATTACCAGACAACTGGTTAGAATTAATATTTATAATTATTCCGAAGAAGAGTAATGCCAGGCAGTGTAGCGACCAGTGACTTATCACCGAAATTCTCATTTTGATGATGTTGATCATTTCTCGCTCTTTGTGCCTAGTCTCTAGCACACATCCGTTAGATATGTGCAATGTTCACGATATTCTGAGCATGCGTCTGTGGCACCACAAGTCGAACGCTTCTAATCTGTTAAAATTTTTATTTTTGTTGTCAAGGCTTCACATTCATAGAACAAAGAGGACCAGATGTAGCACTTCAATACTCTCAGACATGTGGTCAATGACAGTCTTCTACTGCACAATACAGAACGACAGTTGATAAAGCTTTTTGATACAAGTTCTATTCTGGTCGAAATTTTCTCATCACTTTCATCCCTGCAGTCAATCCAGCTACCCAGATATCTAAAGTGTTCTACCATTTTCAGGATTTGGTTATCTAGTTTTAGTACTGAGTCTTCAATATTAATTTTACCCACTAGCATCCATTTTTTTGTTTGTGTTAATTGTTAAGCCCTGTTCAGTGCATTCGTTGTTTCCAGCGTTCAGCAGGATTTGAAGGTCTTTTAGACTCTCTGCCATCTGCCATTATCGCGGTGTCGTCTGCATTATATTTGATATTATCAATAATTTCACAACCGATTTTAATACTTTCTCTTAGAGCCGATAAAATATACATAAAATAACAGTGTCTAGCATAAGGCAAGCGACTTCTAAAAAACCTAAACTAATATACATGCACAAAACAAAGTAAATCCTAGCTCCAGAGGAGATAAGATTCCCGAAGTAAGGTGTTCTCACGTCCGAAGATCAAAGAAATCACTACTCATGGAAACAGTACCTTCTGGTCCGCCAGCTACCTCCACTCCTCCCCAATCACAGGCATAACGTTGCTGAGGCTTAAATTGTTTTTGATTTTAATTTGATTTTGAGAGAATTTTCTGCGGGAAAGTTCAACCTAACGGTACATGGCCTTAATGCTCAGAAATTGCGGCTGTTTCATCTGGGGTCCCTGTCGAAAAATTGCTGTTCTTTTTGGATACCCTAAAACTCAGAAAAAAGTTAAAATAATGGTTCTTAACCTAGGGGATGAGGCATGCATTCCCAGGTGTATAGTGCCGTTACTTGCTTCGTGTATGTTTTTTTCCTAAACCTACCTATCTTATTTTATTAACTAACCTAACTACTTCACTTGCCAGGTCCAGTGCAATACCAACCCGTTGAGTACTGTTTTCTACTATGTGACTACCTTTTCATGTTTCTCTTTTCACTCTTCGGGTTGATACCCTACTAGCTGGTGTTTGATTCTTCTGTGTTGTGCCTTAGCGGTCCATTTTTATCGTAGTTCGACAAATTCTTTGAACTTTTAATTGGATGGTTTATTAGTTAGTTAAAGATTCCATACGCATTTTCATTCATTTTATCTAGGATCCTTACCAGTGTGGTTTCCCTGTATACGAACCTATCGCACACGTATGTGGGGATGTTCACAGCTTCGCTTATAATATGATTTTGGGGTATTTAAAGCTTCTTTTTCTTGATTTTACAGGTTTGATACAAATTAGAGTATTCTCCCTTTTATCACAAGTTAGTTGGGTATTTACCGTTTTATATGACAGGTATTGTCACATAAAAAATAATATAATGCGTTTCATTGCAAGCATTTGCTAAAATTTGTTACTAATTTGTATGATCCACACCAACCATCAAATATTCCATTTAATCTCATTCATATGGTATACTTCACTTATGGACAATATTGTTTTTAAAAAAACTACCAAAATATAATACAACTAAATAGGAACGCTTATGGACCTATTGTTAGACGTGGTGTTAAAAAAAACCATGATATTTATTCTAAACTTTCGATTCTACTACATTATTTCACGCCGGCAACACCGCTCATGTAGCGATTTTCTTTGGGATTTAGATTTCAATGCCTTACATTGTTTACACAATTGTTATTTAGGCCATTTCTCCAATGAAGTTTGTGTAAACATGTCAAACGGTGACGTTGAATGTTGGATAATGTTAAACAGGGAAAAAGCCGTTGAAGTGATTTAATATGTGGAAAAGCACGTGCAGATATGAAATTTGAGAGCTGGTAAAGCTGTAGGTCGTTAGTTTGGTCAGGGGAGATTTTAAAAAATATATAAGTATAAATTAACTAGAGGGAGCGGATTTTTTAGTAAGTAAATAAACTGTGTCTTTATTAAAGTCTAAAAAAATATTTTTTTACTTGCGTCTTGCCTAATTTTTTAAATTATTTTTCATAATAAAATTTTTCAAATTTTTGTAGGTTTAAAACAATTTTTTTCTACATTTCTTCTCTTTCAATTGTGGATGTGTTTAGCCACTGTTTAGTCTTTGTTCATTCGTTTCAATTTCAATAATAGTAATCTTTTTTGAGTAGTATAACAGGATTGTTTTCTATTTCGTGGGTCTATACGGCTTCAACAGCCTATTATTCATCATTAACCTGTATAAAATATGCCATGCCTATGTTAGGAGATATGGCATTGATATATTTATGTTGTATAAGATAGGATCGAGTACATTCCCTTGTCCCTGTATCACGTAAAACCGTTGGTATTGGAATAAGCATTTTAGTAAATTGATGAGATCAAAAACTCTGTTAATATGTTAGAACTTGTCCAATGTGTTTATGGTTTATAGCGTCATATTCCGTAGTATGGTCAATATAAGCCACTTCAGTAATTTGATTCCTTTTAAAAGTCTATTTTTATGCCGTTTCAGCTTGAAAATTTGGCCACAACACTACTTTCATGTCCTGAATGGAGCTTGTTCTGATATAACATTCTCATCGATAGAGAAATGTTCTTTAGTAGCATCCTCTCGAAAACTTTAAAGCAGATGGAACAATAAGAAGCTGGTTTAAATTTTTTTTTGATTCTGTTGGTTCCTTCTGAGGTTTTAGAAAGACAACAAAAAAATAGACATATTATACATTAAATCACCAAAAATTACATAGATTATATCGTCCCTCTAGAACAAACCTGGACAGTTCAGCAGTCGAGCACGGCAATTGGAAATATGTACTATAAGAAGGCTCTGAAATTAGCATCCGAAAATACATATCGAAAACAGCCAATCGAGAAACTTTTGGTTGGTTTAACCAAGAGTGCGAAAAATAACAGATGAGAAAAACGAATCATTTAGGACCATGCTACAACGAAGAACTAGAACAACAATAGATAAGTACTAAGTAAAACTTAAGGAGGGAGGAAAAACGCCTTTACTGACAAGAGAAACAAGAATAAGAAAATATAGAATATATGAACAAGAAGAAATAAGAAAGTTCTATCGTCAGATAAACATTAAAAGAAAAAAAGTACGATACGATGGATAGGGATGAGATGAATAAACAATTTGTTGAAAACCAATCTTGGGTGTTGCTGGAAGAGAACATACTGACAACCTAGAACTAGAGTGCCGAAAAAAGGAACTGGTGGAATCAGCTCGAGGAAATGAAAGTATTTAAAGTATATATAAAAAATCTAAAAAAAAACAACAACTAATCCCAGATGAACAAATGCATAAAAAATGGACCTTAGGCTTAGTACTATCGTCTCTTATAAGAAAAACCAACTGAAATACGATAAGTATGAAGGATTGCCTCCCTTACATATCTCATACAAGATATTGTCAATATTTTTTATGAGATAATGAATCCCTGCAAGCACGCATGCTTAAGAGAATATAAGTAGATTTCAGGCATGAAATTTTTCTTCCTAGGGCGCCTGTCCGTTCCGAACGATGGCGATCATTCTAGTTATGATGACTTTGTTGGTTGCTATTCGGAATAGCTGTGTTAAGGTCTTTCTATACCATGCTCTCAGGTAAGCAAGCCAGGATATTCTTCTTCGTCCTGGAGCCCTTTTTCCTTCAATTTTACCTTGTAAAATGCATTGAAGTAGCTCGTATCTGCCTTGAATTCTCATTATATGGCCCAAGTACTGCAGTTTACGGACTTTCACGATGTTGACCAAATCCGCAGTTGTGTTCATTCGCGGCAGTACTTCTTCATTCTTTGTCAGTCCATGGTATCTTCAAGATCCTTCTGTACGACCATAGCTCAAAAGCTTGAAGTTTTGATAGAGTGCAGGCATGGACGTTCAACTATTAACCAAATTTTCACAGTATTCTAAATTCTCGAGAGTTTAACATCAATATGTACCATCTGTTTGTCGACTTTATGACCACATCCCACTACAATGCGATGAATGAGTACAAAATAAATGTATACGACGATCATCAAGATGCTATCAGTAATGCAAATTCTGAACAAAGGGTCAGTCCCCTTTCAGAAGGTGTCAGCTTTTCAACACCTCACATCAACACTATCTCCAACAGTGATCCACAAATTTAACTTGTAAATAAATGCAAAACAAGCACATATTCATCTGGAAACAGACGGCGAATTCAGCCCATGGCCGGTGTAATTGCCACATGTCCGTATTAGAGATATCTAGTTTAGAGAGGAGGTGAAAAAAGTCGCTTTTTGCAGATGATCTAGATATGATACTGAAACATAATACAAATTGCATATTTGCAGTTGACACCACAGACGCAGATGACCATCTCGTTTGATGGTTTGTAGAGTAGCTGGATGAGTAGGAAACAATGACTTTCTCACCACTTAGATATTTTGGGATCTTCTTCTTAGTCGTTAACCTGATGCAGGTATCGTGATATCATGAAGCTAGCTAAATTTCCCAATGTTCCTCCACGTTTTTCTATCTTCTGCCATTCTAGCACATTCTGACAATGGAGCACCAATGGTAGCAACAATAAGATCCGTGTATCGTTTGGGAGATCTACCTCTATTTCTTTTGCCTTCTACTTTTCCCTAGATGGTAAGTTTTTCAAGACCATTTCTTCGAAGCACATGTCCAAAATAGCTTATTATTTGTTCTGATATTTGTGTTCTTAGTCTTTTCTTTATGCTTAGCTGGTCCAGTATGAATTCATTTGTTTTTCGGGCTACCCATGGTATTCTCAGCATTCATCTCCAGCAGTACATCTGAAATACATCTATGTTCTTTGTCTTTCTCAGTAAGGGTCCAGCATTCCGATGCATAAGTAAAAACTGAAAAAACTAGACTTCTTACTAGTCTCATTTTTGTATCGGTAGTTATTTCATGGCTATTCCAAATTTTTGTTAATTTTGCCATAGCGCTTTTTGCGATTGCTGACCGCCGCTTTATTTCTTCAGTACAGCCTCCTTTGTTGGTTATTAATGAGCCCAAATACACAAATGTATCTACAACAGCGATATTATTTATCATGACCAGATGATTTTGATTGTTGTTAGCTCTGTCAATTATCATGATTCTCGTTTTATCCCTGTTTATTTTAAGGCCCATCGTTAAGCTTACGTCTTCTATCCGTTGTAGCAGGTGAATCAATTCAGCTTCAGAACTAGCGAGGATAGTAGTATCATCTGCATATCTCAAGTTGCAAATCTTCTTCCCGCCAATGGTGATGCCATCGTTCCTGTCCTCAGTAGCTTTCCGCATTATCCATTTACCATAGATGTTAAATAGAATTGAGCTTAGTATGCAGCCTTGTCTCACGCCCTTTGTGACCCTGAAACTATCGGTTAGTTCCCCATTTATTCTAACTCTGGCATAATTGTTATTGTACAGGCTTTTAATTAGCAATATCAGATGATTGGGGACTCGCATTTCAGACAAAACCTGCCACATTTTACTCCAGTTGACCAAATCGAAAGCCTTACTATAATCTATGAAGCACAAATATGTTGTGATGTTGAATTCTCTGGATTTTTCTACAATCTGCCGTACGTTTAAAATTTGTTCTCTAGTACCACGTACGGGGACGAAACCTGCTTGTTCCTCCGCAATGTTAGCTAGTAAAAAGGGCTTTATCCTCTCGAGAATTATGTGTAAGAGTATCTTACTGCAATGCGCAATTAGAGCAATTGTGCGATAGTTGCTACATAAATCTTTCGCTCCCTTTTTATGTATGTGATTTTGGGATCGACGCTACTCTAAAAGTTAGGCTTCCAGGAATCTGGAAGGGTTTACAGATTTGAAGGAGTTCGAAAACCCGACTGGCTAGTAACTGCACTGGTGCGCTGAATCAAGGATATCACAGTGACCGGCCAAAGCTCGAGTATGGCGCACACTATCAATCTGGTACACCCTGTACAATTAGCAATCACTATTCGCCAAATCAGAGTACGTGCTCTAAAAAGTGCTCGTATTTCTGATCCAACGAATATGGATTCCCAGCTCTACCAACGAGGAAGTTTGTACTATAAGGATGTTTGTACTATAGGGAGGTTATAGGATGATTTTATGTGGTAAGGTTGAAACACGACGTTCACCCAAACGCAAATAAAACTGAAGGTCGCTTAACAGGAGGTTTGGATAACTCGAGTCGCACACTCTTCAGCCAATTACGTCTGGCGAACGACGGGCCAAGAAAAAACCACAATTGCAGGGCCAAAAATATGCATGCTTTATTTTTATTATTTAGATTACGTTTAATTTTTAAAATACAAGCTTGGAAATAACATTGTAATAGCCAAAAATATTGCATGATTTGATTCAATGTCAAATAAACAATACGTGAGTTGACAGTCGAAAAACGTCTTGCACGACCCTGTAGAGTCAGCAGAAATTGTGTCATAGATTTCAATAGTCATAGATTTCAATCTTAGTTATCAATAAAAAACGAAAATGTAGAATCTATATTTTCCGAACTATATACTTATAATTTATATATTATATTGTAAACTATAAGCTTTTATCCAATTACCATTAGCTGTAGCTTACCCACCTGCGTGCATTTGCATTATTGACTAAAAAACCTCTGGAACTAATCAAGCACACATTTTTCAAACAATAAACTCCAAGTGTAAAATTTCACCATTTTGATTATATTACACCATAAAGTCAGTTGCTTCCTTCCAAGAAAAAATCCTATTACTTCACTCCGATAAATAAAACCCAAAACGACGATCATAAAAAATTTTATGACGCAAGAGCTAAGTTAATTTTCAATTATATAAATTGGAATTGCATATGGGAATTGGATATAAAAACTACACTATTTGAAAATGGTTTCAATATCGATTTCAAAAACATGGGATGTTATATATTATTTGGAGCATTTGTGCCTACATTTTATCGTTATTTACAAATCGAATTAAAAAAATAAAATAATGTACGTAATATGAATGAATAACGATCTCAGTATGATGCACATTTTCATACGTGTAATGTACACGCAACATTAAATGCCAAAAATGCCGAAAAAGGGATAACCCAAAAGGATATAGCCGGAAAAACTATATCTGCACAGACAGCAGACAAGCGCTACTACTAAACTTGAATAGACAACCTGTCACATCAGGGTTAGTAATGGAGTGTCACGAGTCACTAACTGAAGCTTCAAATAGTAATACCATCTTGCTAAGGTAAGTTAAAGGGCATAATAGGAATAAAGGTAACCCCACTACTGACGCATTTCGACCGCCATCGTTTTCTGTCCATCCATTCGTCTCATTTGATGGCCCTATTTCTCATTATACGCGGTACATTTTCTTCCCAGGCAACTGAAGGGGAAGGCCTTCTTCTTCTTTGTTGTGGTATGTAATTTAAAGCTTTCTTTGGCCATCTATCTTCATTCATTCGCTTCACGTGACCATACCACGCTATTCTACTACTTCTATTATTTTTCTATCTTTTTCCCTGATCTGCAAACTTCTGCCCCACAAGTCATAATAGGCTCTACCAAGATTCGATAGATTGTCAATTTCGTTTCTTGTCTAATTCCTTTAGAATATAGTAGAGAGTTTAGAATGTTTACCGCTTTTTTCTCTACTGCGTTCTGTATTCGATGTCTCTTTTGGTAGTGCCTTCTTTAGATATTATAGATCCGAGATATTTATATTCATTGCATGTTTTTGTGTTTCTAATTTCTAGCTCTGGATCTTCTTCATCATCTCCTATTTTAAGATATTCTGTCTTTGACATATTCATATTGAGGCACCATTTTTCATATTCTTTCTTTAGTTTTCTAAACATGTAGTCCATGTCTTCCTCATTATTCGCTACGACTACCTGATCATCTGAGAAAAATAAAATTGTTAGACATTTATCACCACCGATGTCTATTCCCATTCCGGATACTTGTTTCCTCCACTGCTCTAGCGATGATTGAAGATATATTTTAAATAAGGTCTGAGATAGACAACATCCTTGTTTAGGCCCCTTTGTTATTGGAAATGATTCAGATATAAAGTTTCCTTCTTTAACGACACTTCTTGCATTTTTGTATATATTTGCGATAGCATCCACATACTCTCTACTGAGACCTACTTTCGTCAATGTTTGAAACAGTTTTTTTAAAGGTACCGTATAGTATGCCTTCTCTAAATCTACAAACAATAGCTGGGTAAATAGATTCCTTGCCTTCCGCTTTTTCGATTAACTGCTGCAAAACGAATATACTATCGGTGCACGAACTTCCTGCACGAAATCCATTTTTTTCTTCTATGTCTTCGTATTCTGATTCTATTCTTTCGTTTATTATTCGACCGCAAAACCTCCCCACTGAGCTGATAACAGTTATTCTCCTATAATTAGAGCATTTGCATTTATCCTCTTTCTTGAACGTTGAGCTGATGTATCCAACATTCCAATCATCAGGGATATTTTGTCCTTTTTAGCATTTGTTAAATAGTTTAACCAACATCTCATGTAATATTTTTGGTCCATACTTTACTAACTTAAGGATTTAGACTTGCCAAGGTAAGTTTAAGTAACCTTAAAAAGTCAACATCAAAGAAGTACTTGGAAATACCAGGAAAAATCTACGCTTTACAGTTGGTTTTTTAACTGGTCATTGCCAACTAAGCAAACACTTGCACACATTGGAGCTAGTAGACACACCTTTATGCAGGAAGTGTGAACAGGACGACAAAACTGTAGAGCATGTCGTATGTGAATGCCCGGTGTTATCGTTAATACAAGATTATACGTTGTCTTGGTGACTTGTCTACGTTCCTAGAAATGGAGGGATGGACAATGAGCTAAGGACGACAGCTCCCTGTGAGGACACACAAGGGGTCAGTTACAGATACGGATCTGATAATGCACTGTCATGTAGAAATAATTCGCAACTTTCTTCAAATGATATACTTTGGTCTTATATTATTTGTATTATTTCATCATATTTGTGACTTGTTCTAAGATTACTTCAAATAATACGACGAAAAGTTTAATTAAAAGATCTTTAAAAAGTGAAAGTGAAAAAAGGGATAAAGAAGAAAAGAAGTAAGCAAGCTGCAGAGGTTAGATTTATTCTTCTTCCTAAAGTAGATGATACACTTTTTGTTCCTGGTACTTGGACCTAAGTGCTTTATACCAAACCTTGTACCTTCATTAAACTCCACCAAAAATTCTTGTGCCAAAAGAAACCAGCAACTTTCTTCTCGAAAGTTTAGGATTTCTCCTAGTGAAATATTTGTTTCGCCAGTGTATACCCATCTCATGACACTGAACATTTAAATTTAAAAAATGTATACCCCAGTTTCTTTCTTCATTTCCTGATTTCGTCGGTAAACGCTATCAGTTAAAATATGAACGTTGTAAAATGTTATCTCAAACTGTAGTGTCTATTTAAAGGATAGAATAAATATATAGTTTAAACGATAGAATTTTTAGAAAATATCCAAAAGCCCAGGACAATTCAACCTGAGAGAAATGCATATCTTCAGTAAAATCAGTGATATTGATACAGCTGTAACGAATATTTTGCCTACCACATAGGGTATTACTATAGGGGATTGAAAATTGGGGACAGAAATTACGGGGCTAGAAATAGGGCAAGCAAAATAAACGAAACTTACGCGAACGGCGCTCAGGGTTCATTTGGAGAACTAGGTCGTGGATAAGTGAATGAAACAATGGGATTGTATTGGGGCAACTACAAAAATGAAACAAAAGGGTACATACATGAATCTTCTGGTCAAATGGACAAACAATAACACAAGAAGGTCCTCTAGATATTTGAAATGGACGCCGCTTCGAGGAAATTTTTTGCTAGATGAAAGAAAAGGTTCTTCCTTCCTAAAAAAACATAAGAAAAATGGTTAGAATCTTTTTTGAAATAAATAAACAAAATGGTTTAGGGAAAAAAATTAAACATTTATTGTTGTCTCACCGCAAACAGTAACAAATATAGATAATATAAAGATACTATATTAATAGTTACAAAAGTTAAAAATAACAAAGAAACACTTACTATGTCCTATCCGTTTACAAACTCTAGTACTTGGAGATACTGGAGATAGTGGTTAACCTTTTTCTAAAAACAAAACAAAATCTCAAATATGATTAGGTATTTATCAGATGTCAAAAATAATAAAGCTAGCTGTCATATGTCAAAACTAAATCTCAAAACGGAGAACAAATAAAATGACAGCGAACCACGCCATAAGATCTACAATTTTAAATATTACAATTTTTTAACCTGTATGAAAGCAATTATTAATAAAAATGATTATTTTTCCTTTAAAATTTAAACGCAAAACTTACCTGGATTGCACTAAAACTTTTGGGGGTGGAAACTAGACTTACATTTTCTGCCACAGGAACAAATTCATCTCCATACTACGAAAAGTACTTTGAAATGGCTACTTAGGACAACAATTTGAGGTTGAAATTAACACAAGACGCAAATCTTGGACTCTGCTTCTTAAAAAACAGGAATAGGTACAACTGGACATAATGGCAACATGTGGTTAACATAGAAATAGTGATTACTCTTTCAAAACTGACACATTACATAGAGTATAATTCACTATTTTTAACAAATTTGCCGGTTTTTTCCGACAAAACTAAACTACGTCTGTTCTCCTTGACCAAATATTCAAACCTCCTTTTAACCTTCGATCGATCTCTGTACCCGCTTCTTCACCTGCGTCGCACCACTCATTACGATCCTTGAAACGGAACAACCCAAAATTCTTGCCCAACCGCTTCAAATTATATCGTAAATGACCTTGAATCATTCCTAGTTTTTAAAATTGTAAAACTAAACGTACAAATAAATAAAACCATATTTAAAGTAGAAGTTACACCTGGAATTTGGATTTTTTCCTCTACATCACAAATAAACAGAGAATCGGCAAAATATTTTATACTTGGCCCAGGGGCGTACTAGAACACACATTCTATACTACAAAGTTGCTTAAGGAAGTTGCTTATGAAAAGGTACAGGGGAAACTCTCTGATTGAAACGTATTGTTTTGTACACTAACACAAGCATTTTCTCTATTTTTGTCATTTATATAGGTGCTCTACAGTTTCCACTAACTCAAAGTCTTCTAAGTAGATCAGAATCAAGTAGATCACATGTTTACATTTCAAAAAAATTCATTTACATTTCATTTGTTTAAAATTTTCGAATTTAAAGAAAAATACGTTGTATTTAGACGAAATGAGCTTTTATTTAAAAAATCTGACTGGAAATAAGCTGTAAACCATATGTACCTCCAATAGGCATTTACAGAAAATAGGGATTTACTGCTTTAAGCTATATGTAGAGCAATTAAGTGATAAATTATTAAAGTATTAATCGTACTACTGCGGTTTACAGCCAAGAGTTCGCTGCACAATGAGGGCTATACATAATTTTGCGGTCGGCAAAGCTTAATCCTGTTCGCCTTACTTAATATTCCAAAAGATTATTTTCATAGCGAGTTTAAACTGAAAATTAACAAACTAAGGAAATAAATGTATGATTTGTTCTTTAATAGCATGGTAGAACCATGAAGCAGGAAAATTATTAGGATTGTTAAGTAGTAACAGGATTTTATGCGATTTTTTTTTGTAATTTGAACATGGACAATACTCATGTGGACGCGTTTAAAAAAAAATAGTTTTGAACTCTTAACATCACCAGTAAATGAAAAATGAGTCAATACTCACAATCTTAAGTAGGTTTTATGATTTATTTATGGTAAATTTTTGTCTACCGGTTTCAAAATTTACAATATTTGCCCTATCATCATTTGGTTCGGAAAATTAGTTTACGGATTTTTCTAATATAAAGTCGATCGAACACGATCCACTCCTACAGTTTGACAATTGAAAACTAATAAAAAGCAGATGGCTTTATCTATTTAGGAGTCAACATCACAAAGGAGAACATTGACGATGCAGGGCTTAGTAGAGAAATCAACCTAGCCAATACGGCATACTTTGCTATGAGTCCCATATTTAAATCACATGACCTACATCAAAGAACTAAGATACGAATCTAGAAAACCATAATCCCACTGATAGTGAGCTATGGATGTGAAGCTTGGTTGTTGCTTCAGACAACAACGAAACAGGTTTCCAAAAAAAACTGTTAAATGCAGGAATGCAGGGAAGAGACCTATTGGAAGACCCAGAAAGTAATGGAAGAATTATGTGGACGAGGACGGTAGAAATCTTCTTGGCAGTCGATCGTGAAGGAGAATGGCTACTGACCATAATGGATGGAGAGGTTTGATGAGGTAGGTCAGGGCTCGAATTGTCTGTAGCGCCATTGGATGGATGGATGTTTATATACAAAATTTAAAGAGTATATTTTTGAAGAAAATCTTTTTAATTTTTTATTGTCAACTATAAAATATATTGACAACTATATAAATAAGAACTCTCCTTCTTTTTTTACGAAGGTTATCGATTATTGTATTTGGATAGTGTTTTGGGGGTTGGGATAAATTTGCTATAATTTCATCGAATCTACCTTGGAAGTATTAATTGTTGAGATAAGATCTCAGGAGTGTCTACAGAGAATTAGAAAAACGAACTTCTATTTTAGATAGCAGATCATCATGCCAGACCTTGTTAAACGCTTATAAGACATCTTAAAAAACTATTTTTATGTTCAAATGCATCCCTTTCTGCATTGGTAACCCTGTGTACCTGATCAATTGCTTTGTTCTTTTTCCGGAAGCTTAATAATGGTCACCTAGTATTACGTTTACTCAGTTACAAAATTTATCTTTTCTTAAGTCTTTTCTTCTTAAGATACCTTAAGGCAAAAAGGCAAATAGAATTGACATCAAAGTCTATAATTAATAAAAAGTTGAACTGACTCATTCGGAAGCTGGTACACAAGTGAAGAACAACTCCGTGAGAAAAAAGGGGAGTTTCGAAGGTATGCGAAAATAGGTCTAGTTAGGTTACGCACAGAGAACCATTTTGAGTCATCAGGACTTTCTTTTTTTTTTAGAAACTTTTTATTTAGAGAAAGTACAGCTTTCTCTGTAACATGAAAGGGAATTAGGAAATATGTGTTTCTTATATGGACAAAGGGAAAAGGATTCATTGAATACATTTTTTGGAAGATAAGGGCCTTAAGAAAACAATGCGATGTCACTTTCAGTAATTGAAAAATCAATGCGTGACTCTTCACTTGGGTGTGTTTGCCATGGACATAGCAAAAGAAATTGGGAGGAAAAAATTGGGGATTTGTTAGATACTTTAAGTTTCCTGGTTTTTAGAAATGGTCAAGCATCATTTTCTGATCTTTACCTGCCATAGGGTTCAAGGTTTGCAAATCTCTCCAGATCTACTTTAAAATCTGAATTTTATTGCGGTGATGATTTTGTATTATCTACGAGTGCATTTATGCTAATTGCTGATGAGTTTACTTGTTCCCGTTTTGAAGAGCAGATTAAATAAGCCACTGAACCATTACCTGAGGTTGAGCATTCAATAAATCCATGTGATAACAAAGAACAATTTTCAAAACGGTACAAATGATTTAAATGGTAGGGCAGCAAATAGGCAAGCTAATTTGAGAATAGAAATAAAAAGTCTTAAGCAGAAATATGACAAGTAGGTCAAAAGTATTACGTAGAAATAAAGTGGGTGCATGTATAAGAAGAAATTAAAAGATCTTCATTATGAAAGTTAGTCTTCCCTGTTTTCATATCCCTTAGTTTATTTTCTTTCATGCTTGTTCTATTCTTTCGTTTTTTCTCGATGAAATCCCATCATGTTTTCCGGCTCTTCTTTTTATTTTTCGGTTGTTTTCTTGCCGAGGATTTGTTTTGGTATACTTTTAAGGTTTATTCATCTTTTATGATTTCTAGAAGATCTGTATATCCAAGATTGACTTCACAATTTCGACATATATACATTGAAAATAGTAGTATGAAATGCATGTCTTTTTCATTAACGTTTTCTTCAATAACAAATGTCCGATATTGATAAATCCTTTTCTGACACAAACTTTTTCTTCTGATTAATATCTATCAAATTTTGCCGTTAACGCGGTAGTTAAATATTATTGGTTATGTAACAATAAAACACTGAAAACTTTGTTTTCAAACTTTCACAAAATTTATTTTAAATGTTATCACTACAGCTGTTTCGGCTGATTGCCTTTCTCAAGTCACTTGAGAAAGGCAATCAGCCGAAACAGCTGTAGTGATAACATTTAAAATAAATTTTGTGGAAGTTTGAAAACAAAGTTTTCAGTGTTTTATTGTAACACAAAATGAATTTCCATCAAGTAACGGTCGAATCCATCAATTATTATTGGTTAACTTGTAGGGAATATTGAGAATCGTTTTTGGAAGATAGGTATTCCGTGTCTGGTCTATCACTTTCCAGATTCATTTCAGTTTTATTAACTAATCTTTTTACAGGTTATGACACCCGTATGTAGGTTCAATTGAATGTTTCGGTACATGTTTATCAAGAGCAGGGTAAGTTATTAGTTACAGTAACAAAAGTGCTTAACGTAACCAGAACAGAAATATGAATCTGCTGAAAACTCTCTGCATTGACCCTTATGTAACTGATTGTTCGGGTAGTTAACCAATATCGTGTTCCTTCGGATTTTAAAGGTTGCTGTTACCACGCGTTATGTCTGATGGCAAGTTCTAGCGATCAGTGCAAAGTTGAGGTCCAGGTGGTCGACAAGAAATGGCCTTCCTCTCTGTCTATATTCATGGGATGCCTTTGGATTTCTACTTCTTCGCGTATTCTGAAAGAAAAGAAGGGATTTTTTTAAAAGAATATTAGCTTTTACAAGCAATGTAGAATATGATTTTTCTTAACCACAGTCTCAACACGACTGCTTCGGAGTACGGGTAGTGGAGAGCTCAACACGCTCTCCGGATAACGGCGGTATGGAACGGAAACAACTTGTGAACTCAACACGTCCACAAGCCGGGGTAGGGGAGAAGAGAACCTTCAGTCAACACCTGACGATTCTGCCTCTATGAGGAAATAATGCGGTTTATATAGCAAAGATTTGCCCTTTCTACTGTCGATACACTCCTACTTCATGGGTTGGTTCGCGCGCACGCTGGTTTAACGGTGATGGCTTGGACTCATCGTTACACCCCCTCTTCCTGGGAAAAAAAAATTTTGGAACAAAATTTTTTTATTTTTATTCCTTGCCAGGTACTTGGTTACCCTAAAAAACAATTTACAATACATGGAATAAAAAATGTCCGCCCTAAAAAAATAAATATCGTCTTCTTAAAAAAAAAATCGTCTTCCTCTCTCTTAAAAAAACGTCTTCCTTCGTGGGGCTTCAGTTATTGGTTTTTATCCTCAGCACTTGGTTCGGGAGTCTCAGTCTGTATTTTTTTTCTTTATGCTGCGGCGGAATTAGTGAGAGCAGCGGGATTGACACTGGAATTGACTGGACTTTCTGAATTTTTGTGATGCCCATGGCTGGTTCATCGAAAAGGTTTTTAAATTTGGAAATAGCCTTTATCAGGGGCTCGCAGCCTTTGCCCGGGGTGTTAGGTTTTGGTGTGTTCCCCAATGGTGATATTAATTCTGGAACGGTGTATGGTGGCGGCGTAACTGTGCCGTCCATTTCTATGTCACTGTAATATATTTCTAACGTGTCTGACATTATACTTGAAGGTTACTGGTAAACTGTATTAAAATATACTGTAACTACTTGGTGTTGATTGTAAGTGCTTGGACTGATTAAGGAGTAGGGAAATCGGTAAATGCGGGTTTTAGGTCTTTGATATGAGCTGTTATTGTACGGTTTTTATCGTCGTGTTTTAATTTGAATATTACATTAGAACACACTTTTGTTATAGTATATGGGCCTGAAAATTTCGGTGCTAATTTGGCGTTAAAATTTTTGGCGGCATTTGAGAGTTGGTATTCCCTTTTCATGACTTTGTCGTTTATTGTCGGTTTCCACTCTCTTCGTCGTAAGTTGTAGTAATGGCTTTGAGTTGTAAAAGCTTTTGCCAGGTTTGTACGTACTAGTTCGAATGTTTCTTGTAGTTTATGCCATTTTATGTTTTGATCGGTATGTTGTGTGTCGTTTGGGGTTTTTACGACTTTACTTGGAATTTCTAGTTCGTGTCCAAAGTTCAGGAAGGCTGGGGAGAAACCCGTTGAATCGTGTTTAGCTGTATTATATGCGAATAGTAGTTCTGGAAGGCTCGTGTCCCATTTCTTATGGTTATTATCGCAGAACTGAGCTATCATTGTTTTGATTACTCTGTTTGTTCTTTCTACTGGATTATTCTGGGGTGAATATGGCGGAATGTTTCTTTTAGAAATCTGGAATTCATCTAGCAACTTTCGTACTTCCCTGTTATCGTATGTTCTTGCGTTGTCTGATATTAGCTCTTTGGGTGATCCGAATCTCATAATGATTTTATCTTTTAAGTTTTGACAGACTGATTTTGCCGTTGCTGTTCTGATCGGTATGGCTTCGACCCATTTTGAAAAGGTGTCCTGGAATGTCATTATATATTTGTTTCCTTTGCTGGATGTTGGAAGGGGTCCTATGATGTCGGTTGAAACGGTGTGCCATGGATGTGGGGGAATTTGTGTAGATTGCATGCGGCCTGGAGTTAAGCTTTGTTGCGGCTTAAATTGCTGACAATTCTTGCAGTTCCTGACGAACTTTGCGGCGTCTTTAAACATCCCTGGCCAGTAGTATTTTCTAGCTAGGCGGGTTATTGTTTTAGCTATTCCTAGATGTCCTGCGGTCGGTTGCTCGTGGTTTTCTGCCAGGAGTTGTTGTCTCTTGTGGTTTGGGATGCATAGTTTCCAGGGGTTGGATACCTCTGTCTCTTTTAAATCGTATTTGTCCCAGAAGTGTCGATAGAGAAGTCCATCTTTGATAGAGTAGTCTGGAAATAGTTGCGGATTTGTCTGGATTTTATTTAAAGCTTTATTGTACCATTCGTCGGGTTCTACATCTTCTACGTTTATTAAGCAAACCAGATCTACTGGTTCTCTAGAGAGCGCGTCGGCCAGGACGTTCTGGGAGCCCTTTCTGTAAATGACATCGAAGTCAAATTGTTGCAGCAGCATTGCCCATCTAGCTATTCTACCTGTAGGGTTTTCCATTGTTTGTAAGTATCGTAGACTTTGATGGTCTGTGATAATTGAAAATGGGTATCCTTCGATGTAGGGTTTCATCTTTTCTACACCGAAGATGATCGCTAGTAGTTCTTTTTCTGTCACGCTGTAATTTTTTTCGGCCTTTGTTAGGTTTCGACTTGCGTAAGCGATGACTTGTTCCTGTCCTTCGTCGTTTGTTTGTACTAAAGCTACTCCTAAACCGTGGTTCGAAGCGTCCGATTGTAAAAAAAATCTTTTCTGGAAGTCCGGGCAGATCAGTATTGGAGCTTGTGTCAGTAGTACTTTTATTTTGTTGAATGCTTCCTCTTGCTCTCTGTCCCAAGTCCAATGTTGTTTTTTCTTTAGTAGCTTTGTTAAAGGGGCTGTAGTTCGTGAAAAATCTTTTATAAATCTCCTATACCATGAGATGATGCCCAAAAATCGGCGTAGTTGTTTAACGGTTTTTGGCGCGGGATATTCGACTATGGCTTTTGTCTTGTTTTCGTCCACTTTTATTCCCGTCTTGTTTACTACATGGCCTAAATAATTTATCTCTTCTTTGCAGAATTTACATTTGTCTATATTAATTCGTAATTTGGCCTGCTGTAGTCTGTGAAGTACTTCTTTTAAGTTTTCCATATGTTCCTCGAACGTTTTCCCCAGTACTATTATGTCGTCTAAATAGGCGAATGCATGTGGTTCCATTTCTGGGCCGATTATTGTATCTAGTAATCGTTGAAAAGTAGCGGAGGCGGCGTGTAATCCGAATGGAAGTACTTTGAACTGGAATAGTCCTTTTCCTGGTGCTATGAAAGCGGTCAAGGGTTTGCTTGCTTCGGAAAGTGGTACTTGCCAATATCCATTTTTTAGATCCAACGTGGTAAAATATTTTGCAGATTTTAACTTTTCTAGGATATGATTGATGTACGGTAATGGGTAGGCATCTTTTTCTGAGATGTCGTTGATTTTCCTAAAATCGATGCAAAATCTGTATCCGTTGTTATCCTTCTTTTTTACTAGGACGATGGGGGAACTGTACGGGCTATTAGATTTTTCTATGACGTTCTCTTCTAGCATCTTATCTATCTCATCGTTTATGATCTTCTGCATTGCCGGGTTTCGGGGCCTGTATCTTTGTTTGATCGGTGTATTATGTTTAAGTTTTATTGTATGTTCGGTTAGATGTGTTGTTCCTTTAATGTGTTTAAATTTCTCCAATTCGGTTAGTAACAATTCCTGTAATTGTTTTTTTTCGGTATTGTTTAGTGTAGTATTAATGTCGAGCTGCTCTCGTTTCGGACTGTTCGTGAATTCCGGTATGTATGACGGAATGTCTTCGGTCTGGTCGTCGGCCGCGGTATCGGTCGGTAGTTCGGTATATCTTCGGTCTGGTTGTCGACCGCGGTATCGGTCGGTAGTCGGTATATTTTCCGTCTGGTCTTCGACCGCGGTATCGGTCGGTAGTTCGGTATATCTTCGGTCTGGTTGTCGACCGCGGTATCGGTCGTTAGTCGGTATATTTTCGGTCTGGTCTTCGACCGCGGTATCGGTCGGTAGTCGGCAGGTCGTTTTGTTATATATTTTGCTTCTCTGTTGGAGCGGATATCTTGCGGTTGGTGTTTCGATAACCCTGGAATTGGTCGGTATTCTGTTATTGTCTGCATTGTACGATCTGGATCTGTGTTCTGTTCTGGTTTGGTATTGTTCTCTCCTTCTTACGCGATTTCTATTTAAGATGTTTGATAAATCAAGGCCCCATCTTGTTATTTCATGCATTCCCAGTACTACTTCTGAAGCTAGGTTTGGTAAAAAATGTAGCTTGGCTTTTCTCCAAACGTTGTCTATGGAACATTTTGCTGTAAAACAGATTTCTATGTTGCTGGTTTTTCCATCTGCCAGCGTGATCTTTAAAGCTTTTCTGTCGCTTTTTGTTCCACATTGTTCTAATATTTTTTTACCTTTTTGTCCTATAAACGAATTTTGGGCTCCTGTGTCTATTAGTGCTTTTAACTTTTTACCGTTGCTGAACGTTATCGTTGTGTGGGGTCGTTGATCTTTATAGTGTGCGTAGCTGGAGGTTGTTAGGGAGGACTCTAAATGCTGACTGGGTTGCCTCCTTCTTGTCCAGTCCTGTTGGAGTTTTCCGGTCGGCTTCTACATTGGCAGTTATTGGAAGTTGTTCCTCGGGTTCCGCAATGGCTGCAGAAGAGTACAGCGATAGCTCTGCAGTTTCTTCTATTGTGGCCTCTGCGGCCGCATTTCCAACAACAAGTCTGTCTGTCGAAATTCTGTATTTTGTTATTACGACTATTTGCCTGTGTCCAGTCACACCTTGTATTGTTTCTGTTATATATTTCTTTTTGGACCATATCATATTCTTCCGCTAGTCTGATGATGTCCTGTGTTGACGATACGTCTTGCCTCTTTATATACAACTTGTATGTCGGGTTCATATTGGTGTATATCCTGTTTAGTTCTTCTTGGTGATTGAATTCACCATGTCTTCTGATCATTGTTTGAATATCAATGATGTAGTCTTTTACACCTTCGTTGTTTCGTTGGAGTCGGTTCCGGATTTGCGCTTCCAGAGATTGCGTGAGAACGGAGGAAACGAAGAAATTGCGGAAATCTTGTTCGAAGTCTTTTAATTCGTTCCAATATTTATTATTGTTTCTGTACCATAGTAATGCTTTCCCGTTTAATGTTTCTGGTAGAGCTTGTAAAACGTGGGTGTCTTGTAGGCCGTAAGCTGTCTGGAGTTCTTTCAACCGTTCTATGAATTCTATTGGGTCTCTTGAACCGTCAAAGTGTAACCCCCATTTGCGTACTATTTCCATCTTTCTTTGTCTGTCTTCCATCTGGTTTTCTTCTATTTCCTCTGGGTTTTGGCCTTTTTGAGTTGGTGCCTTGATGATCGCAACTAATCTCGCTCTTAGCTCGCTGAAATTCCCTTCCGTCGACTGTTCTCTGTTTGTTAATTCGGCTATAAGTTCGTCTTTCTTTAATAGGTACACCCAACTAACCTTCGACGTTTCCGGAGCGTCTGTCATTTTTGAACTGTGAATCACCCTGTATTTGAATAAAGTTTGAAATGCAGTACTGTCTCATGAAAATAAAATTCGGAATTCGGTCGTTATTATTGTTTAAATCGAATTTTTCTGCTCGGGCGCCATCTGTGACGTCCTCTCGTAGGAGTCACTATCCGGGTAGCTTTTGGACAGTCAGAGACAGAGTTCAAAATAAAAATAAAACTTTATTGTCTTCCTTGAATTAAATTGACAAAAATCTTATGTACATATTTACAATTTAGTTTAGTCTTCTGAGTACCTGGCCTATTTATTCAAATTAAGTTTGACCTTGTCGTATGAAATTAGTGTTATCGGCAATCAAGTGTGTTTTCGGAATTTTACGTGAACGATGCGTCGATTTAATAACAGCGGACGATAGGTACAAAGGAAAGAAAGAAACTCAACACGTCCCTCAAGTGATTCGGGTTAATAGGACACTCCTCGACAGTCTCAACACGACTGCTTCGGAGTACGGGTAGTGGAGAGCTCAACACGCTCTCCGGATAACGGCGGTATGGAACGGAAACAACTTGTGAACTCAACACGTCCACAAGCCGGGGTAGGGGAGAAGAGAACCTTCAGTCAACACCTGACGATTCTGCCTCTATGAGGAAATAATGCGGTTTATATAGCAAAGATTTGCCCTTTCTACTGTCGATACACTCCTACTTCATGGGTTGGTTCGCGCGCACGCTGGTTTAACGGTGATGGCTTGGACTCATCGTTACACATTTTCTATGATTTAAGAAGAAAAAACATACCAAATTTAATGCAATTTTGATAGTCTTGAAGCAATTGACGAACCGAACAGTTTGATCGATATATATGTTTCCACAGAAACAAGAGATTTAATATATAAAGAAATAGAGAGAATATATAAATCCAAAAAGTCTTGTTGGTAGTCGAAAAATTGCACTATTGCCTTTAATGCAAAAGATCTTGCTGACTTTGTCTGTGATGGGATTATTAAGTTCAGAAATAGAAATGATCCGATTAATGAGATAATTAATGAAAAATTATTTTGAGCTGGTCGACTGTGTGATGAACCGTATATTGGTTTCAGTGGATCAATTTTATGTGTATCTAATGAACCAATAAATTATTTCGCCTATGAGTGACCAACACATTGAGAAAATTAAGGCCATTCGAGTTGTTAATACGTTTATTTTGCAGCAATTAGTTTAATATTTAATTATTAATTGCTCAAATGTTTTTGGTTCTTCTAACCCTGTCTTGTATCTCAAAAGACATGTCTTTTGTCTTTTAATGTGATCTGTTGGTACTTCGTTAATTCGATGTAATTAATTATGTTTGTATAATATTATTGTGACGTTTATATAGTTCGAATTTATTTGTCTTTATTCTAATTTATTGTCTATAATCTAATTTATTAAAACTCACGATAGCTAATTACTAATTTATTAAATAACTTTTACAAATGTATTTATTTCACGTTTCGTACAAGTAAACCGCGTTTACCGATCTTCTTATGACTGACTGCCAAATAAAAATCTTTCATTTATATACACAACTGTGTCATCTAGAGAATTCGGCGGACTTCCTGAATAGTCTCGTATTTTGGTGAAGGCGCTCGACTCGTTTTTCAACCTCGAGACGTGGATGACTCACTAAAATTAGTGTCTAGAGATTTCTGGTAAACAACTGGTAGCTAAGCTCAGGTATATTTTGACCTACAAATTACGAGAATCAATAAAAAGAATTAGTCATAAAATATTTACAGTTCTATATGCCATAACATTTAAAATCGTAACATTGCCCCCCTCTTAAAAGATGGTTCCTCCTGGAACCTTGTCGGGACTGGAACTGGAACGACATGCTGATATCGGCAACTGGACCCTCTTTTACAACTTCCAGTTGTATAGAAATGACAAGGGACGGTTTTCTCTCCGCAGCAGTAACTATGCGGATTGCAACAGACTAACACCTGGACTTCGGTGTCTTTAAAGATTTCCTCCACCATGTTTCGTATAACCCTCCAATCTAATTGGCGGCACTCCAACTTTGGCATGGCTAACTTTTGCACGTCGGACTCTAGTACGTGCTCTCTCAACTGAAGTAAGGCTTCCCATACATCTCGGTAGGTAGGTTGGTCACGGGCAGTGTCTTTTGTTACCAGGTAGAAAAGGTAACGTGATGCATCTTGAAGTTTCAAGGTTTTACCAGGAGCTGGCACTTGGCATTGAAGTTCTGCAACTCGACCAAACTTCCTTCGAAAGACGGATGCCAACCCTGGTGCATCTTTGATACTGGCCGGGATGGTAAGGGCCAGTGAGTAGTCATCGGGAAGCGCGAGTAGATCTTGCCTTTCTTCAGTGGTAACACCATGTCTTGCTTTACCGGTACCTCCATAGGCACCCATGAATTCCTCAAACGTGAGGTCAGACACATCTTGGACTTGGTTTACTTCCACTTCTTCATCTACGTCGTGGTCACCCTCGAAAGACGCCAGCCGGTTATGGTGTACTATCATCGGCTTTCCTCTCGGAATCTTGCTTATTCGGTAAATAACATCATTGATCTTGTCCATAATGAGGTATGGACCTTCCCAAAACTGCTGCAATTTGGGAGAACAACCTTTTCGCTTTTTGGGGTTATAAAGCCAGACTTTATCGTTCTTCTTAAAACACCCCTTTTCGGCTTGTGTATCGTACCGTTTCTTCATTCGGTCACTAGCGATTTGGAAATGGGAACGGACCAACTCGTGTACATCGTCCATTCTTCTTCGTAATTCGATCACATAATCTTCACCTGCTACATCTTCTCCAGGTCGACACCCAAACTCTAGATCACAAGGTAGTCGCATCTCGCGTCCGAATAGGACTCTGGCTGGTGTCTGGCCTGTTGATTCATTAACAGCAGATCTGTAGGCCATTGTGAAGAATGGAAGATATTGGTCCCAGTCTCGCTGATGATCGGATACCATCTTTGTCAAATACTTGCCAACTGTTCTATTCATTCGTTCTACCATACCATCCGATTGCGGATGATAAGCCGTAGTTCTTGTTTTCTTCATACCTAGTCTATCACATATTCCTTGGAATAAATCGCTTTCGAAGTTCCTGCCTTGGTCACTATGGATCTCCAAAGGCACTCCAAATCGGCTGATATATTCTTGGATCAACTTATCTGCAACGGTGGCGGCCTTCTGGTCTGGAAGTGCGTAAATCTCGACCCACTTAGTGAAGTAATCCATTACTACCAACATGTACTTGCCTCCATTATCACTTTCTGGAAATGGCCCAGCAATGTCCAAAGCTATTCTTTCAAACGGGCTTCCAACATTATATTGTCTCATAGGAGCTCTCCTTTTTCGATAAGGCCCGTTACTCGTAGCACAAATAGTACATTTCTTACACCAGTCTTTTACATCGTCGGAACTATTCATCCAATAAAACCGTTCCCGAATTCGCTGAAGGGTCTTTTTCACACCAAAATGCCCTCCTGATGGACTGTCGTGTAACTGACGAAGTACTTCGGCTATTCTGCTCTTTGGAATCACCAACTGTCTTCTCTTCTCTGAACCGTCATCATTTTCCAGGACTCGTTTGAGCAAGCCATCTTCCATGACAAATGAGTCCCACTGGGCCCAATACGTCTTAACTATTGAGCCTAGGTTCGATATTTCTTGCCAAGGTGGTCGACGGTTTTCTTCTTTCCATTTTCGGATTTTCTGTATAACTGGATCTCTCTCTTGTTCTTCCCTGATCTTGGTAGGCGTCCAGTCGTCGTGGACCACCGTCGTTCTTAGCACTGCTGCTTCCTTGGATTCCGTTTTGTTGCAGTGAGAACACTCTGCTGGGCATGGCCTTCTGGAAAGAGAATCAGCGTTTCGGTGGCTAACTCCGGCCCGGTGCTCAATCTTAAAATCATATTCTTGGAGTCGTTCGATCCACCTGGCTATCTGACCCTCTGGATTCTTAAACTGCATCAACCACTTAAGGGCGGCATGGTCGGTTCGGATTAAAAACTTCCTTCCATAGAGGTATTGATAGAAGTGCTCTACTGATTTCACTACTGCCAGAAGTTCTCTTCTCGTGACGAAATAATTCCGCTCAGGTTTTGAGAGAACTTTACTGAAATATCCAAGGACTCTTTCCTGTCCTCCCTGAATCTGAGACAGCACTCCTCCAATTCCCACATTACTTGCATCTGTATCTAAGATGAACTCTCCTTCTGGCAGTGGATACCCTAAAATCGGTGCTGTGATTAAATGCTTTTTTAAGGTCTCAAAGGCATTTTGGCAGTCTACATCCCAGCGGTATTCTCTTGCTTCCTCTGTAAGTCGCGTTAATGGTTTAGCGATATCTGCAAACTTCTTAATAAACCTCCGGTAATAAGTACATAGTCCAAGAAAACTTCTCACTTGATGTTTGTCAGTTGGTTTTGGCCATTCCTTAATGGAATCGATTTTTCCCTTATCCACGGCCACTCCTTCTTTACTGACTATATGACCCAGATAATTGACTTTACCTTGAAATAGCTGGCACTTCTTGGGGTTTAACATCAATTGGGCAGCTTTAAGTCGATTAAAAACGTTTTCTAAATTCTTCAGATGGTCCTCAAATGTCTCCCTCAAGACGATTATGTCGTCTAGATAAACTAGGCATGTTTTCCAAGATAACCCTCTCAACACATTTTCCATAAGCCTCTCAAATGTCGCAGGAGCGTTACAAAGTCCAAATGGCATAACGTTGAATTGCCATAATCCAGATCCTGTGGTGAAGGCTGTCTTTTCTTTATCCACCGGGTCCATTTCTACCTGCCAGTATCCAGACTTCAAATCCAAAGTAGAAAATAATTTACTTCCAGCCAATGTGTCTAATGTGTCATCAATCCGAGGCAGAGGATAACTATCTTTCTTGGTAACGTTGTTCAGCAAACGGTAATCCACACAGAACCTCGTTGTTCCGTCTTTCTTCTTAACCAGGACTACCGGAGAGACCCATGGGCTCGTAGAAGGTTCTATCACCCCGTCTTTCTTCATTTCCTGAACAATCGTTTCAGCTTCCTCTCTTTTCGCCTGTGGTAATCGTCGAGCTGTTTGACGAATTGGCTTAGCATTACCAGTATCAATTCTATGCTTAACAACGGTAGTTCTTCCCGTCTTTCCTCCTTTCGGTACGAAAATATCACGATACTGCCGAAGAAATTCCCTTAATTTCCTTTTCTCAATCTGATTCAGAGACTGTCCAGCAACTGCAACCATTTGATCAAATTTGTCGTTGGAATTATCAGACGTTGTCGTCTGACGGATTATGGATGTCACAGGTACACAAGTTCCTACTTTTGTCTCTTTCTTGATGGTCACTGGGTAGTCATTGACATTGATAAGTCTAACAGGAATTTCTTTAGCCGAGGTCACCAATTCCTTTCCAATTATGATTCCACGGCCAACTTCGTCGTCATGGTTCCAAGGCTCCATCATAACAGGTGACCCTTCGTCCACAATTCCCTGTAGCCGCGCTACTATGATTGTTTCACTTCTCGCAGGCACGACTGTATCTTCTTTAACGGCTGCTTGCATAGTGTTGTCATCATGTGGATGGAGAAATACCTCCTCGTTACCAACTTTGATTACTTTATTTTTAAAATCCAATTGGAATCCATGCGTATTCATTACGTCCATTCCTAATATAACATCCTCTTCGATGTCAGCAACTATAACAGTATGGACGAACTTTTCTGCTCCAATTCCTAATTGTACCTGGATTTCTCCATGAATGTTAGCATTTTCACCTGTAGCGGTCCGCAGTCGCAACCTCGTTGGTAACAGTTTCTTACGGCTGTTTATAACTGTCGGGCGAATAATGCTTCTGGTCGCTCCCGTATCCACCAACAACGTATGCTTTTTACCATTTATTTCTCCATCTACATATACACTATCTTCACGACATTTCAAAGAAGCTATTAGTATGAGAGGGTCTTTGGAAGAGTTCTGGGTCGAAGCTGCCCCCCTAAGGCCGACCCGTTCTAGTTTTCCTGATGGTGAGTTTCTTGATTTGTGTCGTACCTAGGATGCTTACATGAACTTCGTACGTGTCCTATTTCGCCACAATTCCAGCATCTTATGGTCTTCGTTTTCTTGTATGTCATGCTTTTCATCATATTAACGAGCTGGTCAAGTTTATCTTCATCTTCTTCCTCTTTTACAGTCCTAACTTTACTGTAACCGCCAGAGGCCTGCGTAGCTGACTCGTATTCGAGGGCGGCGGATAAGACATCAACCAGCGTCTTGTGACGAGCTAATCGTAGTGTTCTTTGCATCTCATGATCACGAAGACCATCAATAAACGTTTGAACGGCCAACTTTTCCATCATGTCTTCGGGAGCTGTTGGATAAGCATATCGCACTAATCTGGCAATATCTACTTCATATTCTTGAAGAGCCTCATCTTTCTTTTGTCTTCGATTTTTGAGCTGCGACTGATATACATGCTCTAAGTGTTCGTGGCCATATCGCATATTTAACCTCTTCTTCAGTTGTTCGAAATCATCCGTCTCCTCTACGGCTATGGTCTGGAGCACATCTAAGGCATCTCCTCGAAGAGCTATAGTCAGGTTTACAGCCTTTTCTTTTTCTGACCATCCATTCGCTCTTGCAGCTGATTCGAACTGTTTCATGTAGTTGTTCCATGATGATTTTCCGTCGAAAGTTGGAACTTTAACATGAACAGAAACTCCACATCCTTCAAATTTCGGCCGCGTTTCCAACTTACATTTCGTCTCGTCTTCTTTTATCTCTACCGGATCTAAAGCTACCGTATTAATTGGTGGTAGCACTCTCGTGTTAGTTATCATGGTCTCTAACTGTTTGATTTTCTCTTCAACTTTATCAAATGTTTTAGAGACTTCTTCAAACTTCTCACTATTCTGAATACATATTTCTTTAATTATTTGAGAAGTCTCGTCAAATCTTCTAGCAACATTTTCAAATTTCTCGTCATTTTGTCTAGCTACTTCTTTAATAATTTGAGACGTTTCATTGAATGTTTTGGAAACATTCTCATCATTTTTTCTAGAACTCTCTTCGATCATTTGTGAGACATTCTCAAATTTTCCATCGATTATTTTAGTTAAAACGGCTTCTTCTGCTGACTGGAACTGGAATGTCTCTGGGTCGTCTCCATTCTTGTTGAGAACAGTCTTCAGTCGTTCTTGGAGGATCTTCTTGGACCCGCTGCAGTCTTCATCGCGTTCTTCTAGTTGCTCACGCAACTGTTTCACTGAAAGTTCTACTAGCAGCATCTTTGGTCAGGCACACACGTACTTTTTAAATGTTCTTTCGTACAACGATCACTACTGAACTACGCGGATGTTCCCGACGAACAATACCTTTCAAAAGTTCAAAAGTCTTTTTCAAAAATCAAATTAAATTTATCTACGATCCCACTTCTGCACCATTGTGACGTTTATATAGTTCGAATTTATTTGTCTTTATTCTAATTTATTGTCTATAATCTAATTTATTAAAACTCACGATAGCTAATTACTAATTTATTAAATAACTTTTACAAATGTATTTATTTCACGTTTCGTACAAGTAAACCGCGTTTACCGATCTTCTTATGACTGACTGCCAAATAAAAATCTTTCATTTATATACACAACTGTGTCATCTAGAGAATTCGGCGGACTTCCTGAATAGTCTCGTATTTTGGTGAAGGCGCTCGACTCGTTTTTCAACCTCGAGACGTGGATGACTCACTAAAATTAGTGTCTAGAGATTTCTGGTAAACAACTGGTAGCTAAGCTCAGGTATATTTTGACCTACAAATTACGAGAATCAATAAAAAGAATTAGTCATAAAATATTTACAGTTCTATATGCCATAACATTTAAAATCGTAACATTATCCCTACTGATTTTTGCAGCTATTTTTAACAGTATCCTATTTTTGAATGTCCATTATTGGTTATATATTTTTATTCTAAAATCATATCTTATTCTCTTATAGAAAATTTTCACGGAACCTTCTTTATAATTTTGCAAATTAATTCAGTCCCTCGCACATTAAAAGCTTAACAATTTGCATTGCTTATTCTAATTTAAATAAACACTCTTTAAATCTGAATCTAATTTGAATGTACTGCCAAGAAATAACAATTAAAGTTTACTGTTACGGTAATGACTGATCATACGAACATCAAAGGAAGTGTATTGAATTATGTAACAATTAACAATGGTAATAAAATAAACGAATTTCGACAAAACTTGTATTTTATAAACACGTTTATGAAGTATAATATTACACTTCATTTTTGAGCGTAGGTATAGTGAAACCTCGATTATCCGCCAGGGCACCGGACCAAGGGTATGACGGGTAATCGAAAAGACGGTTAATAGAACATTAAAAAAAAATTAAAACTCATGGTATAACTCTCAAATTTTATTTGTATGTTTTGTTTGACAATATAAAATAGAGTTGTGTTTGTATAATCGAATCAATTTAGTTTGCAATATTCTGAAATCTTTTTTTGTTTTACTGTTTCTTTACACTTTGCAACGGCTGAAATTCTTAATTAATTGGCGTAAGATCATGCAATCTACTTTAGTGGCTTCTTCTTGTCAAGAAGAAGCTCATCGACCACTCAATAAATTTTTGCGTGTGCGATGCTGCTTTTCTAAGTTCTTTACGCAAATCATTTCCAGTTGGAATAGTCTGAGCCTGCACTGATCCATCGAAGCGACATCCATCGAAGGCGGGCGGACAATTGCCCGAGTATATGGTAGTGGAATCGGATTTGAATCTGGCTGGGCTTTCGGCTACCATGCATCAGTCTTTCAGGCCTACATCTTTGCAATCCTGGTATGTTCTCAGTAGATAATAGATAGGGCTTGCTCAGGCAGGACCATCTCTATCTGCTCTGACAGTCAGGCAGCGCTAAGAGCTTTGGATGCTCCCTTAGGTAACTGTAATCTGGTTCTTGAATGCAAGAGAGTACTAGCTGATGAGGCGCGGACGGTTAACTTGGTATGGGTACCGGGAAATACAGGCGTGAGAGGGAACCAATGGGCTGACGTTCTGGCAGGACAGGGCTCATTCACTCTGCCGTGGAACTCGAACCTGTGATTGGAGTGCCCTTCAGTACTGATCGGGTAGTCTCAGAGAGCTTCTTCTACGGAGGTTCCAGGATTCCTGTGCTAGTTAAGGAGGTATGAGACATGAAACCTCAGGAACGTCCTTTGAACGTCCTCTGAAAGTGCCCGGTACTGACCTATCAGAGGTGACAGATCCTGAGTTTGATCTTTATGCAACTGAGCCAAATGAGAGAGTTATCCTTAAAGAGACTTGTGGGTTTCTCTGTGGACACAACGTTGTTATAGGATTACACGTTCCGAACGACAGGAAGGGCTCAGACTTAGAGCTTCTACTGATTACTGCAAATAGGTATGGGAGCCCAAAATAGCCTATGCCCAGAAATGCCGAAGAATAGGCCCTTATGGGTCTTTTCCGTATGATAGGAGGCACATCTTAAGAGGTCTAGGTGCCTAAAGGGCTCATAAATGAGTCCTGTCCCGATCTACCATAACCATACCCACACTATTTTTACTGTGAATAAGCCGAAAGTTTACTTTAAAATAATTTTATTTCGACGTTTCGATTTCCACTTCGGAAATCGTTCTCAAAATATTCTTGTTCCGAAGTGGAAATCAAAATGTCAAAATAAACATATTTTAAATTAAAATTGTGGCTTCTCAATAAAAGTAGTAAATTTTATTAAGATGCCACAACAAAATTAAGAAACGTATTATAAAAATAATTCATGAATAATGTATGTTTAATGATCCAGATGACAGACTATGTGTATTATTTTATTGCAGGTATTTATAGAAGCCCTATCTCGTTTATAATATCACCATAAAACAGAGAACCGTTATATTTTTATTGATGTACCGTCTACAAAATATCATGTGTCAGTACGAACTACCACAACTGTATTAATTATTATTCATGCAGTGATTCTATTTTCCTCGTAAGTTGAGATACAATCTTTCATCGTGGGATTTGAGAGAAAAAGAATATTTCTCATTATTTTTAAGAATCTTATCTATTATTTGAAGAGGTCCCTCTAAAAACGTTGCAACTGACAATTTTTCATAAAGTGATGTTTTAATGTAAAATGGTTACTTATGCAGTTTAATATACAGTGGTGCTATCCTTTAGTCGCTAGTTGAATTAAACAATTATAATTTTTAGTACTGATATTTGAGGTCAGTCTAAAAAGGTTACATATGTAAGAAACATGACAGAAACAACGACTATTTCTCCAATGTGTAGTGTTTTAAAAAAGGCAAATAAGGGTAAAAAACGAAATATACACTATGACCAATGGCAGCAGGTAAAGAATAAAAGGTTAAAGGATAGTGAAAAAAGTTATATGGGCCACAAAAATATTGTAAAAGCCGAAAAACAGTGTCCAAATGAGGTGAGTCTAAAAACGTTACATGTGTATACTCTAACCTTAAATGTTTTTTCTGCGTTTTTGTTGTGTATTACAGCACGTCTATTTTAGGATTCAACTTGTTCGTTAACTTGCAACTATTGTGGTTGTTCCGTGCTTAACCAGAATTTGGAAGTAAAAGTTGATATATTTAATCGTTTTTACCAGTATTCTTATAATGAGCAGCAGCGATTCCTTGCAGAGTGTATGGAGTTAAGAGAACCTAAACGAAGGATTGTGCCTGAAGATATATCCAAACGCCAATGTACTATCAAGTATTCACTTCCAGTAAATATTATTGCTTCACAACGGCAGCAGGTATGTCAAAAACAAATTATATCTGTTTTGAATTTAACTCGGCGGAGATTGCAGCTTCTTGCAAGTAAAGTTAAGCAAGGTCTCAGCATCGACGATGGTCGTGGTAAACGTAACAATAGACCACGAAGTATTCCTGATGCAGATCAAGAGCTTGTCATTACGCATATTTCTTCTTTTCCTTGCCAAGAAAACCATTATTCGAGAAACTCAAATAAAAAGAAATGTCTTGCTCCAGACCTATCCATAACTAGAATGTACCAATTATTTAGAAATAAGTATCCTACCACAAGGGTGAAATTACACTTGTATAGGTCAATTTTTCACGACAAATTTAACTTAAGATTTGGTGTTCCCAGATCTGATACATGTAAAGTTTGTGACAAATTTTATATACAAATGGTTGCAAGCCAGAATAATGAAGAGTTAAAGCAGCTACAATTTCAGTCAGAACTGCACCACAGAAAAGCAGAAAAGGCTTATAAAACGTTGGTAGAAGATACACAGGCAGCTATTGAAAATGAAAATTTGGTTGTTCTCTGCGTTGATTTTCAACAGGTCCTTTTTACTCCTAATCTAAGCCATTCAGATGTCTATTACTTGAGACAATATTCTAATTATAACTTTTGTATTCATAATATGGGGAAAAATAGAGCAACAATGTGTGTTTGGCATGAAAGTGTAGGAAAACAGGGATCAGGGGAAATTTCCTCCGCACTATTTCGCTACATTCAAAATAATTTTGAAATCCTGGGTCTACATCAGGATAGAAATCTTATAGTATGGTCTGATAGGTGTGTAGGACAGAACAATAATTGGCGGATGGCAGCTTTGTATCATTACCTAGTTTCATTGCGTTATTTCACAGAGGTCAATCAGAAATTTCTAGTCACAGGACACAGTTTTCTTCCATGTGACCGCGATTTCGCCATTATTGAAAAGTTTAAGAAAACGGCAACCCTTCATGATCCTCAAGATGTTGTAAATATGATTAGGAATATAAGAAAATCGAATACATTTGATATTTTGGAAATGGAAGGATAATTTTTGGATATGTCGTCGATTGAACTGCAGATCTATAAACATCCCGATATCAAAATTACTGAAGCAAGATGGATCCAGTTTACTTACGACGAACCAACTGCCATTCGTATAAGAACATGCCACAATCCAATGCAGAACTGGATGGTTTATAATATAATAAAGAAACCCAAAGGAAAGAGATCCCAAACTGCCTCATTACCTGTGTACAACATAGTTGACCCTATCGATCTGTCAATCCTTTATCCTAATAAACTACCTATTAATGCCTCAAAAATGGCTGATCTTTTAAAGCTTATAGATTACTTACCTCCATATAAAAGAACTTTTTATCAATCGTTAGATAGTGCAGATCCAAATGTTATGTAGGATAAACACTTAAAAATTGAAAATAAAATAAAATCATATATTTTTTGTATTGTTTATATTAATAAACTATTTGTTTAATATTACATTTTACCGTGCATTTATTTTTCCTGTAATACTCCTTTAATCTAAACTGCGTTTTGTTGTAAAACGTTTTAAGTACATAATTAATATTAGTTAGATTGAATGTAAAAACGTTACATATGGGCATGTGTAACGTTTTTAGATTGAAAAAATTTAATTCTATCTAATAGTATTAAAGTACATTTTAAAAATAAAAAAAAAATATAGCAATCTTTAACAAGAATGTGTAAGCATCATATAAACATATTTTTATTGTAACAGGGAAAGTTTCTATTGTTTTCTTCACTTCCTGTAAAAAAGTGATTTTGCTGTTTGCAACCTTTTTAGAGGGAGGTATTCATTTGATTTTAGAGTAAATTTTTAGTAATGAGAATATTGGTACACATACTTTGTACACATTCGATAAAATAGCCAACTTGATAAATAGGATTAGTGAATTCACAGCCACTATAACAAAATATCGAAGCTGTAGGGGAAGCAACCTACCTAGCAAGGGAAGCAAGTCCACTAGGATAGATACGGGTTTTGATAACATAGAAAAGACTACCGAAAGTCTAAGATAAAGTGGAGAAAGTCAATAGTCAGCTAAAGAAAGAAGTGGAAAAGCTGGAGAAAGCGACTAAAAACTAACTAAAAGGGTAGTTAGATGACGTCGAAAGCAATCTGAAGAAATGGAAACATAGTTCGACTTGTGAAAAAAGACAGAGGACATTTTAAAAATTGGCAAATCATCCATGTGTATGACACCGAACAATGAAGACGTTCTTGATGACAGCAGTCGAACAATTGGGTGAATCGTCGTCAATTTAATGCAGCTGCTGTTGCGACTGGATGGAACTCTAGAAAAAATTTTACTTCACTTACTATTTCTCTGCAAATGTTGATGGTGTGGAGATACTTCAAAGCGTTCCAGGAGATAACCAATAAAGTTTTTAATACAGGGTCGAACACTTGAACTGAGATTTTACTATAAAAGTTTGTGATCGCTTTATAGAATGCAGCTCAAGAAACAAAAGTAATTCCCCAGGCAAAACCCTGAGAAATAACTGTAAGATTTCGGCACAATATCTCACATTTTGTACCATGAGCTCTCCCAACCGTAACCGAATACGTAATAGAAAGCATGGTTGTCAGCGCGTTTGCTGATGCAGTAAAGGACGTAGAGTAACAACAGACACTCAAGTTGATCAAACCTGATACCTTTGTAGAATATCTATCAAAAGAATTAGTTCGACATAATGAAAAAGCACCCTACGTGCGCTTGTGAGGATACGATAAGCTTTCATCAGTTTAAATGCCGATTTCCTTCAAATTTACGATACATTATACGATACGTATCTTACATATCTTAGATACATTAGATGTTAACCACAATAAAAACAGCCAAAATCGAATACCTCGGTCACATCATGAGGAACGGCGAAAGATATGGCCTGCTGCAACCAATCTTGCAGGAAAAAGTAGAGGGAAAACGGGGACCAGAAAGGCGGTCAACACAACAACCACAAATCTTTTTAGAGCAGCAGTGTGCAAAGTGCAGATTGACATGATGGTCGCCAACATCCGAAACGGATAGGCACTACAAGAAGTAGAAGAAGACGTATCTTAAAAAAATTTAAAGAGCTAAATTGAAGACTCGTACATAATCGTACATTCAAGGCGACAATTTGGATGTTACAATAATTGTCAGAGATCTTGACAATCAAGAAGATAGTACAGATTCTCATATTGGCAAGACAACCACCCAACAGACTGGTTAAACTCGAGTAGATAGCTTTGAGGGACAGAAGCTGACTGATTTTCCTCATGACCCACAGATCCAACTAAAAGTGTCACCGCTCCAGTGTAGAGAGCAGCCTTGTGTTGGACTCATAGGTTGCAGTAAAATCTTCTTAAACGATCTTTGATACCGGAGCTATATATATCCGGTTTTTTAGGCGTTACGCCCGCCCGGTAGGGATCTATGGAGGAGTATCACCAAGCCGCAAGCCCTTATCTCTTGCCGTACTGCTCCACCATAGGCCGATCAGATCCCAGCATATCCTAGTCTAAGCCGCAGATTCATCTAGAATTTTAAACTGCTGCGTTAGACTTTTTGTTTTTCCGTACACCGAGCTGGGGCTCGACCCACATCCACTAAACCATTCGACAGTGAAGCGAATGAGAGGCAGCCGCACAGCCCGCTGAGTTATCTGACAGACTGATATCTGATATCTGATATCTGATACCGGAGCTACCTGCACATAATATTATTAGAAAAAACATTTGTCTCGTTGGAGTATGAATACATATAAAAAGAGTATCATAACAGCGTGTGGTGAAGCTTTTGATGTATCCAGTGAAATAATGGTAGATATCGAGATTGGAAATTGAAAGATATCCCATAATGTCCCATTTATAACATATTGGAAGTATATGGAGTACCATAAAGTGATCTTGGATGTTGGCTAAATGAGTATGAAAATTAAACAAGTGTACTTTGAGAAGCAGACAAGTTTTAAGACAAATTGCACGGTATTAGGAATATCAGTTTAAACTGGAACAACAAAATGAGAGAAGCGTGGTTACATGGCAGAACATAAAGACGGTAAAGAGGTCGTCCTGTGTAAATAAACAGTGGTTCAACTAGCTGACGCCTGAAGCTCGCAATCCCGGGAACAAACCTAAATGATGAAGACATCAAACCAACATTAAGTGAAAAGAAAATGGACGTCGGTCAGAATGAACGATGTTTCCTAGAAAAATAAAGCGTTTCAAAGTTAATGCATCCAGCACCTTGGTTTTGGTTAGTGGTTATACTCAAATGTGTTTTTGATAGTTTCAAGATCACGACAAAAAAAAATATGGGCTGAAATTCGTGGAGAAACTACAGGAGCTCATTTTAGATTAACTAAAAGGGAAGCAACGATAATGATTTTATTGGGGCTCAAATTTGCGGAGTGTGTAGCAAGGACAGGACCATGTAAAAGGAGTAGTGGTGATATGAAGCAAAATAACGAGCTCTTTATAAAACGATTGTTATTAATGTCGCTGGATATTTTCCCAGAACCAGAAGTGTGAATAATTTCTTAGTAATTGGTGTTGACTATTTTAGTAAGTGGAAAGTTTCCTGGAGACAAACAAATAGAAATCGATGATTATGCAGAAGTTCTAAGATAAAGACTACGGACGATCCACTTGGAAGTAAGCGCTAAGATCCAAATCGAAAGTAAGTGCATGGAAACTTGATATTTATGGAAGAAGAGCAAGTCTAGCTGTACAATGACATCAGAAAAAAGACCAAAAGTCCATACTTCAGAATAACTGGGAAGGACCAAATAAATGCATCAAAAGAATCAATGACCCGCTGTAGAGAATTCAGAAAATGCCAAAATCAAAAATGAAGGTCGTCCAACTTGACCGCCTGCAGTCTTAATTAATAACGGATGACGATTGTCTTCGAAACGAATACATTTGAGGAGGTAGACAGTGTGGTGAGAATGAAATAAACTTTAAGCCAACCCTGGTGATTTTAGAAGAATCCAGAACGTGGTGTTAGTATTTGCTCCGACTTAAAGCATTTCAGAGCGGTCAAGAAACATAAATTCGGGAGATATATAAATGGCGCTGCTTCCTGAAAAGGGATTAGTTCGGGAGCGGTTTTTTTTAAAGCCCTTCTCTCTATTCTCATTGACAAATATAGGCTTTTTCTAATTCTCGTCATTCAACTCTGTTGTTTATAAGACGTTTCCACATTGGACCTGCAGTTCTTTTAATATCGTCGCTCCAGCGCATTTGCGGCCTTTCTCGTGGTCTTTTGGCTTCATATGGCCGCCAACTCCCGATTTCTTTATTCCATCGGTTATCCCTAAGACTTTCGTTATGTCCAGCCCATTTCCATTTCAGTTTAGCTGCCTATTCGACAGCATCTCTTACTTTTGTTCTATTGCGAATGTCTTCATTCGTTTTATGATCTTTGAGAGAGATACGCAGTATCTGGCGTTCCATAGCTCTCTGAGTTTTTCTGATCTTCTCACAAGCGATTAGATAAGTAAAAACTATACGAGAAATTGAGCAAAATCGTTAGTATTTGTTTATAAACTGAGTTTTCAATGTATAAAGTTGTTTTTATTGGCACCCATGGACCTCGCTTGATACAGTTTCATGTAAAAACTGGACATTATATTGAATTATTTTAAGCTTTCAATCAGAAATGTTCAATAATGTTATCATAGACACTCTCAAAGTCAAGGTAGAGGTGATGGAAGGGTTTTATATTCTATTTGTCAGTTTTTTTCTTGAATTTTGAGTTTAAGTTTCGATTTTTGAGTCTAGAAACCTTACAAATAGTATACTGCGATTGCTTGTTCGTCATATATGATCAATATCACATATTGAAGTAAGGACAGATCACAAATTAAAAAAAAATCAAAATATTTTACTATAAAAATGAAATTATAACTATCTAGCTTTGAAGAAGTGGTAATTTTAAATATTTATGGTTCGTAGTTATAACAGAGCAAATGGAGCAGAACGCTTCATATATTTTATTTATTCTCTAAACCCAATTATCCGTGAGTTTTATTGTCACTATTTAATCACAGTTACATAAATTCTAACACAACGTTCCAGTTTTAAAATAGCTCTTCAAACTTTCAGATGCATTCATCCATTAAAGCGGCCGAACAATTATAACGAAAATTATTATTTCAGTCCTTATTTCATCCGGCCTATCCCGCTTTTCCTATCCCTGCATCCTGGTCATTGTTCGAAGCCGCATTTGCATTTCATGTCCTCTTTTACCTCTTTCAAAGTAAAACCGTATCTACGGTTTGTATTGAATTCATTGTTTAAAATACCAGAAAGCGTAATGAAGCGTTGTACATTTACTACGGACAAAAATTTGTTTGTATATGTATATAACTATGTAATTGCATTTCACATATATAAGGACCATATAACTTAGTCTATTAACAATTATTTTACACTGGATATATAAGTATATATTTGACACAATTTCATTTGGCTTCAATCGATGGAAAAATGTCACCAAAAATTGCACCTTATGTGCAGGAAAGTGTAATTTAAGTTAGTTAAAAGTCGAAATCAAGTAGAAATAAGTAACGAAAATCAGATGGTTAAAATAGTAATGGATACTAAATACATAGAACATAGAAAACAAAAAAAGCACAAGGTTTTTCAAGAATACTTATCATCTAATTTACCTACAGGACCTTCTTCTGTAGACAAGAAAAAGAAAAGTAGAAACATCTAAATATTTCGGTAACTTTTCAGCCGCAAAAATAGCACTAGATCTACAGGCAAAGCCCAGCACTTCATCGAAACTTCCATAACAAACTTCTTCGACTGGTTTCTTTAATCCCAGGCATATTAATATTATTTAGATACATGGGCGTCAGGAAATATTAATGACGAAATAAAATACAAGCTTTTTACAGCTTCAAATAAACCTGAAAAATGTTTACATCTTTCCTATTTCCGAGCACAACAAGAAAGAGCGAGTTGAATGCAGACAAGTGCATGATAATCACTTTGTACAGTATCCATGGCTGGTGTTATCACAAGTTAGAAAGGGACTTTTTTTACCTTTCGTCAACAAATGCAAAATTATTTTCGGCGACACGAAACAACCGCGAACTTGATGTTATAAATCAATTGTCAAAACAAAGAATGGAAAGCATTAGACAAAACAGAGACCGTCTTGTATCTATAATCAAAACAATCATATTTCATTGAGAGCAAAATATTCCTTTAAGGGGACATAGAGATGATGGGCAATCCAGCTGTTAATTATTATAGCACCAAACATCCACGACTTTTTTAACTTTGTAGTAGGTTTTAACAACGTGCAGTTTAAAAATATATTCCACTGATTCTTCCCTTATTTTTGATCTCTTTTTCTTGCCCCTAGTGCAGAAGTTTAGGGTATGTTCAGATTTACTGGATAACATTAATACCGTTTTCTTGTGTTGCCAACGAATTACCTTTATATTGTTCTTATTTAATGCCAATTATTTAATTTTTCTTTAATTTCTTTTGAACCATTTGCTTTCGAATACCCTTCCTATTGCTTCTAACAGTCTGAGGTCTCGGAGAGTAAGACTTCTAACATCGTCTACTTGCCCCGTAAGCTCTGTTAAGGGCTTCATGTAGAGGCTTCACTCATCCAAGTTCAGATAGAATGCCTGGTTGCGAATTTACCAAGTCTTGACAAAGACTGGTAGAATTCCTTACATGAGTAAATAAAACATCAGTTTTGAAGTAGAAACAAGACAGCTACAGAGTCTCAGATGGTTGAGTGGAGCAGAGTCCCGACAGGAGGCTTTTGAGGAGCCCAGGGGTGTGATAAACGACAGGGTGATATGTGTGTCGTGATTTTAGTGGTAGAGTGCTAGAACGTTGGGATTCAGAAGGTGGCGTATTGTGATGAGGAGCGCACAAGAGAAATTGTTGATAAACCAAACAAGCCAAGGGGAGATACTTCAAGGTGTTATCAGCCATACTGGGAATAGTGTTGGGAATAGACATAGTCTCTGTGCTTTCTCGAGCAGAATCTAAGTATTTTTTATTCTGTGGCCATGATGGTGTTCATTTGTAGGGTGTTAAGCGACGCATGCCTTGTATTCGATTATTGGTCTAATATGGGTTTTGTAGGTGTGCAATAGTGTTTTTTTTTGACATATTGTCTATTTTACCAGACAGCTCTGGCAGGAGTTTTGTCCTGTTTCTTACCCTGTCTAGGGTGTTTTGGATGTCGCTCTTCCAGTTGAGAGTCATGTTAAAATGAACTCCCAAATGGGACATTGGGTTTCTGAAATTATTTGTATAAGCGATTTTAAAATCCTTTTAATGATACCAAACTTTCTTTACCTGTATTTACAAATACAGACATTAAAGAATAGGGTTAAGAGAATGTAGGGTTAAGAAAATATAATTATGAATTCAAAATTATCACTTATAAAAATTAATGGGAAAATCCCAGTAGTTGGCTGTATACCATGGTTTAAAAAACTTATACAGAAATAAAACACTTCCCATTTGTACTTAGGTATAAAACATATAATTAAAACTTTTTTAAAAAGTGTCGTCAAAATTTATACAGGAGCATAACGTGACATTTTCGATCTAATCAGATCATCTTCAGTGCCTTCTTTTGTAATTAAAGCTACCGATTTTTAAAGTTTATTTGGGATCCAATAAAGGGAGACCTTACGAAAGTAAACGACCAAGAGGAAGACCACAGATGAGATGGGTTGATGACATTAAAAGAATAGCCGAAACAAATTGGAAATATGTTGCCCAATATAGAGACCGATGGAAGGAGTTGGGAGAGGCCTATGTCCAAACATGGACGACAGAAGACTAAGAAGAAGAAGAAGAAGATTTGGGATTCAATTTTACACATTTCTCAGAACATGCATTGTCTAATATCTTTTTTTCTAATCAAAATAATTTGTTTTTTTTTTTTCTATGTGTCTTTTGGATTTACTGACACGTGCATTATAACTTTATATTATACAGGGTGAGTCATGAGGAACTTTACATACTTCTACCATATGTAGAGTCCCTCAGGGAGCATATCATGTGGCCACTAAAAAATGTCAACTCCTCTTCTTTATTAATTAACAGGGTGATTTGTGTAATTGACCATTTATTTCATTTTACTGTAGTGTTTATACGGCTTATTTGATTTTTTCAATTTTTGCATGATACAGTACACTACTATCAAGCATTCGACTGATATTAGCTAAACTAAAAAATTCCAGGACTGGCTTTGGAAAAATTAATTTAGGGATTCGTATTAAATATTACAATCTGTATATATATTTTTTTAAATCCAATAAGTGATTTTCAAACTACATAAATAGCCAATAAAAACGACATATGCGACAATGTTGTCGCACTTTTATTAAATTTTTAGTGAACGATCAAATCTTATCAAAAATAGAACAACCATAATGAAGTATCAAATTATAAGGTATTAATAATAACTACAACATAATCTAATACGTAGAAAATTAACATCTTTACTGTCACTTTGTATTATCTCTACGATAGAATCAATTGTTTTTCAATTTTAAATTTTTACTCATAGATCGTATTGGGGCATTATTTTGGATAAATAATAAATTAAATTAATTAAAAAGTCAAACATCTTGTATGTGTTAGTTTCTGTTGATTAAAAATGATTAAAATTTTATGTCAAATAATAATACATTGCATCAACTGTACTAAATAAAAATAAATCTAAAAAAGTTTAAAATGAAGGTTGGCGTTGATCGTTTGACGTTTCTTGATATTTTATACCCATTGTCATTATTGTCATTGTCAATTGATATTTATGTGTACAAGAATACATATTTCTTCTGTCATATCTACTTTAAGTTCATGTGTTAGTTTTGGTAGAGCTTTTGTTACTTTCGTTCAAAATGCCACATCACTTTTCGACCACAGAATATGCAGACATAATATTTGTTTTTGGATTCTGTAATGGGAATGGTAGGGCTGCTAGTAGAGAATATCGCAGGAGATTTCCTAATCATCTAACTCCCAGTCATCCAACATTTGAGTCAGTTTTTAATTATTTGCGAGAAAATGGCACTTTTCCTAGTGGAAAAACAGAGCGACATGTAGATGAAGCGCAGGAAGATGACATTATGGACGCCATTACTATGAACCCTACAATAAGCACTAGACAAGTAAGTCGAGAACTCAATGTTACTCAATCAAAAGTAAGTAGAGTCTTACAAAAAAATAATCTATACCCATATCACATTCAAATGGTTCAGCGACTACATGCTGGAGATGAGATCGATAGGTTGGAATTTTGTAGATGGATTAACAATAATCGACCAACGCTATACAGGACACTATTTACAGAAGAAGCCCAATTTACCAGAGACGGGATAAATAATTCACGAAATTCACATGTGTGGGCAGAAGAAAATCCCCATGCTATTCGAGAACGTCGTTCTCAGTTAAGGTTTTCGGTTAACGTGTGGATTGGTGTCATAAATAACCAATTAGTAGGTCCTCACTTTTTTGATGGTCGTTTAACAGGGCAGGTCTATTTGAACTTTCTACAAAATATTTTGCCGAATTTTCTTGCCAACGCGAAGGTTGCTATCCGAGGGATGTATTTTCAGCATGAAGGGGTACCCCCACACTTTTTACTCGCAGTGAGACAGCAAATCAATAATGTTTATGGCAACGTGTGGATAGGTCGTGCAGGTCCTATTTCGTGGCCTTCAAGATCCCCTAATTTCAATCCCGTTGATTATCATATTTGGGGACGATTGAAGCAACTAGTTTACGCAATGAATATTAATAACCGACAACAAAAATTATACATTGTTGTAATACTATTAGAAACGATCCCCAGAGTATCCGTAATTCAATACGTCAATTAACAATTTGGCAACAAAAATGTGTACAGGCTGCAGGGTTCCATTTCGAAAGTCTATTTTGAATTATTTTTATTTTGTTACCATTATTGTATCTTTTCCAGTTCTAATTTATGGGTTTATCATAACTATGTACATATTTTTAGTTTTTTTTTTAAATTGTTCTTCGTTATTGTTAGTAGTTACTGTTTTTTGTTGTGCAGTGACTCAGTTTATCAATTCAATTAAAATGTTTGAAATTTATAACATTTGTTTAAATTAATACCTTATAATTTGATACTTCATTATGGTTGTTCTATTTTATGGTAAGATTTGATCGTTCACTAAAAATTTAATAAAAGTGCGACAACATTGTCGCATATGTAGTTTTTATTGGCTATTTACGTAGTTTGAAAATCTTTTATTGCATTTTAAAACAAATAAATATACAGGGTGTAATATTTAATACGAATCCCTAAATTAATTTTTCCACAGCCAGTCCTGGAATTTTTTAGTTTAGCTATTACCAGTCGAATGCTTGATAGTAGTGTACTGTATTATGCAAAATTTACAAAAATCAAATGAGCCGTATAAACACTACAGTAAAAGGAAATAAATGGTCAATTACACAAATCACCCTGTTAACTAATAAAGAAGAGGAGTTGACATTTTTTAATGGCCGCATGATATGCTCCCTGAGGGACTCTACATATGGTAGAAGTATGTAAAGTTACTCATGACTCACCCTGTATATGTCCTAATTCATCATGGAAAACTTTTTTCGTCCTCAATTTCATAGTTAATTCTTTTTAAATTGTCAGTATATATATAAACAGGTCGAAAAGAACAACCTTTTAAAATAAAAATATGCCAGATGCAGCCCAACACTCCGTACAAAAATCCCATCCTTTTATTTCGAGAGATAAACGTTTCGTATTATTTAAAGATCATTAATCACGTATAAAACGGCAAGCGAAATGAAACACGATATGCCCGACAAGTAATAATCTACTCAACTGTAAATTATGATATAAAAAAATATAAACCCTGCTGAAATTTAATACTGGACAAACTTCTAGCGTCAAAATGGCTTTTAATCCGAAGAAATGGCTTTTTATATCATATATTACGTGAAAAGGGGCGTTTTGTAAGTTTTATGGTGCTTTTGTACTGAGAAAAGATGCTACAGGAGCTATGTAAGGCATAATTTAGAATAGATGAATTTTATTTTAAATTTAATATAATTGATTATAATTTAAACATGTTCAAAATTGTAACAATATAAACGTCACGTGTTTCTTATTTATCTTTATATAATTACTTTTTTATTTTATTCATTTATTAACTTTCCCTTTTACTTTACTATTTTTATTCTAAAAATAGCTGGCGCACAACTCTTGGATCAACTTTCTATTTACTAAATAAACTGTCATAATCTAAATTCCAATTTTTATTTACACTTAATATTCTATTTCCCTTATTTGACTCCAGTCTGTTCTATGCCGTAGACCAATAAATTTATATGCCCCACTTCAGTAGACAAAGATGCCAGTTGGCAACTCTGCTTTGTCGTGTCACTTTAATTCATTCGAAAGGAGAATACTTTTTTATAATGTCTTTTGTCTACTTAGCTGGTGTTTATTTCTAAAATTCATTTATATTGTTAAATTTTTTCGTGGGTTTTTTGCCCTATATAAATTTTTCTTATTTCCATTTGTTAGGTGGAACTTCATGAAGTCTCGTAGTTCTGAAGCCACCACACATAGGGATAGCCACTGCAATAGCATACCAGATATGCAAAACCATATGAAGCCATAAGTATCAATTTAAAATCTTTCTGCAAAGCTTTAGGCAAGATTTGCTTTGTTTTTAATTTAATATTAAAATTTTATTTTACTATTTTTATACAATAGATATAATTAGTTAATGCCACCGATATAATTAGTTAACACCACGAACCACCATGGATGGCAGAAAACGTAAAGGAAATGATACAAGAAAAAAACAAAATATATAAGAAATCATCATCATCACAGTCATTAACATCTTAGTAGATGTGTTGTGGTTCATAATTGGGCTTCAGCAGCTCGGACAGTTTGATTGATAATATTTCTCCACTGGTCGCGGTCATCAGTTATATGTATTGCCTCAGTATACTGTTTATTGAGAAGCTTTTTAGTAATGTTCGCCCATCGCTGTGGAGATCTTCCGCGTTGGCGTTGAGTCTGAGGCCTTCCTTGGACCACCAACCGCTCCATTTTGTGATCACTTCGATGGATATGGCCAAAGAACTTTAAAATTCTGGAGTAAACGGTACTGGAGAGACGCTGATCCGGTTTAATTTCATCCAGAACCGAGATATTTGTACGGCGAGCCGTCCATGGAATTCGAAGCAGGCGTCTCCATGTCCACATTTTAAAGGCGTCTATACGTCGTCGATCTGATTCTTTGACTGTCCATGTCTCGCATGCATAGTAAAATATGGAAAAAAACAGAGTTAAAACGAGTCTCTTTTTGTCATAGTAATGTGACAATCACGCCAGACCCCGTTTAGTTCACTCATTGCTGCTCTTGCTAGTTGAATGCGTCTTCTAATTTCGGATTCACAACTGCCTGTGTTGTTAACTAGAGCTCCAAGATATATCATAGATGAGACTACCTCGCATCCCGCAATAGTTTGGGTTTCAGGAAACTGTTGTTGGCGATCAATAACCATGATTTTGGTTTTGTTATAGTTAACCATGAGTTCAAATTTAGCACTTTCTACCTCGAGTTTTTTTAATAATTTAATAATTTCTTCTGTAGTAGAGGCTAGAAGTGTAGTGTCGTCTGCGAAACGCAAGTTAGATATCTTAACACCACCTAGGTTTACTCCTCCATCCCAACCATCCAAAACTCTGCGCATTATGAACTCCGAATATAAGAAATGAATATAAGAAATAGCTAACAAATAAATCATCTAGCAATAGAGTAACATATCAAAGGAAAAACGGAGAAGTACGCAATCAAATAAAAGAAGCAAAAACAATTTCTGGGAACAAAAATGTGTCCGAGTTGAAAAATTCTCAGACTACGGAAGCATGGAGAACTATCCACAATCTAAAGAAAAACATTCATAACTCCTTAAGCAACTTAATTCCTATAGAAAAGTGGGAAAATCACTGTAACAATTTACTCGAAGAGTCCAGATTGGAATATATTAGAGACGAATACAGTATGGAGAGACAAACAAATAGTAACAGTAATACTACTAACAACAAGGTCCGTACTGCGGTAATTAAAATGAAAAACGGGCGATTTCCAGGACCTGGCAATATAACTGTAGAGTTGCTTAAAGCAGGAGGTATACTTCTAATAGAACGAATAACTTTTCTAATAAATCAGTGCTGCCAATAAATTAAAGTAGCATCTGAATGGAAAACCGTTCACCAAGTGTCCATCTTTAAAAAGGGTTTCGAAACTCAAATCCTAACTGATACAGAGGATTATGTGTCCTACCTACTTTCGGAAGATTGTTTGGAAAGATAATAAATGGAAAATTACAAGATGATGTAGGACATCTAATTAGAGAAAACCAAAGTGGATTTACGCCTGGTAGATCTTGCACTGAGTCGGTCAGATAGCCAAGCGGGCTGGGCGGCCGGATCCTCACTAGCTTCACTGCTAGTGGTTTAGAAGAAGTGAGTTCGATCCCCAGCTCGGTGTACAGAAAACAAAAAGGCTAACGCAACAGTTTAAAATTCTAAATGAATCTGCGGCTTAGACTAGAATATGCTGATGTCTGATCGGCCTATGGTGGAGTAGTACGGCAAGAGATAAGGGCTTGCGTCTCGGTGATACTCCTTCATAGATCCCTACCGGAAGGGCGTGTGCCGCCTAAATACCAGGTGTATATATATATATATATATATATATATATATATATATATATATATATAGATCTTGCACTGATAACTTGTTTATACTCCAACAATTAATAGAGAAAAGAATAGCGGTTGATACCGAAGTATATCTAGCCTTCATCGACCTACAAAAGGCATATGATACAGTTCCAAGACTTGAATTGTGGCAAGCTTTACAACAACTCGGCATTAGTCCATACTTTTTAGGAATAATCACAGAAGCATACAGGACTTACCTAAAAATTGGAAATAGACCATCACAGTCAATAAAAGTAACTAAAACACTAGACAAGGATGCAGTATGTCACCGTTTATTTTTACTTTATATATTTATGCATCCCTCCAAAATTGGACAAACCACTGCCAGGGAATGGGAATCCCTATAGGGGATGAATGACCAAATCGTATTAGTTCAAGACTATGATCTAGAATTTATGATAAAGCGTCTATACAGAGAATATGTAAAAAAGGATTCCATGTCAGCATGAAGAAAACAGAATATTAGGTTATTAATTCAGATGCAAGGTTTGAAGTGTTGATAGACGAGGATGTGGAAATCAAACAAGTGGAAAAATTTAAATATTTAGGTGTACTTATTGATAAGAATTTAATGGCTTGGGAGAAATCTAAATTAAACACCGAATTAATCAGGGACATAAAATTGTAGGATCCTGAGCCTGAGCTCCTTATGGTGGGATCGGAACATTTCCAAAAGGAACAAAAAAAGAATAGGGCAAACCATGGTTGAATTAGCTCTTTGTTATGGCTCTGAAGTATGGACAATTAATGCCGACCCGAAGAGAAGATTATTGGCAGTTGAAATGGATTATTTGAGAAGAAGTGCTAGAACATTAAGGCTGGAAAGGAAGACCAACGAATCTTTAAGAAATAACATGGATGCTACAGAAACGGTCATTGACAGAATAGAAAGAAAAGGTTTAAAATGGTTTGAACACCTATTGAGAATGCCTGACTGACGTTGACTCCAAAAAACTTCACAGATGGAAGCCCCCTGGAAGAAGAAAAGCGACCTCGACCAGCGACCTCGACGCTGAAATGGAGGAATTAGAAGAGCGATGGAATCGAGAGGTTTGGAGGAGGAGCATGCCTTGGACCAGGGGAATTGGTGAAGGAAAACGGGAATACGGCGATAGCCGTCTCCAAAATGTATTGTATTTACAAGTTTCAGTTTAGAAAAAGATGATAACCAAATCTATTTGATATCGCATTTGGAAATATCTGTCAAACATCCTGCATTTGGGATTTGTCTTTTCCAGTTCTTCTTCCTCTCCGGTTCTTAATTTTTTAACTTCATATTTTCTTATTTGTTAGGTAAACCCTAGGTACTAAAATTTCTTTATACATTGGAAAACTATTGTCCACCTTCATTGTTTTTGATAGTCTCTAGTTGAGCGTTCTATTGATATGTTATAAGAGTACCTTTTAGTACTAGAATATCTGAAAATTTAATAATCTAGTATCACAAATACTTAAAAGGTACAGACAAAAGTAATGCGTTAAAATACCCGTTGACCTTCCCAAAACGGACGCCTATGAATGGTACTAGAAATTCGCAATTAATGGAATCTATTCAACTCTGGGGGATAAATAATCGTAGCAGTTTTAATCTTTCTAAATATGGGCGTTCTGGAGTTATTAAAAAAAACTAATTACAAGGCGCCATCTTTAAAGAGTTCTAGTTGCTTTTGGAAGCATTTTCGGACTAGGTCAATTCGGTTAAATCGTCTTAAAATTATCTGAGGAATCTGCCTTTTTCGTTTGTCAGGAGAGTTTCTGGACACCCTGTATTTTCTATTTTTATTTATCGCGAATATTATTCAGACTTTTGATAACACTCTTGGATTTTTTGTTTTTTGTTCTTCGTTATTCTACAATAAACGAATGTTGATATTTATATGTATGTACTGTTGTGTATACCTATAGGTTGACGAATAAAATTTAATAATTTTCTATAATATAGTACTATACCTATAATATAATATACTTATAATGTAAGTTATGTACCCTTAAAATTCAAACTTGGCTTTACGTATACCTATGGGAAATCTGTCCGAGAATCTTCTCAATATGGAAAAGTGGGTCATGACATGTTTCATGAATAGTGTGGCTAAAACACGTACGTAGTATGAATAAGAAACAACAGCGAAAGACAAGTACATACATCGATTACTCAAGTATTTCAGCAGGGTGCATATAGATAAGAAAAGAAGCCAGACATCTTGTAAAGAGTTTTGAATGCCCTCGAGAAAACACAGAGTAAACTCTTTTACGTGTACCATCGCATATCAGAAATCATGCATATATTTATATTTTCACTTAAATATTTCGCTTAAAAATACTTTTTATGTGGGAAAATAGCTCAGAATTGTTTGTATGAAAATATTATCCGACCTCGCAAAGAATATTATGTTTATTTGCTATAGACATACTAATAAACGTTTTAATACATAAGAGACAAATATCAAATCGATTTATCCCATTTCGTTTTGTAATTTTATTTTTCATGTTCCACTATGCCTGTATCTTTTGTATTTGGAAGTCCCATATAGACATCCCTATTACTCTTCTTATAAGTCAGACATTTTTTATATTTAGTACTTTAAGTCCTCTAGCAGTTTTTATTGCGTAATTTGTAAAATAATGAAGAAAAAGTAGCAGTTAGGAAAGAAAAAATCTATATAAATGACAATATGACCAAAGTAGAAGCAAAAGCAAAACTCCATTACATAATTACAAGCAAAAGTTAGGACTTATAATTACTTTTGGCAGTGTATATTCTAGCTTTTCTCTATAGCTTCTATTATAACGTCATTCATGGTGTTAACATTGAGGTCTGTATTCGTATTGCTTTCGAGAATGATGTTTGATGTGTTGTTCAAATGCATTTATATTTTCACTATCTAGGTAGGTGTAGACTTTCTTTTAATCATACGGTATCTTTCTTTCTATTCTATCGAAGCTTTTGTTCAATTTTTACATGAAAAAAACAATGTTCTTAAATTCATTATTCAAAATCGTTACCTTAATCTAATCCTTAGTTCCTATCTTAATTCCGCCTACCTAATTTTAACCCCACTCTATTAGAGATATTGACAGTAAACAAAAATCGCTATATCTCGACTGTTGACTCGCGTAGACAAAAGATGCTCTAGGTTTTCTTCGTATAGAAAACAGAATCCTGTTTCTTTCTTTCTTAGCTATTTGTCGGTACAGAACGCACGTCCTTTCCATCTTGCGCGATATAGACGCGATTTTTCGATATCTCGATATCTGTAGCAAAGTTCAGTTTTAAGGGTTTTCGAAGTTTGTTATGTTTCATCATCATCATCATCATCATTCAGCCCATACTCGTCCACTGCTGAACATAGGCCTCCCGTAGTTCACCCCACAAATTTCTGTCCTGAGCCGCCTGCATCCAATTTTGATGTGTCCGTTTCAGGTCATCCGTCCATCTTGTTGGTGGTCGTCCTCTATTCCTAAAGGCATCTTGTCTGGGTCTCCACTCAAGAATGCGTTTTGTCCATCTGCCGTCCTTCGTTCTCGCGACGTGCCCTGCCCAGTTCCATTTTAAGGTTGATATTCTTTTGATTGCATCTACGGCGCAATTCTGTGTTGGGTATTCGGTCTCTCAGGGTTAATCCCAACATGGACCGTTCCATTGCCCTCTGTGTTGTTCGAATTTTGTTTGCGGACGTCTTAGTAAGTGTTAGCGTCTCCGCACCATAGGTTAGAACCGGCAGCACACATTGATCGAAGACTTTTCTCTTCAAGCAGATGGGAAGAGCTGATTGGAAAACAGCTCTTAGCTTTCCATAAGCTGCCCATGTCAACCCTATTCTACGTATTAGTTCATTGGTCTGGTTATCTCTACTTAAGCGAATTTCGTGTCCCAGATATTTGTATGCTGATGTTTGTTCTATACTTGTTCCAGCTATGTTGATGTTCTCACTCAGAACAAGGTTTGTCATCACTTGTGTTTTTGAGTTATTGATCTTTAATTTGTTATTTGTTATTTAATTGTTATGTTTACCTTTGTCATAATCTTGTCACCCCTTCAGTATCCGTAGGACAGACTAGCAGTTTAATGGGAGATTTTGGAAAATCTTTTTCTACTAGCCTGGGGTAATACACTTTGATAATGACATTTTCATTGTGTTTGGCGTGCTTTTAAAACCTATCTTGTCAAGATGTGTTGGCCGGTTTTACTGGAATTACATTTCCTTAATCCCAGTTATTTGGCTAATATTGTGTTTTTAAAGCCTTGTTTGTAATACCAGGGTTCGCCAGATAGTGAGTTCTCACCAGTGAAGGTGAGACTGACATTTGAGTAGGAGAGAACCATCGAGAATCTATGGAGAAGCTATGAGCATATTAACGTATGTATTAAAAACGGCATAGGTAGGAGTGGCTAACTATAATACCAATATGGCGGTGACATCAGGGCCAGACTCAATAATAATAAAACTACTATACAGATATGACTAGTTATTCAGAAGATTTAATCATAATCTAAAAAAGTGCAATACATTTTTAATAAACTACGATTTATTTATCCCGCGGTAAACACTAAAAATACGATATATTATATATAAAGATAAATTAATACAGTCAAATAGTATTAATTTATTCTCTGAAGTACGGGCCATTACTTTGTTTACATATTTGTATACTAACCTGTGGAACAATATTCCTGAAGATTTTTTATTAACATTACTTCTGCTACTGCAACTACGTTGAGAACAAGAAACCATTATTATGCACTATCACAATATATTACAGTTTCTATAAAATTATTATAAAACTGAAAATATTCGAAAAACAACAAATATAACCAAACATATACGTTAGGCCGAAGTTAGGTCGTTAGGTCGTTTAACTCGATGGAGAGAACCCCTATACGTATTTTCGGCATACACACCTACAACAACAAAATAACGCAATAGTCGTTGCTGAATCAACATTCGGTATCGAACCTGAGAATCCAACCTTCTATCAAGCCTGACATCATCAGTTGATGGGGAATAGAAAACAACTTCATGTCTGACATTAAATAAACTTAGTTTTATCATTTACTTACTTATTACTTAGTTTTGCTATATCTATTTTTTGTGGTATGATGATTAATAACAAATACACATATTACTGGTTTTGCTCTTAGTTTAGAGCTTTAGAGTCCAAGGTTCCGTTAAAAATTTTCCTGTGTTGTCAAAAATCTTTCCATAAAAGACATCAAGGAAATCAACTTTTCGCTTACCAAAATTTTCCGCTATAATAAAAACCTCACATTTTTCGTCACTCTTTACGAACTCTGAAATCAAGTGCGCTGAGCTCTTTGGAATATTAGGATTAACGGGGAAATGTTAAATTGCGAAATCCCAAAATCAAACAATACCGTCCCTGTCCGTCTAAAGTACTGCACGAGATGCTGCAAAAGTGGACATCTCAATACAGATTGTTTTTAAACATCCATTACTTGTCCCAATTGCTGAGAACAGCACTAATCACTTGCTAGTCTCACAGCAAATTCCCCCAAATATCCCAACTGCCAGGAAACCATCCTGTCTTCTCTCCAGATGTCCCATAAGAAAACCATCATCAACCAATCCAAAACAAACCCAACTAGTAACCACTCATAAACAAATCCTTTCCTATGATCTCACGTCTATGAAATGCCTAATCCACTTCACTTCCATGATCCTTTTCAACGTCTTCCCTGAAAAGAGGAATAAAGTCATCAATGTTTTCAATGAATTTTCTTATAGTCTAAGAGCCAGTGGGCGGCTACTTATATGTATTTGACGATACCTGGATTTTTGTACAGTGAGACCCCTATACCTACTGTACATGAGATGGAGAGTCACTAAGCTCTAGGTGGCCGACTTGGCGGGCGCTCAGGTAAGACAGGTATCGATTTTTGGCAAATTTTATAAGTATTTGACGACGTCTGCCGCTTTGAAATTTGAAAATATATTAATATTATTATCGGAAAATAACAATGGCAGACCATTATCGCGCGGTTTTCATTGCGGCAGACAATTTTGAAAGTGCTCAAAAAAATAAAATTTTCAAAATAATTGACCAGTACTGCCATTAATATATTTCATTTATTAGGGTCTTAAAAACTTATATTGATCATGGCAGACGTCTTCATGGTGGACATACTTCAGTAGACAAGAAAATCTTAGCTATTATCCGGTCAGAAGTATGAATAGACTGTCTATAGCTATCTTTCTTTTATTCTCTATGAATCACTATTGTACTGATTCTAGCTTATACTTCGTTCTGGAAATCTTACGGAGTAACGCATTTTTAAAGTATAGACAGTTATAGGCGTCGAGGTTTTTGGATAAATATTTAGAGCAATTTTATTAATATTAATATTTAATTTTGTAAGTACCTCAAAAATATTTTTAAAATAGATTGGTGATTTCCAATTATATCTTGACACCTTACCAAAAATAACTAATTTATTCTTTGTACTTAACCATCAAAATTATGCAAAATGGGCAGTCCAATATCATTTTAATTTGGTAAAAGTTCCGACTACTCATCCCGGTTTAGAGCAATATTTTCAAAATGGATTTTTCGGAATCAAACGGACCGATAAGCCGTTTTCAAGGCAACCTATTGATCTTACATTAGAGCAGACCATTAATGCAGATGCTGCGAGAACACTTACTGGTACCTCACATCTCACTCACTCGATTTCAGCTCGTCAACGGTGGGCGAGAAGTCACGATATCCGCTCAAGTATAATTACACACGTATTGGATGAGTTAGGAATTACCAAGAAGCAAGATATTTCACCTGAGTTACAACCACATAACATTAAGAACAGTTGTCAACAACTTGAAAAATTTATTAACGCATTTGATCAATATGTGAATCCCTTCGGCTTAGATTTATCACCCGATCAATTATTCAACATAAATTCCGGAAAAGCTGCGTCATCTCAAGTGGAAGAGTTCCTCTTAAACATCCAAAAAAATGGCGGAGAGCTACGAACAAATTTCATCTCGGAATGTGCATCTGATTCGAAAAAATTTGAAAAGGCCATCAAAAAGACTCCGATACACAACTTTTCCAGTCTACTTTTAAAAAAGAAATCTGTAAAAATCAGAGGTAAGCAGCAAGAGATCAAGCTTCAGCGAGATTTATTTGGACGTTTGTTGGGACTTTCAATGGACCATCAAATTGATGTTCTCAAAATTTTAGCGTAAGTATCCAATATCTCCTGTACCTCTTGCTTTATGTCATCTCGATGGTGGCTTCTGCAAAACTGATAAATCCGTTCTTCTAAAATGCCTTGAACCAAATGTTGATCAAGAACCACCACGTAATACAGACGTATTTTTAATCGATGGATTTTTTATTCTCCATTCAATGAAAGAAGTCCCCAAAACATTCGGGAGTATTTCAAAGAAATTTCTGTAAATAGTTTCGAAATATTCCACACGAAGAATTGATGTAATCTTTGACCAATATATATTTCCATCGATAAAAGATAGTGAAAGATGTTTGCGACATGAAGCGTCGTTGATTGATTACACAATTTCGGGGCCTGAACAGGTGCGACCGTCAGATTTTTCAAAAGAATTGAAGAATACTAAATTCAAGGAAGCTTTGGTAGATTTTATTACAAAACACTGGTCTAGTGAGGAAATGAAATCATTTTTGGGTAACCGACAAATTTTCATAAATTTCCGAACTTGTCAATCATATCAAATTGTAGATGACAAGATCCAATCAAGTGTAGTTGAAAGTTTATGTTGTACCTCACATGAAGAAGCTGATACTAAGATTGTGTATCATGCTTGCAATATCACAGAGCAGTCGAATATTGTTATTAGTGCCTCTGATACTGATATTTTAATTATAATAATTGGTAATGTGACACGATTACAACGTGCCAATTCTAATGATTGGATGCTCAATGGCACCGGAAATAAGGAAAGGTATATTCACATCACAAAAATTTACAAAGCGCTTGGTGAATTGCTAGCCAAAAGCTTAATCGGCTTCCATGCATTCACAGGATGTGATTTCAATCCGGCTTTCTTTAATAAAGGGAAAAGAAGACCTTTTACCTTATTGAAGAAAAATACAGAAGTTCAAGAAGCATTTGCTACTCTTGGTAAAGAAAATTTGACAGAGGACCAGTTACAACAGGTATTTAACAGCATTCAAAAATTTACCTGCCAACTTAATAATGCAAAAAAATCTGTTGACGTTGATGATGGAAGATACCAACTTTTCGTCAATAATTATAAGGCTTCCGATGTCAATGAAAATTTCAGCAAAAAAATTTCGAATTTTGATGCAAGCTCAATACCACCATGTAAAAGTGAGCTTTATCAACAACTTCTGAGAGCGCATTATATTTCTACAATTTGGAAAAATGCTTACAAAAAAGAACCTACGACATTGGATCCATTAGAGTTTGGTTGGATAGAGCAAGACGAGAAATTTACATTCAAATGGTTTGAAGGAGATCAACTCACAACTTCTGTCTGGTAAGTTCATAATAATTAATTCTTTACCGAATGTGTTCAGATCAATTTACGATTGACTTTTATTTAATAATTTATGCTTTATTTTTACAGATTCCGAATCACAGGATGATGAAGAGGAGTCCCACCTGGAGACAAATGATTCCGATGAAGATGAATAAAAATTCAAATCAATAAAAGAAAATATTTTTTGTAATTCATGATTAATTTTTTTCAATTTTGTTGTGAATAAATTAAAAAAAATCAAATAAATTGACTATTTTATCATCAAATTTCTAAATTTTAGTCCATAATTTGCAAAATGAAGTATTAATTGCTATGAATACAGTAAGAACGTAAATGATATTGATATGAAACAGGGAACGTCATACAAATACATCTGTCCGGATTATAGCTAAGATTTTCTTGTCTACTGAAGTATGTCCACCATGAAGACGTCTGCCATGATCAATATAAGTTTTTAAGATCCTAAAAAATGAAATATATTAATGGCAGATCTGGTCAATTACTTTGAAAATTTTATTTTTTTGAGCACTTTCAAAATTGTCTGCCGCAATGAAAACCGCGCGATAATGGTCTGCCATTGTTATTTTCCGATAATAATATTAATATATTTTCAAATTTCAAAGCGGCAGACGTCGTCAAATACTTATAAAATTGGCCAAAAATCGATACCTGTCTTACCTGAGCGCCCGCCAAGTCGGCCACCTGGAGCTTAGTGACTCTCCATCTCATGTACAGTAGGTATAGGGGTCTCACTGTACAAAAATCCAGGTATCGTCAAATATATATAGGTAGCCGCCCACTGGCTCTTAGACTATTACCTATTGTATGGATATCTCATATTACCATCCATTTTCAATAATACAATCAACCAAACATTTACACAAATCTATACATAATTCTATTACCACCATTATATGTCCTACAATACCTACATTACTCTACCAACACATCCTGAGGTCCCTCACTCGACAACAACAGAATCCATAATCATTAATAATGAAGTCGCTTAATCAATCCACAAAGGATAGGGTGACATTGTTTTCTGTAGTTTCCCAATCTCATTGCACAATGATACCTGTTTCTAGGTGATGATATAGCAACAGCTAACCTCCAAGTGTGTAATAAAGAAAACTTAATAATTTACAAAAGCATAGTTTGTTTTCCATGGAACTTGTGATTTGGTGGCCGATTTGGACCAAGAAAAACAACCCAGGCAAGCACAATTGGACCCAATCTCGAAAGGAGATCTCATACCTTGAAGCAGCATAGACCGACGTGTTCAAAATTCGATCTAATTTTGTTAAAAATTTAGTTTTTTAAAAGGTTTGAGAACCACTGAACAGCCTATAAAAAAGTTCGAGAACCGCTAAACTAGATTGTTGAAAACTGTCTAACCAAGTCGGTTTTTTTGTAATTTATTAGAATATCAGCGTAAATTTCGCGTATTTTCTTTGGCCGCGCTCCAAATGAAAACAATAATAACTTAGACTAGGTCGAAGTTAGCAAATGTAAGGCTAAAATAAACAAAAGTCAAAAATAGATTTTTAAATTAATACTAATCGAGACGAACTGATGTTATTACATCTATCCAACTGAATAGTTTATTTTTTGATGGATGTTTAAAGGTACATCTGTTCCTAAATGTTTATTGATATTTTTACAATTTTTTTATACAAATAATAGTTTAAAACTGTGTTCGTATTTCTATAAGTACACCTGGCCAGATAATATTTGCTCTAAAATGTTTCATTTACGTCATATACATCGAAATTTGTGGTTACTCGTTACCAGTTTAGAAGAAAGTCAAAACTTTTTAGGGAAGAGCGGCCCAGAATGATCCCTGTAACTGTACGACAAAAAAATTTACATAATGCTTAATTACAAGCCAAAAAATTAAAAAAATTATTTTTAGAGTCATCAACTATTCTGCTCGCAGTATGATATGTGCAATAATATTTGAAAATGTATGATAAACGTATTTTAAATGTTTGTAAAAGGATAATTTTACCCAAATGGGTGGGGCAAAATGATCCCTTAGGGTAGAGTAAATTGATTTCTACCTTTTTTTGGAAAAACAGGTATTTGCTATTGGAACTAAAGTGAAATAAATTACTAAACATCATTTCAGGAAAAAATGTGAAAACATGGATTATGTTGTACAATAATTACAACTCTATCTTTCTTGGCATTTTCATTACAAAAATCGTAAGCAGTCATTGTTCTCTATTCCACCACATTCATCATGAACCCAACGTTTGCAAATATCACACTGTTCCCAGCCCTCTCCTGCGGTAGATCTTAGAAATTATGAGAACAAATAAAGCACTATGTATCTTCTTCAACATTCTACTCTTCATCATCTAGGTTCTCCTTTTTGTTTTTTATATCTTTGATTGAACGTGGTTTCTTGTTTTTTCCTTTTTGCTTTCCATTAACCGCAGCTTTATTTTTAATTTAAGAGCTCTCTTTTCGTTCAATTTTTAATTTTTTGTCGCTCACTTAAAAGTTGGTTTTTGTAAGGAATGCTTGTAAGAATAATCGCACCAACAGATTTTCGTTTAGTACTTCGTCGTGGTTGTGACGACTTGGGAAATGGGCAAATATCTTTCGAAAAAATAGTAAAAGAAGTCGAAGCTACAGATGTGGTACCAGTGGCAATATGCCGGATGAAGAAGGTCCAATTTCTGATTTGTTAAAGTCATCGTTGTCCTGTTATGATGACATTTTCAGATTGTTGCATGTTTTCCGGTTCGTCTTGCTCTGTAACTTCAACAGCTGCGAAATCGACTTTTGAGAAAACATCTGGATTGTAAGGTACGATTTCGGCTTTCTTGAAACCATTAATACATAGAGTTGAAGGCTTTTATGTAGGATTCATTAAAAATTCTCGAAATTTGAAATAGTGGAATAGTTTTTCCTGGATGATTAGTCAGCCATTTTTCTAGTGCTTGATCATGGTAGTGATTAGGTGGATACATAAAGCTAAGGTCTAATGGCTGTAGCCTGTGTGTAGTAGGCGGACGCAAGCATAACATAATAACAAAATTAGCTCCTAGCTTTTTCGATGACATCTAGAAGTTCGTAGTGTGAGGAAGGTGACCGTTAGGAATTAAGAGCGCTGAGTCTTCTCCTGATGGTTTTACGCAGAATATAAAATGATCAAACCATTATGCAAAGACAATGAAATTCATCCACTCAGAATCATTGCATCTGAATGCTGCTCCTGATAATGCCCCATTATATAAACTCCTCCTTCATCATATTTCGGAAAAAAACTAATATCGGTGGAACATATGAACCTCCCGCAGACATATAAATGACTACGGTAGTAACTACACCTCGTTCGGCAGACACTACTCTATCAACTTGTTTCCGCCTCTTTTGGCAAGAATCTTACAGTTTTTTCCTTGTACTGTACTCACGGATGTCTCATCTACATTATATATCCTGAATGGGAGAATGGTATTTTATCCAATATGGTCTTGAGCAAAATGGAAAATTTTGTTACAACAGTTCTGTTAAAAGCACGACTCCAGGCGATCGATGTTACTTCAGGAAATATCAGTGAAAGTAGAGGGTGTCTCGTACGAAACCCTTTATCTATGCACAGTGGCATTCCTAACTACGAGTTGGGACACCATAGACCTTACGTCTTTGATGGTAAGGCCATACTTTCGGCTTTTCATGTCAAGAATATAGTTTACAAGCTGTTGTTCTCGTTCCTTGGTGAATATGCTAGTTTTGCTTCCAAGTCTCTTTGAGTGGTCCGTGGCTAGCTTGTTTTTCCCCCTACAACGTTGCTTTAAACTCATCAACGGCACCTCAAGATTTTTTGCAGCTGGTCAAGGCCATGATCCACATTTTTTATAGCTTGCCGCATTTTATCTTTGTCCCATTTTTGTCTATCGGTCTTCCGTTTATATCTTTGAACCATTTTGTCGCCCTGAAAAAAAAATCAAGTGATCTATATTTTTTATCATACATTTTTTATTTAACAGGGCAAAATCATCCGGGGATCATTTAACCTGACACCATGGAGATCATTTTGCCCTAACGAACAATTTTCTGGCAGCCATGTTTATTATAAACCGGCCAAGGTTTAGTATTTCGTAAACATATCAAATTATTGACAAAATACATATTGGACTTACAGCACCTATTTACAATTGAACATTCCTACTTGTTTAAAAGTAACATTACAATAGTTTTAAGGGACTAGCCGTATATAAAACTTCTATAAAGTCACTGTTTAGGCGAAATTCGGGAAACACGATGTTTCTACATTAGAGGCTTATATTCAACTGACTGTAGAAGTGCTTTGGGTGATGGATACGAAACTACCAATACAGATAGCCATTACCAGTCCTAAAAATAATGTGAACGATGTTTTGTCCGGAGGAAGGATCATTTTGGGCCACTTTCCCCTACATGAAAATAAGTGTAAAGTGATATTGTACATGTACATTGATGTTAAAGGCCGGTTTTCACGCTACGTTTTCTTGTACGTTTTGTAGGTCATATAAAGCGTACGACAAAATGTACGTTTTTTCCAGTGTATACACACTACGTTTCCCCTTCCGTTTTCTACCTCATTTCTAAGTCAGAGTCTTGAGTTGTGTGAAGTTTGTTTATTGATTTTTATATTATGGTGGAAACACGGCTGTTTTCTTTTATTTTTTCAACTATAATGATACTACAACTAAGGAAAAAGGGGATGAAAAGGGAAAAGACAAGATGGTCAAGATAGTGGTTTCTACAAAGTTGTATTCCCACGTGTTGATACTAAACGAACTGAGAGGCGAACCAGATGACTGCCGCAAATATTTGCGAATGGATACCTTAGCTTATTGTCAATTGCCAGAGTTGGTAACACCATACTTATTGAAACAAGACACTTGCATGAGAAAAGCCATTACACCTCATGAAAGACTCACAACAACTCTCCGATATCTTGCAACAGGACGCAACCTCAAGGACTTGGAGTTCACAACCATAATATCCAAACCAGCGTTAAGCCAAATAATTCCTGAAACCTGTAATGCAATCTACTTGGTTTTAAAACAGCACTACTTAAATGTAAGTACATAATAAAAGTCGTGGGTGCATTGCCGCAAATCTGACTTTATTAGACTTTTTTTGGGAAAAATGAAGCAAACTGCAGTCAAACTATAATAGTCGTCCAGTCAAGATCGGACGAGTTTTCCAAACATGTATTTTCACGTAACGTTTTATCCTATCAGTTCTCGCAAAACTATGCTTCTCCTATCATTTCTGCGATCTGATCTTGGATTTCATTTCGATTTGACAAGACGAACGTTTCGTCGTTTACATGCCACGTTTTAATGTATAGGATTAGTCCTGTCCAACAAAATGTACAATAAGATGTAGCGTGAAAACCGACCTTAACAGTGGCATATTTCTAAAAAAGTTTGCATAAAGTACATAAAAGGTTCAAATTTTAAAATTTAAACTTTTATATCCATTTTCATCCTTTATAGTTTGAAAATTTGTAACCAAATCAATATTTTTAATGCATTTCTAGAATATTCATCGATAAATACTGGAATACTCGTTGATAAACACTATTATAATATATGTGCAGCTCTAATAGTTTCCCATTTTATCATTAATTAATATTAAATGTGTATACTAAATGACCATCCATTAAATTGTTTATCTATCTCTCTTTGAATATTAATAGTTACTCATTCGTAACTTCGGTTTGACCGAAATTACACAATCGATCATGGAATCGCATTATAAAAATCCCGCGAATGCCAATAAAAATTAACCAACCAAACCGACTATAGAGTGACTAAATGTTGAAAGCTCACATATTGATTTATTTTTAAATATAATTTGCAAAGGACCGAACGACAAGCTACATAAAAGTAGCTTGTTGCACGTTGACCAAATTTTATAGTATTATAAATAATTAATTTCCTATGAATAAGTTGTTGTTTATTAATTATTAACAATATGTTTTGTCAATTCACAGGTGGCTTACTTGTACAGAACTTCAGAATTTTCAACTTAAAACATGGCAATTTGCCTGCAAGATTGAGGACAAGTAAGTCACCTGTCAATTGACAAAACAAAGGGCCATTTAATAAACAACTGATTGTTGTAATAATGTTTAATATGGACTGTTGCATATCTTTATTATTATTGCTTTCAGTAATACAGTACCATCATCACCTAATCTAATGTCCTTAACCTCTATTTATGCCATGAGACCTTGTGTCGCCTGTCACATGTCATAGTCCTATCAGGACTTTACATTCATGTGCTATTCAGTGTCATGACATCTTTTTCTTCCAATAAAACATAGAAATTACAACAATGAACTAAGAATAAGAACATTCTAAAATACAAAACTAATAACAATATTGATTGCAAAACTAGTACATCTCAAAATCATTATATCTAGATGGGGCTTTAATTAATCTTTTAAGGGACACTTTTCTACTAAATGATTATGATATTGTTATTTTGATTGAATCGTGGCTACCTGAAAAGATTCTGGTTAGTGAGACTGATTTATTAAACTATAGTGTTTATAGACAGGACCGCTATCAGCATGTATTGGACATTGTTGGCGGAGAAATGTATATTGCAATCAAGAAAAACCTACCCTCTAAACTAAAATGTAAGTCAAATTTGTTTAATATAGAACAACTTTTTGTGGAAGTTAAATGATGATCAGCTTATAATCGGAGGAATCTATATACCACCTAGTTTATTAGCTGAGGCATATGAATATCACTGCACCTTTCTCGAGGAACTGATAAGTCAACATCCACAAAGTTCTGTGATCTTAGCTGACGATTACAACCTGAGAGATGCTCAATGGGCTAATGATCAAAACGGGGTTTATTTATCTACCTTACTTCCTGATGGCTCTTATGCGAACACAGTATGTGGATCTTTTGCATTTTTAAATCTCCATCAGTGCAATAATATACCAAACAGACATGGAACATTCCTGGATCTCATTTTTTCACATATACCTGGTCTAAATGTGTGTACGCCGGTCGATCCATTGTTTTGTGAATCATTCAGGCATAAGCCATATGACTTTTTTTATCCCTATTGGCTATTTTAAACAGTCGGTTTTTTATGAATACTATGTTTATGATTTCAAAAACTGTAATTGTAATTCTCTTAACCTTTATCTGTCTTAAGTTAATTGGGATGCATTATACCATTGTAATAATATAAATGAAGCTTGTCAAATATTTTACAGTTATATGTATCAGTGTTTAGATATTTTTATTCCTATGAAGGCTGTCAAGTGTTCCTACAAGTTCCCAATTTGGTTCTCAATACAACTTAAAGATCTTATTATTCAAAAGAAAAAAGCTCATCTGAGGTTTATCTTATCTAAATCAAACGAGGACTACTTAGTGTTCTCTAATCTGCGTGATCAATGTAAAGTTAAACATACACTTTGTCAGAAACAACATTTTTCGTCTCTTGAAAAAAATTTTAGTAATAACCCCAGGGAATTTTGGGGATACATTGGCAGACCTCGTAAATCTTCGAGTTACCCCCAAGGGTCCCAAGGGCACAGGGCAATATCGAAATTGCTAACCTTTTTGCTGAGTTCTTCTCTGGTGTATATGAGAAAGATAAAGGTGATCCCATTCCAGATTTTGAAAACTGTGTCAGATTATAATTTATCGCTTATGACTGGTGAGTTCCCTCCTTTCTGGAAGAACATATATATTGTAACCATTTTTAAGTCAGGTAAAATGGAAGATATTGAAAAATACCGAGGAATTTGTATACAGTCAGCAATCCCAAAATTTCTCGACAAACTAGTGACTTCTCACTTATCAAAAGTAACAAATAATATAATAATACCCCAACAGCATGGCTTTCAAAGGGGGAGGAGCACAGTTTCAAACTTGTTGGTCTATCAAGATGATATATTGGGTGCCTTTGAGAGGAAGTACCAGACAGCATCTATACTGACTTTTCAAAGGCATTCGATAAAGTAAATCATCGTTATTTAACCAGTAAATTAGGAGCCATTGGTATAGCTGGCAAATGGCTTGATTGGTATGATAGTTTTCTTGTGGGTGTCAATCTGTTGACGTCCTCTCTGGAGTACCACAGGGGCCACATTGTGATGCTCTACTTTTTGTCCTCTTTGTTAACGATGTTGGGAAAGTCATTAAGTATTCAAAATTTCTCAACTTTGCTGATGATAAAAAATTTTATAAGTCATTACTTGTCAGTATGATCAAATTCAGCTACAAGAGGATCTCAGCAGATTTAGCGATTGGTGCAAACTAAATGAATTAAAATTGAACATTGATACGTGTTGTGTTATTACTTTTCACAGGAAGCAAACAATTTTAAATTACGATTATAGCATTGATAACACTCAGCTCTCTAGGCAGGACTGTGTTAAGGATTTAGGTGTTTATTTTGATTGTAAATTAGCATTTCGTAAGCATCTAGAGGTCACAGTAAACAGTGCATTTAAACAATTAGGGTTTATAACGAGAAACACTTCTCAATTTTCATGTTTTGTTTTACCAATTCTTTTTAATAGTCTTACTCGCTCCAGACTAGAATATGCAATAGTTGTATGGGAACCTTACTATCAAATATCTATAGACAAGCTTGATCGTGTTCAGCATAAATTTGGTAAACACTATCATTACCGTAATGCTTTTCATGACCTCTCTGTCCCATACAGTTATAGTATGATAGCTGATCACTTGAAAGTGGTTTCTATGAATCGGCGAGAAGATTATTTTTGTCTAATATTCCTTTACAAAATTGCTAATAATTTGATAAATTGTCCTGAACTTTTAAATCAAGTAGGTCTTAACACTCTTTATGGAACTAGGCATACTTCATTATTTCATCTACCAATTCATCAATTTAATTATAAATACGGCAAGCCTCTTACTCATATGGTGAGACTATATAATAGGTACCAAAGTGATCTGGACTTATTTTTCCAGTCCTTAGAACAATTTAAAAATGTGATAAAGAGACTGCTATTTGGGTGATATTAGTTTGTATTCAAGTTAATTATTAGTTTTTGTTAAACTTTACTAATTATTTTCCAATGTTATGCTTACTTTGTAAAATTTTATATATTATATTTTGTTCCAATGTAAGTGGTATATCCATTAATAAATAAATAAATAAATAAAAAGTTTGGGAAGCCCTGCTATAGAGGGTGATGCCTGTTCAGCTGTACGAAGCAAATAAATATAATAGATAACTTTTCAAAAAAAAATATAACCTAAAGTCACCAAAATGAATTATGAGGTGTAAACAAGAAAACTGCCTCGAAATTGTCAGAGTAAATTACCGTGTTTTATCATATTACTTTTTTCTGACTTATTGTAGTAATGGACAGTCGCATAATTACATAGTTTTAGGTTATGTGAGTAGAAAAGAAATATAAAAAAATAATTCGTGAATAATGCCATATGCGATACGTGAAAGGTTAAGCGGACGAACATTAACAGACTAGTAAACCTTCTCGTTGAATATGGAACATCTAGTTTAAGTAACTTTCTGTTAAATGGAAACACAATTTTACTTCCTTTGTAACTCCCTACAATTGTTGACACCGATGACATCTTAACAACCAAATACGTGTTGCACCCTCATTTATTCCAGGACTTCCTGACTAGACGAGGAAATAATTAAGCGCTTTATGTAGGTATCGAATGGATGAATGACATGAGTTATAGGTTACGTTTTTTCTATGTTATTTGGCTCGTGGCTTTCCGTTACTATAGACATAAGGTCGAGGGTGTCGCGTAAGGTGGGATGGGGGAACCGATTCAGCTGTTTCGAGGTGTATTTTATTTTTTATTGACGGTGTGTCATAGATGATGCACCCGGCTTCCTGCGCTAAAGAATAATTCTATTAATTACTTTGTGCGTGAATGATTATGCGTGTACACGGTGTTCCAACGAAAATTTATACCTCCCTAATAATCGGCAAAATAAATGTTTTGTCAAAATTACAAAAAAAAACGATCTATTTTTTATCTATGGTTTGGCTAGATCCGCGGAATAGTTTTTAATCAAAATAAGCCATACAACAATTTAAGCTATCAATTCGTACAATACTTAATTTACAAGTTTTAAAGTACCGGTTGATTCAAGAACATCAAACGAGAATTTTGTTTATAAGTAGTTTGAAATGAGGGCGTTGAAGTTGCAATTTTGGATCTTGTACAAACGGATCCCACTCGATATATCAAACAATATCTGAAGCTAAGTTGAACTAAAATGATTCTGACTGACAAGACTTCTGCAGTCTGGCGAAATTAAACTAAACGGTTGTGAAAGTAATAAAAACCCCCATCCACATTATGAGTCATTTCACCACTCGTCTCATTTAAAAATTTGTAGGAAGTTGCCACTCCAGCAAGAACAATTTTTACATAAACATTGGTCCCCTCGATATATAAATCGATTGGGTTTTGAAATTTTGTCAAAACATTTATTTTGTTAAGTTATAGAGTGGCACAAAGGGTCTAGCCGGTTAAGATAGTGAAAAATGCCCTCAGTGAAATTCCAAAAATAAAAATACCATATTGATCTACATCAAAAAGTATTTGACCAAAAAAATTTTAGGCCCCTAGACCCAAATATAACATCAAAAAAATCAAATCGTTTTTTTGATGATATCCACGATTCCAAAAATTTTTGGAAAGAAATTCAAATTTTTCAACGTTGTTTGAAATTTTAAAAATTTGTTTAAAAAAATTGGCTGAAAAAAATATAATATTTTTTCGATGTCAAATAGTACATTTTCGAAAAAAATGTACTATTTTGGAAACTATGTGATGAAATTGAATATATTAAGTTTCTTTGCGATACATCAATAAATATAAATTTATTACGTTTATCAAATAGTGGTAAATTAATTTTTTTTTAACTTATTGTTATTTAAAATCATGTTTATTTTTTTCCATTTTGCATTGAGAAATTCATGGGGATAATTTAACATACAAAAAATAATATAATTTTTTTTGAGTTTATAATTTTAAAAATTTCAAAAGCGTTAAAAAATTTTAAATTAGCGAAAAAAAAGGAAAAATCATACCATATTGTAGGCTAAAAAAACCCTACAGATTAAAAAAAGAAGTTTCTACGCTAATTAGAACCGAATATATCATCCAAAAAACGAAGAAAAAAAACGTTTTGATTTTTTTTTGAGTTTTTTTGAGTTTATGTTCAGGTCCAGGGGCAATGAGGTATAATAAATAGACCTGCTAGATAAACAAATCAGAAGTCATAAATATCATATCTTAACCGGCTAAACCCTTTTTTGGGACACCAAGTACACACTAGCAGAAATAAAAATTTAAGTTTTTTCAGATTTGATTTCTTTCTGTAAACTGGTCTGATACAAATAATTGAGTTTTACTTTATTAGCCTTTTTTCTATACTTCAGTTTTTCTATAGTTGTACTAAAATATCATTGATTAGTCTTTTTCGAACGAAAATATCCTCAATTACCTACTTGTGGTACCTACTGTGTTCAAGTGCCCTTGAAAATATTCTGAAAATCCTATCTTGTGGAAAAATACGTAGGCGCAAAATTTCAGGCCAATGCTTTTTAAATGCATTCATTTTTTTCGAATCCTGAGAAAACCAACAAATATTTTTGAAAAATTTAAACGTAGAATGAAAGATTCTATTATTACCGAGGGCTGAAAGTCCCTTAGAATAAACAAAATGTTTTTTTAAATGAGGTATTTGAAATTAAAAATCACATTAAATTTTCTCATTTTTTTTTCACCCCTGTAACTTATTAAATTAAACATTATAGAAGTTTTCAGGGACGTTCGGAACTCAGTAATAATGTATTCTTTCAATTATACGTTTAAATTTTTCAAAAATACTTTTCTCTCAGGATTCGAAAAAAAATGAATGCAGTTAAAAGCATTGACCCGAAATTTTGCGCCTATGCTCTTAATCCGCTTTTTTTCTACCATTTCTTTATAATTTACTTTTTAAATTTGTGATCTCCCTTATCATCTTCAGCTTTTTCTACTATACGATTAGTTTGTTCATATCAAATGATGTATGGCTGTATTTTTCAGCTTCATATCAAATGATGTCTTACAAATTGCTATTTTATTTTTGCTGTTTCTCTTTCGTCATCTATTACTTCAGTTTTCTCTCTAATCCACTTCTTTGACCTCTTATTCTTTAGTTTTATATTTTTTATTTGCCTTTTCATAGTTTATTGTGTTTTCTTTATTCTGTTTTCGCGCAAAAATGATGGACTATGCTAAACTTGCGTGTATCGCCCCGTATATTCAAATGTATGTTTAAAAAGTGCCCATTTGTATTTAAAAGTTGACGGAAACAAGAGTTTTCTTTTTTAATTGTCTTACAATTTCATTCCATAAGTGGTTTTCACATTGTATAGTACAATATTACAAAATTTCCAAATTTCCTGTATTATTCATAACAGATACTGCATGATATATTACGTTATTGTTTAATTGTTTAGGAGCTTTTAAAAATATAGAAGTAAACAGAATATTTCATTAACAATAAATATTATGGACTGTGCTAGACTTGGGTAAATCACCCTGTATATTTAAATTTATGTTTAAAAAGAGCATGGTTATGTTATAAAGTAAACATAAATATGCTCTTTTTGTATTTCGTAAGGCTTAGGGTCGCGGCGGTTTTTGTAATTTTTTAAAATAAGGGCACTAACAATTTTATTCCCTAAATGGTTTCCACACTATATACAGGGTGTTTCAAAAAAAGGTAACCCCGTCTCTAGGGTAGGTAAAAAACTGAAAAATAAATGGGGTTTGCTTAGTAAAAAATTTTTGTAACGCCATCCGTTTTCAAGATACAGGGCGTTGAAGAAAAAAAAATTTTACGCATTTTTTACGATTTTGCCGAAACTACTGGCAACATTGTAATGAAATTTTATACGACTATGTTTTGGAAGCTGATACATCCCATGAATTTGTTTTTATATTTGATGCTCATAGAGGGCTCTAGTTACACAGATCGTACTAAGTATTATTCAATATAACTTTTTTAAGAGTATAATTATTATTAATCAAAATTTCAAGTAAACTTAAACATTATTCAATTTTACACGAAAAAGGTACTCTTGGTAAAACTCGATACTGTGTACCGTTTTCGGAATATTCTGATTTGAAAATTATAAAGTAATAATTGATGCTGGTATAAAATAGTTAGTAATTAAACAAAACTTACAAGAAGAAAATTAAATTAATGACTAAGAACATAAAATAAAATTCAATTAGAGTAATGATAAGGATGTAATTGCTGTTCTTTCAGTATCCGCCAAGTACTTGAAGAAGAAGTATTTGTTTGTCTTGCTATATTCCTTACGCTAACTGTTGGATCTTGATTAAGTAAATTTAAAATATTATTTTCTTTATTAATTGTTCTTGTTGTTCTTGGTCTACCAGAATTTATTTTATTTGGTCTCACATTCCCAGTTTCTCGACAACGTCGTTTAACTGCTTTAAATTTTTTTTTTACTTGGTAAGTTTCTTCTAGGAACCTTTTCTGCATAACGTGTCACAACTGCACTAAAACATCCTAAACATTCGCTTAAGGCTAATAACATGTCAGTGTATTCAACATTTGAGTACATTTTGATTTGATTTTACAAATAACAAGGTTTCAAAACTCTAATTATTGTTGATTTATCGTCATAACAATCAATAAATGTCCGATTTCCATGGCATACTTGGAGAAAATAGAGGTTTACCTATTAGAACTTTATTATTACTACCAGCATCAATTATTACTTCATAATTTTCAAATCAAAATATTTCGAAAACGGTACACAGTATCGAGTTTTACCAAGAGTACCTTTTTCGTGTAAAATTGAATGATGTTTAAGTTTACTTGAAATTTTTATTAATAATTATACTCTTAAAAAAGTTATATTGACTAATACTTAGTACGATCCGTGTAACTAGCGCCCTCTATGAGAATCAGATATAAAAACAAATTCATGGGATGTATCAGCTTCCAAAACATACTCGTATAAAATTTTATTACAATGTTGCCAATAGTTTCGGTAAAATCGTAGAAAATGCTTACAATTTTTTTTTCTTCAACGCCCTGTATCTTGAAAACGGATGGCGTTACAAAAATTTTTTACCAAGCAAACCCCAATTATTTTTCAGTTTTTTACCTACCCTAAAGACGGGGTTACCTTTTTTTGAAACACCCTGTATAGCAGATCTGTCGAAATCCCGAGTTTTTCTTTAAAAAAATCATAAACACCATAAAAAAATATGTAAAATAAACTGCTTAATGCAAAATACTATAAGTGCTTTAGCTTATGCAGGGTAACAAGATGTGCTCTTATTAATCCATGATTACTTCTTGTTTTGAAATTCTTCGCTGGTTATCATGTAGTCTGTTTCTACAAAGTTCAGACAGTGCATCAGCTGTTAGCTGTTGATCGCCAAACGCTTTTAACCTATGCTCGAATCGTCCTAAATCTCAACGAAGAGGAGGACAATTTTTCATCAAAAATTGTCATGAGCGATGAGGTTCCGAGTAAAAAATCCGTTTATCACCCACGAAGAGCTATTATATACCCGCTCAAAGTTACTGAGTGGTGTGCTATTTACGCTGGAGGAGTCATCGTGTAATTTTACTTTAAGAACGTCTCTGGTCAAAGACCACTGTGGACGTCGTTCGTTACAGAGCCACGATTACCGAATTTGTTCTTCATCAATTGGACTGAATTGGATAAATTGGGACTGGAGAACATGGCGTTTCAATAGAATGGTGCAACGGCGCACATTGCTCGAGCCAGAACCGATATTCTAAAGGAAGCATTTGCGGGTCGCTTAATCTCTCGTTTTGGCGATTTGCACTGGCCGGCCAGATCACCCTATTTAACCGTTCGAGACTTCTTTGTATCGGATTTTTTGAAGTCACCGGTTACGTGTGTTGCGTTCTGCACATACGATTATATAACGCGGTCATCAGGAATGGAAGAGAAGATATTATGTTCAATCTAGAACTCGCTGGTTTCTCCCTTTCGCCTTGGGTATATATGTTTCTATAGAAAAATAATAGACGAGTAGACTATATAGATTCATTTGAAATCAAATAAAAGCCCAAGACAAATATACATACGTTTAAATATAATAAAGATATAAAGAGCCACAAATTAATTGCGACGTGATAAATATGTTAAAATCAATATTTCTTTATAGCCAAGAATAAATTTACAAAAGAAAAGTGTATAAGCGACAATAGTTCAAAAGTGTGGTAAAATGAATCAACCTTTTTAATAAAGACACACAAAATGCAATCCAAAACACTTCAATGAAATAAACTGCGCGTCACGAAAAAGATGCCACCTAGAATTTTGTAAGAATTTTTCAATAACTTTAAGTTTATACAATTTATTCTATTATAACTAAACTCCCATAATGCAGAAACACTTTTAGCGTCTTTTAGGCACAGACAAACGGTTCCGACAGATCAATTAAGGGTAATAAGTTTGCTGAATTGATATCAGTTTTGATATCCCGGATATTCTGGATAATGGACTGCATCCCACGAACGACGACCAAGATCAGGCCCGAGAAGAATCGCGACGGCCAGAGAAGATCGTTCTTTGCAAAATCGGTTCTTTACGGCTAGATCAATCCAAAACCATTTTCAAAATGCTCACGTGTGACTTTAAGCACTTCTACCGTAAGAAGAAGGTTGAAAAATTTGGTCTAAGGGCTCGCTGTCCAGCAACAGGACCTGTTTAAACAGCAGCACATCGACAACGCCGACTACAGTTTGCTAAAGACCACGAGTATTGGACGATAGAAGATTGGAAAAATGTTTTGTTTAGTTAATGAGTCCAGGATGGTTCTTTATGGCTCAGATGGTCGCATCAGAACATACAGAAGACGTGAGGAACAATATGCTGCTTGTGTTCGACGAGTACGTGTTGCTTTTGGAGGAGGTTCGGTAATGTTTTGGGCAGGCATTTCATTCGAGGGTCGTACTGATCTCGTATTTATTAATAGAGGAGCGTTGAATGCACACCGATACATTACCGAAATTCTAGACGAGCACGTAATGCCTTTTGCTGGGTTTGTTAGCGAAAACTTTATTTTTATGCAAGACAACGCGCGGCCACAGGTTGCCAGGATGGTAACGCAATATCTGGAAACTGTCGGTGTGCCAAAAATGAACTGGCCGGCTCAAAATCCAGATTTGAATCCGATTGAACATGTTTGGAACCAACTCAAACGAAGGGTAAGCAACAGAAAACCTGCTCCAATAATTCGTGAGCAGCTTCGGTTGACGCTCATGGAAGAATGGAAAGCTTTGCATCAAAACGACACCCAGAATTTAATCAATTCAAATCGAATAAGGAGTATAATTCACAATAGAGGTGCTAATACACAGTATTAATAATCACGAATTAATTGTAGTTTTATAAAGAAAACAGAAAAAATGTACAATGTTAATTTTTTTCTATTTTTCGATAAAATCATTATTTTGGAAGCGTTATTTTTTTACATTTGTCATTTAAAAAATGATTGCATACTGCTTTAGAACATATTCTTAAACATTACACAAAGATCTAATGACAATCATTTTGTGGTATGATTCGTAATAATTAAAAAATGGCAAAACTTTTAGGTGGCCTCTTTTTCGTGACGCGAGAACCTGTCACTTGGCCGATATCATTTTCTCGACTTAATGGAATAAATTCTAATTGATTTCTAATGGTTAAAAGAAAGTGCCGTTGTAAGGGAATAAAATTGAACAATACCTGCCTATATACACTCTTATTTGCAGATGATCAGGCCGTCATAGCAAATAACAAGGAAAATATGGAATACATAATAAGAAAGGTAACTAAATTTGTGAACATTTGAACAGACACAGTAAATCTTGTACTAGATAACAACAAGAAGATAAAGATTGTTACAAATATCTAGAAAAAATATTCAATCGAGAAGGAACAGACTGCCAAGAAATTAACAACAAAATAATACCGAGGATGCTATAGGATGCTTTAACGAATTTTTATTTATTTTTCTCCGAAAATCTATTACCTATTTAATTTAGTAGATAATTTCATTTTTCTGTTCTTATTTTCCCTCATCTATTGTTGCTCGAGTGTCTCTATAAACATCTCTATTAAATTTCACTTTTTTTATGTTATATTAATCGTTGATCTTTCATAGTTTACATTATAGTTTATTTTTATGAACGAGAGAGTAATTAGCATAATTTTAACTGGTACCTTCGACCACTCCATGGGCGTGCTGAAGATTAATTGAAAAATTACTTTGAATAATTGTAAAAAATAAATGAATTATTTCAGTGTTATAAAGTGTTATGTGTATGTAAACAAAAGTGACCTCTTTTATCACACACTATATTAGAACTGACTGGCCTACATTAAAAAGAGTTTTAAAAATTCACTTTTTTTTTTAATTTTTAAAAATTACAAAAGAGAAAAAGAGTTTTTAAAACCGTCTAAGGTATGTTAAATAGAGGAATAAAAATATTAATATAAAACTTACAGCTACTTGTTACAAATCCAAATCAGATTCAGAAGATGAACTTTCAGAACCAAGATTTATAATAACTGGCTCGATCATTTTATCAGCAATATTGTCCAGCTTCCACATTTTTTCCTCTTCTTTAATAGTGTGATTTACTGCCTTTTCCCAGTTTTCAGGTTTTACATTATTTACGGCCTCCAAAAACAACTGTTTAACATCATGAATTTTAAAAGTCGTATTTTTTCTTGAAACTTCACTCTTTATCTGTGCCCATACCAGTTCAATCGGGTTTAATTCACAATGATATGGTGGGGATCTAAGTACTGTCATTCCACGATTTTTGGCAATTTCATCAATTTCGTATTTTTTAAATTTTTCTTTATGAAGGGCACACAACGAATAAAGTTCCTTTCTTATAGATCCGGGATGGTACGTAATATTTTTTGAACTCAGCCAATTCTGCTTTTTTTTAACCACTTGGTTATGGGCAGTCCTTCTATAAGTCTGGAGTGATAACTTGCATTATCCATTACTATTACACAGTTCTTAGGAAGAAGATCTATCATTTGTTCGAAACATTCTTGAAAGACATCAGCGTTCATGTCTTCATGGTAGTCACCGGTACGAGTTGATTCAAAAGTTAATAAACCACCTTCAACAAAACCGTCTAAACTGCCAATGTGTACTATTATCAGCCTGCGTCCCTTTGCTGATGGTGGGTTTAAACCAGTAGATAAGTTATTTACAAAAGCGTGCCTTTGACTTGTAACAGTTTCATCCTGCCAAAATTTATTTGGTGTATGACCCTCGTTGATCCATGTTTCATCAAGATAAAATATTTTTCTTTTTTGGTTTCTCATTTCCTTTATGGTTCTTATAAAATGTCTTCTCCATATGACAATATCGCTTCTTTCTAATAAAATAGACTTTCTGGGATTCTTTTTCCAGAGGAAGCCTATTTCTTTTAAAAGTTTCGATAACGTACTTCGACTCATTTCTGGGTAATCCTTATCATCTCGAACTGAGACAAGAACTTTATCCAATGTTGGAAATTCTTGTCTAAAGAAGAATTCATGCACTTTCCGTCGAAGTCCTTCTTTAAAATGATATTCTATTTGAAATTTTGGTTTCCCTGGAGCATTACGTGGCATTTGAAAACTACCACATTTCTCTTCTTTAATAACTCTGTAAATCGTAGATTTCCCAACACCAAGTGTACTGCTAACTAACTCAACGGTCTCATCAACACTTTCACATAAACGTTTGTCTGTTAATGATTTAAAACAATTAAATATTAATGTTTTTTCATTAACTGTTAAAGGACCAATTTTTCGGCGTTTACACGGCACTTCCAAATTTTCCATAATACTAGTATACACAATAAACTGCACCTTGCAACTAAAAGTACCTACTAAAAGTACCTACTTTTAGTGAACTGTTAAGAATTTTGAATACGCCACTTGGACCTTCCTACAAAATGGAAAAACCCACTATCACATTTTCTGTTGAATAAGTTTATCTAGTCAATTACTGTCGTAGATTCCTGGAATTAAAGAATTAAATGTTTGATTGTTGAAACAATTACTTCGTGGAATGCACTCATTTCAGATAAAATAAAACGTTTTATTTTATCTAAAAAATTAAACTTTATTTTGCAAATAGGTTACTTATTAAACTTTTATTGGTTATATATAACCAATAAAATAAACATCTTACATTTCTTGCAAATTCATTAGTACCTGTTAACCTCCATCACTCCGACACTGGCAACCTTATTTAGGGATTAGTAACCCTCACAACTATTGTATTCTATTCTGCTCCAACCTTTATACCTGGTGGTCATACTCAATTTAAAATTGTTTTCCTATATACTTCTATAAACTTGTTGACAAATATCTGTTTTTCATTAAGTCACCCGTATCAACAGTTTAGGGATTTGCATACATAATTTATTGTTTTATTACTCTCTCATACATAAAAATACACTATAATTCTTGCAGAAATAAAATTCTTACTTCTATGCGCATTTTATGAAATTCACAAATTTTGTTTATATCAATTAACAGTTTAATTTGTTTTTCGATAAAATTGGAAAAAACCGCTACAATGAGCTGGTAAAATAAACAATTCTATAACGACTTTTAACATCAAAACAGAGAAAGTTCACCTTCTCAATAAAGTTTATTTTTACAAACAAAAATATCCGGCGAGGTATCGGGATTTTGTAACTTTTATAATCCAAAATCCAAACTTGCCATGTTTTAAAAAGGAAACGATATATCAAATCAAATATCGTTTATTTATTTTTGGTAGACCGAAAAATTTCCGAAGCAGCGGACCATCATTTCAGCTGTTACTATTTGTCAGAAAAGTTAAGGGAAGACTTCCACTTGAAAAAATAATACCATAACGCGCCAAGACGACAAATCGCTACTCGATGGATGTAATATGGAAAAATAAAGAATGAAACGATCGACGAGTCAAAGATGAAACGGTTTTATAAACATTTGACTGCGATTTCTGATGGCAATAAGCATGAACGTAGAAACGCAGGGGTTTAATAAGAATAATCCTCATGTCAATCAGGCTATTGGTTATTTAATGGAAGTAGCATATAAAAATAAAAAAACATAATTTGTTTGCTTCGTAATGAAAAGTTATATTTAAAGTACATAATATTTCTTAGTTTTATATTTCACCTTACAGATTTTTCGTCTCTTTCTAAATGAAATATATAAATATTAAACATTTAAAAAACGCGTTTTCCACATCAAAAAGTCAACACCAATATATCTCCATCATGACGTACCAGTAATATTGCCAGTGATACCACAATATTAACTCAAACTGGTCCTAAAAGAAAGGCTGCTAACCGTAACTACAATCCCGACTACATAGCATATGGATTTACATTCATTGAAGAATTTGGTGTCACTTTGGAAGTGGAACTGGAAGACACTTTGAAACAAAGCATAAAAATTTGGCCGGAAAACATGTAGACTTCTTTAAGAGGAAGGAGACGGGCCTAAAATCGTCAAAAAATATCCTTATGTCATACTCAACTTATGATAAAGCTACTTTGAAGGCGTCATATCAAACTTTCACTTAGAATCGCAAAAACCAAAAAACCTTTTTCTGTTGGTGAGGAATTAGTTTTACCATGTATCGTAGATGCAACTAAAGCAATTTTAGGTGATAAATACGCTAATCAAATGCAAAATATTCCTCTTTGCAATGACACCGTTAGTAGGAAAATTGAATATATGGCATCAGATGTTGAAACCCAACCTCTAAAGAAAATTTATTCCTCAAAGATTTTTGCTGTACAACTTGATGAATCTACAGATATTACCAATAAAGCTATTATTCTTGTTTATATACGATTCATGGATAAAGACAACAAAAAATTATTTAAGGAGTTCCCGACCTCGATTGAGTTGCAAGGTAATACAACCTGAAGACATTTTTAAATCTATTTACGGATATTTCACACTTAAAAATCTTTCTTGGAAAGACTGTTGGTGGAGAGGGTAAATTTGTTACCTAACATTCCACATTTAAGAGAGGCGTTGTTGAACACCTGATTGTTTCAAAATATTTATCAAGGACCACTGAAGCAATAACACACTATTCGTATTTTTCCTTCGATTTATTTTGTAATGAACTTTAGGGCTGATTCAACATTGAAATTATCGCATTCTGACTAAACTAGAGTAAATTCCAGAGTTGATGAATGAAAGGAGAAAAAACAAAACCATCAATAAGACGCGCTATAAACAGCTTCAAAACCAAATAAGAAGAAAAATTAGGGAGGTTAAAGAGACCTACTTCTCTGAAAAATGTAAAGAAATAGAAGAACTTCAAAACAGATATGACAACTTCAACCTACATAAAAAAGTCAAAGAACTAGCCGGAGTAGGAAATAGAAGAACCTCAAATATATTGCTCGACAAAAATGGAAATATTATATTGGAAACAGAACAAAAACTACGACGATGGAAAGAGTACATCGAAGAATTATTTCATGACCAGAGAGAAGCTAGTACATCTGTAGATAGCCAAACGGGAGATGTAGGTCCAGAGATAACCAAATCAGAGGTTAGTCAGGCATTAAACTCAATGAAAACCAATAAATCTGCTGGTCCAGATGAATTACCAAGCGAGCTACTAAAGTTGGTCAACGAGAAAAACCTGGACATAATAGTAGAACTGTTCAACGCTATCTATACTACGGGAATCATTCCTAGAGAAATGTTGACATCAGCATTTGTGTGTTTGCCAAAGAAAGTGAATGCCAAAGAGTGTAGTGACTATCGAACCATAAGCTTAATGTCACATACCTTGAAAATTCTCTTGAAAATTATCCACGCCAGAATACACTCTAAACTGGAGCTGGATATTAGTGACACTCAATATGGGTTCCGCAATGGTATGGGTACCAGAGAGGCATTATTCTCCTTCAATGTGCTGACACAGAGATGTTTGGATGTTAACCGTCCTCTTCACGTCTGTTTTATAGACTACAATAAAGCGTTTGATAAAGTAAAACATGATCGACTCCTGGAAATTCTAAAAAATAAAAACCTAGATGAAAGAGATTTAAGGCTAATAACACACCTCTATTACAATCAGCGAGCAATAGTAAGAATCGAAAAAGAAACATTTGAAGAAATGGAAATAAAGAGAGGAGTCAGGCAAGGCTGCATTCTATCACCTCTATTATTTAACGCCTATTCTGAAGAGGTAATTCGAGAAACTCTGGAAGATGAAACAGTCGGCATAAGAGTAAATGGAGTCTTAATTAACAACATCAGATATGCAGATGATACAGTAATAATAGCCGATAGTTTACAAGACCTGAAAAGACTCATGAGCAAAATAGTCATGTGTAGTAGGGAGTACGGACTCTCTCTTAATGTCAAAAAGACGAAGTTTATGAAAATTTGTAAAAACAACTATAATACTAACGAAATCTTGATAGTAGAGGGCCAGCAGATCGAAAGAGTAAAAACGTACACTTACCTAGGAACACTTATAACAGAAAATAATGACTACACGACAGAAATCAAAGTCAGAATCGAAAAAGCACGTTCTAATTTTATAAAAATGAAAAAGGTCCTATGTGGCAAAGATCTAACATTAGCTCTTAAAGTACGCCTAACAAAATGTTACGTATACAGTGTACTATATTATGGAGTGGAATCATGGACGTTAAATCTAGATACCATGAGACGACTTAACGCCTTTGAAATGTGGACCTATAGATGAATTATGAGGGTTTCCTGGGTAGATAGAGTTACAAACAATGAAATACTGAGAAGAATAGGCAAAGAAAAGTAAATTGAACTTACAATTAAAGAAAGAAAGCTAGAGTATCTCGGACATGTGATGCGGGGCGATAAGTATGGCATCCTGCGACTCATAATGCAAGGAAAAATAGATGGCAGAAGAAGCATCGGAAGAAGACGAATTTCATGGCTGAAGAACCTGAGAGAATGGTTTGGATGCAGCTCAAAACAACTATTTAGAGCTACTGCCTCAAAAATTAAGATAGCTATGATGATTGCCAACCTCCGTAGCGGAGATGGCACCTGAAGAAGAAGACTAAACTAAAAAGAGTTGTACAAATATAATTAGCTTTACATGCTGGGAGGCAGTAACAAAGATACATTGAGATACAGAGAGAAACAAAACGGTTTACGGTTTAACACAAAACAATGGTTCTACAAGCGCATTTTTCACTTACGCACCACGCACTTTTGGGGATCGACAACCCCGTCACCACTGGCCGAGAGACAAACTCGCACTATGCTTGTGCTTGTCCTAAACTAAGTCCTTAAGGCGGAGTGAGGATAGATTATGACGGAGAGAGGATGACAAACAAATTAACACGACAGGTGACGCACAATTTGATACAATAACTAAATACAATTACAATATTAAATAAGTTGTTTTTACAACAACTGTGTAGGGCTTTGCTCTGATGGTGCCGCGGCAATGACAGGCCACAAAATATGCTTACCAAGTTTTGTAAGGAAAGAAGGAAACCGTGATATTGTTTTAACACCTGTATTATTCATCGCGAAATGCTTGCTACCAAAACATTAAGTCCCGACCTAAACAAGGTTTTGACTACTGTGGTAAAGGCCGTGATCTTTATAAAAAGTAATGTTCTTAGTTCGAAATTGTTTGCTTCGTTATGCGAGGACATGGGATCCATCCATTCCTATCTCCTTCTACATACCGAAGTTCGGGTATGGCTGTCCAGGGGCAGGGTTTTAGCCAGATTTTATGAACTTCGAGAAGAAGTATGTATGTATCTTGATGAAAAAAACCTGATTTACCGGAAACACTGCGTGATGGAGAATTTATGGCCCAGTTAGCTTTTTTAGCAGATATTTTTGAACAGCTCAACATATTGAATCTAGGCCTGCTGGGACCATCTAAAACCGCATTTGACCTTTGGAACAAATTATTTCATTTAAGAAAAAATTGTTGCTATAGGAGTCCTAAGCTGGAAAAGGATCGTTTGAACTGTTCAACTTGTTTTCAGATTTTATCTCTGAAAATGAAGGCTTAAATGAAGATGTTTTACATTCACTGGCTAAGTCCTACATTAAATCACTTCAAGATTACTTTGAAAAGTACTTCCCTGCTGACACAGATGTGAGGAAAAATAGTCTGTGGTTGATTGATCCCTTTTAGCTACCCACGATAATAATCTGTATATTCAGGAAAATGAAACTTTGAAAAAGAAATTGAAACTTTTTCTTCCTTTTTATTCTACTTATCTCTGTGAGGCATCATTCTCAACATTATATGTCATCAAGAATAAACTCAGAAATAGGTTGCTAAATTTGAATGCTCCTATGAGAGTGGCGTTAACTTCTTTCGAGCCAAATATTGAGAAACTTTCAAGTGAGAAGCAAGACCAAGGGAGTCAATAACATCTTAATTTGGCGCTATCTATGACTTTTATTTTGTTTTTATATGTCTTTTGTCTTTCATTATGTATCTTCTTTTTTATTTTGTAAATAATTTGGACACGTAGTAAGGAGAGACCGATATAATATTCTTCAACTTATTATAATGGGTAAAATCGAAGGACGCAGAGGAATTGGTAGAAAGCAGGCCTCTTGGTTGAAGAATATCAGGGAGTGGACAGGAATAAAGAAAGCTGAGCAACTCTTTAGAATAGCTCGAGACAGAGACAGTTTCGCCATGTTAATCGCCAACGTCAAGGGGACTTGATAGGGCACGTTAAGAAGAAGAAATAATAAATTCATTAGTGAAACTTCAGTGTTCATCTCATGTTTACCTATTATTGGGAAATATTAATAATAATATTTACGAGGTCCGCCAAGAATTCTGAAAGGTACAAGTGGTCCTCAGTGGTGAAAAGGTTGAGAACCATTGAACTAGATGATAAGCTTAATGAGGTTGCATTTGCCTGATTCACAGCTTCTGGTGAGATCCCAACAAAGTATTCTTTATCACTATCATCTAGTTTTTCAGTAATAATACTCCTTTCAAAATATGCCAGAATTAATTTTGCTATTTTGCTCACGGCTACTAGAATTATTTAATTCCAGTAGCCGTGAGCGCGAATATTTAAGGCATTTTTATTTGTGTTCTCAAGATGAAATGATCGTGGTTAACGGCATTAAAAAACATTTTCTAGACAGTTCGTGATTGAGCACATAATAAATATTATAGTTGAAAACAATATAAAATACACATTGTCTAAAACGTAATATCAATTCGCAGAAAATGAAGTCACAGATAAACATTAAGTCGATGTGAATGTTTTGTTTTTAGTGATTACAAAACGCTGTCTTACAAGTGATTATCATATGAGTGCAATAAATAACTAGTTTTTCACTAAATATTTTTCAATCAATTTTCGGTTATTGCATGTACGTACAAAAATAATTTTTAACACTAAAATTTCTGAAAACCTTTGTTCTTATTTGAATAAATATTCTCATTTTTTCATATTTTCGGCTATTTTATTTTCTGGGCATATGTTAAATTTTGATCGTACCTCATCAAGTTGATAGATGAATGTATCACGTCCAGATATAAATGGCTACCGTTCCCATACACAAAAAAGAAAACCAATCTCTGATGGATGTAATACTCCTTATAGAAATGCTTGAGATTTACTACGCTATATATTTATAGATTGCCCCAAGAACAAAATTGCTCTTCACTTATCGAAAATGTTTAGCTTGCCCTCCGATAAGAATTTTAAGGGCGGAAAGCAAGAAAGTCAAATCAAAAAAGCGTCGTGCCTGATTTTATTCAACAAGGGCTACTGCCTACACGTTGACTTTTTTAAAAGACGAAAAGTCAAGGAAAACATTAATTTATATTAATGATAAATATTACAACAACAAAGGATGATAACGATGCGTTTTATAGAGATATCCTCAAATATATAGTAGATAATAAAAAACGCTTAATAGTGTGTATTATAAGCGTCTTTAATTCAAAAACTGTATAAAAACTAAACGAAAAAAAAAACACAAAATAGGAAATTTTGGTTATGCGAAGGAATAATGCGCAGCACAACATGTACAAAATTAATTTATTCAATAAAAAAATATAAAACGAAATGGATCTGGATAAGCCCTAATGGAAAATTATGACCGAAGTAGATCACATCTTCAAATCCTCTTCTTCTTTTCTTCTACTTTTTATACAGACATGACTCTGTCTGTTTTTTAATGTGTGTCACGAAGTTATCGTTTCATCGTTTTCGTGGTATTCCTATTAGCATATCTAATCATCACATTATCTAGCTATGGAAAGCTCAAAACAGAAGTGAAATATCAAGTGAATATAGCAAATAGAGAGACGCTGGTTGCCTGAATGAAGCAATATAGAGATATAAGAGTATCGCAAAAGAAATGACAGGCAGAATTTACAAAACAGTCATCAGACCAATAATGACATACGCGACAGAAACACGACCTGACAAAGAGTGGACGAAAAGAATATTAGAAACAGCAGAGATGAAAACTCTAAAAAAGTTACAACAATTTAAGGTAATCAAAAGACTGATATGTTTTTTGTACACACTTAGGACAAGTCAAAAGAAAAGGCAAAAAAGTATTTTTGAAGTGTGTATATTTTTTAATAATTCCTAGCTGAGCGCTTTCGGCTTTACAAAGCCATCATCGGAGCTATGGTCAATTTATAAATACCACTACAATGGAGAGATCTCATTTCCTTATTTGTTGAAATTTTGATTTTTTAAATTACTTAGTTGTTAAAAATTCTTAAAAAACATACAAAAAACCGACACTGGACTTCACAGACACATTAAAATTTTTTGTCATGGTACGGGTGTAAGAACCCGACCATTGTTTGCTATGAGGAGGTAGACAGAATAGATGATGAGGAGGTAGACTATTCTTGATGACTTTAAAATGATATTGCCAATATTGTTGAGTTGCGCTCCTGGGACGACTTTACTTATAAGATAGTTCATTCGATTACATGAAATCAACTTTAACTTGAGGATATCCGTCAGAAAAAATCATAGCATATAATTCGTCTTTAAAAAGACAAACACATGATATGATGACAGTAAAATTCTCCTGTTAGTGATTCCATAGTAAATTATGAGGGAAAAACCAGGAAAAAAACCTCATAATACTATCCCGACATGGTAAGTATTTGTTCGTGCATTTAGTTTACCTTCAATAAACACAAAAATTCTGATTTTATATGTTTCGTTATTTAAAAAACATAAATGATGTATCTCTATATGTTACTGACTTACTAATACTGGTATTTTCTTATTAATAATTTCCTCTTTCAATATTGGTAACCTAGACTACTACATTCTACTAGATCCTACTACATTCTGCCGAGGAATTTGCTACACAATTGGCCTCATTTAGCATAATTAAAGCCGCTTCTTTGATTTTTCTTTTTTTACCATCCGACTCTTTTAGGACTACATTTGAATTATTCCATTGAACCCTACGTTCATTATCCCATGCGTGTTTACATATTTAAGATCTATCAAATTCTCTATTTTAATATAAGACTGATGTTCACTTATTCTAACATTTAATGGCCTTGATGTTTCACCTACATACCTTAGGTGTTTTGTGTTTGAAGAGACAGAAATTTAAAAAATAAAAAAAGCTCTGAGTTAATAATGAAATGAGAGAAACAAATAAAGCGTAGAATTAAAGAGTTTAAGAATTTTAAATACCAATTTAATTTTATATATATATTTGTGTCTCTTTTTATATCTGACAAGAAATATTTTTGCTTTTTCCTGTTAAATATTAATCTACCAGTTGAAGTACAACCAGCGTTCTTATGATTAGCGTGTCGGTAAACTGAACATGAATGAATATAGCAACAGAAAAAAGTCTAGACATATTAGTTTCTATTTTTGAGCTCATACCATTTCCTACTATAAATTTAGTCAAGCTGTGAAAAGATAAACAAATAAATATTGCAAATCTAGAACAACTCAAAAAGAACTTCGAAATAAGAAATGCTTTACATTTTACAAACAATGTACTTGAATACTCTTCGCTTCATTGATTACAAATTTAAAATTTCACGCTGATGTTTTAAAACTTTTGGACAACTATAGAAGTTTGGTTATAGAAACAAATAAATGAGAAATATTATGAATATGATATAGAGACCCACATGATTTTCATAGATTATAAACAGGTATTTAATAATCTGAAAGAGTCGACGGTTACGAAAGTGGTAGGCCAAATAGGAACACAACAAAGTTTTAAAACTGATAGACATTGTAGCATGTAGCGACGATGAGTTTGAGGTTGATGCTGGTAAACGCTCTGATCAATGGCAACACTGTTACACAAATCAAAATACTAATGTCCGGGCTTCAGTGTTGTAGAGGTGTCTTGGACAGGGTTCGTCAGAGCTAGACGGCTAGACTGCAAGTGATTAACGAGGGAGATAAATATACTGTAGAAAAGGAAAGAGAATAACATTTCGGAAAGGAACAGGGAAACCTAGTCGGTACAGAAATAAATCGGGAATGGACATTAAGAGGAAATTGTCAAATTGACGAATTTGGAATGTGTCACCCGGTATGCGTTGAAGTAATATAATGATACTAAACAGTAACAAAGAGGTAGTAAGAGGTACTTATATCTTGCGGCAGACTATATTAACGAGCCATTTATATTATACACACAAGGAATATTGCTGAATATAACCTTAGATAAGTATCTTGTAATATTTGTATATAGAACTAACTTGCTTATTGATCATAGTGAATGATCAGATAGCAATAATCATAAGATTCCTGTTGGAGTTTTATTAAATAAAAAAAAATTATGAATTTTTTAATAGATAATATACTAAAGAGAAAACATTGTAAGACTAATAAAAGCACAGAGGATTGGGTGGTATTGACCACCAGGTCCGCAATTTCAGTTGCGCATTTAGGAAAGTATAAAAGCCAACTCAAATAGGATTAACGGACACCAGAAGAAAAAAGACCAAAAGGAAAACTAACTCAAGAGACGATATCAGGACCAAGTTAAACCAGATTTAAGAACACTGGAAAGAAAGAACTGGACACAGATACTACTGGATAGAGCATCTTAGAGCCAACTGATTAACAAGGTCAGAAACTTTCAGCACCTATAAGCAGACGTATCGATTGGAAAAACCAATAGACGGATCCACCATTACAAACAGATCTAAAAAGTTCGTCAGAACTTCTAGAATTTCTTTAGTAATTTATAGCTTGTAAATAAAAATAGAAACTTGGAATACTGCGTAAAATTTTGTTGGTGTTTAAGGGCGCTCTTGATATTCATTTCATGAGATTGAGCCCTTTCAGCGATTACTTTTAATTATCATATTCTGACAATTAATAAAGCTGAGGTTATAGAAAAAAGAGAATTATTTATGTTGGGCATAACCAATAGAGGTATTTAATAACCAATTCATATATTCTTCGAAATAAATATTAATTACCAACTTTTATTTCAGATGTAGAAGAGCTATCAGCAAGGCTGAGCCTTATGGCAGCTGCATCCAGCGAAAACGAACTTCTCAAAGAAGCTGGATTGAAACCATCAACTCCCGAAGAAGCTGGAACCTACCTCAATAACACATGTGTTTATTTAGAGCAACTACTTAGTGGTTAGTATCATTCTTATAAAGTTTAAAATATTTTATTAATAAAACGATCATCTATTAGTTACGAAAATTTCCTCATTAATGATCCATTAAATACATTCATTTATTAACCCATTAACTGCCAATTTTTCTTTTCTTGCTAATATCGATTTTTTGAATACTGATGTATAATTATTTGACAAAAATAGACTCCATTGGTATGTATTTATAAAATCTGTCATTTTTTGACGTTTTTTATCGTGGATCCCCAATTGGGGATCATGGCATATACTATGCTTAATAATAACATAAGTACAAGGTTAGTGCAAGGTATATTTTTATTACAAAATATTGACAAAAAGCAATTAGTTTGAATGCCAAGCAACTACACATTCTACATGTAAACCAACATTACATTTAGAACACTGTTTTCTTACATTCGATTTGCAGACCGCACATTTCCTTTGCTTGCCTTCGGGAGTCCTTTCAAGATAATGTCCAACTGGATCTCGTCTCACTGGTTCAGGCACACGTTTTTGAGATTTCATTTTTAAAGATGGTCTTCCAAGCTTTTTTGGGTCTGAAAGTGAATTCACCCTTAAAAGAGCTTTGGCTACAGCTCTCCTGAAATCAAGTAATGGAACACTACCATTTGCAATAGAGTAGACTGCGTGAGCATTTACTAGAGCCATATCAATAACGTTTGTAAATAAGGGGAAATACCATCGCTTTGCTCTAATTTTAATTCTATATTTTTGGATATTCCAATCTAATTTGTCTACTCCCCCCATATATTTATTGTACTTAGCTATAACATTGGGCTGAGGCAAAAGTATTTCTTTTTTTTCCGTTCGCGACCATCTAGCGACTTTGGCTATTGGCAGGACCTCTTCATGATTTGACAGGAGTTTGACACAGCTATTGTCTTTCCACACTACCGCAAATATATTGTTTGTTTGGTCAAAACGGTAATCAAAAAATCCCCGCTTCTCTTTTTTTACCTCATTGTCAGATGTCAAAGGACAACGGCCCATTCGGTTACTGCGCACTGTTCCAGAAGCGCAGACCTTCTTATCAGATAGCTCTCTCATAAGTTCATAGCTGGTAAAAAAGTTATCAAAGTAGAAACAATGCTCAGAGGGATTTTCGATAACCTCCATTTTTTTCAAGATTACAGAAGATCCTAGACTAACACTGGCAGCAGTATCGGCTTTTTTACCTTCGTATACCTCGGTATCGAAACAGAAACCTGTCTCTGAGCAGCACATCGCCCATTGTTTGAAACCAAATCGAATGGGCTTTCCCCTGATAAATTGTTTCAGGTAATGATGACCAAAATACCGCACCATTTGCTCATCAATACTCAGGTTGCTACTGAAAACTCCAAATCTCATGCATAATTTATTGAACCTGTCTATGATGGGTCTTATTTTATAGAGCTTATCATGCTCTTCCGGCTTGACAGGTATAAGTGAATTGTCATTGAAATGTATGTTTCGTTTTATTTCTAGGTAGCGATTTCTAGACATACATGTTCTTACAATTTGGACATTTAAATCTTCGTCTTCTGACCAATACATTTGTTCTTGTGGGAGAGAATGATATCCAGTCAATATGAGTATGCCTAGAAACTTTCTCAGACAATTTACAGAAAAAGTGAACTCATGCCTGTTGTTCTGGGCTGCATAAATCACACTTTGCCTAACAATATAGGTCATTAGTTCTTCATCAAAGAATAACTCAAAAACTTCGGCTGGTGATTTACCGCGAATTTCATCTTTAATTTTTTGCCGACGGATATCGCATGCCGATTGAGCTTCATTTGGATCAGCTAATACACTAAAATTGGCTTTTTCTACCTTTTTCCAGGCTGGAGGTTGACTGGTAGCAATTTTAGATCTCTTGGGCGCTTGGGCAGTTGTTTTCGATCTTACCCGTTTTGAAGTAGAACAGCTGGGCTGCGGCTGATCAGATTGGGGTATCTTTTTAACATCCGTGAGGCCGTGAAGCTCAATATCTCCTGGAAGGTCTAGGGGAACGGAATCACCTAAGACATCCTCATCTAGATCCTCAGAATCTGTCACGCAGTCTACGCGGTCTGGTGGAAGTTCAACGATGTCGATATGGGTATATTCACTTTCATCAATGTAGACATGATTTTCTGGATCATCTATGTAAGCCTCAAGCTCTTTCAAGGAGCGGAAAGGTTTGGAACTCATAATCTAAAAAAAAAGAAAAAAATATTACATGTGCCATGGTCCCCATTTGGGTATCGGAACACAAAAGGACCCTACAGCCACATTTTTATTATTTTTTGTGTGGCTGTATCTTTTTTGTATGCTTAAGACTCTAGTCTATCCACACTTTATAAACAAAAAACTCTTGTCAAAACTTATCTATCAAAAAATAATAATGAAAATATAGGTATGTAAAAAGGTCAACTTACCAGCCACAAATTTTCACAAAAAGCTAAATATTTCAATATTTACGCCACCAAAATATCGTAAACCAACAAAACCACACACGTGAATGTTCAAGGAACAAAACATAACCTAAACTAACAGAGTTTCATAATATGCGTAGTTGCCAAACGGTACAAAAAGCGAAATCCCCAAATGGGGATCATGGCAGCTAATGGGTTAAAGTACAATTAGTTAAATTTTAATTGACATGCTAAAATCTGGGGGTAGAAAATTTCTGCAACATATTATTGATATTTGTAATAAAATTCATAATATATAATTATACAGCTATTATTATTTCATTAAAATTATAAAATGTATGCATATCGCACAAGCTGTTTCTCAATTGTGTCATTTTAAAAATATCTCAAAAGTATTTAAACCACTAATTAGTGCTATGTACCTAGCTTCTCCCTTATTTATTTAAATCTTGAGTGTATCCAATTAGTGGTCCATCAACGGCGTGTATGCACTCTCATTTTGACATACAAGAAAAAAGAAAAACACGTCGAGTAATACGAGTTACAAATCTTTCAGTGGAGTCTGTTTCCAGTTAAAACACTAGCGAAACAACAAATCTTGTTTCAAGTGTATAAAATCCAGACACAAGTAAACATGATAATTTGGTTTTGATTAGTTCCAATTGTCCGGTAATGCTGCTCTGCTAACTCAACGTGAGTGCTGGATACTTAATCGTGAAGTATTTGTGGTAACGCCAAATTAATGACAAATATATTTTACTATTTTACTCGATAAAATAGCAGAAAATGTACATTAAGTTCACACAAATTTATTGCAATACTCCTTTATTTATCTATTTTGTTTTTGTTTGAAATTTTTTTTTCAATATTCTTGTATTTCCTATCATTTTTAATTGTATTCTTTATTATCTTTCTCTCTATAAACAATTTTTCTTGTTTAATGGCATACCTCTATGGAATATTGTCGTTCCCATCCTTTGAGCGGTCGGCCAATAATTCCTCTACCATTTGGTGATCTATCTCTGGCTATTTTGATCAGTGTGATCTTCTCCATTCTACGTTTAGTCCAGGTGCTATCTGTTTTATGTTGGGTATATAGCATATAAACACAGTTTCCTAAATCGTTCCGAAATATTATTACAAATGATAAAATTTCACTATGCGTGAGTTGTAAAATGTGGGCTATTAAAAAACTATTAGTTTTAGAATAATTACGAATGGACATATAAGTTTTTTAAGTAAATTTTTAATAAGATACTATTATAAAAGTTATTATATTTATTGAAAAAATACTTAAAGACAAAAAAACAGTTAAAAAAAGGTTTTTTCTGGGAGTTTATTTCGCAAAATAAAAAATCAAACATAGTATCTTCTTGTTTGAAAAAAGAAAATTTTAATCATCATACGAAAATTCATTAAAATAGATTCAATGTCTATTTTCAAAATTTAAAAAGTGAAACTTTTAAATACTTGAATTTTTTGCATATAAAAGAACTTTCAAGATTTCAAACTCACTTTGAAAAATAAAAATCCGTCAATTAGAAGAGCCCACCATTGATGTTCTTCGTCTACCAGGACCACGATTCCGTTGGATCTTTCCCTGAATGATCAGATGTAAAAGATCATATTTTTCAGGGTGTCTCATAATATGACCGAAGTATTCCAGCTTGCATTTCTTTATTATATTGACTAGTTATGTTGTTTGGCTCAGCCGTCTAAGGACCTCCTCATTTCTAACTCTGTCGACCCAGCTTATTTTCAATAGTCGTCTGTATACCCACATCTCAAAGACTGTCAAGCGTTTAAGCATAGCCTCAGTTAGAGTCCACGCTTCCACTCCATACAGCAGGACAGGAAAGATGTAGCAAGATGTCATACGAACTCTAAGGTCAATGCTAAGATCGTGACTGCAAAGTACGTTTCTCATTTTTACAAAGGCAGCTCGGGCTTGTTCTATTCGGCTTTTAATTTCTGCGGTTGGATCCCAGCTCTCATTGATATTACTGCCGAAATACACGAGTTTCTCTACTCTGTCCAGTGTGGCATCTCCGACTTTTATACCGTCATCCTGTATATAATTTTGTTTGCTAACTATCATATATTTAGTTTTCTTAACATTGAGTTTTAATCCATACTGATCACAAGTCTGTTTTATTTTGTTCATTCGATTTTGAAGGTCTTCTCCGCAATTGGCAAGGACTAAGGTATCGTCGGCATATCTAATATTGTTGACGGTTACTCCATTCACAATAATACCTTCGGCGAAGTTAAAAAGTAAAGGCGACAATATACAGCCTTGTCTCACACCTCGTTTTATATTTATTTCATCCAACAGTTCTTGTTCAACCTTTATTCTTGCCACTTGATGCCAGTATAGATTTGTAATAATTATTTGTAGATCTTTATCGTCCAATCAAGCTGTTTCCACTATTTCTAGCATTTTGTTATGTCGGACTTTGTCAAAAGCTTTTTCAAAATCGATTGCACAAATGTACACATTTTGATTTATATCTCTGCATCTCTGTACTAGCACCTGTATACTAAACAAGGCTTCTCTTGTACCCAAGCCACTCCTAAACCCAAATTGAGTATTGCTAATTATGTCCTCTAACAGCGTGTAAATTCTGCTGTGTATTACTCGCAGGAAGATCTTCAAAACGTGACTCAACAGACTTATTGTCCGATAATCACCGCATGTCTTTGGACTATGTTTCTAAGGTATTGTGACAAATGTCGACTTTAGCCAATCATTTGGTAATGTTCCCAGTGTCCCAAAATTTTGATTTTATGCGTTCAAAATCACGTCTCGCTTAAAAATTTCAATTATCTCCGCTTCTGTTGAGCCAGTTTTGATGTTTTTTTTTTAATCAAGGTCTCACGAGCTAAAAAAATAAAATATCGCATTTCAAATGTATGCAAATAGGTATTAATAAAATTTATAGGTCCTTTAAATAACCAAATATTATTTACCGTAAAACTAGCTTTATTTATCGAACATATTTATTTATTATAAGGATGGTTTGCACATGAAATGATCTATTCTTCATTATTTATTGTAATTATTATTATTATAAGTTCAAAAAATTATGTAAACTTTAAATAAATATATAATATAAATTATGAAAAATCAGCGAGTTTTGATTCAAATTACAAAATTTTTAGTACTGATAGCTATATACTATTAAAAGTAATAAAATCCGTTTTTACCTCAATTTAACTAAAAAATATAAAACATATATTATTTTTATTATAATTAAATTATATTCCATTATATATTTATTATTCCACTCTAGTCTTTTTGGCTAAGTATTATATTCTTCACTACTTCTTCATCGGTGATCGCTTCGTCTTCTAATTAAAACGCATTTTTGTTTTGTTCAAGAAATTCTAGTAAGATATCCTGAATTTCTATTTCTTTTACTATCTTCTCCTCACAATCAAATCAATGTGCACCTTGATTTCCATAGATGACATGGAAATTATTGCATTTTTTTGCATAATTGGCCTTGGCAATGAATACAATAATCAGATCATTTTAAACTATATTTATGTTGGAACTACATGTTTTGGAACAGTATTTTTTGCAGTACCAGCTAATCGTTTTAAAAGAAATTTTCTGATAGTAGCATCTGTAATTATCGCATAGGATCTAATCTATTTTTTGCAAGCTCCCAACCCCACTTTGTAGAATTCAAATTATTACTCAGCCACTGTTGAACTTAATACTATATTCTATAACAGTGTTGTTCTGCTGCAGATTAAATAGATGAAAGAATTGAAAAATAAAAAGTTCTTTTTCTTCTTAATTCTTTCTTAAAACATAAATATCGAAAGTAATCATTTTAATTTTAAAACTTCTTCTTCTTTAAGATCCATCTTGTATCGAAGGTTAGAAATCATCATGGCTATGCGGACTCTGTTGACTGCCGCTCTAAAAAGTTTTGCACTACTGCATTCAAACCATTCCCTCAAGTTCTTAAGCCAGGATATTCTTCGTCTTTCCACATTTCGCTTTCCTCGGATTTTGCCTTGCATAATAAGTTGTAATAATGCATATTTTTACCCTCTCATCACATGTCCTAAGTACTCAAGTTTTCGTCTTTTGATAGTTAATATTATTTCCGCCTTATTTCCTATCCTTCTAGTTACTTCCACGTTTGACATTCTGTGACCCATATACAACGCAGATATTATTTTAAAACCTGCATTTTTTATTTGCTCGCGTGAAGCATTTGGAACGTTAAAAGTTTTCGCTTCATTTTGTAAATCAGTATCACCAGAAAGTAATTTAATAATTTTTTGAGTTCCTTGATAAAGAAAAGCTCTTGTGGTATGGGTATTCGAAAAAAGCCTTAAACTACTTGTGCTGAATAATTTACAGTAATATATTTCTTCTTTTTTTGGCTCAACTAAGTTTTCAAAAGTATATATTATATTTGAACCGACAATTTGACAGAAGATAAATAACACATCAATATCTCCAGCTGCACGATAAAGCAGCAATAATTGCTGCTTTATCATCTGAAGACAACTTTATTGCTGTATTGACGATTAGTATATCAGCACTACTATTTAATTTTTCCATTCTTCGTTCTGTTTACTATCCAACCGTTTATACCCTGTACGTTACATTTTCTTCTAATATCTTCACTCTTCTTTCGGTCTTTTCTATTATCACTCTCTGCTCTGATAGAAGACTTGTTTACAACCTTTGCGACTATCAACGGAGCCTTGACGACAAGAACATGTTATGAAATTTGTCGACAAGAACATATTATTATAGGATTATAAATCTACTGAAATCTACTGTTATATCGTATATTTATATTCAGTTCTTTGAATTTTGATAATACATATTCAGAATATTATTGAAAATTAGCCTTTTCTTTCTTGGCTTGTTTGCCTTGTTTTTTGTTTAAGGCAAGAGGTTGGAATACCATGTCCTACATAACGTCATATTCTTTTTTTGTCATTTCTACCTTCATTTCATGGTATTTCTTTAGTATTTTCATCTCATTTGTGATCTTACCCATATTTTTTAAGTTTTCCGGTTTGGCTTAATTCAAGTTCTTCTTAACGTATTTTTCCTTGTTTCTTCTTATGTTTAGAGTTTATTTAATAGATTAAAATTTTGGCAGTATGTGGGTGTACCTGCCACATTTCTATCGAAATATTTTTCAAGTGAATTAAATTGTCCTACCTACACGCCCGATTTATCCCCTAGTATTTTATTGTTGAATATATTTTGTATATGTTTCCAAGACGCGAATATATTGTAAAATTAGACATAAAATTCGACGATAAAAAATATACTGCATATATTAATGAATTACATATCTATTACAAGGCTAAATAGGTTTGTTATGCAGTTCGCGTTACCCACACAACGAACGCAAATGCCATCTAGACACCTTCCGTTAAAATTAAACGTTCAGAAACAAACAATGATTTGTTTCGTTTTGTGCTGCTGTCATTTAGGAATAGATTAAAAGTCACTTGTCGCACCTGCACCTGCAACAAACAAACAAAATGAAAATGGATATTTTCCGCTTTGTATTCTGTAATCTTTTGTTGCTGTTTGCGTACAAACGATGGCTTTAAATTAAAAAAATACAGAGATATGTAAGCAGTGGTACGCAGGGATGGCAAAAGCGAAGTATTCCAAAGATTCGGTTGAGCGGATTCAAATTACTGCATCCGGATCAGTGATCCAATCAACGGATCAGCTGCTCTCTAGATTTGCAAAATAATTACAATTATATTAAATTGTTGTCTTAATCACCAAAAGGAATAGGTGCTTTTGCAACTTCATAAAAATTACAAAGTTATTTCACAATTGATTAAAAAATAAAATAATTTTATGTTAAAAGAACATTAAGAAGCAAAATTTTATTGCTATTTTGTCCAGAGTTTTAATAGGAATCCTCACAAAAAACAGGAAAAACTGCATTATTTTTATAGCGCCGGATAACTGATTAGCTTTAAATCAGACTCATCCATCTCTAGTAGTACAAGTCAAAATAAAAATATGATGCCATTGTGATGCGTATTAGTTTGTCAGTGGAAGCAAATAGGAAAAACAGGAAACGTAATTTGCGCTTTTCCTGTGGCACGTGACAGGCTGATTATTTCCTGCTACGCAGAGCTGGCTGATTTTCTTATTTTCTTTGCATCTGTCATTCCAACAATGTGTTTAAAGGCAGAATATTATGTTTAAAATGGAATACAGGACAGCAGTATTACACTTTTTTTTGTAGGTCAATTTGTAGACCAATTGTAACAGGTCTGTCAAAAGTAACCAACGTATGCTTTGTTGAGACGTTAGCATGTGGCATTAGGAACAAACGTAATAATTTATTGAATTATTTTAATAAAATATACTTTTTTAAGATATAAATAATAAATAAAAAATAAAACTACTTTATTCAATTTTAAAATTACAGTAAACACAATATGAAGCTTTGCGCTAGTCTAGTACCGCATACTGTACCATAATTTTTTAATCATCTCTTTTTCTTTAAATGTCGATTATTGTTCAATGTTCAATATAACTCGTTATCGAGACAATAAAAGCAGGTGGAGAAATTTTATGAAAATCAGTAACCGAACTGTTTACTAAATGCTTACATGCGGGTACGATTCCAAAAGACTGGAACAATGCAGTAATAGTCTTGTTACACAAAAAATGCGATATTACTAAATTAGAAAATTATAGACCCATCAGCCTCTTGACACATATGTACAAACTCTTTATGAAAATCTTAACAAAGAGGCTAACACCTAAACTTGATTTCTATCAGCCCAAAGAACAGGCAGGCTTCAGGGCAGGATATGGCACAAATGACCATTTGCATACCATAAAGATCTTAATAGAAAAGTGCATCGAGTACAACATAGCACTGGTTCTTGCATTTGTCGATTACGAGAAGGCTTTTGATTCTGTAGAGTTTGAAACAATACTGGAAGCCCTAAATCAAAGCCGAATAGATTACAGGTACACGACACTAATCAAAAACATCTATCAGAACGCTACATCAAGTATACGACTGCACGAAGACACAGAAAAATTCAGCTTAGGTCGAGGAGTTAGACAAGGAGACAATATTTCACCAAAATTGTTCACGGCAGCTCTAGAGTCAATATTTAAGGGTACTCAATGGCAAGATATGGGCATCAATATAGATGGAGAAAGATTAAATCACCTAAGGTTTGCAGATGATGTTGTATTAATCGCAGATAACTTACATGATACAGTTTCTATGATGCATTCGCTTAAAAGTCTGTCTGAAAGAGCAGGATTAAAGATAAACTTTGAGAAAACTAAAATTATAACAAATCTCGTAATGAGTGGAAATATAACTATTGACAATAATACCATACAACAAACAGACACTTACAAATATCTGGGACACATCAAAATAAGCAGAGACAATCAAACACATGAAATACAGAGGCGAATAGGTCTAACATGGGCAGCATTTGGCAAATTAAGCCATATTCTAAAAAGTTCAATTCCCATGTGTCTCAAGCGAAAGGTTTATAACCAATGTGTTTTACCTGTACAAACTTATGGAGCAGAGACTTTAACATTCACGCAAAAATCTGCGAATAAACTTAGAGTTACACAACGAGCCATGGAACGTGCAATGCTGAACGTGAGCCTTCGAGACCACATAACAAACCAACAAATCAGGCGAAGATCAGGAGTTCAAGACGTCATCGAAAGAACCACGACGCTTAAGTGGAACTGGGCAGGGCACTTAGTCAGAACACAAGATGGACGGTGGACAAGACGTATTATGAAATGGAGGCCTAGAAATTATAAAAGAAGCCGAGGACGACCACTGACTAGATGGACCGATGACATTAAACGTGTAGCGGGAAACTGGCTACAAGCGGCCCAGTGTAGAGAACACTGGAAAGAACTGAGGGAGGCCTATGTCCAGCAGTGGACGCGATTGGCTGATTGATAATGGTGATGATTGTTCAATGTATATCTGTCACAAATATGTATCAGTATCTTCTTCTTCTTCGCTGGCTTTACACCTTGGGATGAGTCTTCGCTGCATCCACTATCGCCCCCTATCCTCGACGATCTTGCGCTTCTATTTCCTATTGTTATACCCCAATTCGAGATAGATCAGCTTCAACATCATCCTTCCATCTTTTTCTCGGTCGTGTAATGTATCAGCCCCATACCCAAGGGAAACAACCCCCCCAAAGCACAATCGCTAACCAGTTAGCCCCGGTATGTAACAAGTCAACATAGCAAGGAAATAAAAGAAAAAATAAGGGGTAGTTAGCCTAGAAAAGAATAATATTAATTATTTACGAAATCATATACCTTCGTTGTCGTTGGAAAATAATACAACGAAGCGACATACCAGCGATAAGAATTGAGCTGAGGAGGTTACACCATCGCATGATCCATTTTAGCAAGTGTAGCAGACTGGACAATCAGCAAAAAAATTGTTTAAAATCCTTTATAAAAGGTATATAAATAAGTTATCAAATCCAATAGAATTAAGTAGAGAGTCATACGTTACCTTAAGTTTACAATCTGTGTAATTAAGCTTACTATAAAGTTTACAGATCTCCTTTTTTAATATTTTAAGTTGAAACGTGTTTTTTAAGTTGACTGGACCATTTCCTGGAGTTTTGATTCTACAAAATGTAAGGAAGATCTGGTTGTTAATACACTGGGATATGAACCAAATATCCAGCTTCAACGTACATCTTCTAGTGGCTAAGCGCATGTATTGAAGAGCCATGTTGACCATACCGTCAAATATAAAATTCCACTAGGAAACTAAGTTCCTGTAGCTGGCTGTATACCATATATCACAAAAAATTGTTTAAAATCCTTTATAAAAGGTATATAAATATCACAAAAATTGTTTAAAATATTTTATAAAAGGTATATAAATATTTATATACCTTTTATAAAGGATTTTAAACAATTTTTTGTGATATATGGTATACAGCCAGCTACAGGAACTTAGTTTCCTAGTGGAATCAGCAAAAACTCTAGGGGAAAGACGGTAAGATGCGACGCTTTACTTCGGTACTGTGACGGAGTAATTGAAGGTACGCATTCGCGGGACATAAAAACCAAGAAAATTGGTCAAGGAGGCCAGTGAGTGCTCGGCGACCTAGTGGGAGTGTTAAGGTCAATTCAGACACATCAGTCCCATCATAGTCTCGGCGCCGAACCGGTCCTGTTTGGTCACAGAACTGTCAACTATCTGACAGCTGGGAAACTGTTCGTCGCCTGATGAATGTGAATGCCGGCGCCATATTTCTATTAAAGAATATTTTGTATGACGGATTGTTCGGTTCGGCGCCAGGACTGTGACGAGACGTGACTGATGTGTCTGAATCGACCTTTAGTCGGTCCGCCGTCCGGCTGTGTTCAGCTCAGTTAGCGCGGTATTGTATCCGACGGGAGCGGTAGAAAGGTATAAGTATCGAATTTTCCGTCTCTATTAAAATCGTGATAGCGTACAGTACTCCCAGCGTTCATCCAGACTGTTCCTGAGTTTCAGTTGGATTACAAAGGCGTATTCTTTAGCTAGGGCCTAAATACTCTAAGGTAACTAAACATGAATACTAATCAATGGGGGAATACAAATAATCGTACATTGTCTATCTTTTATACTCCTTAATAAAGTCTCTTCTCGTCTCCTTTCGCAAACTTTGATAAAACAATAATTAGTTATATTGTACATATATCCTGTTGTCTTAAATGTTGATTTACAATTTATTAATATATAGTAAATTTAAAATTTGGCTTTTTGTTCTTTCCTGGTCCGTTTTAGGTAGAGACTAGAAGAGAACACACTTTTCGCTTTGTGCATCTCTCCGGCTTCTAACGTAAGCCAATAAACTCTAACTCTTTACAGGGCCTGCATCTGGACGTCCTTAATCCCCTTATCCAAATTTTCCCTAATCTCTAGTAAAGCCACGAGGGCGGAATCACGTCCGTTCGGACTAGTTGGACCAGTAAGCCTTTACTCCGCTCGCAGAGATAAGCATCCATTACATATATGACGAGGATGTTACAGTCAGCCTACTGATCTTCTACCATCTGGTCTTTCAAAAAACACTGTCTTTAACACTCTGTCATCCTCTGATAACACCACGTGACCTGCCATCTTATTCGGTTTATCTTGATATGTCTAACTATGTTTTTAGTTCCATACAGAGTCACCAGTTCAGCCTTGTGACGTCTTCTCCAATCCCGTGTGAATTCATTTCTTTGAGGGCCAAATATTATTCTGACAACCTTTCTTTCAATTATTAGAAGCTTATGGAATTTCCGCTGGTTGAGAGTCCATGTTTTACTGGCATATGTAATAATTAAGCGAATAATCGACTTATATAGTGTTAATTTAGATTTTCTTTTTAGCAGCTTCGATCTTAATCATGATGAAAGGGAGTATAATACTCTATTTTCCGCAGCTATCCTTGCTGAGACCTATTTTTCTATGTGGTTGTCAGCTGTGATTATCGCCACCAGGTATTTAAACTATTTACTACTTCGAAGTTGTGATCATTATTACTGACGTTCTGCCTAACTCTTGGCCTTGGATTTTTGGTAACTACCATGTATTTCATCTTTTCTTCATTTATTAAGAGGCCCAGACTACCTGTTTCCTCCTCGAGCTGTGAAAACACCTCTCTCACGTCTCTTGTAGAATGCGTGACTGCATCTATATCATCAGCAAAGCCCAGCAACAGTTTTAATCCTTGATCAGCAAATCCTTCTATCAGCTCAGACGATATTTGTATATCCTTTCCCTATTTCTATAACATTTTCTTGTATTTTCTCTGGGTGTATTCTTATTTTATTTCTTTTTTTTCTGTCGTTGGAGTAATGTGTTTTTAAACCCTTACTGTTACAATTTTCACCCGAATGCCCACCCAAAATAATAATAATTTATTCCGATAGAAAGCCTCAAACTTTCCCATTTAAAAGTTTAAGCCAAATCCTGCTAATACCTTCCATTCAATACGTCTTTCCAGAGGAACATTTAATTATTTTTTGCTACACTTGGCATTAGTGTTAGAATTGGGGTATGGAAATTCTATATAATTTATTTAATTGTACAGGCATTAAGGGTTTATTCGGTAATTTAAGGGATTCGTTTTCGCCAGCACGTGTCTGGGGTGTGCAAAAGAGGAGAGAATGTTTGAATCTCCCAAAAGCAGGAAAATAAATTGGAATTTTTAACATTTGTTTAAAAGAAATGATCGTGTATTGCTTTTTAGAGTATATCATTAGATTTTTATATTTATCTATCAAAAATGACGTTTATTAATAATCTCTAGTTACTCACTAAACCAAGTATGTAGAAGTGTTCTAACTAGAATGAAAGTATACGAAGGAACAACAATTAAGACCGTTGCTAAAAGATATATTCAAGAAATATATCAATGTAAATTGAAGGTATCTCAATAATCTTCTATATGCAGACTATATAATTTTGATGGATGATACAAAAACAAGCTTAGAAATTATGCTTGAATAATAAGAAAACGGAGTCTAAAAACATACCTGGAAATATGTATTTATGACCATTTAAATAGTTTAACAAAAGCTTCCATGTCTAAGTCTATATTCTCAGCATCTTTAAAGACGCAAATGTTGCATTTAACCTATAAATCAAAACCTCTGCTGAACATAGATCTCTCACTAATAAATATATTATTTCCTACGATTTTGTCGTGATATTTTCCAATTTCTGGCCTATGACATGGGGCTCATCATCATCATAATCATCATTATTTTTCTTTATATATTTCTCCATAACCTTTTTTCTGTCATACCAATACAATATTCTCTTCTGAATTATTTCTTATATAAGTTTTTCTCTCACCCCCTTCCAGGAACTTATAACTTAATCATTCCTCATATTGGACGATTATCATCTTGGCTACCTCATTTTGATATCAATTAGTGCTCCATCTTAACAACGACAAGGATTCTCTTCATAAATTTCTTATTACCATTTTTGCAACTCCTCTCGTCCATCTTTCTTTTTAGCTGCCCAACATGCCGTTCCGTATCTAATTTTACATTTATACTAATCTTAGAGTGTTTGCTGGTAAGCTATTTATCCCGGTTTTTTTTTGTTTCTTAGAGCCTTCTCTAGTTCTGCTCATAAGATTATTGGTTCTGTCTCTTTGGCTGCATGTTTCTTGTGTTATGAGACTGATGCATATGTAGACGTAGTATTTTCTCTAGATTTCTGCAATGCTCTATGTCATTATTTTTATCTCTGATGCACATACATTGTATTTTCTGCTTAGCTCCGCTATTTCTTGAGTGATGTTTCCTGTTTTTGTTCTGTTGGATTGTATGCTGCGTACACTTTTTTTCGCAGGTCCTTATTCCAATCCATGTTTTATTTGTGTCTTTTGTATATAGTAAATATTAGCTTTGTTCGCGGAGAGAATCTCTGACTAGTTTTCGATAAGTTTCAGATCAGTTAGAGATTCTTAATGTGCGCTGATGCGGTTGGTTATTAGTTTCCAACTTTAAATTATCCGCGAACGATTTTCATACATTTCTTACTGTTTCTAACCCCAAAACAGACCAAAGTTTCTAACCTTAACCACAAAGGTAACATGTTTGAAAACAAATGAAAAGGATCTGGTCTCTCAGATGATTTTATAATTATAAACCCTATATTTCTGTCACTTTAATGCAAGATATTAATATTTAACAAAAAAATAACCTCATTTAACGTTCTCAATGTGGTATTATAAATAACATATTCATTCTTAAAATGTCTTTAATTTATCAAAAAACGCTGAAACTGTAAGTAACTGTATTAGGTAAAAAAAGTTGAAACATTTTAAAAGATTGTCAAAAACTGTATAAAAAACTAAAAATAAAAGTTTTTATGAGTAGTAGATAAGTGTTGAATTAACTACATAATATAAAATATTTTAAAAAATCAAGATTATGGTCTGCAGCAATCATTGACTTTCCTCATCTTCATGTTTTCTCGTGTAGTACAGGAATTTTCGTTATTGTTATGTTTGTACGAGACAAAGACAAACAAAAAACTTGACAATTTACAGTTTCTATAGCGCTTTTACTAAATAAAAATCCGCACTCTAATCCACAAATCCAATGGACCTGTTTCTGACTGATCATGAACCATTTAGAAAAACTTCGAATATCAAACTTTCTGTCCAAGTCCCGAATTTTTAACCGCGAACGCTGAAAACGCAACTGCGCATGCGAATCTGTCAGAAAGCAGTCATGGACTGTCTCCATTAATAAAGCTTTATATTACCAGTATCTACTTTTAAAATGCTTACCACAAAAACCCAAAAAACCAAATAATTTTAAAGTCGTTTTCTACCTATTCAGTGAGATAATAAAAAAATATTCATACTTTTTTAAAATAATAAATACCTTTTCTACAACTTTTTAAAGGCAAAGATTATAAAAAGCACAACAAATGGCGGCTTTCTTTTGTAATGTGATACTGTTGTTCAAAATGTATTGACAATAGATGAAAGGGCTTATTTTTAAAGTGTTTAAAACCATAAAATCCTTTCTAAATAATCAGCTTGACTGTTTTGTTATTTTGACAGCACTATTTGTTCGCACTTTTATGCTAATAAAAAGAAGTATTATAAAACACTTAAAAGTATATTATAAACTGGACGGTCACTTCTTAATTTATTCGCTGATGACAGATATGACATATAGACAGATGACATATAATACTCATGACCATTTATCGGTATTTCTTTATATTACTATAATTTGAAATATTTTACTTTGTGTGAAAATTTATTGAAAGATCTTAAAACCTTTTTTTGCATCTTTGAGTTTACTGTTCGTTTTTGTTCCTGTACAACGACTATAGGGACAGGATTAACAAAGTCGCAAAATTTGCACAACAGATAATAAAAACAGAAAGGAATGTAGCAAAATCATAAGCAAATTAAGCCATGAACGCTAAAACGAGAATACTTTTTATTTCTTTATTTTGAATGATTCTGCTTTGAGCAGATTGTACCAGTCTATTAATCTTGAGGTCCAGTTTTCGGTAAAGTAGTTGAATGAATCTGGTTATGAAAGGTAAAATCGAAGAAAAAAAAAGGGATCCTTTTAGAACAAATATCGTGGCTGAAAAACATGAGCTACTGGACCAGGTTAAACGCAGAAGATATAGACGAATTTGCAATGGCAACAAATTACTCGGTTAAATGAATAATTCACAAAACTAAATGCATTTTTATGATCTATGCCACAAATTAAAAAGTACTAGCAAATTAAAAAAAACATCAACTTTCGTTGATTAAAACTGCGATTATTGCGACTTTTATAAATTTGAATTTATGAGTTCAGTTTTTGGAATAGTAAAATCGCTTCACTTTTAAACGCTTTATCTTTTGTGCAGCATAGAGGGTTCATTTTTAAAGGAATCTTTTTATTTTTTTTTTTCTCTTAACTTGAACACTTAATCTTTCATATGGTCAAAGTGGTTCAAATGGTTTTTAAATTGCTTATTGTTTATAAACAAAGCTCCGGTGAATTTTTGAAAAAAAAAAGTTGTCACTCGGGTTTTAAGGATCATAGGACATTATACGACCATAAGTCCAACTGCGATACGTGTGTGATCAATTCACACAATATTTTTATAAAGTTTCTCCAAGTAATGCTGGTGTTTTAAAGGTTATTGAAAAGTTCAGAAATACGGGGAATGTATTGTGCCAACTCGGATCGTCCCAGGAGAGTTAACACCAACAATACCCATGAACGTATTTATGAGGGAATCTTGGAAAATCCGAAAGCCAGCCAGTCAATTACAACCTTGCATTTTGGCTTAAAAAGAACTTCCTTGCAACTAATCCTGAAGGAGCTGGGTGCATTTTCGTTGTGTTTCAGGAACATCAACAATTACATCATCGGGATTATCGCAGTAGAGTGAAATATTGTGCCAGAATCCTTGCGGTACTATTAAAATCCTGAATTGTTTAAAAAATGTATGGTTTTCAAACGAAGCACGTTTTCATTTGTCGGGCTATGTAAATTGTCAGAAAAATCGTTTTCTGGGTTTTACCAGACCAGATGAAGTTTAAGAAGTTTCTTTACATAGTGCAAAAGTGAGTGTCTGGTGCGCAGTTTCGGGACACGGAATCATTGGTCAGTACTTCATCGAAGAAAATAGTAGACAAGTCGCATTTAATCAACAGAGGTACATACAAATTTTAACACGTAATTTAGCATTTCGAGAGCAACTTTTCCAGCAGGACGAGGCAACATGCAACCTACTGTTATCGCAATTCGTCAATTTCTTCAGGGATTTTTTCCAAGAAATTTCATTTCACGATTTACTGACTGAACTTCACATTCTCCGGACCTCACATCTCCAAACGCATACATTTGGGGCATGGCTTGTTTTTAAACAGTCACCAGAAACCATTGATGAATTATTAAACGATGTCGTTAGATCCTTCTTTGAGGATCTGAGACAAACCTCATTCCATAACATGATGAGAAACCGGGAACATCGGTATGAAGTCAGTCTTGAGCGAGGAGAAGCACATTGAGAACATGTAATAGTGTCAATAATATGTATTTGTTAAAACACTAAAATAATTACAAGTTTAGTAGATACTGTTTACTTTGGGCTATATTCTAATTAGTGTTTTTTTTTGCTCGGATAAAAATGTTTGAATATCACTTTCTTCCGTACCTATATATTTTGAATTCAAAATTCACAAAATTCTACAACTAATACCCACAGTTTTACAACCAAGATTTTTACATCCATATGGATACAAAGCAAGTAAATTTGTAAAGCAGCATAAGCCTGATTTAAGAATTTAAAAAACAGGAAACCAGTAAACAAACAACAAACAAACAACTTAAAATATATAAGCCAATACCGAAGATAATCTTTTTTAAAATTCCTAATCACCTACACAACAGGAAATCCATGCCTCACGGTGTTAACTCAAAATAACTCATCCCAACTTTATGTAAGACGCTAGATATATTTTGAAACTTCCTGTCAAATACGCCGGCTAGACCCGGAATTACATCAGATCTCATAATTATTTTTCCTTCGAAAAAATCCGTTTAATCTAGTCTAACCGCATCCAAATTTATTCGGGAAATGTGCTGGAACTTCATATATCATCGGGAAGAGTTTTCGTTTATAGGCCGGTGATTCGACAAGTTGTTCTTTTTTTAAGACATGCCAGATTTTTTTGTTTCCTCGACATAACTTTGACTATATCCTATTGTTAGTGAGAAAATAAAACATATAAGAACGCAGATTGTGGAACTACGTTAAAATGGATTAAAGTTTAGTTCACATAGATGATTTTTCAGGCATCATTTCATTATTGGTAGTATACAGAGTGAGTTTATCTCGGAAAGGGTTTGCACGATTTTTATAGAATTTGGTGTGTAAGAGTCTTGTGATGCGGCCGATATTAGGTTGATATTTACATTGTTGTTAGATCTTCCGCTTTTCTTTAAATCTAATGAAATTTCTTATTTCAAATGAATGACCCTATATATTTTTTGACTTTGGAGGTCGTTAAGAAATACTGATTATTTTTTAGGTAATGTTTCCTATACCTAAATGCCATAATTTCGGAGTTATTACTACATTTACATTATCTTCGCCGAAGTCAAAATAACACATTTAGAACCTTTGACGTTTTAATAAAGTAGTATTGTTGGTACTTATTTAAAAGTAAAATGGATCGTATATCTAAAAAAGAACGAATTGAGATTTTAATGATATTAGGAGATGATGATATGCGTAGAAATCAACATGAAACGATATTTTTAATAATTTATATCCTAACTGAAATCTCTCTCTCTCTCTCTCTCTCTATATATATATATATATATATATATATATATATATATATATATATATATATATATATATATATATATATATATATCATCTACTGTCAGTAAATTAAAAAAAGGTTAACGAAACTGGTTCAGTAAAACCGGTTCAGGGCGCACAAAAATACATTAAATGAAAACAAATATTTGGATGTTTGTGTGGATTCTAAAACAAATATCCATACCAGGAAACTTGGAATTTCGCAAGAATTCTTAATGAAAATTTTACGTAAAAATAAATTCCATTCATACAAAATAACATTAAAATTTAAAAAACAACTACTACAACTAGATACACTCGACTTTGCAATAATCTTCTATTTTGCCAATATGATTTTATCAAAGAAATCTGATAATTACAAGTTGAAAAAATTGCACACCCACACAATTTGTACATCTAAGCTTATTCATTGTCATAAAACAGTCACCTTCATAAAACAAATACTCAATAAATAACACACATTTCATAAATATATCTCTCGAATAAGTATAAATAACTTTTAAATATTACAATGGTATATAACATCACTTTCATTTAACAAACAATCACACACATATCTCTACTTCATTGGATCAAATCTATCTCCTCAAGAACTTCCCGTTTACTGTCAAACAACTACAATAGCAAAATTAAGTTCTCCGTTCAACAATACATAATAGTTTCAACCATGTTTTACCACCCATCAATTAATAGAGTAGCGGCATCATTTATTTAACTTTGTATCGAGATCTGAAGATGCTTTGCATATTGTAGAAAGCGAAACCGGTCGTCTGATAGTTAAATTAAATTGATTGTGAGTAAGTCTTATTTATTGTTTCTTTACCTACAACCAAAGTATTTTACCCAGCATCCGCTCGAATTCATGTTCTGTGCAAACCAAAATTCCTACTGACCCTACTGCAAGAAATACTCTTCCAATAAATTTAAATACGCATTGACTCTTGCATTCTTCTTTTGACTGTAAATATTTATAATATAAAAGGTGAAACATACAAAAACGCGATTTTTTTCTTAGTTTTAATACATTGTGCTGTGCTGTAAATAAATACGAAAATTTAATACGAAAAAAAAAACTGCATCTCAAATGCATAGACTGGCCTATACGACTCGTTGATTTACGTGAGAACTGCATTTTTAGACGATGATGTTGAAGAACTTATTTTTGAAGTGTCGCCTGTTTAATTTTAGTGTCGCCATGGCGAAAATAAAATCATTGGTTCCATTTATTTTCAGTTCGATTCAGTCGTCTAAAAGCATTAAAATCACTTGCGTTTAATTATCCCTATTTTATGGAAAACCGCTTTAGAATGTTTTTATTATGTGTTTAGGAATTTGTGACGTTGTGTTTATATAGTTTATGTATTATTTCAACGGTCTCATATTATATGTTCTCATTTATAAGTAAATAAATATTGTATGTATCTTCTTTGATACTTTAGTTTACATGATTGTGGCAATGATGCATTTGGTAATTTCTCTGTTTGTTCTCTTTTTTTGTCAATTGGCTTAAACTTATTTTCGTTTTACTTCTCCTTCTTCGTAAAATTTCGTTTTACTTCTTTAGATGTGTCATTCGCTTGTTGAAATTTTGTTCGTTAAACCTTTCCGACACGAATTTTTTAAAACGATATATAATTTTTTTTAAGTTTTAGCGATTATTAGAAATATTTTTCTACAATTTTTAAGCTCCTCAGGAAATTTGTCAAATTTGACATTCTGAAGTTACGTCATGTACACTGCAGTGTACACAATGATTAACAGGCACATATCAATATGAAATGATTTTTATTTATAAGACTGTAATTGACAAAAACTATTTATTTGGTATGAAAATCTGTAAAACAGTTTTGATTTCGAGCAATACATAATGATACTTGACATTTTGTGCAACGAATATACGTTCTTGATCCACAGTTGCTTCCTTTACAACGAGCGATTTTGCCACAGAAAGTCAGTAAATGGCCAAAGTTATCATAACGAATATCTTCAATCGGACGCACTTGTTTACCAGAAGGACCTGCTGCGTTACCTACAGGAGAACTACCTTGAGGATGTAGAGGATTATTTGAAACTGGTCTCCCCCTTTTTTTGCTGGGTATTTTTCCTGCCAAAATAAGCGCCTCAGCAACGTGTTGTCGAAAATGTATAAGGTCCATGACATTTTTTTGCGGTATTTTCAGCTCCTCCGATTGCTTTCTATATTCCAACCAGCTGTTGGTGACAGCCATGTCAACAGCATGTGACATTAATCGAACAGTCCATTTCTTTGTTCTGATAAACGATCTGTACAAAGAAATAAGAAAATCGCACTTGTCAACACCTCCCATCCCATTGTTTTAAAGAGAAACTACTTTGGGGCGTGTCACTTCAATATACTCTTTTATCTTCTTATCCCATCTTCGACATACATCAGAAGAACTTACTCCAACGAAATTGGAACCCAGCTATCAATCCACTTGGTTAGCACAACACCAGATTTTCTGCAGATAACGTTCTCGACGAAACCCCTGGTAAGTTTCTTTTTATTCTCTTGGCACATAGTAAAAGGTGGTTTAGAAAAGCAGTCCAACCGAATTGTACCAGCGGCATATATTGGTTTCTTTGACAACCATTGAAATAACCAATAAGAACTGAAATGATTGTCAAAATAAAGTTGCGCTCCTGGAGGTATTTGCTCGGATAGGTGCATTACTACAGCCGAAGACTGGTCAAACAACATATACTCTGCCTTCAGTTCTATATTTGCACCTTGGTAGACGATGAAATCATATATTGTTCCACTTATCCCACATAATAGGAATAATTTTATACCCCATCTCGTCGGCTTATTTTTAATGTATTGTTTAATATTCACAGCACCCTTAAAAGGAACCATTTGTTCATCGATACTATATACCTCCTCCGGTTCCAACTGCCTGCATCTTTTTCTTATGGTATTGAAAAGGGGGCGTACTTTCCACAGTCGGTCATCCGACTGTGGAACTGTGTTGGAAGATTCTGAACGATTCGTTCTACTTGCCTGGGGTATTCTAGTTTTGAACCTTGACATTTCATTGAGGGTTTTTTTTGGCGATTAAAACACCACGCTTGCCAAAACGTGTTGGTGAGTTTGGTAATGGAATTACATTTCCTTAATTCCGGATGTTACAGGTATACCGCTGATACTCCGTCGTCAGTGGTCAGTGGTCGTCGAACAGTGGAAGAACATGGAGGAAACCTATATCCAACAGTGGATGCAAGAGGTTGAGGAATGATGATGATGATGATGATGATGATGCTGAAATGCGTGCTACTTGCCACTTGCCACGCAAGTTTGGTGGGCGCTCACACTTAACACTTTTCTAATTTTTAGATTCCAACAAATCTCCTATTTTGTGCAGTCGACATATGGTTTCAGTTTACCATTTCTCTAGCATTTGTTCCTCTCCCCAAATGTTGACATTTTTGTTGTAAATTTAATGTATAATGGTGTTACCTTCATGTTTGATGAGCTCTGGGGAGATGTATTGGACTCCTGGGTACTTGTTATTTATAAAGCGTTTGATTACGTCTCTCACTTTATGACGGGTAGCTGTTTTAGACAGCAGTACATTAAAAGACAGGTTTAAATTAAATAAAAATATATTTGAAATAAATAAATAACAAACTAAAATTAGGTTCTAGGTAACATACAATACAAATTAAAAAAAAAATACAATTAATGACATAAAATCTAAACAGCAATTACGGTGCGTTAGTACGTACAGACGGGAAAGAACGGATCAAGAGAACAAAGATGGAACGGGCCAATCAACACTCGGCCCGGCGAAGAACGGACGGTATCCAATCAGTACTTGGACACAGAAGAGAATAGGTATATCTCAAATCAATACTTCAAGACCAGGTACGGAACTGCTACTAGATCAATACTCTAGTACAAGCGGTTGGCCTTCAGTCAATCCCCTAGAACCAGTGGAGTTGTTGTCAGACCAATACTCCGACAAAACTCTCTTTTTTATTGCGGCGGCTGTTCTTTTATACATTCGAATGCTTTCCAATGTAGAAATTTGTGTTATTTAGGATCTTATAAAATTTTGTATAGTTTCATTTTGCCTCTTTAATAATTGAAACTCACGCGCAATCTGGTTTTTAATGATCCGCTTTTTCTTTGATGCACACATCATATCACACCCTATCTCGTGTTCTTTGTTATTGCAGTATTCTTTCTTTTAGTGATACAGGTTCCCTCTGGTTCGTGGACATCATTTGCCGGTTGCTTAATTGTTCTACATATATACCATTGAAATAAGATCAAATCGGGGGTTTGTTTTTTATAACCGATTGGCAAACTAATTAGGGTAATACAGACATTTTTAATGGGTGCTTGAAAAAAGGAATGCGGCTGAGTTTATAATGCGGGTTGATTTCACACACTTTTAACATACTTATACGCAAACAAAATTAATTAGAGGGAAAAACTAGAAAATAAGGCGTAGTCATAGGCAATATTACGCATTTTTCTAAATAGTCCAGACACACACAGGGTTAATGTGATATGGGAACTGGAAAAATGGCGTGGCTCGGTATAATACCGTAAAAAGTTTTAAGCTTTAGAAAAATAGAACGCTACAAGATTTCATTATGTATATAATTAATATTACAAGTACTTCACTTTAAAATCACCATAAATTTATATATTTTTGTTAAAATTTCTATTATTCTTTCCAGAAAGAAAAGAAGGCGACAAAATAGGAACCATACCCAGAGGAAACGTGTACATAGAAGAAAACAACTCCAAGGGACAATAACTCTACAACCCCGAAGTACATGTAGTTTAAAAAACGTCTCTGTTTGTAGCTATATGTGTATATAGTTGTTATAGATATATTTTTGTTTATTTTTGTGCTAATAATACGTACTACGAGAAAACTCCCAATATATAACGAATAAAGATCAGTAAAATGATTTGGTTTTAAAAGTTTTATAAAAATCATTCATTTGGACATTTTTGAAAGTCTTAAAATTGATTAAAACTTCATGAAATGTCTAAGAGTAAGGTGAGTCTCAAAATATATCGTTTTGGTTTTTCGCTCTTGTGACGGGTAGATTTATTTGACACACAATGGATGGGTAAGTCGAAGGAAGATCTTTAGTCAATATCCAAAGACCGAGGAACGGCCGATCAATACTCGATAGGCCCAGACGAGGTGCGGAATGGAAGCGATCTATTAATACTTGATCACAGAGATAGAAAAGAGCGAGTTCATGCTAGATGAATAATCTAGATTGAAATTAGTTCTTCAAGCAAGCAATATAATTAAACCCAGCCTGTGAGAAATGTTCACTCCTAAGAATTACGTTTGGGTGTAACAATTCATTGGAGCGAGGTGTGTTAATTCGAATAAAAACAGTAGTCACCCCACCGCGCTCCAATGCTCCAGACCATCCATTTCCCACCTATAGCACTCTGATGCGCGATAGAGGCACAACTATCAGCCAAATGCTCTTCATGTGGTGGTCCTGGGTAATTGAACCCCAACATGGTTTCCTAACCGAATGTAAAATTCAGGACAGCGCATTGTCACTATATTCCTGTTAGCTTAATGAACTTAGTTCTTGTCATTCTTTGCGGCATTTTGTACATTTGCTGGTATTCCATCTCCAGCGGGCATCGACGGTAGTGGTAGGTTGTTGGAGGGAGTGCGGTACACAGAGAGAGGACTAGCTGTTGACTGGCGATGACAGCATCATAAAATACCTAGAATATTGATATTGTGTCAAAGTTTAATAGGATTTTAATATATGTTTATCTCGTGACGTTGGATTAAAAACATAAACCGTTTAAAGAAGGTAGAAGCAAGACGATATGCTTTAAAATAAACTGTAACTAGTATTTTCCGCATTGGAATCTTGAAAAATATAATTTTTTGCCTGATTATCTTGCCAAAAAATCTAAATTCATCAGAAGAAAATATGAAACATAAATATCTTTCAAATATTATATTGGCAGTTTTCTCGAAATATTTTCTTTTATATAAATAGTTATTGTATATTTTGCCTCATTTTGTTACTTATATTAAGTAACATTCTAAATCTTAATATCAAGTTTATTTCAACTATAAAAATGCATAAAATAGGTATAACTTGGGTATTATAAAACCTTTTTACTGTCTCTGGTAGCTATATATTCCTGCATGTGAATGGTTGAGTAGAATAAGGATGCTAGGAGTGGTTTAAGAGTTTTCAAACTTAGAAAAATTTTTATTGATCCAGACTCCTATAATGTCCATACGTAGATTTCTGGTTGGTTAAAGTTGATTGTTATGACAGGTTTGTTGCTTTTTGTTTCGTATGTCCACTATTTAGCATTCACATTGTATATTACATTATATCTATTGTTGAATGCTGTTTTGGTAACTATTTTTCAATATATAACTTCTTTGCAATTGTTAATTGTTAATTTTCCGAGAGTTTCTCATAATTTATATTAAGGATTCTCTAGGAGTATTTCTCTTTGTGAGGAAGACTAAGTCATCCTTTGATACATGAACGTGAATTGACATTTATTTCTCTTATACCTTCTATGTTTTTCAAATTTCCCACATAAAAAGGTAGATACACGCATGCTTTGATACGAAAAATTGAACAAAAATGATTCTTCATACCAACTGGTGTTTTTCAGACAACTAGAAGCAAATTTCTTGATCTCATATATCTGTGATCAATTTACGTTGCAAAACAAATAGTTGTACATAATGGTCACCTATACATTATGCATTTTTACGTGAACTACAATTTTTTTTTGACATACGCAGATTGTTTATATCTGGTCCTGTAAGATTGTGACTACTTCAGAGGTTGATATTAAAAAAGGAAAAAGAGGACTTGGATGAAAGAATGGTACAAAAAAAGATAAATGTTTCTTCTTTTTCAAGACCATGTTCACAATGAATGTTAGCGCAATCTATACTTTGTCTATAACGTTTCTAAAGAGGATCGTTGTGCTGACTTTAGACCATCGTCTAAGTTTCTTTAATCAAGAAGTACGCTTACGATCTGAGCTATATTTCCTACGATTTTTCCTTCAATTATTAATTTTAATAGTTCACAATTGTCATTTCTTAAGATGTGGTCAAAATATTCAAGCTTGCGTTTTTTATAGTAACTAAAACTTCGTATTTCTTATCCAATCAACTCAATCTATCCATGATGTTATGAGCATGCTACTGTAGCACCACATCTCAAAGGCTACTACTCCGCATGGTTCCGGCAGCGGGATGCAAGTAATGCGATTGTATCCCACTGTCCAGAAAGAAAGTACATACAGAGCTATACATGTATAGATCTATATTTTATACTGGTTAATAGTATCTGTCTTAATCTATCTTAAAAGTATCTAACAGGCAAGAAACTCATTTCAAAAATTCAAAGCCTCTATTATCCAATAACTCATTAAATTTGGAAATCCGTGAAAAGTTTACAAGATGTTACGTGTGGTCTGTACTTTTGTATGGATGTGAAACTTGGACTTTAAACGCCGATATCATGAATAAAATCGAGGCGTTTGAGATGTGGTTGTATCGAAGGATACTAAAAATTCCATGAACTAGCAGAACCAGAAACGAACAAGTTCTTCGAAGAATGGGACATCAACGAACTCTATTAAATATTATTAAGAGGCGTAAACTGGAATATCTTGGACATATAATCAGAGGACCAAGATATGAGTTCCTTCGGCTAATTCTCAACGGTAAAATCGAAGGAAAGAAAGGGATAGGACGGAAGAAACTCTCTTGGTTGAGGAATTTGCGGCAGTGGACAGGTTTGACAGCGGACCAATTGCTACACGTAGCGCAAGACCGAGATCAGTATAACAATATTATAAGCATGGTAGTCGCCGACGTTCCGTAGGGATATGGCACTCTAAGAAGAAGAAAGTATCTGTAGTTGCAAATGCACCTTCTTGAAAAACAGATGCGCTTCTTAAAAATGATCCTGATGTCGCCCATTACCAGTTGGTAATGTTAGTGTTCAAGTTTTCACGTTATAATATAAAATACTAAATACACAGCAGCCCAGAACTCTCTACCAAGTTCGTAGCATCGTGCTAAGATCGCGACTACATAAATCTGGTCCCATTTTGTTAAAAGATGTCCTGGCCTGTTCAATTTTTGCTCGAACCTCTTTCATATTATCCCAGTTTTTGATTAAACTCTACCTATTGATTATTTACTTCCAATATGCCCCTGATATTTGTTTTTGAGACCACCACCCACTTTGTTTTTCCTTCATTCAGGTTAGCCCGAAATCAGAACTTTTGCATACAATACTATCGAGCAACTCTTTTAAACCCTCCAGAGTGTCTGCAATTACAATGATATCATCGGCATACCTTAAGTTGTTTATTTTTATACCATCTATCGTCATACCTTCGCAGTTATACTCATACATTCTATATAATTTTTTGCTATAAACGTTGAATAACAGCGGAAACAGTATGCAACCCTGACAAAAATCTCTTCTAATTCTGACCTCTTCAGATAACTGGTCATCAACTTTCATTTGGGCAGTCTGGTTCCAATCCTTCTTCTTGTTGCGCCGTTTCCTTGTGATGGTTGGCTATCCAAATGGCAATTGTAGCTTTGGATACTGCTGCACGAAAGATTCCTCTGGATGAGCGGTCAAACGATCTCCTTAGGTCTTTCAGCCATGATTTCCGGCGTCTTCCAACTGACCTTTTGCCCTGCACTTTACCTTCCAATATGATTTGGAGTCATTCAAGTATCTCGCCATTGGTAACTTTTTGTATCCATGGAATTCTCAGCATCCGTGTGTATATGTACATTTCAAAGACATCTATTCTTTTTTCTGTTTCAGAGTCCATTCCAACTTTCACAGCCATACAGCAAAACAGAAAACGTAACATCTGATCATTCGAATTCTGAGCTCCAGACTAAGGTCTGATCTTGTAAAAAATGTTTTCATATTCATGAGTGTTTTCTTCGCTTGTTCGATTCTTGACAGAATTTCTTTTTTATGTTACACTGGCTGTTGATATTTGCCCCCAAATATTTTATGGAAGTTACCTGTTTTATTAGTTGTCCCTTGGCGTACAAATGTACGCTTGTTGATATCTTTAAAAATACCAGAATTTTAGTTCTGGGCACATTTAGATGTAAACTGAATATTTCGCTATGACGAACTACCGCATTGATTATATGGTATGGTTCCGATACCAGTTGGCAATTAATTTTAAATCACTATTATCAAAGTCAACCTCCTTAAGATTGTCCAAAACTTTTACGTGTTGAACACGATTGAAAGCCTGATCGAAAGATATATCTTTCATCATTCAAATCTACTCAAGGACTTCACGTCATTTCACGATTAAACTATAAACATTATTTACAAATGGGCCCTATATAGTTTTTTAATTATTATGGGGTATAGTAACACCGAGATTGTTACGAAAAACAATATCGTTAAAGCAAAAGTTGTTTGATACTTTTATATATCTTGCATCTAGCTTGCTTCTAAAGGTTTAAAGTTTGAACCGGCGATATCTGCTCAAAACAAACTGGAACTATTGCATATCCTGTTGCACGATTAATTCCAATATATTTTGAATTTCTACAACTACTTGTACAGTACCTGAAACACCATCATATACTGTACAATTGTTTGTACAACACACTCCTTTTTCTTCTTGTGGTGCCCTATCCAATTAGTGGATGTTGGCGACAATTCTGGCATACTCCTCTCGATCTTGTGTGGCTCTAAAGAGTGCATGGGCATCGAGGTTTGTCAAATCCCTTATATTTTTAAGCCATGAGTATTTTTTTTCGATGTCCCGTTTTTCTTCTATCTTCCCTTCCATAATAAGATTTAAGAACTGGTACTTGGAATTTCAAATTATATGACCCAGATAAGCAGTTTTTCTTCTTTTTAGTATTGGCAGCAATTCTCGTTCTCTGTCCATTCGACATTTGTTGTGTAATCTGTCCAGAGAATTTTAAGTAGTCTTCTAAATACCCATATTTCAAAGGCCTCTAATCGGTTCATCATATTGGGCTTTATGGTCCAGGTTTCTACACCATATAGCAGTACGGAGTAAATGTAACATTTTACAAAGCGATATCGAAGCGTTAAGTTGAGGCTGCTATTGCTTAGCAAGGTTCTCATATTAGTAAATGCTGTTCTGGCTTGCTCAATCCTGCTACGTATCTCTATGTCTGGATCTAGATCTTCAGTTATCCAACTACTGAGATATCTAAACTTGGGGACCTTTTGGATATTCTTAATGTTTACTCTTATATTTAATTTTACTAACCATCATTACCTTCGGTTTGCGCAATTTATTCGTAGGTGTATCAGTTTCTACTCTTCCATTGATCCATGCATAACCAAAATATCTGTATTACTTTTTACGCTTTTTATGTAAACGTACGTAAGTAACATAATCCATTCACTACTTAATTAAATCGATAAAATGCTGTTCTTGCAATGTATTGTATATATGTTTGATGTTGTTAATATTATGTTTATCACGATGTATAACATTTAAAGTTGCACAGCAATAGTTATTAAAGGACACAAATACTTGGCAGGGTTATATTCAGTTAGAATAATCTTCGTATATGTGTCAGCGGTGAAAATAACATTGATTTATATTGTACAGATTAATAACATGTAATTTATCAAAGCCAGTTACACGTCAGACGTAATAATCTCCATGGGAAGAGATAAAATAGTGCAAGAAAAGTTACTTAAAGGTTGAAATAATTTTGACAAATTGACAGAAATACTACATTAACAGAAAAATAACACAAAAGAAAAATAAGCAGTAAAAAAAGTTGATAGAGAAAGGATAAATATTAAACATATACGGAATAATATAAATAGAGTGAATACAAAAGACAGCCGGAAGTCTTTGAAAGAAAAATCCTAAGAAAGATATTTGGACCTATTAACGAGAACGGACTATGGAAATCCTGATAAAATCATGAGCTCTACCAACCATTCAAAGAGGCATCTACACTGCGAGTCATTGAAAAGAAGCCACCTAAAATGTTTGGAATTTTTAAATTTTTCCAATCCTACAAGAAATTTGATGTCATTAGATGTTTGTTTAATATTTAAGAATATCTTTTAAAGCAGTATGCAACCATTTCTTAAATAACAAATTTTAAAACAAAAAAATTTGCCAAAATGATGATTTTAGTGGAAAATTTAGAAAATTAACATTGTAATTTTTTTCTGTTTTCTTTAAAAAATTCCAATAAAGTCGTAATTTTCAATATTCTGTATTACCACCTCTATTTTGAATTACACTCCTCATTCGACTTGGGATTGAATTGATCAAATTCTGGATGCTGTTTTGAGGAAAAGCATCCCATTCTTCCCAAGCATCATAAGCGCTAACCGAAGCTGCTCAAGATTTATTGGAGCAGGTATTCTGTTTCTTACTTTTAGTTTAAGTTGATCCCAAACATGGTAATTCGAGTTTAAATCTGGGTTTTGAGCCGACCAATTCATTTTTGGCACACTGACGGTTTCCAGATATTGTACTACTATGCTGGCTACATGTGGCCGCGTGTTGTCTTGCATGAAAATAAAGTTTTCACCCACAAACTCAGCAAAAGGCATTGGATGCTCGTCTAGAATGGACTGTGAATAAAATCGATCTAAATTGCCTTGAGGCTTTCGAAATATGTTGCTATAGAAGAATTTTAAAAGGTTACTGGGTGGAGAAGATTCGAAACTCCACAATACTAGAACGTCTCAGCAAGACTACTGAGCTCATATAAAAGCATCAAGCAAAAGATCATAAAAAGCATCAAGCAGAGAAAGCTGGAGTATTTCGGACATGTAATAAGAGATCCCAAATATTGGTTGCTACAAAATATCATGCAAGGAAAAATAGCAGGCAAACGCAGTCCATAACGAAGAAGAACCTCATGGTTGAAGAACTTGTGAGATTGGTAGTGAATAAAATTAAAATAGCTATAATGGTAACCAACGTTCTGAAAGGACATGGTAAATGAAGAAGAAGAAGCTCGTCTAGAATTTCGGTAAGGTATCGGTGAGCATTCGACGCTCCTCTATTAATAAACACGAGATCAGTACTGCCTTCGACTGAAACGCGAAACCTAGCGAAAATATCAATATTGGAGACAACGAAGTAGAGCTGGTGGAAAAATACATTTAATATCTTGGACACGTAATAAAGATCACAAGAGGCAAAAAAACATGCGAACTACGAAGAAGAATAAACCTAGCATGGGCAGCCTATGGAAAACTCAAAGACATATTTAAAAGCGATATACCAATTTCTTTAAAACGTAAAACATTTGACCAATGTGTGTTGTATGTGATGACCTATGGTACCGAAACTTTGACATTGACTAGTTCTAAAGCGCTGCAAAAAGCTCAGAGGAAAATGGAAAGGTCAATCCTGAGTATATCGCTTTGTGGCCAACTTAGAAATGAAGACTTAAGATCAAGAACAGGAGTTACCGATGTAATTTCCCGAATTGCCACACTGAAATAGAACTGGGCCGAACACGTCGCCCGAATCTATGATGAAAGGTGGACGAAGAGATTGGTTGAGTGGAGGTCGAGGTTAGACAAAAGAAGTAGAGGAAGACCCCCTACTCGTTGCACTGACGATCTCAAGAAAATGTCAAGAAATTGGATGAAAAGTGCTCAAGATAGAGAACAATGGACAAAGATGAGGGAGGCTCATGTCCAGCTGTGGACGCAAACGGCTGGATGATGATGATGATGATGATGATAACTCACAATATTTCTTAGAAGACCCTTCTATTAAAGATATTATTGTTTTATACTTCGCAATATCAATATCGTATTTATCGTGTTATCGAATACATTTCCATGAGAGTTGATTTCCATTTTTTAAGCAATTAAAGCAATTTCTTTAGCAAAAGAAGTCAATTTTCTTTTGTTTTCGTTAAGCTCTGAACAATTCATAATACTTTTCATATTCATTTTTCGATTTTTATGACAGGAGGTTCTAGAATATATTATTTGCATAAGTTGTAATTTTTGGATCGAGTTTTATCCTCAAACAAAACAAAAAGGATGTTGCATTTACGTCTGATACTGGTATATTTGAAATCCATAGCACTTTATATGTTACGTTGAGCATATTATGGAATATTTAGTATGTCACTTGTTATAGATTGAAAATAAATGTAAAACACAAAACCAAGTGTTTCATAATAAATATTTTAACTCAAGAATGGGAATTTTTTACTTTCTACTTTTAAAAATGATTTCTAAATTATTAAATTCACTAATGACGGCGGAGAAACTGATTTTACAATTCCCTACGCTGACATTAACATGTCAAACTTATGAACAAGGTAAAAAGAAAACATAATGAACCTTTGAAAGAGAACATACAATTGTATTAAAATAAGTTATGTTCCAAACTGTTTTCCTGATATAATCAATCTTTAGGTCCAGCTTATAAATAACTATAGTGGAATTAAAAAAATGTCGATCACTTGGTCGTAGACTAAATAAATGTTCCATATGTTTTCCCAACATTGACGCAAACATTCTAAACAATATTTAAAATATTTTCGGTGTTATTTTGCCGCTGATATGATTTGAAGTTTATGTTAAACAGTCTGTACATTTTGACAAATCTGCTGCACATTTATTTTTTTAATACGTTAAGTGTTGTTTTGTAGATAATTATATTCGTATTTATTTGAACATTGTGTATGTAAATTATTGCCAAATAAAATTTTATTTATTTTAACACATGCGGTTATTTTATTTTTATCCTGAATAATTAATGAACCAAAATAAGGAGGAACCTGGCAACATTTGTTGGAATAAAGCCAAATCTACAACTTTTGTTAAAAAATCTGATTCTGTTATTCAAGGTTGCAAAAATCATGTCAATTAATATGTCCGAGATTTTACTTTAGTTAAGTTACTTTTACGAAACAACATTTTAGTGGCATATTATGAACCCTGTAACACTGGGGTAAAAGTCCCATACAGAAATGAAAGTGGGGATTAGAAGCCAACGTGTACAAGTGACAAAATATGAAATAAAAAGTTTTATCAAAAAATCCTTTATAAAAGGTATATAATTAAAAACACCCTTTACGTTTTCTGGTTAAAAAGCCCATCATCAGTGTAATATTACCTAGAATAAGTATTACCACTTTAGTGAAAAGAAGTATAAAGGTTAAATTTTGACTAAGCTTGAAAAAGAAATGTAGAGAAATACTTACCAAGTATACATGAGTCAAGCCACTAAATATCTTGGTGAAAACCCTTAGAAAGGTACAACATTTGTTGTGTATTTAATTATTGTTAAGAATATTTTGTGATGTTAACGCATTTAACGGATATTCCACAACGTAAGACTCTCAACAGGTGTTGTTGCTGACCCTATGACCTTGTCTGAATGAGTTCTAGATGGCAACTAATCAAAATGACAGTTTTTTGATAGGATGCATGAATAAAGCAGTCCATGTAACTTCTAGTATGTGTCTTAACCCTTAACTGGTGACCTTATTTTTACTGAACCCTTAACTCCTGGCTTAAAAATATGTTTTTGTCAAGCTGGCACCTAAAAAATGCAATAAAACAGTTTTTAATAATAAAACAATATTGTAATGTCGTTTTTATTTAGTGAAAAAGAAAAAAATCAAACTGAAGGACACATAACAAAAAAAAAAAAGAAAAAAATGATAACATGTTTTATAACACAAAATGTTTAAAGTCATATTCCAAAAGAAAAATTAAACATATACAAACAAATATCATATATGTATGTTTAAAAATAGGTACATTTTATATAAAAAATTGTTGAAAACAACAGAATTGCTATTTTGCACAAAACCTGCAAATCACAAAAAACGTTAAAAATCCATTCTACCCTGGTACAATATATACAAATTTTTCAAGAACATTGCAAACATATGGGTTTTTGACACGTTGTGCATAAATGCAGTCTATCTTCTTAATTTGGATGAACCGATGTAGCAATATTTTCTTATTTTAAGCGTTTCTTCTTCGTTAGCTTTATTTTCGGGAATATCAAGTATAATTCCGATCAGTTCTTTCAGCTGCCTTTGTAATGTTGGCATTTTATATCTTCTCTATGCAAATGTGAGGAAACGAGTTTATCGGCCAGAGTTTCTATAAATTTGAATCTAGTAAAATTATTTTCGGGAATCGAAGTAAACATATTGTATGAATTTACTCCACATACGTCTACTATTTTATAAAAAAATAGTCATGGAACATCTACGTGTTCTGTGGCTACAGGAATATTTTACACACTTCATCCATTGCGTCTACACCCCCTTTGGTAAAGTTGTAAAAAGAATTTTTTTCTGGTAGTCCATTATCTGCATCTACTTCTGTGGAATGATGCACGGAAGAAATTAATATAAAAGCTTTATTTTTCTTAGTTGTACGGGATAAAAGTGTGAGGTCTTTGGTAAATCCATACAAAGTATCGCCTTCATTACGATTTGGTAGCGGAAGGAACTGTGGAGGAATTTCTTTTTTATTTTTTCGCATTGTGCCAACGTAAGTGGATGGAGTATGTTGTTGTAAATGCTGTACTAAATCAACCGAACTAAACCAGTTATCGCCAGTTACATATCTATTAGTATTGTAAAAATGTTTGACTAATCTTATAAAGGCTTGAGTGGGTATGCTCATTCTCCTTTCTTCATTTGTGAGACTAAATCCATATGAACCTTTCCCAGCATAAATGTAAGCATTATGTAAATACCCAGTTCGTGCATCAGTCATACATAAGCTTTTTATCCCATATTTACAGCGTTTCCTGGGAATATACATTTTGAAGCGACATATGCCTCTGAAGCTTACCACCATTTCGTCTAGACACACATTTCCCCCCGTATATCCATCTTTTGAATTGCTTACAAATAAGTCAAAGAATTCTTGGATAGCAGCAGCTGAATTATCCCTTGGGCGGATATCAGGGTCAGGAAACGTTTCTGCGAAAAATTTCATAGGACATGTTATTAAAATGATAATAATAAAAAAAAGCGATTGAGTTTACCGAAAGTACAAGCTGAATATAACCGCAAATGTCAAAAATATTTCGGTTTGGCAGTGTTGGCATGTTTTTATAATGCATATTTGTATGCTTCAAATATAAAGAGATAAAACTTTTAAAAAGTACATTTTGATTATACTATTTTATGAATTCTCCAAGCTAAAAACAAAAAAATATATATGAAGCAATAACGAGTAGATATTTGTCTCTTTCGAGATTAATTGCAAACATTTGTGTTGTAATCTGGCAACTGCCGATTTCACAATTGCCAAATCTATCCCCTAGTCTATCAAAAGGTAATTGCTAAAAAATTTCTAATAATTAACTGCAGTTAATCTCCCTAGAAACAAATACTTACTCATTGTTGTTTTATATAAATCAAAAATTGCAGAATTCATAACATAATATACACACAATGTACTTTTCTAAAGTTTTATCATTATATTTGAAGCATATAAGATCTACACTATAAAAACATGCCAACACTGCTATTCTTTTTTTTTTTCATGTTTGACATTTGCTGCTATAATCAGCTTGTACTTTCGGTAAACTCAACCAAAAATCGAATACAAGCTTCAAATTCGATTGTAATAATGAACTTTAAATTTATTGGGCTTTACATTGTTTGTTGCCTACTTTCAGGCTGATCATTTCTTTTTTATTTCTTTATTACTTTATTCCATAATAACTAAACACATCAACAATGTCTAAGGAATACAAAGTTTTTTTCATGTATACAAAAATTTTGATTGAATTTTAAAAAGTGACTTATAGTTATAATAATGTCTAATTAATCAGCAATAAATTCATCTTAGTTTCAGTGTAGTATTATTTCTCTCTGATGAAATAATCAAACAAGAAATGCACTAATTTAATGAACATTTTTAACATAAAAGCCAATATAAAACATAAAAATCTACCAAAAAATATGTTTATTATTATGTGTTTCCTCCAGCAGCAAAATCTTGATGCCGATATGAAATCCCATTTTGTTATTTTTGTTGCAAAGTTTGAGATGTAGTAATATATTCTGGCAACGGAGAGGTAATCGTAAACAAAGAGAGTATTGATAATACCTGGAAACATTGCATACGAAATTTATTTTTTGATGAGAATGAGAACCAGTCCCCAATACCTACAAAAACAGAACCACCTATACTAGTGGCAGAAATAAGAGCAGCCATAATATCACTAAAAGAAGGGAGAGCTCCAGGACCAGACGGAGTACAGTCTCAATTTCTTAACTTCTTGATGATGAATCTTTAAGAATACTATGTAAAATCTTCAATAATATCTAGGACAGAGGCAATATTCCAAAGGATTGGCTAGTTTCGCAATTTATTACGTTACCAAAGAAACAGGGAGCAAACAAGTGCAGAGAATATAGGCTAGTAAATTTAACGAGCCATACACTAAAACTTTTTCTTAAAATTATACATCGCAGAATATACAAGCTATGCGAAGGGAGAATACAAGACACCCAGTTTGCATTCATGAGAGGCGTAGGTACGAGAGATGTACTGTTTAGTCTACAGGTATTATTTAAAAGATGCAGAAATATGACTTGCGATATCTACACCTACTTTGTGTACTACCAAAAAGCATTTGACACAGTTCAATATCGAAAATGATGAATGTTCTAAGAAAAGTCTAAACAGATGATAAATACCGATCAGCCACAATAAGAACAAATCTTGGAGATGAACCGACGGAAGCGATCCAGAATCTGCGAGGCGTTAGACAATGATGTATATTTTCACCTATATTATTCAACCTGTATTCAAAGGAAATATTTAATCAAGCCTTGGAAAATTGCAAACATGGAATCCTTTTAAATGGAGAACGCCTAAACAACATCCGCTATGTAGATGACACCGTTATTTTTGCAGACAGTTTAAACAAATCATGAATGTGTTGCTTGTGTGAGTCCATTTCAAATAGGTAAAGAAATAATAAATAAGACTTACTCACAATCAATTTAATTTAACTATCAAAAGACCGGTTTCGCTTTCTACAATATGCAAAGCATCTTCAGGTCTCGATACAAAGTTAAATAAATGCTGAAATGATAAAAACCCATATTAGGGTGTTGTCGAATAAAGATAAACAAAGTAGATATTGTAAATTACAATACTTATGCCAATATTGTATGTCTGTGGTTTTATTTCAAAAAGAGTAAGTTGAATAAAAAGGTATAAAAGTTTTAAAAGTTTAAACAAACAAGGAAAAGCCCACAAATTGTTATAAAATAGTCTATTAGATTGTAATAAATTAATAAATGAGCAAATATATAAACATTACTTATATGCCGGTACTCTATTAATTGATGGATGGTAGAACATGGTTGAAACTACTATGTATTGTTGAATGGAGAACTCAATTCTGCTATTGTAATTGTTTGACAGTAAACGGGAAGTTCTTGAGGATAGGAGTGTATTCAACAACATAGCCAAACTCTTTAAAAACTTTAAAAGCCACAACCTTAATCTGGAGGTAAAAGTAAGACTCCTACGATGTTATATCATCTCAATATTATACTACGGAGTTAAATACTGGACACTTACTGAAGCGATGGAGAAAAAACTTGAAGCCTTCGAGATGTGGCTATACAGAAGAATTCTAAGGATATCATGGATGGACAAGATAACCAACGAGACTGTACTACGAAGAATGTAGTAAGAAAGAAAAATGATGTATTCGATTAAAAGGAGAAATATCTGGGACAAATAATGAGAAATGGCACTAAATACAGATTACTGAAAATAATCCTTCAAGGCAAAGTATTCGAAAAGCGAGGAATTGGGAAAAGGAGAATACCATAAATAAGTATTATATTAATTTACAATTTCAGTTTACTTACAATAAAATAAACGTAAAAGAAAGTCTTTAAAGCATTAACATGGTTGTTGACTTAATCTGTCTAATATTAACAGGTTTAATGTTTATTGATTATTTTTTTTTACAAATTATTATTTCATTTTTGTTATGTTTTGTTTTGTTTGTTTTCATTTGTTTTTTGTTTTTTTCTTTTTTTTTATCTAGTATAATTTAAATTTATTAACTTGTTACACAACTCCCTTTTTTCTTTTACCCAATCATTAACTAATTTTTTATATAAATAAAAATTTTTGATATTTTTAAAATTTATGGGCAATTGATTGTATATTCTTGGAGCAAAATATTTAATTGACCGTAGCGTGATTGTTTTTGAAGTGTGAAGACATTCAACATTCAATTTTCTTCTTGTTTCATAATTTGACACTTTTACTTTAAGAGGTATTTTATTTTTATGAATATCTTTAAGTAGCTCTAAGCAGTACAATTGCCGAACATCAAGAACCTGAGTTAAATGAAAAAGTTGGTCTGAGGGATATGTTTTTCGTTTTCCATATATTAGTTTAAGAAACCATTTCTGAGTATTTTGAAGGGTCACCAGGTGGCAATCAGCTTCGCACCCCATCCTAAAATCCCATATATAAGATGAGATTGTACTAAAGGCAGATGAAGCATTTTAAGCTGTTCAACATCCAAAAACTCTTTTAAATAGCGGAATTTTGGTTACAGTCCTCGTATTTTGCTTATAATATTTTTTATTTGTAAGTCCCATTTAAGGTGCCTGTCAATTAAAACTCCTAAATATTTTATGTATTCTGCTTTAAATATTTGTTCTTTTTTATTTATTTTTAATGAATTCAAAGTTGGCAGAGAATTTTTATATATTGCAAAAGGTATGTCTTGTTCAACTATAGTTTTAAGATCTTTCCAATTATCGGCCTTTTAAAAAATTGCGGTGTCATCAGCAAAGCTTATTATGTTTCCATCAGTTTTTAGTTTAAGCATGTCATTAACATAGAGTGTAAAGAGTAGAGGGCCTAAAACGGTCCCTTGCGGTACGCTATCATTAATTACTTCAGGATCACTTTCGACACCATCAATTTCTACAAATTGTTTTCTGTCTGCTAAGTAACTTTTTAGTAATGTCAAAACGCGTCCTCTCAGACCATACTTCTCAAGTTTCTCTAACAAGATCCCGTGAGATATCGTGTCAAACGCCTTAGAGAGATCGACAAATATGCATAAACGACGTTTATTAGACTCAAAAGCTTCTGATATTTGTGATGTTAGTTTAGAAATAGCATCTTGTGTAGATTTTCTTTCTCTAAAACCGTATTGACAATCCGATATTATACTAAACCTATCCAAAAAACTCACTAATCTATTTTTTAAAATGTTTTCAAATATTTTGGAGAAAACAGACAACAAAGATACTGATCTGTAATTAATCACGTCTTCTTTATTTCCTTTTTTAAACAGAGGTTTGATTTTGCCTATTTTCAGACATTCTGGAAAACAACCATCCTGAAAACATGCATTGATGTGAAAAGTTAAAGGAGTAATAATTTCTTCCTTAATTTGTTTGATGGTTTCTGTCTTGATCCCATTCCAGCCAGGAGATTTTTTGTGTTTTAAAGATTGTATTGCATTTACCACTTCTGTTTGGTCAACGAGATACAAGTACATGCTGCTTTCTATCTATGTCCGCAATCTGGTCATTACAAATGGGTATTTTTTGTGCATACCTTTGTCCCAATGTACTGTAATGTGTATTAAATTCATTTGCAATTTTTTTCTGTCGGTTATTTTTTCTCCTGTTTTGGTTTTAACCGATTCAATTTTTGTATTTCCTTTTATTTTTCCACACAATGAATTAATTACATTCCAAAGTGATGCTTTTTAGTTACTTTTTTTCTGTTCCACTTTTATAAAAAGATGTGATAAAATGTTTCCACATTTTATAAAAAATTCAGTATGAATGTTGTGCGTCCATGTTTAAGTATTAAAGCGCAAATTTATTTTACCCAATTATCTATATTTTAATACGTGCATAATCTCCAGACTCCAATCTTCCGCTTAATTTAGAATCGCGTCTTATTTTAAATGCATTTGCACGCTCTCTACGGATTGACAGATCACATATATCAAATCTGTTTTTAGAATTTTATTAAACTATTTTCAGATATCCAAAAGGATAAAGTTTCTGGCAACATCTTAATGAACTTTTTAAATTTAATTCAAAACATAAAGTCACATGACTTGCATTAGGCATGAATGAACTCCCACTCGGCCATTTGGCAAAGCCAGATCTCAGGATATTTGGCATTAGAAGCAAATTTTGATGATGGAACTAAATATACATTCTGGGATGCAGCTGGTAGCAGTAGTTTCTGTTTATTTTTGTACCTGACATTATTTACACCTTGCTCAAAAAATTTAAGAATGCTCTGAAAATGATTGGAAGTTATTTATAAAAATATCTTTCAAATTATTTAACTTGCTATATAATAAACAATATGTTCATCCATAAGTGCAAACTATGCCAAATACGTCATTTGAACTTGGAATTAAAAATCAAATTAAAAAAACGTACAGTGAAGTAAATACTGCTGGTATAGATGGTGTATTTAGAAAATTAATAAAATAATGAAAATATTCAAAAGGATTACAACTTTCTTCATCAGAACCTTTTCGGTCTTATCATACTATCATCAGTGAAAATCTGAAAGTAAGTATTCCCACTTTAATATAATGAATGAAACAATTTTAAATCTGAAAAACATCTGGCATGAATAGTTACTAATGCACTTGTAAATAGCCACTTTAAAAGGTACACGTGCCCAGCCACGTCAGTTTTCTCATCTTCGAAACGTATTTTTTTTTTAATAAACTCGAAAAAACGATTCATCTGCCTTTGTAAAGCACTAGATTTGAGCAGCGAAGGTGATAATGTAAGTACAATATACATCATATACATCAATATGGGCAATATCATTATACATCAATACGTATATTTACTATAGAAAAGATATTTATATTTAGACTAGTGATTTTGACCGTAGCTTACCCTAACGGACAAATAGTGTGACTTGTGCTAGCCTTTTATATAGATAGATATATCTACTTATTTGAACAAGTTTTAATAACCAATTTCAATTGAAAAGGTAAAATCTAATTAATTGCAGCTTTCTTCAAAATCAATAATAACTGTCAGGTTTCTTTGTTTTTTCTTTAAAACCATGAAAATCATTTCTTTTTTCTTTGCCACAGAGCACAGACCCTTTCACCTGAGTGTAAGTGGGTCCTTCGTATAATTTTTTTATTTTAATTATTTTTTTTTAACAGATTTTTATATAATTTTTTTTTAGTGAAGGACTAAGGAGATTTCGTAAAGCTACAATACTATCTCATCATCATCTTTGGCTCGACAATCCTCTGTGGATCTTGGCCTGCTCTAAGATTCGTCACCATTCTGTTCGGTTTTTGGCAACATGTTGCCATCTTCCGATTTTTAATATTCGTAAGTCGGTTTCAACTCCATCTAACCACCTAATTCGCGGTCGGCCTTTGCTTCTTTTTCCTACAGGTGTTCCTGTGGTTAGCTTTTTAGCAATTGTATTTTCTGGCATTCGTATTATGTGTCCAGCCCATCTAAGTCGCTGTGTTTTAATGAACGTTATGACATCTGGCTCATCAAAGAGCTCATACAATTCAAAATTATAACAATATAATTATAACAATACTATCTAGTGTCTATATTTTACCAAGCAGCTGTTGCCTTGGTCTACTGTGCTTGCTTCAATCGTTGAAAGACATCACACCCTTACTATTTCCTGTATATGATTAGCGTGGTTCTCCAGTTCGAAGAATATGATACGTACTTTCTATTATATCTAGTATCCTGATTTGTTGTGTCTGAACAGGAACCGTTCAGCTTTTTTTCATCAAATTTTGCAGCTTTCCTCATACATCTGTTGAGAGCTGATATTGGATTATTCTTATTGCTAGTGCACATAGGGCTCCATGCCAGAGATACTTATGTCTGTATGGGTGGTATGATGCCTATTTATCAATGTGGTTTGGATTTTAAAGCTAAGTTCACTACTTCTTCCTGTTGATGTTCCCTTGGATGGCGGCTGTTTTGTGAGCCGCGGAGTTCAAGTGGGAAATAGACTAGTGGCTTTTGTCCATTTCGACTACTAGGTATTTCGTTTCATCTCTCCAGTCGATGAGTCAGTTGAGCATTTCTAATTGGTAGTGGGCTCTTATACCAAGACGACATCGAACGTCTCGTCATAGTTCCGGCGCCGAAGCGAACAATCCGTCATGCAAGATATTCTTTAATCGAAATATGCCGCTGGCATTCACATTCATCAGTTGACGAACAGTTTCCCAGCAGTCAGGTTTCGACAAGTCTATCGCCCGGCCGATTTTATAATCTCAGCGACGAATTTTTTTGTTTTGCCGGGAACACGACGGGCGGTACAAGTGAACAAAATAAAATTATTGACGAACAATTAATAGAATGTTTAAGAAAATATATTGTTTTATATGATTTGTCGCATGCAAAATGCATGGATATTTTTTATTTTAAAAATAATATTTGGCAAGAAAGCAATTTTTCGACATCCTAAAATATCGATGAAATTTTACATCATCACGAAGCACTTCTTTATACAGTGTCACGTATTCTCCTTCAGTATCCCTTTTTTTCCATGCGTCATGGATCCATTTCCGTTTTTTTGCTTGGTTTGCTTGCGCTTCTTCTTCCTCGTCCAAACATATAGCAATTATTGCTAATTTTTCATCCGAGAAACTTACCATCTTTTCAACAGATTGGTCGCCGAAGACTGATGCATTTCGGGTGTGTGCGAGTAGACGAACGAATAGTTCTGTGACCAGACGGGACCTGTTAGGCGCCGGGACTGTGATGGGACTGATGTGTTTGAATCGACCTTTAATGTGCCCAACGTTCGTTGTAGGAGCCTAATTAGGGTCATTGACATCTATTTGGAGTAAAGACAGGGTCCATGAGCAGACTCTACTTTCTGAGTCCTCTTTTGAGTGATCTCTTTTTTATTTTGTCTCCATGTCGATTTTATTTTCACTAATTTAGACAAAATACTGGCTGTAAATATGTTAAATGTGTTAAATTAAAAATTAAATATGTTAAAGTTCACCAACTCTTTGGGGTACCGCATGGGGTAACACTATTACCCTAGCATGCAACCCTTAGGTAAGATGGTGTTACACTTCGGGATTGAGGAGTGCAGTAATCGCACAACAAATCTTACCGAATTATGAGCCAATTGTAGAATGTATATGTGTCATGTTTAAACAACAAATCTGCAGTTAATAAAGTAGCTGTTACATCTTGTTGATTTGCGGGTGTTTATTTGGTTAGATTATGCTAGGTTCTTTTTTTTCAACATCATATCTGCATAAACGCAAAAAAGATGCACAGATTCTTTAACCAGGATGTTTTTCTTCTTCCTGAACCTCGCCTTTCAAATATTTTCCATGGAAAATGGTTTGTAGGAAAGCATATTTGGATTTATTTCGCATAAACTTTTAACCTTCTTAAAACTAATCTAAAATTAAAATTTTATTAATCTGAATAATGCACTTAATTCACCAAGGAAGATTGATTGGGACCTGAAGACGGGTAGGACGGCAGTAATCGTTGTAGCCTACGCACTTCCACTTCGGAAGAGTCGTGCACATTTAATTTAATTGTCTGGCCAGCCTAGTACAATACACAAGCACTCGTTCACTGAATTTCGCACTAAAACTTTTTATGACTTTTTGACGGATTCTAGGGGGAAGTCATGCTGAATCATCTCGTTCGGAACATAATATTACACGTTAACTATGGTACGAAGCACCTTATTTTGGAATCTCTATAAGATGTATGTTAATATTGGAGACACTGGCGGTGCCCCAAAACTAAATACTGTAGGTCCAAATAGTTTTAAGGATGGACTTATATAATAAAACCTTGTTATTTAAAGATAATTTTGATTTGTGGTCAATGAGCCAAAACATATTACTTAATTTAGGTACAAGCTATTTGCGTTTGGTGAATATATATGTTTTTTTTTCCAAGTTAGAAGGCCTCTAAATGCAAGCCGAGATATTTGGCATCTTCGGATTGAGAAAGTTGACAATTTTCAATATATATAGGAGGACATGTTTCTCTATGTAGCGTAAATGTTACGTAAAGTGATTCAGTTCCATTAGGTTTAATGCTACATATTTTTAACCATTGCTAGAATAGTATCGTTTGCATACGGTACTACTGTAGTTGTTCTCGTTGTGGGAATGTCAGCTGTATACAAAAGATATATTATTGGGCAAGGACGCTGCCTTGCGGGATGCCTGAGTATATAGAATACATTTTAGTACACTCGGTTCCTTGTTTCACAAGGAAGCGTCTATTTTCCATATAGGATTTTAAGAATTGAAAATAAGGTTAGGGTAGGAGCTTCTTTAGTTTTATTTGTAGTCATGTATGCCAAACCTTATCGAATGCCTGAGATATGTCAATGAAAGCAACTGAGCAATATCTTTTGGCGTTTCAATCTTTGTTTATTTTGTTAACCAGTCGACGCGCTTGTTCTATAGTTCCATGCTTGTCGCGAAAACCAAATTGATGATCTGGAACTACTTTACCTTTGTCTATTATCATTTCTAGCCTATTCACGTACATTATCTCAAAGAGTTTGCTGAGGTTACATTTGTGACTGAACCGGCATATATTGATTTATGACCTGTTGATTTTGATCTTGGTAGCCTATTTGGAACTGTGCCATTGGCGGTGGAAAATAATATTGTTGATAAGACATAATACATATGTACCTGATATCCAGTTTAAGAAGACGGCACATCATATTATTAAATATAGTGAGCTATATAAAGAAGGATTTAACTTTTAACAAGACGCGAGAAAAGCCGTTTTTTTTAATTATTGAACAAGGAATCTGCTGATAGAGTGGCATATTACTTTGAATTGCCACAGGTCCAATTGCAACCAGTCCAACTTACTTTCTAAAAAAGACTGGTTTTGACACAGATATGAAATATCTAAGATTGTTTAGAAGATTTAGAAGAAAAATTTACACATGTTACATGCACTCTCCTCGAGACTTTTGAATCATGCCACAAGGACTATTAACACAACAATTACGATGACGTTTCCCATTCGTGGCCATTTGTTTATGTCAGCTGATCGAGTTTTTGGTCAATTTAAGCTAGACTTACGTCCCCACGCTTTTATAAAATCACCAGACAAATATTATGAAATTAATTCTAACAAAGAACAAGTTCGTAAGCTGGGCTCTGATTGAACTTTATATGACATAAAACATGCAACAATTTCACTCAAAAAAGTTATAGGCATCAGTGAAGCCAAAAGAATAATCATACTCATAAACTGGATAGCTTTTAACAATTTTTAGTTAGTTTATCAGGCAAAGAATGGGTATTACTTCCAGAGTTAACTTGGTTACACCGTTGACTGAAATATTATATAAAATATTTCAATCAACGTTTAGACCCAATTTTGAAATCCGTCTTGTGAAAATATAATTAAAAAAGACCAGACCTGCGATCAATGTGAAGATTGTTGTTGTCTTCTGGAGACGATGTACATGTCATATGATTTTTTTTACTATATTTCCTTTCAAACAGGCTTTTCTTTTTAATTATTTAGTGACAATCAAACTACATTTTCTCTAGAGACAATCAAATTGCCCATCAATATATTTTTTTAACTAATAAAGCTTAAAATGGAGAAATTAATAATAAAAAGTACATTTTTTCATATTTTTTTGTTTTTTTTATTAACTTTATTAATAATTCAGTGACAGTTTTTCTCATTTCCTGAAAAATTTAAAAAATGAACAAAGTGTGATTTAAAAGTCTGCTCCTCAATTATACCTAATGGATGAGTCTTAAAAATTTATATAATAACACGTACGTCTATATAGAGGTATGCTAAAAAAATTGTATTTAAACAATACCTATCCTGGATTTTACAATCTCTTCTTTCCATCTTTCCAAAATTATTACAGTACCTACAACAGTTTACTATTTTACTATTTTTAGAATTTTCAAAAAGATTATAGGCTTTAAATTAAAAAAAGGATGATAAAATAAGTAGATATAACCTGCTAGATCTTATAATGCCAGCTACTTTAAATTTTACAATAATCTAACAAGAAATTATCTATTATCCTTAAATTAAGCAAAAAATATCCACTTGACTTTCTATTATTTGACTACAAAGAGCAACAGGTATTTGTTTTCGTCCCTTTCGTCGCATTACTTTCAATATCTGTACCTTCCAACCCCCCAGACACTCTTTTATTATCACTCGAGTCGACTACCACCCATGGTGCCAAGACAAAAGAATCCCTTTTTGACCACAAAGTGTATTTCTACCTTGGCGTCTAACGCCGACCTGCAACAATTCCAGTTAGAACTAGCGACAGGTGATAGGCAACACATTATACACGTCGCCTACTATATTTCAATGTGAACACAACTTATATCCCAGTCCTGTGTAAAGGTGGAAGTAACAGTTCCCGATTTTAACGAGAATTTGTTCTTCAGTTTTATCTAAAAAATGTATCAAGAAGAAATAGGCACATAATAAGAAATAAGGCAACAAAAATAAATAAGCTATTCTTTCTAATAAATAGGTATTCAGTTATGGACATAAAAATACTTTTTCTACTCTCTTACTAGTAAATTGTTTAATACCTACTATTTGGATGCTAAGTAAATGCATCATAACAGATACTGACACGTAATGACTAACACGTAATAAAAAAAATTACGGTTCAGTTTTATAAAAATGTGTAATATCACATAAGCCTTGTAAGTCAGTTGGTCGAGTTACCATGGAAACGGATTAACAGACGTTATTTTGACAGATTCAAAATTATTAAACTGTCAGTGTAAATATAGTGGTAATTTAATTTTTATTTTTATAAACGAAAATAATGGTAGAAAAAGTATAGTACACAACTTGAGTTGTAAGCTTATTACATGCTTGTAAAATTACTGCGCTCGCCGCTACGCGGCTCGCGCGCAACTTTTTTACTCGCATGTAATAAGCTTCTTACAACTCTCGTTATGTAATATACTATTAAATGCATGTTATCGTAATATCCTTTTTAGCCAACATTGCAAAAACATTTTAAGTTGTTAAGAGCTTTCCTCTAATAGTTAGGAGTTTCTATGGCGTATTATAAGAAGAAATAGCTATGAACTGATACTTACTGATGAACCTACTGAAATGCAGATAGGTAAATAAAATCGTCGCAAAATATAGAGATAATAATTAATCATCCATAAAGACGAAAAGGCAATTGTACATATATATATATATATGTATATATATATATATATATATATATATATATATATATATATATATATATATATATATATATACAGTGCTAGTCAAAAGTCTGTTCCCCCCCTCGTATCTTTTGAACGGTTATTGTTATAATAATGAAATTTGGAGGGAGGTAATAAACAGACGTAGGCTTCTCAACTAGTCATAACAGGTGACATAATAGTGACAGATGACGTTACAGCGCCAGTGTGACAGATAATTTTAAATGGAACCTTATGGCAAGTGATATCTCGTTTGAAAGGTATTGAAAATACCTATTCAGTCATAATAATTTTGTTTGAGTTTAAGCTCATTTTGATGAATAAATTAAAAAAATACTAAAATTGTAGCTTCTCATTTAATTGATAAATATTTAACAAACAGTTCTTATAGTAAGTTTTCAAAATGTGCTCCATCTACTTCCTGACAGTAATGCATCCTATTTCTAAACTCTTGCCGTACTCGTTCAAATGTGTCGGTGGAAATTGCCCTATATTCTTCAACAATTTGTTGTTTCAAAATGTCAATATTGTCGGTTTCTGTAGCGTAAACTTTAGATTTCAAGTATCCCCACAGAAAAAAAATCTAATGGTGTGAGGTCCGGTGACCGAGCTGGCCATTCTATCGTACCTCGTCGTCCAATCCATCTACCACGATATTCCTCATCTAGGTAACGTCTTACTTATTTCCAAGTTGCCGAATTCATCTGGATTATCCTCCAGAATTTCAAATATTAATGGTTCAATTGCATTTTGTAACATCTCCAGATACACTTCATCGGTTAAGTTAGTATTGAGACAAACAGGCCCCACTATGTGGTTTCCCAAAATACCTACCAAACATTTATTTTTTTTTTTTGGAACTTGAGTATGTGTTTCACGAAACAAATCTCACACACACAATACCTCAAATTGTGTGTGTTAACATGTCCATTGAGAGAAAAATTACTTTCGTCACTAAAACAAATTGTTTTTGTGTAATTGGGCTGTTGGTTAATTTTATTGGATATATTTTCACAGAATTCTAGTCTTCGGTCGGGGTCATGATCTGAAAGTTAGTGCACAATTTTTAATTTGTATGGATGAAATTTGTTATCAGCCAATACTCGGTGTACTGTCTTTTGACTAATTCCATAGATAGATGCAACTTGGGCTGTAGAAGAAGTAGGGTTCATTACCATTTCTGATATTATGTCAATTTTTTTGTCATCATTGTTGGTCGACCAGATCATTTGACATCTTGAACACTACCTGTTTGTTTAAAATTCCGAAGAAGCTTTCTCAAATAAGATCACGATATAGGGCGATCGGGGTACCTCTTATTAAAAAGACGTTACGCTGCATGGAAATTATTTCTACATTCACCAATTAGTAATACAGTTGCTACTTTATCGGATACAGTACGTACCATTCTGCCTTTGTAAAGAATAATAAACTAAACTAACTAACTAACTAAACTAAATATTAACTAAGAACAACTAACTAAAAACAGCTTGACTAAACTTAAATTGACTAAACTAAGTAGAAACAGAAACTAAATATTGGGCTATAAACGCTTTTGCAAACTAAAAACAACTGTAGAATTGACAAACGTCAAACTTTTTGACAAATAACCAAAGGCTGACGTTAGAAATTTTATTAATTAAATGCCGAGTAGAATTTTAGTATTTATTTCATTTATTTGTTAAAAGCATCTTAAATCCAAACAAAATTAGTATGATTGAATAGGTATATTAAAATTATTGTAGTTTCGCATTTAATCAATATAAACAAAATTAGTATGATTGAATAGGTATATTAAAATAATTGTAGTTTCGCATTTAATTACTAAATATTCTAACGTTCGCCTCTGGTTAATTGTCAAAAAAGTTGACGTTGACGTAAAAACAATTGAAGAGATTGAGAAATGAAAAACGTCAACTTTTTGACAAGTAACCAGAGGCGGAGGTTTTAATATTTATTAATTAAATGCGAAACTACAATTTTAGTATTTATTTAATTTATTTATCAAAATGAGCTTAAACTCAAATAAAATTATTATGACTGAATATATATTTTTAATACCTTTCAAACGAGGTATCACTTGCCATAATGTCCCATTTAAAATTATCTGTCACAGTGGCGTTGTAACGTCATCTGTCACTATTACGTCACCTGTTATGACTAGATGAGAAGCCTAGGTTTGTTTATTACTTCCCTCCAAATATCACTATTATATCAATAACCGTTCAAAAGATAAGAAGGGGAACGGACTTTTGACTAGCACTGTATATATATATATATATATATATATATATATATATATATATATATATATATATATATATATATATATATAATCATTGCTTTTGCCTTCCCTAATTATATTTTTCGTATATATATTCGATAATACCAATATCTATCCCATTCGCTCTTCGGAAAGATGTTTTGCCCAAGCTTCCCTCACCAGATCATAATATATAATTATGGTCTTGATCTCTCGCTCCTTCCAGAAAATTGCAATTAAGCAACTCCCCTTGATAATTGCCTTATTGTATTGTTCAATATGCTCCAATCATCTTAATTTAAACTAACTCATGTTTGAATTAATTAAACATTCGTTGTTCCTTCTTCTTTTTAATTAGACTTATTTACTGCCATACGTTATAGACGCTCTTATGAGAGTTTTATAGAATACTCCTGTAAGTTGTATTGAAATATTTCTGTAAATTTTCATGGGCGCCGGCAGCGAGACGCAAGGGGGTGCCATTGCAACCTCCGCTCGGAAAGAAATTACATAGCTATACATGTATTGCTGTATATTTTATATTGGTTAATAATACCTATGTGTAGGTGCAGATGTACCTCACTGAATATAATCCTGGCGGTGCCCATTAACACAATATAAAGTTTCGGCTTATCTGTATTAGTGACTCCATGTTTAAGTAGACATTTATGATATTCTGTCCTATGATCTTTATCCTATTTTCTTCAGAAAAAGAATAACATTATCTGGTTTATGTATGCAAATCCATTCATCTACTTTTATCCTAGCGGAACTACCCCAAAATCTTATTTATCTTGGAAAACGTACATTTATTACACTAATTCATCGTAAACTTTTTTATAATCGTATAATAACAAACAATATATTATTTAAATACTAAATGTATAAAAAAAATTACTCAAGAGGGAAAGTCCATATTGGGTTTTACATATCCGGATGTAACAGTTATTTTTAAAACTATTGGCGCCATCTCTATGAAATATCTGCGGTAATATGGGACAGGACAGGCTTGATGTCGCTTATCTGCCCATCCGATTGTTTTGACTTGGTGATAATGTGTATTTATGTTTAATTGAAAATAATTGCAGTTGATTTCAAGTATGATGTAATTTATTAGTAAATGCTTCAAATTGTGAATAAATATTAACATATAGTATTATATGTAATTTGCGTGTCGTTAAAAATGAATACTCTAGGCGTTATTTGGGAATGGAGTATCTTTATGCAGATTCCCGTTGTCAGATTCGGCGTGTTCGGCTCTGTTCGACCAACATTCCCACTTCCTCGGCAGGTCAAACCTGGAATGGATGAAAAGCGGTCAACAGAGTGTACAGGTGTTTTTAAATGTTACTTTATTTTATGGTGTAGTGAATTTTTATAATCATATACGTAAGTCATCTTTTTTTCCTCAATTTATGGGTCAAACTAGTTTTACAAAGTTTGCAGGTTATGTATACTAACTATGATACTTTGAAAATTGTTGATATCTAGTGCATAAAATGTGGAATGAGTGCAGTGGCAGTGAATGAGTACTTATTGGGACTCGGGCCTCGTTCCCAAATATAACGTTACTTTTGTAAGTGGTACTGTCGACGTGTTCTCATGGATAGTACGGTACTCGCAACATACTTTTGATTTTCGCAATTTTCGGAGGGTTCCTACATTAAAATTGCGTTGTAAAATTAGTTTCTTGGTTTGTTATTATTTTGTTTGTGATGTAATAGTACCGACTATCACGTATTTACGTGAGAAAGAATTGGGTTGCGATTTCTAGTGATTTTGCAATTAGTAACCTATTTTTTCCTTTGGTCATTGCCCTTGGAGAATAACAATATTTGGTATGCTTTTGTAAGTTGATATATTTATTTTTATTTTTATTATTAACTACTACTTTCTATATAATGATTTATCTAATTAATTTAGGAATTGTTAGGCTTAACATTACGATTTTTGTTTGAATTCTGAAAATGATTTTAATGTCCTAATATGAACGGTGTTTGTAAGACAGTATCATATTAATAAATAAGAAGGAAGTTATACTTAACTGCCCCAAATAATAATTTTTCAATTTGTTGATTGGTTTTTAATGTTAATTTGATAAACCATTACCATTGAGTATGCTTTTATTAGCTTTATTACTTTCAAACTATAATTTCTAATTGTATCCAGAAATTTAATATTACATTACCCAAGTTGTTATAATGCCTTGATAAATGATTTTTATTAAGTAATCTCTAGATAACATAAAAGATACCAACATATATATCTGTTTCTATAAATGTTTCTAAAAATATTTTTAAAATAGAACATATCTTGTAATGAATAGACTGATACTGATAATAAGCACAAGTTTTGATATTTCCTATCTTTGCACATCATTATTAATCATCTGTATTTAGAAACTCTGAGTTGCATGAAGTGATTTGATCATATACTTATTCATGTTTTAACATCAGGGCTACATCCTTTGTAAGCTTCTTGTCTTTTCCTCCCCTTAGATTCTAATTAAGTATTTGTCTCCCATGATTTTGATTCCTTGTATTTGGGTTGGCTTTTTAACCACTTACATATTGATATTTTAATCTTAAAACTGAAACTGAATCTTTGTGGAAAACATTTCAAAACTTTGCAAATCTTTCTTTCCTGCAAATGTGAAAGTAATGGGAGAATACCAGTATTCTTTTTCAGATCCAATGGCTGATTTTAGTGAAGAGTATCACCAATTTGTGTTCACAACAGTCTTTACAATTTTCAACAAATTTTGTACAGTAATTTAGATTAGTAACATAAGTAGGTAAAAAAGCTGAAAGTTGGTAGTCATCTTAAAATATTACTGAAAATATTGAAGCTGCTTATGTTATAGATATAAATCCAAAACCAGCACTTTAGTACTGGTTTAACAATTTTGTTTTATGGTAATCTTTTACTAGGTATTCTAAAAAAAGGACATACACTGTCATCCATACATGCAAAATCATTTTGTCTACTTTTCCATTTTCTAAGAAAAATGAATTTTTATCAATGCTTCCATAATAGAATAGAATACATAGGTTATTGATATAAATTTATTGACAATAAACAATTTAAATTCACTCTAATAATTAAAGCAAATAATATCAGTACAAAACATGCATTAAAAACAGTATGCAATATTAGTGCTTATTAATAGTAAACGTGATGAAAAATCAGAAAAATGACACATTCATAAACAATGAAACACATTAAAGGAATTTCCTTCAAAGTCACTTCTTTCAGTCATTGGCCAAATTTGCTTTGTAGTTTGTTCTCAAGGTCTATTATTATGCATTTCTTAAATTTTATATAATATGTTTCATGACATTATCATATCTGGCAATTTAATGTAAAATTTTACACATACATACATCAGACACCTATCTATGATAGAAATTCCATGCACATATTGTAATTGATAGTGGCACGTTCATGTACTCAAGTTGTACTTTAGTATATTTGCAGTTATACTGTATATGTTCCTGTTTCAGTCTTTATACCCATTTTTTTAAAATTACCTCTATCTTATTCCTTACAATTCAAACCAAACAGTATCCTAAATATTTTTTCTATAAAATAAAAGCTAGTTAGCCTTTAGTCCCTTCTTTTCAGAAAATGATTATAAGTAAATTATGTAAAAGTCAAAAATTAGCAAAGTAATCAAATATTTTTAAAATAGCATATAAATATAATAAATTTTCTAACCTGTGTTTTTAAATCTATGTTCTGGTCTATATGTATTTTACAGAAATTTGGTGATCATACTAACACTTCCAATGGCAGTCAGAACTCAGTGGCTAGCTACTGGGTTACCAAACTGGATGTACTAGGTTTGATTCTCGCATAGATACCAGATATTTTGCAATTTCATATTTGACTAAATTGTTACCTTGCTTCAGAGGGAATGTAAGGCCATCAGTAACAGCTATGTTAACACTAAAACCTAAGCCAAAAGGTTACACTAATGGAAGATGGAAAATAAGCCAATTGGTTGGAATATAACTGGTTATAACAACAAACTGCTTCTGAAAAAGAACATTTTCTGCTCCAGCTATCTGAATATTCTCTGGTACAGTGCTGTTGTTGATCTTAGTTTTGAAGCACATGTAATTTGTTTCTCTTAATTTAATTTCATTCTGTTCACAGTATTTTGAAAATTATTTAGCTTTCTCCAAAGTCTCATTTGGAATATACAAAATGATGTGCTAAGATGATCTTAGATCATTACATATTTGTTTTATTAACACAGGTTAAAAGATAAATATTGTATCTAGTTTCTACACCGTTTTGTGTACTGGATCATTCCCATAAAATACAAATAACAAAGGACCAAGGTCCAGGCCAAGTATATGAGCAACCTCAAAATGAAGGTGAATAGATACAACTAATTGATCCACTTCTGAAAGATTAGAAGCCCATTTCTTAAAGATATTGTTTTACTTACTGCTTTTTCATAAACTATTATATTTATGTCATTACTAGTGATTGAAGTAGTATAATTAAAACAGATTCTAAAAAACATATGTGCTTATGTTTTAGTGATCATGATCATAGGGATGTAATATACTGAACTTATTGGTGCTAAATTAAACTACAGTAGAGTGTCGATTATCCAAACTAATTGGGAGGCATGGGTGTTCGGAAAATCAGTTTTTCCAAATAATCAAACTATATTGATATCTTCTTCTTTAAGTGCTGTCTCTCAATCGGAGGTTGGATATCATCATCACTATCTTTACTCTATCTACTGCTGCTCTAAAGAGTTCTACAGAACTGAATTTAAACTAGTCCCTTAAATTATTCAACCATGACACTTTTCTTCTTCCTATACTCCTTCCTCCTCTTATCTTTCCCTGTATTATCAGCCTTAGCAGTTTATATAGCTGTCCCCTCATTATGTGTTCCATATATTGTGAGATTGTAATATGTTTATATTAATATAGTCATACATATTTGCCATTTTTTATTTGATGGGCTTTAACAGAGAGTATAAAAGTTTCTATAAACCATTCTATGAAAATTGTACTATTCATCCTAGTAATCTTTTACAAAGTGTAAACAACAGACATCACAGACATATTAATGTTTTTAAACCACTGTGGTTTCTTGCTTTTACCAATGACAAGCATGAGCAATCAGTGATTGAAAGTCGCATTGGCACAAGTACATTGTAAACATTTTGGACAAAGTGGTTTTCTTCCTTCAGTAGGTAACTCCGTTAATTTAATTAGCACAGATTTTATCCTTGTATTTTGGAGATCATGAATGCCATGTCTTGACTTAAATTGTTGTAACCAGCCTGTGCTTACTTGAAAATTTGACAGCACTCTGGGTTTTTCATTTAATTGAACTGCTTTTTCACAACTAATCAAATCAGAAATAGGCTCTCCCTGGACTTTTTTTTGAGGAAACCACTTATATACAGCATCATCTAAATCCATGTTTGAGGCAAGTTTCAGCATTTTATAACTTGTAAATCTGCCAGAAGAATCATGCTGGGACATAAAGTTACTTATACTTGTTTTTTGGATAACTGACACTCTTCTTCTTCTTAGAGTGCTGTCTCCCTACAAAGTTTGGCAATCATAATGACAATCGACACTCTACTCTAAATGCAATTTTTGTATGTCTCTTACAGATAATAAATACTCTATTTGCCAGGAGTCGACAAAACCCAGAATATCCTCTCAAATATGAAAATGATTTGATTTAGTACAGTGTAAGACTGTCTAGTGATATTTCTTCTCTAAGATATCCAACAATTTCACATATGGACTTTATTTAAAGAATCTAGTATATAGTATTATTTATCATTTAAACAGATTTCTAATTCAAAGGATCTGGTTACTTTTTGTTTATATTTAATCCAAATTTAAATTTCTTTGATCTTACATATTTTTATTTCATAATTTTCACACCAGTTGTACATACTCCTTGGTTGCTAGATTGAATTGTTAAATAAATCAGTTGTATTACTAGCAGTAATGATCAAAGTAAAAATTGGAAGGTTCCAAAAAAATCATATGAACCTGAACCAATTTTTTAACACATAGAGGATCCTATGTTATCTAGGTTATTTTTTTTTACATATGCAAATATGACAAAAACATTTGTCACACATAGTCTGGATTACTCAGGATTCACTATACTTAACTGTAAAACAATAAAGATAACCTTCTAATCCATAATTTCCATAGTAAATTAATGATTTGAATTCTTTATGGTATGTTTCGGGGTTTTAAACTTTTTTCTTCTTCTTTGAATCTTCTTCTTTCCAAATTATTTGAGGGACTTCTTGTTAACAGCACTTGATTGTTGGATCTTTGTATAACATATTTTCTTTTTTTAATATTCCATCATCAATAAAAGCCAAAACAGTTCTTAAGATTTTCATGGCTCATTACTTGATTTATTGGTATATATCTGTCTCATATTTCTAAGCATTTCACACCACAAATACAATGACTTTTAAATAAAAAATAAATGTAATTCTTTAAAGCAATGGTCAGATTACTTATCAAAAATATAAATTTCACATGATACTCTAATTAGGATTTTATTAAATGACCTGGTATAAAGTAATGTTTATATAAAAAGTATTTTAACAATCTATATCTCTAAATCTCTATCTCTCTTTATCTCTATCTCTAAATATTGATTTAAATACCAATACAATGTACACATTTTTAATTTATTTAGGATTACTGTTGTATTCTTACCAAAAAAGATTATTAAGTAATAGAATCTATTCTGATATTACATTTTTGTTATAGGTTGTGCACTTACAAAAATTTTAACTAGATCTACAAAACTGTTCTTGGTAAAACTATAAGGGCCAGTATATGACAGACTTGTTGGTTATACATTTTGCCTGTAATTTTTTTAAAACAATCTTTTTTTTAATGATTTCTGGAGTGGAAACCGAAATGTCAAGTGTTATTTCAAAATGTAATTTTCATTACAATCAATTGTGGCTTAACCCCATATAAACACTATAATATCTAACCTCACAGAATTAACTAAATATTTTAATGTTTCTGTAAACATTTACATTGCCATTCGACCTAAGCTATCTTGATAAGCTACTGAATTATTTTGGCTTTTTCCAAGCACTTGTGAGCCAGTTTTCATATCTTTTTGAATTGAATAGAGCATGATATAAAACAATTTCAATCTGTTGGAATTAGTTGTATTATTTAGTTAAAGTATTCCTAAAAAATATCAGCGTTTATATTGTAGTGGTAATTACCAATGTGAACTGACTGAACTGTTAATAAACCATAAGTTAAAAATCCATCTGCTCTACCGATTTGGGTAATAATTACTCCTTTTTCTTTGCCAGAGAGTGCTTCTAAATATGATTAGTAAGAAAAGGTTTTTTAGGCTGCCATGTCCGTAGACATAATACAAAATAGACTGACTGCTACAATACAGTCATGTTCCCCCTGTCTGACAGAGAAAACTAATATAAAGCAGCCCCTGCATCACTGTCTAATGAGATGGTCACATGGTCGATAAACCCGGCCCATTAGACAGAGATGAAGGGACTGCTTTGCATCACTTTTCTCTGTCGCACTGTTGGAACAGGCTGATATTACCCCAATCAGTCTATCTTGTATTATATGCCTATGGCCATGTCTTCCCAACTTATAATCTTATTTTGATTACTAAAATTTCTTTTGTAAATAGTTTCTCCTTTAGTTATGAATAATATATAATGTTATCATTTTAGATTAATTGGGACTTTCAAATATGTTTTTCCATCTACATTTCCAAGACCATCTCTTATTTCAGGAATATCTTTTTTCACTGTACCTAATTTTTTTCCATAATTGGTATTTCATTATTAAGTAAATTGAAGGAATGTACTTTTTTGCATGGGGATAGGTTTGGTCGCTTCACTGTCCAATGTTGGTCATCTTTGAACATATTTCTACTATATAATCTACACTGTTTGCCATATGTTAGTGCTAAACATATATCAGAAGTGTATATATATATATATATATATATATATATATATATATATATATATATATATATAGGTTCTTGAACTCCTAAGTGGAGCATAGAGCTTCAGTGAAAACGCGCCATCGGGTTCTATTTTGCGCTAAGGCCTTCACCTCATTCCAAGACTTTCCTTGTTTTCTTATCTCGTCCATGATGGATCTTCTCCAAGTTTGTACTGGGCGACCTTTTGTTCGTTTTCCTTGGGGATTCCACTCTAGGGCAGTCTTTGCAATACTGGAGTTATTTTTTTCGGAGTGTGTGACCGATCCAACCCCACTTTCTGGACTTTATTTCATTTACTACCCTCTTTTGTTTGGTCAGGTGTAGTAAATCTTCGTTTCTGATGATGTTAGGCCAGAAAATACGAACAATTCTTCATAGACATTTATTAACAAAGACCTGCAGTTTGTCTGTAAGGGTTTTTGTCGCTTTCCAGGTTTCACATCCGTAAAGTAGTACAGACATGACATTTGACTGGAATATGCGGATCTTTGTCCTCGTAGTGTAGTCTCCAGACCTCCAAACAGGGTTGAGCATGCTGAAAGCTTGTTGCGCTTTTCGTATCCTCATACGAATATCGTCTTCTGTACCTCCGCTTTCTGTTATGACAATATCAGAAGTATAGATAAGGCATATTTATTCATACATTTACTTTTTATTTTTAACACTATAAAAATAACTTAATTGGTGTTTGTAGTTTACTATGATACAATTTAGAATTCGATGACTTTTAGGAAATAGTTCTCAGATAGTCTGCTTGACATAGTGATAATAAATAATTACACAGTAGAGAAAGGATGGAAATTTCAAATTAAAAATTTATTGGTAGTACCATTATATCATATGATGGTATCCATATCTCTTAAGAAGAGCACATTACCTTGAAAACTCTATTGGTCTTGAGATTTGTGGTGAATTAAGGACCAGTTTTCCAAGAATAATTTCAAATAATTGATAACAGTATCCCACTTGATGGTTTTCTGTTCTAATCCGGAATCGGATTTCCGTAGTGGAAATTGAAACGTCAATAAACATACTTTAACCTTTAATTGTGGCTTATTCCCATTAAAATAGTAATTACTTTAAAATGCCACAAGAAAATAGCTTCAGAACAATGTCATAGTGCATATTAATAATGACCACTTCATAATTTTTTATTACTCTCTCAATACAAAATAAAATTTAGATACTTATGAAAAATATTATCACTAAGTTTTTTTAATATTTGTGATAACAATTTAATCATTTCTCCACAATCCTGATGTCTTTTATATTTTATCACTCTAATTATTGTCACATTATGAACATTTTTAGTGGTAAAAACCTCATAATATCTACATAATTCCCTTACAGGAAGTAGACTTTGATAAACATAAGAAAATCCATACAAATCTCTGTGTTTACCCATTATTAATGAAAGATGCTTCCTACAGGAACTAAACGTTTCTCGTCACCTGATTTCCTGAGTAATTGCCGTTCCCTGACCACAAGATAATCAAGAAAGTCTTATCATTTTTCTTTACCGCTATGTGGTCACATAATGTTTGCAGAAAGAATATTAAAAGTGATTGATGATTTAAAAAAAAATGTTAAGATTACACATATAATTTTTCAACTCATGTATATTTTGGTAATTTTTAATTTAAGGAATTTTGTTTTTTCTATAAATGACTTGACAAGAAAAATCAAATGTCAAATATACAAAATTCTGATAAGACCAGTCCTTGCATATGGATAGGATACTTAAAAAATTATCAGAAATTACTAGCTACATTTGAAAGAAAAGGAAAATCTCACTTGGACTTATAATACTATCAATTTGATATATACATGAGATCTGTGACGCCATCACGGGCGCTGTGACGTGATTACAATGGAAAAAATTAAATGGAAATAAAATCTTTCTAAGAATTTTTCTCTCAAAAATACCAAGAAGTCTTTCATCATTTTGAGATAAGGTCCACGTTTCAGGCCCATATATCAAAACCGGTCTTGAAATATATTAAGCTTTACTTAACGTTTTATTTTGTAAATTTTTATAAGTGTTTCTGGGAGAGTGGCAACACCGTAACCAAAACGTAAACAAATATTTTATTTGTCGTCTGCAATAAACTCAATTTCTGAGAGTTGTAACGGGAAATAAATTATTGAACATATCCAGTGAACAATTTAAGACATTAAGAAAAAAACTTTAAAATCGGTGAAATAACATCCGAAAACACCCTATAAAAAGGCCCTATAAAAAGTAAGATCGCTATAATTGATAAGCCTAATTAACATCAAAGCATAGAAAGGAAACTCTTTGAAACCTTTGAAATTGCGACGTTGCCGTTGTGAGTAGACTTTCGGGGTAGACACAGAAAAATAACAACGTTTAATAAACATAAAATAAATACGGTAAACGGTTTTCTCCGAACTGTTGAGGTGTAAGACAGTGTTTCTAATGGAATTAGAAAACCAAGAAGAAAAAAGAAAAATATGCAACTATAAAAGAACGAGAAATACAGAAAACAATTAGAAACATTGCTTAAGAAGAAAGAAATAAAGGAAATGAAGTAAAGATTGGAGTAAAAAAAATATGGGTAAATAACAGCGAAGCAAGTTGAATGACAAAGAAGGCGCAATATGTAAAAAAAACATAAAAAAACTAGCAACTAAATGTACTACTGGAATAACGTTGACGAAACAAGCACAGAACAAGGTTATAGATAACACAAGAAAAAGGAAAAAATAAGAAAAAAATGAAAACCGGACCAAAACACAAGAAAACATTACGAAAAGAACACTTACTTTTAGGAACATGGAATGTAAGAGGTATATATGGAGAAGGCAAACTTTTAGCGAGTTTTTGTCATTAGTTTAGTTCTATGTAAAATGCATTCTACGGTGCGTACCTCTCGCAACGAATTTTATGCCCATTTATTAATACTTTCAATAATACACAAGACGTATATATGTAGAGGAGTGACATACGCTCAGATCGGATATGGCACATTTTCATTTCTGTAGTCCAAAGTGTATCAGATATAAACAAATTAAATTAAATTTTGGAGGGAAAAAATATCAACTCCTATACACTAGTGGCCAAAATTCTTGAAACTTTACAAAAATTATCGTTTTTTTTTAGCAAGACTCATCTAATGATCATGATTTATACAGTTTACCATTACAATTACATTTTTATTTTATTGTTTTATATTCCTGCATAATATTTTGTGTATTTCTCATCTTTTTTTATTAACATCATTATTTAATAAAATATGGAACCAAATTCAAGCGAAACGTCGAAAATTCGAGATTTTGACAACATGGCAACGTCGAGATTGGATGAATGGCAACATTGGCAATACTGTATTGCGTCAGGGTTTTGCTAGTCAGTCAACAACCCAACTGGAAGCGGTTAGGTGGCCTTTAGTACAGTTTCGTGCGGCTTCAGTGTTTATTAGTGACATCAGGTAGTTGTTACCAAGGTGATATTGTTTAATTGTCTGAGAGGAATTCATCAGCATCGATTCAACGAAAATGGCAACCAGAAACCCAAAACGTGTTGACTGGTCGCCAGGAAAGAGAGTCAAAGGAATTATCCTTCGAGAAGAAGGTTACACTTATCAAGAAATAGCAAACAAATTGGGTGGTGGCGCCACAAAATCAGGTGTAATGAAAGTTTGCAAACGTGTAACGACAAAATCAGCAAAAAGATCTGGCAGAAAACCCAAAGTTAGTCACTACGATGTGCGTAGAATATGCCGACATTTTTTAGAAGATCATCGCAGATCCGCAAAAGATATTAACGGTATTGGCAAATCAACTAGATTACAAATATCGGACTGCACTATCAGAAGAAAGTTGTGTGAAAATGGATTGCGAGCACGAATTCCTAGAAAGAAGCCGTTCCTGAACAAAAAACAGAAGCAAAAACACATTGATTGGGCTTTGGCACACGGAGGGTGGACAGAAGGACAATGGAGTAAAGTAATTTGGAGTGATGAAACCAAAATCTCGATCTTTGGGAGTGACTAAGTGAAGTTTGTTCGCCGCCGACCGGGAGAAGACCTTTTGCACAGTGTACTACGGTCACTATGAAGCATCCTGTGAGTGTCATGGCATAGGCTTGCATGACCACTAATGGAGTTGGACGTTTAGCAGTAATAAAGGGCAATATTAATGCAAAAAATATCAGGAAGAGATACTGCAAGCCAAACTGCTACCGACTATCAGAGATTTGTTCGAAGGGGATGCCCAACAATGCATCTTCCAGCAGGATGGAGCGCCTTGTCATACGGCTAAGACTTTCATGGAATGGTTTAGAAACCATGATGTTACTGTTCTGCCTTGGCCTAGAAATAGTCCCGATCTGAATCCAATAGAAAATTTTTGGTCAAGGCTGAAAGTCTTAGTATCACGCCGAAACTCAAGCAACAAGAGAGAACTGATAGAAGCCATTATTCAAAACTGGTTTAGAGTTACTACACCAGAAGATTTGGCTCGTATCGTCAACTCTATGCCTCGCAGAATTGAATCTGTCCTAAAAAACAAAGGTTATCCTACCAAATACTAATTTTGTTGATAATAATCATTGTACCATTTTTTAAAAATATGTCTACTAATAGCGAAAGGCTGTTGTTTTATTTATTTTTAAATTTTTAGAGGATTTTCCCCTTAAAATAGATGTTAAATATTAAGTAGAAGCATAAAACGATGTAATAAAATTATAGATAAACTTAAAAATAACAAGTCTTGTGAAAAAGAGGAATGCTGATAACAAAACTAAAATTTTTGAAAAGTTTCCAGAATTTTGGCCACTAGTGTAGGCTAACGGCCCTAGATGTAATAGATTGGACACAATAATCTATAATTAGAAAATTAAAAAAGTATCTAGATGCCTATACAAGACTTGCTGTATCAAAAATATAAATATAGTTGTCTCACAAATCACGCTGTATAGTTCACTCTTTACACGTAACATATTCAAGTGGCTACTTGAACCACGGAAAATTATTGTAGCAGATTTCTAATTCGTGTTCTCTACGTTTATGACTTCTTCGCGGTATTTGTGCGGCTAATTCCCAAGAAATATTGTTAAAATACAATGAGGGTGATTAAAAATCAATTTGCTAAGAAACAAACGATCTGGGTAAACACAGATGTAATTATCTACTGAATTATTTAAACAGCACAGCTAAACTATCCTGTCAAACATCGGTCAACGCTTTTCATATACAGAGTGTCTCACAGTATACAGTTAAGAACTTTGAACTTTGATTTTTTATTTTTCACCAAACACGACCTGCAAAAATATACTTAAAATGTATATCTACACCATTAAGCTCATCAAACTATCGTTTCAGCTGATAAATATCTCATGGTGTTTTTCCCATAATTTTCCCCCTTATCATATAATTTCCCCTCTTATCGGTCTTACCGATAAAGAATTCCTTAACGTATGTCCCTAAAGTTTTCGGAACATTTTAGATAAAAGTATTATTGGTAGGATACATTGGATCAAGTTGCCATTGGAAACCAAAGTTAATAATGATATAAACAAATATCAGTTTTGCTAAATACGGTTGGTTAAGATGTCGTACAAACTTAATATTCGTCAAAGTATTTATCGTTCAGTTGGACATGTGCCAAAACGCGATATAAGAATTTTTAGTGCTCAAAATATTTCGGAATCCACGATTTACCAGATTAGAGTGCGAAAATGATATACCATGCCTTAATTTGCCCAAAAGTGGAAGATCAAGAGTTTTAACTCCTGCTCGGGAACAGAGATTAATTCAGAGTATGGAGAACCATCAACAAGAACATGTAGAAAGAGTGATAGAGAAAAATCGGAGTCTGAAATATACCAAATCGAAATTAGGAAAGAAAAATATTATAACTATGAAAAATCAATAAGGCCAACTAGAAACAAGCAAAGCTCAAATATCAAACATAGTTGAAAACTTCTATACTGAGTTATACCGCTCAAGAAACGATCCCCCCGACTCTTCAAAGCAAAATCTGAAACGACAAATGACAAACGTAAATTCTGAAGTAATGCCCGAAATAAGCGAAATAGAAATAGAAAATGCAATTAAAGAAATGAAAAGAAATAAAGCACCGAGTAGTGATGGAATTCTGGCAGAAATGTTGAAAAAAGGCGGAGAAGAAGTCATCAGGTACCTAAAAATACTTTTTAATAAATGCCTATTTGAAGGAAACATACCAAAGGAATGGAATACTGCTAACACAATATTAATACACAAAAAAGGGGACAATACAGATCTGAAAAATTATCGTCCAATATCACTACTATCACAACTTTATAAAACATTCACAAAAATAATTACAAATAGATTGACAACAAAGTTCGATGTATATCAACCATTAGAGCAAGCCGGATTTAGAAAAGGGTTCAGTACATGTGACCATCTTCACACACTAAAGGTCCTTAGAATATTTAGAATAGAAAAAGTTAACGAATACAATTTACCAATCTGTTTAGCATTTATATACTACGAGAAAGCTTTGACAGCATAGAATTATGGGCTATTGAGGAAGCACTGGTCAACAGCAGAATAGATTCTAGATATAGGATATTAATACATAATATAGATCAACACGCTGAAATAGAGCATTATACTCCCTTTCAACATTATTAAGATCGAAGCTGCTAAAAAGAAAATCTAAATTAACACTGTACAAGTCGATTATTCGCCCAATTATTACATATTATGGCAGTTAGAATATGCCTTTAAGATGATCAATTGGGACCACAGAGGAGTAACGATAGACGGCGAAAAGCTTAACCATCTCCGTTCGCAGATGACATTGTCCTTATCACAGATAATTTAGGAGAAGCTACAGATATGTTAAACGAATTGGATTTTGCATGTTCGAAGGTGGGCCTGAGAATGAACTTGACCAAAACTAAGTTTATGACAAATTTGGTCCCCAATAACCATTTGACTATTCAAGACAAAGTGGTAGAACTGGTGGAGAAATATACGTATTTGGGTCATGAAATAAGAATCAGCAGGGATAACCAAATATGCGAGATCCAAAGACGAATTACTTTAACATGGGCAGCCTTTGGAAAACTGCGAGACACACTTAGGGCCAACATACCAATCAGTCTCAAAAGAAAAGTGTTTGACCAATGCGTATTACCGGTCATGACCTATGGGGCGGAAACTATGACTTTAACCAAGACCACGGCTTCGAAACTGAGAGTGGCACAGAGACGAATGGAACGGTCTATGCTGGGAGTGACGTTGAGGGACCGAATAAGAAACGAAGATCTGCGAAGAAGGACGAGTATTACTGATGTTGTGGAACGCATAGCGGAACTAAAATGGAACTGGGCAGGCCATGTAGCGAGAATGCACGATTCACGATGGACGAGCAAAATTACAAATTGGAGGCCAAGAGCAGACAAACGCAGTAGAGGAAGACCACCTACACGTTGGGCCGACGACATCAGGCGTATCACTAAAAATTGGCAACAAAGAGCACAAAATCGTGAGGAATGGAGGAGTTTAAGGGAGGCCTATGTCCAGCAGTGGACGTGATAAATAGAGGCTGGAGGATGATGATGATGATGATGATGGCAGTGAAACATGAACTCTTAAACAGCGGGAAATCAATAAGCTTCTAGTATTTGCAAGAAAGGTTCTCAGAATAATATTTGGCCCTCAAAGAGATGAATTCATAGGGGATTGGAGAAGGCGCCGCAATGCTGAATTGGTGACTCTGTATGGAACTGAAAACATAGTTGGACATATCAAGGCAAACCGAATAAGATGGTAGATGGTAGAAGATGTTGAAGTCGATTTATCTAGAATTGGGGTACAACAATGGGAAATAGAAGCGCAAGACCGTAGAGGATGGAAGGCGATAGTGGATGCGGCGAAAACTCACCCCGATTTGTAAAGTCAGTGAAGAAGAAAAAGATATAAAAGAAAAAAAAAGCTCCTAAGTACACACCAGCCCAGTTGGAAAAAAAAATTTTCATGGTAAAATTCTCATTATTTCCACTTTCATATACTTTTAGGATAGCACTGATAATCGAATATTAATTCCAAAAACATTCTGCAATGTAGCCTGATAGGGTGTTTTAATATATACCTTTTATAAAGGAATTTTTAAATAATTTTTTTTAAATCACAGACGGAAACTGAATTTCGCCAAATGATCAGGTGACGGGCCAATATCGCAAAGTTCTGATTGAATGCTTCCTACGCAGTAATTATAAGGACGATAATATGCATTATCAGTATCATTGATAAACTTAATGTTGGATGTCTCATTTGTAATTCAATCACATCTGGCTACTACATATCCTAGTGCAACATACAATTTTGCATCGAAATGAAATGTACAAAAATATGATCAAAATAATTTGATATTAAACAAAACGCACAGGGGAACCTTTTCAAACAGTGTCTAATAATCAACACTCCGCAGTTAGGTTACCATAAAATACAAATTGATATCTACAGAGCTATCACAGACATCCAATAACTGATAAACCAAGCAATTGGTCTGTCAATCCCCATCGCACAAGTAAATTATTTCAAACCTGCTCTTGTACCACACGTCATAACAAAAATTCAATAAAAACCGGCTCGTGGCAATTGGGATCTGAATACTTCTTATAGCGCCTTATTATTATGTGGGTTAATGAAATTTTATTCTGCTTATGACTGAATTGTTAATATTTTTGAAGGTATACTTCTATACGCGCGTTCGACGTTGGACATTTATACGGGAGTGAATCGGCAAAATCATTACATATATAAGATATAGGTAAGAGAGAGACAGAAGATATATTTTCTCTCTTTCGAGAATCAAAATGTTCCTTTTGTAAATATATTTAATATTTATTAATATTCATATCATGGTAAATTAAACATGTGGTATCATGGTAAATTATTACTGCAGAGTATGTGTAAAAAATTTTTTGCAATCAACTCCTTTCATACATATATGAAAATAGAAATATATATTTTCATCAAAATATTGATTAAATCCTTCGTTTACTATACTCCTATTAAAGGTCAAATACAGCAAACGATGCACCATATACCTATATACCTAATAGGCCAAGCAAGTTAGGTTTTTACTCATCACAAGTGTATAGACGGGTTTGACAGTTGAAATAAGTAGTATGAGGTATTACAAAAAGACTCTCATCTAGGGATTCATAAATTTTTTAGTGGAAATATTTTTAAATAAACAATTAAAACGTCAATATCATTATTTTGCTCATAACTTATAAACTTGTCTATTTAGAGATTTGACGTCCACAGACGAGTTGTTGAGAAAGAAAAAATACACAAAACGAGATATACTAAATTAAAATCGGTTAATAAACAAAAAAGTTATTGCATAATAACCAAGCAAAACGGCTGTTTTTGATTATTGTTAATAACTCTTTAAGTAATCAATAAAATTTATTTAAATGTATCTGAACTTAAAGATCTCATCGTGTTCAAAGTGTGTGCGAAAGATAGGCTAGATCCGTCAAATAGTTTTTGCACAATTTAATTTGTTTATAAGATTTTTTGAAAAATGCACAAATTTCTAAAGCCGGTCCAGATAATTTGACTGAATGGATCTTAATAATCCGGGGCTTATTTTCTTCGATGAGACATATACTAATATCTTGTGGAAAAAAAAGTTAAAAAAAATTACGTTTATGTACATAAAATGATTTATTAATAAATAGCACTTTTTAAGTTTATAAACATTTACAATAACTCCGTACTATTTAGTTTAAATTAAATGGCAATAAAATATTCGGAAGGCGGGTTAAAAAACACAACTTAAAAAAAAAAAAAGGTCCTGCGACCATTAGGAGCCGAGTTAGTCCTTTTTTTTTAAAAAATCACTGTTACGTCAATTAACAACATTAAGGGTTGAAATTAACCAATCTTTTAGAAGAAAAGTCAAAGTTTTTAACAAAATATTTAGCAAACAAAATAATTGAAAATCGATTAAACAGGAGTGTTGTAAACCAAGAGTACTTTGCGTTCCGACTCAAATGGAAGGAGTGGGGATTGCCGATTGCACTCAAGCCGCGCTCTAAAAAAAGTCGAGCGCCCGTCGAAAGCAGATGCTGTTAGTTTTTACAACTCATTTTCCTGTGACTATACAACCGGTTTGTTGTATTGAAATATTTAGTGTTTTGTTTTATTTAATAATTGTTACAAATAATTAATGGTAAGTAAAATTCATCTGAATATTAAACAAAAACTACGTGTTGTGATATATAGGTATACGTATATATAAGTATACGTGAAAATGAAACTATGATATTATTTATATGGAAAAATTATTAAATATTTCTATTTTTATTTTAAATTTTAAAAATAAATTAATAAAATTACTTGCTGACAGAAAAGATCTGCAAATATTAGCTTCCAAATTTTACCAACCACATACATCTGCAGAAATAATTGGACAAAGTGAAGTGCAAATAATTGCATGTTTATATGGCGCAAAAGAAAACAGTGACTTGGGTGAAATACGATTTTACCACTTCAAGAATGCTGCTTTGAATACAAGCGTTAAGTTGGAAAAGTTGCCACCTACAAAGGGTAGTGCAGAGCAGCATAGTTATAGAGTATAACTTCAAGTACAGGAATGGTTGGGCGTGAAGAAAGACCCTACAAAATGGGGATGGAAAATAATTGATCAGAACTTCACACCTATATATTCATCTGATCCCATGGTTCCTGAAGAATTAGCTAATTCAATCAAATGCAATTGCAAAAAAGGATGCAAAACTAAAACATGTACCTGTCGCAAAAATGGCTTCAAATGTACAGACATGTGCGGTACATGCATAGAAATTCAATGTACTAATATTTATGAAATTATTAATGTAGAAGAAAACGATACAACAGATGAACAAGAGATTATTGATGACATGTATTTAACTGGGTTTGATGAGAATAGCGACAATGAAAATGAAATGATTTATGAAAGTTATAATACAAGTGAAATTAAAGATGAAAGTGAAGATGAATGTTTACATAGTAGTAGCAGTGACGATATAGAAATAAAGCGTAGAAAATTACAGTAAATTAAATTATTTGTAAATGTTTATAAACTTAAAAAGTGCTATTTATTAATAAATCATTTTGTGTACATAAACGTAATTTTTTTTAACTTTTTTTTCCACAGGCTATTAGTATATGTCTCATCGAAGAAAATAAGCCCCGGGTTATTAAGATCCATTCAGTCAAATTATCTGGACCGGCTTTAGAAATTTGTGCATTTTTCAAAAAATCTTATAAACAAATTAAATTGTGCAAAAACTATTTGACGGATCTAGCCTATCTTTCGCACACACTTTGAACACGATGAGATCTTTAAGTTCAGATACATTTAAATAAATTTTATTGATTACTTAAAGAGTTATTAACAATAATCAAAAACAGCCGTTTTGCTTGGTTATTATGCAATAACTTTTTTGTTTATTAACCGATTTTAATTTAGTATATCTCGTTTTGTGTATTTTTTCTTTCTCAACATCTCGTCTGTGGACGTCAAATCTCTAAATAGACAAGTTTATAAGTTATGAGCAAAATAATGATATTGACGTCTTAATTGTTTATTTAAAAATAGTTCCACTAAAAAATTCATGAATCCCTAGATGAGAGTCTTTTTGTAATATCTCATACTATCCATTTCAACTGTCAAACCCGTCTATACACTTGTGACGAAAAAACGCTTATTTTCTACTAACTTGACTCGTCTATAATTCTGTTTCTCTTTCTGCTTTCTCTTGCCTATAGCATTACATATGTAATGATTGTGCAGATTGACTCCCATATAAATATGTAACGGCGAACGCGTGTATAGAAGTATAACTTCTACCGACAGTCCCACTGGACTGCCACACCCATTTTTTTATAATAACACCACACATTTAAGTTTTTAAAATTTAAAAAATTCATATTTTTTTCTTTAAAAATTGATTTTAATAATTTTCATAATTTTGAAATGATGCTAAAAAATTATCAAAATCTTTATTAGAAGAAATTTATATACTGTTGTGGTACTCAAAATTGAAGAGTAAAGATATTAAATGTACGATGAAATCAATAGTTCAGAGATTATAGAAAGTAAAAATACTCCGAACTGCCTGGAATTAACCAAAGGTAATCTTAGTCATAAATAATCTTTTGTATATATAACAAGTGGATAGTGCGGGTACAATAAATAGAAGGTAACGATAGTTGTTTCCCATAAGCCATAAAGTGTTCCGTAATCCGGGTTTGCGCCATGAACAGGACAATAAAAAAAGTTAATAAGTAAATGGTTTTTCGGAATCTGTAAATATCCAGTAGAAATTAACTGTCCTTGTAGAAATAATATGAATTAGGAAAGTTTGTAGGTATTTCTGATTTTATGTGGGGAGTGGTATGCAAATTTCTGATTGGCCGAGAATTTGGAAAGTGATGAGATGGGTGTGTATAATGAGAGGTTGGATGGATGGATAGAGGACATGAGATAGTTAGTTAGTTCCAGTTTCTTAAAGTGAATGGTTGGTTTTCGAGGTGGTCTCCAGGGGTAGTAAGTGATAAAGAATAAGTTGTGAGTTAGTGAAATAAATGTGTCAGACGGTAGCTGATCTGGTACAAATCTGTAAGTAAACTTTTCCTACTTGTATTCTACGCATCGCTGTTTATTTCGGAAGAAGAGATTAAGTTTGGCGAGTGGAAAAGAGGCTGGCATCATTGGAAAGGTACGTGCATTCGAAGGAGAGCATTGAAGACTTCTTCTTCTTCTTCTTGTGCCATCTTCTAACGAAGGTTGGCGATCACTTCTTTAAACGCTTCTCGATCTTTTACAACGTGAAATATCTGTTCAACACTGAGGTTAGTCCAATCTCTGATATTCCTCAGCCAAGATTTCTTCTTTCTTCCCAAGCCTTTTCTTCCCCCTGCTCTACCTTGCATGATGACTTGTAGCAGAGAGTATTTATCGTTTCGGAGTATGTGGCCCAGATACGATGTTTTTCTTATTTTAATTGTGTTCATAAGCTTTCTGCCATGTCCAACTCGTCTTAACACTTCCTCATTTGAGGCTTTTGCAGTCCAAGGAATCTTCAAAATACGCCTATATAGCCACATTTTGAATGCCTCCAATTTTTTTATAGATTGGGCTTTCAGAGTCCAAGCTTCTACCCCATATAGTAGTTGCGACCAAACATAACATTCAACGAACCTTAATCTGATGGCCATACTCAATTTCTTATTTGTAAACATTGACTTGTATTTTATAAAGCCTTTTCGAGCTATTTCTATTCTGACCTTTATCTCCTGCTCTTGATCTAACTGTGAGTTTATTATTGCTCTGAGGTATTTATATTTGTCGACTCTCTCTAGGGGTTTACCCTCCAATGTCAGTTGTATGTTGTCAACAGGGTTTTTTGAGATCACCATGTATTTGGTTTTATTTATATTCATTGTTAGTCCCATCTTTTTGCTTTCTCTGTTAATGATTTTCAGGAGAGTTTGTAAATCGTCTATATTCTCTGCCATGATTGCGGTATCGTCTGCAAATCTTATGTTATTAACGATGCTCCCTCCAATCCTTACACCTTCAGTTCTTTCCCATAGTGCCTCCTGAAATATTAGTTGGGAGTACACATTAAATAATTGTGGCGACAGCACACATCCCTGTCTGACTTCTCTTTGAATTTCCACCTGGTTTGTCTCACTATCTACCACCCGTACGACCGCTGTTTGATTGTACTACAGATTTTTGATTAAAGACACTAAATTACAATATCTTGTTTAATATTGCCAATTACATAGGAGGCTGCTGAGAACTGATAGTTTATTTTGCATAGAACGAGGAATTGGACAACTCAAGGCAGAGGAAGCGTTTCAACGGGAGAAACATTCATAATTAATATCAATTTGAGAATTTTGGGTCAAATAATATTATACCATATTAGTAACGTGTGAATAAGTTGCCGATAGTCGAAGGAGATCAAATTTGTTCTGAGAGGGGACGGAGCTGTGGAGAGAAGATAATTCATACAAATTTTTCTTGGTACAATCGATATAGCAAAATTGCATTAGGAAGGACACTGAATATTACTTGATTTGTTTATGTAGAATAATAAGCTCGATTTTAGATTGATAAACATTGTATTCTAATAATTTTTGGAGGTATTTTAATCAATTTATTTTATTACATTATTTTCATATCATATTATGTTGTTTTATTCCGTTATTCTTTGGATCTAACCCATCAGGTGTAAAGTATAGATATTGAAGCACGATTAAAACCCGAGATAACAAAATTGAAAGGGTGTGATATAAATAAAAAATTTAAATAATTTTTTTATATATAATTTTTGTTAAGTTTTAAAATTAAAATTCTTGATATCACATTTATACATTATGTATCTATTGCAGAAGTTAATGGAATCAACAGCTGCTGTAACATTTAAAAGCGACTACAGGCGGTGATCATGGCTAACACTACTGCTGAGAATGAAGCTGATTCAGGCAGTGGTGTAGCGACGAGCCGCCTGCCACACAAAGACGATGATGTAGATCAAAACGAAGCTGATCGAGTGGTAACTGGTTCAAACATGAACTTCGTGTCAGTCGATACTATAAAATGTACCAAATGTGATTTTGAAGCTAGTACTCAAGCCCAAATAACTGCTCACGTAACTAAGGTTCACACGACCAACGAAGCTACCGAAATGGAGGTAAGACAATCAATATATTAACAATTATCCAGTTCTCTGTACATTTGGAGATTTTTTTCATGTTTTAAATTAATATTAATCATCAGATCTTTGAAGTTCTTCACAGTAACAAATTTATGATAATTATCTTCATGACACCTTTGTTTTCATCTTGTTTAGGCTTTGTGCCTCTTCAAGGGTGGTATTTTTGTTTGAGTTATTTCCGCCTGATTGGAGCTGCTTGAACCAAGCTTATCCGATACTGAGTACAAGTTCCGTGGGAAAACGGTCCTTTTCAGATTTTTTGCCTTTTGTTTGTTTGGGTTCAACGCGTGGGATAGCTGTAGCTATGTCCTCACCTAGGATCAGGTATCGTTGTGCAATCAGATTGGGAAAGCACAGAAAACCAATCTCTCCCTGTCTTTGTGATTTGAATTCGACTCTAAGAGTGTGTGATGTGTGTGTGGTGCTCATTGTTTGTTGTTTAATGTTGGTGTGTGTGTTTATGGATTGTTGGTATGTAGGTGTAGTTATGATTGTGTGTTGGCTTTTTCTCTGGATTTTTATATGTTTACGATTGTGAGCTTGGTGTAGGTAAAGTGCATATGTGGGTAATAAGTGTATATTTGAATGATTTGTGTGGGTGATAATATGTGTAAATCGGTGTGCATGTTAGTGTTGTTAAGTGTGTTTATGTGCGGATTTGGGTAAAGGATTGGTTTATTAGGATATTATAACTAGAGGTAGTTATGGCGTACCCATATAGTGTGTTGGACATTTGGTTGAGATAACGGATGGTGTCACTCCTTTTTTCAGGGAAGACATTAAAAAGGATCATGGAAGTGAAATAAATTAAGGATTTCATATCAGAATAAAGGTCGTATGAAGGGATTTGTTTGGGTGAGTGTACGGGTTGGGTTTGTTTGATGTTTTTAGGTTGTGTATTGCGGTGTGGGCATCTTGGTGAGAATGCGGATGGGGTCCATTACAGTTCGGGCATTTTGGATTAGATATCGTGGGGCATGCAGTGGACCTGTGTTGTTTCCCACAGAATGAACAGATATCTGACTTTTCTGGGCATTCGTTGCTGAGATGTCTGCCTTTGTAGCATTTCGAACAGTATTTCAGTCGAACCGGAACGGAATTGTTAGATTTTGGAATCTCACAATTTAGCCATACTCCTTCGATCTTGGTGCCGTTTGAAAGTGCATCGAAGAATTTAGATTCAGAGTTCGTAAAAACTCTGATATAAAAGGTGGGTTAGTTTGTGGAGCGGGCAATTATGCGAACTACTTTGGTGAAAGGAAATCTGTTTTCGGATAGGTTATTCTCGATGATTTTCTGGGAAAGGTGTTGGTCGACTCCGGCAATGACTAGGTGAAAGGTTTGTGGATCGTTTGGAGCGGGACGGGGCTTTAGGGGTTTGACTGAGTGTATTAAGATCATGACATCTCGAGTGATTTTTCCGAGTTTTGCCGTGATGTGTATAACCGAGGGGTTCGGTAGTTCGCACGGAAGCTATCTTTTGGGGTGGGAACACTTTGATTGCGTCTAAATGGGGAAAGCGGTTGTGGTCTTTGATGAGTCGGTAGAAAGGTCTCTGCTGACAGATATCTAAGGGGATGTCCTCGATTCTATAATTTTGGAAAGGGGTGGTTGCTGTGTATTTTGTGTGTTGGCTGTTTGAGGTTAGGAGAGTGTTGTTTGCTGAGGTGTGGTGCGTGTATATATGAGTGTGTCTTAGGGCGTCTTGTGTTTGTGGGGCAGGGGGAGGGGTGTGGTTGCAGGGGTTAGGGGATGGAGGATCGTAGTATGGTGAATCTGCTTTGGATGTGGAAGAACCAGGGTTGTGTTGCTCTGTATGTTTCTTTGTGTTTTCTTTGTTGTGGTGAGTATTCTTGGTGTTGTGTTGTTTGTGTCTATTTATTCTAAGGGTCTTCGCTTGGATATGGTTATGATCCTTTTCCCATTCTCTCATGTTGGAAATAGGATCTGTTGTGTAGAGGATGGCCTGGTTTTCGGATGGTTCCATTTCCAGGCTGAAAGGGATATCTCCGAGGAGATTATGGTTTTTGAGGGTTCTGAGAAATTTTCTATGGCTAGAAAACCTCTTGGGGATTAGTGTGATGTAGTATTTGCGTGTGTCTGTTTAAGGGTGGAGAGTGTTGGGATAGGTGGGAGTATGGGTGCGGATGGTGGTGAGGGTGATGGTGAGAGTATGGGTGGGAATCCGGGTATTGTGAAATCGAAGGTATTGTATACTATGTTTTTAATGATCTCTAGTGTGACTGGTGATTTTTTGTTTTTGTATATGTTGTGTGTGATGTGTTCAATCCTGCCGTGTCCTTGGTTCGTGTCCATCTATAGTGATAGACAGTTGTGATGTGTGTGATGTTGTGGAATGTGTTTCTGAACGTGCCCCATTCTGTGTCTGATGATTTTGGTGGTTTTGGTGGATCTTTTTGTTTTCGTGCTTTTGATCGTGTTCGTGGCATGTTGGTGTAGTTTGTGATCGAGTGTATTTGTGTGTGTTAATTAATAATTCTCTTGTTCTCCTTCCTCTTTATAAGCAATTCTGCTTGTTCATTGGCGGAATAATACCTCTTTGGATGGTTGTCACTCCACCTTTTGCGCGTTCGCCCGATACTTCTGCTGATTGGTGACTTATCTCTTGCAATTTGGACGACACGAGTCTCCTCCATTCTTCTTATGTGGTTATTCCATTCTTTTTTTCTATTTTGTGACCATTCATTTATACCCTGTACGTTACATTTTCTTCTAATGTCTTCACTTTTCCTTCGATCTGTCAGAGTATTTCCTGTAATTATTCTCAGTACTCTCACCTCTGCCGTTTCCAGTAGCCTTTGTCCTAGCTGTCTTGTTTCTGAATCATATTTCATTATTGGTCTGATGGTCATATGATAATTGTGATCGTACAAAATACAGTACAATTGATAGTGTTATCGTTATTCTTAAGGTGTCGTCTTCATTTGAGGGTTAACGATCATTATGATTATTATTTGTATTCTTCTTATTCCTGCTCTAAAAAGTAGCTGCACTAGCAATTAAACCACTTTCCGAGATAATATCTTTGTCTCAAGTCCAAAGAAGTCATTAGCAATGCCCATCAACTACTCGTTTATTTTTTGACACAACAATTATATTCATTTTTCGTCTTTTTTGTTTCTAGGTTGAAAACAACAACCCATCGCCCGACAGAGTCCATCGCAAAATGTTCGAATGCGATGTCTGCAAAATGAGATTTTCCAACGGCGCAAATATGCGTCGCCACAAGATGCGTCACACCGGAGTAAAGCCCTACGAATGCCGAGTATGTCAAAAAAGGTTCTTTAGAAAGGACCATCTTGCTGAACACTTTACCACGCACACCAAAACCTTGCCGTTCCATTGCCCGATATGTAATAGAGGTTTCCAAAGACAGATTGCCATGAGAGCTCATTTCCAAAACGAGCATGTTGGTCAACATGATCTTGTCAAGTCTTGTCCGTTGTGTAGTTATAGAGCTGGATCTATGAAGAGTCTAAGAATACATTTCTTTAATAGGTAAGGTAACTGATAACTTTCTAAAGTCTTATAAGACAACGTAATAAATTTGTTGTTATTAGACACGGAATAGATCTGGATAATCCAGGCCCAGCAGGTTCTCAAGCTTCTTTGATCGCAGCTGCTGCTCAACAAGGTTTTGCTATGGATGGAACGCTTAATTCTTTAAGTCAACTCACTAGTAGTCTATCTGTAAGCGTAACAGGAGGAGCCAACTATAGCGACTCTGGAGATTCCACGGGGGCCCGATCCACGGATAATGCCACTCCGCCTATGCACTTTTTGACACCTCATGTGGAAATTTCCATGACTGATGCGCCCGTACCCGTTTTTCCACCATCTCCGGTAAGTGTTTCTATTAAACACCATTTTTCTGTTACCAGGAGCCATGCCATGCAAAACATGACGTAGTGTGATACTGGAGCATAAGCTTTTAGACGTTCTTAATTCGATGTCTTTTATAAAGTTAATTACATTAATTAGAGGTGTTTTAAAAAATATTTGTAATTTAGGGAGATGCGCAAAACTCCAACCAACCAGTTCAAAGTGGCGAATCTCGCATGAACGGGGAATGTCCAAACTCTCCCCAATCTGCGGACTCAAACTCCAACGCTCCTTCTAGCAGTCATATACAGCCGAATAGTTTGCGAATTGACCAAGAAACCAACATCACCCCGTCCATATCGCTTATACCAATTAAACAAGAACCTGGGGACGATTACGAAAGCTCAAAGAGAAATGGACCAGTAAATCTCAGTACGGCAACCTCAGGTATGATCTATTCAAAAAATATATATCGTTCTCTTTGTCTTTTGTTGCAATTTTAGTGGTAAACATCAGTTTACGACTAAAGTAAAACTAATACTTTTACTATATTTTCTTTTAAACTACCAAATCTTTCAATTGCAACATAAAATGTTTCAAAAGACAGAAAAAGAGGTTATATTGAAAAACTATTAGCCTATTCTAGAACTAAACAAAATTTGAAAGTCAAAACTTTTTTGTTATTTAACATACTCTTTTGGCATTTGAATACGATTATTACAACGAATCTGCAACGCCCCTATGCCTTTCAAAAAAAATTTATCTTGCCACTCAAAGCAGGTTTCCACAGCCTCTTCGTTAGAAGAAAATTTTTCGAGTTTAATTTTTCGAGTTGAAGAAAGACATGATGTTCAGACGGAGCCAGATCTGGAGAATAAGTGGGTGTACGTGTGATTCCTATCCTAAATCAGAAATTGATTATAATTGATTATCTTCTTCTTCTTAGAGTGCCATATCCCTACGGAACGTCGGCGACTACCATGCTTATAATATTATTATACTGATCTCGGTCTTGCGTTACGTGTAGCAATTGGTCCGCTGTCAATTCTGTCCACGGCCGCAAATTTCTCAACCAAGAGAGTCTCTTCCGTCCTATCCATTTCTTTCCTTCGATTTTACCGTCGAGAATTAGTCGAAGGAACTCATATCTTGGTCCTCTGATTATATGTCCAAGATATTCTAGTTGACGCCTCTTAATAATATTTAATAGAGTTCGTTGATGTCCCATTCTTCGAAGAACTTCTTCGTTTCTGGTTCTGCTAGTCCATGGAATTTTTAGTATCCTTCGATACAACCACATCTCAAACGCCTCGATTTTATTCATGATATCGGCGTTTAAAGTCCAAGTTTCACATCCATACAAAAGTACAGACCACACGTAACATCTTGTAAACTTTTCAATTGATTATAATAAGAACCAAAATATACCTTTGGACAACCTTTCATGCCTTATGTCTAAAATTTTCTCTCGTATAGTGGTCAGTAATTTTGTATAGTAATTCCCAGTTATTGTTTTCCCTTGATCCATAAATTCAATCATGGTTACTCCTTGACAATACCAAAAAAAAAAAACCTGAAGCAACTACTATTTCAGCAGATTTTTGAACCCGAAATTTCTATGAGAACCAGAGTGTCTTCATTTCACTGATTGCAGCTTTTTTCTACGTCGTAGAAATGTATTCACGTTTCATTCATAGTAACAACACAGCTTAATAAGTTTGCATTGTTTATAAACTGAGGGCAGAAAGAACACGATACTTGTGGACTTTCATGCGTCAACATTCAGACATATAGAGATCTATTTTGCATAAATTTTCTCATGCCCAAATTGACATCATGGATGCGTTCATATTATATGTTCAGATATTCATTTTAGCCCAATTTGATCGTCCGAAAAAATCATTTTATGAACGGCATCAATATTTAGAGGAGTGGGCCCAGAAACTGGCCTTCTCGATCAGTCTCATCCTCAATGGGAAAATTACTTTTTTTGAAGCTCGAAATCCAAGTTTTTACGGTCATACGAAGGAGATCGTCAAGCGTGTTAAGCCATTGTTTGACGCGCAACTTTACACTGACAGTTATATAATAAGTTAATCCTTTACCTTGTTAAAGCAAACGCTTAACTGACCTAGCCTAACTATTCTAACATCCCTGTACATTAGTAAAAATACCTATACTTTTTTTTACTAGGTGGCATTCAAATGCAATCAGCAACTTCAAGCAGCCTAAGTTCGTTAATAAAGGTTTCACCTTTAAAAAGTCTTCTAAGGGACGATCTCAAAAGAAAAATCATATCAAGAAGTAATTCTAGCACTAGAGGACGTTCTACAGCTTCACCAGGTGCTAACTCAGAGTCCCCCACCGACCCGGCAACTACTACAAATGGTGCTATAACTTCCACAGGTAAATGTTCACAAAATATTATATTTTTAGAGCTTTTTTTATACGTTTTTTTCTGTTCCGTAATATATTCTTTCGTTTTTTTCGTCTTTTCTGGATAAATATGTATAAATAAAACCACATTTTCGTAAAACTTTGTTTTTCGGTTGCCACCATGTGTTCTAATTATTATGTTTTTTTTTCATGTAAAAATATGGATTGGTTCATTTTTAGGAGCGAAATGACTTTTCCACCCACAATTTAAGACTTTTTCTATTATTACCATTATCTTTTGTATTAATTTGTAATACGACGATGGGGGCTTTTGCGACGGATATCGAAAGAATATCGACATCCCAGAAGCACTCTATTTAAATAATGATTAAAAGCAACGACATGATCTTGGTTTTAATGAACAATGATAACAATAACAAAACAAAAAAAATAACTTAAGGGCCGATTGTTCGAACGCTAATCAAAACTTGATTGTAATCAAATATTTAATTAAAATCAAATACATCACATTTTTTTGTTAATTTAACTCTGTCTGATGTTAATTTCATGTTTTTATTTACAAATCAATAATAATAATAAGCAATTTTTAATAATTTTGACAGCTGCTGTGACGTATTTGATTGTAATTAAATATTTGATTACAATCAAGTTTTGATTAGCGTTCAAACAATCGGCCCTAAATGTAACTTAACCTAAGTACGCAAATAACAAAGAAAAACTACTAAAATATAACTTAATACTTTGTATTGCCTCCCCTAGCCTCTATAACTGTCTGTACATTGTACAAGTCGGCTCATGCTGTCTATGAGGTTGCGAATATCATCATGCTGGATGTTTTGTCATTCTTCCTTTAGAGCCAAGCTAAGTTCGTTAATTGAGACCGGTGCGACTTCGCGACCTCTAATCTTTCTAGCAAGCATGTCCCAAAACGTGCTCTGTTGGGTTCAGATCTGGCAAACACGCTGGTCAGTTCATTTTATTAGTACCAACTTTCTCTAAATATTGCGTGACACACATTACAGAGTTGGGTCGCGCATTATCTTAGATATTAGCATATTTAGAAAAGGGTACTTCGTGATTCGCTAATATTTCCTCAATATACCAGTGTGCGCCTCACAGGATATTCCTGCCTATACCATCACCTAACCCCCTCCATGGGTAGCGCGAGGACTGAAAGCTCACTCCGCAAATCTCTCTCCAGTTCGACGTAATACTCGTTCTCTCCCATCTGATGAGTGAAGGGAGTATTCGACTTATCCGTAAGAAGTACATTACTCCATTGTCCTAAATTCCAATGTAAATGTTCCACGGAAAATTGTAGTCTAGCCACTCTGTGCTGTGGAAGTAATTTGGGCCCAGTTGCTGGTCTGCAACAAACGTAAAACGTTCCACTACCCTTTGAATGGTAAAGCGATGAGTGTGTAGTATTCTAGCCAAATATTCATAATTTCTCCTATCTTCAACCAGAGCAACGGCTTTCGCACAATCTTCGACATTAAGAACCATGATCAACCATAGGTAAACAAAATGTAAGTGTCAATATGACATAATGATAACATTCACCAAAGTCACCTCGTCGTATTACAAAATAACTCCAAAATAATCATAATTAAAAAAGTTATAAATTGTGGATGGCAAATTCATATGGCTCTAAAAAATGAACCAAGCCATATTTTAACATGAAATAAAAAACACAATGCTTAGGAGACATGGTTGCAAGCGAAAAATAAGGTTTTACGAAAATTCGCAAACGGAATTGTTCCACAGCATGTTTTAAAGTTAGGATAATTATAAATTAAATTAAATTAAAATTTATAAATTTATACAGTGTTTTAAAAAATCATCAAAATAGGGCTAAAAATAAAAAAATTGAAATTGCGTTATTTTGCATCTGATTGTATATTAAAATCTATTAAGACAGAAAGAGTGGTGACATCTAGTGACTGTCTCAATTAGAATCAAACAAACTTATTCATGGCGTTGACCAAATATTGTTTTTTAAATAACTCTTATACTTTTATATTTGTAGGTCTCGAACAGCCTTCAGATTCTTCCCTCTGGAGTCGCATGAGCAAAAGAGCGTTAAATGGCCTTCAGTGCATCTTTTGTGGAATCGGATTCCCTGACCAGACTCTCTATTTTTTACACAAGGGCTGCCACTCTGATGCCAACCCTTGGAAATGTAACATTTGTGGCGAACAATGTTCAAATGTTTATGAATTTAATTCTCATCTTCTAAGTAAGAGCCACCAATAGCATTCGGATTTAGTTTGGTAACATAGATAAAGATGCAGTTATAAAAACTGCTACTACAAAAATTGTTTGGGATTGCTCGATACGACAATGGAATCAGGAACATTCCAGGAAGCCCTTGAACCTTCTAAAGCTGTCTAGAACCTCCTAGATTCCTTGGAATATTCTAGGCAGTAACGGTACCTGCCAAATCCCGTAGCAAATTTTACGTACTATTAGAAATAAGTCCGTAAATCGTTGGATCACTTCCGAAGCTTCTAAAGGCATATCCTTTAGATATAAATAACCAGTTATTCTGAAACGCTCTAGAGATTCTTCAACTGTTGGATGTGAGGATCACCAAAAACATTCCAAACTGCCTTGGAACCTCATATAGTTTTGTGGAATATTAAAGAGCTGTCTGAAGCCTTTACAACCAAAAGTGTCCGGAATAGTGGAGGCAACTATTGAAATCGTTAAAATTATACCTACAAAATAGGGTTCAGAGAGAGATGTTAACAAATATGCTTCAAAAATAATCTTGGAACATGAGCAGCATTTTTTAGAGCCACTAATATGTTTTATTGATATTAAATGAGCTTTAGAGAAAATATAATATGCAAATTCTACGAATTGCATTATACTTAGAGGTAAATACTCTTGCAAGGATATTTAGAAGACTGAACCTTACGAAACCATTCCAATAAGCAACTGAAACCATGCAATATACAACAAATTTTGTAGTAGCGTACCAGTTTTTGTTTCGTCAAAAGTTTTGTGGCGATAATATCGTTGTATAATTTTTTTTGTAAAACCTCACTTAAAGTACAAACGTTAGCAATGAAGCTAAGGATAAAAAGTAGTAACATTTGACACGAAAATATGTGTTGAGTTTACTGTAATAATGAAAATCGATCAATAATCATTTTGTCATTTAGTAGTTACTGTGGAAGGACATAAAACATAGATTTGTTAATATTTTTGAAGAAACATTTAAATAACCATTAAAATAGATACTCAACATATTTCCAACTGTAAACAAAGAAGTTTACTAGAAGAAAAAGAAGGGTATCATCTCTGATATACCATTACAAGCTTAACGGAAAGATTCAGATCAATGAAATTCTGTCTAAGACTAGTAAATCGTATATATTATCATTGATATACACCGATTTTTTGTTTATAATTGGGAATATGTACAGTGATTTATTTGCAATAGTGTACACATCTGTAATTTTTTCATTATTATGAAGATATGGATTTAATAACCTTGTAATCGATATTTTTGCGAAATATTCTCGAATGAAAGTGACGTTCCTATTGCCTTATGTGGAAAAAGGTGCTTTTTCTTTGTTTACGTATAAATTGTTACATTTTTTGTATTCTAAACGTTAAAGAATGATTATTGTTGCCTGTTGAATATTAAACCATTTTTAAAACCTCTGGTTTGGATACTGTTATCATATTTGGATACAGAAGTGCCTATTAATGTATCAAAAGCGGCAGTACCTGAATAAATATATAATACGAATGAATCCACTTCAATTTATCGATCCATAATTTGTATGACAATTGGAGTAAATTGTAAATTTCCAAATGTGTTATGCAAAATGTGGGTTGTTTATATTTTGTCCCTTTATATAGTGTGTTAATAAGTTCAGAATGGAATAAATTGCTCGACTTGTGGATCTTCCTCTTCTGTCAAATCCGGCTATAGCCCTATCTAGTTCAAGTTTAACTGATTCAACAATTTAAAAAAATCTGTTTTATTTGACTAGGAAAAAGGTGAAAGAGAACAAAATTGTTGATATTTTTAATTTTCATTGAAGAAAACTTGTTTTTAGTTAAATAAAACCTAATTATATGAGTCTGTGCAATGAAAATGACATGATTTGGGATTTTACCCACTTCCAAGGAATAATATACGAGCCTTTCCCTTATTAGTTGGCCAACGTTAGAAAATTAAATTATAGAGAACAAAAATAAAAGCGATTTTTCCTTCAATTCGTTGACGGACCAGGCAGGATGTTTTCTTAAAGCTTTTTCATTTCGCTGCCACAAAGTCTCTATCGGGTACAAGTCGAGACTGTTAGAAACCCTTTCCAGAAGTGGTATGCTTTATTTTAAACTCTTTTTCGAGATATGACAACCTGCGCCGTCCTGTTGGAAGACAAACTCTTCCGCTGATGTAAAACGGTGTTCCATAATCGGTAAAAGAGATCCTTTTAAAATATTCAAATGTTTGTCCCTATTTATAATCCCATAGATAGTAGCACACACCTTTAGACGACATGATGCACCAGATTTGCTTTTTTTTTAAACAGTCGGGATGGTAAGCTTAATTTTTCCTGTGAATGATGCAACTCCTACTGCCTCAAATCACACGCTTCAAATCTGGACTCATCACTCCATTGTATTGAATCCCATTGCAACTGAGTCCAATCTTTATGCTCTTTTGACCATCTTAGTCTATTTTTCTTTTCTCGTAATGTAAAAGTGGCGTTTCCTTAGCCTAAAATAAATTAAAACTTATTAAAAACAATTCGTACTAATTTTTTCAACTATAAAACTTACTTTGTAAGTACCAAATCCTCATTTGTGGGCCTCTCGGTGACATGTTGATCTAGAAACGTGTCTTCCAATAGCGTCACTCTATAAAACGCTTAACTCCATATAATTTGCTCGTCGATTTTTCACTATAATGCGTCTTAATGACCTTCGACCTGCTTCGGTTATTTCACTTTTTCGTACATTTCTAGGTTTTGTGATGACCGAACCTGTAGTTTTTAAAATTGTGACTATATTTCTTACACTATAGCGCGACAATTGCAACATATTCACGATTTACGAATTGGATTTTCAGAATTAAAAAGTCTAATCATGATTGAATAAATTTTCTCATCAATAACTTCTACCTCGACCTACAATACTTACAACACTTACAACACTTACAACACTACAAAATGCATTTGACATTCCAATAAATTGTTCAATTTCATACTTCGTAATGTTGCCGGGTTTGTTGACGTTATCTTGCACTGATTTTAAATTTGACTCATTAACTATTAACTCCAATAAGTCGTCATTAAATAAGAATTTAAAAAAGTCTATAGGACTCTCCAATACCTGCATGCATTCTGGCCATTCAGATTCTCCCAAGAAAGCATAATCATTTTCATAATAACTCTTCAATTTTGATTTCTTCCATAATATTTTCTTTTTCTTGTTTTTAGATGTAGATATTGATTTATTTTTGTCTGCTGGTTTTAGTCCTATTGAGATAGTTGCCCTTACATCGTTAACTTTTGATTCGGCATCAGATGTCTCTATGTCAGAATAATCAATTTCAGATACTACTACGGACTGAAGACATTGTTTTGTAGACGAAGAAGGTAAATATTCTTCGTCTGAATCAGTATAATCATCGTCGCTTAACTCTCCATCACTGGGATTTTTTTTTGTTGAACCTATTCTCTATCCTTCCATTGTTGCATATAGGTCTCCTCCAGTTCTCTCCATCTTTCCCTATCTTGAGCTGTTCTCTGCCATGTGGGACCTCCTTGTTTCCTGATGTCATCTTTCCACCTCATCTGTGGTCTGCCTCTTGATCTCTTTGCATTGTATGGACGCCACTTTCCGATGGCATTGTTCCATCGTCCGTCTTGGAGACGTTCATTGTGTCCAGCCCATTTCCATTTCAGTTTTGCTGCTTGTTCTATCGCGTCTACTGTCTTTGTTCTGGTTCTGATCCACTGGTTACGTTTTCTATCTCTAAGTGATACACCCAACATTTGTCTCTCCATCGCTCTTTGTGCCTTCCTTATCCTATCCAAATTGGCTTGTGTAAATGTTCATGTCTGTGCTCCGTAGGTGAGCACCGGTATGATACAGGAGTTATATACCTTGCTTCGTAAGTATAGAGGGATTGTTTGATTTTTTAGAACGTAAGAAAGTTTTCCGAACGCTGCCCATCCCATTCTTACTCCTCTCGATATTTCGGCTGTTTGATTTTCTCTATTAGCTCTGATTGCTTGTCCTAGATAGATATACTCATTTACCTGTTCTATTTTTTCTGTTTACTGGAAATAGTGTTCACATATTTAGAACTGCGATAAAACCTTTGGGGATCCATTTCTGAAAACAAATAATATCTACATAAATTACTCTTCAAATGCATACAAAGTCATATATATCTTCGACAGAATCTGTGTACTTTTTACGATAATGCATAAGAAGCCATATATGGATGATCACTAAATGTCGTTTTCTCTGACAAACCCAAGTAAATATGTAATCACTAAATATCATCTAACTTATAAAGAACAAACACCAATTAGACATGAAATAATAAAAAAATTGATTACTTACTTGTAAAACGCCGATGTTTGAAGATAAATTTCTCACTTTTTCTAAAAAATCGCAATGCACAGCATATTGTAACTAAATTGATTGGGTTGACTTGTCTAGCAGAATTGCCAGATTTTAAAAATATATAGAGGTTTCCAAACAAATGTACAGTTCACGTTATGCTATGCCTGCGTATGTGCTGAACTTTAAACTTACAAAAAAAAATAGTAAACTACCGAATCCATATATGGATTTCCATGCGGTAGAGGGTTAATAAAAATGCCATATTAATTAATATGGGAACTTAATGAAAACATGCAGAGTATAATTTGTTTATGGTAATCGACTTAAACTGCACATTCCATAGGTGGGCCAACTGATATGGAAAGGGGCTCGTACAGGGCTTGAACACCAAAAAATTAATATACAACCCATATATCTTGGAAAATCGCGAGCTAATAGTCTACTTGAGTATCTTGGACAAGATCACTGTCAGGCTTTTCAGTAGATTAGCGTTCGTGATATAAGTGTAATTTTCTACTAGCATTAAAAGAAGTATATATATTACAGGATCCAATTTGTAAATAGAATACATCTTGGAGACGGCTTAAAAGAAGTAACATCATATATTGCATTGCTTTAATTTGCCAAGTATTTTTTTCGGTACCTCGATAAAAAACCGTAATATTTGTTGTTATTTATAAGAAATATTATAATTGAACGTCAATTAAAATTGACCACAATGATCAAAATTAAAGTAACTTACTGTGATAGATATATTCAAAAAGTTTTATAGTAGTTATATAAGTTTGTATTAATTATAATGGGTGGTAGCAGCCACAATATTTTGATTTTCTTATTGAAAGGTAACTGTAACACATTCCAAAAATGGTAAACATTCCATTTTCCCGATTTTCCTTATATTTATGTCATAGATGTACATAAAATTGTACTAAAATTTGGGTACTGTCGTTTTTTAACAAATTTTGTTCTTGCGTGTTAAACCTGTGGTCTAATATAGAGAGTATATTATTTTAGAAGAAAGCAAAGTGCCTATTTCGAGGCCTTATAGAACTAAAGTTAATATTAGAGCGACAACACTAATTGATTTTTAGTCTAATAAAAATATATATTTTTGTCTTTCACTACGAAAAATAGAATTACACTGTAGTTTTGTAATTTTTAACAAAAAATGCTACTTACAGAAACTGTTTGTGGTGGTTATATAAAAATTTGTCTGCTTTAAAATAATTTTTTTCTTTTCGTCATAACATTATTCAACTGATTGACTTTAATAAGTCGTTAATTGTTGTTTTTAGTGAAATATTTATAAACATTAAGGAATATTGCAATAAAAGCTTAAAGTATCATCACTCCCTGTATATTGGATATGCATCCAACTCTCTATAACTCTTCCATCAAATGGTCATCACGTTTTGCAAGTAAAGTGGTTTATATTTCCGTTTTCCTCTTTCCATTCGTTCCTTGTCACTCTATAACAAGCCTTCCTTCGTTTCCTCTTAAAACACTACCGGACAACAAGTTGCCATACAAATGCATCATCGGCTTCACACATATCTCAGACAGTAACCTATCTAATCCTGGCGCCTTTATTATCTTGGTTGATTGTCACAGCTAAAAGTTACTTTTCAGCTAGTTTAGAAACTTTGCCCAATCCCCCATTCTTCTTTAATATACCGAGGGAAAAGGCACCTTATCCCGTACATCTTAATTTACCTATTTACATTAATACATTAATTTTCAACTTTAAGTACATTCCTAGCCAGTGTATTCTCCTAGCATCTTCAATTCCCTCATTTCGATCTCTAACAGTCCGTCTTATCATTACAACTAGCAGAAACCACTTCTGGGCAAATAACACTTCACAGGTATGTCGCCAAATGAATGCCGAGCTTTCTATCGATTCGTCGGTCAAATGAGTCCAGTAACTTCAAATGAAAGTACGTCTTTTTGCGCATGACTTTCCGGCAGTAAATCCGCATTGATATTGACCAACAATATCCCTTGTAAAAAGTCTTTCAAATAATTCATTGCTGAAGCTTTTATACGCAGATGCTAACAGAGTAATGCCTCTATAGTTATTACACTCCAGTTGATCACCCTTTTTATGCAACGGACATATTATTCCCTGGAGCCACTCTTCTGGTACCAATTTATTCTGTCCATTATTATTTCTGGGGCTTTGAGTCTTTGAGTCTTTGAGTTTTAGGATGGCATTTGACACTTCTTCTCTGTTGGGTCTTCACTGTGTAGTTGACGATATAGATTTTGTTGATTGTGTATGCTGTAACCTCCTTCAATATCGTTTATATTTAGATATTCGCTGAAATTTTGTGCCCATCTGTTAAGAACTGAGTTTTTAACATGTAGAATTTCACAGTTAGTGTCTTTACAAATTTTTAATCGTGGTTTAAATTCTCGATATTATTTTAGGATTTGTAGTATTTCCTCGTTTCATTTTTATCGAATAAACCTTGTTGTTTAAACATCAACAAATATTATTGTACTATTTCAAAATGCCCCTTTTAACTAAAATTTCTGTTGTCGCTCAAATTGTTTAAACTGATAATTGCTCTAATTATCCGTCCATTGTTAAAAGAAAAATTGTTATATTAAATGAAGATATTTCCTATTTACAAAAAAAGTTTTCCTAAAGCGAGTATATATATTAGATGCTTCCTCTGAGACCACTAATATAAAAATTGACCAAATGCGGGTAATATGTATTTTTATCTGTGTTTTAGTAGAATTGTTCAAATGTAATGTAAAACAACAATCAAACACGAGTATTATCTATGTTTAGGTGACTTTTGGCAAAATTTTGCAGATAGTTGAAGAATTATTTTGGTATATATTAAGATATTTTTTGTTGTAATTTTTTTATTTTTGAATACATCTTAAGTTTACTATACAGTTTGCAATGTATGTTATACATTACTATAGTTTGGTCCCAAATAGTGTAAAAATACAAATTACCAAAAATATATCATGTAGAGTAAGCTAATACGATTTTTTTGGTGTAATATGTCACGCTCAACTTTTACAAGTGGTATATCTCAGAGGAACGATGTTATTTAGTATAATAATGTACATTCCTACTTTTCATTTGATCTGAGGTAACCAAAATGCCAGAAAACCAATTTTGTAATATGTAGAATATATCTTTTATTTCTTTTATCGTTTATTTTCGGGGTTTTGGCTGTACCTCATCAAAATGTCAAATATATGCAAATATAGATTTAGTCTTAAATTTAAGTACAACTTGTTAATACTAAGGATAATTTTTAAATATTCATTCATATACATTCCATTTCTATTATATTTCGTCATCCTTTATATAGTACTGAGAAGTGTACAGTATTTATTTTATTTCATGAGATTTCTGAAAAAGTTTTTGGTGCAATATATGGGGAATTTTGTTTATTATAAAAAAGGTATTGATTGTAGCTGTACCTGTAATAGTTTTGGGAATCTAACGATTTTTGATTTTGAAGTCTTTTTGTCTGGTCATTTATTATTATAGCCAGTATTGTGACAAAAAATAAAAAAAAAGAATACAAAACGAAGCAGTAAACAAAATTAAAGAACTAGATATAAAACAGTGTTAAATAATTCTAGAACTGCAATAATTTGCAATTACCTTTTAACTGCAAGATATACCGTGGGTATAAAAACGACTTTTAAACGAAATTTTAATTTCGTACTCAAAAGTTTGATATTTGCGAAAGGTTTAATGATTTTGTTAAATATATTTTAGATGACTTTATAGAAAATAATAATTTGTTAATGGTTCGCAGTATATTCGCTGTGAGATGATGGAGAGATAGGATAGTAGCTAAAAACTAAGAATTGTTCGCTGTGGCGTGAAGTTGTGTAACTGTGATTACATTTTATATACCGATATGGCAATTTTTCAACTACCGTATACGTTATTCAGTATGTGGAACAAAGATAACACTCAATTGTTGTAATAGAAGTGAAGGCAGTCACCAGGTCGGAGTAGGTATGGCTTTAAAACAGTGTTGCTATATTTCACAAGTTACACACAAATATAAATTGTCAATAGAGAGAATGGTGTCAATTACAATTTATAATGGTTGCTGTAACAACCTACACTTTTAACATAAAAGTAATATTAAAATATACACTAGTGGCCAAAATTCTGGAAACTCTTCAAAAATTTTAGTTTTGTTATCAGCATTCCTCTTTTTCACAAGACTTATGTTATTTATAAGTTTATCTATAATTTTATTACATCGTTTTATGCTTCTACTTAATATTTAACATCTGTTTAAAGGGCGAAAATCCTATAAAAATTTAAAAATAAATAAAATAACAACCGTTAGCTATTAGTAGATATATTAAAAAAATGGTACAATGATTATTATCAATTGTTGTTTGGGTTTCGACGTGATACTAAGACTTTCAGCCTTGACCATAAATTTTCTACTGGATTTACAGCGGGACTATTTCCATGCCAAGGCAGAACAATAACATCATGGTTTCTCAACCATTCCATGGAAGTCTTAGCCGTATGACAAGCGCTCCATCCTTCTGGAAGATGCATTGTTGGACATTCCCTTCGAACAAATATGTGATATTCGGCAGCAGTTTGGCTTGCAGTATCTCTTGCTATCTCACTGCTAAACGTCCAGCTCCATTAGTGGTAATGCAAGCACATACCATGACACTCACAGGATGCTTCATAGTGACCCTAGTACACTGTGGCAAAAGGTCTTCTCCCGGCCGGCAGCGAACAAACCTCACTCCGTCACTAGTAAAGATCGATATTTTGGTTTTATCACTCCAAATTACTTTACTCCATTATTCTTCTGTCCACCCTCTGCGTGCCAAAGCCCAATCACCTGCGTGAAAAAGCCCAATCACTGCGTTTTTGCCTCTGTTTTTTATTCAGGAACGGCTTCTTTCTAGGAATTCGTGCTCGCAATCCATTTTCACACAACTTTCTTCTGATAGTGCGGATTTGTAATCCAGTTGATTTGACAATACCGTTAATATCTTTTGCGGATCTGTGACAATCTTCTAAAGAAAGTCGGCATATTCTACGCACATCGTAGTGACTAACTTTGGGTTTTCTGCCAGATCTGTTTGCTGATTTTGTCGTTCCACGTTTGCAAACTTTCATTACACCTGATTTTGTGGCGCCACCACCTAATTTGTTTGCCATTTCTTGATAAGTGTAACCTTCTTCTCGAAGGATAATTGCTTTGGCTGTCTTTCCTGGCGACCGGTCAACACGTTTTGGATTTATTTGTAACATTTTCGTTGAATCGACGCTGATGGATTCCTCTCCGACAATTAAACAATATCACCTTAGTAACAACTACCTGGGCCCTGATTCTAATTGAGATTTCGACTGAAAACATGTTGAAATCAATATGGCGACGTCGAAATGCGACTTTGCGAGCCTAGTGGATTTCAGCTGAACTAACCAAAGGACGTCACTAAATTTCGATTTATCGAAATTAATTTCAACTTCAAGAAAGTGGTTGAAATTTAATTTCGAGTCGAAATTAATCTGACATAGCGGGATAGTGATGGTCAGAATCGATTACTTATGGGAATCGGTTACCCTGGAATCGAGTACAGTAAGGAATCGGATACTTTATTGAGTACTGAGTACCGAGTACTGTAGCTCGGTAAGTTTTGAAAACAAATAAGATAGGTATCACAAAAATGGACCAAACATTTTTCATCACAAAAAAAAAATAAAACGAAAACTACCTTAAGAATAAAAACTGTTTAAAAATGTAATTTTGTCCAAGTTTTTTGGTAATAGTCGGCTTCGACGATCGTTCGTTAATTGTCCTGCCTTCGAAAAGACTCTTTCAGATGGAATCGAGGTCCCAGAAACAGATAAATTCCGAATGACCCGAACATTACTGTAATTTACAACCGTCTATATTCGGCAGGTACCCAGTACTCAGTACTCAATCGGTTTCCAGTTCGAGTACTCGAGTACATTTGATTCTGTAAGGAATCGGATACTACTCGATTCCAGTATTCGAATACTCCCATCTTTAAGCGGGACTGGGAGAAGCGAGGTTAGGTTCAGTTTAGGCGGTGTTGTTTTGTTTGATTGTTGCAACGAAAACTGAGGCAAAAAGTATTAATATGGCTGCGTTTTATCAGAAATTGTATGTGATTCGGCACATAATTGGTCGAAATATAAAAATAGAACTGCGGTACCTGGAGGCCCCAAGCCAGATGCTACTGATTATTTTTTAAAATATACTGTGGTGTAAAAATTAAAGAAATAAAATGTCCCAATATTAAAACTAAATTGGAAACCACAATTTTTGAATATATTCAACAGGCTGTAATGGAAGATAGAAATAATAAATAATTTGGTTGTAATAATTTATTTTAATTCTACACTCTTATTTGGAGATATAAAATAATCTTTAAACTCATCAAGAATTTTTAAAACGGTAATGTATTGTTTTTAGTAATACCAATACTAAGCTGCAGTAAATTTAAAAATATAATATAACCACTAAGTCAAAAGCCATCATAATTTCTTTTTGGTCCACAGACAATTTAGTGCCACCATCACCAACAGCCTCCATCCATTTTCTTTCAATTCAAACTATAATCATTGAGAATGGCCACTAAAAATTTAACAACTCAAACAAGAAACAAAAATCGTAAAATGTAAACAAAAACAAAACAAACATTTAACAAGCAACAAGCGTGCAGCAAATAAACAAGACGGCCAACCCAAATTCTGAGCAGTGTCAAAATGATAAAGTAAATGTCCCCACTTTCAACTAAAATCGAAATGAATGAGAATCGCTAGCGATTGCGACTGTCATGGCGTAGTCGCTTTTAAATTTCGACATCGAAATGAAATAGAATCAGGGCCCTGATGTCACTAATAAACACTGGAAGCCACACGAAACTGTACTAAAGGCCACCTAACTGCTTCCAGTTATTTCCAGAATTTTGGCCACCAGTGTAATAATAGTAACAATGACATTTAGATTCAGATAAGAGCCCTCAGTCTCCCCGCAGGTCAATTTGAAGGTATTCTTCCACTGTGTACGGTTCAAGGTGTATGAGCAACTGTTGAACAGTCTTTCTATATTTATTTATATCAGTTTATTTTGATGCTGTAAGGCAGTTTAATAAAGAATTTAATACTCTCAAATTATGTGGTTTTCTCAGATGCTGTTAGTCTATGTATTGGTATATTATAGTTTATGAGATTGTTTCGTGTATTAGTATTATGGTTTGTTATGTGTTTTAAGAATTTATGTCTATTTTAAAAAATGAAAAGTAAGCATTCGTATATGTATGCTCCAGCCACTGTTAATATGTTAAGCATTTTGAAATTACCTCTACATGAATCCCTGTATTTTAAGTTAAGTAGAGTTCTAATTGCTCTTTTTTGTAATATAAAAACCTGGTCAGCGTTACCACTCCCACCCCCCCCCCCCCGAAAACTATTCCAAATCGCATATACAACTCGTTTATATTTTTCGTCCAAATAATTTGCTGTTATTCTGAAAGAGTAGCAGATAAATGCTAACCTGTTACAGATCTCATTTATATGCACTGCAAAATCTAAATTTTGGTCAAATTGTACACTTATACACCTGAACATTCAAAAACATATGTTTGCCTTAGCACTTACATCTTTTCTTATCCTCCATGATAAACTTTCTTTTATATAGATTGCTGTGCCCCCACGTTCGCTTTTATCTCTACAGAAAACAGAAATTAATTTGAAACCCATTAAATTGTGATTTTGTAATTTTGTATTAAATTTCCAATGTTCACTGAAACAAACTGCGACGCACTCTATGTTGTAAGATTTCTTCTTGGAATGTATCCATACAATTTTCCACTGATTGAGCATTTTGATAGATGATACTGCTCTTTATAACTGAGGATCCTCCTATATTGGTGGCATCCTCTTTTTCATGACTGCTCCTATTTGGCCAAGCCTCTCGTTTCCATGCTATCTTTCATTGAGACATAATGTTCCGGGTGGGATGATGATAGTGACAAGAAATGATATAAATTTTGGAACTGCTTGAACCTAGGAAGTATTTTCATTTCGGTCCATCACAAAACGACGGATTCTACTTTGGCTACTTGCCACTCATTATTTTTATTAGGTGTGCTTACCTAATACCCTAATTGTTGGATATCTTGCATGTTATTTGTAATCTGTGTCTGTAAAACTATACTGTTTGAATGCCTTACACCGCAATCTACATGATTATAGCTAAACTGAAACTTCATGTACAGTTTTCTACATAAAAATAACACTAGGTCATAATGGGTTAAATGCAATTCTTGTAGATTGTTAGCTGTGGAAATAAAACAATAAATATCTTAACATTAACAAATCATAAATAATATTTTTATAAGAAAAACACCAACTAAAATTATTCTAAATAATTAAATTAAAATTAAAGGCATTTTTTAAAAAATCTCTTAACTAATTAAATTTTTGAACAAACCACCATTTTGCGGAAGATAAATCTGGGGATCTAGGGGGTCATTTTATTGTTCCTCGTGTAGAAATTAATCGTCCAGGGAATGTTTGTCCCAAATAATTTGTAACTTCGATTACATTATGTGCTGGGCAACCATCTTGTTGAAACCAGACATTGTCGAAACTGACTGCAAGGTTTCGAACTGCTGGAATAATCTGATTACGTAATAAATCCAGATAATTACGTTCATTCAGATTTTCCTTAATAATAAATTGACCAACTATATTATCGTTATAAATTTCAGTCCACACATTTAATTTCTTTGGGTATTGCGTTTTCACAACAATACTCAAATGTTTATTTTCCCTAGACCAATAGCGAAATAAGCTTCGTCGGAAAACAAAGCATTTTTTAAAAAAATTTTTGTTCGAATTCGATTTTCCCATCACAGTTTGACAAAATTCCATACGTTTAAAATGATCGTCTGGAAAAAGTTGGTGTGTACTTTATAGCGATAGTATCCGTTTCGTTTTAAAATATTCCTTACAGTTCTCTCCTTTAGGTCAACTTATTAAGCAACTCGAAAAAGGTACTTATTAAGCAGTTAAACAGACTTGCATTCAACTTCACGTTCAACAGAGATTTGTTTCGATCCATTAGACATTTCATGGAGGTATTTATGCAACCGAAATTTTCAGTTTTTAATAATTGATCTAACTGTTTTCTCTTTCGGAATTGGGCGATTTTCAAAAGCAGCAATAAAAAACTGCATTATTTCTACAATAGAATGGTTCCCATAACACCATTTGAATCTTTTCTTCTCGAGAATGTACGCTTCTCATGTTAATTGTTAGCTTTCAACCTTTCACCATCACAGCATAAAATGCATAACATTACCATACACCTGCTGTACAGATAAAACCTTGCCTACCCTTTTGCACTCGTAGGGGGAATACCGTTTATACTACCTGTCTGTATATTGAACTTTTTTAAGTTCCTCCCAAAGGAAAGAAAAGAAAATAATTATCACAATGCATATTTGGTTATCAGTAAAGGAACAAACATGGTTACTCGCTTCTCGTCTAGGGACCTATCAAGTCATTAAATTAAAACACAAACTAAACGCTAATTCCACTATTTGGAAGAGTGATTCATTGTTTAAAGGCGGAGAACTGGGGCAGAGACTTCGGCATTTCCTCGGCAAAAACGAGCTTCACGGCTCTCTGTATGTCGGAATTACTCCGTCACTACTTCCACAGTTGCCAAACCATTGAAAAATGCTTTAAAATATCGATTTTTATTTTATAAATTTAAATATGCAACGAAACGGAACATTTAAATAAAATTTATTTCATTACAATTTTGTGCTTAATTTTTACTATTGAAAAATCATGTTTTTCGGTATTTTTATGACGGTACTAATAGCTGCGTGGGAGAATACAGTGATTGTATGGCAATAATGACTACTTGTGAACAAGCATAGGCTACACTGTACGACAACTCCTCGCCAAGTCTTCTATAGAGAAGCACAAATAAATATACCACTTATATATTCTGTTATTTAGACTGGGTCACGAATAGTAGATTTCAAACAAATTGGATAGAACAAAGGTTACTATTGTAACTTACAACTTGAGGTTACTTTTCGAAATAAATTCTGTTAAGCAGTTACATACAATTTTGTTATTTAATGACAAAAGGTAACAAATGTTGTAACAAAAGTCGACAGTTTGTTGCATATATTTTGTACATTCAAAGAAAATATGCATAAAGTGGACAATAGCTTTTCTAATAGTCGCCAGTTTTCGTATTGTTTTGCTCTATAATCTGTACACTTTTTTTTTTCATTTTTAAATTTTCCAATTTCTGTTTTCACAGCTTTCGATATGTCTTATTGAGAGCTTTATGCGTTGTACAAGTCCTTATCGCTTTTTAATAAAAAAATTAATTTTTACAAGATTAAATATAATTTGTTTATAAAACTAATAAACTTCACATAAACATTCGTTTCTTAATAATATTTAGTACAATTGTGACTACGTTTTAGCCATTTTTGTCCGCCTGAGGACGGGCCGTGTAAACTCACAGCGAATAGTACTGCACTTGGTTTTTTTACAGTTTCTTGTATAGTTTTAAGTTTTGGGTGAAAAGTACCAGAAATGTGAGACTAGATTCATTGTTAGAGAAGAATGTGCACTATGGGATCATTCAAGACTTTCTCATATTCCAGAAAGAACAAAAATTAAATTAGTAGATTATTACAAATCACAATTACATAAATCATGAGGACCGTTTTGGCTCAAGACTATTACAGTTTCTCCAAAACACTGACTTATTTCTGGGATATGAGGTATATCTTGGAAATATATGTCTTGTAACTAAGTTGCTAAATATGTAAACTTTTCTGTTTAGTTACTTTCTATTTTAATATATACATATGTTTTGTAATATTTAAGTAAACATTCCATCTGTCTTAGATGCCAGTCTAAGAAATTGTATCTACTTTATATTTATTTTTATTTTATTTATACATATTTCAATTTGTAAATCACAATTTGTTGTAATTGGTGAGAGGGGTAAATAAAGTTGATATTTTATTTTATAAACGACTCTTTATTCGGTATATTCATAGAACCTAAGAACACTATCCGCGTTATAGTTGAATGTGATCTGACTCATTTTTAGCCGAAATAAATATTCTGTTTCAATCTCTGCTTACCTGTAACCCTTATCTTCTATCCCAGTGGCTAATGCTCTTTTTTTCTCCACGTTCTTACCCAGAGTTACCACTAAGGACAGTATGTCCCGTTAATTACTAAGGTTTTTCTCATGTCTGTCTAATATTCCATAGTGGGATGATTCATGTGCTCATATAATACAAAAGAGAGTTTCGGCTATTAATACATTTAAAAATTCTCCTTGTGTTGAAAACTATATAGAGGCTAAAAAAATACTCCCCTTATTGGGATAAAATTAACAAGGTTTCTAATAGTAAATTGTTTCTATGTCAATTGCCACCTGAGGTGGTAGCCCAGAATATTTTAACATCTCTACTCGCCTATTTCTGGAAATTTTGAATTACTTATTAGTCCTTTGCAGTATTCTCAGAATCCCATATCATTTGATGAATACCACAGTACTCCTATTACTAAAACAGCTTACGCTGTGGGTCCTGATCAGGTTTCATACTGATAAACTGCGTTAGACTTTCACGGCCATCGTCTAACTTATTAAACTGTTTGTTCGGGCTGTTAGGCCGTTGTCCTGTGAGATGAGTTCTCGACGTTTCGCCAACACTAGGGGTTGGCATCTTCTAGAGATGTTAATGCTTCGCTTGTAAGCAGAAAGTGACGCCGCGTTGTACTACGGAGGCAAATTTATATTTCCCAGTCGCCTCCCCAACACTGGTTTCGGCTTGAGGGGGCGTGTCGTTGTTTGTAGTAGCTTTTCTTTCTTCGTGTTTGGCGGGAAGGGCGTTTGTGGATTTTAATATTTTTTAAACTTTGATGGTATACAAGGCAACTATCGAACACAGTAATTAATTAAATCTTGCCCAAGTACTTTCGATCAATAGATCATCTTCAGGGGCATTTCGTCAGTTGTGGCCTATCCAACGTGAGCAGAATGTCATACATGTAAATTTGGACATAATACAATACACAAAGAAAAGATTCTGTCTCCGGCTTCTATATAACATGTAGCTTCTCCTTTTAAAAAATTTTAAAGTGTTTGTTTGTCTTTGTGTATTGTATTGTTATGTCCAAATTTACATGTATGACATTCTGCTCACGTTGGATAGGCCACAACTGACGAAATGCCCCTGAAGATGATCTATTGATCGAAAGTACTTGGGAAGATTTAATTAATTACTGTGTTCGATAGTTGCCTTGTATACCATCAAAGTTTAATTATTCGAACATTCAACCTTATATTGATTTTAATATTGCTATCCATGTCTTGTTAATTTTCAGTCCTTCTATCCGATTAAAATTATTTGGGTGCTTGTATATTTCCACCGCTTCCCGATACAACCGTGGGTAGTACTGTGAAGTTTTGTCCAGCATCTGTGTTTTTTCAAATAGTATCCGATGTTCTCCGCTTCCCAAAGCGTGTTCGGCAACGGCAGATTTGTCGATATGTCCTAAACGACAATGGCTTCTATGTTCATTTATCCTTGTGTTTGTATGTCTTCTTGTGGTTCCCACATATACCATTCCACATGTGCATGGTATTCGGTATACTCCGGCCGTTGCTAATGGGTCGCGTTTGTCGTTCACCGATCTTAAACAATCCCTGATTTTCTTTGTAGACTTGAAAATGGTCTTTACGTTGGCTTTCTTAAGTATTCGTCAAATTCTGTAAGTTACCCCCGATATATACGGCAAAAACGCTTTGCCTTTACATTCTGTTTCTTCGTCCTTCTAGATACTTTGTTCATCGCCTTGTGTATTTCTCTTCTGGTATAACCATTAGTGGTGAACGCTTTTTCAATATTAAGAAGTTCACTTTGGAGATGTTGTGGTTCATAAATTCTCTTCCCCTCTCCGCCAGAGTTTTTGATGATACCTTGCTTTTGGCTTGGATGATGATTTGAGTTCGAAAAGCAAGGTATCATTAAAACTCTGGCGGAGTGGTCGAAGAGAATTTGTGAACCACAACATCTCCAAAGTGAACTTCTTTATATTGAAAAAGCGCTCCCCTCTAATGGTTATACCAGAAGGGAAATACACAAGGCGATGAACAACGTATCTAGAAGGACGAAGAAACAGAATGTAAAGGCAAAGCGTTTTTGCCGTATATATCGGGGGTAACGGACAGAATTGGACGAATACTTAAGAAAGCCAACGTAAAGACCATTTTCAAGCCTACAAAAAAAATCAGGGAAGATCGTTGAAAGACAAACTCGACCCATTAGCAACGGCCGGAGTATACCGAATACCATGCACATGTGGAATGGTATATGTGGGAACCACAAAAAGACACACAAACACAAGGATAAATGAACATAGAAGCCATTGTCGTTTAGGACATATCGACAAATCTGCCGTTGCCGAACACGCTTTGGGAAGCGGAGAACATCGGATACTATTTGAAAAAACACAGATGCTGGACAAAACTTCACAGTACTACCCACGGTTGTATCGGGAAGCGGTGGAAATATACAAGCACCCAAATAATTTTAATCGGATAGAAGAAGGACTGAAAATTAACAAGACATGGATACCAATATTAAAATCCACAAACTCCCTTCCCGCCAAACACGAAGAAAGAAAAGCTACTACAAACAACGACACGCCCCCTCAAGCCGAACCAGTGGAGGGGAGGCGACTGGGAAATATAAATATTGCACTTTCTGCTTACAAGCGAAGCAGTAACATCTCCAGAAGATGCCAACCCCTAGTGTTGGCGAAAGGTCGAGAACTAATCTCACAAGACAACGGCCTAACAGCCCGAACAAACGTTTAATAGGTTTCATACTCTTTGTTAAAAAATTTTGTCGGCCATAAAAAAATATAATAATGTACCATTTCAAAGTGTCTTTAAGTCATAAAACCTAATATGGTAATACCGCAAACGCAAATTTGTGTTTAACTGAAGTTCTTTGTAGCTAACTCAAGAGCGTAGGCGCAAAATTTCGAGCCATTGCTTTTTAAATGCATTAATTTTTTTCGAATCCTGAGAAAACTAACAAATATTTAAAAAAAATTTAAACGCAGATTGAAAGATTACATTATTACCGAGGGCCGAAAGTCCCTTAGAATAAACAAAAAGTTTTTTTGAATGGGTTATTTGAAATTAAAAATCACACTAGATTTTCTCTTTTGTTTCACCCTTGTAATTTATTAAAATAAACATAGAAGTTGTCAGGTACTTTCGGCCCTCGGTAATAATGTATTTTTTCATTCTGCGTTAAAATTTTTCAAAAATATTTATTAGTTTTCTCAGGATTTGAAAAAAATGAATGCATTTAAAAAGCATTGGCCCGAAATTTTGCGCCTACGCTCCTAATCGAAACGTTCTCTAGACGTTAACCGGTATTTGCTCTCTCCTATTCTCATATCTTAATCCTCAGAGACTTAATTGGTTGATTATATTTCTTAATCTACCCAAAATCAACCATTAATATCTACGAAAAAACAATAATTTAAATTTTTAGAGCGTAAAGAGCACCTACCTTTGAACCTAAAGGTCGTGTGTTCGAATCTCACCTGGGTGGAGAAATTTTCGTTTATTAAAAATTAATGAATGAAAATAATTTCTATCCTTGTGCGATCGGTACTCACCGGAGGGACCTCAGACGTTACAATTAACGTCTCTTAGCAAAGACAATGATGTCGACTTTGCTAAGTATCAAGACAATTACTCTACACACACACACTACACTCTACACTAGGTACCTGTAAAAAAAATTTTTTTAGAGATTAACAATTTGTAAATTTGAAATAATTTAATATATTCTTCAACTATAAATACGACATAAAATATTGCATATTATGTCTATGGTTACCGTAAATCAATTAAACCTGGTTAATTTTTGTATGCACACCAGATAAAATTTCACTGAACATCACTGATCATTCAAATATAAAATAATTTCAATTTTGTGCTATATGGGGATATTCGACTGTTTAGAGTAAGTTGAGAATATCCCCCTGAATTAGCTGATCAAATTATCCTTTATGATATAACCCAATAAAGAAGAAGAAAAAGAAGAAGAAGAGGGTCAATTAACTAACCTAACCTAATTGTCATCAATCAATTGCCATGTCATAAATTAATAAACATATCTGTGATTAATAATTAATATATTATTATTATTAATATAAAATCCACTGTAGTAGCATAGAATAAAAACTTTGGTTAAACTGTGGTAGTAGTCTAAACTACATAAAAAAATAAACTCGGTTCGCTAATTCCAGTCCGAACTGTATAGTGATTTGTGATTTTAGTATTGTCTATTTGCTTAGCTAGGGCATATTTTGACAGACTCATTGTAGGAAACCTACAACACAAACACAACAATTCCTACTTCTCAGTATTAATAGCTCAAGTATACTACTATTGCAGACTTCTTTCTTTGAAAAAAAGAAGAATTATTCTAAATAGTGGAAGTGTAAATTAACCCATCAAATTTTCCCTGTATATTTAAAATATAATATTTGAATTGTTACAATTTAAATATTGTAGTAAATATTTGTATTATTCGCGTTGTTTATTTAATTTAATATAGTTTTATTAGCTTTGTTTAATTCTTTTGTTAGTTCTATTCAGTTAATTAGTTAGTTATATTTTAAATTTTATTATTATGGATAGTCAAAGTTTTCCATTTGTTCCATCAGCTAATGCGTTGGTAAGTTTTTCTTAATAAATATGATAAAATGTTTTTTAAAAGTTAATATTTTTAGATTAGTTGTTTCTAATTTAATATAAACTTGTTTATACCTACATGGAGGTTTTTGTTGTTTGTTTGGGTTTGTATGACTGCAGACTGTGGCCAGGACACTGAATTCATTCACCATATGTGGAAGATTTTAACATCTTCAAATTTAATATGCTAATGAGCAAAAATTACTATTGAACCACGAATTTGCCTAGTCAAATTACTAATATTTGCTTTTAGCATATGGAAGTACACTTATTTTGTAAGATAATAAAACAACAGTTTATGTTAATGTTATCCAATGAACTGTTAATCTTTAATCATTGATTCTATCCTAGTCACAACATAAGGAACTTGCTGGGTCTTATTTAACCTCACTTTGACTTTTTAATTTTGTAGAATTTATTCTCACTTTTTTTATTTTGTACAATAAATAATTTTATTATTTGTTATCAATACATTATACGGTGTAAATAAATAAATATTGATTGTCGGCAAAGTTCTATTTTATTTACTTTTGTTTACATTAATATTGACTAAGAGCACGTATGCTTGGTTGTATAGTAATTTCATCTAGCAAAAAGACATGATACTGTATCATGGCAAAAAGATAAAAGAGGGAATGTAAAGGTAGTGGGGACAAAAATATTGTTAGACAGGAAGTGCTATCTTGAGAGGCCACTTTAAACAAGGAAAGACAGTCTCTTTCCTTGTTTAAGAAGTCAAATTTAGTTTGGTTATGTTATTGTTTGTCTCAACTGTCACATGAAATTTTATTTACATTGAAGTTTTTTTTACCAATTATGTCACTTTTAGACTATTATCGTTAATATTTAATTAAAACTTTCTTGTCTGAAAAATATTTTACACGTATTGTTAACAAGTGTTGTTAACAAAATCGTTTTCATAACGATTAGATTCCCTCTTTTATCTTTTTGCTCGATGAGTAATTTCCAGCCACTTCGAGCCTGTCAAAAAGTAACTAACTTCGCAAAAAAATAATTACTAAAATCACTAGACAGTTCGGACTGGGAATAGCGAACCGGGTATAATTATGTTTTTACGAAGTTAGTTACTTTTTGACAGACTAGAAGTGGCTGGAAATTATTATACAACCAAGTACACGTGCTCATAGCGCATTTCATTAGAGTATTTCGTCAACATCTTTTGCAAACTTATACTATGAATTAGAAATTTATAGCATGTATATAGAATGTAAGTTTCTATTATATATAAAAAATATGTTTTATAAAAAAAGTTACGGTAATTTAGTTTATATCGTTAGGTTGCGCCAAATGTAGGCAACCAACTTAAACTTTTTGTTAGCATTTAGCTGGAGTTTCTTGAGAATATATTTAATAAACATTTAATATTTTCCAGTTAATTTATTATTCTTTTAAAAGTGATAATAATGCTGAATAAGCAATATTTCAAATGATATCTAATGACAGGACGCACTTAATATTGTGTTATTAAGTAGGTTAGATAAAAAATATTATAATATTCATATTATAATTCAAAAATATCATTCATCAAATATCATCCAATATCAATAAAAATATAATTAAAACAAATCATAATCTTCTATTATTCCTATTAGAAACTAGTTTTGGACGACCCGGGATTTTACCTTTTTTATCTAACGTACTTTATTATGAGGATTTTACAATAACACAATATTAAGTATGTTTTGTGATTAAATTTCATTTGAAATATTGCTTATTCAGCATTACTATCATCACTTTTAAAAAATAATAAATTAACTGGAAAATAATAAACGTTTATTAAAAATATTCTCAAGAAAATCCAGCTAAATCCTAACAAAAAGTTTAAGTTGGTTGCCAACATTTGGAGCAACTTAACGATATAAACTAAATTACTGTAACTTTTATTTAATTTTTGACGACATGTCAAACTGAACTGGATGTTAACTGAAATGTTTTTGTTATTAAGAACATATTTACATAATTTTATAAATATATTTTAATGATCCACCTACGCCGAATGGGCAAATAAACAAAAATGGTTGGTGTTTTGAATAAATCTTTGTGCAGTTTGATTACCTCGTAACTTACTCATCTAAAAATATTAACTTTTAAAGAACATTTATCATATTTATATTTACCAAGGCATTATTTTATAGAACAAATGGAAAACTTTGACTATCTCTAATAATAAAATTGCAGGGAATACAGGGAATAAATATACAGGGAAAATTTTATGGGTTTAGTATACACTTCCACTATTTGGAACAATTCTTCTTTTTTGGCAAATCTATAGAATAAGTGCCGAGAATTTGACATAAACGTCATGTCAAATTTGTGTCTGCGGTATTGCCATGTCCTTATTATGTGTATGTTTTATGCCTCAAATATGCGTTGAAACAGTACATTTTTATTATATTATTTTATGAAATCGTGTATTTTTTAAAATTTTTTGAATTTATATGAAACACGAACGAATGAATATTTGTTTCTTTTGATATTAGTTGCAGTTAGTTATTAGAAAAAAAAATTATAATTGGTCTTTGGTAGATTAGTAAAACAACTTGGCAATACTGTCAAAATTTTGAAAACAGTAGTTGCCAGATTGCAACAGATGTTTAGCAGATTTCAATTTTATGATTTTTATGACTATTTTCTTATAATTTTGGGGTGAAATGGTACCTGAATATCGTTTTGTTAATGTATTAGCTAGTTACTGGAGATTGTTCAGATCGATATTTTTTCAAATTTACGTTGCAGAGATTAAGTTATCATTATTGACAATTTAATCCTTAAAATGTGAATAACAAAGTAAAAATATATCGATAAAGATGTTTAATTAACTTTAATAACTTAAGAATTTAAAAGCTTAAAAAATTAAAGTTAATTTAAATTATAATAAATTAAATTTAAATTAATTAAACTTCTTTCAAAAACTTAAAAAGAATGTTGAACATTAATTAATATTATATCGCATGCTCTTTCAGGATTTATTTGTGATGTGGCAACACTGCCAAAAACAGATCTGTCACTAATCTTCTGTCAGTTCCTCGGCACTTGTTCTATAGGTCTGCCTCTTTTTTTAAAGGAAGAAGTCTGCAATAGTAGTATTTGGTAGTATATGTATTTGAGCTATTAATACTGAGAAGTGGGAATTTTTGTGTTGTAGGTTTCCGACAATGAATCTGTCAAAATATGCCCGAGCTAAGCGAATGGAGAATATTAATACTCTGGCTGTAGTCTTTCTTTTTTCTTTAGTATTTTAGATTATGTTTGATATTTTGTGGTGTTACAAAAGTAATTCTAAAAACAACAAAGTAGTTATAGCTCTATATTCTTTGGTTATAGTTAGAGAAATTCAACTGAATGAAAAGAGTTCATAATGGATGTCAAACAAGAAGTATTTGAAGATAATTGTATACTTCCGCCAAAGAAAGAAAAAGAGGCTGATATAATGGGAAGTAATGTTTTAACTGAGATTAAGAGAGAAGCTCCCCCTTTTTTAAATATAAGTAGTATTGCGGATTATGGGGATAATAATGACATTTATCAAATAAATACTGAAATAGATCTTGGCATTATAAAAATTGAGAGAAGTGAAGTTGTGAAAGAGGAGCAAATATATAAAGAAGGTAATAACATGTTCACAATACTGTAAAACTAAGAGACGGTTTTATTAAGCGATTGAATAGGTGTTACATTACAATTTATGCTAGTAGTATATGTAGTATAAGGCAGTGTTATTTTGGACAAACAATAGGGCAATAAACATAACCCATAATGTATTTATTTAACAATCCCTGTTGTAAGCCCAACATTTGACAGTGAACCTTGTGAATATCTTAAGATATGTCAATATGATAGGCAATTAATTTTATTTAATTTATAGTTACCCTAGGAAACATTGAAATTAAAGAACATGAGAAAAATGATCATATATATCAGGAGAATCTACTGTCCACTTCAATAGATCATGAACAATTAAAAATTCAAACCGAACAAGCAGATCATCCAGGTAAGGCAAATATTTTAAAAAATATATCCAAAATGTGATATAAACTCTTAATTGGTATACAATTTACTTTACTTTTAAAAGTACATGATTTTGACCATTTATAGGATACCATAAATGCTCAAAATCATGTAGTGAAATTTATCCTCATATTTCAATATGGTCTAAATCTTTAACTCTTTGTTGAATGTGGTTGGTTGATGTTAAGATTATAGTATAATAATAGAATATTTGTATATTTGCCCAGAGGCAAAGGTAACTAAGCCACAAAGTGGAGTTTTTGTGATAAATCATGTCAAAGTTAATTTTAAATAAAAAATACAATTTTTATGATAAAAAAATGTAATTAGGTTTTAAGGAAAACCTAATGTCTTAAAACAACATTTAAGAAAAAATTTCACCAAAGTTTTATTATTCCAATTCTGTGTTCAAAAAGTATAAGCACACTTGCCATTACAACAAAATTTATTCCTAGAGACACTTGTGTGTTGAGCTATGTTTAGACACAATTGCCATAAAGAAAGCTAAAACAAGTAAATTATTGTTCAAAACAAAAATTAAGATAAACAGAAAACAAATCTCCAACTTATTAGCTAAAAATTTATTCTTGTGCGCATTTTTAATTTTCATGTATAATTGCTTCTTCTAAGCCCTCATATAATGTATTTGGAACTATCTTTCAATCCAGAATAAAAGCTGTGGAACTCAGGCAGAATAAACTTAAGTAAGTCCATTAAATCCTTTTCCTTTTGTTATTGCTCTCCCATTTGGATACAGAACATCTAGGTTGTGCATTACAGTAGATGATGATGGGCGGCCTTTGGTTTTCTGCTTAAATCAACTCATGAAAAAACCAATGTCCTCTGCTGTATATTTTACATAAATTTTTTTTGGTTTAAGATACCCTATCTGTTGAATTTTAAGCCATTCAACTTTTTTGCCAGTTATAGTAACTTTTCTATTTGTTATCTTATTCTCAAGGAACTTTTTATGCTAAAAAACTCTGTGAGTTCATTCTTTTGATTTTGGGATTTCTTTTTTTGGCCGATTGAATTATGGAAATCCAATCATCGGGATCAAAAATTCGATCACTGTGTTTTTTTTCTCTTTTTCAATCAAACCAAGATCTTGATCACATGTATTATATGTCCAGATACAAAAAATCTTTGTTCTATAACTTTGAGTGATGATTTACACTTTTGAAGGTAACTGTTTAACATTAAAGCCACCTTTATATTCCGATTCTGGCCCCCACAAGCATCGCTATACAATATTAGATATTCAGTTGGGTCATGTAAGTGCACCTCAAGATGGTTTATTAAGCATGAAGCTATCTCTTGAGCTCCTCTGGATGCGACATTTTTAGCCCAGACATACATGTGTCCTGTTTCTGTGACTTGATTATGGATGAGAGGAGTATGAAAGTAGGACATCCACTAATTGGATAGGGCCCCATAAGAAGATTATGGATGCCCAAATTATATGTCCACACTTGTCTCTTATAATAAGCTACAACTGTACTTAACTCAGGAGTAGGAAGCGTTTTCTGAACGTCAAAGACTAAAACGGATATTTTTTGTTGTGATTTTTTGCTTTTTGTTTTCTTTAACTGCTTTTGCATTATTTTGGTGTAATTACAATTTAACTTTTGCATCCTATTTACACTGTTCTGAAGTATCAGATGATTTTATTTCAGTATTAAGACTGTCACACTTTTGACAAGTATCTTTATGTGGTGCATCAAAATGCAAATTATACTCGGTGTTAAAAATTTTGCAAAACATAAACAGTGAGAGGGGTTTTCTTAAGTCTTCTGTGTATTTTTTTTATATTCTTGATACATGATCGACATATTCAAAGTTGGTGAAAGATATTTCCTTTTCATGTTATCTCATAGGGAGTAATAGGATTCGTATGCTGGGAACAGTTCAATGCAGCCACATAAATACTGCTCATCTTCAATATTGGTTTTATTAAGAGGTGGATGTTTGCCCATTGCATCTTGAAGAGGTGTCCCATGTTCTTGTTTTTGTGCTAAAGCTAATGAAAATTTTTCATCTGTAATGGAAACTGTGCCTTTAAAATAGTTCTTACATACCACTTGGTCACAACCATTTTCATCTGGTAAAGTATATATTCGAGTTTTAGACCTATGTGAATTTTGATTTTGGGTATAAGTTCTCTTTTTGTCTTCTACTTTTATTTGACCTTGAATATTTTGAACTTCATTTTGCGTGAACATTGTCCAGCTACGAGTTCATTAGCATTTTTATGTTTTCTTTCTTCTGAGACTATCCTTCTCCTTTCTCCCTGACTATCTTCCTTTTATACCTCGCATGATTCTCAAGATTTCTTACTCTCTTTCTGGAATGTTGGTGCGACTTGCCTTCTGGTTCATCATTGTCTTAATTTTTAGTGTTTAACAACCCATTTATTGAGTTTTTTCACTCGAATCATCATTATCCTTGTCTAGAACAATAAAAAATATATTACAAATAAGTTTGAGGCAAAACAGCCTAATCCACATTTGTTTATAAACGGGTATTTAGGATTATATGGCTTGTTTTATATTTAAATATTAATAATATTGTGACTGTTTTACCTGAAGAATCGATATTTAAAGAACTGGAATTATAATCGCTATCTATATAGTTGAAATCGGATCCGAGGGGCTCTGATGCATGACTGGACATTTGGTTGAGATAGCGGATAGTGTCGTTCCTCTTTTTTAAGGAAGATATTAAAAAGGATCATTGAAGTGAAATGGATTAAGGATTTCATATTTGAGGAAAGGCTGTATGAGAGGATTTGTCGTCCTGTCCATATTATAATGTGTCCCTAACCAGTCATAAACTCAAATAAAAATAGTCTATAAAACACTTACTATTTCAAGTCGTTTACCACTGGAGACTATCTGTTAATGCAAAAAAAAAACAGAGGAAATTAATCCTGAAATGGGTCGAATTTCTTTCTTGCCTCGTGAGCAAAAAGATGATGAAGAAGAAAGATTGGTAACATATTGATGAAGGGTGTTAAAACAGCATAGGTTGCACACATTGATGGGTACAGCTATTGAACGCTAGCCCAGGGAAATAATTCTAGGAAGAAGATCCCAACATTCTTCTATATTTTATGATTCAAAGACAAGAATAACTCAGACTTGCCGTTTAAATAGCGAGTTCTTGATCACACAACCGTATTTTAACATCACCAACCATTGCAACAACAAAACTAATAACACAGGCCAACGAAAAAGAAGATTTAAAAAACTTTTCTTATAAATTTATGTGAATCCTATGTATGTTTTTGGCGCTAAAAAAGAATCTGAAATTAGATGTTATGTATCACCCACAGTTTTCCTACAATATGGCGCTGGCTTATTCTAAAATATAATAATTTAAATTACACAAAATACCGGAATACATTAAAATGATACATTATTAGAATAATGCCTTTTATCTAATGTTTATCTTCTCACAGTATAGGTCTGTAGAAGCATTTCAGGAGTCAATGCTTTTGTATTTTCATTTTCTTTTTTTTTTTCTGTAAAACTTCTCAAGTAGCTTTCTCTCCTATGCGAGGCACTCTGTTGTTCCCGATGAACTGACCAACAGTAATCACCCATCATTTTGGTGTTCCAACATCCCTCGTATGGTTGCTCCATCACCTTGATATCCTGGTAGAAGCGTTCGCCTCATTATTCTTAATCCTTAAGATGGTTATGCAAAAGTTGGATTTTGAGGCTCATTCGACATCCCAAATCTTAAATCTTATCTAAAACCTTAAAAAACTTATCTAATAAATTAGCTACTATAAGCTCGTAGTTAGGTCTTTCATATTATCAAAAAACTTAGTTAAACTTTTTGGAATCCAATCCAAGCTTCTTTTTCCTTAGTAGTAATCTTGGCTTCAAAGGTAATTATGCAATTTTAAATGTTAAATTGTGAAAGAATGGTGGGTGATACAGCATGTTTAACATGATTTTCGAACTGAGCACACCAAAATGCATAAGATAGAGGTAATTTTATCAAAAAAGTTTTTTCATCGTTGGCCTGTGTAATTAATCGAAATATGAGCATTTGTGTGTTTTATACCCTTTTTCTGGATAACTTGAAAACATTTATATCAACATTTTTATTAGGCACTTGGGGGAAAGAGAGTGCAACTGCTTCTATAATAAGCAGTTTGTTTCGTGAGAAAAATTTCCAATGTCTTAAAAACTTGTGTGTAGGAACCGAAGTACTGTATACTTAGACGTAATAAAAAAGTCTATGAGATAGTATAGATAGATTTTGGTACAGCACTAACAACGCCGTGTCAACATAGTTGCCGTCTTCGTTCTTCCCTATTCTTATCAGGTAGCCCTAAAAGAGCCGCACTCCGTAAGAAACTGTGTGAAGAAGTAGTTAGTCTCCCTATGGCTGTGTCCTACCCTGTCTATAAAGTCCGGTATGAGTGTTCTTGTCCATTCAGCCCTATGTTCGTTTTCCCACTCTTCTTGCAATTTCGCGTTGATCACCCCTCTCTCGTTCACTTTGTCATTTTCACTCTCACTAGTAGTTGAATTGGTGGCACACCTGCCTTCACTTGTAAGGCAACTGTCGAAGTTGTCAACATATATTGATTGCAACCGGTTTTACATCCCTACCTACAAACCATTCCAAATGCGATCTTTTAACACAATAACGCAGGATCTCATATTTCCCGTTAAACCATAGAGTTTATATAAGAATCTGGTATCGAGACTTTGGAGTGGCTATCAAGATCAGCTGATTTGTCACCATCGAATATGTGTCGGATATGGGATGTGGCATGCCATAAAAAGAATCTGATGACGATTCCATAATATGATATAGACCACTTAATTTGATCAATACCCCATAAAGTAACTGAGTGTATAGAAAATCCTGGAGGAGCCACTCATTATTAATTTTTTGACGAAAATGTGTATAATGTTATCAAATTATAAGAATATTATAATGTATAATTCCATAAATAAATACATATTTAAAAAAAATTGTTCTAGGCGTTGTATTTTTTGTCCATCAGTAACTATATACTGCTATATTAAATAATGTATTTACCTTAGAGTTCAAACAATTTTTGAATTTTTAAATGATCTCTTGTCCCAACCATTTGTGTTCAATGCTTTGATTAATAATTCTAGGAAAAGCTATTGGATTCTTCACCTAATCTTTTGCTACATTTATTCCTTCTGCATTTAATAATTTTCAATTTTATAGTTTAGGCATCAAATAATGTTGTTTGCTTATTGTTTTAGGTTATAAGCAAGAGGAAAATATAATAGAAACTGTGAAAAAGCTACCTGATGATTCCTGTAATAAAACTCCACATGTGAGACAAGCTGAAAAGAAACAACATTTTAGGATACACCCTGGGGATAAACTTTCTAAATGTGAAATTTGTTTTAAGCAGTTCACTAATGTTAGTTATTTGAGAAAACATTTAATGATACACACTGGAGAAAAACCTTACAAGTGTGAAATTTGTTTAAAGTCATTTAGACTAGCATTTGGTTTAAAACAGCATTTGAGAGTACATACTGGAGAAAAGCCTTACAAGTGTGAAATTTGTTTAAAGCAGTTCACTGCATCCTCTAACTTGATAGCACATTCGAGATTGCACACTGGAGAAAAACCTTACAAGTGTGAAATTTGTTTTAAACAATTTACTGAAGCAGGAAGTTTAAAAAATCATTCGAGACTGCATACTGGAAAAAAACCTTACAAGTGTGAAATTTGTTTTAAACAATTTACTGAAGCAGGAAGTTTAAAAAAGCATTCGAGACTGCACACTGGAGAAAAACCTTACAAGTGTGAAATTTGTTTAAAGTCATTTAGCCAAACATTTTGTTTGAAACAACATTTGATAGTACATACTGGAGAAAAGCCTTACAAGTGTGAAATTTGTTTTAAGCAATTCACTACATCCTCTAATTTGATAGCACATTCGAGATTGCACACTGGAGAAAAACCTTACAAGTGTGAAATTTGTTTTAAACAATTTTCTGAAGCAGGAAGTTTAAAAAAGCATTCGAGACTGCACACTGGAGAAAAACCTTACAAGTGTGAAATTTGTTTAAAGTCATTTAGACAAGCATTTTATTTGAAACAACATTTGACAGTACACACTGGAGAAAAACCTTACAAGTGTGAAATTTGTTTAAAGCAGTTCACTACGTCCTCTAACTTGACAGCACATTCGAGATTTCACACTGGAGAAAAACCTTACAAGTGTGAAATTTGTTTTAAACAATTTACTGAAGCAGGAGGTTTAAAAAAGCATTCGAGACTGCACACTGGGGAAAAACCTTACAAGTGTGAAATTTGTTTTAAACAATTTACTGAAGCAGGAAGTTTAAAAAAGCATTCGAGACTGCACACTGGAGAAAAACCTTACAAGTGTGAAATTTGTTTAAAGTCATTTAGACAAGCATTTTGTTTGAAAGAACATTTGACAGTACACACTGGAGAAAAGTCTTACAAGTGTGAAATTTGTTTAAAGTCATTTAGACAAGCATTTTGTTTGAAACAACATTTGACAGTACACACTGGAGAAAAGCCTTACAAGTGTGAAATTTGTTTTAAGCAATTCACTACATCCTCTAATTTGATAGCACATTCGAGATTGCACACTGGAGAAAAACCTTACAAGTGTGAAATTTGTTTTAAACAATTTACTGAAGCAGGAAGTTTAAAAAAGCATTCGAGACTGCACACTGGAGAAAAACCTTACAAGTGTGAAATTTGTTTAAAGTCATTTAGACAATCATTTTATTTGAAACAACATTTGACAGTACACACTGGAGAAAAACCTTACAAGTGTGAAATTTGTTTTAAACAATTTACTGAAGCAGGAAATTTAAAAAAGCATTCGAGACTGCACACTGGAAAAAAACCTTACAAGTGTGAAATTTGTTTTAAACAATTTACTGAAGCAGGAAATTTAAAAAAGCATTCGAGACTGCACACTGGAAAAAAACCTCACAAGTGTGAAATTTGTTTTAAACAATTTACTGAAGCAGGAAGTTTAAAAAAGCATTCGAGACTGCACACTGGAGAAAAACCTTACAAGTGTGAAATTTGTTTAAAGTCATTTAGACAAGCATTTTGTTTGAAACAACATTTGACAGTACACACTGGAGAAAAGCCTTACAAGTGTGAAATTTGTTTTAAGCAATTCACTACATCCTCTAATTTGATAGCACATTCGAGATTGCACACTGGAGAAAAACCTTACAAGTGTGAAATTTGTTTTAAACAATTTACTGAAGCAGGAAGTTTAAAAAAACATTCGAGACTGCACACTGGAGAAAAACCTTACAAGTGTGAAATTTGTTTAAAGCAGTTCACTGGGTCCTCTAACTTGACAGCACATTCGAAATATCACACTGGAGAAAAACCTTACAAGTGTGAAATTTGTTTTAAGCAATTTACTACATTCTCTAGCTTGACATCACATTCGAGAGTGTGTAGCGTAGATGCTTAATAAACATTTGGCGCACAAATTAAATTCAAGGCCAGAAACGCTCATTGTCGGAGAGAGAGAGTTGGGGGGCGGGGGTTCCGTTGAAATATATAGAAACTATCATATCTTAAATTCAAGCACAATTAGATAATATGAAATTATAATTTATTATTGGACGCCACCCCTGGTTTATCCTCGAAGGGGACGAGCGAAGAAAAAGATTAAGATTTATAGAAAGTTTAGAAAACTATACTTTATTATTTCTTAGTAATGAACAAAAAGAAAACATTAAAAGTTATGTCACCCAAAAGAATAACAAAATACCATTTCATGTTTACATTACCATAAACAAAAAAACTTTGTATCGTATTAAATTAAGTATTAGTTATTAAAAAAAAATGAATATATATATATATATATATATATATATATATATATATATATATATATATATATATATATAAAGAATAAATCTTTTAGCAAAAAGCTGCTATCGCTTTGTTGTATTAAATTGGCCAAATATATGGCCTAGGAGGACAAATTCGTTAAACTTCCCGTGGTCGAATCGGTATCACCAAAGTGTTATGATCATTTCGGCCTATCCCAGCCATCGTCAGACACTTGGGCTGATACAAATTCAAACACGGAAAGTAGAACGAATGTCTCCCAAAGCTTCACCACTACTGTGGTTTGCGAGCAGAGGCGCGACCTGCTTTGGTGGCCGTGAACGAAAACGATATAATCACATCGTTTTCTACCTCTGGGCTCAAAAGTCTTGTCATTTCTTTTGTATCATCATCATCATCAACTCAATATTGGGAGAGCAACATACAGCAGAAATACTTTACATATTGCCTGGCCTTGAGCAGCTTGTACCATACTAACTATTATATACAATAAGATATTGTTCAGAAACTATTATCTTGTGGCGTGTTAACATTATTTGCTATGTTAAATGAAAGTAAACTACAATTTTAGGTAAAATTATTTAATATTTGATGTTTTGATTTCCAGGATGAAAATCGGTATTAAAACAAATTAAAATGAATTATTTTTGTTTTGTTGCTTGGAAATAAAAAAAAATAATATCTGTTATTTCAATTTTAAAATAGATTTTTTTATATTTTCAAGCAACAAATCAAAAATAATGTATTTTAATTTGTGTTTTGAGAATGATTTTCATCCTGGAAATCTAAACGTCAAATATTAGATATTTTTAACTAAAATTGTAGTTTATTCCCGTATAATATAGCAACTAATGTTACCATACCACAAGATAATAGTTTCTAAACAATATATTATTTTATACCTAGCTATATATAAGATATTTTAAATAAAATAATTGTGGTTTATTCCCATTTAATTTGTAATTAATATAATAGTAGAAGTAATATAATTATGTTAGGAATATTACTAATAAGTAATATAATATGCATGTATAATATGTATCTAATATTAAATTTTATATTAATAAAGTGTTTTTTGTTTATCCACATTTCTCATGTTTTTACGTGCAAATATAAACATAGTGATGATTTATGATTGAACAAAGCTGACCATATTCAATTCAGTATCTTCTTAATTTTTCGAAACTCTTATACCGTTCATTCTTCATTTCTATTCTCTATCTATTTCTTTCGGTCTTTCCAAGATTCTTTTATTTATTTATTTATGCCTATGATGATGTATTTATTTATCTTTGTCCATGTTGTGATGTTTTGTTTTTTACTAACCCTATATCTATGATTTGGTCTATGCATTTTTCCTTAGTCTTCTCTTTCTTCTTTTAACATACCTTTTCGATTCTATTACCTACTTTGTTTTTCTTTTTTGGTCAATTATATTGATGGCTCCTTATTACTTTAGTTTCGTTTTTAGGTTACTTTAACATTTGCTGTTTAGCGAATTGCCTATTGTTATGTTGTTCGCCCGTGTTTCAGTTAACCCTTTATCGGGCACATTCAAAAATATTTCAATAACCTTTACTGGATAATAGAACCATACGGTTACGTTGAATTCAAATGCATATTTTACTCAAACTCCGCTTTAAGGTAAATTCAGACACATCAGTCACGTCTCGTCACAGTGATTGCGCCGAACCGAACAATCCGTCATACAAAATATTCTTTAATACAAATATGTTGCCGGTTGATAGTTGATAGTTCTGTGACCAAAAAGGACCGGTTTGGCACCGAGACTATGACGGGACTGATGTGTCTGAATTGACCTTAACAAGGCTTGCTGTTCAGTGAAGGCATATGGTATCGGTCATTTGCGGTGGGAGAACGTCAACCAATGGTTAATGTTGCCAGCCATTTTTCACGTGTTTGTAGATTTCGCGCGTTCTTCCGTCAGTTGTTAGGTTAGCTGTGTATGTGCCTACTACTAAGAATTTTTTTGGTAAGTAAAAATATATATTTCTATGCAAAACGAATAAGCATGGTTTCTTGAACCTATATTTGATGATTTGTACTACATGATATTACATATAAGGTGATAATTGATAAAATAACTTTATAAAAAACATTGGTAACCATATGGTACCAAGTATCAATAAAAGTTTGTTGTTTTCACCATTTTGCTATTATGGATGGATTCAATGAGATTCCTTCATGTAGTTTCTACGGAAATTTGAAGGGTAAAATACCACCTCCTCGTCAAGTTTCTGATAGCTCCGATACGGAGGATGAAGAAAATATAGTCGTAAAAAACCTTCGAAAACAAAATTGTCGAGTTAGAACATTTATTGGTAACAATTTTTATATTATTTTATTTCAAATAATACTATTTAATTAAATAATTTTAGATGATGATTCAGATATAATATCAAGTGACTCTGAGCACTCCGATTCCTCTGAGAATTTATTGCCAGCGAAGCAAGTTCATCAAATAAGGACACAAACTACAGATAAAATATACATAAAACTTTAGGAGCTACTATATAATTAGGAGCTCTCTTTTCAATTTTTGTTTTAGAAAATATAATAAACGACCCTGAAGATGCTGATCAACCTCCTAGAAAACGAAAAAAGCCAGGAATAACATTCAACTGGACGAAAAGCGACTTACCCCAAAATGAAAGAGACACTAAGTTTGCTCCTAAAATAAGTGAGGAACTACTTCCACCATTGGAGTATTTTACTAAACTGTTCTCACTAGATATTTTAGACTACATCATTGAGCAGACAAACTTGTATAGTACTCAAATAAAAGGCACCAGCATTGGTACTGATCCTAATGAGATGACAGATTTTTTGTCAATTTTGTTGATGATGAGTATAATAGATCTTCCTTCCTATGAAGATTATTGGGCCAGTGGAACACGTATCGAACAAGTTGCAAGCCTGATGCCTATCAAACGTTTTAAACTTCTGAGAAGATTTATTCATTTTAATAATAATGAATATATAACACAAACTACAACAGATAGGTTTTTCAAAATACGTCCGCTTTTAGATAAAGTTAGAGAAAATTTTAAAAAGTTTCACACTGAAAATGAATACTCCATTGACGAAACTATGGTAGCGTACAAAGGAACACGAGCTGGAAATTTACGTCAGTATATCAAAAGCAAGCCGCACAAATGGGGATACAAATTTTTTATCCTATCAGGGGTGTCTGGTTATATTGTGGATTTTATTCCATATCAAGGTTCAAGCACATTAGAAGAATTAAACGGCACCCCTAATGAACTAGGAAAGGAGGAGATAGAACTAGGTGTGGGTGCAGCTATTGTTATAGCTTTATCAAAATCAGTACACATTCCTAGTAAGTCAACAGTTTTTTTCGACAATTATTTTGCAGGCTTACCACTTTTTATTTATTTAAAAGAAAAAATGGGTATCTATAGCTTGGGAACATTACGAAGTAACAGAGTTGGTGGATGTCCATTAGAAACAGATAAAGTCTTGAAAAAAGCAGGAAGAGGAAAGTATGATTACAAGGCGGATAAAGACAAAGGCATTATAGTCGTAAAATGGGTTGACAACAAAGTTGTATTGTTAGGAAGTACATTGCACGGAATAGAGCCAATAGACGCAGTAAAAAGATACAGTAAAATTTCAAAAATAAAAATAGATGTTGCCTGTCCTTCTATTGTAAAACAGTACAATAAACATATGGGAGGCTTAGATACGGCTAATGCATTAATGGGTTTTTACAAATCTCCACACAAAGCTAAAAGATGGTACTTTGCAATTTTTGCCTATATGCTTGACATATGTGTGACAAATGCTTGGTTGTTGTACAGAATAGACTGTAAAGCTTTGAACATAAAGTTCACGCCTCTGAAGAAATTTAGATTGGAAATTGCAAAAGCATTATGCCAAGTTGGAAAAGGTTCCAGAAGGGGAAGACCAAGTTTGTGCCAGGCTGGTTTTCCAAAAATAAGATGTCCAGTAGTTGAACGACCAAATGATTTAGCAAGATTGGATTCTTATGCACATTGGCCAATACATACCACAAAAGGAAGATGTAGGTATTGCATCAAGGGAATGTGTCGTCTAAAGTGTGAAAAATGTGATGCAAGGCTGTGTCTCACCGAGGAGAAAAACTGTTTCAAAGCCTTTCATCAAAATAAAAAATTGTAAACTGTTTTGTTTTCTTGTCACCATATAGTTGTAATAATAAAAAGTTTAGTAATTTTTGAAGTTTTTTTTGCAGACCTTGTTACCATATGGTTACATTCTGTAATTTATTGCAGGATAATGTTTCAGATATATAAATATCAATATTTGATTATACTAAACAGTTAGAGACGGCTTATATAAATAACTTATTTTTTAAAGCCATTTTAAAGTGGTGCCCGATAAAGGTTATAATATACAATGTTACCGTATGGTTACATGTACCGATAAAGGGTTAATGTTTTAGTAAACTACATTTTTACATGCAAATAGTATTTATTTAGAATTGAAAAACGCTGAGCAAACCTAGCACATTAAATTCAGGATTAAATTTTAAAATATTGTAAACAAACCTACCTTAAAGTCACTACCAGTTTTTCTTCAGGTGGAATACATTTCCTCATTTTTGTATCAATACCACGTACGTCAACTTTAATGTACTTAAAAAGCTCAAAAAATGACGACTTTGACATGCGAAAATACCGAAAAAATTTTATTTTGTCGGCACAAAGTTCAGGAAAAAACGTATAATACATCTCTTTTTTTCTCTGGAAGCTAACATTGTATGTGTAGTATCGTGAGAAACATATCGTGTGGACCTCGCTTAACACATATGACAGCTGTTGGTCACACTGGCTCCGGTACAGGGGGGATGCTATGTTTTTCCGTGAATGACGGATAACCTTAGTTTTTTTAGATAGTAGTCAACGTTTGTTTAACTTTTTTTTTATACTTATAGTAATAAAGCGCCTAACGGCAACTAAAGGCCGTCCTTTTATTTATTTACTGCTCCTCGGTCACAACATAAATTGGCGACGAGTAAAACTTGGTAAATTCCCAATCGTTATTTAAGTATTTTGAGTCTGAACATGGTAGACCACGAGGAAATGGCCCCAACCCAAGGGACAGCGAATTTGACGATAGTAAATGCTGGGAATATTTCAGCCCTAGCAGGCTATAACCAGGGCGATGATTTCGAAGTGTTCGAAGAAAGATTAGAAACCGTTTTGATTTGTTATTAGAAAATAAAACTCAGAAATTTTCACATGTAAAAATAAAAAGGGAAGAAAAATTTGTAAAAGGGTATAGAGTGTTAGTAAGGGATTATAGGTATCCTAATAAAAGGAAATGGGTAGAAGGAGTTATAAATGAGGTTTTAGGAGAAAGGCATTATATTTGTGAAATTGTTAATGAAAATATATTTTGGAAGCGTCATGTGGATCAGATATTGAAAGGAAAATTCAATGAGTTAAGAGGTTTAAACCAAACTGTTGAAAATAAATTAAGCTTAAATGATTTTGATAGATCTGATCCTATGACACCTCTTTATGATAAGACACCTGAATTAATTGTATCAGATTGTATTGGCGACATTAGTTCATCAATGATGAATATAGGAGATAACAGTGCGTGTAATGAGGAACCGGATAGTAGTGATAAAGTTAGTGAAAGTGTAGAGGAAGAAACTTTAGATAAAGCTAATGTTGTGCCAGTGCGATTCAAAAGACTGATTAAAGCTCCCGATCGTTTGGATCTTTAGAGGGGAGGTATTGTAGTATCGTGAGAAACATATCGTGTAGACCTGGCTTAACACATATGACAGCTGTTGGTCACACTTGCTCCGGTACAGGGGGGATGCTATGTTTTTCCGTGAATGATGGATAACCTTAGTTTTTTTAGATAGTTAAATGAAATGAGGTTGAATGCTCGAATAAATGAACTTTGAAAATAAGGCTATTATCGAGCACAAGTTAATTAAATCTAGCCCAAGTACTTTCGCTTAAAATAGCATCTTCAGGGGCATCTGAAATAAGCCAAGAAAACGTTTTTTAGATGAAGTAAATTAGTTAACTTCGATAAAAAACTCGAAGTTAATGGATGAAAAAAAGTTTTTGAGATTAACGTTTTAGACTTTCTTCGTCAAAATGTGTACTATCCGGCAAGCGTAGAATGTGGAAACATTAAAAATAACATAAAATTGTACAAAACACTACACTAAAACGAGGACAAACAGTTTAAAACTACTTAAAGATTCTACGCTACATTCTCTGTCAGTATCTGGAGGGATAATGATCTAAGATCTAACTAAGCGGAAATGATACGGTGACATATGACAACTTTGATAGGCAGTCAAAGTTATGGATCTGTGATCAGCAAATATTAAAATTCTGTATAAGTTTTTAGATAGTAGTCAACGTTTGTTTAACTTGTTTTTATACTTATAGTAATAAAGCGCCTAACGGCAACTAAAGGCCGTCCTTTTATTTATTTATTGCTCCTCGGTCACAACAGTATGTATATGAATTTTCCGATTCCTTCTCACTCTCCTTTTCTTTTTTAAAAAAAGGGCAAGAAGAAGCAACGACTGATTTGATGTCATATTCTCAACTAAACAACATTCTCCTAATATTCACTAGTGTATTTATTTTTGCTGGTGGCAATTATCGGTCACCAGTTACCCATCATTTTTTGCGCTTTAATTTGGTGGCGCCACTAGTTGCTCCACCAGTTGCCTAGTCTAATACTGGCCTTAGATCAGGGTCAGCGTAGTTCCTGTAATTCTTCGCAGTACTCTCATCTCTCTCGTTTTTGGTAGCCTTAGTGTTGTGGATGTGTCGGGTCTTGTTTCTCAGGCAGATGTCATTATTGGTCTTACACTGGCTTTATAGTATTACTCTTTACTTCATCTCAGTGTTAATGTGCCTGTTTTGCCATATACTGTTATTAAGGCATCCTGCCAGTCTATTTAATTTTTGTATTTGATCTCTACTTTCACAGTGTAATTCTAAGCTATTTTATTTCCATTACTTGTTCAATACTGCTGTCATCAATTTGTATTTTACATCTGCTTGGTTCTTTGCTGATTACTATTGTTTTAGTTTTCTGAGATGATATTGTCATATTAAATTCTTTTGCTCTTATGTTGAATCTTTGGACCGGTCTTTACAGACTATATTTATCTTGGGCTATGAATATTGCGTCATCTGCGAGACAGTATTTTTATTTCTTTGTTTTCCACTATGTATTCTCTTTCTTTGTGAACGATTTTGATGATTTCTTTTGAGTTTTGAGTGTTATTCTGTCAAAAGCTTTCTTTAAGTCAATCAGACACAAAAATACTAGTCTATTATACTCTAGGAATTTCTTAGTAATTTGATTTATAACGAATATTGCATCTGTACCCGTACTTCCACTACAAAAACCCTGTTGTTCATCTGATAAACTTATCCTCTGATTCTGGGTGCTTTTTATCTCCTTTTTTGAATAGCAGAATTATTTCGCTTGTTCTCCGTTCTTCCGGTATTTTATTGTGTTTTATAATTTTATTAATTAATGTTCTTAATTGTTCTGTCATTCTCTTCTTCTTACGGTGCCTTATCCTTAAGGACGTTGGCCATTACATTTGCCCATTTAATCTTATTTGTAGCAGCCCTGAATAGTTCTATGGAGGTCATGTTCGTCCATTACCGTAGGTTTTTAAGCCAGGATTTGCGTCTTCTTTTTGGTCCTCTTTTGCTATTGACTTTGCCTTCGATTATAAGTTGGAGCAGTTCATACTTTTGATTTCTTATGATGTTACCAAAATATTGTGTTTTCCGTTTTTTTATTATAAGCATAAGCTCTCTTTCCTTATTCATCCTCCGCAAGACTTCCGCATTTGTCGTATGGCTCATGTAGGATATTCTGAGCATTTTACGGTAACACCAGAGTTCGAATGCTTGGATTCTTTTTTGTGTTGCTTCTGTCATTGTCCAGGCTTCAACACCATAGAGCAAGGTGGAGAAAACATAGCACTTAAGTATTCTAGTTCTCAATGAGATGCCCAGCTGGCGGTTGCATAGAACTTTTTGCATTTTATAAAACATTGTACGTGCCTTTTCCAGGCGTATTCTTATCTCTAGTGAGTGGTCCCAAGTTTCATCAAGATTACTTCCAAGGTACGTTGTACTTGTTACTCTTTCCAGATCTGTTCCGTCGGCATTGACCTTCACCCTTCTGTTTTGGTGTTTGCTGATGACCATCGTTTTTGTCTTCTTTGTATTCAATTTCATTCCAAATTCTCTACAGGCTGTCGTTACTCGGTCCATTAAGCGTTGCGGGGCTTCACCATTATCTGCCAGTATGACAGTGTCATCGGCATATCGCAGGTTATTTATACATTCCCCGTTTATAATTATACCATCCGAGGTGTCTTCCAAAGCTTTCTGAAATATCTTCTCAGAGTAAACATTGAACAGCAAAGGTGATAGGACACATCCCTGTCTTACTCCCTTCTCGATATTGATTTTTCCAGATGTTTCGCTTTTTATTCTGATTTTAGCCTTTTGTTCTTGGTAGAGGTTTGAAATGATCCTAAAGTCTTTATCGTCGATATTACATGACCTTAAAATATCTATTAGTTTATCATGTTTCACCAGGTCAAACGCCTTCTGAAAGTCTATAAAACACAAGTATGCATCAGAATCGGCATCTCTACATCTTTCAACTAGCACACGTATTGAAAAAAGTGCTTCTTTTGTTCCAAACCCATTCTTAAAACCAAACCAGTGTGACCAGTGTGTTCGTCTAGTTTATTGTATACTCTATTCTGTATTACTCGTAGGAAAAGCTTCAACATATTATGATTCATCAGGCTAATAATCCTATGATCTTCACATTTCTTGGAGTTTCTCTTCTTTGGTAGTGGTATAAACACCGATGTCAGCCAATCATTTGGTATTATGCCTGTTTCGTATATTTTGTTAAATATATCTTCCATTACTTCGATGTGTTCGTCTAGTATTATCTTTATTATTTCAATTGGGATATTATCTTCCCCAACAGCTTTTCCGTTCTTTAACTGATTTGCCGTTTTCATAATTTCTTGGTTTGTGATATAAGGTCCAGTCGATGTCTCCTGCATGTAAATGTTCGTTCTCTCTCGGTTTTGAAACATCTCTTCCACGTATTCTCTCCATCTACCTATTTGATCTTCTATGTTCAGTAGCGGGTTCCCATGTTTATCTTCGATGAAAGACGTAGGAGTTTGTTTAAATATTCCAGCGGCTTCTTTTACTTTTTTATGTAGATTAAAAGTATCATGTCTTTGTTCCAACTCTTCAATTTCTTGGCATCTTTCACTTAGCCAGGTTTCTTTGGCTTGTTGGATCTTTATTCTGATATTCTTGTGTATTTGCTTGTATGTTGTTCCATTTTTACCTCTGTATTTTCTTCTTTCGTCCATCATGTTTAGAATTTCTTCTGTCATCCATGGTTTGTTCTTTTTACGTGAATCTTGTTTGAGGTAGTCTTCTGTTACTGTTGTACCTAAGTGTTTTCTCAATAAAGTGCCATTCTTCCTCGGGAGTTTGTGTCGATTGTACTGTTCTGTTACTCAAATGTCTATGTATTTCTTCCCGTATTTTATTACTAGTGAATTCTTCTTTAAGCTTATCTAGGTTAATAGCTATTATTTGCTTATTTTTTTTATTCTTTTAAATTCTATCTTAATTGTTGCAAGAAGAAGATTGTGGTCGGTGGGGATGTCAGCTCCGGGGTATGTCTTGAATGCTTTTACTGCGTTTTGTATCTTTTGTTGACCATTATGTAATCGATTTGTCATTGCTGCTCCACAATATTTCAGTCATCCGTTTGGTATTCCGTCTTTACCGGCTGCTTGTCTATTCTTGAGCTTTTTAAATATTTTACCAACTTCCTGTATATTTATATTAAGTTCTTCATTTGTAGTAATTTCTGGCGTTTCCGGTTTCATCGTCGTTTGTTCTTCCTCTGCATAGAGCTTTTTTAGGTAATCAATCCTTTTCTATGTGTTTTGGTTCTATTAGTTCCATTACTTCCATTCTTTGACCTCTCATAAAGCGCCATATTTCCTTTTGCAAACCACAAAAATGATGTTCCATTTCCTTCGAAAAGCGTCCCCAGTGATCATTTTTTATTTTTCTTATAAGAGCATGTGCTTCGTTTCTAATTGTGTTGGAATTATGGTATGCCTCTTGTTTTTTGGTTGCCATGTATTTCAGGTAAGCTTTTTTCTTTTTTTTTTTACATTTTATATTCACTTCTTAACTAAAACTTGGAGTTAGTCACCTTGAGAACGTTTTATTTTTATTTATATTTTTTTTTTCACCAAGAATTCCTTGGTCGAGGCTAAGATATAGATTTTGCCTCAAAAACTTTCATATCGGGCTGCACTTAATTAATTTTATCTGTCCTTTCACCTGGATCCCCATTCACATCTCGTAGATTCGATCTGAATCCCGAATTTCTTTTCTGTGAATTAATAAATAAGCCCCAAAAATAGATAAATAAAAATATATTATAGATTCTATAGGCAAATTTTAGATTCCCCACGTCTCTTTTAACACCTTTTTTAATACCTTTATCAACGTCTGTTTTGCTTTGCAATTTTTAGAAAGCACAGATTAAAGCGGAAATCTGAATTGTGTTTCGAAACTATTTTACAGATTTATTGTCAGATGTCGCTATTGCGTCCGTATTGAAGACATTTTAGTGTTGCTTCTTAAAAGACAGAAAATATTGATCTTTCACGTTGAGAACACCTTTGAATAACTGTTCTGATGAGACCTATTAGGTGAAATACGTATCAACAGATACAAAGGCGATTTTTGCGTGAAATCAAATATTTGCTGTCTTTTCACTTTTTTCGGATTTACTCTGTACGAGTACTAGAAACCAATTCGCTAAGGATTTCTGCTTAGTTGATAAGACGTATCGTGGAATGCAAATTTTAGATTCCCCACGTCTCTTTTAACACCTTTATCAACGTCTGTTTTGCTTTGCAATTTTTAGAAAGCACAGATTAAAGCGGAAATCTGAATTGTGTTTCGAAACTATTTTATTTTTATTTATCAACGTCTAATTTGCTTTGTAATTTTTAGAAAGCACAGATTAAAGCGGAAATCTGAATTGTGTTTCGAAAGTATTTTACGAAAAATATATAAGTTTAAATAGCGTGATTGGAGAGGCTATAATGACGCGGTACATCATATGACTTAATCTTTATTTCAGGTAGGTTATGGTATCAATGTTGGTAGTAAATAACAGAACAATAACAATGAATATTGTTTATTAACAGCTACAGTACTTATAAGGAAGTTTTACAAAACTATACTGTTTCCTGTAGACAATACAAAGTTGCAACAAGCTATTTCGTGTGCTGCAAATACTGTTTTAAATAAGGGAAACTTTATGTTATTTTGAAAATAATGCAATATAGACTAATACGGAAGATTATCTTAAATACAATTTACAAATTTGTATTGTTTTCAAGATGTTAAAGCAACTAACTTTTTGGATATTTATTTTTATGCTTTGTGAGAGTTCTAAAGTAGCCCCTGGACGGTCAGTGCTATCAGGATATTGCACATATCCTGATATTTGGTATTTGATATTATGCAATAATACATACAATTTAATACATAATATTGTACAATAATGTAGATACTATTGACAAACTGCGTAAATTTCATGTCAATCAAATATACTTTGATGTTTATTGTACAGGCTTATGCATATTGTGCGTAAAAATATTGTGCAACCCTGGTTCAATTCTATTTGTACAATTATACAATAAACTTCAAAATATATTTACAAAGACGAAAAATACGATTAAAGATAATTTCTCCCTTGAATCCTCTAGATCAGTGTTTCCCAAATAGTGGTCCGCGGACCCCCGGGGGTCCGCGACATATTTTTCGAGGGTCCGCGAGCCCACGGCATAAAAAAAGAATAGGCAAAAATACGTTCACAATTTTTTGAAGTTTTAAGAATTAATGTTTGATCTGGCAACGGTGCTTGCTAACACATAAACACGTCATGGCTTCGGGCGTGGCCTTGCGCCTACGCATTTTTTTTGTCTGAGCTTAGTTTCTCCTGTAACGTGTAAAGTAATGGTAACGTGACAACTTTAGAATCGATTTGGAAGCAGATACACACAATTTTTATTACAATTGTTCGGTTGATTAGTGACTAATAGTGACTAGTGTTTTTACTATGGATCGTTGGTTGAAAAGCGGCTCTTTGAAAAGACCACACTGTGATGATGAGACGGAACAACAACCAAGTATTTCTCAGGAGTCAGAAACTCAACCTAAGGCAGCGAATTCGACGCCAAAAAGTATTGGTAAGTTTCGTGGGAAGCAACGAAAATATAATGAAGAATATTTACAATTTGGATTTATTGAAAATACCGTCAACGACGAGTTAAGACCACAATGTGTTTTATGTTTTGATGTGCTTTCAAATGAATGTATGAAACCGGCAAAACTTCGACGTCATTTACAGCGAAAGCACCCTGAATCAGAGAATAAATCTATTGATTTCTTTCGATTGAAAATGAAAGAACTTAAACAGAGTCAAAACGTAATAAAAACAGTTGCTTCTGGAAATGAAAAGGCCACACTTGTTTCTTTTCAAATAGCGGAATTAATCGCTAAATCTGGAAAGTCCCACACTATAGCAGAGGAGTTACTGCTTCCAGCTGCGCAGATTATGTGTAAGACCATGATTAGTGATTCTGCTGCAAACCAGTTGCAAGTAATACCTCTCTCCAACAACACTATAAAAAGAAGAATAACCGATTTATCCCTGAATGTTGAACAGATTTTAATTGCAAGACTCCAGATTTGTAAAATGTTCGCCATACAACTTGATGAAAGTACAGATATTTCAAATAAAGCAATTTTGTTGGTATTTGTTCGTTACGACTATGATGGTGAAATTCATGAAGACTTTTTGTGTTTACGGGAACTAATGCGTACTACAGCTGACTGTGTGTTTAACGCTCTCAATGATTTTTTTACTGAATCTAATATATTGTGGAACAAATGCGTTGGATTAAGTACAGACGGAGCCCGTGCTATGTCTGGAAAATTAACGGGTCTTGTGGCACTCGTGAAAAATGTAGCACCCAATATAATATGGACTCATTGCTGTATCCATAGGGAAGCTCTAGCTTGCAAAAAAATGCCGCCATCGTTAAAATTGGTCTTGGACGAAGTTGTTAAAATTATTAATTTTATTAAGGCCAGGCCGTTAAACTCCCGTGTTTTTCAAGCAATTTGTGAAGAAGCAGGCAGTGAACACATTCAACTCCTTTTACATACAGAAGTACGATGGTTATCCCGGGGAAAGATTTTGGCTCGATTTTTTGAATTGCGCAACGAAGTGCGACTTTTTCTAAGTGAGAATAAATTTGAATTAGCTGAACGACTTAACAATTTTTCTTGGATGTGCATGACAGCATACTTATCCGATATTTTTGTTTTTTTAAATGGACTGAATCTACAATTACAGGGCAAAAATGTAAATATTTTTAAAACTGACGAAAAAATAGAAGCCACCATACAAAAATTACAAATTTGGGCTAACCGTGTGGAACAATCATCTTTAAGTTCATTTCCGACTTTAGATTCGTTTCTGAAATCCGAGGAAGAAACTTTGCCACAAGAGATTCAACTTATAATTTGCGAGCATTTGCGGAATGTAGTTATAAGTTTTCGTGAATATTCATGTTGTGAATGTTGTTTCAGATCTAAGGTTAAAAATTTCAAATATTAGACCTGATTTACAAAAAATTATGAAGGAAAAATCAGTGTTCCATTCTTTTCATTAAAATTTAAAACTGCTGAAAATTTATAAGTTTTATAATGTAATCATTGTATTTTATTTCTATTTTCTTTTATTAATTATTAATTAAATAACATATTTAAAAAACGCAATAGTTGTTTTTTTATTTTTCTAATGAAACTGTTTCTGGGGGTCCCCATGATCCTATTGTCTAATTTTGGGGGTCCGCAATTTTGAGACATTTGGGAAACACTGCTCTAGATTAATCATTTTATTTAATAACGTTTTTTAGATACTACTGCGATAACTACACAATTTGTGTTTTTACACAAATTGTGTAACTACATTTACCAGCAAAATTATTGGATTGGATTATAATTTAATGCATTTATTCACGATACCAAATATTGACCTTCTAGGGACGGCGCAACATTTTTGTTGATTTAAATATTTTTTATATCTTTTTCGTGCACTGATATTTTATTGTATTTGTCACGGATAAACGTACTTTGATTAAAACGCTTTTGATATTTTTGCCCTATATTTAACTTTTTCTTATGTTCATATTTTGATCTTCTTTACACCCAGTTTATCATACTTATATGATTTACTTTATGCTTCAACTAATTTTATTATCAATTTGGACAAAATGTTGCGCTTTTTAACATTCATCGTTCGATACTCTGTGGTCCTGTAATATTTTGGTTTCATTTTGCGTCTTATCTCAATGACTAGCAAAAGCAGCTTGGCTCGTTGCTCTTAGTGATCATTGCTTGGTAGTGCTTATATTCCCGTATATCTTCTTTTTTCAATATAAATTTGTATCATATCGATCCAGATATCTATTTAAGATTGATTTTTTTCCATTTTTATAAGTGATAAAATGGATAGGAATGCCTCTTGCAGGTATGTAATCTTTAGCATTATTTCTTCTCCACTAATAGCGAATTAGTGGAGAATCCATAGACCTAAAAGTACAGATTATTTAAAAGTTTGCCAGAAACTACCTACATAACCTATAAATTTTTGAAAAATTGAAATATTTTTCCTGAGCTTAATTTTGATCCAAAAAATCTGAAAAAATTTAGAAAGTGTTTAGGCATAAAAATGTATTTTAAAGAATTTTTTCAGATTTTTTAAAGAAAAGGATCGCTTAGAAAAAAATGTTCTTGTAAAGACACATTTTTTGCAATGGAGGATCGCTGGGGTCACCTAAAAAAGGAAGCTAAGAATTTGGGTAAACGGATTTCTAAATATGTACTTTAGAGTGCCTAATCTCAAATATGAATTCAGTGGGGTGCAGATTAGACCATCTTATACCGCTATAGCCTTTGTTCATATAAGGAATCTCCCAATAAGAATGTCCTGATGTTTTTTTTAACGAAAACGGTAAAAATTGCTGTAAATCAAATGCAAAACATCCGCATTAATCTCATGAATGGTGTGCTCTATGTTCCTCTTCAAGTCTTCAATAGATTGTGGTTTGTTCACATAGACCAATGACTTAACATAGCCCCATAAAAAAGAATCCAAACGGTGTTAAATCGCAGCTTCTTGGAGGCCAAGCATCTGGTCGTAGTTGCTGAATTCTCCTGGGATCTCTGGCATCAAGAGAAATCAATATTTTCGAGAAATATTCCTTCAATAAATCAATGGTTATCATCGTTCGATACCCTTCACCGTTGACTGTTATACCATGTTCGAAAAAATAAGGTCCGATGATGCCACCATGCCATAAACCACACCGGACAGTGACGTTTTCTATATGCAAAGGCTTCTCAAGAAACTCATGTGGATTATTTTCACTCCAAAAATGACAATTTTGCTTATTCACAAAGCCGTTTAACCAAAAATGAGCTTCATCGGAAAAGATTATTTTTTTGAAAAAATCGCCATCATTTTCGAGTTTGTCTAGAGCCCAATCAGCGAACAAACGACGCTTATGATGGTTAAGTGGCTTCAGTTCTTGAGTCAAAACAACCTTGTAAGGGTGTAGGCCTAAATCTTTTCCCAGAATTCGCCAAGTTGTCATTCTGGTGTGTCTAAGTTCTTGAGAACGACGATTTACGAACACATTTGCATCCTCCGCTACACTGGCTCTTACAGCAGCAATATTGTCCTGAGTTCTTGCATTTCGGCATCTAGTTGATGGTTTCATATCGTGCAGACTAAATTCACGTTCAAACTTTTCCACGATTCGACGAATTACACGCACATCAGGGCGATGATTTGGTCCATAACTTTCACGTAATGTCACGTAATGCACGATAGGTATTTACAAAAGAACGATTATTAGCATAAAATTTTAGGATAATTTCCAAACGTTGTTCAAGCGTATATCTTGTTATGGTAATTTGTTAAAGTATACTAAATACAAACGTCTACAAGTGACAGTTCTACCATTTTCAAAACGGCCGCTATGACATTTCAAAAACACGACGTCCCTATTGAGAAACCCATTATATAAAGAACAAATATCACACAGACCAAAATAGTCCTTACTTTAAATTTTCACGCATTTCTTTTTCTTTCCTTTTCATTTCCCTTTTATTTTCTTTTTGTTTCTTTAACTTCTTACCCTCTGCGACAAATTGAACACTGGTTGGTTAAATGTTGCAAAAGATCTTAAAATTTTAAAAGGAAACTTAAATTACGTACAGATATTTTATTATCAACAAAAATGTTTCTTTAGGTACTTACAGCGGCATTAGCCCAAGCTGTATCTACTACTTCGATTATATTTTTTCGTAGATCATTCCATCCAAAGCAAACCAACTTTTTCGACATGATAATTAATTTAAAACTTTTATGTATCAAATAAACTGTAAAACACATTCAATAATTATTTTTAATCATTCTTTACATCTATAGTGAGGCTATAGAAAACGTTAAGGAGCTATTCAGTAAAAATAGTATCAAAGTTCCAAAGTAGTACCATAGTATCAAAATAGTACCAAAGATTTTTAAATGATATTATCTAAAAGTAAGCAGTATAGTAACACCTTAGGGACATACTGTGTAACACACAACTGCTGCGTTCTTCCAGACAGCGAAAAAGACAGTAATTATTCTAAAGATGGTTTGCTTCGTCAGCATATACACTTTGTGTGTTTTATCTTCTACACTTAAAATAGTTCATAAAAAACACTTCATATATTTTATATGTCATAAAACTTACAATTTCTTAACCTACGAGTGGTGCTTTTACTTACCTACAGGTTTTAGATAAAATAACGGAGATTAGGTAATGTCCGAACCATATAAAATCTAATAAAAATCTATTTACAAAACTAAAAAAAAAAGAAACAATAATGAGGTATTAAAAATATACGATTAATAGAAAATTTCTTACATAAGAAACGAAAATCTAAAAAAAGCTGAACAAGAAATTAATATCGGATTAGCTCTGAATAAAAAGTAGATCTTCAATTGAAAACAACTCAGTGTATCATTTGAGCTAAAACTTAAACTGATGAAATAAATACTCACATCTTGTAGCATGCAGAAAATTCCTTAAACTATCTAATATTCAAGAATAAAAAATTATCTAGTACGCCCCTGGGCCAAGTTTAAATATTTGAAGCGTTTATTTGAAAAACAACACATGTCCATTTTTTGCAAATTTGACTTTATATGTTGTTTGTATAGAATATTAGTTTCTTTATCGATCTCACACACTCAGTTGTGTAAAAATCCCAGATGTCCGGAGTAAACTACATAGAAAATTCGGATCGTTTTAGAAAAACAACAGATGTCCATGCGGTTTGTTATAAAAGCAACACTTGTCCCTTGTTTCTCAACGGTCATCGCTAAGCGTGAATGATCTTGTCTATAAATAATTAATCAGTTGTGTGCTTTCTTTGAACAGGTGATGTTTGTTTCTTATTAGCAGCATGGCGGAAACTAATGTTCAACACAATATATCTAATATTGTAGAAGATAGTATTTGTGAAATTCGAACTACAGATCAACCACGAAAACGGAAAAGAAAAGTTAAGGAAAACCATAAAGCAAGCTAAAATACATGGAGTTGCTCACAAAACGCATAAAGGTGATAAGGATGTTTTAGCACGAACAACAGGAAATGACTGTATGTAAGTTTTTCGATAATAACAAGTTGTTTTCTCAATGCTTATAACTTCAATCTTGGTTGTAGGTGTAAACGTTACCGATGCTTCTATGTAATAACACAGGAACAACGTTCTGACTTACTGAATATGTTTAATAATATGAACACCAAAGATGAACAGGATTCATATTTATCAAGCCTCATTAGTGTTACTCCTGTTCAGAGACGACGCAGTCGTATTCCACAAGCCGCTTTACCTAACCACAGTACTACTAGTGATAGTAGAAATGAAGACACAAACAAAGTTCGACATCAACAGGGTCCACCACATGTAGCTTCTTTTATGTATAAAATTCGACTACCAGGAAAAGATGTAAGTATTTGTGCCAAAGCTCTTCGTAGTATTTTCGGTGTTACTGAAATGCAGATCCGTCGAATTAGAAATAGCTTAGCAATGAGTGGATGTTCTCCAAAAGATGCCCGGGGCAAGCATACAAATAGGCCTAAGAAGACACACCCTGCTGATATAGAAAACATAATAGCTCACATTTCTTCATTCAAAGGCCGCCAAAGTCATTATACACGGAGACTGGACAAAAAGAAAATTTATCTACCATCAGAGTTAAATGTAAAAAATATGTACAGAGCATTTAAAGAACTTCACCCACAGTCCAAGGTTTCTTACTTTGTTTATTATAACATATTTCAAACTCGATTTAACATATCTTTTTCCTACCCCAGATGTGACACTTGTACATTATGTGATGAAACTGAAACCCAACTCAAACTACCGAATATCGATGAATCAAGAAGAAAGGAACTGCTTCAAGTGAGAAACCTTCATCACGCTAAAGCAAAGGCATTTTATGATATAAAACGAAAAATTAAACATAAATGTCAGCATCGTAATAATGTATCTGCAATAGCCTTTGACTTTATGCAAAATCTTCCACTACCCAATTTAACTACAAATAAGGTTTTCTATAGCAGACAACTTTGGTACTATGTATTTGGTGTACACGACATTGGAGGCAATGATGTCCATATGTATACCTATCACGAAGGAATGGCTAAACGTGGTCAAAATGAAGTAACTTCCATGATATTTCATTATCTAAAAGATCATATACTCGCTAAAATGGATGAAATATGGTTTTTCTCTGATGGTTGCCCGGGTCAGAACAAAAACTATATCTTTATCCGCTTTTCATATCCTGGTGCACGTATTGAAATTAGCATCAGAGATAACACACGTATACCCAATACGAGGATATTCATACCTACCGTGCGATAGTGACTTTAGTCTCATTTCTCGTGCAAAAAAGTAGTTGTTGATGTTTCAGAAGAATGGGATGATCTTATTCGGCAGTCAAGGTCTAAACCTTCTCAATTTAAAGTGGTTAATGCTGGGAAAGAAACTGACTGGTTTCTTATGGACGAAAGTTTTAAGGATTTATTTTTAAAGAATCCAAAACCAAAAATTTCATTAAAACCAGCAAGAATGTACCGAATATCTGAGAAGTATCCTCGACAAGTTTTAATACGTCAACCTTATCACGGCCCATGGACGTTCCACACCATTACTGAAAAAACAACACCAAAACAAATAACTCTGATACCAAATAACGCGAAAAAGAAAATAAGTCAACCAAAGTTTCGCGATCTAATGGAGTTAACTAAATATCTCAAGAACCCTCTTAATAAAGAATTTTATCTTAATCTAGAACCAGAATCAGGGGACACCGAGGAAAATACTCCAGTCATAGAACTATTTTGTGATGATAATAGCAGTGATAGCGAATAGACATAGATTTTTTTGTTATTTCTACGAGGATATTATATATTATGTTCATTTTCCAATATATTTTGCTAAGTTTCTACCGATTTTTGTTTAAAATATCAATAAAATTATGAAATCAACTTGTACAATTATTTTGATAGCCACATTCCTTCCAATCAATATCTTAGTAAAGGTAAGATTCGAAATAAATTGAAGCTAGGCAGTTTTTCTTGATTTGCCAAAATTTTAATTTTTGGACAAGTGTTGTTTTTCAAATAAACGCTTCATTTTCCTAATTCTTTGTTTACATTGTGATGTAAAGGAAAAAAAATCCAAATTCCAGTTGTAACTGCGACTTTAAATATGGTTTTATTTATTTGTACGTTTAGTTATACAATTTAAAAAAAACTGGGAATGATTCAATGTCATTTTGCGATGTAATTTGAAGCGGTTTGACAAGAATTTTGGGGTTGTTCTGTTGTATGTACGGAGGGGAAGAGAGTAGACTAGAAGAAAGATCAGGCTGACTAAGTTTCGTAGGTAAGTAGGTAGACGGAGTCCACCTAATATATTTGTTTATATAGTGTGTTGACCAAATTTATTTGATAAATAACAGTTAACATCTTTTCTTGGGTTTGGTCTCTGAACCTAAATATCTTTTTTTCTCTCTTTTCTTTTCTAAGGTTTCTTAATTTTCTCCTTAAACCCCAAAAAATTAAGTGGCGCCCTGTTTCTATCATATCTTATCTTTGGCAATTTTAACTACCTATCTTTCTGTTTATTTCTGTATCTTTTCTTATACATCTTATCCTGTTCTATCTTTAATTATTTCGTCCGTTGGAATTGGGAGTGGGTTCCAACGGGTTGGAACCCACTCCCGATTCCGAAAGTTAGTTTCTAAATCGACTAGCTCTCCACCAACCATCTGACTGCCGTCCGCAGTTTCTCCATTGATGACCTTTCTAGCACCATCCAAAAAAGGTTTTCGAGGTTACAGTACTACAAGAAGAAGATGACGACATTTTGACTTATATTTATATATACGTTAGAAATTTATATGGCTAAGACATTTAGTATTTAAGTCAGGTTTAAAAACAAGCAATGAGATTAATGATTCCAATTAAAGACGAAACTGAATGAATAAGTGTTGATATGATTATAAATAAGAAAGTAGTTACCACTTTTCACAATTATTTTGATGTATTTTGATAAAAAGACTAAACATTCCCATTATTATCAATAAAATAGGATGTGACAAGGGTTGGGTGTATTTTACAGTATTAGTATCAAAATACCCTTAATTAACTATTAATGAGAGACCGTAAATATATTAACAGATAGTTCATATCAAATCTATACTTTGAACACATGTATCAACAACAAATATTATAATACTGCAGGATGATAACTCGTATTTTTTTTTGGTGTGGACATCATTCCAAATTTAATATTACAGACAAAATTTCTCGGAAACAGTTAATTCAGTTTATATAATAAATAAGTTATTTGCCTGTATTGACTATATTAATGTTAAGATTCAATATTTGATTCCTTCAGTAGTAAAACTTGTTAGATTAAGTGTCAAAGTTATATAATGCAGAAGCTATTAATATAATTTAAAGTTAAAATGATAAATAATTTAAACATAACATGTTAACACAAAATTTTTAAATAAAACTGAAATCACGCACACTCATGTTAAAACAATAGTCATTACCCAATTAGTTTTTTTTAACAAATTATCAAAATAAAACTTGTAACTTGTAACTTGAAAAATGCAACTTAGCACATTTTTCATGACTTTGTTAGTAAAGAAAAGTTATACTCAACCCTTCAACGGCTAGCGTTACAATATGGTTCCTTTTTTAATGTCTGTGTTTACCTATTTGATCTTTTTCGGGAAGAATGGTTCCTTCTCTATATATAAATAAAAGCTTGTTTGTAAAATTCTAATCCCATATTGTTTGTTTGAATACTGGATTCAATAGTGGATGTCCTTCTTATATTCACTTTTCTAGTCTTTAGTTTAATACTATTTTTACGAAAACATCCATGAAGATACGCATTTTTGATATCATATTTCTTAAACGCCCAAAATTTAGAAAATATTGTAATACAGGAGGCGACTCCGCTGTCACCACTGAAATACTTTATAGACCCTCAAAGGATGCTAACCCTGCGAGCGGCTGCTAGGCTTACTGGCCTCACTGGTCCGAACTGACTGGTTCGTCTTCGTGGATTTACGAGAAGATAAGGGATTTTCGGGATAGGTCTCAGGTCCTGTAAAGAGTTGAGGTTATGGGCTTACTTTAGAAGCTGGAGATATGTATAAGCAGAATCGTGTACTCTCCTAGTCTCTATCTGAATTGGCCGAAAGGAACATTAAAACCAAATTAGAGTCTACAATATATTGAATATATCCTGTGGTTTACAAATACAATCGTTAATAAGTCATTGAGAGTGAAGAATTGACAGTTGTACTATTATAATTACTCAGGTAAGTATATAGAAATCTGTTACCTTATGTGTAGTTAGACTTTCAACAACGACACGTCTTCGGTCCTCTGGAGTTCGGTCAGTTGAGGGGACTCCTCCGTTGTTACGAACTTCACCACTAACCTGATTTATACGAGATACTATGTCGTGTGTTAACTACTCCCCGGAGACATACCGACTGCCTGGCTACCGTCGTTTTTTCTTGTTTTATTGTGCTCGTACTTTCAACGCCGGTTCTAGTACCAAGGTCGTGTTTTCGCTGAATTGTGGGTCCTATATTGCATTACAATAACAATTTCTGTTTGACGTGCTTTTTCTACCTTAAACAATTAACAAACAATGCACTAACTAGGTCAATTTCTTTGTGTAACCTAAATGTATACTTTACTGTATTAATTCTCCCTTATTAAATTTGGAATATATAATAATTATCTCGAATAATTATTATCTTTTCTATGCTACTTAGCCCTTTATTCCAACTCCCCACTCACTTGCTACGCTCAAATTACAATATTGTTACCCGCTCTTCTTTTGATAGCTTATTAAAGCATTTTCCTGTGCACGTCAAAGAAGGGCCAATAACTTTTGCAGTTATCTTATCACCAGTTCCTCTGTATTTTTTGTAACTTACCCCATTATTTTTCAAATTTTTGTTTTATTTTTTTTTCTCTTTCGTCCCGTCTTAGTAATATTCTCCTGCAACAAAAAGCTAATTATTAGCACGTAAAACTTAAATTAGGCTACACACATACCACGAGTATCTACCACCACAAGTAAAAGCTGGTATCTAACATCACTTAACAGTTTTTACTTGCATAGGCCAATTCATAACCTAAAAACTTACTGTATCAATTTCGGAACTGTTCGATAATATTGAAATCGGCTTCAAAATCTGAACCTAAAATGGTTTCTCGGGTGTATTCTGACATTTTTAATTACTTAATCAGCACAAAATCTACAACGTGTTAATTCCACTGACTGCTCTTGACCAGTTTTACATACACTGAATAAAATGGATGGCACATCATAGCAATTTGTTGACGCTTTCAGTCAGCGACTTGTATATGTATGGACGCTCACGACAATGGGGCGCCGACTTTCGCTCCGACCATAGGATCGTACTATATTATCGATTGCCAGATCAAATAAATGTGAGCGTTCACTATTACTGCTACGGTCTAGGCAAGGATACGATACGATAGTCTCCATTATGAACGTACCTTTAGGGCCCACTAGAAAATTGATAGAAAAACATTATGATTTTTATATATGTGTAAATTTAAACAGTCACAAAAAAGAATAGAACCAGTTCTGTCCTGATATACTATCAAACTATAATAGGTTTCAAGTAAAAGCAGTTTTCTCTGTTTTCTAGTTTATCGTCACACGATATAAAAAAATAGATAGTCACAAAAAGGAATAGAAATATGGACCAATTTTGTTCTGTTATAATACCAAAGTATAGTTTACAAGTAAAACAAGAAAAAGCAGTTGATGTTAGAAAATTCAAAGAAAAACATTATGATTATAATGGGAAGAGTATTGAAGAACTATGCTATTTTAAACACGTTTTAAAACGAGGTAAGTTTGGAAAATATCCAACTGCAGACAAAGTTCACTAATAATTAGTTTCCTTTCAACAGCAATTCTAATCAAATAAACAGGTTCTCTTTTTTTCTTGTTTCATTATCATCAGTGGCATTACAGCTCGTTATGCGCCAAATTCTTCTTCAGAACAATCTTCCATTCGCCCCTGTCTCTGGCAACTCTTCTCCATGCTTTAACTCCAATGGATTTTAGATCATCCTCTATGTTATCTTGATACCTAAGTTTTGGTCTTTCTCTGGCTTGTCTTCCCACTGGTCCTCTTTGGTCGAAAATTTTTCTGATCGTTGAATCTTCATCTCGGCTAATAACATGTCCCATCCATCAAAGGCGTGCTAATTTAATACAGTTTACAACGTCAAGTTCCCCATAGCTTCTGTATAACTCAAAGTTGTAGAGCCTACGCCACAAACCCTGTTCTTGGACTCCTCCATATATTTTCCTTGGAATTTTTCTCTCGAAACGTTTAAGCAATTCTTGGTTGTTCTGTGCAAGTGACCACGTTTCTGATCCGTATGTTAACATTGGCCTTATTAGTGTTTTATATATGATAACTTTAATTTTTCTGGGTAATTTTGCGGCTGTTTTTTCAAGCCATAATAGCGCTTATTGGCAAGCACTATTCTTCTTTTAATTTCTTCGCTTATATTGTTGTCTTTGGTCAGCAGCGAGCCCAGGTAGATGAAAGTGTCCACACCTTCCAGTTCCATATCATGAATTAATAGTCTAGGTATCTGGTTGCTTGATCTAATACAATACATATCTTTGGTTTTCTGTGCGTTTATTTTTAATCCCATTCTCAGTGCAGACACCCTTAATGATCGAAATGCTTCGATCAGAGATTCTGTGGACCTAGCAAAAATGTTCTTATTAATATGGCATTCTCGAGTTACTTTTTCTAGTGCAAGGTTAAATAAGAGACACGACAATTCATCTCCCTGTCTCAGTCCATTTCTACAATGAAAGGGTCTTAAAAAGTCTTTTTGAATTCTGACTACACTCTCTACGCCGTGTAAGTGTAAGTTCCATTAGTTGAACAAGATGAAGCGGCATTTGAAATTCCACCATAGCCTGTACAACTTTTTGCCTGTTGACTGGGTCGTTTTAACGAACTCAAGCTTTGAACTCAAGCGTTTTCTTAAGAATCTTGATTGTGAAGATTTGATCCGTTGTTGATTTATTGGGTCGAAAACCGCACTGGTAATTCACAACTATTTGTTCAGCATAGGGGATCAATCTTCTGTACACTACGTTGGACAATATTTTATATACCAAGTTAAGTAGGATGAGTTGAATGATTTTCTGTGACTACTAAAATTGTAAAAAGTACTACTTTTTACAATATTTTTAAAAATACAAATATCATTCTGCATATTATTGAAAAAAAAAAAAGAATAAATAATAATAACACAACCAACATTAATAGTGTTTTTAATTTTATGACAATACTGTTAAGCATTTTTGTGCCAAAATCTCACATTTTATGTACAATACACTCTGGTCTGTATCTATATATAAATTTAGGTTATATACTTATATAATAACTGTATATGAGGTTACAGAAAAAATATTATAAATATAATAATTATCTACTAATTTTGACTAGCAAATCCTGTGACTTAGAAAAACTAAATTAGAGAAGATTTGACGTGGTTTTTTGGGGCTAGAAAAACCTACAGCTTATTTAAGACAGGCGATGCAGTGTACGAAGGATGTGGCCCTCATAACACCAACACAACCACTTTGCTCTACACAGATGACACAACTCTAGTAACAACAGCACGAGATATTGATACAGTGCTTCGGTTTGCTCAAAATCACCTTGACTAGGTCGACAGGTGGTGCAGGAGATGGCGAAACAAAACACAAATTATTCTCTTTAGACATCCAAATAAAAGCCAGTTTGTCATACCCATAATTTCCGCAAGGCACAATCTTAGACTTTGGGAAGACCGACTTCAGCTCCGTGACCAGATCGGATAGCTTAGTGTAGTGTTTTCTCAAATACTTAACTGGAGGGCCGATCTGGATAGCACACAGCCAAGCACACTCATTCATACATACAAAACATTCATTAGGCCGGTCACCGAGTATAGATCTAACATCCATATTATGATGCGCGACCACAACACACAAAGACTGCTTGCTTTTAAAAGGAGGGTTCTGCGTATAATAATCAAAAAGAAATGCGATTACCTTTCCGCCCTCTCTGAGCAGGAGTTATACAATTCGCACCATCCGGGGCCAAAACCTCAGAGCGCAACACATTCTTAAAACTGCCTGCTCATCCCTCGGCAATGTATTCAGAAGACATCCCAAATCCAAATTCCCCTTCCTACCCATTATTTTACTCTGGACCTTGTCAGCAATTAACTCCCTGATGAATACATTGACATTCAGGAGGCAACTCTCCTCATTTATTGCCGTCGTCAATAAACGTTAAAGATAAATGCTTACTTCGAGCTTGCCTAGACAGGGGGATCGGTTTTCTGTGGTTTCCCGATCCCATTGCACACGATACCTGTCTATTGCAGAGGTTACAGCCACAGCTGCCCTCTCGCGTCACGTTTTCTACAGTTATTAATATCAAATCAATAAATTATTCTCTATATATACTAATTATTTTTTAGATTAATAAAATTCTGAAAAGGACCGTTTTACACATTGCCTTTCATCTCTGATTGTCCAGGCGCTCCTCCAACGACGACCACCAGTGGACCCACGACAAAAAAGAAACAACCAAACACAACATAAAAACCAAACCACGTCCTGAAGAGGCAGAATGCCTAAAACATGACAACAAGTACCAGACCCAAGAATTCACCCAAATAGTAGACGACACAGACAATGCTACATACCAAGGAGTATTTTCTTGACAACGTTGCCGATCTTCACGAGAGGAACCGTACGAATAACATAAAATCAGAGATTCTTAACAACTCCGTCACAAAATTAGATTTTTAGTTATATTATAAGAAATGGAATTTTAGTCATTACACGGATTTTAAACACTTTCTTTTTAATGACTGCACAAATAATGAGATTTTAATAGGTTCGTAATAACCTATTAGGAATAGAAAACATTTAATAAGGTTTCCCAGAATAATCTTATTACTGTGAAAATCTTTAGAGTTGCAGTAACTTTGAAAATTGCGATTATTTCTACAATGTAGGTTGCCTCATTGTTTATGAGTTTGAATAAATTTATTAATGGCTCACGTAATTGTTCCACGGAAACGCGGGTTACATTTCAGTGTTTCAGAAAACCAGATAATCATTAATCTTACAAACTATCATTTGGACCGCTTTGGTAATGATTTATTTTAAAATATAATAACGCTTGTGTTCGAAATAACTGGGGATTCTGAAAGTAGTACTTACAAAGTGCGCTAGGAGTATGCATCACCTGCTGGTCTCCAACAACCGAAGAAAAAGCCTCAAATCGGTAAAATTTTATCATCTCATGAAAATAAATACTATTAGACAGAAAATAGCGATATCTGTAGAATATTGCACCAATTCTTTCTAGAAAATAGACCACCGATAATCAACTCTGTTTTTTCTACAGTAAACGCTCCGGAGTATTTGCCCAATTTTTCAAAAAGCACACTGTATCATTTGTTGTTCGATGTCGATATCGAGTTTGGAGAGAAGATAAAGAAGAGCATGGGTAAACACGTCCATTAAATCTCATAGAGATGCATTTGTTCGTGACCTGATTACAGGCTTAAAAGCTCCTGCAGCTCGTGGTCCCCGTTTTGTCCTCCTACATGCAGGAGGTGAAAATGAAAAAGGACTTTTCTGACAAAGAAAAACACCCAAGATTACCATGACGAAATAGATAGTCCACTCTTTGAAAATTGGTTCAAACATAACCTTATTTCTAATTGGGAAATAAGGGAGGAGAAAGTTCTAACACTGCTTCCAATAAAGAAAAAATAAAAACATGGCTTCTATCGAAAGATATAATCTTTGAAGAAAATTACTTAAAAACATAATTGTTGGAAGTTGTCAACAGTTATAGTAACACTGTTGGTATGCAGCGAAGTGAAAACATATATTGTCGCACACAAGAAAACTTTTAAAGGACTTGTTTATATTCAAGTTGTGTATATAGGTTGATATATACATATATAGGGTGGTATATATAGGTTGATAAATCCTGGCGCCCATTATATTATTTATTGTTTAGTCGATTTCTTTTGAAATCGAAAGAAGTAATTTTACTAAGAGAATACTCCCCTTGGATCACGGTTTCTCAATAAATTCTCAATAAATTCTTAGACGGAACGTAGAGTTTGAATTGAGACTTGATTATTACTATAACAATTATTTTTAAATTTGTTTTTAACAATGTTTTTCAATTTGTAACAATGTTATGTATAGGTTTTTTACCGTAACAATATGTTTTTTTGAACATGAGACATAAATTAGATATTAAGAGTTTTTTACTTGTGTTTTTACTCTTCAGACTTAAATTTGCAGGTTCTCTACAGTGAGGAAGCCTCCACCGTGGTGTATTAAAGTTTACTAAAAATGATTTAATAGACACGTACAAAAGATTAGGCATTAAGTTTGATGTTTATAATTATGAATCTGATTATAATGCTACGGAACTTGGGGATATATTAAAGATCCAAAGGAAATGACCGATTCAAGAATTTATCTTCGACAAAATTATTTGGTAGATAAAATAGCCAGACTGATCACTTTCGTAACTTAACAAAGATTTTGTACAGAATGGATTTGCCTTGGGCCAATCGACTGACTCATGTTAAGTTCGGTAGAGTACAGGGGATGAGCTCCTGGAAAGAATATGCCATATTTTTGAACGATATTTTAGACGAATGTAAGGATAAAGCAAACATTCAGGATGGTGTGGCTGCTAATGTTTTGGGCATATCTTATATTATTGTTATTGATTTGAAGAAGCGACAACATTAAGATTATCAATTTGCTTGGGATCAAGTTTTACAGGCACAAGGAGACACTGGTATAAAGCTCCAATACGTACACTGTAGATTATATAATTTAGAAATAAATTCTGGTATGATGCCAGCTAAAGAATGTGGAAAGACTGTTTAAACGTGGAACCATAGCTTTACTAAAAGATTTGGCGAGGTTCCACGACGTTCTTTATCAAGCCAATAACCAATTAGCGGCGCATGTTTTGGTGAATTACCTGTTTCATTTGTATAACCACATCAACAAAGCATTTAAAACTTTAAAAGTAAAAGGAATGGATCCAGATGTAGCACTTCAAAGAATATTATTGTTTAAGACCGCCAGAAAATTGTTAGGTAATGGTATGGCCATTTTAGGATTGCAACCCTTGAAACAGATGTGATACATTGATAAAATTCTTACAGTTTGACAATATTAAAAAAAAATTACTGTTACGTTTAGTTTGGGTAGATCTATTTTGTTGATCTTGTTTGCTGGATAAGTAGAATAAGCTAAGTGTTTGTGAGCTCAATAGATTGATGTTATTCATCATTGTCAATTTTCATTTTTCACTTGATTCTTTACACTATCTTGCATACGAAAAATCACTACAGCATTTAAAAGAACTTTAAAAGATATATTGAAATTTTGACAGGTGCTTGACAGATTTTATGGGATTCCTGATATGTTTAAATTTTCAATTATTGTTAAAATATCATTTAAAACATTAGATTTAAAAATTTGCTCTGAAACTATATACATTTTATCACTTGTCCAGTAACCACTTGCATTAATGTGTTGGATATTGTTTAATGTGATCAAATGCATTTATTGAATTAAAAACTTTTTCCAAGATATATTTTCTGCATAATGTTAAAAGACATAAATTTACACATACAATTTTGTGGAAAAGACTTAATTAATGACAGGATATTTTTAAATTCTACTTTTTAATTTTTCTGTAACCTCGTCACTTATTCATTGTATGTTTATTAAAATCATAGCTAACCTTTCTACAAACTAATGGTCTTTCGGGTACATATGGCGGATATAGTTCTTAAAATTTTACATACACTTACATATCTAATTAGAACCGTAAAATTAAAGAAAGGCACACTTTTGAAGACATCAAATGAATTTTGTAAGAAAAGATTTTAGCAATAACCGCTTGAAATCAAATTCGAAATGAAATGTCAACATACTGCTTTTTTCAACGATGTTGTCACGCAACGTCATAAAAATTGCTGATAAATTGAAGGTTTAAGACAAATTTTTCCTATTTTCTCTTTTTCTGTATAAATTATTGTTGCTTATAATAATCTCATAGTCATGTCCAATATTCTCATAAGTTTATTTTATATTTAATATTTTATTATTGTAAGTCCTTTATAGTTTGTAATAATGTGCATCTCCTTAGTCCCGTCATCACTCCGTACACACGCACTCCTACCGCAAGTTTAACTTCAATTAATGCTCGTATATAACAAAAGCCGCCCACGACAGAATCGAGTTCCATCAGATTAACCTAGTGGCAGTTTCGTACCAGTTTTAGAGCGTTGATTTGAGGCAGACCTATTTTGTGGCTAAGTGTTGATGAGTCACTACCCGCTTTTGGCCAGAATAAATGTGTAGTTCACTGTGTAATTATTGTTTCATTTTTAAGATATTAATTATATTTTAGTTTTCGCAGGTAGTAAACAGTGGAGTCATCGAGCCTTGCGTAGGATTGGCATTTGAATGTTGTACATATAACCTCGAATATAATTATATTTTGTTATTTATTTGTTTCAAATATATTTTTATTTAAATTAAACTTGAGTTTTACTTAGTCTTCTATCTAAAAGAGCTACCCGTTACAAGTTTTTCTTGTTTAATTTGTCAAACGTTTATTTCAAATCGAGGAATAGAAGGTGTATCTCCATATCGTATTCGTACGTCTTTTTCTCAAACTCTTTTAGTATATTTACGGTATCTATTCTTGATCTTTGTTTTTTGCCATTGGAATGATCTCATTTTTCTATGTAAGTTGTTAGTTTTTCTCTTATTATGCCCCTTATTACTATGTAGGCTACTAATTTGTTTATATAATCTTTAATATCTATATCGTTTTGTTGGTTCCTGGTGTCCTTCCTCCTCTTCTGTTTACAACATTTTCAAAAAAGAAGTCTTTGTTCCATATCAACGTCTTGGTGCAATTTTTTAAAATATTTCTCTCATTGTTTTGATTAAGATAATTTCATTGCGTTTGTAGTTTTCTCTAACTTATTCTGTGTCTGGTTATAACTACTTCAGTCCTATTTTATTTTTATTGTGGATTGCCTATTTATATTAACTACCAAATAAGCTGTTTCTTCTTTTGTTAAGTATGTTACTTAAGTTAGTTTTCTGTAGCTTCTCTTATCCCTTGTTTTATTTTGTTCTATCCATCGAATTTACTTCCTTAGTTGATTTTTAGTTAATATCGTTTATTTGCCAGTTTCAGTTAGTGATTAATTTGCTTCCATTACTGACTTTATCCTTTCATTCATATTATGTTTCCCCCCTTATTGTTTGTAATGCATTGTTTTAATTCTTGCGATCTCTTCAAAACATTCACTTTTAACTATTTCTTCTACTTCTTCTTCTTTTTATATAGACATGGTTCTGTCTGTTTTTAATTGTAAGCCTCCAGTAAGTTGTAATTCCATCATTTTCGTGGTCTTCCTACAAATGGTCTTCATATTAGGGAATCGTCTTTTGCCGTCTTTCCTACTCTATTTTTTGTCATTCGACTTATATGATCGTTCCATTCTACTCTTTTATTTCTTATCCAGTCCATGATGTTCTCCAGCTTCCATCTATGTCGTATATTTGAACTTCTAGCTCCGCTCCATAGTGTTTTACTATCAATTTTTTCAAGTGTTTTCACCTCTGCTGTTTCTAACATCCTTTTTGTCCTGTCTGAGATAGGTCGTGTTTCTGCCGCGTATGTCATTATTGGTCTGATTACTGTTTTGTAAATTTTGCCTTTCATTTCTTTGCCCATATTTTAATTTCTCCATATTGTTTCATTCTGGCAACCTGCGGTAAATAATATAATGCATACTTGCATATAAGTATATTTGTTTTATTCACTTGATCTTCTACTTCTGTTCGAGTTTTTTGTAGCTAGATAATGTGATGGTTAGATATTTAAACTCCATCACTTGTTCTATTATCTGACCTTCCAGCTCCAATTTACATCTTAGTAAATTTGTTGTTATACCATTCATTTTGTCGTTTTTGGTACATCAACATATAAATTTTTGACAGTTATAATAAATTGGTGCAGCATACATTGCAAATCATCTTCACTTTGAGAGAGCAGTATTGCGTCGTATGCATACCAGATTATTTTAAGTTGTTTTTCTCCCATTTTGTATCATTTTTTAGTTCTTACTTATTTATTATTTCATCCATAAAATCACGTTGAACAATAGAGGACTCAGGGAATCTAACTGTCTTATCTCATTGCCAGCTTCAATAGGGTCAGTTAGTTCTTCTACTTTTATTTTTATTGTATTGTTTTGGTAGATATTTGCGATCGTTTTTATTCCTAAAGCTATCTCACTTGCATACAATAAGTAAATAAAATGCCTTCTTAAGGTCTACGAAACATAGATATATCGGTTTGTTGTATGTTGTGTCGGAGACTGATCTTTGCGACCTAAAACCATGCTGTTTTTCTGCTAGTGTTATATTTTCATTGAGTTTATTTGTTATCACTTTGTTTGTTAATTTTTTTGATTTGTTTTATAAATGAATTCCTCTTTAATTTTCCGTGTCCGATTTGTTTTTCTTTTTCAAGAGAAGTATTAGGATGCGTGATCTCCATTTACGATCAAAAAACGAAAACTGCAATATTTGGGACACATTACAAGAGGCGAAAGATATGAACTAATTTTTCCTTTACATTAGGTCTTCACTTCCTTTTTAAACCATGGGGTTTTCTTTTTTGATATCTTAGTGTTTGTTACTTTCTATGTTTGTTACTATGGTTACTATTAACAGCTGCTGAGTTAAAGCATCTTACGTTGATTATTTTTGATGGATGTATATCTCTGTTGATTATAACGTAATCTATCATAGATCTTTGTCCACGGGTGTTATTGAATGTGTATTTGTGTTGGTCTTTGTGGTCAAAAAATGTCTTGTTTATTTTAAGTTCGTTATTCGTCCATTTTAAGCTTTATTTTCGTTATTAACGTTCTCGGCTCATCTTCATCTTTTAGGCGTTAAAATGCGAAAAATCATCTGATGTTTTTTAATATTATCGCTGTTCTTTCTAGTTTGATATCCGTTTATATTAAAAATTTTTTTTTCGTTTATTATTTACCACTAAGTATGATATTTCCTCGTGTAATCTTTAAAATTTCATTAATTTTTGTCTCAGTTGTCCTGTCATCATAAATGCTGTGTCTCCATTACCCATTTTTCTTTTTCTGCGTTCTACAATAGTACATTGTGTACCGGGTAGGAAAAGCTTAACATTCCTGGACGACTGTGAAGATTGCTAAGTCGAGGCGCAAGCCGAGACTTAGCAACACAGAGTCCAGGAATGTGGCTTTTCCTACGAGGTAAACATACTATTTTTCCGCAAATCGTTTAAAATTCGACAGATATTGATTGATTTAAGAAAAAACGCGATAATTTTATTCCCAAATAAATGGTGTTTTGAAATTCCTAATAAAATTACTTGGGCTACTATGGAAACGTATTGAGGTTGAATTGTCAAACTATTTTCTATCATTTATGTAGAACACTAACAACTGTACGAAAATATCATTTCCTTACAGTAAGGAAATGACATTTCCTTACAGTAAGGAAGTCCTGACTTTTTCTTCAAGAAATTTTGATAGGAATGTCAAAATTTCCTGGCGATTTGCGGAAAAATATATTATTATCTATTTTTCCTTGACCTTTACATCTAGTTTCAAATTTTTGCAACATCTTCCTCAATTAATGATGTTATGTAGTGATTTGATAGACAATTTTTTACTTACGTAGTTTGCAATATTATTAAAGACTATTTTTAAAGCAGAGTTATTTTGTTCTGATTTTCAAGCGGTGTGAAAAGGTCTGTATTTTTAGAAATAACATAAATATCATGCCTTTAGCTTAAACAGCTTTATTTTGCCAGTTAAAGTTACTCTAAATATTACAAACAAAAAGAAAAAATTCAAAGACTTCTAAGTGTTTGAAATTAAAATTCTGATTATTGTCTAAATCTGTGTCTTCTGTAGTTTTCCAGACAAACAGACCGACATGGGAAATCTATAATTGCATTCCACGACATATCGATTCATCTAGGCAACAACTTTTGGTAAACTGATTTCTTATACTCAAAATATTCGAGTAAATAAAAACATAGAAAAAACAGTTAAGATTTTATTTCATGTACAGTGATTTCTAGGGTTTCGAAACCATAATTCAAATTATTGACTAAATATTTTTCATCGTCAACAGACAATGAATCAATATGTCATAGAATGCCCTTTTATATTCCCTATGTCTGTCCATTTATTGTTTGTTGCTTTTGAAAAATGAAGTTATTTTATTATTACTTCCTTTGATGGAAAATATTTAATTTCACATTCAGGGCTTCTACTCAGTCGTTCTGATGAGTCCTGCTAGGACGAAATACGTAGAAGCGAATAGTGGAGACACTATACGTGAAATCTAATCTTAACTGTCTTTTTAATATTAATATTTAGTTTATAGATATTTAATTCTATTTATATAGCCATAGAAAACTCTAAACTCATCTAAACCAGCCATAGAAAACTCTAAATTTGTACAAACGAAATTTACTTCTTTTCAGAATTTTTACGGCTGTCGAATTAAGAATCTCAAACTGGTCTGCAATGGTCCGAGAACTTATTATAGAATTTTCAAGTAATACTATTGATTGCATTAAAATACATTGATTTCATTCTGATTTTCTAAATTTCTTGGAACCTCCTTTAAACTTTAAAATCCTTTGAATTGTTGAATGACTTGGAATTGGTCTATTGGAATAGCTTACGTTAAAAAAAGAACTCACAGTGTACGCGCTATTACCTGAATAAAGCATCTTTCTTTTTGCTAGTTTATCCTTAACTGAATACATTATTGTTTTTTAAATAATAAATAATAAATAAAAATATTGATAATTCAAATATTGACGCTCATTTCCCATAGGTCAAGGATGACGACACTGTCCTAGCTACGATTAGGCTCATACGAATGGCAAAATTTCGGATAGCAAAGGAAATAGTATTGTATAGAAAGGTGTGCTGGGCTGTTGGGGGTTCGCTACCTTTAAATCACCTAGCAATGCCGGCTTTTCTTTAGCAGGATCTGAACCGTATTTATCTCACATTAGTCAGGATATTCAGGTCCTGTCTTACGATAGGGCATATTCCTTTACCCTGGAGGAAGACCAGATTCGTATTTATTCCATAACCGGAACGTAAAATTAGACGTTCGGAACGACAAGAATGGCTCAGATTTGGACACCTGTTGATTATAGCAAATATGGGAACCCGAAGCAGCCTGAGCCCCAGAAACACCAAAGACTAGGTCTGTGATAGGGACCCAAGTAACTAAGTGTCTGAAGGGCTTATAAATGTGCCCTTCTTCGATCTACCATAACCATATCGTTAGGCATAACTTTTACCACAATACCCTGACAAATGTATTATATTTTTGAAATATTTTGGAATGTGTTTAATATGTAGAACAATTTTAATATTTCTTTTCAATATAGATTTCAGTATAAATCGTTTCTATAAAAATCAGGAGTATACAATTGTAGCATTTTTGTTTCACCTCTTATATCATAAAGCAAGAAAAGATTCTTAATTTTTTTGCGTTTTTGAGATTGGTAATATAAATATTTTTAGTCTGTTTATAATAAAAACAAATTGTTTTCTCGGTTTATCTTGATTCCGCCCAGATATTTACTCCGGAAATAAACAAGAATCTTTCCACTTAGGTTGGTGGGAAAATGTATGCTGAAAAGTGAATTATTTTTGGTGATAAGGTCACTTCACAATGTGGTCCAGTAAGAAGCAGACTCTTTTGTTATAGAAGTCCGACTTCGCGATGATGTGCGATAAAAACCAGAAGTTTTTAGTGTGCAAGTCCGAATTCGTAGTCAAAACTGAACAGTTTCGCTTAATTCCATGAGTTTTAGTTGGAAGGTGATATGAGCTCGAAATGCTATGTGGCAGTCTTTTTCTAGCGAGTTAATCACCGTTTTTTTGAAAGCTGTGTTCTTTGACAAGGTATATGAAAACAGCGTCTGAGGGTTAAGTAAGCTGATATGGTTTTAAGTGGAATATAAGCAGCCGAGTTTTGAAGAATCACAATTGTTATCCTCCAGGATAGCCTTAAGCCCAGTTTTGGTATTTGATTTCATTCCTCCAAGAAATTTGTCCCTCTTCCATTTTGTGCCTTTCATGGGTCAGATCTAGATCGTTTGAAGTTTGTGGGACTGTTCTGGTATTCAAATGTAAGGTAACAAATTTTTTTAATAATTTAGAAAGAAATAATTAACCAGTGAAGCAAGTAGTTTTTGCTAAATTTGTCTAAATAAACAGTTTTGTGTACCAGCTAATTGTCATATTTTAGTTTCTATCAAATAAAATTAACTTTTGATATTTAATATTTCAGAAAAGTTCCGAATTTCATTTGAGAAGTTTCATTTCGACAAATGACAGTTAGTACATCTTTTTCTGCCATTTGGTCCATAATAATATTCTTAAATTTTGTTTTGTTGTTGAAAGGTTCAATGTATTATTAAATTTTTTAGAAAAAAACCTTAATTTTTCTTTCTATGCAACAAAAGGAATTTTTTAAAATGCTTCCCAATTTGAAATAATTTAGGAATCTTCTTTTGATTCATTTTTTGTAGTTAGTTTTCCCAAGAAGAAGGAATCCTTATCCACGACCTTGCTCTTCAACCAAAAACACGAGTAGCCGCTCGCAAACCTTTCAATTTATTTGCTTACCCTGTGATTGTTCAGTTCCCTCATTCATCCCCCAATAGGTAAAATAAAATTGTTACAAAATAATTAGGGAAGAAGGAAACAGTTTAGAATTACCCATTGAGTCTTCTATGGCCGTTTGATGATTCATCCGATATATTAGAATAAGTCAGTAATAAGATGAAATACCCAGAAAGTTTAATTGATTTTCAGATGTTTGGACAAAAAAATATTGGTAATATATTGAAATATGGGAACAATCTCCAAATTTAGTCGTTTTTTCACAGATCCGCCTGGTTTAATATAAATCAATAGAATTTTTCAAATGGCAAGCTGTCTGAAATTTCAATAAGCTTTCTTATAATTCTACTGGATCCATATTATATCACTTCTGCTTATTTTACAGTACTTTTTAAAAATACAGACCTATTAATCAATAAACATGAAATACATAAGACTCATTACCAACTTAACAAATAATATACACAATACAAATACAATTAAAAATATATGTATATACATTAAAATTAAGTACATATTCGACTTTTCATTAAATACAAAATTTTTTATTCATATAACTTACATATTATATATAAGTTTAGTGGAACGTATGTTTTAAATGTTATGTTAAAGAATCTTTCACTTCGTGTCGTTTTAAGAAAATTGGCATTTATTACAATAACAAAATGATCTTGTTGGGCAGATAGAAAAAAATGAGGTGCTTTTTATCCATGACACTCTTTTTCTCTAGTTCCTATTTTACATGAGTTATTTTTTGTGACGTATATATTGTGCGCTGTTTTTTATAATATGTACATAAGGTATATATCGAAAATTATTTAGGATTATTTTTCTGTTGTCTTTTATATTCTTATATCCATAGCAAGGAATACAGATCCATGCGTTTAATGGTCTTCGGCTTTGTGGCAATAAACTTTGTTGGTTTTTTGTTTCTTTTAAATTATATGTCACAAATATGTGCTTGGTTCTATTCTACGTATTATGACTCAGATAGAATAACTGAAATACAATCTGCAACAATTCAAGCGAATGTATAGGTGGGAAGAACAATGCTCAAGTAAAGACAACATAAAACACGAAGAATACTAAGATGTAAAAAGAACAGTACGAATAATATTTAGAAAGAGTGCATAAATCCATCATGAACAACAGTTAAAAATAGCTATCGCAAAAAATGGAAGTATTTTCGCATTTTATTTTACCCTGTATAAGGTTTTATTACACGTCTTTCAAATAAACGAAAGAGAGGTTTTTATAAACATTCGAATTGCATCTAAGAATTTTCGAATGAGTAACGGCAACTTATAAGCTGCTATAAGCACTTTGTGATTTGCGTTGTTTTAGAATTGCGTGTCAAACGTGTCGATTGGGATACACAAAATCTAATCAAGGATTTGCATTAAAAAATATCGCTAACAGCATATCGAGTATTTGTTTACGTTTGCCAGAAACCATTGATATGAGATCGTAATCGCAAGCAATGGTAAAAATCGCACAACAATACAAAAGCTGCACTCCTCGCCTTTAAAAGGCGTTGAGTTGCCACACATTTTATATAAAAAATGATTTTAGTCGCTTCATGCGTTATTTCAGAGAGAACTGTTCATTCTACAAAAAAAGTACTAATAAACATTTTTGTTTAAAATGATATCAGCTACATTTTTTATCAAAAATATTTTTTTCTACGGCGTACAGATTCGTGGTAAATCGATGTTTTCCATTTCCCTACTAGGAGGGTTTTGGAAGAAGCCAGGATAGGCAGTCTTTTTTGCTCTTTTAGGCATTCTCAGTAAAATTTAGCTTGTTCGTATGGTTTTTGGAGGTTAAGTGGAATTTTCATCTCTAACGACGGGATTAGGTATATTTGGACTATTTTTTATAGCCTCATAGACTTAACCTTCCGTCGGAAGCGGCCGTTTAAATTCATACAACCCAAATATTTTGAATTGCTATAAGGTTGAATGTTCGAATAAATGAACTTTGATAAAATGAAAGGCAGATATCGAACACAGTTCTATTAATTAAATCTTGCCCAATTACTTTCGCTTCCTAGGGCATCTTCAGGGACATTTCGTCAATTTTGGCCTATCCAACAATCATAGAATGTTATAAACATAAAATTGTACATTACACTACACTACACAAGAACAAATAATTTACAATTTTTTAAAATGGGCGAAGCTACATTATGGTCGGCATCATTCTCTCTCCTGATCTTGTTCTGCTTTGTTTTTCCAATTGGCAATCTTAAGCGTTTTCAGATCTTGTTCCACTTGTTCCATGTATCTAAGATTGGGTCTTCCCTTTCACCTTCTCCCTACTGGTGTTTGCCTCATTATATGTTTTGGTGTTTTACTCTCCAACATCCGTTCAAAATGGCCCATCCAGCGCAGACGTCCGATCTTTGTGGATGTTATGACCCTCGGGTTTATTGTATGCCGTGTATAGTTCAAAATTATATCTTCTGCGCCATATGTCATTTTCTTTCACCCCCTTATATATGTGTATTTTTTTTCCCGACAAGGATTTTTCATTCAAACATACCTAATAGGTTCTCATCGCTTCTCGACAGTGTTCATGTCTTCGATTCATGTACAAGGACCAGTTTTATCAGGGTTTAATATATTCTGCATTTGGTTTTTCTTGTGATGTTGTTAGAGCTTAGATGTTTAATTTGTCCATTATATGTTTCATTAGCGATATGTATTCTTCGTTTAACTTCTGACATTGTTATCTGCGGTAACTAGTGAACCTAGATAAGTAAAATTTTTCACGCTTTCGATGTTATGGTCTCCTATTGTCATATTTTGTAGGTTTCTTTGGCCTGTCGATTTGCTGGCCTTTATGTATTTGGTTTTTATTTAATTACTATCTTACTAATAAAAAACTCGTATTTTAAGTTTATTCTGTATTTATACCTAGAATAGTTATTCTATGTATAAGGTATAAACTCGGTATAAGTTAGTTATAAGTATTCCCACTTTATTCTGAAAATTGTCGCAATATTTTGCACAAATACATAGAACAACGAAATATGGAATAAAATATGTCAATTTTGATTTTTCTTTGAAACTGACACTGACAACTGACACCATATATCTTTATTTGTTAACTTTTATGTTGAGTTTGAGTATTTTAAAATTGCAAAAAACCTTACACCGTCTTTAGAAAACCGATATTTTAATTTAAATTCTCTATCAGTGTATTTTGAAAAGGGATTTATTCTTTCTATAAAAGTTTTTCTTTTTCGTATATTTTTCATATTATGTTATATCATAACATAATATAATTAAATTATAATTAAATTATCAACTTTCTCGACAGCCGCAACACCTCTTAACACATTTTTTATTATATAGCTACTCACAAAATAATACAAAAAATAATATATTCTTGTCACTGATGACTTTGACATTCATAAAATAGGTTAGGTTAGGTTAGGTTAGGTTAGGTTAGGCATTCATAAAATGGGTTATACTGTTATACCAGACTTAAACTAGGGTGCGGGTCGGTATAATCCTGGAATAAATTCTTATATCAAGTATAACCTATATCTATGTTATTCCGTTTTTATTGGTAGTGATTTTGCTTATACCTGATTTATTCTGCGTATAAGTTTTATACTTGGTTTATTAGTTACGCTGTAAATGTTTAGGCCACTGTTTTGTGCCGCTCTTTCAATCGCTTTAGATGCTTCTATTATCGCTCTTTCGCTTCTAGCTATGATATCAACATCATCTGCAAATGTCAATATTTGTACATTTTTGTTATTATTGTTTCTCTGGTGTCGACTTTTGACTCTCTAATTATTTTCTCAAATGTGATGTTAAATAGAATACAGTAGTAGGCTTTTCTCACATGGATTGTATCTGTTAGTGCGTTTTGAATCCGAATTTTGCTGTAATTTAAGTATTTCTTTTACTATATCAATGAGTTGAGTTGGAACATTAAATCCTTTCAGTGCATGGATCAGAAATTCTCGATGGATGCTATCATAGGCATCCTCAAAATTAATGAAAAGGTGATGTGTGTCTATATTAAATTTAATAGTCTTTTCCAAGATTTGCCTCAGGACCAAGATCTGATCTATTGTGGACTTCTGCCTGCAGAAACCACACTAATATCTCCTAACTATTTGTTCCGCATATGGTCTCAATCGGTCATACACAATATTTGACAGTATTTTATATGCCACAGTTAGTAGCGTTATTGCCCGGTAGTTTTTACATTGAAGCTGATCTCCCTTTTTGTGTAGTGGGATAATAACTTCGGTAGTCCAATCTTCTGGCAGTTGTTTATTATTCCATATGTTCACTATTAGTTCGTATATCGCATTCAATAGGTAGTTTTCGCCTTCCTTTATTAATTCTGCGCTAATGTTGTCTAATAGAGGTGACTTGTTGTTTTTCAGTCTGGTAACTGCTTTTTGCATTTCAGGTACTGAAGGGGGGTTGTTTCTCTGGTATCCGTTTGATATAGTATAATTCCATCATATAGTGGAGATACTCGTTTTTTTTCAAACTTTTTTTTGATGAATTCTGTCTATCTTTATAGTATTTCACTCTGTTGAGTTACTACATCTTCTTCTTTGTCTCTGCACATCATTGCACTTGGTTTAAATTCTTTTCTACTTTTGATTAGTTTTGGTAGAATTTTCTGGTTTCTGATGCTTTATTTTGTTCTTCCATTTTCTGCGTGTTCTCTTTTCTTTCTGCGATGCATTTTCTTCTCTTCCCTCCTTAGCATTATATTCCTCCTCTGCCTTTTGTGTTCTATGTCGTTGTTTTTGTCGTTGATATGCATTATTTTTCCTCTTTGTTATGTTACGACACTCTTCATCGAACCACTGTCCTTCAGTTGATTTAAGCTTTTTCTGTAGACAAAAAAACCCTGTTCTTTGGCCGCGTCTTGTATAAAGTTTTTATACGCTTACTTTTATATATTCTGTGTATTTTGTCTTTTTGCTGTTGTCTGCTAAGTTTTTTATTTCATATTTTTCAATTTTGGATCCCTTTTCTTTTTTAATGTTTGAGATTCTGGCACTTATTCTACTTCCTACTAGGAAGTGATCCGAGTCTGCAGTTGCCCCTCGTCTGCTGCATACGTTTATTACGTCTGAGTGATGTATAGAGTCAATAATAACATGATCAATCATGTTTACTGTATCGCCGTCTGGAGATCTTCACGTTCCCTTATAAATATTTTTTCGCTGAAAGCATGTGACGACAATGACCATGTTAAGGGAAGTTGCTAGATGTATTAGTCTGATGACATTGTCATTGGATACCTCATGAAAGCTGTGCTTACCTATAGTTGGTAAGTATTGTTGTTTTTTACCTATTTTTGCGTTGAGATCACCATAAATAATTTTGATGTTATCCTTTGGACAGCGATGGTATGCAGCTTCTAGTTCTTCATAGAATTTTTATTTGACATCGTCTTTCTTTTCCTCTGTTGGGGGAATGATCATTTAAGATGCTATAATTAAAAAACTCTCCCCTTAGTTCCCCTAGATTAACGCAAGTACTGATCATAAAGAAATAATAAAGGATGTATACCAGAAAGCAATACTTATAAGTAGACTAATACAGAAACACATAAATTACCAATTTAAAGAAAAATCAGTATCAAGAAGCTCAATGAGATGAAAAAGAGAAATATATATATAAATAATAGGAAATATAAATACATGTGCGTTATTGAGCATTCAGTTTTAAATCCAAACTTCTGACAGTCAGGGAATTTCGCTAAAAAATCTAAACATTGAACACATATAAAAGCTCGCAAAGAAGAGTGACAAAAAAATAGTACAAATAACGATAACAAGAAGGGCAAGACGTAATTATTCTAATTATTCTCATTTCTTCTTATTATTATTGTGTTTATACAGAGGTATTACTACCCCCCATACGGTCAAGAAAACTAATGCTTATAACCATTGGAAACCTTGTAATAGGAATAGTCATAGCATTATTTATCTTAAACAAGCATTAGAGTTTCACTTCTTAACCTTAGCGCAGCATGTATGCTAACTCTAATTTTTGTACCGTATGTCGTATTGCAGTATACGCTACTAATTTATTTATGTGCTATTTAGTCAAAACTATCACAAAGTGAAATACTATAATTATTGTACATATGATTTACCCGTCATAAATTGTTGAAATAATTTAGCCTAAACTATATAAAATTTACTACAACCACCCAGCCGATGGTCCGATATGTCCACTTAAAGGTATGATTCCAGCCAACTTTGGACTAATATGATTATGAGTTCCGGAAGGTCTGTTGTACTCTTCGTCCGGAGTTTGTGAAGACCCTGTAGGATTGCTGGAGGAAGAATTAAAAATCAACGGTTCTCGTGAGGTACCGCTAGGTGGGATAGAAGGACCCACTGTGGTCACGCTTTCCTCAGTAGTTGATGGGGTTAAGGTGGACGGTACCGTGGTTGGGATCTCCATGGAGTCTTGCTGAGATTGGGTCTCTTCGTGACGCGCCGATTGTACGCCATCTGGAACTCTTGTAGGGACGCTGGAGGCACGTTTCAAGACCTGTTGGAACTAAGAAGATAAAAGTATTACTACATTACATCACGCTATTTATCGCACAAGTAATATTTGTTCGCTGCAATTTATTTGTAATGTTATAGGGCGGCCTGATCCAAATTGTTGGGGACACGTCATGCAAAAAATGAATCCAGCGGATGTTTTATCCAGAGGAATAAAACCAGAAAAATTCAAAGATTTATATCCAGAAGAGGTTTACCACGGGATATATATTCCCGATAATGGTGGTATCTTAATAGGGGCTAACAACCACCTTCAGGATTTATTTGCATTTATACAAGATAAGGCGAATCAATGTACTTTCGCTAAATACTTTTTGGGGTTTTCTATTAACTGGCGTTATATACCAAGCTTTTCTTCACATTTCGGTGGTTTGTGGGAGACAACTCTAAAATCAGCAAAGTATTACTTATTTAAAAAGGTTTTTTGGAGAAATAGTCTAACATACGATAAATTAAATACGATATTTCCACAGACAAAGGCTGCTTAAATTCCTGTCCTTTTACCACTATTTCGGAGGATCCCACCGATTTCAATGTTTTAACTTCTGGGCATTTTTGGACTAGCTATCTATTGGTGGTTTTACCACAAAGGTGGAGATTTGAATCCAGGCCATATTCAAACGTATTATTCAGTATCACAGATGGTGCATTAGTTTTGATCATTTGAAGTCAATGGTCCAAAGGGTATTTGGCTAATTTGCAAGAAAGAAATAAATTAATAAATGGCTTTCTTTAGGTGACCAGATTGAACTCGGACAAATTGTAACTTTGGAGGAAAACAGTGTATTGCCTTGAAATAGGCTTTAGTAAAGGTAATGAATGTGCATCCTCGAAAAAACGCTATTATTCGGTTAGTAACTCTCAAAACGAGTAGTGGACACTTTATAAAACGTTCGGTTGCAAAAATTTGTGTGTTACCTTTAAATAAGTAGCTACAGTTAACTTTATTATAGAACGTTTCTTTTGTTATGATATATTATCTGTTTACTTTTTTACATTATTATATGGCATAGTATAAGAACGAACCAGTGTTCTCGTAGACACTTTGTCTCAGGACCAGCAACTTCATGTGTTGTCATACGTCGCCATGTTACCAAATCTACTGGTAACTTTAACATCTTAATATATAATACCGTATAATGTAAACTAAATTTAAACATATAACTTTTAAACGGGTTTTTACTCATATATTTAGTGACTCAATACATGTACACTTAGACACTGATGATGAAACATGGATTCCGAAAACGCTTTGTGATATTGCCGATGGGTTTTTAAATTATATACCTTTTTAACTGCCACCCGCAATAAACTTCTTCGAAAATTTACAATTTATTATTCACAAATGTCAGTGTAGGGGGTTGACCATTGGCACCTAATATTAAGAAGGTCCTGATGGACAAGATGTGGAGAGTGCCTTAAACATAAAAAACTTTATCCAAAGACAAAATGCAAATGAAGAAGCATACAACTGTTTCACATCTCAAAAAAATATAGAATACTGGACAATTTAAAGCAGTCAAAAATGAGAGACTTCTTCGAATTGCAGAAGCAATAGTTTATGTTAACCTTGAAAATACGCTTTATACAGATTTACAGAATACATATTTTTGCTTTAAACGTACATCATTGACAACAAAAGTAAACAATCCTTTTTTGATTTAATGTATTTTATTTACAATAAAAGTAAACAACCTTTTTTCAAAAACGCCATTCAAACAAACAATATTTAGCATTTTATATTGCTACGAATGGCTTCACTATAGGCAGTTAATGTTTTAGAAAACTATATATTCATATATATGCACAGGATTATTGTTGTCTGGTATAACGAGATCGGCTCATAACGAGTTAAGTAGTATGTTATTTCAGTTCTCGTTATAGAGGGAGTATACTATAATATCTCTTATTAAAACTCGTATTGGCGCCAATTTATCCAAACTAATCTATCATGCCTTATATTGATATCATCAATTCGCACATACCTTGACAAATTTCTCTCTCTATACCTATATATAACTATAACTTCTTAACTTTTTATAGTTTCACCGTGTATAATTGAAACCGAGTATCACCGAGCCGCAAGCCCTTATCTCTTGCTGTACTGCTACACCATAGGCCGATCAGACACCAGCATATTCTAGTCTAAGCCGCAGATTCATCCAGAATTTTAAACTGTTGCATTAGCCTTTTTATTTTCTGTAAACCGAGCTGGGAATCGAACCCACATTCACTGAACCACTCGCAGTGGTTCGAAAGCGAATGAGAACCAGCCGCCCAGCCCGCTTGGCTATCTTATTGTGAAATAATATATGTCCAAATTGAACTTCCTAAGTGTTACTTATTTTAATAATGGCCTAGATTAAATTGTGTTTGTAAGCTTATAGTTCAAAATTTGTTAGTATGATAGAAGCATTAACTTCTGTGCTGAGGTATACATTATTTGAGGAATTATAAATAGGAGATTTAAGCTCATTTGTAACAAGGATGCCCACCTTCGTCCTTATCTGTCCACCTTTTTCTTTTACCATTTTCAGTGTATGATTTTTACTTTCATATAGCGTTAGGTTTCTTATCGCAGCCATGGTAGTTTGTTATTCTAATAATTAACTTAGGCAATAAATCACCTACCTTCTTCTAGATGGGTAGATACCTGTTATCGAATCTCACTGTAGGCCTATGTACTGTTTTGGTAAAATTATCAATTATCTATCATTCATTAGTCTTTTTATCAACAGTTCTCCGCACTGCAAATACTCGCCGCTTCTACCGCTTGGAGCTTGTAATACTGTAGCATTTTCAATTTCATTGATTCTTTGAAGTATATTGAAGTCCCCTCGTATACGAAATATTAAAATCACCTTATATATTTTTGATAGATCTAAAAATATTTCGTACGTATTTAAACCCAAATATCTTTTCATTTCTTTCTTAGGTCGGCCAAGTTGAAATAAACCATTTTAGAGTTGTTTATTTATTTTAACTTCCTCGGCAAATTCTTGTTTTATTAAAAGCCGCAATTTTATTGCGTCGCAAAAGGATATGTACGTCGTTTCGTGGTGTCTTGTTATGTCAGCGTTTGTATGTATGCGTTCAATTTTAATAGAATTTCTTCACTCTCGTTGGAGCAGCTTTCAACAGCGGTTCAGCGTTATGTCCAAATTCACGTCGAATTTGTAAAGTGTTCTGTTTTCGTCTTTTATTATGAAGAATATAATGTAGCAGTTTGTTATTGGTTTTGTGGCAGGAAATGCTTTAATTATTAATGTTTTAAGTGAGGATTGGAGGACATCCTCGTTTTGTTTTTCTTTTGTTCCTGCTTTTGGCAGTTTGGAGATGGAGGTTTTCGTGATGCAGAGAGAGTGGAGCCCCCAGTTCCAGGTTCCAGTTATGGTTTCAGAAACTTAAGTGTGATCATGTGAATTAAGGTAACATTTTGTTCAAATTTTAAACTAAAGACAGACATTTTTTTTTATAAAATAATAATTGCTTTCGTTGACATTTAAAATTGTAAATTTTAGGTTTTGAGCAAAGCTGTCAATTTGTGTTTAGTTTTTTTTTGAAATTTAATGTTAATTTATGACAGCTCGTTTTAGTATTTTTGATGTTGATTTGTTTTGTTTTTTTTAAAAGGTTAACCTCCATGCAATTTTGTAAGTTTTGTAGCAATGGAGTTTGTTAATGGATGTCACATGTAAGTTTTTGAATTTTGTATTTCTCCATGTAACTGTTCGTGGTGACAAATAAATAAAGGTTAAATTTTGTTGTCTTAACTTTTTATTTATTTTTTTGAGCTAACCCTTTTTGAGTTTATTTGAAAAAGATATGTTTTTTATGTTTTGATTTTGTTTTCTAATTATTTCCCTAGTTACAACTAGTGGTTGTAATAGGCATAATTAGGCACCTTAAGTGGCGCCCTATATTAAATTCCTTGAGGTGTTTCTTGTTTATTTTTATTGTGTTTGTTCCAAGAGATTAATGACCCCTTTATTTCATTTTTTGTAGTTGCCCCATTCCAATGCCCTTATCTTTTACTTATCCACGACCCCAGCTCTCCTACGAAACCCTGAGTGCCGTTCGCATCAGTAGCGATTATTTTGCTTGCCCTATCTCCACCCCCAATAGTTTTTCCCCCAATTTTCTATCTCCCGTATTAATGCCCCATATGGTAGGCAAAATATTTTCGTTACAAAAATGTGGCGACGAGGATGGAATGGGCGCCATTTTTTGTAACGATAATATTTTGCCTACCACATGGGGTATTAATACGGGAGATAGAAAATTGGGGAGGAAAATTATTGGGGGTGGAGATAGGGCAAGCAAAATAATCGCTACTGATGCGAACGGCACTCAGGGTTTCGTAGGAGAGCTGGGGTGGTGGATAAGTAAAAGATAAGGGCATTGGAATGGGGGAACTACAGAAAAATGAAATAAAGGGCTCTTGGGATAAACAAAATAAAAATAAACAAGAAACACCTCAAGGAATTTAATATAGGGCGCCATTTGAGGTGCCTAATTATGCCTATTACAACCACTAGTTGTAACTAGGGAAATAATTAGAAAATAAAATCAAAACATAAAAAAAACATATCTTTTTCAAATAAACTCAATAAAGGGTTAGCTCAAAAAAAAAAAATAAAATGTTAAGACAACAAAATTTAACATTTATTTATGTGTCACTACAAACAGTTACATGGAGAAATACAGATAAATACATTCAAAAACTTACATGTGTCATCCATTAACAAACTCCATTGCTACAAAACTTACACAATTGCATGGAGGTTAACCTTTTTAAACAAAAAAAAAACAAAACAAATCAACATCAAAAATACTAAAACGAGCTGTCATAAATTAACATTAAATTTCAAAAAAAAAACTAAACACAAACTGACAGCTTTATTCAAAACCTAAAATTTACAATTTTGAATGTCAACGAAAGCAATTATTATTTTATAAAAAAAAAATGTTTGTCTTCAGTATAAAATTTGAACAAAATGTTACCTTAATTCACATGATCACACTTAAGTTTCTGAAACCATAACTGGAACCTGGAACTGAGGGCTCCACTCTCTCTGCATCACGAAAACCTCCATCTCCAAACTGCCAAAAGCCTTGGATAAAAGCAGGAACAAAAAAAAACGAGGATGTCCTCCAATCCTCACTCAAAACATTAATAATTGAAGCATTTACTGCCACAAAACCAATAACAAACTGCTACATATTCTTCATAACAAAAGACGAAAACAGAATACTTTACAAATTCGACGTGAATTTGGTCATAACGCTGAACCGCTCTTGAAAGCTGCTACAACGAGAGTGACGAAATTATCTATTAAAATTGATCGCATAACTTGAACATAAACAAACAACGGAAATAAAAACGTATATATCTTTTTGCGACGCATAAACTTGAAAAGAATTTGCCGAGGAAGTTAAAATAAATAAACAACTCTAAAATGGTTTATTTCAACTTGGCCGACCTAAGAAATAAATGAAAAGATATTTGGGTTTAAATACGTATGAAATATTTTTAGATCTATCAAAAATATATAAGGTGATTTTAATATTTGGCATACGAGGGGACTTCAATATACTTCAAAGAATCAATGAAATTGAAAATGCTACAATACTGATTAAACTTATAAAAACTGAACTTGTTTGTAAATTGTTTACTAGCAATTAATTTCAAATTTTTAATATGTCGTTACTACCGCAGAATAATTAACATCTTCTAAGATACAGCACTTTGCTGTATCTTTGTTTGCAGGTTGATAGCGAATTTCCTTCAATATTCAAGCAAAACACTATTTATTTAATTTAAAACCATGCACATGCTAATGTTTAATAGGGTGATCCTTATATGGTAAATTTGATTTCTTTTTCTTACTTACCTTCTTCGGTGGCATTTTTCGATGGTGGTGGCTATGTTCAGTTGAAGTGGTTGGAGGCACTATTGGACTCGAATTTCTCGAAGCCGAGAATTTCTTTCTCTTCTTCTTTAGTAACGCTAAACCTTGGGCGATCCCGTGTAACTCTTTGTCAGGCCGATCCGGAACGTCCAAACTTGGATTCGAATCCGAAAAACTAGCGGACCTATAGAAAAAAATTGCATTAAGTGTATTGTATTTGAGAAATCAGAAATGAGTTGAATTTATTTGTAATGTACTGAAAGCAGGCAAGTAAGGTAATTTAAAAATATAGATAATTGTTACTTGTAATAAAGATAGACAAATTAAAATACCGCATCGTGCTATTCTACAGGGAACTAAAAAAGTTACTCATGACACCGATATTTACTATAAATATAAATTACTATAATTATTAAGAGATATTTAAATACAAAAGTTAAAAATTAAGAGGTAGAGAAAGTTCTTGGTAAGTATGGGCTATACCAGAATATACCATTACAAAATATTGGCCATGGAAGCCTACTCTTCTCTTTACTTTAGTAATTATATAATTCTAAAAATTATTATCTTGCTTCCAGCTTGTGCTACAAATAAATTACTGCTTCATCTCCACAACAATGCTGAGTGTGTCAAAGGTACAAATGAGAGTATAATGAAAAAAGGAACTACAGGCACAAAATCACAAAGGTTTATAAGTCTGATGCAAGCCACAAATGTTACTGATGATGTATGATCCAATACCTCGAAACGTTTCACGCCACCTCAGAGGTAATGCTTGCAAAAAACATTCTCTATAGTAAGAGTGAATAATATACAGTGTGTTTGATGTTGTTGCTATGGGTCATAAAGCTAACAAGTTTTTAATTTTTATTTCCGTGAAAAAAGTGATAATTTTTATTGGGGTTTTATTATGAGGTAAAATTTTTGATGGTTTAAAAATTGGATATAAATGTGGGTAAACAATTTTTTTTTCAAGTTTATAGTGTAATTTTTATTGGTTTTTATCACAAATATACATAGTGAGGTACCAAAGTAATGGATACATTCATTTTATACAATATTATGAATACAAATGGAAAATCCTGAAACAGCTCAATTTTCATATATGAAAATACACTTTCCCAATTACAGTATCCAAATGTATCTTGAACTCTCTAGGGGTAGTAGTTCTTCTTCTTCTAGTTCCATGACCGTTATCGATCGTTGGATATCATGTTGGCTACCATATTCGCTATCGTGACTTTATTGACAGCAGCTCTAAATAACGATGTAGTTGATTTTCCATACCATTGCCTTAGATTTTTCAGCCATGATGTTCTTCTTCTACCAGGACCACGATTACCTTGGATCTTTCCCTGAATGACCAGATGTAAAAGATCATATTTTTCAGGGTGTCTCATAATATGACCGAAGTATTCCAGCTTGCGTTTCTTTATTATATTGACCAGTTGTGTTGTTTGGTTCAGCCGTCTAAGGACCTCCTCATTTCTAACTCTGTCGACCCAGCTTATTTTCAGTAGTCGTCTGTATACCCACATCTCAAAGGCTGTCAAGCGTTTAAGCATAGCCTCAGTTAGGGTCCACGCTTCTACTCCATACAGCAGGACAGGAAAGATGTAGCAAGATATCATACGAACTCTAAGGTCAATGCTAAGATCGTGACTGCAAAGTACGTTTCTCATTTTTACAAAGGCAGCTCGGGCTTGTTCTATTCGGCTTTTAATTTCTGTGGTTGGATCCCAGCTCTCATTGATATTACTGCCGAGATACACGAGTTTCTCTACTCTGTCCAGTGTGGCATCTCCGACTTTTATATCGTCATCATGTATATAATTTTGTTTGCTAACTATCATATATTTAGTTTTCTTAACGTTGAGTTTTAATCCATACTGATCACAAGTCTGTTTTATTTTGTTCATTAGATTTTGAAGGTCTTCTCCGCAATTGGCAAGGACTAAGGTATCGTCGGCATATCTAATATTGTTGACGGTTACTCCATTCACAATAATACCTTCGGTTGTCTCCATTAAGGCTTCCTTAAATATTTCCTCCGAATATAAGTTAAAAAGTAAAGGCGACAATATACAGCCTTGTCTCACTCCTCTTTTTATATTTATTTCATCCGACAGTTCTTGTTCAACCTTTATTCTTGCCACTTGATGCCAGTATAGATTTGTAATTATTCGTAGATCTTTATCGTCCAATCCAGCTGTTTCCAATATTTCTAGCATTTTGTTATGTCGGACTTTGTCAAAAGCTTTTTCAAAATCAATTGCACAAATATACATATTTTGATTTATATCTCTGCATCTCTGTACTAGCACCTGTATACTAAACAAGGCTTCTCTTGTACCCAAGCCACTCCTAAACCCAAATTGAGTATTGCTAATTCTGTCCTCTAACAGCGTGTAAATTCTGCTGTGTATTACTCGCAGAAAGATTTTCAAAACGTAACTCATCAGACTTATAGTCCGATAATCACTGCATTTCTTTGGACGATGTTTCTTAGGTATTGTGACAAATGTCGACTTTAACCAATCAGTTGGTAATATCCCAGTGTCATAAATTCTGTTAAAGAGATTACACAGAGCTTTAATTTCATTTTCTCCCAAAAACTTTAGTATTTCAGCACTTACTTCATCGGGGCCAAGTGCTTTTCCATTTTTTTGCCGTTTGTATTGAACGTCTTACCTCACTTTCTGTTATAGATGGACCTGATATAGCAATCGGTGTATAGTGTTCTACTCTCCCATCTTCAAATAATTCAGAAATGTAGTTTTCCCATTCTTTTAACTTTTCATTGATGTCTAATATTCTGTGTCCGTTTCTGTCTTCTAAACTTTGGGATACTTGTTTCCATTTGTTTCCAGCGACCTCTTTCAATTTCTTGTGCAGATGAAATGTATCGTGTTTCTTTTCATATTGTTGAATTTCATACATTCTTTACTATGAAATTGTGTTTTCGCGTGTCTTATCTTCTGCCTGATTATTGCGTGGATCCTCTTGTATTCGTTTTTATTTTTATTTCTGACTTCTCTTCTTTGATCCATAAGTCTCAGTATTTCTTCTGTCATCCACCCTTGTTTTTTTCTTGCTTTTAGCGCACTCAATTGCGCACTCTTGCTTTTAGCGGGTAGTAGTTAGCACTGAAAAATTTTTAAATAAAAAGGGGTAACGTGTGATACAGCATTTAAAAGGGTTTTCAATGCCCTATTCAGCAATGTAAATATTTTTTTTTCCATGCAGAGATAGTCAAGGAATAGTACATTGTTTACCGGGTAGGAAAAGCTTAACATTCCTGGACGACTGTGAAGATTGCTAAGTCGAGGCGCAAGCCGAGACTTAGCAACACAGAGTCCAGGAATGTGGCTTTTCCTACGAGGTAAACATACTTATTTTCCGCAAATCGTTTAAAATTCGACAGATATTGATTGATTTAAAAAAAACGCCATAATTTTATTCCCAAATAAATGGTGCTTTGAAATTCCTAATAAAATTACTTGGGTTACTATGGAAACGTATTGAGGTTGAATTGTCATTTATGTAGAACACTAACAACTGTACGGAAATATCATTTCCTTACAGTAAGGAAGTCCTGACTTTTTCTTCAAGAAATTTTGACAGGAATGTCAAAATTTCCTGGCGACTTGCGGAAAAGTTATTTTACTTTATTTCATCAAAAAGCCATCGAGTAGAATATCTGTCACGTTTGACTCGTATATCAGTTATTTTGTTGTCAAAACAGTAACATGGGATCTTTTAGTTTATTTTGTCTAGACATATGCTCACAATTTAGTCTAAATCATATGCTCAAAATGATTTCCGTTCATCTTTTCACAGAAACATAGACGGTGTTGAAAATCGTCAATAATATTTTGCAACATCCCTGCGATAATTTTATTAATATCTTGCCTTATGTGGTGCTTTAAATCATCAATATAGGTTGGTTTTTTCATGTAGATTTTTGTTTTGAAATAGCTTTGTAAGAAATAATCCAATAGAGCCAGATCGGAAGAACGCGATGGCCATTCAATTTCGCCACATCTACCGATCCATCGAAAGTTTGATCAAGAAATGATCGTACTCCTGCTGCATAATGCGGTGGAGCTCCATCTTGTTGAAACCATATGTTTCTATTAATTTCTGAGGGGTTAACAGTATCTGGGAAGCGTTGTTGTAAATTAATTTTGTAGAAAGTTCAAATAACACAGCCCAGTTACTGTACACTCAAAGAAGTATGGTCCAACTATTCTGTTATTAAGTATGAGAGCTCAAACGTTTACTTTCCCAGGACACTGAGTGTGATCTTCCCTCATCCAGTGCGGATTTTGCGTACTCCAATATCGACAATTTTGTTTGTTGACTGTTCCATGTAGGGTAAATGCTGCCTCATCTGAAAAAAGAATATTTTTGGGAAACATCGGATTTCGTTGGCGCCTATTCGTAATTACTTCATACAATTGTAATCTATGATCTGGATCATCTTGATGTAGTTCCTGCAGTAGTGAAATTTTATACGAATGGTATTTCAAAATTCTCAATACAAAAGTTTTACTTATCTCATTATCACCAGCCAATTCTCTTGTTGGTTTATGTGGATTTTCCTCAACAGTTAACACATGTTACATCCAATTTCTTTGGATCATTCAATTTTGATCTGCTAGGTTTGGTAAGATATTTGACAGTTCCAGTAGACTGGGAAATGTGAAGGTTAGCATAATTCTCATTAAATAATCTGCGTACCTCAGAATGCGTTCTTGTTTTATCATTCACTCCAATCAATAATAATATTTCAATTCTCTGAAATTCAATTAAGCTCATTTTAAAATAATTTAAAAATTTCTACTAAAACTATTTTCACTTCTGGTGATATTCCATTTCACTTGAGATTAATTTTTAACCATGATGATATTGAAATTCTTAGAAGGCATAAAAAAGATATTTAACGGTACTTCTAGGGGTAAGAGACCTGCGCTACATACCTACATAATTTGTATATTATCAAACAGTTCAGAACAAGCTATTACCAAATTCGGTCGCAAAATCTCGTAAGCTAACCTCGCTAGCTCGCAAATACTCACTTCGTTTATTAATATATTATATATATATATATATATATATATATACTGTCTACTCCATGTGTCCATATGATGAAAGTATCGTCCACATATCTAAGCCATAGTTTGGGTTTATATTCTGCTGTTCTTATTGCCCGTTCCTCTATATCTTGCATAAAAAGATTTGCTATCACGGGAGATAGCGGTGAACCCATCGGTGCCCCTTCAACTTGTTTGTACCGTTGATCACCATATATAAAATATGTGTTGTTTAAGCAGTGTCTCGTCAAATTTAGGGTATCTTGCGGTACTGGGTATTTTCTGCTTATAATTTCCAAGGATTCATTGATGGGAACGTTGGTGAAAAGTGAAACAACATCGAAACTTACTAACAAGTGTCCCTGCCCAAGAGTAACATCTTTTATACGCTCGATGAAGTGGCCTGCATTCTTAACGTAGGAATCAGCTTCTTCTGCGTAAGGCTGTAGCTTTTCAGCCAGGAACCTTGCCAGTGGTTGTAACGGTGATCCGATGGAGCTCACTATTGGTCGTAGTGGTAATCCATCCTTGTGAACTTTTGGTAGACCGTACAGTTTTGGACATCTCGATGATTTTTCCCGTGGAAATAAGTTGAAAATGATGTTCTTTATTAATATTAGATGTTTGTATTTTTGCTTTTGTTGTTTTTTCTAGATATGTTGTCGGGTCAGTCGATATCTTCTCGTATGATGGATCGTCTAGAATATCTTTCATCTTTTGATCGTAGTCTATGCCATTCATAACCACCGTAGCATTGCCTTTATCAGCTGGAAGTACAATGATTTCTTTATTTTTGCGAAGTGAATTTAATGCCCCTTTTTCCTCGTGTGTTAAGTTTCGTTTTGGCGGTTTAGCTGTTCGTAATATGCGTGACACGTCTTGGCGTATAGTCTCGGCCGTGTCGGATGGTATATTGGTTATTGAACTTTCCACTTCGCATATAATATTTTCAATCGGTATGCGTGCAGGAGCTACTGCGAAATTAAAACCTTTCGAAAGAACACTCTTTGTGGCTTCATCTAGTGGGAAGTTCGAAAAATTATAAACCAGTTTACAGGTATCTTGTTGTGGCGTTTCTCTCGGTTGTTGTTCTAATGATAATTTCTCGAACTTCTTAATTTGTTTTGTTTTTGTTAAGTCGGCGTTTGTCTCTGCTCGAAAGTTGCTGAGCGTATCTAATATGTTCCATAGTACCGGATGTAATGTGTTGCCAAGAATCAGGTGAAGTTTTAATAATCTCGAGGTTATCTGATCGATTTCTCGTCTGGTGTCATGGATGGATTCTCTAATCAGTGCTAAACTAGCCCGTCTTAGGATGTTTTTGGTTTTCTGGTTCTTTTTGTGAAAACTTAGTTTCATGCTTTTAGGAATTACCTTTTCGTCCCTACACCGTTCTAAAAAAGTAAGATTGCATAGCAGTGTACTTCTTTTTGATCTCATTTTCTCGAATCTTCGGATATCTGGTAGAATTTCCTCCCCGTGAAGGTTAATTATGTTAGTTTTGATATTTCCGCGGGAGCTGTATGTTATATCAATGGTGTTCCGGGTTTGACTCCGCGTTAAATGTTGTTGGTTTTGATAAAAACCATTTTGACGACGTTTCGGCAAGATCTCACTTGCCATTTTCAAGTCTCTCTGGATGGTCTGCTTCTTGTCGATGTTCGAGTGGAAGTGACGCTACGGGTGTTAGGCAGCTGGCTTTTGTAGTTACTGTGCGTTGCGCGCGCTCTTGTAATTGGTCCAGTGCGCAGGTCAGTGGGCGGGGTCTTGGTCGATTCCGTTCTTGCGTTATTCTTCGGGATAATTGGTTTCCATGTTTTTGGCAATCTTTGGGCATCGTCTCGAGAATTTAAATTATTTTCTTGTTTTTCTATTTCGATGGCTTCTCTGATAATTCGTTTCCTCTTGTTTTCGACATTCGCTAACATTACCGTATGTTTGAGGTCAATTTTGTGTCCTGTAGCTAAAGAATGCTGGGCTAGGGATGACGTCGTTTCTTTTCGTTCGATGGCATTGCGATGTTCTTCTTGTCTTACTTGGATCCTTCTATTTGTCTGTCCAATATAGGCTCTATCGCATTCTCCACAGGGAATTTTGTATACTCCTTGGTTTTCTAGGGGAATCTTTGTCTTGGCAGATGGTAATATGTTTGCGATTTTTCTGTCGGTGTTGAAGACAGTCTCTATTTTGTGTTTTCTCAGGACCCTGCTTATCTTCTCTGTTGTGCCTTTAATATACGGTAGAGTGGTTTTGGCAATCGGTTTTTCGTCTTCTTTTATTTCTTTTGTTGTTTATTGTGGTCTTCGTGCCTTTTCGATTCTGTGTGTGGAAAAGCCGTTGTTTTTTAACGCTTTTGTAACTTTCTGCATTTCTTCTTTCTTGTGTTCTTCGTCTGTTAGTCGTTCAGATCTTATAGTCAGAGTTTTTATGACTGAATTCAATTGTGCAGGATGGTGGTGTGAATCTGCATGTAGGTATCTGTCAGTGTGAGTTGGTTTTCGATACACTGTATATCCAATGTTGCCGTTTTCTTTCTTTATTATTAAGACGTCTAGGAAAGGTAGTTGTTGATTACTTTCTAATTCCATCGTAAACTTGATCTTGGGATGGATACTGTTAATGTATTCTAGAAATGCAGTAAGTTTGTCTACTCCATGTGTCCATATGATGAAAGTGTCGTCCACATATCTAAGCCATAGTTTGGGTTTATATTCTGCTGTTCTTATTGCCCGTTCCTCTATGTCTTGCATAAAAAGATTTGCTATCACGGGAGATAGCGGTGAACCCATCGGTGCCCCTTCAACTTGTTTGTACCGTTGATCACCATATATAAAATATGTGTTGTTTAAGCAGTGTCTCGTCAAATTTAGGGTATCTTGCGGTACTGGGTATTTTCTGCTTATAATTTCCAAGGATTCATTGATGGGAACGTTGGTGAAAAGTGAAACAACATCGAAACTTACTAACAAGTGTCCCGGCCCAAGAGTAACATCTTTTATACGCTCGATGAAGTGGCCTGCATTCTTAACGTAGGAATCAGCTTCTTCTGCGTAAGGCTGTAGCTTTTCAGCCAGGAACCTTGCCAGTGGTTGTAACGGTGATCCGATGGAGCTCACTATTGGTCGTAGTGGTAATCCATCCTTGTGAACTTTTGGTAGACCGTACAGTTTTGGACATCTCGATGATTTTTCCCGTGGAATAAGTTGAAAATGAAGAACATCAAAATAATTTAAATTCTCGAGACGATGCCCAAAGATTGCCAAAAACATGGAAACCAATTATCCCGAAGAATAACGCAAGAACGGAATCGACCAAGACCCCGCCCACTGACCTGCGCACTGGACCAATTACAAGAGCGCGCGCAACGCACAGTAACTACAAAAGCCAGCTGCTTAACACCCGTAGCGTCACTTCCACTCGAACATCGACAAGAAGCAGACCATCCAGAGAGACTTGAAAATGGCAAGTGAGATCTTGCCGAAACGTCGTCAAAATGGTTTTTATCAAAACCAACAACATTTAACGCGGAGTCAAACCCGGAACACCAATGATAATATATATATATATATATAATATATTAATAAACGAAGTGAGTATTTGCGAGCTAGCGAGGTTAGCTTACGAGATTTTGCGACCGAATTTGGTAATAGCTTGTTCTGAACTGTTTGATAATATACAAATTATGTAGGTATGTAGCGCAGGTCTCTTACCCCTAGAAGTACCGTTAAATATCTTTTTTATGCCTTCTAAGAATTTCAATATCATCATGGTTAAAAATTAATCTCAAGTGAAATGGAATATCACCAGAAGTGAAAATAGTTTTAGTAGAAATTTTTAAATTATTTTAAAATGAGCTTAATTGAATTTCAGAGAATTGAAATATTATTATTGATTGGAGTGAATGATAAAACAAGAACGCATTCTGAGGTACGCAGATTATTTAATGAGAATTATGCTAACCTTCACATTTCCCAGTCTACTGGAACTGCCAAATATCTTACCAAACCTAGCAGATCAAAATTGAATGATCCAAAGAAATTGGATGTAACATGTGTTAACTGTTGAGGAAAATCCACATAAACCAACAAGAGAATTGGCTGGTGATAATGACATAAGTAAAACTTTTGTATTGAGAATTTTGAAATACCATTCGTATAAAATTTCACTACTGCAGGAACTACATCAAGATGATCCAGATCATAGATTACAATTGTATGAAGTAATTACGAATAGGCGCCAACGAAATCCGATGTTTCCCAAAAATATTCTTTTTTCAGATGAGGCAGCATTTACCCTACATGGAACAGTCAACAAACAAAATTGTCGATATTGGAGTACGCAAAATCCGCACTGGATGAGGGAAGATCACACTCAGTGTCCTGGGAAAGTAAACGTTTGAGCTCTCATACTTAATAACAGAATAGTTGGACCATACTTCTTTGAGTGTACAGTAACTGGGCTGTGTTATTTGAACTTTCTACAAAATTAATTTACAACAACGCTTCCCAGATACTGTTAACCCCTCAGAAATTAATAGAAACATATGGTTTCAACAAGATGGAGCTCCACCGCATTAGGCAGCAGGAGTACGATCATTTCTTGATCAAACTTTCGATGGATCGGTAGATGTGGCGAAATTGAATGGCCATCGCGTTCTTCCGATCTGGCTCTATTGGATTATTTCTTACAAAGCTATTTCAAAACAAAAATCTACATGAAAATATATATATATATATATATATATATATATATATATATATATTATTATCTTATTATATATATATATATTATATATATATATATATATAATATACATATATATACATATATAAGTATATATATATATATATATATATAATATACATATATATACATATATAAGTATATATATATATATATATATATATATATATATATATATATATATATATATATACACATATTTGTAACCAAGTAGTTACACTCGCATCACATTATTATTCATAAAGATTATCAAGCCAATCATTTATAGTAATCTTAAAACCTAAAACCTATCTCTTCTTCATGTACCGTATCCTTTAAAAACGTTGGTTACCATCATAACTATTGTAATCTTGTTCACTGCCACCCTAACCTAACCTAAAACCTATAGTTTTCTAAAACCACAGTTAGAGTTTTCATACAAACAGTTTATTTATTCAAATCAGCAGTGTTGCTAGTAGTTCGCTTTAAACATAGAAACGACATTCCGCTAAGCAATTGTACTTGTAACTATATGTAATAGTGAAAATAGCCTCAGTGAAAAGTGAAGTATAGCATATCACAGTGTTGTCAGACAGATTTCAGAAATTGCTAATTAATCTTAGCATTAAATATAAGTTAGTGTTTAATTTGTTTTTCATTCCAGTTCCAGGCTGGTGGTCCTTCATCCTTCTATTCTTTAAATAAGTTAATATTCAATCAACTTCAAATTATTAAGGAGGTCTAGCGAACGAATATTAATTTTAAATAAGAATAATCTTGTTGCGATATTTAAATGTCATAAAAAGATCCGATTGTACTTTTTTGACAACAAAACAACAAGTAGACCAGTCAATCGCAAAAGATATTGTAATAATAATGTCATTGGGAAAGTGTTGTTCATATATAAAAATTGACCTGTTTCAGGATTTTCCATTTGTATTCCACTGTATATATTTCTGAGAAATTTAAAAACAAAAATTTAGTTCTCAAAATATCAATTTGGAGTATTTAAAATACGATCGAGATTATATTAAAAGTGACACATGTCAGTCAGACTGTAACTAGAATAAGTCAGTACAGTCCACTTGTTTTTGTTTATGATTATGGTATTGTAATGGCAGTTGGCAATCAACATTCTTATTATTAAATGTATTCAATAAATATTCTTTGTTTTATTGCTTCGAATCCAGTAATCACTTCAAAAAGAAGTTATGTAAAACTGCCCAATGTTTAGGAATTTTTCATCTAGAATTTGCAACGTACTATACTAGTTTAATATTTCATAAATATATAATTCTCCATAATATACATAAGTTTTTAATCCAAATACGGTCAGCTACAACCAATTCAGCACTAATATGTGGTCCAATTAATATTTCAATCTAGTTTTTAACGAGCTGCCACCAAATTTTATATTTTAATTTAAAACTATCGTAGATAGAAGCTCCGGATTTTACGTGATGGTTGGGATAACCGAATTAACCTAAAATTGTGATATTTTATATATCCCAGATTTATGTCAGCAGAAATGTCAATCAGTTTTCCATTTAGAAACATACGAGGATCTACTATTAGTTGTTTAATGAAAATGTGTGTTGCTAGTCAAAATGTCAGAGTTATGTGAATGTCTTAAATGTATATGTTACGAAAAAAGTCAAAACTTACAAAATAGATATCAAACTCTTAGCTTCATGACCAAACAACAAGTGTTACTAGAAGTAAACTAGGAAATATAATTAATTTAGCACTTTTTGATAATAGAACATAATACAAACTGTTTTAATTATTTTCACAGATATTTTAGTCTCTTTTAGTTTAACTGAAACATTAGCTTTCTCACAGAAATAATAATTTAAAATTATTAATTTATATTGTTTTGAAACTATTTTCTTGTGGCATTTTAAAGTAATTACTATTTAAATGGGAACAACCCACAATTAAAGGTTAAAGTACGTTTATTGACGTTTCAATTTCCACTTCGGAAATCGTTCTCCGTATAATAATTTATACGACACAACCCTGTATTTAATAAAGATCTCCTTACTCAAAGTTTCCTTTCTTTAAGTAGCTGCTACGTAAAACGCAGAATATGTCAATACTAGAACAATAGAATGTCTTCTAATTCGGCTCCTCCAAGAACACAACCTCATCCCTTATTTAGAGTCGATAAAAGTCTTCTCCGCCCAAAAGGCAGCATCAATTCAAACTACCAAACTCCTCGACATAGCCAACATCACGGCAAAACTCCGAAAAGTCACAAAAAACGACCACATCCGAATCATCGCTCGTCTACCTAAATCCCAAAATCCACAACCCAATTCAAACAATTCGTCAATCTTCCACCTAGTCATAGCCGGCGTGGCAAAAACCCTCTCCCAAAAAATCATCAAGGATAATTGATCCGAAAACAATTTTCCATACACCAAAGTGGTTCGAATAATTGCCCGCTCCACCAACCAACCTACCTCAGAGTATTCACTAACTCTGAAATAAAGTTCGCTGAAGCGCTCTCGAACGGTATTTCGATCGAGGGTGAACGGTTGACCTGTGAAATACCACAATCAAGCAATTCCGTGCCCATTCGATCGAAATATTGCTCGAAATGCTGCAAAAGCGGACATTTCAACACAGAATGCCCCGAAAAATCAATCATTTGCTCGTATTGCGGGCTCAGCCACCGGTCCTCTGCCTGCCCCACGATATCTGCTCCCAAATGTCCTAACTGTAACGGTCCTCACCCCGCATTCTCACCACGATCTCCTCACCGTAGCGCTCATCCCGCTAACTACAACCAAACCCAATCAGTATACACAGAGAAACAAATCCCTTCCTATGACCTATCCTCCGATATGAAATCCCTAATCCATTTCACATCCATCCTCCTATTCAACGTCTTCCCTGAAAAGAGAAGCGCAATAATCCTATTCCTGAACCAAATTTCCAATGCAATGTATGGATGTGCCATAGCCACTTCATGCACAAATAACCTCATAAATCAAATCTTTACCCACCTACACATCTAAAAACACATCATACACATCATCACACACACACACACACACACACACACACACACACACACACACACACACACACACACACACACACATGCACTCAACACAACATCCACCCTATACACACTTTACCTCCACCGCTCACGATCTTAATTAATAAACACCTAAATCCCATACCACAATCCAACCAGTAAACACACAATTCCAACCAGTAAACACACAAAAACTCCACAAACATCTTACACATCACCTACACTGTGAGCACCGCACACACTCCTTAAGAGTCGATTAAATATTCACAAGGACAGGGATAGATTGGTTTTCTGTGGTTTCCCAATCTCATTGCACAATGATACCTGATTTTAGGCGAGGATATAGCCACAGCTATCCTCCACGCGTTTTCCAAGATACAAAAAATGGCCAACAATCTGAGTAGAGTATGGGTCGCTTGGGGCACCCCCCTCCACTCCCACTCTGACGTCACACGGTTGCAAATGCCAAACGGCTTAACGTAGGATGACGTACGAGGGCTCGTTGGAAAGGGGATGAAAAATGGGGTTGAATGCAGTATGTGCCATGCGCATCGGAGCATGCCAAAAGGTCATTAGTGGGTATCTTTGTTTCTATTGGTCCGATCGTGACGTACGAGGGCTCGTTGGAAAGGGGATGAAAAATGGAGATGAATGAAATATGTACCGTGCGCATCGGAGCATGCCAAAAGGACATTATGGGGTATCTTCGTTTCTATTGGTCCGATTGTGACGTACGAGGGCTCGATGGAAAGGGGATGAAAAATGGGGTTGAACGCAGTATGTGCCGTGCGCATCAAAGCATGCCGAAAGGGCATTATGGGGTATCTTCGTTTCTATTGGTCCGATCGTGACGTACGAGGGCTCGTTGGAAAGGAGATGCAAAATGGGGTTGAATGAAATATGTACCGTGCGCATCGGAGCATGCCATTCAACCCCATTTTTCATCCCCTTTCCAACGAGTCCTCGTACGTCATCCTACGTTAAGCCGTTTGGCATTTGCAACCGTGTGACGTCAGAGTGGAAGTGGAGGGGGGTGCCCCAAGCGACCCATACTCTACTAATCTGAAAGAAATCGTTTTTTTTTCCACTGAACTTGTACTTCGTGACAGGTTTGGTTCACTAGGCTAACTCTTCCGGAAGATCCGTTTTCCACCTCTTCCCTTCTTCTTGTTTTCGGTATCCCTTCCTATCCCTCTTCCGAAACACTTCTTTAGCGGCGGCGCCCCTAGTCTTGGGAATCCGAGGTCGTATGACCGAAAACCAGCATTCAAACCAAACAAGCATAAGCACCCAAATAAATAAACCCATCCTTGAAGAAGCATAGAGCTTAAAACAAGGTAAAAACGAGATGACTTGATGAATATGTAAAAATTTCGAACGATAACTGTTGCAGTTTTGCAACTTTTCAGAAACTAAGAAAAGAATATTAAAGGGAAATTATTTCTAATTCGTATCAAGCCACTCCATCGAGCGCCTACTCGATGTCCGTAGTACAAATCAGAGGAGAAGAAAAATCACCATTTGCTTTAAGAGTTAAGCGTTGGCGCTAGTTGTCGCCCTCGTTTAGACTTCCGAGTTGAGGAGATCGAATGTATCCCCGAAAATCGACATCTACTTTATCTTGCTCCTAATTGCCGGAGGAGGCAGTGTGCTCTACGCTAGGGGTAACTTCTGATTTCATCCCACGTGGGGTAAAGATATTAAGATTTTATTATACTTTTTTAAAATTAATACATTATTATACAATTATTCGTTGAGACTTTAAAACTGTTTTTACTGAACTATGTTACAAAATTTGGCGAGTTTTAAATATTCTAGCCGTTTAAGAATATTTTGCGTCCATTTACAAATTATTAACTTTATCATTATTTTTGTTATGTTTTAGATTATTTGAATAAAATTTGAGTTTTCAGAAAAAATCATCTCTTCGTACTTTTATGGTTTAGTAGAAAAAGCGTGACATAAAAACAGCAAAATAAATCAAAGCTTAAAATGCAAAAGTGTGGGTAACTGTAAGAGAAGAAAACAGTGCATATCCTAATATAAGTGCGTATCTCAAAATCAAATTTTTGAGCGTGTTTTTGTTTTTATAAATAATTTTAAGGAGTATTTTGCTATTAACTTATTTACTCTAGTCTACTTCTTATATTTCATCTGATTGCTCTATCTTGTCTTGAAAAATATTGACCAAGATGGTTTTATATTACAAATAATTAATTATTTGTAAAGGTTCTGTCAATTGTAAATTGTGTTTTTTTATAAGAAGGCTGTTTTATGTAACAAGACCCTTAAAAAATGCATAACCAATAACTGGTAGTAAAGTGTTAATATGTACTATGATATGAAGATAAAAATAAATCACATAAAAATCTTTGTTTTTGTTTTTACTTGTCACATATTTCCGTCAAATCCGCGTTATAAATCATAAGAGTGATTCTATTAAAATTTTTTAAAAAATACTTTATAAAAGGTATGTAATTAAAATACCCTGTCGGGCTACATCAAAGAACATTTTCGGACTAAAAAGTCCATCATCAGTGTAATATTACATGGAATAAGTATTACCACTTTAGTGAAAGCAAACATAAAGTTTAATTTTGACTAAGTTTCAAAAAAGCAATATGGTTAAATACTTATTAGGTATATATGAGTGAAGCTATTAAATATCTGGGTAAAAACCCTTAAAAAGTTTGTTTTTTTTACATTATTGTAAAAAATTGTTGTAATCTTGAAGTTTTTAACAGATATCTTGCATAAAATTAGTATTGTTTATAATTACATTTGGGTGTCTCAAGCAGTGGCTACAATTTGTTTCATTTGTTGTTGTCTGTACAAATTATGTAAGTTATACAATAATTTTACTAATTGAAAATTGTATTGTTCTGTTTTTTTTATTATATTTGTTTTTGTTTTATACTTTTTGTACTTTTTGTACAAAATTGTTCAATAATTTTCAGTGACAATAAAGCATATTTGATGTATAATTGTATAATTGAATATGCTGAGAAATTTTAAATTTATTGTTTCTTATAACAGTAGCAAACATCAATATGTTGAGGTTAAAGTGTGGTATACCCTGAAACTCTTGTTAAACCTTGTGATGAGAATATTGTATGTATGGAAAGATTTTAAAATTTTTTGAATATAAAGTAGGCTAACATCAATACATGTACCTAGTGGACAACGGCAATAGAAATATTGATAGTGTTTTTATGTTGTAAATTAATATTTGATACCTTGGAAGTAAATGGGAGATGCATGTATGATGTTGAGTTATTAACTGACAAATACAGACGGTTGAACTGTTTAAAAAACGAAACACAAATAGTAGATGGTAGTAAGAAACAACCAATTTTTGGTAGTGATCAATTCCCGGTAGTGTTTCGTATACACAACCCACAACAGATAACCAACCTTTCACAATAAAGTTTGATATAGATCTGGTAATCGAAAAAGAAACCAGGAGAATGGAGTCTAGGCTTGATATCTTCATTGCACAAAAAGGAAAACCAACTGGAATGTGATGAGGATCGAGGACTAACACTTCTGGAAAATTTTATAAAACATTTTGTATGCTGGATTTAAGTTCTACACCAAAGCTTGTCTGGAAGAATATTAACCAGATCATTTGACCTACAAATCTTTACAAAGGTGGATCTTTACATTTTTGCACTCAGTGAAGTAAGTAGAGGAAGTAAGGGATTAAATGAGGGATTGAATGATCAAATACATGATTCTTCGTATCTAGTTAAAGTTAAATATGATTTTGATAATCTTCACCGAAGATTAGAGGCTGGTAATGAATAGAATTAGTTTATTCATTATAGCATTGAAAAAGTTTATAAGGAAATAATTGTCATAGTACACTTTGTTTTAATTATCACATAACTCATAAGCCTTACTACACATGCAAACTTGTAAATTGAACCATCTTAGTACTTAGTACATGACAAGAAAAGACAGAGCAACTCCATTCAACTACATTTATGTAACTAAAACGTTCGTTACCTGTTATCGTCAGACGCAGGGCTATTACTGTGACTGTGCGAATGAGTTGTGCCATTATCTGGACAACTATTGCACACAGAGTCTTCCGAACGGGACCGGCCGATAAGTCGAGACACTTTGCCAGATTTAGCTGCTTCGATTAGTGTGCCCCAGCGCCTTTTGTGCAACTGACTTCGTTTTAAATTTAGCCTAGAAATTTTATTTATTGTATACAAAAGAGAAGGTGTTAAGTGACAAAAATATGTAATTATTAAAGCTACTACTTTATTTAGGAATGTAGGAATATTTAGGAACGCAAATATAAAAGAATTATGATATATAAAACTGTAAAATCTTGGATTTTTTAATATACTTGTTCGTTATGATCTATTCATTCTTGTTACTATTTTTGTTTTAGTTCAGAAAAAATAAAACTATATCAAAATATTATAAATAATACAGCACAAAATACGAAACGCTATTTTTGCATCAATATATAATAAATTTGGTCAAATTAAATCAATAACGTATCATACCTACCACTAGGTGGTAGTGTGGTGGGGTGTAAGGTTGTGTTATAGAGGTAGTTCCTTTTATTGGAACGACCACATCGAGAGTCATAGACGGGAGATGGTTCTAGATAACTGGTCCTCATAAGACACCTAACTCTCACTTATGGCTCCTCGTGCCACACCCCGGGCAACTGCATTGGTCTGCAGGCCAAACTAAGTGAGGGTAACCAGGAGTTTTCTGACCCGGAAAACTAGTACCTGCTTAGGGTCCCTTGTCCAGGGTCACGGATGAAGACCACAACGGTATCCACGGTGAAGAAGAACATCTTCGGTACGGTGTGTATGGCGGAAATGGCACCCCATTCTTAGGGTTAGTATAAAATTAAATGTAGCGTCTGATCCAGAATGGACGGTTACAAACAGCATCTGACCCAGAATGCGTGGTGTTTTAACTGCCATTACCCCCCCCCACTTTTATCATGGCGAATAATAAAACAAAAGGAAATGGTCCCCAGGTGGGTAAGAAAATTTCTGAAACCCGCACCTCAAAGGTCTGCCTCACGGTATCTGGGGGAGGCAATAATTCGCTTTTGATTGATAAAAACAAAAACCCACACAAACAAGACGAGCACAACATAAATCAAAAAAAGCCGTCAACCTGTCAATAGGGACATACAACATTAGATCAATGTCCACAGATGAAAAAGTACATGAACTGGAAGAAGAATTAACAAACATAAAATGGAATATCATAGGCCTATCAGAAACTCGAAGAAAAGAAGAAAACCGAATACAGCTAAAATCTGGTAATCTACTATATTATAAAGGAAATGAAATGAATAGTAAATTTGGAGTAGGATTTATAATAAATAAAGCTATAAGTAAGCACGTCCAAATTATCAAAGGTATATCAGATCGTGTCGCCTATGTCATACTTAAAATAAGAAGAACATCAATTAAAATTATTCAGGTATATGCCCCCACGACAGCTTATGATGAAGAAAATATCGAACTATTTTATGAAGATATATCAAAGGCTATGGAAGTACATAAAAATCATCTTACACTAGTAATGGGAGATTTCAATGCCAAACTGGGTAAAAAACTAAACAAAAAAAAAACTAAAATATAAGATTTCGGGTATGGTCAGAGAAATGATAGAGGTGATACTTTGATGAACTATCTAGAAGAAAAGCATCTATACGCAATAAACTTCTTTTACAAAAAGAAGCCCCAACGAAAGTGGACATGGATCAGCCCTAATGGATCCACAAAAAATGAGATCGACTTCATACTGTCCACGGAACGATATATCATTAAAGATGTAACAGTTCTTAACAGATTCACAACAGGTAGCGATCACAGGATGGTCAGAGCAAATATTAGTATTGACGGTAACTATGAGATGAAAAGAAAAATAAGCAAATCAGAAATAAAGAAGGCATTGAAAGAAATGAAAAACAACGAATTGCCTGGAAAAGATGGAATAACTGCAAAGATGCTGAAATATGGTGGAAAAGTGGTAATTAATACTCTATATTCCCTTTTTAACAAGATATTAAAAGAAAAAAGAATCCCAAACAACAGAAGGAATCAGTAACAATTATCCTACACAAGAAAGGGGATAAAGCAGATATAAAAAACTACCGTCCTATAACACTCCTCAATGTAATGTATAAACTCCTAACAAAAATTTTAACCAATAGATTGACGACAAAATTCGATGGATACCAGTCGAAAGAACAAGCTGGTTTTAGAAAGGGATTCAGCACAAGTGACCATTTACTAAGTATGAAAATACTTATAGACCGAGAAAATGAATACCACATTCCTCTATATATGGCGTTCATAGATTTCGAAAAGGCTTTCGACAGTGTCGAACATTGGGCAGTGAAAAGTTCTTTGATTAACAGCCGAATTGACCACAGATATACGGAACTAATAACCAATATATATAAGGAAGCCAAAACAACAATTAAAGTATATGAAGGAACAAAATCATTACAAATAAGTAGAGGCGTGAGACAGGATGATACAATATCACCAAAACTTTTCAATCAGGCTCTTGAAGATACTTTTAAAAGATTAGAATGGAAAAAAAAGGTATAAAAATTTGTGGACAACGCTTGAACCATCTTTCATCATTGGTCGGGTATGATTAGACCAGTACTAATCGAGTAACGACGAGAAGTAGATCCACCAGGCTTGAGAATGGCAAGTGAGATCTTGCCGAAACGTCGCCAAAACAATGGTTTTCAAGAAAACGATATAAATATCGTTAATCAAAAGTTAAAGTACATAAATACAGCTATACAAACTGCAGGAAAGAAACATCTTACAAAACAACAACAGAGGGTGGTAGAATAAGGGGTGGATGACACAAGATATACTAGACTTGATGGAACAAAGAAGAAAGATGAAGAATTACCTAGACAAATACAAAGAAATAAACAAACACATAAAAAAGAGAATAAAAAAAAGCCAAAGAGGCGTGGATTAAAGAACAATGTAAAGAAATGGAAAACTATGAGAAAAAGTATGATGCGTTCAACATGCTCAAAAAAGTAAAAGAGATAACAGGAAGCATAAAGAAATACCAAATAGGTAAACTTGAAGACAAAGATGGAAATCTTATTGTAGATATAGAGAATAAAATAAAAAGATGGACAGAATACCTGAATGAATTATTTAAAGACGATAGAAACAACTTAACTCAGATAATCAATGCAATTGGGCCAGACATATCGAAAAAAGAAGTAGAATACGCAATAAGAAACGCTAAAAATGGAAAAACAAATGGACCTGATAAAATTCCTACAGAACTGTTGAAGCTTCTGAACATATTACTAAGAGGAAACGAATAAATATCTTCTGATCTTTTCAATTGTTTTCTCTTTCTTTTACCTTCGGCTAACTTTAGCCAAAGATAAAGTGGTTATTTAAAGATAGAATAAAAAATAAAAATTATAAATATTTATTAAAGTATGTAAGTGGGTAGATGATATTTTAAAATTAACATTATTTACCACACATTTTCGGTACACAAGTTTAAGACTATTTCTATACTATAATCCACCGTTTTTGATATTGAGTTGAATTTGAGGTTATATTTACTCCAAGCAATACCAAAAACAAAGTTTCTAAGCTTTAAGCTAGCTTCGTCCCTAAAATTCATCACTAAACTTTCCTTTCATACTGCAATGTAAAAAAGCAATGTAAGTTTTATTAAATGTCCAAATTGGAACTATTGTGTAGTAGCAATACTTCGCCATTATTTCTTACTTTGTATTCTGTGCTTTCTATTTGTTACAATAGTCTAAGGCAAAGATAAATTATACGAATAATATTAATAAAATAATTCACATACATAACCATTTGTAAAATATTATATTTGATATATTTGAATAAAAAACGAGCTAAACACACTCAAAAATTTTGTAAAATATAGTGATATAGTCAAAGCAGTTTTACCTTGTTTGTAAACATCGCTACAAAAGCTAACATCAATTACACAATACAATACACTCACCTCTTATGATGATTACCGTTGCCTTCATTAATACTTCCTTGAGAGGAAGAAACGGTACTGCCGTGAAGATGTAACTTTCTCTGAGTTGGAGTGAAGATTCCTGATAAAGTTGATCCAAAGAAGTCGTGGTGATGCGCATCACCTTGGTGATGTTGTTGAAGTGAAGCTATGAATTCGGCAACTGGAGGAAGAGAGCCAGTGGTTGAAGGTTGAGGAGCTATGTTAAAGCCCTTCATAAGGCGACGTTCCTTCTGCCTGTTCTTCTTACCCCCCGTTCCTAGAACGAGTACATGACTACTTTAAAGACACAAGGGTTATCAAAAACTTGTATTGGAACTAGTCAGCTTACATAAAAGTCTGCCCTAGCTCCACTTTTTAGATTGTAACTTCAAATTGAAGTGCGATTGCAAAATTTGCAAAACTTGGCTTCTGCTGCACTTAGAACCTTAATTTTTTTAAACTAGGGTAGTTCAACAAAATATTACTGCCGTCCTAACATGAAAATGTTAATTTCCCCAAAAAAGACAAAATGGTTGTAGCGTTATAACTGCTACATTGCCTGCTTTCTTTCTTATGTTAACATATTTCGTTAATTATATTCTCTAATTTCCGTATCTTCTGTCATAATTCATATTCTTCTATATCCTCCATTGTATCTCTTATTTTTCTATAGATTTTCTCGGATATAGATTGTATCAGAATTATGTCGGTACTTAATTGATTCATTATTCTCTTTTCATTTTTACTGGTATTTCGTATAAAAACCAGTTGGCGTCCAAATCTATCTTCTTTATATATATATATATATATATATATATATATATATATATATATATATTAGTATCTACCTTTCCTATTTTCTTAATAATCATCATTTTATCTTTTACTCAAGTTTATAAAGAGTGAATTTTATTTTCATCTCTATTTCCGTTACTTTGGAACGAGAGGTCCCATCTTTATTCTCTGTGACATTTCTCCTTCCCGTTCGATACAAAAGTCCATATAATCGCTTTTATTTCTGAAAAGGTCGATTTTCTTCATGACTTCTCTAAGAGTAGAATAACCAATTGTTGTGTCGTCTCCTGATTAAGGAGTCAACCTCCGGGATACATTTCTCAGGTGCGGGTCAAATTCTATTAACATCCAGAAGACCAACCGGCCTGAGAATGGAACCGTTATTCCAATAGGAGAGTTGACTCCGAGACAAGGAAATCCAAAATTAACAATATGGCTTGCTAACAACCAGAGCAGAAAAGACCAGGATAAAACTTAGGATTTGGTGACAAACATTGTTCTTTCATATACCTAATGTAACACTGTAGCAAGAAGTCGAATAATTTTTATTTAAATTCAATACGATACTTAACATTTATTTTTCTGTTTTTTTTTATATTTTAATAAACATGTGTTAATTTAACTGTGTATTGTTTCTTCTTTTTACTTCTTTGTGTGTGTTGCTCCAGAGTAGGCCATATTCACGTCCTGAGTGGGCTAGCCAGGGAGTGTTTCGTATAACGTCTAATGTAGCAATTTTGTAATTGATACATTAGGGGTTATGATGTTAAAAATTGGTCCCAACGGGAAACGATTTGTCACTCCAACGTTGTTAGTGATGTTAGTCGGGTTGTAGCAGCAAACTAAGGTTTGCGGTTACAGGTTGACAACAGGAGCTCAACGTTGGGATGTTACAAATTGAGCCTCGAAGGGTTACAAATTGGTACCCAATGAATATTTGTTGGCACGTCATGGATTGACGTCCAATAAATGTTCGTTGGAACGTTACAAATTGACGCCCAACGTTACATGGTTGCTTACAACAGCAAACTTACTAGGATGTAAATTGAAGTTGAAAGGTTAGATAATAGACCAAGTGACGGGGTTTAAATATCTAGGCATCACATTATTTAGCTACGGAAAGCTCGAAACTGAAGTGGAAGATCAAGTTAATAGAGAAAACAGTGCCGCATGCCGCCTGAATGAAACAATATGAAGAAATAGAAATATCGGAAAAGAAATGAATGGCAGAATTTACAAAACAGTCATCAGACCAATAATGACATACGCGCCAGAACCAAGACCTGACACAGAGAGTACAAAAAGGATGTTAGAAACAGCAGAGATCAAAACACTTCGAAACATTGATGGAAGGACCCTATGGGACAGAGCTAGAAGATATATGATCTAAATGCAAGGTGAGGTACATCAGGCAAGATAAGAATATCAAGAACTGGGTAAGAAATAGAAGAGTACAATGGAACGGTCATACAAGCCGAATGACAACAAATAGAGTAGTAAAGACGGCAAGGGACGGTTCCTCAATAGTAAGACGATCAGTAGGAAGACCACGAAAACGATGAGGTCAGTAGAAAGACCATGAAAACGACGAAACGACAACTTACTGTAATGTAATAAAATGTAATGTATATGTAATATAAATGATAATAGTTAGATTCGTAACTAGAATCTGACTCACTTCCATTTATGAATTCATTGGATTCAATTTATTATTGTCGAATTCATTGGACGACCCAATTGCATAATCTGGATCATTCTCACTTTTGGCTAAATACCATACGTTTACATTTATCGCTGTTCCGGCTAAGACATGCTGCATTGCTACTACCAGAAAATATAGACGCATGTGCGTGTATAATTACAATCAGTTATTGCTTGTACCTAAGGTAACATTATTAAACTTACCCTTCATCCATTTTTTACAATAGTATATTTACTTAAAATACCAAAAAGCATGAGAATACTCCCAATGTCTGACAATAACAAATACCTTTTATAATACATTATTTGAACTTATGTTACAAACATGCTTATATCATACTACGCCAAAACTGATAACGCTCAGTATAAAATATTAGATTAAATAGTTCCAACTGCCTTTTTGAAGTTAAAACGGACAATTTTTCGTAGTATATGTGAGATAAGACAATTTATGTCAGTGAACATGACTTTTTAGTTAGTTAGGATAAACCATTTTGTACATCGGTACATAGATAATATGTTTACGCATGACGTGAGCCAATAAAGTCATTTTACCAAATTTTGCAGATAGGACCTTTCATGTTAGGGCGAACGCCCACCAAAGTGGCGTGGCAAGTAGCACGTAGCAAGTAGCACGCGTCTAGCATGTTTCTTAAATGTAACCAATGAAAACAAATGATTAGAATGAATGACGTCACTGTCATTTTGGTGTACGCTGAATCATTCGTTTTCATTGGTTACATTTTAAGAAACATGCTAGACGCGTGCTACTTACCACTTGCTACGTGCCACGCCACTTTGGTGGGCGCTCTCACTTAGGACGGCCAAATGAGACTATTTGAGTGCTATTTTCATCTCTCAAAAAATCTCAGAAACATAAATTAACAAAATTTTTTTATAAAAAAAAGTTATTGAATTTTACTATTATTAAATATTTAAATTTTATTTATATTTATTGAAGTGTATAATATTTATATTATACATATATAATAATAACTATTAATTATTAAAATATATTTTATTCTTTTATTTAATTTTATAGATTTTTCTTTTAACAAGTTAATTCATTTAGTGACTAATAATTATAAATATTATTTTTGTAGGTCACTACTCCACCTTTTCGTGGCGGTATTTTATATCATGTTAACGGGTTATAACTTTTTACGTCTTCTCGGCATATTTCATTTATAAAATGGATAATAAAATTTACAACTTCATTTATAATTTGTTCAATACTCAGCTCTAATATTAATAAATAATGGAAATATGACTTTTAGAAAAAAAAATGCTATCTTCTTTCCTATTGCTCGTCTTTTTTTACCCGTTTTTTAATGAGCCCACTAACATCCGTGTGACATAAAAAATGTCAATGGTATTATAATTGTTTATAAGCTAAAAAGCCAGTCCCATTTCAAACTGTTTTTTAATAAGAGATTTAATAAAATGTGGCAAATTTAGTGCATTTTATTAACTCATTAACTGCCACAATTATAAGTAGTTATAGGCGATCGGTTTACCCCTCAAAAGACGCTTAGAAACAGAATATACCTACTAAAATTTTTTTTGCATTTCTAATGCACCAAACTTTTTTTATTCGATTCTATATATTTTTCCAAGATGAAATGTATTTTTTTTTTAAATATTTACAAGTGGGCCGGCAATTGTTATTAACAAATAACTTATTTTTATATCAGAATCAATTTTTTGTATCTCATCAAAATAAACACTTTTTCTCTCTTGATAATTTTTTGTTTCCTTTGGAGTTATTTGCATTTTTTTGTTGAAAAAATGCCTTAATTAGTGATTTTTGGGATTTTTTTTTTAAAACTACTAAATGAATTGCAATTCTACAAATAGCTTTATAATCTTTAAACCGTCGAGTACAAGTTAGAATATTTTGACAAGGATAACTTTTTTCTATCTTGCTAAAAACGTGGACCCAAATATTTCGAATAGCAGTCTACCGCTAAGTGTGTACAGCGGTTGTGGCGATACACGCGTGCGGCGCGTAGAAATGTTTGTTTAGATTTAAAAAATTAATTTAATACAAATATTACGTGCAATTTATTAAAAAAAAAGATATTTATAATTATTTTTATATAGACATATTATAATTAAAACAATTAAAATTAATTTTTTACAATGCAATACAATAATGTAATTTTTCTTTTAATATCAGATAATTGTAAAAATGTTAAAGACGACTTTATTAAAGACATTGAAATCAGCTTATTAGATGGAAATCCTGTTGCTTTTAACGAAAATTTTCAAATTATTGACAATGAAAACGATGTATAAGTAATATTATATTTTTATTTTATTATATTTTTCAATGAAAATTGATTGTATATTGCTTAATGTATTTCACTGTAATAAAACACGTAAGTATACATGTACATACTGCGCAGCATTCTAAATTATAGGAAATACAATTACAATTTTTAGTAGAACATTTTCCGGTACATGAGCAGAAATACTTTTGTAAAACTTTGAAAATAATAATAAAACTTATTTTCAAAGTTCATTTATTCGAGCATTTAACCTCATTTCATTTACTTTTGTAAAATATCTAAACTAGTTTCGCCTTCAAAATAATTAAAATCGAAACAATTATTTTCCATTGTCCGACCATGGGTTAATGGATCAAGAGATGAAATAATATTGTTTTTTGCTTGAATCCATCCATTTATTTGCCACTTTGCTCTTAAGTAATGTTATAATAATGCTATTTTCGAAGGTGGTAATTTTTCATTAGATGCATTTTTTTAATGCAATATTATATCTTAATTCATTTATGGATTCATGATATTTTTTAAACTTATTTTGAGGGTCATACAGTTTAGATAAAAATAGAGTCAAAACTGTAAGTCCTCCATCTAAAGGTAAAGTAGGCCAATTTCTTAATTTTTCCAATTGACTATCAGTTAATTTCTGCAAAGCTTTATAATCCCTTCTTTTTTCCCATATCATAAAATGAACTTGTGGTATCACAACCTGTTATAGAATGCATTATTAGGATACTGTTGCACATTATTTTTCCAATTTCTTTTGCAATTTAATGTACAGGTATATCGAGAACGATCCACATTTTTTACAATATTTCCTGTGTGAAACCATAAAAGTGGTTTACTTGTAAAATCATGATAATGATATAAAAATAAAATAAATATATCTGTGTCTGGTGATTTAACAATAATTTGAATTTTTTTTATCCAAATGCTGCTGTTGTAATTTAAATGTAGAGCACCAGCACCTCAACCGTTGTACACGCTTAGCGGGATACTCTCGAAAGGCATATTCGAAATATTTGGGTCCACGTTTTTAGCGAGATAGAAACCATTTATCCTTGTCAAAATATTCCAACTTATACTCGACGGTTTAAAGATTATAGAGCTATTTGTAAAATTGGAATTTTTTTAGTAGTTTTTGAGAAAAAAAATCCCAAAAATCACCAATTAAGGCATTTTTTTCAACAAAAAAATGCAAATAACTTGAAAAGGAAGCATTTTTCGAAAAATTATCAGGAGAGAAAAAGTGTTTATTTTAACGAGATACACCTAAGAAAATTGATTCCGAAACAATTCGGTGAAATTACTTTTTTGTATAAGTTATTTGTTAATAACAATTGCCGGCCCATTTGCAAAAATTAAAAAAAAAATAACATTTCATCTTGGAAAAATATATAGAATCGAATAAAAAGGTTTAGTGCATTAGAAATGCAAAAAGAATTTTAGTAGGTTGATGCTCTGCTTATAGGGGTAAACCGCTCGCCTATTATATTACATGCCTTTTTGCAAAAAAAAAACAAAGTTATTAACATTTATAAATTATTTACTGCAAAATTAAGGATTCTTTGCAAATATCTTAGTGAATTCTTTATGTATTTTAATTTGTAAACATATTACAGAACATTTTAAGATTTACAATTTTTATTTGAACTATTTTTCTCCGAACTGCATAAGAAACGTTTTAAAGACAAATGACTTTAGAATAATTGAAGCTGCAAATCAATTTCGTCAGAAAAATATGATTTTTTGGCGAATTCGGTTTTCCTTATTAAAACGATACCGAATGTGTATTGAAGAAAATTGTGGTTATTTGAACATTTATTGTAATATCATATTTTTAGAGGTTATAGACATTTTTTGTACTTGTTAATTCATTTAAGCCATTTATTTAGTTGCACGTAATTTTATAAAGGTTAATAAAAAGGGCCGTAACTCAATAAAAACTGTTTTTTTTTTAAGTGATAGAAAGCAAAAAAAATTTAAAATAATGTGTTAAACTAATGATGTCACAAAATACTTTTGATTGGAACTTAGGGGAACGTTTGGTAAAAAAATTCAATCAATTTATTTTTGTCCCCGGAATGCGTGATTTAATTTATGACATACCTTTTTTAAACACCCTGTATATTACAAACTGTTTAACTATTCTCTGTAGGTTATTAATAATATCAGCCATTAATACGGTATCGTTCGCATATCTCAAATTATTTAATATAGATTGCGTTTACTATGACTCCAGACCTGTCGTGGTCTTGTGTAAAAGTTAAACAATAAGAGAGAAAGAATGCGCCCCTGCCTTAGCCCTAGAATAAGGATAAATATATGCTTTTATTAAAAAAAATTAGAGGAACAATTTTTTTGATCTATTTTCTAACATTTATTACGAAGATGCCGACTTTCTGAGCGCTTTATATGAAAATACGTAACTTCGACAAAGCAAAAACCAAATAATAAACTTACCCATAACATTATGCGCCGTCGACGTATTCATTCCAGAATTTTTCAGAATTTCAATGAGCTCGAAACGAAAGGCAGATATGTCCTGTTTTATCTCGTTGACATCGTCCTCAGTGACGCCCTGGTTTTCCGCCTTCCTTTGTTCAACCGTCACATATCTTCGTACTAAATTCCGCATAATACCCTGTCAACACCAAACAATATCAGTGTGTACAAAAACTATTTGTTTTCGTTTGCACGTTAGAATGTCATTTAAAAAGTTTAAGGAATTCTAAAGAGTTGTTTGTCTGTCAAAAGTAAACAACTAGGTTTCCAAATAAAACGGATCAACAAAAAAGAAATCTGAGTATTTATTTACAGATATACTAGCTACGTTTGAGCTTGTAATCACTTCGGTATTTCAGTTATAAAAAGATTTTTTATTGTGGGAAATTTTTAATAGTAAAACTTTGTGAAAGAAAACAGTCAACATTGTATTATTAAGTATTAGTACATATTTATGCTTATGTTATTATATCTTTACTATTTTAAGTATTAAATTAGAGAGAAATTACGGAATAATCTACGAAGGAAATAAGAAAAACAAAAAAATAACCTCAGTCTATAAATTCAGTACCCATTCAGTTCATTTTCTTGAATAACGATGGAAAAATAATAGACCATTGTAGTGGCGTGGAAAAAATAATTTACTGGTAGGTCAAAAAAAAAAAAAACAGGGACGACCGATGCAGTGCATAAAATTGAATGTGGTTATAAACGAAACCAGTTTGCGCTTCTATTACAAGGTGACGAATCTTGGTCAGAAAACGATGTGTAATCGACATTATTTGTTTGCCAAATTTTGCAGGAAGTAAACGGAGACTCAAATAGTAGATCAATACCGAGTAACTGTAAGAGATAATCTTATATCAGAGACTAGACACGAAATCATCAGAAACGAAGTCGAATGAAAGATTCATAACCAATAGGTAGTTGTAGATTAAATTCTTAATAAAATCTCTGTGAAGACACCGGAGGAACGACAAGACTACGTAAGAATCGGGAATAGAGTAAACAAAGAAATAGATAACATTAAAAACCGAACACTGGGAGAAATTTACCAAAGATATGGAATACGACCGCTATGGATCTTAGAAAAAGGTGTGGGAAGATGATAAGGAGACAAAAAACAGAAATGAATGAATTTGTACGCACAGATAACATTACAGAGGAAAAATAGACTGAGCATTTCACAAAATTGGAGAGGGGAAGAAGATAACAGAGAAATAATCACTAACGAAACTCACGATAGAGTACTAATATCAGAAAAAGAGCTACAAGAACGAATAAAAAAATTAAAATACAGAAAAGCACTTGGTCCTGATAGATAAACAATGAAGTGCTAAAATATGGAGGAACATACACTACGCAAATGGCTCCTAAAATTGTTCGTTGATATAATAAATACCGTAGTAGTACCAGTGGGATGGAAGGAAAGTCTCCTGCTACCGATACTTAAAAAGGGAGACTCAAGAAATCCTGAAAATCATAAAGGCATCAGTCTGATGAATAGTACATTAAAATTGTTAACGGCAGTCATAACAGATCAAATCGAGGAAAAAGCGAACATGGCAGGTGAACAAACACTGCTTCCGGAAGAACCGCAGCACAATAGACAGAATTTTTATTACCAGACAAATAATAGAGAAGTCTATTGAATATGGAAAACCAGCATACATATGATTTGTAGATTTAAAAAGTGCTTCTGACAGGGTGAAGCAAAATGACATCTTAAATTTATTACAAGCTGAACAAATAGACCATCAGATAATAAGGACACTTGAAAATGAAATGAAATTAACAAGAACAACAAGACCAGAGTTATAATGCCAACAGGAGAAATAGAATGCATAGAACTAAAAGGAGGAATCCGCCAAGGAGACTCGCTCAGCCCATTGTTATTGAATATAGTGATGAATCAAATAATTCACGAAGTAAGAAAACGACACGGATACCACATGGGAGCGCATAAAATCACGATACTATGCTATGCTATGCACGATACAAAAAACAACAATAGATGACTGATGAAATCCTGGAATTAATGGAGCAGAGAAGGAAACTGAAAGGTAACAAGACAGAATATAAGGAAAAACAGAAACTAATTAAACAAAAAACAAAGGTGGCTAAAGAAAAATGGATGGAGGATAAATGTAAGGAATTAGAAAAGTTGAATAAAAAACATGATACGTTTAATATGTTTAAAAAAGTTAGAGAAGTAGCTGGTCTTATCGTAAGAAAACTCCACATACTATAACCGATTCGTCGGGAAAAATGATAATAGACGAACATGAAATTCGAACAACCTGGTGTAATTATATAAGTGACCTGTATAATGATGATAGACCCGAAGAACCGGAGACTGCATGCTATAAAGTTAGCAAAGAACAAGAAAGCCGTTGGCCCTGATAACATACCGACAGAGATGTTTAAATCTTATAAATGAGGAGAACATTGGAATACTGGTCAAACTTTTCAATGATGTTTATTCGACTGGTGATATCCCTGAAGATTGGTTAAAGTCCGAATTCATAACACTACCAAAAAAACAACGTCCGAAAAACTGTAGAAAATATTTCTACGCATCATCCACAGTAGAATCAGAGATAAATGTAAAGAAGATCAGGATGAAACACAATTTGGCTTCAGAAATGGACTGGGAACTCGGGACGCCCTCTTTGCACTAAATGTATTACTGCAGAAATGTCGAGATCAAAGGAAAGACGTCTTTGCTGTATTTATTGACTATGAAAAGGCCTTTGATCGAGTACAGCATCACAAATTAATTACAATATTAAAATATAAAGGAGTTGATAGTCAAGACATACGATTCATAGAAAAGTTATACTGGCGTCAAACAGCGACAGCTTGCATAAACGGAAAATCAACAGAAATATGTAAAATACAAAAAGGTGTCAGACAGGGTTGTATACTATCCCCACTGTTATTAAATTTATATTCAGATAGAATATTTAAAGAAGCGCTGCATAATTTGGAATGGGGCGTGAAAGTTAATGGAATTCTGATAAATACAATCAGATATGCAGACGATACAGTTATTTTAAGTGATGACATGAATGGATTACAACGCCTTTTAAATGCCATTGATAAAGTAGGAAGAGAGTTTGGTCTAAACATAAACTGTTCAAAAACAAAACACATGGTGTTTAGCCGTTTAACACATCAAAATGCACGATTATATGTTGATGGTCATATAATTCAAAGAGTGTCCAGTTTTAAATATCTTGGTTGCCATATTACTGAACAACTAAATCTAGATTAAGAGATAAAATGTAGAATCGAGATAGCCCGCACGAAATTTTTAAAAATGAGGTCATTCTTCTGTAATGTAAAACTTGCAACTTCAACTTCGAAAGCGCATGGTTTAAATGCTACATTTGGTCAGTCCTCTAATACGGTGTCGAAGCATGGACATTAAAAATATCCACGATTAATCGTCTGGAGGTCTTTGAGATGTGGCTGCACAGACGTATACTAAAAATTCCATGGACGGTTATGCTGACAAATGTGGCAGTCCTTGAAAGAGAAAATGCTGCTCGCGAGCTCGATAACATCAAATGTAGAAAGATGGCCTATTTTGGACACGTAGTAAGGAGAGACCGATATAATATTCTTCAACTTATTATGATGGGTAAAATCGAAGGACGCAGAGGAATTGGTAGAAAGCAGGCCTCTTGGTTGAAGAATATCAGGGAGTGGACAGGAATAAATAAAGCTGAGAAACTATTTAGAATAGCTTGAGACAGAAAAAGTTTCGCCATGTTAATCGCCAACGTCAAGGGGACTTGATAGGGCACGTTAAGAAGAAGAATGCTATGCCGATAATGCAGTACTAATTGCTGATAACGAAGATGACCTACAAAGACAGCTCCACACCTTCAATATTACAGCAAACAAACGTAATATAAAAATATCAGTAGAAAAAACTAAATGTATAGTCATCACTAAAGTGCAGCGTAGATGCAAACTAGAAATAGACGGCAAAATTGTAGAACAAGTAACGAAATTCAATTACCTAGGAGTAGAGATCACTAGTGACAGAAATATAAGAATAGAAACTACAAGGCAAGCATCAAATGCGGCAAGAATAAGTGGTTACCTCCGAGAAACCATATGGAGAAACAAATATCTGACCACGGAAAGCACAATGAAAGTGTACAGTAAGACCAATCCTAACATATGCAGCGGAGACAGGGACCGATACAAGAAAGACGAAACAACAAATAACAAGAAATAGCAACAAACAATATCGAAATGAAAGTATTTCAATTGTTTCATAATTGCCTTGTGGCGATTTCCACGTGTAATCTTCGAGCTGGTATTATCTAGATGTACAGAAATGAAAACAAGAAAATTGTCGCAACCGACCCGGGTTTCCCCTACAAAGAACATGTGTAGATATCGCAACAGGCATAACGAGCGATATTCATAATATTTGGTATTCAATGACAATTTACGAGAATGGCAATAATATCGGATGAGCATAAAAAGCCTTATTTATGAATTTATTGAAAAAAAGTCTTGTTTTTGTAAAAATGAAATGGTTAAAATTATTTCTAGAAATAGAGAGGAAAATTTCTATCTAAATACATTAAAACGGGACCTTGATAAATCTATTCCTTTTTGATGAACACTGTTATTCAATAACCACAGATTAAACTATGCTCCCCTGGGAATATACTGTTACCTCATCAGTTTTTTGGACATGATTCCATTTATTAATTAAATCCATTATCGATATCTTTCATTAAAAAAGTAATTTTGTGCGCAACTTATAAATTACAATGAAATAAAGTTTTTAATGAAAAGCCCATTTATTCATAGTTCATATTTTAATATATTTAACAATAAATTTATAATTTATTGCTCTATATATTTTGTTCTAATTAGTAAGTTTCTACGAATATATTGAACATACGAAAATATATTTCATTTCTTTCAACAATATAAATATATATTTCAGACTCTAAAAAATCAAAAACCATTTTTAAATAATAAATAATACTTTATTTGGTTCATTATAATTTATTACAAAACAATAATCAATTTTTAAGGTTATAATCGATTGTACTATAGTTCTTTGTTTGCAATTACAAATACAAATTCATATGTGGACATATAGGTTTCTTAATTTTTTTATTTATTTGCATCCTAAGCGATTTATATCTTGTTTTATAGTATATTTCGCTTACTGACGTATTCCGCTCCAAAATAGTTAATCGGAAATCGATTAACTATCGATTAACGATAATTGGGACGAGTTCGTGCATTAAGTCACAAAGAGAGTGATTTTAAATATTCCCTGTAAGAATGTTAGCAATCGGAACACAATTAATTTTTAATTGGCAATCAAAAGTCATTTTAATAGAATAATAGACTTTCTATTGAACTATTTTGGATTTATTGAAATATATCTGTTTTATTATTTTGATTGAAAAAAATTAATAATACAATGAAAAAAAAAACTGTTAAATAAATTTGTGATTGTGTTTTTTTAGTTGCCCGTTAATAGAAGAAAATAATTGATCATTAATTATCTGTACTTAAATCGGAAACTAAATCAAACACAAGGTTTTAAGTTACAATTATTATTAATTTTCTTTTATTTCTTATATTTTCTTTGAGTTTTACCTTTAATTTTTTAATTCTGAAATACATTTGAGATCGGAAGAACATATGTTTGATTTTGTAGTCACATTCAATGTTCTCCGATAAGTCAATTAGTCTTTGTAAATCATTTTTTCCTAACTTTAATTGATGTTCAGATCCATTGAAATTTATTATTAAAACTAAGTAATATTAAGTTTAGGGTTGGGTTTGGTTTAAGGTTTTCCTTAGGCTGCCTTCGGATACTTGATCAATCCATGTGTTAGATTGTTAAATTCGATGTAGAATTTAGCTTTAGTAATTTAAAAATATTGTTCTTATTAATTTCTGCTCCACGAAAGACAAAGTCACTATCAAAGAAGTTTTATAAGGTGTGGTACATAACATAAAACTTGGATTTTATGATTTGTAGGGCCTATGAACCACGGCTTCTCCATTACCGTATCTCAAATCACTAACAACAGCACAAACATGAAATCCTGCTTCTTATACCTCCTTAATTATGTCAAACAAAATTGATTTTTCCATTCTTCTGTCAAAATCAAAATAAATTGGTTGTTTCCATGATGTCAGTAGTCCTCTTATCAGTCCTACTGAACATAGTTGGCAAGTTTTAAAAGGCGGTCATTTGCTTTTTCGTATGCAAAGGTTTTTCAAATCTTCATTTCATCGAAGGAAAGAACACATACTTTTTCAAATTCGGATAAGTGAAATTTTTTTTAAAACTTTTAGAACAGGTTTTATTATGCCTGAAACAATTTTGACTCTTTTGGTATATGAGCAAAGGGTGGAAACAGCAGGATATAAATAACCTTTTTTTAGCAATAATTTATATGCTTTTGGTCTAACTGTATGTATGGCAATGCCTTGGGAGACTTCCTCAGTAGTCCATACTGTTCGAACTTTAAGCCTTTGCAGTATTTTTAGCTTTGCAGTCATTTGGTAAATATCTATTCCAGCTGTAGAACTTAAAAATGAATGTTAAGATATTACTTATATGCCGTAATACTTAAAGTGTTTCTAATAAAAGATGTAGTATAAATTAATGTTTACCTAGATTGTGTAATTATCTGTTACACAATCCTCTTTAATTCCCTTTTGGAAAAATTTTTCTGCTTTTTAAGTTGATTTATGGATAAACTTTTTGATTGTGGTAGATGAAGAGAAGAAACCGCATCACCCTTCAGTTTGGGTCCTTTCTTTGATTCATATTGCAGCAATTCATGCTGCATGACTTCTTTTAAAGTCTTCTGGCTTAAAGTGTTTGGAACAAATCCTTGAGGTTTTAGTATTAAATTTGTCCTAACGACAACAAGCAATAACCCACATTTTTTCCACTACCGTGTCCCTGGGAAAACTATACAATATAACAGATTTATCGGCACCTCCTGTCTGATTATGGCTTAAACAACTGGTTACTGCACAACGAGTTTTATGTTTAGCTTATAAACTATTCCTAGCAAAATCTCTCTAAAAAATACAAGATGTGGTAAAAGTATGGTTGAGTTTTAAGTACTGACTCAATAATAATTAGATATACTTTATTTACAATTTTTAAAATACCAAAATGTTGTCCATATACAGTAGGTATGCCTACAAAGCCACTATCACTCAACAAATTCGCATAAAGTGTTGAAAATAATAATTATTTTTCACTAAAATGCCTACAAATTAACTCATCTTTCACAAAAACATTATAAAAACTTCTACAAGCTTACCAAAGATGAAAAAAGTTTAAACTTTATTAAAAGTTCCATTATAAACACATGTATTACAATGATGGCCACTCTCATTACTATGTTGACAGTAGGGGATCAGCTGATAGTGGCCAGCGCAATACCATACCTGTTATTCTTTATACCATGGACCAATAGTCTACTACAAATAACTTTGTCGTAGCCGGTCTCAGGCTCGGTTAAGAAAGGAGGTGCGTGAATGAATCTTCGTGACAAGAGCTATGTCAAGTGGCTTTTATCATTAAATACCAAGCAGTGCCCCAGTTGGCATTCGTCAATGACACTAACAAATCCTACCCGCGATGGGTTGGGTGGAAGCGGGTCTCCAGCGCCTCAAACTTGGAACTCCTTGGCCTAGGTAGGTAATTTTATCAGAAGAGTCCCTGGTCCTCCTTGTTGTCCTAGCGATGCCCCAAAGAGCTTGCGAACTCTCGAGCATTATAGTCTTTATACTATTGGGGTAGACTTGTGGGCATGACAACAACTCGTTCCAATGCGTTAAAATAAAATGTTCACGAAGACAAAGGAAAAAAAACTTAGCCACAAGATAAGTTAAAAACAAGTCAAATCAGCTAAAGACAAACAGATTAAAACTGTTTTAATTATAGGTTATAGCTGTCTTCTCTTCTTCTTTTTGTGCCACTCCTATCGGAGATTGGAAATCATCAAGGCTATTCTGACCTTGTTTACGGCTGACCTAAAGAGTTCATTAGTGGTGCAGCCAAACCACTCTCTCAAATTCCGCAACCATGACATTCTTCTACGGCCTGGATTCCGTTTTCCTTCTATTTTTCCCTGCATTATATTTTGAAGTAATGCGTATTTATGTCCGCTCATTAGGTGACCAAAATATTCGAGTTTTCTTCGCTTTAGCGTTAACAAAATCTCTGGGTCTTTTCCTATTCTTCGTATTACTTCACAGTTTGTTATTCTTTCAACCCAACTAATCTTCAGCATTCGACGGTAGCACCACATCTCGAAACTTTCAATATTTTTCATGTTGTTCTGTTTGAGAGTCCAGGCCTCTACACTGTATAATAGCGTGTTAAATACATAGCCTCTCAGCATTCTTAATCGTAGAGGGATGCTTATATTTCTGTTGCAGAAGAATTTTCTCATCTTTATGAAGGTGGCCCTGGCAATTTCGATACTTTTTATTTCACTGTTTTGGTCTCCAGTTTCGTTTATTAAAGTTCCCAAGTATTTGTAACTTGATACTTTTTCAACTTGAGTGCAGTTTATACTAATATACGCTGGTTGTGTCATGTTTTTACTGAAGACCATATACTTGGTTTTTTTTAATATTGATATTTATACCATAATTGTTGCAAGCAATATTTATGTCTGTAAGTAATCTTTGTAATTCTTCGACTGTTCTTGCAACTAGTACAGTGTGGTCCGCGTATCGAATATTATTTACAATCTCTCCATTAATTACGATTCCTCCGTTTGCTTGTAAAAGGTCTTACATGCCTCTAGTCTTACTATAGCTGTCTTACATGCCTCTAAATGTTTAAATTGTTCTACAAATTAAACAGATTAAAAAAATTTGCAAAAATAAAATAAGTATTGTTTTAAAAGTTAGGCCACAAGTAGTGCAGAATGTGTATAACTGGATGTGTTCAGTCACAATGAACACATCCAGTTATATGGATAATGTGGAATGATAATTTAAAAAAAAATGTTTATTAGCATTTTTTTTTTGTAGAATGAACCGTTCTCTTAGAAACAACGCATTGAGCGACCGTCGATTTTGATGTCAGTTACGCACCCGAAATCAATCTTCAATAAAATTTGTATTAGCTCGACGGTAACAATTCGATGTCTTTTGACTCAAGTGACCTATCGACAAAAATCAAGATGCGTTTTAAAGACAAAGAGTGCAGTTTTCGTATGCAGTTTATGAATTTTGCCTAGAATAAACTTCGTTTTTTATAAAGCTGTTAAATAAATTAACAGCTTTATTAACAGCAATTAACTAAATTTTAAGTTTTGGTAACAAACATGAGGAATTTGAAACATGAGTAAAAAACGGAGAATTTAATGTTTTACATTAAAAGCGATCACACGTCACGACAAATGCATTTAAGAAGACTCTGTTGGATGCAGATTATTGGAGTAGTTTTGTTCTTTTACAAAGCGTACTAGTGTAATTGAAAAAAAAGTTTTAAACGTTTTAGATCGTTTGTTGTGTGAAAGTTGAAATCTAACGTTTTTTAAGCATATTTTAAATGCCTCACATCTCTTGTAAAAACGCAAAACTAATATTTTATGCTTTAGCGTTTAAAAATTAGGCTCTAGTTACTAAAACTTCATAGTGGCCAGTCAATGAACGGGATAGATGGTATTGATCTCGCGAGAATCATAAAAAATGGCAAAAATCGCACCAAGTTTATTTATTTGCCACCTGTATAAAATCTGAGTTTATTTGTTCCAAAACTGCATACAAAAGCTAAACTGTTTACCTTTAAAAGGCATCTTGATTTTTGTCAATAGGTCATTTGAATCAAAAGATATCGAATTTTTTACCGTCGAGCATATACAAATTTTATTGAAAATTGATTTCGCGCTCGTAACTGACATGGAAAATCGACGGTCGCTTCATGCGTTGTTTCTAAGGGAACATGCCATTTTACAGAAAAAATGTTGCTAAACATTCTTGTTTAAAATTATCTCAGCTACATTTTTGATTTGAAACATTTTTTTCTTAGTTGTACAGATTCTGCGTAAATCGGCTTTTTTGCGTTTTACTTCCTTTTTCGTATGATTTAAAGGGGGTCTCTCGGACGACTGGGCTATATATGACTTTTGGTGTAAAATAATTACGGAAGCAGGAATTTAACAGTTAAAAGTTTCACATTGTAGTGCGTTTGACGATTCACCATTCTGTATATGTTTGTTACTTTCATTTACAACAAATATAATTTCTTTGTAAATATAATTATTTACAAATATCCATTCTTTTGTCGTTTATATATATTGCTATGCATAACACTCAAAAATTGAATGAGAAATTTGCGAATATTCCTTTTAAAAATTTACTCCATAATTTATAAAACCTATATAAAAACCTAGTCAACATTAGATGATATATCAGATACCAATATGTATTTGATGAGTATTTCCCGACATCTTAGGTTATTTTTGTTTTATCCCTATAATGGCAAAGTAATAGTTGCATCTTCTTCATATCAGTGGTGTCGCTCGCCTGATGCCCTTGTTTTCCTTTTCCTTTGTACTCCCGTTACGTGTCTTCGAACTAAATTTCCTATAATGCCCTGTCAACACCAATAACATTATTGTAGTGCGTCTTTGTAGAACAGTTTTGTTGTTTGTATGTGTCTCTACTTCGAACTTATGTGTCACACTCAAACTTAATGGAACTGTAATAGGCCAGGTATGTATCATTAGGTTAAATGGACTTTGGGAAGTAATTATTTAGTTTGGTGCTATTGTTTTTTAAGGTTTTATTATTGGTATAAAAATGTCGTATGATTTGTAACATGAATCATATGTTTATAAGACATATTATATTACGCCCTATTTTCTTCTTAAAGTTCCGTCTTCTGTCGAAGATTGGATATCACCATATCAATTTCCACTTTATTTATTACAACACTATACAGTTGGATGAAACTCATTTAAAAACATTTCGCCATCAAGAGGTTGGTTTTCTCTTGTGACATGTAGCTCTATTAGATACAAGACTTAACTTCTACGTCATATGTACAATTAAATAAAAATACCAATTCTAGTAAATAAAATCGACAGTACTGCAGTCCACTGTTGATACCAGCGAAAATAAATATAAGCGATGTTAGGACAATCGAAACAAAAGGCAGATGTATTAGTCAATACCCAAACACTAGGTAAGATTAATCAACACTTAGTCTAGTTTGGAGGTAGATATTTGATTTATACTTATAAATAAAATCGATTTTACTAACAATCAATATGTTTATTATTTGGCAACTAATTATCTAAATAAATTATTTTAAAACCGTTATTAATTATTTACCATTAAGATCGTTTCCTGAAAGGCCACTGATAGAGAGTAAATAATTAAGAGGTTGATAAATTGTGCTGACCAAATTTTACTACTACTACTATCGGTTTACAGCGTTCTCCGACGCCTTCCGACTCCTAATCGCCATTCTTCTCTATTCAACCATAGGCCTGGAGGGATTTCTCTTTCCTCTAGTTTTTTTTCAATTCCCTCTCTCCAGCTTCTTCTTGGTCTTCCTCTTTTCCTTCTCCCTTGTGGTGTCCACGTCAAAATCTGTTTTGGAATCCTGTCATCTGGCATTCTCTGTACATGGCCGTACCATATTAACTGTTTTGTTTTTATGTCATCAACTATTGTATGTTTGACTCCCATTATTTCTCGTATTCTCTTATTTGGTATCCGATCTCTTCTTGATTTGCCTGCTGCTCTTCTCCAGAAGTCCATTTCTGTTGCTAGTAACAGTTTCTCTGTTCTTTGTTTCATTGGTCAAACTTCACTGCCATATGTGATTACACTTTTAAGTATGGTGTTGTATATGAGTTGTTTGTTCACTTTAGATATTGTTTGGTCCCACAGAATGCCGTTCATCATGGATATGGATTTTCTACCCTGTATGTTGCTGTCTTTTATAGCAGCATCGAGTGTTCCATCTTGAGTTATCTTCATACCCAAGTACTTGTATTCATCACAGTTTTTAATTTCTACCCCATCGTCTAATATAATGGACTGTTTTGTCCCTCCAATACACATGGCTTCAGTTTTCTTAATGTTGACTTCGAGACTCCATTTGTTATATTCTTCTATTAGCTTTCGAGTCATGTAACTTAAGTCGTCATGATCCTGGGCAATCAGTATTTGGTCTCAACGAAACATAAGGTGTACAGTGTAGTCTCGTCATTAAGAGGGATTCCCATGCCATTACATTTTCTTTTCCATAGCTTGAGTGCTTGTTCCAGATAAATTTTGAAAGGGGTACGCGAAATACAGCAACCCTGCTTTAGTCCTTTCGTGACCTTAAATCCTTCAGATATCCTTGATCCAGTTTTACTTTTTGCAGTCGTTTTATTATACAGACTTTGGACTGCTTTGATAAGACCATGCTTAATGTTGGTCTTATTGGTTATTATGGTTAGTAAACTAACCATAGTTTACTTAGGGGTACACTGTCATATGCTTTTCCGCAATTCTTTTGTAATTTTCACACTGATCCTTGCTGCCCTTTTTGTGGATATGTGGCTGACCAAATTTTAATTTGATAATACGTATAATGAATATGTATTTGTTTTGCACCTTAGTTAGCATCATAAATAGGGCTGCATACTATCACTATTGCTATACAACATATATTCGGAATATATAACGAGAAAAATACTAGGCGAATGGATGAAGAAATCACTATAGAAGATAGAAAAGTCAGAATCCTGCGATAATCAGTAGTTATACTAGAAGCGAATAAAGTCAAACTGTTTACCATCACTGAACGGCTAAGCCGGAACAGCAAAGAATGCGTACTTCAGATCAAAACCGGCAAAACAAAAATAATGATCGTAGATCCGTGACCACGGACTCACACATAAAGTTTTATACGGACCGCGTGATGCCGACGTCGACTCACTCGCTAGGTTGTCAGAAAATGCTGTGTAGCTTAACACGGACAACACGGTCAGATGTTCTAGAAAACGTACTTGGCCTCTACTTCTGAGATGTTAACAAGGACTCACATGGCCCATAATATTTATAAGTAACAATTGCGTAATTATATATATTTTTTGTTATATATTCATAGTAAGTACACGTCTTAGGCAAAATAAACTTTATTGTCATAAAACAAAACGTAACATTATATCAAAATTGTATCTAAAGTACTAATTTAATTTTTTGTTACGAAATGCATGCCAAAAAAAAACCACTAAGGCAATAAAATGTTTTACAGCCAACACATATCAATGAGGTTTTGGTTGTTTTTCTTTGTGCTACTTGCCTTTCTTCCCCTTCTATCATTTTTGCGTAACACAATGTAGATGGTCTTCTGCCTGTACGACCAACATCACTAAGTTTGTGACTATTTTCCTTAATGACTGCTGTGACAATAAAATCTCCTAATGGGTCCCGAATTGCTTCTTCCTTGAATTTGGTAATCGTCATGCTTTCATTGGCAATGCTTTGATGTGCGACATTGGCATTTCTAAGTGCTGTGCCAGTCAAGAGTTCCATCGATAATTTTCTGTATCATTTTAATCCTTTACGTAATGGCGAATTATAGCTTTTCATTTGATTTGATATATGAATGAAGCTTTCATATTTATTAAGTTCGATGACATTTTTTGGTTTTACAACATCACCGCGTGCCTTCTGCATTGTCACCATTTCGTCAGCGAGTTTGGTACTAATCATCAGCACATCTTGCTTGTCCCTCCACTTTTGAACAACGCTGCCAGAATTACTTTGATCAGCTACATGTTCGCCTACCTTTCTTGGAAATGACGTTTTTGGGATTATATTTGCGGTTTGCACGTAGCGTATCAATCATATAAGTTTTTCGGTGTAGGAGTTTATGTGCACGTGTGACAGAACTGTAGTCGTTATCAATCACAAATGTTCGTCCTTTGTCAAGCAGTTCGTCCATAAGTTCCATCACTACATTTGTTGGTACGGTGCTACCTTCAGTATGTTGTTCTCAACAATATTCATTAAAATCGTAGGTATACCGACATTCTAGACAAAGTTTAAATAATTTTATTCCAAATTTGTGCCTCTTGTTGGCGATATACTGCTTGAATTTAAGACGCCTTTGAAAAGGCACTAAAGTTTCGTCAATGCACACTTTTTTGTTGATGATGGAAGCCTTGAATTTATCCTCCAGTCTGCTAACCAACGGAACGATCTTCTGTTAACGGTCATCTGTTGTTACTGAAATATCGTTAAAACGCAGCGTTTTCCACAATAACTGGAAGCGATTCCTTGACATTCCTTTTTTGATATTATTCACATAAACATCATTATTTGACCAGAACAAATGACATAATCCCACTCCTATAACTAATACCAGGAACCGTTTTATTTCGGAGACATCATTGTTGTATATATGGTGGCACTTAACCTGTTAATTAAACTATGGAAAGATCGAACACTCAAAAGGAATACTAACTACAGGATGATCATTGCCCTTATTTTTCCCATTTGTACATACAATGTGGGTCTACAGAAGAATTCTGTAGACCGACATTGTCTACTGGACAGAACACATAACCAACCTGTCAATTCTGGAAGAGCTTTGTATCAAAGACAGTCTATTAAAAACAGTAAACTGAGCACTGAGCACAGTAAACTGAGTAAAGTAAATATTTTTGTTTTAAGTGGCCACTTTCGTTCGATTTTCCTTGTTTCTTGTTCTTTTTCTCGCATTCAGTACTCATATTCTTTATAAGTTTACTAGACAAATAAACTGAAATAAGCTTTATAGGCCTAATATTGCTGTTGGCAAAAGACTATGTCGATAAAGAATGTTGTTTTCGCCCAATTTACAATATTAAAATGTGAAAACCTTGAAAATTTTCTATGTCTGTCTGTTCATCCGTAAACACAACTTTTCCAGCATTAAACAAGATAGAATGACAATTGAGGTAATGTAAATAGTAAATTGTACAAGCGATATATTATTTGACGCGCCTTAACAAGACGACACTAAATATATACTTTTGTTTCTTATACCATTTCGGGTTAAAAAGTTCCAGTACCCGCAAGTAACATAGTATAGTCGCAGAAATAGAACATGTGATATATCAATCGATGTGTATCGAAAAGTAAAGTTTGAATATTTAGTTTCGGTATGGATGTTATTTCCAGTTAAAAAGTCATGATCAGAAGTTTGGCAGAAATGGCTCAAAATGAGCAAAATCGTATATCAATCGACACAATGTTACACGAAGGATTCAAATATCGACGTTACTACAAAAAAATCTTTACTCACATATTTCGTTTTAGTCAATACCTCAATATTAGTCTTTTCAAAAATATTCGAAATCCACATACTTCTTTTAAAACATTTCAATTTCACTAAACAAATAACGAAAAACACGATTTTCTTTATTTTCCTACCAGCATATAATAATGGAAGTAATACCATCTGACAATTTTTCATTTAAAGCTTTAAGATCCGCAAATAAAAGCAAACTTCAAGTTCCATTCCGCATCATTAGCTAGAGAAACCTAGGGCTTTAAGTAAAGGGAAAGAAAAACACTGCGAAAAATAAAAGGGATGTCAGATAAGAGTTGCAATCGAGTTGTGGAAAGTTTTTTATTTGGAAACTTATTATTAACCAACTTCTCACTTAAAGACAAATATAAGTTTAGAATTTGGATACTGAATACTGTGCTAAATATATCTGATAATATATGTATATAATATGTAAAGCAAGCAACATTGTATAAAACTATTAAAAAGTACTTTTCTGCAGATTTTACAATAATTTTATTATTTCTATTCACAAAGCACAAACAAACATACTCATTAAAGTCTCTACACCGCTGTTTCTAAACCTGACCTAAGTGGACGAAGACCAAATATGTGTAAGGTGTAAAGAATATTTTAAAGAGCTGATAAGTGGCGAAGTGACTAATGAAGAAAATTATAATGTTCCTTAACTCAAATAGTAGTAAAAGAAATACCAAATCCCACAAGAGAAGAAATTAAAGAAATAATAAAATATATGAAAAATCAAAAAGCCCCGACGAGAGCGGCATTATGACAAGAACTTAAAATGTGAAGGATATGTTCGTAATACCACTCGTAAGCAATAGTAGAGGTGTGGAAGCTAAATTGCCTATACATGAAAAGGAGATAGATTCCCTGAATGCGCAAACTATAGGGGGATATCCTTGTTAGAGGTAATGTACAAAGTGCTCGCCATACTAATTGAAAAACGATTAGAAATATATATGGAGGATATCACAAGGGAAGATTAATAACCGATCAAATTTTTATGCTATAACAAATCCTGATCAATTGCTATGAATATAACATTTCAGCACAAGTACTTTTCATTGATAACAAAGCCGCCCACGATACACTAGACAGAAACAAATTAATAGAAACGTTAAAAGAATTCCAAATGCCAAAAACAAAGAGTAAGATTGGTAAAAATGACAATTAGAAAAACCATTTGTGCTCTGTGAAATGCAACAGTACACTCTCAGAAGAGTACGAAGTGAAAAAATGTGTTCGTCAAGGAGACGTTTCTATTTTGCTATTCAATATAGTTCTAGAAAAAATAGTAAGGGTAAGTGGGATAAATAGGTCCGGCACTATTTTATATACAGAACACCAATGCTTAGCGTACATTGATGTTGTGATTATCCTTGCAAGAAATGGAAAAGGACTGGTAAGTATAGCAAAAACACTGATTCGTGAAAGTTATTATTAATAAATCCAAGTACGTGGAAATCTCGAGCAAAAAAGGAACAAACACCAGAGGTTCCTTTAAATTAGAGGTCGAGCATGGATCAGTTATAAAATTCAAGAAGGTGGATGAATATATGAACTTAGCTACTCTTATTGATCAGATATGTAAGGCAGAAACTTAAATCAACCTGAGACTGACCAAGGCAACGGATGTGCTGGGGCCATGAAGAAAATAATTACCGCCAAATATATATCCTGGAATACAAAACCATACACAACAGATTGGAAGCATAGAAACGAAAGATACTTCGCAGAATGTTTGGTGGAAGAGTAGTAGAGGGAGAATGAAGAAGACGAACTGATGTAGAAGTGTACTAATTGTATGCTAACACTACAATAGCAAAAGTAGTAGAAAAACGTATACTTGACTGGCTCCGGCATCTAGAAAGAATGCAAGGTAATAGACAAGTCAAGAATATTAATTAGAGAGTACCTGAGGGCAAAAAAAGAGAAAACCAAGAAAAAATAAAAAGCTATACTCGTACTTGCGTACACCGCTTTATAAGCACCTGAAGAGCAAAAATGCTTTTGCAAGTGCTTTTGAAAAGCCAAACTACGATTTATCAATATAATAAGTCGATAGATATCACATTATAGGATAAGAACTAATAAAGAGCTCGAAGAACTTTACCCAGACGCCAACATCATAAAAGAAATAAAGTCCAGAAGACTCCAATGGGCAGGACACCTCAGAAGACATTCTGACGAACGAACAGTAAGACTGGTGTGGGAGGAAGTCCCACTGAAGAGACCACGCGGACGCTCCTCTCCGGTGGCGAGAAAATATAGCAGGAAACCTAAGCACTATGGTCGTGGAGAATTGGATGGAAGTTGCTCAAGACAGAAAACAGTGGGGGCATGTTGTCTAGTTGGCTAAAACTCACGAAGGGTTGTAACGCCACGGAGTTTGTAAGTAAGTAAGTAAGATAGTTATCACATAGTTGGGCATTTAGGATTGTAATAAATGTCGATGCATCCAGTCCTTCTGGATTTTTCCTATATTATATAAGTAGTTAAAAAGTGCAACCAGATTATCAAGGCATTGTTTGTCCGATTTATACAGAATCTTTGGTATTTGGCAGTGTATTTGATATTTGGCAGTTTTAGAACTGCTGCCTTGCTGGTTTTTAATGCTGCAAAGCTGATCAGTCCTGCACGATTTCAAGAGGATTTCCGTGTTTCTAAGATACTTAATGACTCCGAGATAAAATTTGCATTGCTATCTTATGCTGTTGGGTGACTTATTGAATTTGTTCTTACTTGTCATCAATTTTATTTATTTGTGTCTATCTTGTAACTTCCGTTGAAATGAAATGCCATTGTCTATTTTTATGCTTACGTCTTTTCTCTACGCTCTTCTTGCAAGAGTAAGCTGTAGATATATTGTTGGAATTAATGGTTACTCCTAACATCGTCCAACAGTTTGGATTTGCGGTTCATCTAATTCGACATCGAAGAGGAGTGTCCTGAGATTTTGGTGCTTTATATAGAGGTCGCTACTAGCGTACACGGTCATGTTGTGTTCAACAGCAAAGTTTTCAGTACTTTTAATATCAGATGGCCAAAAAAATACAACATTTTGAATATGGTTATTTATTTGGATCAAAAGTAATTCATTGTATGTCTTGTCTAAAAATATATGTAATAAAGTTTTTACGTCGCTATTTTTTTAAGTTTTTCTTTTTTTTTCTCAAAATCAAAAAAGATAAGAAAGTTCATTTTTGCATATTTAATTTTATTAGTTTATTTGTAATTTTAAGTCATTTTGGACGTTTTTTGATTTACCCAAAAAATTTAAAACGCCAAAAGTTCGTTGTAGTCGACAACTTCCTCATTTGAGCGAAAAAGCACGCAGTGTATGCATCAAAGAGACGGTTTTTTTACGGGATAGTTAAAGATAAGTTGAAGCTTATCTATCAATGGTGTTAAGAGTTTAGATAAGGTGGTCCAATGATGAGACTTATCGGAGTTATGGAGGTATGGAGGTTTTGACGTCCTAGAATATTGCAAGATCATGATTTTCGCTAGAGACAGTACCTAAGAAGACACTGGTCTTCTTAAGAAGAACAGTAAATCAAAGATTACTTAGAAGGGGACTGAGAGTTTACTGTCCGCTTTTGGTCTTACATTTGACATCATAGCAAAAAGCTTGACGCTTAGAATGGTACAGAGCTCCTCAACACTGGAATGCCCAATGAAATTTTGTCTGCTTTAGTGATGAATCTAGGTTTTGTTTAGGTAGCTGTGATGGGCGTATAAGGATAAGACGTTTTCCAGATGATAGACGAAATATAGACTTAACTACGATACTTTTGTATATCCTAATTTTCGTATTTCTAGTGATGTGGTTATATTAAAGTATACTATTTAGTTTACGTATTGCTGAAAAAATACCTTGACCAATTGTAGTTGCTATATTTATTGTATTTGACCTTCGCTTTATGTGATTCTTAGTTCTAAGTGCCTTCCTAATCATCCTACCACTACATACTCTGTCTTTGATAGATTAATTGATAAACTCCACTTCGTATATTGTATTCACCTATATTTCGTAGCGTGTTGTAAGTACCATCTTGATCTTTCCAGTATTACTTGATTATCTGTAAATGCATCTAGTACTTACTTTGCGTTCTTTCTGACTGTTCCACTACCCAAATTGTTTTCCAGGCTTCTTTACTTCTTGCGTAATCCAAAAAAGTTTCTGCGTTATCACAGGCTTTATTCCAATCTCGTTCTTGGCTTTATTTACCACTCTATTTTTAATTTTTGATTCTAACTGTTGTACTGTTGACGACTGTAAATCCATTTGTTTTTAACCATTTATTATACATACCTTTTGTCATCCTCACAAGATCTATTTCTTTATTCGACCATTCATTTCTATTGTTTTTACTCTCTACTTCTCCAATAGCTTCCAATACAGCTTCGTCAAAAGCTTTAATCAATAATAATGTGGAACGTATAGAAATTATAATTTTTTTTTTGTATTCTATAAAAGGTTAGCATTAGCTTGTCTCAAAAGCGATCTTAAAAATTAAAACTGCTACGACAAAAAGAAAGGTTTTTAAAATTGCAACATTAAAACAATTTATATTCAGTTCGTACTACTATAGACTAAAACGTCTATTGGGCTGGGATATAATTGAAAAATCTACATTGAAAAAAAATTCTTCAGCACTGTATATATTACCTTTTACGAGTGTAATTTTACCCTAAAAGTAATATTTATAGTTGTTTGAGAAATATGTAAGATTTATTTAAAAATTTTAGATTTACTATTTTTCCTTTACTGTACTATAATGTGATCTAATTTAATCGTATATTCTAACTTATTTGCTTTAAAATATATTGTTTCGTGATATTTCGTAAAATCTTATTGTTCAACTGGCTTAAATACATTTAGTCTGTTCAAAGAATTTTTACTTGAACAATTTTAATTGAGTTGATTTTGGTATGCATTTGCCCTACGAACCATTGACCACCCCTTAGAAGCGGTAGGTGCACATTTTTATCCTTAAAAAAGGCGAGACAGTTGCTACCAAGATAGCCTTTTTAAAATATTAAGTGTATCGTTTTAAGACGTTATCAAGTCCTCTTTTAAGCCTCTGCGCCAAGCGTCCCTTAACGTCGTGACGCACAGCGACCAACTCTTCTCTCTGCTTCGAATACACAATATACCAAAAGGTGAGTCTATGTTCATTGTACAGATAAGAGTATGAGCTAAATCCTGTTAATTCTCGTAATTTATTCACAATTATAATTACTATTTTTCGCTAATTAATTTACAGTCAAAACATTACATTTTTCTTGATTATTATGCTAATATCATTTAACCAGCGACCTCTAAGTTTTAAACAAACCAATTATTGATAATTTTTGAATAGAAAATAGAAGGCAGATAATAAATTTTGTGGAATTTAATGCCTTTTACAGAAAATACCCAGAATTAGGGCAAGAATAGTATGCTCCATTTTAGGCTATATATCAGTTTTGTTTTAATCTCCAGACAACATTTCCTTCTGTTCCAAGAAAGCGGGTCAGAAAAATGAACAAAACCAACAACTTAAGCCAAACAGACATATTATACTGATAATTCATCCTCGCGTTACGTTGATATCCTCTTTTAGAATATATTACCTTAGAGGTGAAATGAAATAAAACTTAAACTTTACCATTCGTCATAAAATGAAACAGTGTTCCACACTCACCTGATATCTGAAGTCTCGCTCGTTTGCTTGCTTAACTTTTCTCTGAAATAAAATAAACGTTTCTCAGATTGGTATAATACTTTGAATAAAGGAAATAAGTATCAGTAATAAACGAAATAATATAGATACGAGCTAATAATAATATCAAATAAAAATAAAATTGCAAAGCTGAATAGAACTAAACTAATCTGGTAGTGTATATAAGAAAATAGAAATTAATAAGTTCTACAAGGTGGATCAATTAAAACGAAACAGAGGCATTATCAGGAATTAAGACATTAACATTTTTGGCAAACCCAACAACATGTCAATTTTTAATTAAAGGGGGACACATTTTATCACTCCTCTCCTCCTAAGTGCCTTCTCTATTGAGGTTGGCGATCAATATGGCCAATTTCTCTCTGTTCTGGGCTTGATGGATTAAGTCATTTCCTGTTATGTGAGTCCAATCTCTGATGTTTCGGAGCCAGGATTTCTTCTTTCTTTCTATACCCCTTTTACCCTCGATTTTGCTTTCTAATGTTACCTGGAGCTGCTCAAATTCCTTATGGTGCATTATGTGTCCTAGATATGACGTCTTTCTAATTTTGATTGTATTAACCAGATGAGGTCGTGTGTTCATTATTTCCAGTACTTCTTCATTTGTAGTTTTGCTGGTCCAGCTTATTCTTAGCATTCGGCGGTACATCCACATTTCGTCATACGTCATACTGTTTTAATGTCCAGGTCTCACAGCCATATAGTAGTAGAGACCACACATAACACTTTAGTGTTCTTAACGTTATTGTGATTGATAGCTTGGGGTTACAGAGCATTTTACGCATGTTCATGAAGCCAGATCTTGCTATTTCAATACGTATTCTAATTTCTTTTGAGTGGTCTAGCTGACTGCTTAGCTCTCTGCCCAGGTATATGAAGCTTTGGGAGCTCTGAAGGGTGATACCATTGATTTGTATGTTGGGTGTAATTTGTTCATGGGGGTTCTTGTGGAATACCATGATTTTGGTTTTGGAAAGATTAATATCCAAACCTAGTCTGTGATTTTATCACTACTTTCGATTAACTTACTTTGACCTCCAAGCCAGGATAAGAATCACACCAACATGTTTTATTTAGTATTGCCCAAAGTTGGTCTTGCAGTCTTGTTGTTGTTCTTACATTTCTGCAAGACCAAGATCAAGACCAAGACTAATACCGCCCTGTTTTAGCGAGACCAAGACCAAGACTGACGGTGCAAGATTTACGCAAGAACAAGACTCTTGCGTCTTGCAGTTAGGACGAAGTGTCGTTTTAGTGATTATAGTAGTTCGGGTATATGCTTAGAGACTCTATGAGACGCAAAAAAAAATATGTAACAAACATTTGGAAAACTGGACTTTGCGCATTACGAACAATAAAATTACATACATTACATACTAAATCAAAATCAAAATCAAAATATTCATTTAAAGTACACTTGACTCATTTGGCACATGCTCAAAGGTCATAATTACGATGTAAAAATAAAATATTTTGTACATTTTTTCCCAGCATTTAAAGTGAAATTCTATGATATCGATCTTGTGTCATTACAATTTTATAATATAATATGATTTTCATGTAATCTAAATATTGTTACACCTAGATTGGTAGCTAGTTTCGACTACTTTTAAAATGTTGTATTTTTCACATATTTAGTAATTTAACAGTTGACGTTTTACCTTATGTTTTTATCATTTTAACGTGGAAATACTTCTAGATTACACTGATGATGGTCCTGATATATTTGTAATCCTTTTGGATAAATTTGAAATATTTTAATAATAAAATATTCCATCATACATCAAAAGTCTTTACTTCTTTGGAAGTTTGTTTTGCTCTTTTGGAGAGACGTCCTAAACCTCAGTGTTGTGAGTTACATTTCAGAAATTACGACGCATACACTCTCCAACGGAAGTAGAATCGACAATGCAGATATGGTTACATTCTGCATAAACGAGCTAAACGATCCCTTTTACTCTGTGAGTGCGGATAAACAAAGTATCAGGCACATCACACAATAGTGCCATACAAGATTAAAAGATGATAGTTTCTAACGGCGACCCCAGAGCCGATAGAATATGTAAATAGTTCAGATCTGCATTTGTGAACTTGTAATATATCTATTAAGTTTTATGTAAATATGTAATTAAATTTCTGACAGAATAACTGAATTATTTGCTCATTATGATAACTTTTTTTATATATCGCAGCACACGTATTTCTAATAGTAAAAACAGTCACTTATGTTTGGAACAACCTGGATTATATGTAGCTTCTCATTTGTACGACATACAAATAAAATCTTGCTCAACGTTCGCTCTTTCATTAAACGCACGTACGTCGAGGCTCTCGCTGAAACTCAAACAATTCACTTCGTATGTAGAATAACTAATGTAATCTGATATAACACTGTGGCGGAATTTTAGCTGGAAGGGAATAAAGTAATTTTAGCAAGAACTCTATTGTACGCTGTGTGAAAGAAAATCGTTGTGTAAGTTTGTATGGCGAATATACTACAAAAAAAATTGAGATATTGAAGAACGTCAGGATAACATCAGATAATAACTTTAAGAAAGCATATTATTATAAAATAACATAAGATTAATTAATTGATTATTTAAAAGCATAAAGCTGTGTGTAAATAACACAATTACTTTCGTTTTTAAAAAGATATTCGGGACAGTCATTTCTATTTCAAATTTCAAATATAAAACAGGTTAAAACATGAACGTATAAACAAAGATTTATACGTTTTTATTTGTTTTTACTGATTGTCGGACCTTAATTCTCTTGTAGCATATTTCCAACTTCACTTAAAAAAGATACAAAAAGCTACAAAAGTGATAAACTAAACATACAAAAATTAAAATCAGAAGACGCCAAAGAAAAACTGAAACAAGAAATTAATGCAAACCTAGAATCCACACCGGAATTAATTAATGAAGATGTAGAACAACTGTGGCAATTCTTTAAAAAAACAATTATCGAACCTAGTTGCAGAGAACTCACAACAACCAGATGCAAGAAAGGAGATTGGATGACAGAAGAAATCTTGGAAATGATGAAGGATAGAAGAAGGCAAAAGAATATCAACATAAATCGGTATCAACAGCTTTATAATCAAATAAGAAGGAAAATAAGAGAAGGTAAAGAGACTTATTTAGTTGAAAAATGCCGAGAAATAGAAGACTTACAAAACAAATATGATAACTTCAATCTCCATTAGAAAGTTAAAGAATTAGCTGGGATAGCAAAACAAAAAACCTCAAGCATATTAGTGGACAAACAAGGAAATATTTTCGTGGAGACGAAACAAAAATTAAGAAGATGAAAAGAATATGTAGAGGAATTAGTCCATGACCAGAGGCAGGAAAATATATATGAAGATAATGAGAGTAAAGACGAGGGACCCGAAATAACAAAGTCAGAAGTTATGTATGCAGTAAAGTCCATGAAAAATAATAAAGCTCTTCTTCTTATGGTGCCTATCCGTTCCGAACGTTGGTGATCATCTTGGTTATGATGACTTTGTTGGTTGCTATATGAAATAGCTGTGTTAAGGTCTTTCTATACCATGCTCTCAGGTTAGCAAGCCAGGATATTTTTCTTCGTTCTGGGGCTCTTTTTCCTTCAATTTTACCTTGTAAAATGCATCGAAGTAGCTCGTACCTGCCTTGATTTCTCATTATATAGCCCAAGTACTGCAGCTTACGGCCCTTTACAATGTTGACCAAATCCGTAGTTGTGTTCATCCTCCGCAGTACTTCTTCATTGGTGACTTTGTCTGTCCATGGTATCTTCAAGATCCTTCTGTATGATCTTAGCTCAAAAGATTGAAGTTTTGATAAAGTTTCCGCCTTTAATGTCCATGTTTCTACTCCGTACAGAAGCACTGAGTACACATCACATTTAAGGAGCCTTATTTTTGTTAAGGTCATCACTCTTGAACACAGAACTCATAGTCAAGAATACACTGTTTGCCTCTATGATGAGACATTTAATCTCTTGGGTATTGTCTCACGACTCTTGATTAGAGTTCCCAAGTAGATGTATTGTGAGACTTGTTTAATTCTGATTTGGTCCACACACAGATTTGCTCCAGTTATGTTTTTCTTGCTGATGATCATTAGCTTGGTTTTGCTGGTGTTTATATCCAGTCCATATTTTCTACTTTCTAACAGTTTCTGTTATTTTGTTCATTAAGTTTGGTAGCTCTTCTATGGTATTGGAAAACACTATTCTTGAGCTTAACTCCATTTATTGAGTGCTCCGAGTACAGATTAAATATCAGTGGTAAAACTATGCACCCCTGTCTCACTCCCCTTAAGATTTTAACCTGATCTGTATATTCTCCATCTATTCGGAGTACCGCTGATTGATTCGAATAGAGGTTAGCTATTATTTTTAAGTGTTTTCCGTCAATCCCTGTCCTCTTCAGCACTTCCATCATCTGTTCATGTCTGACTCTATCGAAAGTACTGTATCTTGTAGTCTTGTAGAAATAAAACTTCCCTCGTACCAACCGTGTTCACAAATCCAAATTAATTGGGCGCAATTTGTTCCTCGCATTTCCGGTAAATTCTTTTGTGGATGACTTTTAAAAACAGCTTACGCAGATGGCTCATTAGGCTTATGGTACTATAATCATCACAAACTTTTGCTCCTGGTTTTTTGGGCAATGAGACGAACTCGGATTTGAGCCATTCTACTGATATTTTTCCTGCATTGTTCATTTCATTAAATATTTAAGTTATTATTTTCATTTGTTCTTCTTTTAATAGCTTTAACAGTTCTGCAGGAATTTCATCAAGTTCCGGTGCCTTTCCATCCTTCATTTGTCTGACGGCTGCCATTATTTTTTCTGGTAGGATTTCGGGACCTTAATTTTCTTCAATGGTGAGCTCTTGTAATAAAACTGCTAGATGAAATACCAAGTGAATCGAATCGTCAATTAAAAAACATAGATCTTTTAGTCCAACTACTAAACACAATCTATTCCACAGGAATCATTCCACGTGAAATGCTGACATCAACATTTATTTGTCTACTAAAGAAAGTAAATGCCAAAGAATGTAGTGATTATCGAACGATCAGTCTAATGTCACATATCTTAAAAACCCCACTAAAAATCATCCATAACAGAATACACGCTAAGCTGGAGATGGCTATTAGTGATTCCCAGTTTGGATTTCGGAATGGAGTGGGCACAAGAGAGGCACTATTTTCTTTTAACGTGCTGACCCAAAGATGAGAAGGCATTCGAATAGGTAAAACATGACCGACTTATAAAAGTACTCAAAAACAAGAATCTGGATGCGAGGGATGTAACATTGATCGAATTTATACCACAGTCAACGATCAAATGTGAAAATATGTCGCTGTTATTGTTTAATGCTTATTTTGAAGAAATCATACAAGAAGCTTTGGTAAACGAGACAGTCGGCATAACAGTGAAAGAAAGTTTAATTAACAACATTAGGTATGCCGACGATACAGTCACTATAGCCGACAACTTGGAAGACTTAGAAAGAATAATGAACAAAATATTAAGACAGTTGAGAATACTCTCTTAACATAAAACAATCCAAATTCATAAACATTAGCAAGAACAATAATGCAAACGAAATATTAACGGTAGGCGGCCAGCAGATTGAGAGATTAAAAAGATATACTTACTTGAGAACGATAATCACCGAAAATAACGATTATACTGCAGAAATAAGAGTCAGAGTTGGAAAAGCACGTACCAGTTTTTTAAAAATGAAAAAGTTTTTTTGGAACAAAGATCTGACATTGGCCCTAAGAATAAGGCTAATTAAATGCTATGTACATAGTGTACTCTACTATGGAGCTGAACCATGGACATTAAACCTAATACAATAAATCGACTTAATGCGTTTAAAATGTGGACATTTAGAAGATTGTTAAGGATTCCATGGGTAGATAAAGTCACGAATACAGAAGTGTTAAGGAGAATAGGCAGAGAGAGGGAAATGGAAAATACAATAAAATAAAGGAGATTGGAATATCTCGGACATGCGATGAGAGGCGAAAGATACAACATCTTGAGACTCATAATTTAAGTAAAAATAAGGGTAGGAGAAACGTATGAAGAATACGCGTTTCCAGGTTAAAGAATGTGAGAGAGTAGTTTGGTTTCAGCTCAAGGCAATTGTTTAGAGCAGCTGTTTCGAAGGTCAGAATAGCCATGATGATTTACAACTCTCGTCGCGGAGATGGTACTTAAAGAAGAAGCTTTATCTTTATTTATACGTTCATGGGTTAAAAACTAATCTATAATATGATCTTATATTTCATAACAATGTTAAAATTAATATATACAATTATTTTAAAATTAAAATACGTCCTTACCCTTATAGTTCTCATATGCTCCTTTTTCGCTGCTCTAGAGCGCCCGCAGAACTTTTTTCTAATCCAGCAGATGACATACCATACGCTTTTGGGTGTTGGAATAATGTTGAAAGGAACAGGAACAGTACCACCTTCTTCGAAGTAGCTGATCCACAGCTTGCTGCGGGCAAATTTCCATTCGGTATCGGCTCGCTCCTGTAAAATCACAAAATATTTATAATAAGTTAATCTTCTTTATTATATTTATATTATTAACACATTAAATGCGCATAACTTTGATATAGGCTACGTCAGTTAACTTCGAGGTGCGCGTGACCCCATTTTGGGGTACCTCGTATGGTAGTATTAAAGAAGCTGTACAAATTCAGTAAGGCAGTAAATCACACCGTCCCTTTGTGAGCGTGTCGGTTAAGTATCGAGAATTGATAATTTCTTCGTCATTTGAACAGTTTCTGATTTGCGTAGTTTCAAGATGGCGGAGAGTGATCAGGTAGCTTCTACGTCCAATAAACTTAAAGTGACATGTAAACATCCCAACAAACTTATTGAAGAAGAACTTTTAGCAGCATTATTGGATTTTAGTGATGAGGATGAAGATATGTTGCGTGAAGTAGAAAGTGATGACGATGTGTACCTTGAGCAAGAGAATTCTGCATTCGAAGAGGATGATTAAGACCAAGGTGACACGGGTAATAATTTCAATTTTCTAGTGTTTCCTATTTTGTCTAAAATATTCTTTTTAAAAATATATGAAGAGTCACAGATAGGGGAAATTTTAGAAGAGTTTAATATAACTCACCAAGATATTGGTAAGTGTTTTCGATTATATAATCTATTTATGTTCATTCGATTGTATTGTATTGTATCATTGTAAAACATTTGTTTTTGTAGGCTCACTTGATGACACGGCTATTAGTACAAACTGGCAAGAAATCCCTACAGGTAGGAAACATTTTTCATTACAATTTCAATCGCAATAGAGAAAAACTGGCTCCAATTTTTCATTATAATACGCACATGGTTGGTGTCGATTGACAGGACCAACTAAATTCCTATTACCCCCGTTCTAAAAAAACCTCAGGTGGTACAAAAAATTAGGTATCCACTACATATAATTGATGCAGCTAAACTCGTTTATATTGTATAGAAAATTTTCTGGTATCAAGATGTCATTGTATATATTTAGAGATTCCCTGTTGTGCAGTATTTTACAAATATACGAAGATAAGAAAACATCTTTAAAACGCAATATGACCAAGCACGTCCTGACGAAAATTGTGTCTAAAGCGAAGGATGGGCGTATCTCTGCAAATAAAATTAGAAAACGCACATTATACCATTGCGAAGCCTGTCCAGAAAAGTCAGGATTCTGCGTTGGTGAGTGATTTGAACCTACCCATACGTAGGATGGTCATACGTGTTTCTTTATGATTTTTCAGAACACTAATTTTGGTTTCGATTTTCAGGATCTTTTTGTAACAAATAAATAATAACTAACAGTTCTGTGGCTCACTAAATTTATCATTTTCAAGTTTTTGCGCGATCCTGTTTGGTACCGTTAGTACCTGTTAGTACCTGTGCGCGTGGCCCACATTGGGGCCAGGCATCAAAAATCAGTAACATGCCTTGTATACACACTTAATTATAAACGAAGTTTAATCTAACTACCAAGAATAGAAATAATGTAGCACAAAACGTTGCCGCTTCTTAGGCGCGACACACTCCAAAATGCGCAGTGAAAGGGGTAAAAAACAATTGATGGTTTTCAGATAATGATCTTTTGGGTTTAAACGGTATATTTTATGGACGATTCCTGTGTGTCTACGTTAATCTTTTGCTACATTTCCGTATAGGTACACATTTTTTTATTTTACTTATATATTTCTAGATAATTACACTTTTTTTAACACGTTAAGCTCCACCATAGGATAAAACAATCTTGTCCTACCAGCCAAATATATATTATTCACTTAATAAATTTGTTTTAGCCTCAGTTTAACAATTACATGTTACCTAAAAAAATATATTTGATGTTTTTTAGTTATTTTCTGAGGTACTTATTATATGTCACGCGGCCCATCGAACCCAATTTGCATCCAAGGACCACGAGACACAATAGCCATGTCGCATTTTTTACACGTCAAAGCTTTCAAGAATCATGTTCTCGACATTATGTTATTCATACACACCTCGATAGTATGCATTGTGAATTTGTCGATCTTGGTTCTCGTCAAATGTTATAATGTCGTACGAATCTAACCTTAAAAAACTTGAAAATTTATGGTTCTGACATTAATTTTATCCACTCTAAGAAACGTTTAAAAGTGGATCTTTCAGAGAAAAACAAGCAGGTTAAAAATAATAAGGTTCTATCAGTGCAAAAAACAGGAATAAAATAGCAGGTTCGAGGTGATGGTGCTTCAACCAATGCGCATAAAAAAATTGCGCCTAGTACTGAAACCGATAAGTTGGATCAAGTAATACAAGATGTTATTTCTCAGTTCTCCTTGGCCTTATTACGCTTGCGCTGTATATCTAATATTTTAGGAAATACAGTTGTAAAATCATTGAAAACTATTTTTTCCTATCTTACGGGATTACATAACTTAAAAGCAAAAAACGAAGCTAAACTAATGAAACAATATTAATGTGTGATTCCACCTTCTTTCGATTTCCATTACACGACGTTGCCCAAAGAGCAAAATTAGGTGCAATACGAGTATTATACCTCATGGGGCTTAACGTGTTAAGAAACGAAGTTAAATATCCATAATCGGATGAAAGCAATATCGTAAATTTTCATGGGTAAAAAGTCGGGAGCGTACGTGTTAAGTTTGTCAATTCAATTAACAGGTTATACAAATTCAAGTGCTTAGACTAATTATTCCAAGTAAAAGACTCTTAATTTCCAATGTATCTCTTACTATCCAGCATAAGATAATAGAGAAAGAACTTTTATCTTTAGGGCTAAAACTAACCATCATCAATGTCATGTACTTAGTTTCCGTCGACATATTTACGACAAATTGTAATGTTATACTCAGTGTTAAACATGAACTTGTAGAGTCTCCAAGGTACCAGTTGCAGAGACAGACCAACCACATTATCGGATCAACATGTGCCATCTTTAGAGAAAAATGTAAAATTGAACAAGTGGTAAAATTCCTTAAAGACATTAATATACCTTACAAAAATATTTATAAGTAAATTATCTTATGTATATCTATGTCGATAATAACCTCAGAGGTTGATACGACAATGTTTATAAATAGAAAAAACAACATATTTTTTTTACTTTTGAAGCTAATAAAATAAGTTAATTTAGAAAGAAATATACTTTGTGGTCTTCATGTGGACATAAAACTTTTCACTATAACTTTGTCTGTAGTTCGTTCCATATCGATGTTCCTTATCTGTGGTTTTAATAAAAGTATCCAATCTCTGGGAATGCTAGTAGAACATGCTAGGAAATTGAGTTAAACCACTTCCAGCTGGCACATCGATACACCTGATGGCAAAATAAAATAACGAAAAGCGACTAAAAGATTCTGAGGTTTGGCGAGAAGTACGAAACTCAATTTTATATTTTACATTGAAAATAACAGGAAAGACAGAAATGTATGATATATCGTAGATATGTAATACTTGGTTCAAAGAAACGTGATAATAATTTTAAGTGTGTTTTGGATATTGGTTAGCAGATTCTTAGTTGTAGATAAAACTTGCGGACATTTTATGATTACCTATATTTCATTCATTGATTGAATCTTAAATATTTTCATTACTAAAGCGATATCCATTTTACTTGCTAATATTTCTAATTGAAAAAGCCTGTTGGCTAATATAGTTTGACCCAATAAGACTTACACAACTTAGTTTATTATCAAGTAATAAATTATAGGGGTTTTTATTAAAGCAAAGGCTCTATACCTCCTCATGCACGAAAATGATGAAAAAATGTGTTGGAAAAAATCGCTTGCTAACTTGAAATTACACGAAACATTTAAAATAAAACCAGCAACCGAGGCAGTAAGTGAAATTAAAAGATGTGTTACTGTTAAAGATATACAAGTGAGCGAGCTGTTTAAATACTATTTATTAATTTTCAGAACGCATATGTGAGTTTCTTGAGAGATTCTGTAGTGGGCTTTCAATAAAAAACGAAATTCCGGTAAATATCTAAAGATTATAAGAGAAATATGTATGATAGAGTAATAACGAGTGCTAGGATTAGTGGGATAGTTTGTAGTCTGACAACTGGAAATATTTTCATACCAGTTGGTATATGCTGTGCTGATCTTTTACCACTGCATATACCATTACATATAAAGTATGGTATATATCACAGATGGGTATTTTTTCGGTTTTCTTTGATCGAAAGCCACTTTGGGAAATAAACATCCACTTAGATCGCTGGGAAGGTTTTGCGGGGAAGAGAATTACATCAATCTCAGTGAGGCTGCTGTCAGGGGCAGTTGGTTTCACTGTCAGTCCGAATTTAGCTCCAAATTCTTTGTGGTTTTCGTCTTCTATCATGGGAAAATGTGTACTGTATTAGCAGTGTTAAGTTTTATGTGAAGTTGAAGTCAGGTTTGGAAGGATCTTTGAATAGAAAAGACGCAGGCGAATGTCGGCGGTAAGAACCGGCAAATTTGTTCTGAAAAAGTGAATTATTTTCAATGTAATGTGTCCGTTTTGAAAGAAAGTGTCTAAGAGATTTGAGGCGTTTACAACATTTTTAAAGGGTAACTACATGTTGCCTTTGTGTCCAGTTGTATTCTAGTTTTTAAGAAGCTGAGTGTCAAATTTTGTGTCTCAGTGAACAACTTTCAGCCTCATTAATTGGCCCTAAGCCGTTTCAGAATATTTCCGTAGTTTGAAGATGCCTTTGTGTTTGTAGTCCAGTTCCCAGAAATTTTGAACTTTTAAAGGAAAAATAAATATTTTCTAATAATAATTGCTTTCATAATAGTTTAAGAAATTGTAATAATAAAAATTATAAATAACCCCCTCTGTGGCTCAGTGGTAAGAGCGCCTACCTTTAAACCTAAAGGTCGTGAGTTCGAATCTCATCTGGGTGAAGAAATTTTCGTTTATAAAAAATTAATGAATGAAAATAATTTCTATCCTTGTGCGATCGGTACTCATCGGAGGGACCGCAGACGTTCGGATACAATTAGCGTCTCTTAGCAAAGACAATGACGTCGACTTTTCTAACTATCAAGACAATTACTCTACATACACACACACACACACACACACACACACACACACACACACACACACACACACTACACTAGGTACCTGACTGTACCATGCCAATGATCATAGTTCTCGAGGCATTAACTCAATCATAAAAAAAATTATAAATGTTAGGGTGTGGCTTAGCTGATATATTAATTATTCCCAGTTTTAAAACTCAATATTGACATCTGCCAGCTAGTTTTATTTTTTGACATTTGGTAAATACCTAATCATAACAGATCTTGTTTTGCATTGTTTTTTCTTTTAGAAAAAGGTGTTTTTTCTTTCTCTATGCATAGTTTTCATTAATAAGATATTTTTATTTCTATTTGTTTTTCCGTTACAATTTAACGCGCATTAACAATTGTAGTAAGTTCTTGTAGTATCTCAAACTTCTTGAGTTTGTAAACGGATAGAACATAGTAAGTTTATTTCTTTGTTATTTTGTATTTATTTTTGTAACTATCAATATAGTATTTTTATACTATTTACTTTTGTAACTGTGGTGAGGCAGCAATAAATATTAAATTTTTTCTCTAAACCAATTTTTTTATTTCTTAAAAAAAGTTCCTAACCCATTTTTTGTGTTTTTAGGAAGGAACAGCCTTTTCTTTCATCCAGCAGGAAGATTCTTCAAAGCGGCGGCCTTATTTTAAATAGCTTAAGAATCTTCTTGTGTTATATTTGTCCAAGAGATTCATGTATGTACCTCTTTTGTTTAATTTTTGTAGTTACCCCAGTCCAGTCTCCTTGTGATTCACTTATAAACGACCCAGTTCTCCAAGTAAACCCTGAGTAGCCGTTTACAGACAATTAGGTTCGTTTTGCTTACCCTATCTCTAATCCCGTATTTCTTTTCCCAATTTTCAACCCCCATAGTAATACCCTATGTGGTAGACAAATATCCGTTACAAGTTTCCGTCCGAAACTTCATATTGTCAAAGTAAACTGTAACTGTTCTCTCAGTATTAGCTAAGTGAGTTATGATTTTAAGTTAGGTGGGGGTAAAAATATAAAGGGCTGATTTGAGGGTTTATATACCAAGGTTATAGTGCCCTTTCCAATCTCTATACCGTTTACCATTCGTTGTTTCCACATATGAGACTAATGGTTAAGTTCTAACAAATACCGCGCTCTCATACGTATTGTCTGGTATATTTGCAATCTGTTTCGTATTTGAGATTTTTGGACCCGCTGCAGTTAGATGTCTGTGTTTCCTATGTTAACGGTATATCACATTTCGTGTTCTTGAAGAATTTTGTCGCGATATCTTTGGCTGTAGTAATACCCCATGATTTATGTTCGCTCCTGTCAGTGTTGGTTCTGATAAGAACCGTTGTAACTGTTTACCATCCGATTTAGTTTGGCTCTGGATTGGAAATATTAGCCGTCTACAAGTGGATGTTTCCAGGTGATGGCGTCAATAGTGTTTGCTGTTATGTATTTGATATGGCTCTATGGATCTCGTAGAGGCACATTCCTTGTCCCGTCCCATGATACTATGATTAAGAAGATAAGATATTGCGCATAAGTTGTGACGTCATTGGAGAGTTGCACGTTCGATATGTCAGTTTTTTGTATGTATCAATAAATATTCATTAATAAATACTTTGGAGATATCCTTATGTATACGATTATTGTAATTATTAAACCTCTTAACTTCAAATTTCTTATAATATATAATATATTCTTTTATATAACTTTCAAAAATTCAAATTTCTACTCTCCAATGACGGCATGCGCGAACACGACCGATTTTGTGCTACGGGAAGATCCTATCTTGTTAGTCATAGTATCATGTCCCGTCCACTTCTGCAGTTAGTGAGGCGCTAAAGCTATTGAGCGATCTTCGTTAATTGTTACAGAAGTAAAAGAATCGTTCAAATAATTAAACAATTAAACATATTATTACAACACATATTGATATAAAATATATTTTTTTCACAGAAAAATTAAATACACATAAATAGTTTAAATAATCAAGCAGGCATACAAAATAAAGATCTGAACTCTTTCTAAAGTTCTTAGATTTGATAGATTTAAGAGAAATATAAAAATAATAAATATGAATACTGTTAAAAAATTTTTTTGCGTTAAAAAAAAACCATTTTAGCGAGTAGGAGTGTTAATATATTAGGTATACTACAACTCCCTATTGCGAAGAATACAATGAGATCGTGTTGTAAAATACTGTTAACTAGTTATATACAACACAGGATAAAGTAGTAGAGGAATAATAGGTTTTTATTTAAATCATGAAGTAAACAGTTACAATTTATATATTTTTTAAATTGAGTTTGAACTCATTAGATTTGTTCTAAGAATTATTACTACTTACCGATATGAGTTGATATGAGTGATTCATCATGGCTATCAGTAGATTCAGCAAGACAACAATGTTAATGACAGAATAGGTGCCAAACATCAACATTCCCCAAAATCTGGTGAATATCTTTATTTCGTTTAGTTCGAAGCTCTCTAAATCGATTAGACCGAACACTGCCCAGAATAGTGTTTGGCTAGTTTCGAAGAGACTAAAAAAACAAATGTGTTTGTAAAATATAAATTTATTTAAATTTTCGTTAATGTAAATACATATATTGTTATGATTTCTAATTTTCAAATGTTTATTTTAAATATTTAACTCTTAATTTTATCTAATTCGGAATTATTTAAAATATTGAATTATTCGGATTCTTTATTTCTATTTAGAAAACTAAGTAAGAAAATAAATTGCAGATATTTGGTTAGGATTAGGTTTAAACTAAGAACTTATTTGTAATGGTGAAAGTACAGGGTGATAAAATAAAAGACTACAAGAACGATTTCACAGAATAGTTGGACATTGAGTATAAATAGCAGTTGGGATTTTCCGAAAATAAAATTCATTTGTAGGCCTCTGTAAATATGAAATAGGTACTTAGGAAAGAATTAAAGTAATGTACATAACTTGTTTAGAGAAAGAATATAGAAAATTTTTTTCGATGGTTGATATAGGGTAATTCCAAAGTAGTCGGTATGACGTAGTAAATGGCCCGGCTAATATGTTGAGTGTATAAAGGTTCTGCCGAAAGAAAGAGTGGAAGAAAGACATCTTGGAATGTAGTTTTTTGATTGCTCATGCTCATTTTACTGACTCAAAATTAAAAAAACCGAATCACACGACTACGCAAAAAGCTAGAAAAACTATTAGAACATGAAACATCTGAACCCAATAGTAATTCATGTGATTCAACTAAATAATAAATCACCTTCAATAGTATTGTATAATGGAATTTAAATGGGTATTATACCCTTTTAATCGTGCTACAGCTTCTTCTCGCAAAGCATGCACCAGATCTTATTTTTTTACAAGAAAGCCACTTTAAAATTATCACAATGCACAAGCTGAAAGGTTACATTGGATTATGCACCAATTAACCCAATCAGAATTATGCCAGTGGAGGAGTAGCTCTATATATAAAGTCATATAATATACCTGTCAAAAAAATAAACCTCATAACTAATATCGAAGCAGTAGCTAACAGTACTGGCCTCACCAAAATTCAATATTTGTAACATCTATATTTCACCAGATCAAACTCTAACTCTAAAAGAACTAACTAAATTACATACTAAAGATCTACATATCAAGTTTCTTCTGGGTCCCATCACTAATAATAACAATAATAACCAAATGTCTTTCCAATCTGTGAGTATGGATCTAAAAAGCTCCTTTATAAAACAAATTTTCGAGTTCTGGAACAATAAATGAAAATCCACACCATCAAAGCTTCAGGAAATAAAAAATAAAATTGGACCATGCCAACCATACGATGTATCTAGACGAAAGCAAATGATCATTTCCCGTTTACGACTTGGACATACCCAGTTTTCCCATGAACATGTGTTTAAAAAAGAAGAACGCCCAATTTGTGATCAGTGCGGTTCATCCCTTACAGTTAAACATGTTCTAGTGGAAAAGTATGAAAAGTTCAATACCCATAGAATTAAATACCATTTACTAAACAATCTTGAAGACATTTGAAACTCAAATAACAATATAGATAAACTACTTTTCTTTTTAAAAGATTGTAATTTAATAATAGACTAGGAGGGATCTGTAGAAATTCAGACCATAATGGAAATTTTCCATAGGAAGCTATTTTTTTGCTGGAATCGCTTCAGCATGTGCCCAGTATCGATAATCACGATATGCGCCAGCCGCAAACCCTGTGCTAAATTTTTTATTTAACAAAATCTGAAAACAATTGAAAATTTATCATTTTTGCTCCTATTTTCGTTTATAATTCGAAAAAAAATTAATCCTAGAGAAAAAATTATACGAAGTTAAAAGTTTCGTTATTCAATTTTACACAATATTTCGTTAGCTAGAAATTGAAAATTTAATGTTTATTGTTGAAACAATAGCAATAGTTGGAAAAAAAGTACAAAGAAATGAAGTTAATTCTTTAAACGTTTTCGACTTTCTAAACTTGACTTACAAGCTCCATATTCCACCTAGAAAAACTTTTTAATATGTTTAAAACGTGTGCTAAATTTTGTTAAGATCGGTCGGATAGGTTTTGCATAATAATTTTGCAATCCAGCCCACTGGAAAAAATTCGCAAATTTTCAAATTTATAGTAGGCCCTAAATAAGGCCCTCAGATAGTTTCAAATTTTTTACATATTAAGGAAGGCTTAAAAGGCTTTTTGTAAAATTCAAATCAGTTGACTAGGAAATCGAATAGAAATTTTTAAAAAGTTTTAAACATTTTTTAGGCTTATAAACAAATTGAATAACTTTACGAGCTTTAAATATATCAATTTCAAAATTTATACACTCTAAGAACATTAAAAGATGCTTTTTAAAAAAAAATAATACATTGGGCTTACTGGTTGCCGAGATATTGAAGGTCAAAGTTGACATACATTTGCCGTGTAACCATAAGTGATAGAGGGTTCGTTTTTAAACAAATACGCTCGTCTTTTCAAGTATTATATGAAAAGTTTTACGTAATGCGCTTCATGGCAACATCCATAAAAAAGACAAATAAAAAACCGTTTTCGCGTAAAATGTCGCTCGGAATGCATGAGAGGTGGTGGTGGGAAACATTCACTCGAAATGTGAATCGGCGAGTTCAAAATCATAGCGCGCACTAAAAATTGCATTATCTCGGCTTGTTGTTAAACAATTTTGCTCTTTTTTTTTTATTTGATGTCTCGAACGACAAGGATTTCAAATATCATAGTTTCACATACCATTTTTAATTGCAGATTGGGAAATTTTCAATAATCAATTGTATGTTAAACAAGTAAATTGCAACTTATACATTGAAGTAAATTGTTACTTTTAGTGAACTAATATGTATTTATAAATTGCTAATAAATAATTTGAATTGTGAAAACAAAGGCGAACGAATTTTTTTTTTTGTAAAAATCAAACTTTTTAAAATAATTAAGATTAAAAATAATTCATTTTTGCATTTTTATCATAATAATGACATTATTTGATTTGAGAATATATTTTAATTCAAAAATGACGTATATATTGTACGTGTTATCATACTGCTGTAAATGCTCGAAACTTGATTTTTTTGATTTAACTTAACTACTAAAATTAAAATTATAAACTACTTAAAAATTTGTCAATATTAAAAAAAATCTTTGGCGGTCCGCAGGGACCGCCACGGCCACAGAATATAATTTTATTGGCGTAGCACTAGCGGTCCCCTCCACGGTCCGACTGAAATTGACGCGACTTGTTTTATTGTATTGGTTAGTTTTGTGCATCGAGTGAGCTTTGAGTAACATCAACTTATTATGGCTTCGGAGCGTACAAAAAGAATGTTTTTGCTTGCAAAACTTTCCGTAGCTGACAACGAAGGTAAGCAAATAATAATTTACGTAATGATAAATACAAAAATGATATAGTTTACTAGAAATAGGCATATGCAGGTAATATTTATTTAATTAAAGAATTAAGTTATTACTTAAGTTTATTTTGCCGATTACCTACACGCAGGGCCAGTTTCACCAACAACAAATAAATCTTTGAATAGTAATTCGTCGAATAAAGTTTATTAGTCAATTATATTTTTACTGTTTCAATAAAATTTTGATAACATAGATTTAAACTAACGAATTTTCTTTGTTGTACATATTTAAAGCGAGATTAACTTGTCAATTTATTCGAAGAATAAATATTTATTTATTAAATAGATAAAATAAGTCTTATTTGACGTTAGTCAAACGTAGATGTGTCAGTTGTATTTGTCGAATCACTTTACTCATCTAATAAACTACCTACTATTCGGCGTTTGTAAAACCGGCCACTAGAAAACTAAATCAAATATCTTTTAAATTATAAAATACAATTCTGGATATAAAACTACCATTTAACTTTATGTAAGTATTTGTTTTTCATTTTAGATCCTACCGATAATGAAACAGACGACGAGCCATTTTCGTCTGATTCAATGGAAGATCCCAACTACTCTCCTGAATATTTGAATTCCGAAGATGAGGTGATCCCGGTGGTTGAAGAAGATCCAGTTTATGTAGGAACAGTAGAAGATACAAATAACATTGGTTCGAATTTGAAAGAACAAAGCGATTCATCTTCAGAGACTTCAGAAAATGAAGTTTACAGGCAGCCAGGTTGGAGCATTCCGCAAGGAATTTACCAAAATTTTTTACCTACTTACAATAAGTCGGAAGGAATACGACCAGAATTTGCAGCAGCATTGGTCAATGCAACCCCATTTGATTATTTTTCTGCATTTGTAGATAAGAATATATAATGTGACCATGGTTCACCAATCAAACCTTTATGCGACTCAAATACTAACTTCTGGAGAGGATGTTCCAGAAGGTTCCAGATTACATCACTGGACTCCAACTACAACTACTGAAATGTATAAGTTTTTAGGTCTCATAGGATACATGGGGTTGGTAAATATGCCCACAATACTTCATTACTGGAGTCGAAATACATTATATAGTAGCTTTGTACCAAAGGTGATGAGTCGAAATCGGTTTGAGTTATTGATGAAGGTTTGGCATTTTACAGATAATACATTATGTCCACCAGGTGATCGCACATTTAAAGTTCAGCCTCTTGTTAAAACACTTGTAAAAAAATATCAACAGGTGTATACGCCAGGAAATATATTCTGCATAGATGAATCGCTTATTCCATTCCAAGGACGTCTCATATTTAAGTAATACTTACCGCTTAAAACCCACAAATATGGAATAAAAGTATTCAAACTGTGCTCTGGAGGAGGGTATACATGGAACATGAAGATTTATTGCAGAAAAGAACAAGATGCAGGAGCTAGTGTTCCTACAAAAGTCGTAATGACTCTTTCTGAACAACTTTTAAATGCAGGAAGGACAGTAGTTACCGACAATTATTATACAAGTTTAGATCTAGCAAACAAGTTGCTAGATAGACAAACACACCTCTTGGGTACACTTCGATCAAATCGACGCGGTAATCCAAAAGAAGTTACATACAAGAAGCTAAAACGTGGAGAAATTGTAGGAAGAGAGAATGAAAGAGGAATTTGCATTATGAAATGGCGTGACAAAAGGGATGTCTTACTTTTGTCCACAAGACATACAGATTCAATGGAAGAAGTAAAAGTCAGAGACCAAACAAAGTATAAGCCAACTGCTGTTCTGGAGTACAACAAGGAAGAGAGTTCTATAGACCTTTCTGATCAAATGGCATCCTATAATTCAGCTTTGAGAAAAAGTATAAAGTGGTACCGCAAAGTTGCAATTGAAGTTCTGTTTGGTACTACAATGGTTAATTCGTACCACCTGTAATTATTCGTATAAAATTATTATTAATTCCCGTATAGCTATTACTGAGTTTCGCGAAAAAGTGTACAAAGATATGCTCTTTTATGAAAAAGAAGACAAAGAAAATGTGGGAAATGAAACACCTAAAAAAAAAGCGAAAATCTGAACATATTTTTAGCAAAAAGGAAGGTCCTTCACACAAAACAAGAAAGTATTGCAAAGGATGTTACCAGAAAAAAATAGAAGGAAAAATATCCAAAAATCACGTAAAAAAAGTTAATATCTTCTGTCAAGATTGTGACGAACATGTGTGCATTGAATGTTTCAATATTAGTCACAAATAAATTTAGTTTTTTTAATTACTTTGTTTCACAATTAAATGTTTATTTCTTATTTTTTCTATATATACACACACTTGCATAAAAAATTATTGTTTTATTGTTTGCATAAAAAAAAACAAAACAACAGATAAACTCTTATATCAAAGCCTAAGCTGTACGCCTAGAGGTCCATTGGATTTGATAAAATCAATGAAATTGTCGGTCCCTTAGTCCACAGGAAAAAAACACTGAAAGCGTAACAAAGCGGTCCCGATGGACCGCTCTGGCCCGGTGCAATAGTGTAAGATCGGTCCCTAGGGACCGCCATGGCGTTTAACCTGTTAAAGGATTAACTTCATTTTTTTGTACCTTTTTTTCCAATTTATGATATTGTTTCAACAATAAACATTAAATTTTTAATTTCTATCTAACGAAATATTGTGTAAAATTGAATAACGAAACTTTTAACTTCGTATAATTTTTTCTCTAGGATCAATATTTTCCGAATTATAAACGAAAATAGGATAAAACAAATTAGAAATTTTCAATTGTTTTCATATTTTGTCAAATAAAAAATTTAGCACAGGGTTTGCGACTGGCGCATATCGTGATTACCGATACTGGGCACATGCTGAAGCGATTCCAGCAGAAAAATAGCTTCCTATGGAAAATGTCCAATCCAAAACAGATCCCGCCTAGACTATAGGTAAAGTATAATTAATTATTACCGTTCCGCTAATAACCTTACTAGATTAAAGCGGGTTCTTATGTAAATAAAAAAAAAGTAATAAATATTTTAAAATTGAAACCGTTTTTTTATAAACTTTCCTATTGATGGTATCGCTTCATTTTGTATATATTAAACTGTTTTATAGGAGAAATAAGGACATATAAAAACCATTTTAACAAAACTCGTTAATCCTTTTTTACAAACATTCGAAAGATTTCCTTTTAATTTCCATACTACATTTTCACTTATCATACCATCTTATCAGAAATTTATATATCTCTAAAGATGAATTTTTCGTTATGAAAGATGGAATTATATGAATAATTTATTTTATCTTTTCATGTTAAACAAAACGAAAACATATTTGACCCAAAATTCTTTTTATTTACCGTCGTGTATTTTCAACGAGTCGACTGCTTTCTTGCTCATATTTCTGATAAATTTTAATAGACTTTGAGATTCGAGATCCGTGAACTGAGTAAAAGTTTACAAATCTTCTTACACATTAATATTAAAGAGATCTTTATAGATATGTCTTTTAATATACATTTGCTAGGAGATTTTATTGAAACGACTTAAACACTTATAATAACAGGTATTATATTATGATAAATTAATAGTTTATAATAATTTAATAATATAATTATTATTTAATAATAAATTATATAATTATTATATTATATTATAATATAATAATTTAATAATAGTTAATTATGATCCAATTAGCTAATTAAAACAAAAAAATATTAATTGAATTTTATTACGAATATGTGAATAAATTTTATTAACGACGCCAATTTCATAATTCATATGTTTTCTTATCTCAGGGTTCCTATTTGAGTTTATAAATACCTTTATCTTCAATAGTGTCCAAGAAGAAGAGGAGTAAAAGGAATAAATAAAAAACTCTAATTTGTGCAATACAATTAAAATTTAATAGTAAAATAAGCCTTTTATATCTGTTTATACAGCTAATGAAATCTCTTATTCATTATCTTTACCATAGAATTCCAAACTATTAAATAATTTTGTAAGAATTTAAAAACAATCTCTATTTCCTATAAATGACATTTGTCAACTGTCACTTTTGAAAAATCGTTTAAAAGGACCGACATTTGATTTCATTAGTTCTATTCTGTCTACCTCCTCACAGTAATCAATGGTCGGGTTCTTACACCCGTACCATGACAAAAAATTTTTCAATTTTTTAATGTGTCTGTGAAGTTCAGTGTCAGTTTTTTATATGTTTTTTATATGTTTTCTAAGAATTTTAACAACTAAAAAATCAATATTTCGACATATAAGGAAATGAGATCTCTCCATTGTAGCGGTATTTATAAATTGACGTAAGTTAAAAAATTAAAATCTTCACCAATTAGTACTTATAAGAACATTTTATTGTAGCATAGCTCCGATGATGGCTTTGTAAAGCCGAAAGCGCTCAGCTAGGAATTATTTAAAATATACACACTTCAAAAATACTTTTTTACCTTTTCTTTTGACTTGTCATAAGTGTGTACAAAAAACATATCAGTCTTTTGATTGATAGTTTCGTTTTGCTTGCCCCATCTCTCCATCAAAATTTAATTCGCGAAAATTGCCATTTAACAAACTTCCTCACCGGTCAAAAATATTGCCGACAAAATTTTCTCTTTTATGATATTGTACACAAATATATTTCGTCAACTCGAACTTAAAATTTCTTTTATATATTTAATAAACGACGCACTCAAATGATAATTTTTTTGCCGACAGAGTGTCTAACAGTGTCACTTATGCAGGAGTTATTCTTTTTTTCTAGATAACAAAACCCATCGACACAGGACGTATCTGACAAAAAATACATTTGTTATTTTTATGCAGAAGTTTACATATAAATAAAAGACGTAAAATTAAAATAAACTCTTTAAGTGGTGTAACGATTCATCTCCTACACAATTAACCACCCATTAAACAAATTCTTCGTAATTTCTTCAGCGCTCGTAATTAGTACCCAAAAGTAAATAATGACGACACGTAATTTCATAGCAGAATAACTTAGTCAAAAAACTTTGCATCCCTTGAAAGTTACACACAACTTTATAACAACCTTCTGAAACCTTCAAGTCTTTAAAACTCGCGAAGAGTGATCTTATACCGACTACTGAAACCGAAGCCGCGTCTTAACCAGGAAAATGAAAGAAAAATGAAAAGTGAATCAGGTTAAAAGAAAATAATTTACTTTAGACTTGAGAGGGTTGTCAGTGTTGTAATACGGTGTATTTTTAAGATTTGAAAGTTATACTTAATTTTAATTCAAAGAAAGCGACAAATATATCTATATGTAAATATCATTAATTGAATCTTTTAGTAAGAATACAAATTTAATGTAATATTTTTTTAATGATTTAATAAGAAAATCTTTTTTAATGTTTGTCTAATGTTATATTGTTTATCGTATATTATTATAAACCGCTTTTTTTATTTAAAGCTTATTATAGATAGCGACCTATTTATAGATCTCTGAAAATTTTATTTTTTTGTAACTCTTAAAATTTGTTTAAATTTAAAGAAAAGATTTCATATATATTTATTCTGTAGTTAGCTGAATTATAATTATTTTTGTTGTCTTCTTCTTAACGTGCCCTATCAAGTCCCCTTGACGTTGGCGATTAACATGGCGAAACTGTCTCTCTCTCTCTCTCTCTCTCTCTCTCTCTCTCTCTCTCTCTCACTCTCTCTCTCTCTAGCTATTCTAAAGAGTTGCTCAGCTTTGCTTATTCCTGTCAACTCCCTGATATTCTTTAACCAAGAGGCCTGCTTTCTACCAATTCCTCTGCGTCCTTCGATTTTACTCATCATAATAAGTTGAAGAATATTATATCGGTCTTTCCTTACTACGTGTCCAAAATAGGCCATCTTTCTACATTTGATGTTATCAAGCAGCTCGCGAGCAGCATTTCCTCTCTCAAGGACTGACACATTTGTCATCATAGCCGTCCATGGAATTTTTAGTATACGTCTGTGCAGCCACATTTCAAAGGCCTCCAGACGATTAATGGCGGATATTTTTAATCTCCGTGCTTCGACACCATATAAGGGGACTGAGCAAATGTAGCATTTAACCATGCGCTTTCGAAATTAAAGTTGCAAGTTATCATTACAGAAGAATGACCTTATTTTTAAAAATGTCGTGCGGGCTATCTCGATTCTACATTTTATCTCTTGATCTGGATCTAGTTGTTCAGTAATATGGCAATGATAATTAAAACTGGACACTCTTTGAATTATATGACCATCAACATATAATCGTGCATCTTGATGTGCTAAACGGCTAAACACCATGTGTTTTGTTTTTGAACAGTTTATGTTTAGGCCAAACTCTCTTCCCACTGTATCAATGGCATTTAAAAGGCATTGTAGTCCATTCATGTCATCACTTAAAATAACTGTATCGTCTGCATATCTCATTGTATTTATCAGAATTACATTAACTTTCACGCCCCAGTCCAAATTATGCAGCGCTTCTTTAAATATTATATCTGAATATAAATTAAATAACAGTGGGGATAGTATATAACCCTATTTGACACCTTTTTGTATTTTACATATTTCTGTTGATTTTCCGTTCATGCAAGCTGTCGCTGTTTGACGCCAGTATAACTTTTCTATGAATCGTATGTCTTGACTATCAACTCCTTTATCTTTTAATATTGTAATTAATTTGTGTGCAATAATGTGTGCAAAGAGGGCGTCCCAAGTTCACAGTCCATTTCTGAAGCCAAATTATGTTTCATTCTGGTCTTCTTCACATTTATCTCTGATTCTACTGTGGATGATGCGTAGAAATATTTTCAAAGTGTGGCTCATAAGGCTTATCATTCTATAATCGCTACAGTTTTTCGGACGTTGTTTTTTTGGTAGTGTTATGAATTCGGACTTTAACCAATCTTCAGGGATATCACCAGTTGAATAAACATCATTGAAAAGCTTGACCAGTATTCCAATATTCTCCTCATTTATAATCTTTAACATCTCTGTCGGTATGTTATCAGGGCCAACGGCTTTTTTGTTCTTTGCTAACTTTATAGCATGCAGTATTTCTGATTTTAGTATTTCTGGTCCTTCACCTTCAACTAAAGTCTCCAGTTCCTCAGGTTTATCATCATTATACAGTTCACTTATATAATTACACCAGGTTGTTCGAATTTCATGTTCGTCTATTATCATTTTCCCGACGAATCGGTTATAGTATGTGGAGTTTTCTTATAATAAAGACCAGCTACTTCTCTAACTTTTTTAAACATATTAAACGTATCATGTTTTTCATTCAACTTTTCTACTTCCCTGCATTTATCCTTCATCCATTTTTCTTTAGTCACCTTTATTTTTCGTTTAAATATTTTCTGTTTTTCTTTATATTTTGTCTTGTTACCTTTCAGTTTCCTTCTCTGCTCCATTAATTCCAGAATTTCATTAGTCATCCATTGATGTTTTTTGTGCCTGTGTAACGTTGTTGAATATTTTTCTATTACTTTCAAGGTAAGATCTTTAAATGTGTTCCATATTTCTGTGTTGTTTTTATTTACTGGTTTCTTTAGCTCATTGTTTAAGTAATTTTCTATTAACGTTTTGTTGGATACTGAGATATTTAATTTTAATGTTTTGGGGCTAATGTTTCTTGGACTTTTTTGAGCTTCATTTTGATGTCAGTTATTACAGGGTTATGATCTGAACCGCTATCTGCACCAGGATATGTCGTTACTCTGGTGACGCCATTCTTAAATCTCTTGTTTACCAGAATATAATCTATCTGATTTCTAATTATATGTAGTGAATTATCTTCTGGTCCCGTCCATGTGTATAACCTTCTTTTGTGTAATTTGAACCATGTAATTGCGATTATCATGTCATATTTTTGACAGAACTGGTATAATCTATCACCTCTTTCATTGCTCTCCCCTACTCCATATTTACCTACCAGGTCAGATTTTCGGCCTTGGCCAATTTTTGCGTTAAAATCTCCAATGATATATGTGACTTCGTTACTTTTTAGATTTTTAAGCGTCTGTTTTAATTGGCTATAGAATGATTCGACATCATTGTCGTATTTCTTTTCTGCAGTAAGGGCATATATCTGGATAACAATGACATTAAATGGTTTGCTATTTAATTGGAGCATTGTTAGTCTGTCGTTCACTGGTATATAATTTTTCACATATTTCTTAAATTTAGACGTTATAAATATGCCAACTCCATTCCTATGATGTGTGTCATCTTCTACACTTCCAGAATAGTATAGTGTGCCATATTCTTGTTCACATATTCCCGTTCCAGGCCATCGGAGCTCACTGATGCCCATTATATTAATTTTTAAACGTTAAACCTCTTGAACTAAGTTATTGAGCTGCATAGAGGATTTTAACGTTCCAGGTACTTAATCTGATTGTACTGCTAGACATTTTTAAAGTTGTAGTACTTCTAAAATTGTAGGGATTTTATGTGATGACGACCGGGGAGGTTTTATATTATATTTATAGTATCCTTTAAATAAAAATATTATAAACATTGAAAAAATTTGCTGATTTCGTTAAATATACACATTTAATAATAAAATTTTCATATCGAACCTTTTTTATTGTTTACTGGTGTACTTGTTAATTAATATTTATTACTAACTATATTCATGCATAAATCTTGGAAATATAAATTGTTAAATCGTCATAAGTTTTATTTCACTGATCTATAAATAGCAAACTGGTAATTAGCATTTTGGACACATTGAAGAACAGGTACGATGGAAAAACTTATAGTCGAGGGTAGAGTTGAAGGAAAGAGACCTAGGGGAAGATCTCAAAGCCGTTGGGTAGATCAAACAAAAATATTGATTAACCAAGGGTTACATGAAGCCGAACAACTAGCCCAGGACAAAGAAAAATGGAGGGAAATCGTGAAAAAACTGTAAAGGTCTGGTGGTGTCACCACATCCCAAAAGGGATTAGGACTGAGGAGGAGGACTTAGCATTATCAAATGCAGCATTTCAGTATTCAGTTAAAAAAATTTTTCCGCAGTAACTAATATTTTAACGAATATTATTTTGGATAATAAATACAAAAATAAAGCAGATAAAATGATTGTAAGATAATATGGACATAGCTCACTAAGGCAATTTATATGTGGAAGTAACGTATACTATTATAATTTTCATTTTTATACTGGCAAAAGAAAATCATCAAAAATGCTAGCGAATATTTGACCTCTATCATTTCTATCATTTCTATACCTCAATTTGTCCTATCAATGTTTTCCTTATCGTATCTTTTTATCCAAACTATTATTTTAGCAACATACATTTTGTGTTTTTCTTTTTGTTTTTCTTTATTTTAAACTACAAAAAGCTATAAACAAACAGATACACAAGCAGTCAAATATGAGCCTGAAGAACACCAGAAACTCCTTTAACTTGGAAAATTTAATTACCATTAATTACCCTCACCAACAACAAAAACGAAGTGAAAAACATAAAAATAGTCACAAATAAATAAGCTGAAATTTGAAAGTCTAAGAATGGTTTCCATTCTCATATTAACTTCATTAAGAAGGATACTTTGGAACCATAGACAAATCTGGATCTTTGACCCCACCAAGAGTTAGATTAACCAATAACTCTACATAAAGCTACATATTGCTTTTCTACAGGACCAACCTGCTTCAGTATGTGACGAAGGATTCACCAACACAAGCCAAAACTCTTTTTGGCTTCCAAACGACTTCCCACTAAGACTGAAGTTCTACCAAAAATCCTTCTAGAATTTAACGATACCTATAAAATTGCTTTAACAGGTGGAAGCTAATCTTGCTGCTTTTAGGACCTTTCTCACTTTGGAAAGAATTATTTACATGCAAGAATTAAGGGAAAGTAACCAAAATTACCATTCCGTTTTCTCTGCAAACAAAATTTATAAATAATATGACGTATTATGTGGAACTAGAAACCTCAAATTATTTTAGTTATAACAACTGATTAATATTTATTCTATAAGATATAAAACAGATGAATTATTTTTGTTTCTAGAGGAATTAGGGTTTCCCCCGATAGTTGCGGTTACTGAGCACTGGCTTGAAGTCAACGACCCTTTTTGAAAATGTAGAAAAATATACCACTTATACTATCATCACATATTCATCGTTCAAGTTCAGATCATGGTGGCATCCTACTTCTTTCTACTATACATTATTTGCATACATAGATCGCCTTATTCTTCCACAGAACCAATTTTATAGAACCTGCTAAATTTGTTAGATGACCAACCCAATAAAAGCAGAAAAATTCTATGCGGTGACTTAAATATTAATTACGTTGTTGCTTGCGCTATCCAATTATCCTTGGTCAATAAATTCAAAATGTATGATTTCACAATGCACGGTAATTGTCATACAAGAATTACTAAAACAGCAACTACCATAATTGATTATATTGTCTCTCAGATTTTTCACCACTGGTTTCAAGTCTGATATCTGATTTCTCATCCCTTGATATACGCTATACAATTATACTAGTCTACAACCAATTTGCGACTCGAATCCAAAGTGGTGTTTTTTGTTAGTTTTGGCTCTCTGAATATGAATATGCTGATAAAAACTTCCTATCACGTAAGATTTTTGAGTTATGATTTTTTCAAAAAAAAAAAAAAATTATTTTAATAAAAAAAATTTTAAAGTCTATCGGAGCGAAATATTATCAAATTAACGTTTTTTTATGAAAATTGTGCATAATTTGTGAAAGATTTGGAATTTTATGACGATAAAAGTAAACCCGATGATGTATCAAAAACGGACGATTCTTATTTTCCTGAAAGCAATGATAAAGCACCCCATTTCATCCAACAAACTGAATTAAATGATTTAGTTTGGGACCTTTACTTGTCCAAAGAACATGCTGAATTTCTAGGTTCTCGATTACAACAATGGAATTTACTAGCCAGTGGAACCAAAGTTACCATATTTAGGAATCGTAACCAGGAGCTATCCTCGTTTTTTATTATGAATGATAAAATGTGTGTTTGTGTTAATCCAAATAGTGTTATGGAAAAATTAGGATTTACACATAACCCAGAAGAATGTCGTTTGTTTATAGATTCTTCTAAATCAAGTCTAAAAGCAGTTCTGCTCCATAAAACCATCTATTCCTCTTGCGCATGCAGTTGATATGAAAGAAACACACGAAAGTATGTCGCTGATCCTAAATGCAGTAAAATATGATACATATAAGTGGCAAATATGTGGTGACTTAAAAGTCATCGGATTATTAGTAGGTCTTTAGGGAGGATTTACAAAATTTTGCTGTTTTCTTTGTCTTGGGGATAGTAGAGCAACACAGAGTCATTACCAAGTTAAAGAATAGTCACCAAGAGATCAGTACATTCAAGGTCAAGCTAAGGTAAAGAATATACCTCTCTTTGATCTTAAAAACGTTCTGTTACCTCCGTTACATATTAAACTGGGATTGACTAAAAATTTCGTTAAAGCATTAGATAAAGAAGGAAATGCGTTTAAATATTTTAAACAAATGTTTCCTAAGCTAAGTGACGTGAAGGTTAAAGACGGGATATTTATTGGACGACCACAAATCAGCAAAATACTGAAGGATCAACAGTTTGATGAAAAATTAAGTGATGTTGAGTTAGCTGTGTGGATAATATAATTGTTTTCGAGTTTTTGGGAAACAAAAAAGCAGAAAATTACCAAAATATTGTAGAAGAACTACTTAAAAATTACTGGAAAATGGGGTATCGCATGTCTCTAAAAATACACTTTCTGCACTCCTATTTAAATTTTTTCTCGGAAAATTTGGGTGCGGTTAACGATGAGCAAAGAGAAAGGTTACACCAGGATATTCTTAAAATAGAGCAACGCTACCAGGGAAGACGGGATGCAGCAATGATGCGAGATTACTGTTGGATCCTCACGAGAGAGAGAGAGTGAAACAGAGTATAAAAGGAAATCAGCGTTTGCAAAGAATTTGTGTACAAAAGACTTACCATAGTTTTTGTTTCTAGTTCTGGACTTATTTATATATAGTATATAGGAATTTTTATAATAAATAACATTATTTTATACATTCTATAACTCAAAGTATATATGTGGTGAGAAATTTTGGTTTTTGAATTAGCAATCAGGATCCTTTAAACCCCCTAGTACAGCCATTTTAACATCAGTCGCAACTTTTTTTTTAATTTGTTGAATAGTGTTCTTAATGCAGGACTATCTGATCATGAAGCAGTATATACCAGGTTTAACACTCTTAACAAAACATACTAGAAAACCCAAAGTTTTGGTAGAATTTTTTCCACACAGAACTTTCGTATATTCCAAAATTTGCGCTTGACTTCTGAATGACACTTTCCCCCATAGACGTGGACTATAATTTCAGTGATTTTTTAGATAGGCTGGTCTGTATTTTCAATAAGGCATTTCCTTTAATAACAATTAAGTTAAAACATCACAAACCCTGGACTACCAAAAGTATCTCCTTATTAGCCAAGAATATGCGTTCACTACTGTACAACAAGAAATTTACTACCAACATGTTTGTCACTGAATGCAACTTTAAGTACAGAGGATCATCTAAAACTTATCAAACTTATCAAAACTGAAATATTTTCTCTTTCAAACTCTGATCCTATTTCCTATCTCCCTGATTCAAAAAAGATCTCGAATTCATTCTTTATAAGTTTAGTTGATAAATCTGAACTGATCCAAACAATCAGTAGTATCAAAAGCAAATCTTCCTGTAGGACTATCCATACAAATTTTCTTAAATTTTCCTCTGCTGTAAACTTTTTTTGATTACTTACTTGGAGAACCTCCTCCATATGGAGCAAGCATTGGAGTCAGGCTCTGTCTGGTTATGACTAAGTTTATCACCCGTTTCTTGACGACATCTTTGTTTCTCTGAATCTGCATAGTACCACAATAACTGATTAAGACCTGTAATATAAAATAACGCAATAAGACGTTAACTCCTTAACAATTATTATAAATATAAGCAAAAAATAAATATTGTACGAAAGCGACAAAGTAAAAAAATTTATTAAGATATCAAAGATACAAAGACATTTTAGATATATTCTTATTTTTATAAAATTAATAATAAATGCCTGTAAGATTAACCATATAGTAAGCCTGTTTCAAAAAGTTCATGTTTCAAAATGTGTAAATTCTAAATAAGAAAAAAAAAACATTTAATATTGAATAAAATGTATGTTTAATTAACTAAAAAATAACGAGAAAAAATTATTTATATAAAATAAAAATAAGCTCAAAAAAAATTACTGAATTTATATTATTTATGACAGAACGACAACTTTAGTGGAACTAAAAATATAAAAAACCACTTTTGATTTTTTGTAATTAATTCTTCTGGTAGCACTACAACCCGGGGTGGGTCTTGGCTGACTGCACAAACTGCTTCCATCTCGAACGGTCGTCCATGATGTTTAAGTCAGTGGGTAGCCCCATTGTTCTCAAATGTGACCATATATTATCTCTCCATCGCATTCGTAGACGTTCTAAGGGCCTTGTCCCTGTCGGGACTCTCTTCCCAGATTAACTTAGTAAGGCGGTTATTAGGGAGCCTATGAACATGGCCAGCCCATCTTAGACGTTGGGATTTAATCTCTTGGACTACGTCGCTAGCACTAAACATTTGTTTGACCTCGGCATTTGTTCTCATTCGGTATTGGTTAGTATTCGGATCGTGATAGGGACCGAAGATCTTTCTGAGGATTTTTCTCTCAAAGCATCTGAGTTTACTTTCCATTGCTTTTGTCAGCGTTCACGTCTCACACCCATACATGAGCACCGGTCTAATTACTGTTTTATATATCCTGATTTTTGATGATCGTGTTAGGCTCTTGGATTTAATAGTGTTGTGGAGGCTATACATACATCTGTTTGCTGCCTGAATTCTCCCTTTTATCTCTTCCGTGATATCGTTATCTGTGGTGATAGTCGCTCCGAGATATTTAAAACTCTCCACTCTTTCAAAGTTATAAGGGTCTATTGTTACATTTTGTCCTATTCTATCTCTTCTCTTTTGTCTGTTAATGCACCTTTATTTGGTTTTCTCTTCATTGACCTTTAGACCGGTATTTTTTGCTTCTCTCTCTAATTTATTGAAGGTTTATTTTACATTGGTGACAGTATTTCCTACAATGTCAATGTCATCCGCGTATGCTAGTAGTAATTTTGGTCCATTTACTGTCAGTAGTTCCGTTCTAATTTGTGCGGTTCTTACTACTTTTTCCAGGATTATATTAAAAAGAAGAGGTGACAGCGCGTCTCCTTATTTCAGTTCACTGTTTATTTCAAACGACTCTGAGAGTTTGTTACCTATCCGCACTCTAGATCTACAGCCATTTACACAAACTTTAACGAGCTGGATAAGTTTTTTTGGAACTGAAAGTTCTGCCATTGCATTCCACAGCTGATCCCTTTTAATGCTGTCGTATGCTTGTCGGAAATCTATGAAGAGATTATGAATGGTTCTATTGAATTCCCATCCTTTTTCAAGCAGCTGCCTGAGAGTAAAAATCTGATCTATGGTCGATCTATTTTTTCTGAATCCGGCTTGGTATTCCCCTATGAAATTTTCTACAAAAGGTGTTGGTCTACTTAATAGGATGTTCGATAAGATTTTGTACGCCGTATTAAGTAGGGAGATGTCTCTGTAGTTAGAGCACTTGGTTTTGTCTCCCTTTTTATGGATAGGAATTATTACACTTTCGTGCCATTTTGTTGGTATTTTCTCTTCGTTTCATATAAGTGTTATTAGTTTGTGTAATTGTCTATGTAAAGTTTCTCCTCCGTACTTAAGAAATTCGGCTTTTATATTGTCAGAGCCTGGAGCTTTTGCGTTCTTCAATTTGTTAATTGCTTGCAATGTTTCGTCTATTTTTGGATACTCTACCGGTAGGTCCACCCCAAGGTATATATCCTCTCCATGTTCTTCATCTTGGTGTATATTAAGTAAATTTTTGAACTATTCTTGCCATGTTTGGAGTCATTCTTGTTCGTTGATTATTAATTCATCATTATTTTTCCTCAGTACAGACATGCAGTTACGTCTGAATCCTCTCTTTTCGTTTGCCACAGATTTGTAAAATGCTTGACTATTTGACTGTTGTCTATTTCTTTCCATTTCTTCATACAGCTGTTGTTCATATTTTCTTTTTTTCTCTCTCTAATTAGTTTTCTTGTTTCTCGTCGTGATGTTGTATAGTTTTCTTTACTTTCTGTTGTTTCTTGTTGAAGCATAATGTTTCGCTTTTTCTGTCTGTCTTGTAGTTTTTCTTGGCATTCTTTATCAAACCATTTCCTTGTTTTCGTCCTTCTTTTTCCTATTATTAATTCTTAATTAATAATTTCCTATTTTTAATTTGTAATTAATTACTTTTATGTAGTTACTTTTGGTACATGTTCTTGGCTTTTTGTTGGTTTTTCGAGTGTTTCAGTCGCTTTGTATAGTTCGCAGTAAAATTTAGTCACGAGTTGTATTACTTTATTTCTGTCTGTAATTCTGATATTTTCATTTAATGTCTTCATTAATATTTTTTATTATTGTTTTTTAAACTTCTGTGTATGGTGTTCTCTATATGTTGATACTTACTTTCACTTCTCTTCTTTGTTTTACCATTATTTTTGTCTTATCACGCAGTTTCATATGTTCATTTTGTTGTTGCGGGCATCGGATTTCTTAAGCACTATGGAGGATGATTTCTATTAATCGAGATCTGTCGATTTAGTTATGTATTCTTTCATCGATTGTCCTTTGGTAGTAATCTGAGTTTTCTTTAACATTGTTGATATTTATACCAGTTATTGTTGGTTTTTAATTAATTTTGTTTTTTCTAGCTTTACATCTACAACAATTTTTGCTCTGATTAGTCTATAGTCACTACCTGTTTGAAATTTATTGATTACACTAACATCGTCTTTGACTATAGCAGTCTTGTTGGTTAAAATGTAGTAAATTTTGTTCTTAAGGAAAATTTATGCCACCCCTTGTTATTTTCTGTTAGTTGTTTGTGTTGTTCTGCACTTTTGATCCTTTTATTTTAAATAACATGATTAAATAAAAACAATAAATGACTGACAACATTGTTTGTCCCACCAACCCTTGGTATTAGTAAGATGTTAGTTATTCACCCTCCTAAAAGCTGTCACCCTTAGGTTTAAAGTTAAGCACCCATAATTTGAGGAATAAATCACGCCAAGGCTGGCTTTTTATGTTCCTTAAAAATAGCTGACTATAAATCGACCGTTTTGAAATAAAAGAAAATTCCGAGATAAAATGTTGAGAGCAATTTAAAAAAGGGGTTTATAGTCCTAACAAGGAACAATTTGTAAGTATATTTTTAGATTGAATTGAAGTATAAAATTGTTTTTTAACATGTAACCTATTTTTTTGATAGTGGTTAATATTGTTTGACTTTAATTCATATTATTTTAAATAAAAGTCTTCACATAGTTCTTAAATTTATGTATTTTATCTAGTTCGTTGGTCAGTTTCTTCCGCAATTTTTATTTTTATTTTTATTTTACTACAAATATATTTGCGACTCTCCTTATAATTTTTAATTTCGGTTTTAATTTTTGTTGTCTTGTCTTTGGTCTTGTCTTGTTTTGTCTTGTCTTTAAAATATATATTATTGGTTAATTGGTACTTTGTTTTTATTTCTTTTTCCAAACTTTTTGTTTTTATAGATATTAATTTCATTTTGAGGCACATCTAAAATTTAAAAAAATCACACATTTAATAGAAATTATTTTCACTTACCACAGGAAAAGGCGAAGAGCACTAAAACATACAGGAAGAAGAACTTCATAATATCCATTACCATCCGAGATAAAGAAACCTGTAGTGGCCCCAAATGTGGATTCACCGAGAATATGTACACCAATTTAAGAGAGCTGGAATAAAGAAAAATGAATATAGATTTTATTACTCAGTAATCGATGTTTAAAAAAGTTTCACAGTAGCCTAGAGATTAAATTTAAAAGCTCTCCTGCAGATTTCTCTTGTGCAATGCAAGATGCATAATATTATCGCTTAATATGACGATGACAGTTTTTTACTGCACGTTTGGCCACCACACCAGTGATGCATATGTAATTCTTGATTTTTTCGTCCATTTAGAATATAATAGAAATATGCTTTATTCTAACAGAAAATTGTACAATTTTATGGACAAACTTTATAAAAAGTGAGAAAAAATAACAATAACAAATTTAAAATTTACTAAAATTACATAAATCGTCAATATCACAGACTAAAAGATCACAATCTTAATCAAAGACTTATGACAATCCATTGGAAAATTTAAATAAATTGCAAATTGCATAATAAAACCATACGAACTAATAAGTTTAAGTTGCTATGTGTGATATGCCAAATATATATATATATATATATATATATATATATATACATTATATATATATACATATATATATATATATATATATATATATATATATATTTATATATATATATATATATATATATATATAGATATCTATATATATATATATATATATATATATATATATATATATATATAGATAACATTTTTAGTTACTTGTACCCATGAACGTATAAATAAAGTCTATCAAGCACTAAACAATAATCTTAACACTGCCACTGTTTTAATGATGTTTTAACAAGTTATCAGAGAGGATTAATTACACCTCATTACAGTAAGACTCCTCATTTTTATGGAGTACCGAAAATTCATAAAACGAATATACCACTTAGACCCATTTGTAGTACCATGAATTTTCCTTGTAGTGAACTATCAAAATTTTTATTAAATATTTTAAAACCATTTACAAATAAAAATGACACATTCATAAAAAATACACAACATTTTTTAAATAAATTATCAAATATTGAATTTAATTCAAATCATACTTTGGTAAGTTTTGACATAAATAGTTTATTTACGAATGTGCCATTAAATAAGACTTTAAGTATAGTCAAGACAAAATTAGATAGTGATGATTCATTGGCAACTAGAACAAGACTAAACATATCGGCTATAATGGAGTTATTAACATTATGTACTGATAATACATATTTTCAACTAAATAATGAATTCTATAAACAAAATTTTGGTCTAGCAATGGGCTCTAGTTTATCTCCATTCTTAGCCGATATATTTATGGAAGATTTTGAAACGAATATCATTTCTAAACAAAATTTCAAACCCACAGTATGGTGGAGGTATGTAGATGATGTATTCTCAATATGGCCTCATGGGTCAGAGTTGTTGGACACATTCCTAAATGATATAAACGATAAAGAAGAGACAATAAAATTTACCATGGAAAAGGAATATAATAACACGCTACCTTTCCTGGATGTTTTAATCTCTAAGAACGATACTGGATATGAGACTCAGGTGTATAGAAAACCAACACACACCAATAGATATTTAAATTTCAAATCAAATCACAATATTAATGTAAAAAAGGAAATAATTAAATCCTTATACGATAGAGCCAAAATTACTTGTTCTAATGAAAATTCGTTCTTGGAGGAGAAACATTTGTTAACATCTGTTTTATTAAAAAATGATTATCCTTTATCGTTTATAAATAAGGAATTTTCAACAATCGATCGAATAGAACAGAACAACTTAGAACGAGATCCTACAGCATACACAAGGAATAATATGAGGAAAATAACAATACCGTACATAAAAGGACTATCAGAAAAACTTAAAAGGATAGGAAATAAATTCAACATTTCAACAACATTTAAAACAACAAACACGTTGAGATCTATTTTGTCCAAAACCAAACCTAACAATGAACAAGAAAGGACAAAGAATTGCATTTATAAAATATCTTGTGAATGCGATCAGTTTTATTTAGGTGAATCATCAAGGCCATTAAATGTTGGAATAAGTGAACATCAATCTTATATTAAAAATAAAGAATTTGATAGATCTCAAATCTGTAAACACGCATGGGATAATGAACATAGGGTTCAATGGAATAATTCAAATGTAGTCCTAAAAGAAACGGATAGTAAAAAAAGAAAAATCAAAGAAGCGGCTCTAATTATGCTAAATGAGGCCAATTGTGTCGCAAATTCCTCGGCAGAATGTAGTAGGATCTGGTTACCAATATTGAAAGAGGAAGTTATTAATAAGAAAATACCAGTATTAGTAAGTCAGTAACATATAGAGGATACATCATTTATGTTTTTTAAATAACGTAACATATAAAATCAGAATTTTGATGTTTGTTGAAGGTAAACTAAATTCACTAACAAATACTTACAATGTCGGGATAGTATTATGAGGTTTTTTTCCTGGTTTTCCCTCATAATTTACTATGGAATCACTAACAGGAGAATTTTACTGTCATCATGTCATGTGTTTGTCTTTTTAAAGACGAATTACATGCTATGATTTTTTTTTCTGACGGATATTCTCAAGTTAAAGTTGATTTCATGTAATCGAATGAACTATCTTATAAGTAAAGTCGTCCCAGGAGCACAACTCAACAATATTGGCAATATCATTTTAAAGTCGTCTATTTTAAAATGCATAATGTAGGTATGTCTGAATTGCCAATATAAATGAGTCAGATAAAATTAAATTATTAGAAGAATTTTTCACTATGTAACAAAAAAACAAAATTTGTTTAATTTACTGTTTGTATTTTGAGAACGATTTCCGAAGTGGAAAATGAAACGTCAATAAACGTATTTTTATCCTTTAAAAAAAAACTATAATGTTCAGTACTGGGTCCTCTACTTTTTCTTATCTTTACCTCTTCATGCAATTATAACTTCTGATCAACTTAAAATAAAAACCTGGTCTAACTATAATTTACTCTCTTTTAACATGAATAAGACAGTAGCATTATCCTATAAAGGAGCTCTTCAACCCTTGCTTCTTAATAACAGCCAGATTATTATCGTTGTATCTTTAAAATATCATGGTATTTTTACAGACAGCAACCTTAAATGGTTCCTTTATATCGATTTGTTAAGTAAAAAACTAGTCTCAGCCAGCTATGCAATAAGATCTGTTTTGAAGCAGAATTAGGCATCTTCCAAAATAACATACTTTTCTTTGATCGAGTCTCATCTTCGATATGGCCCTCCTTTTTGCGGTTCTAGTACAGTTACTTTGAGAGAGTAGTATTGCTACGTCTGCACAGCAGATTATTCTAAGTTGGTTTTCTCTCATTTGGTATCTGTGTTTTGTTTTTACTTTTTTAAAGACTAAATTCGAGACCTTTTTTTGAATTGGAGAGATAGGAAATAAGTTCTAGTGGCAAAATTGATGATGTTATATTTCATTCATTCGGATTTTCAGAGTTTGAAGAGAAAATGTTTGAGCTGCGTTAGTTTTTTTTCGAAGATCGTTTATTATAGAACGCAAGTTTTCCTTGCAACATTTTTAAAGCTTTACAGGTAATTTTGATACAGTAAAGATTTTAGGAGATACAGTACATTTTATTAGCTGTTTTGATATGTTTTAAATAGGTTTCACTGTACTTGGAGAGTACATTCAGTGACAAAGAGGTTGGTAGTAAATTTCTTGATGTACAGCAGTGAACGCCTATTCTTGGATCATATGCGGATACCTTTGGTAGCCCAGTTTTTGTGATATTTTGATTTAATTGAAATTAAAGGAAATGCCTTATTGAAAATACAGATAAGCCTATCTAAAAAATCACTGAAATTATAGTCCACGTCCACAGAGGGAAAGTGCCACCCAGAAGTCAAGCACATATTTTGGAATTTACGAAAAAATCTGAGCGGAAAAGAGTCTGCCTAAACCTTGGGTTTATGAGAATGGTTTGTTAAGAGTAAACTTAAATAATAAACTTTGTGTATACTGCCTCATACCCTCAGTTTTACCCTCAGTTTTTTTAACTGGGGGTAACACAAAGGCGAATGGAGAGATCAATGCTAGGCCTGACCTTGAAAGATCGCGTAAGAAATGAGGAGATACGCCGACGAACTGGCGTAGACGATATTATACTGCGAATCAATAAACAAAAGTGGAGGTGGGCTGGACATGCTGCTAGAATGGAAGACGGAAGATGGACGAAGAGATTATTGGAGTGGAGACCAAGAGCCGACAAGCGAAGTCGAGGCAGACCACCCACCCGATGGACCGACGACCTAAAGAGAATAGAAACAAACTGGATTGCAGCAGCTAGAGATAGAGAGAACTGGAGACGTTTGGAGGAGGCCTATAATGGATGTGAAATGATGAAATGATTCGGCTGGATGATGATGATGATGATACTGCCTCATTATCAGATAGTCTTGCATTAATAATTATAGAACGTAAATCCAGGGGTGAAAAATGGTAGATGTTGTTTTAGTAATTCTTGTAGGAGAATTAACGTGCATTGTGAAACCATACTATTCGAATATATTGGCCAAGGATAATTGGATATCACAACCAACAGCGTAATTAATATTCAAAGCACCGCATAAAATTTTTCTGCTTTTATTGGTTAGGTCGTCAAACAAATTTAACAGGTTCTGAAAAGGTAATTCCGTGGAAGAATCAGGTGATCTATAAATACAAAGAATGTATAGATTAAGATTCCCTATAAATTTAATATTAAATCCAATATATCACGACTGGTATAGTGGTAGTAGTGTTTTTTATTAGTGGATTTGTTTATTATGTCAGCATAAGCAGTACGTTTTTCAGCTTTTATTGGTTGCTTATATTGTATTCGCATTTAACAATATTTAATAGAATTGTCAATAGTATATGTTTTCCCATAAGTTACTTTACAATCGTAGAGTTGTTTTTTTTTAATTCGAAGTTTGCGATTAAACCAATGAATAACACGTTTTCTGCTATTCACGTTCTATAAAGGAAAACAAATGCTGTATTCTTCACACATATATCTCATACACAACTCTGCTATATTGCTTGAATTACAGTGGATATCATCAAACACATTCCAATCTTTGGATTTAATTTTTTCCACAAAGTTTTAAGTATTACATTATAAATTGTTAATTTTATTTTTCTAGGTAATTATTGTATTAAAATCGCATTAAAATATCTATTGCATATGAAAAAGTTAATGAATACCATTAAATATCTTGTAGAATTGCTAAACAAATTACCTAGCAGTTGTATTTATTGTACCTTTTAAGGTAATTTTTTATTTACCTAATTCGCTTTCCATGTTTTGTTACAATTTCGTTACACTCACATCTTTTTGTTTTCGGTAAAAGCCCAAAGCTTACAAACTGTTTGCGATGTAAAACAAACAACATATTTAATTCCCGTACACTAATCAAAAACTTTGTAAAATACGGCAAACGAGGAAAATGGAACACCGCTAACAACAAAGGCTCTCCGCTGTTTTCATTGCTATTTTTATTGATTTATGTTGTTTTTATTTTTAAAATAAAATAAGGTCTATTATTTTTTAATCTATTATGATAAAATACGTTTAATGTTATTTGCAAAATATAGTACAAGACTTATTTTCTCATCCATGTTCTATCCTACGTATTTTAAAATTTTTTCTCGTCAGAAAGTCCTGCAAAGAACAAGATGATAAATATCAGCATTCGTATTTGCTGAATGTGATAGCTGAGATACGAATAAGTTATTATAATAGACGTACATTTAAAAAAAAATATTTAAAAATATCCTTTATTCAGTAATGTTATGACTTAATAGGAGTCTTAGCTTCTTGTAATTCCTGCTTCCAACATTGTCGGTTTCTGACTGTTCGTCTTTAAGTTCTGAGTTCATTAAGTTTGAGGGTCCAGCAGGTTTGAGTTACAATTTGCAGCGGAGTTATGATAGCGGAGTACTGGAAAGCTGGAGTTCAGAAGATGGTGTATTGTTATAAGGAGCGCACAAGAGGAATTATTGTTAAGCGAAATAAGCCAAAGGGAGGTACTTCAAGGTGTTACCAGCCATACTAGGCTCTTACTTACCGTTTTTGGCTTGCAGTTGTTAGCTGCGATATTTTATGTGGATTGATTCTAATACAATCCTCTCCCTCTATAACGATATGTAAGGGAATGAGAATTTTCATCGTTATAAGGAAAGATCGTTACATATAGAGAAAAAAAATTCTGTACTGTAATATAAATAAATATGTACTGTACTAAATAACCTATTCTAATTTAAAAATGTATCAAAACGAATATAAATGCATTAACACTGTATTGTACACCACATATATTTAATAAAGAATAATATAAGCAATACAATATAAAAACATTACTATACAATTAAAATATATATACTCTACATAAACAAAATAATATGCTACTTTAAAATATATTTAGCCTATACTACCAAAAAAGTCTGTCACCTTGGTCCGTTTCCTTTTCCCTTTCCACAGTACTGACCTGACCTTGTCCTAAAGACGCATAGAATCTTCCACAGGCCTCAAATCGTTTTCCTGGTGGATAAAGAATCGATTCAGTACTTTTGCCGCATCCAATGCGTACTGAGAGGTCGGAGCTGGTTCTGACTCTGCTTCCACTTCCATGTCACTGTTTTCTTCTTTTTCTGCATGAACTGCTTGTAGGATGTTCTCGTCAAAAAGTATAGATATTGTAGCTACATTTTCATCAACTTCTTCAAAATCTGTTAGCTCTTCCGGTCCGTAGGTGACAGTAAGTTCAAACTGTCTGACCCAAACGTCTAATTTCAGGCCATCTTCATCATTAGTCAATCCTTGATCTTCCAGCCATCCTGTGAGTTGGAAACTAAAAAGAATGTTTTATAAAATCCATAAACTGATTTTCGAAACCAAATTTGAATGTTTTATTGTATTGCTCGTTACCTCGTCCCAGGATTTAATAATTATTAGGATGGCGTCAAAAATGTTTAGTTTAAGTTTGCCATTGTTCTTAACCAATTCCATCAAAAATCTTCATCTGTAATGGATTTTCACATTTCGTGACACTTTGGTCCATGGGGTAAAGGACACTCGTTGTGTTTGCTGGCAGAAAACAAGGTTCAATGTTTTGAAGAGCGCACTTTTTACCTTTAAGCTCAATATCCCACTTTCTTATCGCATCTTCAAAAATTTCCGAAGTCAACCACGCAATTTTGTTTGCTTTATAGGTCACCAGTAGATTTTTTATGTTTTTTAAAGCAACGTAGGTTTTCAAATTCTCTATAACTAACAATTTTTCGTTTCACCAAACCTCTCATGTTAGCAGCCACTAGAACTGTAATGCGTTCCTTAGAGATCTTTCCACCAACGCACTTTTCCAATGTAAATTTTAAAGTTCTGTTTGGTGTCATTTTAAAAAACAATCCAGTCTCATCAGCATTGAAAATGTCATTTGATGCATATCGTGCCTTCAGTCCAGGCCACACGTTTTCTAGCCAATCATCCGTTACGTTTTTGTTAACATCCGCGAGCCTCTCCGTTGATTTGCCCGTAGTTGATCTTGTGCCGCTGCTCAACCAACCCTCAGATACCTTTCAATTTTCAATTCCAAGCGCAGTTGCAAAAAGCTAAGTTTTTGTCCTGACCACAGGCCCAGAAAGTGGAATATGGTTCATATGCTGCAGCTGGAACCACTAAAGCATAGCGCGATCTAAATCTTCGTGCTGAGGTTTCCGCAACTATTTTCTGCTACCTCCCTCCATCTCCGATTCAAGATTCAAGATTCAAGCCACTTTTTTCCGTCAGACATTCTAGTAAGTTTCGATATTATCTTACTCTTAACAAAATTTCCAAAGATAAAACTCTAAACATTCTGAAAACTAAATACAGTATCCAACAAGACCACTTATCTCTCATTAACCATTGTATGTGGAACAACTATTTATTAATATCCTCTTTTGTATATTTGTTTTTATTCCAATCTAGTTGACCGCCCCTTTTTGTTGTAAATATATTTCTTTCGCTTTCTCCGCCCTGCAAAACACGATGTTAATTTTATCGGCATAGGCGGTTTTTGTTATTCTGGTTGCTTTCTTTTAATTACTGGAGACCAAAAAAAAACGTGTGAATTTGCGCACATGTATCCTAAGAAATTCTGTAATTAGATTTTGACTCAAATCAGAGATAAAAATATTGTTATTTAGGCCAGGAGTTAGAACCACCATCTGAGGCAGGAAAAAATTTGCTCAAATAAAATTAACAGAAGAACAATTTACTATTTTCATTGGAAATATGAATCGTTCTCAAAAGACAAAACATTAATAAATTAAACAAATTTTGTTTAATTACATTTTAAAGTAATTAAAATGGGTTAAGGCCTAGAGAACTTTTCGATTAAGTTAGCTACAATTAAAGAAACTTTTGTATTTGGAAGTGTTGCTATGTCCTTATATATATATATATATATATATATATATATATATATATATATATATATATATATAATTTTAAGGAAGGTGTGCAGCCGTAAATCCCCCCAAATTTTTGAGAACGTTCATCAAAACAAATGAATTTCGTGCCATCATTAGTTTAACACATTATTTTTAAACTCTTTGTCTCTTATAACTTTTTTGAAAAACTAGTTTTTTCCTAGTTGGCCATAAAATTACAATTAGTTTTTATGGACACAATAATTACAAACAGTTCCATCTAGTCAATAATTTGAAGCTATCATTTATGATAGATATAATGAGATTAATATTAAAAATTTTGATATTACAATGGCCTACACATTTCAGAAAATGGCAGATATGCATTTAGCTTTAAGTAAGTTGAATCAGATTATATTATGATTTCAATAAACTATCGGGAATATCGTAGGTGAATGTCAAGGAAATAATACAGCAGCCGCAAGGCGTTATGCAGTAAAATACACTAATCAAAATACACCCGATAGACGATTACTTCTGACCAGTGATCTTCGTTTACGAGAAACATGTACATTCAAATCGCAAGTTGCTGGCAACAGTGGTCGTCCAATAATGGATGCAACTGATGAAGACATTTTAGAAATAATTGAAGAAGTCCCTGGAACAAGTACAGGGGTAATAGCTGCTCAACTAAATGTTCCTCAAGTAAGGGTTTGGAGGCGTTTGAAGGATCAGCTGCTTAAACCCTATCACTTAACAATGGTTCAAGAGTTATTGGTTAAAGATTATCCTAAAACGATTGGATTTTGTGATTGGTTGTTGGTAACAACAATAAGGTAAAATATGCGGTTTCTACAAGATGGCGCTCCACCGCATTACAGAAATGAAGTCCGGGAATATTTTGCAGGCAGTATCCTGGTCGGTGGATTGGAAGGGCTCGTGACGCACCTATTTCTTGGCCAACCAGAAATCCAGGTCTTAACCTCATGAACTTTTTGAACTTTCATAATCCACCTTCTGAGGATTTATGAAAGAGAAAGCGTATTCTGTAACAATAGAGGACGAACAACAATTGAGGGGTAGAATAATTGAAGCTGCAAATCAATTTCGTCAAAAAATATGATTTTTCAGCGTTTTCCTTATTACAACGATACCCATGTGTATTGCAGAAAATGGAGGTCATTTTGAACATTTATTTTAATATCATATTTATAGAGGTTATAGACATTTTTTGTACTTGTTAATTCATTTAAGCCATTTATTTAGTTGCAAGTAATTTTTTAAAGGTTAATGAAAAGGACTGTAACTCAATAAAAACTGGTTTTTGAAAAAAGTGATAAGAGGCAAAAGTTTTTTAAAAATAATGTATTGAACTAAACGATGCCACAAAATTCATTTGATTTGAACGTACTCAAAAGTTTGAGGGGATTTAGGGCTGCACACCCCCTTAAATTTTTTCTGTGCGCTTAGATTTTGCTGTTTTTAAAATTATGAATTTATGAAATTATGAAATTATTTGCTAAAATTATGAAAAATAATTTTAGAACAAGAAAGTAACGTGTGCATTTTTATTACAAAATGTCAAGTAGTTTAGAAGATAATGCAAAAAAAACAATTTTTATTATGTAACTTCAAAGGGCTGTAACTTTTTTTGTGTACACTTTTGTACTAAGGTAAGTTGGATTCAATCAATTTATCACTATAAATCACTATAAATACTAAAGTTAGAAAGTGAATAATAAGTTAAATTCTGCTGTAATGATTTTAATATATATTTTTAAAATGATGGAGAAACGGTCATAAAATTGAAATCTTCTGAATATCTGTTGCAATCTGACAACTAGTATTTTGAAGGGTTTGGCACTATTGCAAAATTTATCCGCTAGTCTACCAAAGGGCAATTACAAAAGTTTCTATAAAATAATATAATGAAAATGTTTTAAAGCAAAAATAAGGCATAAAACATATACAAAATAAGGACATGTCAATACCTCAAACGAATATTGGTGTTTTACTGAAGTTTCTTTTGTAGCTAACTTCAATCGGAATGTTCTCCAGAATTGAACCTTAAAATGATATTGTCAATATTTTTGAGTTGCATTTCTGGGACGACTTTTGGGGATTTCGCAGTGACCGGTCAAAAAAAGCAATAAATTTTATTTATCTCATGGGAATCGTAAAAAATTGCTTACACTTTTGTAAAAAAAAAAACAAAAAATAAGACAGCTTATTTGGAGAAACGAAGCAATTGAAAAATAATAATTAAGAAAGTCACACACCGCATAAGATTGTAAAAGGATCAAAAAAGATAAAGGAAGATAAACACAATGATCTAGACATCCCATTACTTCATCATCTATCCTTCATTTATCAAGTCCACTGCTGAACATAGGCCTCCCTTAAACTCCTCCATTCTATACGATTTTGTGCTCTTTGTTGCCAATTTTTGGTGATACGCCTGATGTCGTCAGCCCAAGGTGTAGGTGGTCTTTCGGAACCCGAAGGTGCACTCCGATAAATTTACATTGGTAGCTGTCAGACAAAATTCGGTGACCTTGCGCCATTTTATAAATCTACAAGTAGTCAGGTCCGGCTTTGACTAAATAGATCCTACAGATATTATGAATTTAAAAATGCTTACCTTGATTCATCTGATGGAAAATGGCAAAACCCGTAAGTACAATTTGAATAACTGTTTTTACAGTTCACTTCCGCACATCTTGATCTGCTTTTATTTTTATTCAGTATATCCATATTATGTGCACAAAATCAAATTATTAACGAAACAAATATGATCTGACAACAACAACCTCAAAATGATCGTGTCAACGACGTGATTGCTAACTTAAAATATGGCAGCTGACAATTTGCAAACCAGATGCGCGAATAACTCCTGCCGAGTTAAGTGCACCTTCGGGTTGTTCGGTGCTTTCGGTCCCGCAACGTCACTCCCAGAATATATCGTTCCATTCGTCTTTTTACCACTCTCAATTTCGAAGCCGTAGTCTTGGTTAGAGTCATAGTTTCCGCCCCATAGGTAATGACCTATGGGGCGGAATGCCCGAGATGCTCACAGTTTAGATTAATTAGCTTTATGAGCCATTTTCTGAAAATTTTACTCATAATTGTACATCAACGAATATACAGAGAATGCTAAAGAAACTTGAGCGGCAATCAATTTGGATTTCGTATGGGGCTTGGTACAAGGGAGGCATTGTTTGGCCTCCAGATATTACTAGAAAAATGCCGAGATCAGCGAAAAGACGTGTTTCTCTGTTTATCGACTACGAAAAAGCGTTTGATCGAGTAAAATACACAGAACTCATAGAAACCCTAACACAACATGGTATAGACCATAACACTGTAGCACGTATTAAAAAACTACATTGGGATCAAATGGCGTCTATTAAAATAGACAATCGTCTGACAGCAGAATTGCCAATAAAAAGAAGAGTTCGTCAGGGCTGTGTACTTTCTCCACTGTTATTTAATATATATTCCAAAAAGATCTTTCAAAATACCCTCAAAAATATTGAAGAAGGAATAAAAATCAACGGAGAATACGTAAACAACTTGAGACATGCAGACGACACCGTCATTATTGCGGACAGTGCTGAGGGTTTACAACGACTTTTGAATGCCATAACCAGAGAGGCAGATATCTTGGGACTAAATGTAAACACCAATAAAACAAAAGTGATGGCTGTTACACGTGTGCACCAAATGTCGGCATTAATATTCGTATCTATAACAAACATATAGAACCAGTACAAAGATTCCAGCATTTTGGTTGCTGGATAACAAACGATCTTGACCACGAGGTCGAAATACGTGCTCATATAGAATATGCTAGGTCCGCATTTTAACGAATGAAAAAATTCCTAATAAACCATTATCATTGGATATCCGATACCAATTTGTAAAAACGTTTATTTATTCCATATTGCCATACGGAGTGGAAACATGGACTTTCGGAATTACAAGTATGAGGCGTATAGAAGCCTTTGAGATGTGGGTTTTTCGAAGGATGCAAAATCTCTTGGACAGAGTACGTGACCAATAACGAGGTGCTAAGAAGAATGGGTACTGAGAGAGAACTCCTAAATATTGTAAAAAACAGAAAAACGAGTTATCTAGGACATATTTACAGACGAGAAAAATACAACTTCCTACGACTTATAATGGAAGGGAAAGGAAGAAGGGGTCCAGGAAGAAGAACATGCTCCTGGTTGAAGAATGTAAGAGACTGGGCAGGTATGGACACACATTCGATTCTAAGAACAGCTCAAGATAGAGAGCAATTTGCTGTAGTTATAGCCAACCTTTAGTAATAAAGAATGCACCTTAAGAAGGAGAAGGTCATGACCGGTAATACGCATAATTAGTATGAACTCTTTTGAGGCTAATAGGTATGTTGGCTCTTGCATCTGTCCATTCTTGTGGTAGTTGTTCTTTAATCCAAATCTCCTTTATTAATTTGAACATTTGCTCCTCTAGCGTTTTTCCTCCATATTTGAACATCTCTGCAGTTATATTATCACTTCCTGGACTCTTGTTATTTTTTAATTTCTTTATTATTTCCTTTATCTCGTTTCTGGTAGGGGGTGTTTCTTCTGTCTCATTTATTTGGTTCCTATGTTTCTCCTTTCTTATAGGTTGTGGCTGTTCTATCCTGTTTTCGTCATTTAGCAATTCATCGAAGTATTCTTTCCATCTAGAGGCTATTTCATTTTCTCCACTTATGGCGTTTCCCTCTTTATCTTTGTAAAATATTGTTTTCTGTTGGTATCTTCTTTTTTCATTTTTTACTCCCTGATATAAATTTCTAATTTCTCGATTTTTGTAATTTTCTTCTATTTCTTTCAGCTGATTTTCCATGTACTTTCTCTTTTTCATTCTCAAAACTTTTTTTACGATTTTTCTTTGTTTTTCATATGTGTTTCTTGTTTCTTTCGTATCACTTTTGATCATATCCATCCTTAGTTTACTTCTTTCTTCAATTTCTTTCTGGCATTCTTCGTCAAACCAATATTTTTTCTTTTTAGTTATATTTTTATTGCATTCTTTAGCTGTGTTACTGATAATCTGCTGAATTTTGTCCCAGTCCTTGTCTATGTGCCCTTCTAGGTGTATTTCGTTTAATTTTCTATCGATACCTTTTCTATACATTTCTTGTTCTTCGTGCGTTACAAGCCGCACTGGTTTTATTTGTGTTTATTTTTTTTTGCGATTTTTTTCTTCTGGTATCAGTTGAGCCAGTTTTAATTCCTAACATGAAGTGATCCGAGTCAGCGTCTGGTCCTCTGTATGTTCGCACGTTCTTTATACATTTTCGGTCCTCTCTCTCTATTAGTACATGGTCAATTTGATTTAATGTTTTTCCATCTGGGGATCGCCATGTTGCTTTCTAGATGGTTTTCCTCTCGAAATATGTACTCATTACTAGCATATTTTTTCTTTGGCAAAATCTATCAGAAACTGCCCGTTCTCATTACTTTTCTCGTGTTTGCTAAATTTTTCTATAGTTGTTTTATATATTTCTTCTTTTCATATCTTTGCATTTGCGTCCCCCAGTACTACTTTAATGTCATATCTTGGAATACTTTCAAATACCCTATTAACTTCACAGTAGAAACCCTCTTTTACTTCAATATCTTTTTCTTCTGACGGTGAGTGAATGTTAATGAATGTGATTTTTGGATATTTTCCTCTTATTCTTAGACAACATAGACGATCAGATATTGGTTTAAACTCAACAATTGATGCTTTTAACGCTTTATTTACCATAAATCCTGTGCCTAATATTCTGTTTCTGCCTCCACTATTAAAAAATAAGCTATTTTCAATTTCCAGCATTTCCTGACCCATTGCTTTGTTTCTTGCAGTGCCACTACGTCAAATTTAAACTTTTCAATTTCTTTAGTTAAGTGTTTCAGTTTTCCTTCCTCAAAAGTACCCCTTACGTTCCACGTTCCTACCATTAAGTGATCTTTTGGATATGTGTTTCTATTGCCTTTTATGTGTTTTTTATCTTTAAATCACCCTTTCCTATGACAATGTTACCGGTATTCATGTCCTTTTTCTTTGCGTTGTTTGTCTTCGTATTTTTACTATCATAGCCGTTTTCTAGTTTTTTGAGTTTGTTATTTCCATTTTATCTTCCTTGCTATTCCACTTCCATTCAACACGATTTATCATCATTTTCCTTGCTCCTATTTTGACTTCGTTTCCTTTGTTTCTTTCCTCTTGTGCAATTTTTCTTATTATTTTTTGAATTTCTCTCTCTTTCACCGTTGTGTCATCGTTGATGTATACCTTTTCCTTTTTGACTTCCTTTAACTTTGCTTTATTCTTCATAACTTTTATCTTTTCTTGTTGGTTCTCCATTTCTATTAGGCACGTTTTTAGACCTAGTTTGTGGGCCGTCTTTATTTTGACCTCTACTGCAAGGTGATCTTTTATAAAATTGCCAATTGTTTCCTTCAATACCAGCTAGCCGTTCATTACCAAATTATTTCGCCTTCTCTGTTTTTCTATAATTTTTATGTTGTCTCGTATTTCCCTTAATTCTTTCTTAATCTGTATGTTTTCCTCTTTTCATCATCATTATCATCATCATTCAGCCCATACTCGTCCACTGCTGAACATAGGCCTCCCGTAGTTCACCCCACAAATTTCTGTCCTGAGCCGCCTGCATCCAATTTTGATGTGTCCGTTTCAGGTCATCCGTCCATCTTGTTGGTGGTCGTCCTCTATTCCTAAAGGCATCTTGTCTGGGTCTCCACTCAAGAATGCGTTTTGTCCATCTGCCGTCCTTCGTTCTCGCGACGTGCCCTGCCCAGTTCCATTTTAAGGTTGATATTCCTCTTTAAGAATTTTATTATTATTCTTTAGTTCCTTGTTTTCCCTTATTAGATGTTCAACTACCTCCTTGTATTTCTTTTGGTCTTCTTTTATTTGTCTAATATCGCTGGTTAGGTTGCTCATCATTTCTAGCAATTTATCAAGTTTTGCATGAATTTCAGCAAAACGGAAGTGTCTCTCGCACTTTTCCAAAGGCTGCCCACGCAAGTAATTCGTCTTTGGATTTCGCATGTTTGGTTATCCCTGCTGATTCTTATTTCGTGACCCAAATACGTATATTTCTCCACCAGTACTATCACATTATTTAAAGACATAATAAAGAATCACTCAATAAAATACAAAACCACTGATCACAACAACGAACTGATAAATAATTTATTTACCCAACCACTTGCCGAAAAAAGATTGAAGAGAGTATGGCCAGAAGGCCTACGGCAATAATACTTAGAGAACCGTCACTGGACCGTATCTAACTCACGTTAATTTACTTACAGACTTATTACTCTGTAAAAAAATTTCCAAAAGTTATCAAGTTTCAAACCAATACCAGAAAGCATTTTTAATATATAATACATTTTCATGTCGGTCATATATACAAACTCTCTATATCTAACAAAAAAAACAATAAATGAATATCGACCTAAAAGTCTTAACGTTCCATGAACAGGCCTAATGCATAAGATAAAAAGCAAACGAAGATCTTGGAGTAACGTGACTACGAAAAATTTATAAAGTTCTAATGAAGTTCTGATGGAGTTGGACAACTTTTGTGTTTAATTTGAGAAGGCGTAAAATAAAACAATAAAAACGTTAAAACCTTTTTGAAAGTGTGAAAATTTGAAAAACACCAACAGGCAAACAGATTGATTTGATTCGTTAAATGGATATTTTATTAAGTAAATTAAAAAAACCGTAAATTGTTGTGCGAATTAAGATAACAAAAGTATAAAGGGTTGCCAACAATTGGTAGAAATCCAACACATGGGAATATATTTATATCTATATCTATCTTATTGCTGTCAATGTTATTATTTCAGTACAGTTATTAGGTGAGATCCCAACTTAGGTTCTGGTAAAGATATTGCTTGATTAAAAATAGTACGTTAAGAAATGTTTATTATCTATCTGTAAGCAGGTATGACACGCATGCATGATGCCTGAGCTTGTGTAGTGAGTCCATGCATATGCCTGTCACAGGCGTCAGTTCATTCATTCAAGAATCGTACCAGCAAAGGATTATGAGTTTGTTGTTATTAACTTAACTAACTAGTTCTGTTGAAAAATATGACAACTGTGAAGTTTAAAATTCTAGATTAGACTGTGCTTTCTGAGTTCATCGACATTTATAAAAATAGTCCGTGTTTATGCAATGTGAAGTGCGTTGAATACCACAATAGAAACCCGAAACATGCAGCTTACCTACAGCTACTGAATAAGTTATCGGACATATAACCTGGTGTAAAAAAGAAATTGATATTGAAAAAAATCGACACTTTGCGCTTCATTATCAGAATAGAGAATAAAAAAGTCGAAGCTTTAAGGCTTATCCTCGATAATTGTAACGGTAAAATTCAGAGAGATGTCTATTTCAAAAATATCTTTCTTTACAAAAACAAAATCCATTCACGAAGAATATTCTAAACGTCATCTTGTACTAGAGGTAAGCTTTATACCTACCTTATACAACCCCCTATTGTGTAAAGTCTTGGGTCTATACAATAAACGACTGGGCGGCCTTCTATTCAGTGTGGTTTTGAAATAATGTTGAATAAAAACATTCATGAAATTAAAATGAAAGAATTTACGTCTATTAGTAGAAGTGCGATTTATAAAATTAGTACTTGAAGCATAAATCGCGGGAGGAATATGTGCATCAGTTTTCAAATATTTATTATTTACTATATAATTTCTAAATTGAACCACTTTCACTTCTTTAGTTAACAATGTATCTGTTTTGACAACTAAATAGGTAATTAGACAAAATAATTATTAATTTCAAAACAGGAGTTTAAAGAATTAGAAAGAGGTAGCCCGGGCCCAGTTAAATGGTCAAGCTTATTCCAGTGGAAGCAATAAGGAGGATTATTTTTCGTTTTGGCACAGCTGATATGCTCTCTCTAGTACTACAACCCATGAAACTGTGGTAAAAAGCATGCTTTATTTATACGGTTGTGAAACACGACGATTAACAGAGACAGATTAATATCGAAGAAAGATATCTCGTCGAACTTAATGCAATAAAGTATGAGAATAGAAGGTACAGTCATGGATGGCATACATTGAAAGCAGCTCAAATGGGTACAGGTCCAAACCGAGTAAGAATTAAGAAGAGTTGTGAAGAAAATCATCGAAGAAGCACAGAAATTTGGATTGGAACTAAATGAAGACAAAACTAAATATATGATCATAGAAGGAACAGAAGGGAAAAAAGAAGACTTTAGTATGAGGTCAGTAAGTGGTAAAAGCTATAGTTTTAAAAGGGTGGACAAATTTGAATACCTAGGTGTAGTTTTCGATGAAAATGGAAAAGATAAATGGGAGCTCGTAGCCAGAATAGCAAAAGGGAATAAAAAATTAGGTGGTTTAAGAGCCCTACTGAACTCAAAATACGTTTCTAGACAAGGTAAACTCAGAATATATAAAACAGTAATTCGACCCACAGTAACATATGCCGGTGAGCCTGGACATTAAATAAGAAGGAAGAGGATACTCTGGAAAGATGGGAAAGGAAAATATTGAGATGCATATTCAGAGGACGAAAGGCAGAAAATGGTTGGGAAAGAAGAACCAACAATGAATTAATGGCTTTATACAAAGAACCTACTATTACCAAGTTTGTCAAGGCACAAAGAATCAGATGGTTGGGACATGTGGAAAGAATGGCAGCAAACAGAATTCCTGAACTAGTAATAACCAGAAAATTAATCGACCCCAAAAGAAGAGGTAGACCCAGAACGAGGTGGATTAGTAAAGCGGAGGAAGACCTTAAACACGTGAAGGTGAGGGAATGGAAAAAAAAGCACAAAATAGAAGCGAATGGAAAAATATTGTACACCAGGTCCTTCAAAGTAGTTAAGAATGTTATATATACATATTTACGTTAAAGTTTTGTTTAAAATAATTGTAATTAGTTAATATTAGAATTATGTTGTAAAAAAAATGCTTTAGGCCTTAACGGCCTATTGTGCGTAAAAATAAATAAATAAATAATAGAGTGCAAAAATCGAAAGAATCGCGTTTTTTGCATTAATTGTTAATCATTAAAAAACGGCTCCGAACTTTACGCAGGAAACAGGTAGGTTTTCTTCTTATAGGTCTACAATAACTAAAAAAGTTGTCAGCTACCTGGATTATTGAGTGTCACGAGAAAATCCTTATTAGCCTGGACTAATATGGCTGGACAAGCAAGTGAAGAAATAAACTTCATATATTATGTAAACTTTACTAACAAAAACGTTGAAAATAAATATTCCTATAAATATAAATAATCAAATTCCATATTCAAATACAGCAAAATATTTGGGTATTGTCCAATAAATATAAATAATCAAATTCCGTATTCAAATACTGCAAAATATTTGAGTATTACTCTAAGCTTTTATGTAAAGAAGAAAAGAAAATAATAATTCTGATTGAAATACAAAAAAATGTACTGGCTGATTGACCAAAATTCTACGCTGTTTCTACATAATAAATTATTATATAAGCAAATACTGAAACAATAGTATTATTATAAAAACAGTATAAACATTTAGAAGGAAAATGTTACAAATTAACAGAAAATATTTGTATTCATATAAAAATTTAATCAAATTATAGGTACTTATTATAGGTACTGCTTATTTATATAAAATTTCCTCAATCGAACATAAACTTCTTCGTGAACTACCCATTTTAAAAACAGTTAACACACTGGTTTGTCAAAAGTCGAAATAAACCCTAATAATGTTATTCAACATTATTTATGACCCACCTTCGAGAGGGTATTATACTTCTTTTCTAACCAACCTAACCGTGTCGACGAGAATCCAGAAACTATCGACAAGGACAGCCTGTACTGGCCGAGAGAGAAAGTTACATTTAGCAAAATTTGAGATTTTAAAAAAAGTTTATACCAAATAGCTGCTTTGTGTTACACTTTATGTTTAAAATAAAAACAGATTCGGAAAGTGGGTCAAATTCTGTAGTGCCCTATTTCAAAAAAAAATTTTTACGTTTATTTTAACCAAAAATATTTGAAAAAAAAATATTGTTTAAACAATTTATTAATTTACAACTAAATAGTGCACTAGAACTTTTTAAGACCTTTCATATAAAAAAAGAATCATCTCAATATCTGCCATAGTTTTTGCGTTATTTGATATAAACTTTTACATTGGAACTTAGGTATGCCCAGAAACGCAAGGAACGGCCTTAAGAAAATCTGATGCCTTAACTGATGATTTGTACACCCAGTCTTTTGTTGTCATCTTTTCTGTTTTTTGAAATCCGTCAGAAATATCGCGAAAAATAACAAATCATCTCCTGTAGGATTCATGGTGAACTGAGAAGAAAAGTACGAGCATATCCATGCATGACAGACAGGATTGTTCATGATATGCATGCATGTACGTCTGTGGCCGACCTTACAGTTTAACATCTTTCTCATGCAATAATACCTACTTTATTACAGTTATCTTAATTAAATCGAATACGATTATAAATTTTTTTTTCTTTGCTGCATGTCTCGCTATTTTATACAACATTTTTTCACTTTTTGTAATATTATGTTATTCATATACACTTTTATATGCTTCTGTTAAACTTTAGCTACGTATCCTTTGTGGGAAACGTTTTTATTTTTTAACGATGCTCTTTGGAAACGAGTATTGATCATTTTTTTTATATCTATTTTTTGGCCACTCTTTTTATAGTTTATTTTTTTATTTGTTGTTTGAACACTATCAGGATTTTCTATTTTTAATTTCCTCTCCTGATGATTTTCAACTGCAAATCTCTAATCATACTAGCAGTATTACTTTTGCTTTTTCTGTTCCAACTTGTTTTAATATTTACTATCCACTATTTTATTTTTTCAAAGATTAACCAAAAGCAAAACCCACACCCGTTTACATTTACTGTAGTGACAAGAATCCCTACTTAAGGACTTCCCTATTAGCAAGTGTATAATTGTTGCCTTTGCCTAAACATTGCTGAGGCCAGTCCTCACATATGGAGCAGAAACATGGACACTAACGCAGAAAGATGAAAGACTTTTGGGAATATTTGAGCGTAAAATACTCCGCAAAATATTTGGAGCTGTAAACGACCAAGGGCAGTGGCGCAGAAGATATAATTTTGAATTGTATCAGCTCTTTGATGAGCCAGATGTCATAACGTTCATTAAAACACAGCGACTTAGATGGGCTGGACACATAATACGAATGTCAGAAAATACCATTGCTAAAAAGCTAACCACAGGAACACCTGTAGGAAAAAGAAGTAAAGGCCGACCGCGAATTAGGTGGTTAGATGGAGTAGAAACCGACTTACGAATATTAAAAATCAGAAGATGGCAACATGTTGCCAAAAACCGAACAGATGGCGACGAATTAGAGCAGGCCAAGATCCACAGAGGATTGTCGAGCCAAAGATGATGATGATGATGATAATTGTTGCCTACATTTTGCCAACTGGAGGCGCTTTGAATCAAAATGATTTTGTTACAATGTACAATTGAATTATGTTTATTTATAAATATGCAGTCTTAGCAATTTATGGTCCACTGAATAATATAACAAAATATTTATGTCTATAGAAACTAATTATTCCCAACAGTTATTTTCCTGTGTAAAAAAAATAACTTCGAGAAAGTAAATCTGGACTATTTTAAAAACTTATATATACTCGTACTATTTAGATATTCTAGCCACTTAACCCCAAACTCGATTTTACGTAACTCGTTGATCCTAATCCCAGCTCCGACCAGCTTCACTTCTCTTTACCGTTCATCCATTAATCACAATTCTCTTTTGTTATGAAGTCTGCACTGACAGATTGAGCACTTTGTTTCATGGAAACATATAGACGCCTCATAGTTCTATCTGAATGGGGAGCAATCGCCTTTAGTGAACTAGCAGATTCATATGCGTACAGGAAGTATTCATTTTTATGACAAATTAAAATACTCATATACTTAACATTATAAAAGACTGTTTATTATGGTCTTTTAAGCAAAAATTGAACGTATATCCAGCATGAAACCCGCTATAAAAATTATTTATACCGTTTATAATAGTAAATTATTTATATAATAGACTGAAAATCTAATACAAATAATAAAACATCCTACTAAAAGCAGAAACAATAATCTTATATAATATATTCAGTAATACTTTAACTAAAACAACACAGCCCAACAGTGCCTGGATACATCAAAACAAAAACTCTTCATTTATTCGGTTACTAAGCTAAGGAGGTACAAAGTCAGTAACAGCCGGAAATGCGACAATGCGCTTTTTGAACATGCCGAGACGGCGTTTTATCGGACACTTAATTCCACTGTCTTCTTCTTAGAGTGCCGTCTCCCTACGGAGGTTGGCAATCATAATGGCTATTTTTATTTTAGAACTTGCTGCTCTAAGCAAATCAATCGATCTGCATTGGTACCAATCACGTAGATTCTTTAACCATGAGTTCTGCCTTCGGCCAACAGATCTTCTTCCTTGAATCTTTCCCTGTATTATCAGTCTCAAAATTTCATATTTTGGTCCCCTCATCACGTGGCCTAGGTATTCCAGTTTTCTGGTTTGTATAGTGGTGATTAGTTCTGTTTCTTTACCAACCCTCTCCAGTACTTCTTTATTTGTAATTCTATCAGTCCATGATATTTTCAATACTCTGCGGTATAACCAGAGTTCGAAGGCCTCGATTCTTTTTAAATTACATTTTTTTAATGTCCAAGTCTCAGCTCCATATAATAATATTGAAAATATATAACAGCGAATGGTACGTAGTCTGATCTCCAAATTTAGATTTTTACACGTTAGTAGTGGCTTCATTCGTATAGATGCTGATCTGGCAATCTCTATTCTTCTATTTATTTCTACAGTATGATCATTGGTTTCATTGATCAAAGTTCCCAAATACTGATATTTTTCTACTTGTTCTATCAGGTTACCATTTATTGTCAATAGGTGATGTATATTTTGTGGCCTTTTTGTAATCAGCATGTATTTCGTTTTTTTAGTGTTTATAGTAATTCCCATCTCAGCACTATTTATACTCAAGCTTTCGATAAGATGTTGTAGATCCTCTATACTCGTTGTATATTCTACTGTAGAAAGTGCTTATACATCATAATCAAGCCAAAAAGAAATTCAGGAGTTTTAGGGAAATCAAATTTCCACACCAGCTACTCGTTAACACCAATGTTGGATGGATAGAAGATACAACGCACAACTATCAACACTACCGTACTACTCTCTATGAACCCTTAATCACAACAGAAGTCTCCAATATCATCAAAGAGCTTCATAAATGGAAATATCCTGGATCAGACGAACTTCAAAACTTCTAGCTTGAGAAGTTCTGGAGTGCTCACGAGTACTTATCAACACTAATTAATCATGATATTTCTAATCCGCAGGAAATAACGTCATTCCTAACTCAGAGAACAACTTATTTAATACCGAAGGATTAAAATAATAGCCAAGATCCCGCCAAGTGTCCCCGAATTACTTGTGTTCTTATTTATACTTTGTATAAATTTGTCAAATCCTGTGTAGCTCAGCATACCTACCAATACTGCACTCTAAACAATATTGTTCTGAAGCTATTTTCTTGTGGCATTGTAAATTAATTACTATTAAACTGGAAATAAGCCACAATTAAAGATAAAAATACGTTTATTGACGTTTCAATTTCCACTTCGGAAATCGTTCTCAAAATACAAACAGTAAATTAAACAAATTTTGTTTTTTGTTACATAGTGAAAAAATTCTTCTAATAAATTTAATTTTATCTGACTCATTTATATTGACAATTCAGACATACATTATACATTTTAAAGTAGACGACTTTAAAATGATATTGCCAATATTCTTGAGTTGCGCTCCTGGGACGACTTTACTTATAAGATAGTTCATTCGATTACATGAAATCAACTTTAACTTGAGAATATCCGTCAGAAAAAAAAAATTATAGCATGTAATTCGTCTTTAAAAAGACAAACACATGACATGATGACAGTAAAATTCTCCTGTTAGTGATTTCATAGTAAATTATGAGGGAAAAACCAGGAAAAAAAACCTCATAATACTATCCCGACATTGTAAGTATGTGTTCGTGAATTTAGTTTACCTTCAACAAACATCAAAATTCTGATTTTATTTGTTACGTTATTTAAAAAAACATAAATGATGTATCCTCTATATGTTACTGACTTACTAATACTGGTATTTTCTTATTAATAACTTCCTCTTTCAATATTGGTAACAGATCCTACTACATTCTGCCGAGGAATTTGCGACACAATTGGCCTCATTTAGCATAATTAGAGCCGCTTCTTTGATTTTTCTTTTTTTACCATCCGTTTCTTTTAGGACTACATTTGAATTATTCCATTGAACCCTATGTTCATTATCCCATGCGTGTTTACAGATTTGAGATCTATCAAATTCTCTATTTTTAATATAATTTTTTTAAATAACATACATTCACGAACACATACTTACAATGTCGGGATAGTATTATGAGGTTTTTTTCCTGGTTTTTCCCTCATAATTTACTATGAAATCACTTACAGGAGAATTTTACTGTCATCATGTCATGTGTTTGTCTTTTTAAAGACGAATTACATGCTATGATTTTTTTTTTCTGACGGATATTCTCAAGTTAAAGTTGATTTCATGTAATCGAATGAACTATCTTATAAGTAAAGTCGTCCCAGGAGCGTAACTCAACAATATTGGCAATATCATTTTAAAGTCGTCTACTTTAAAATGTATAATGTATGTCTGAATTGTCAATATAAATGAGTCAGATAAAATTAAATTATTAGAAGAATTTTTCACTATGTAACAAAAAACAAAATTTGTTTAATTTACTGTTTGTATTTTGAGAACGATTTCCGAAGTGGAAATTGAAACGTCAATAAACGTATTTTTTATCTTTAATTGTGGCTTATTCCCAGTTTAATAGTAATTTACTATAAACAATATCATAGAACCTTAAAAGAAAGGATGCTGTAAGGGTTCCATGGGCTGCAAAGAATGATTTATTATTAACTTAGTCATTTCTAACCAGGCATACACCAAAAAAGAAACCTCATCACTGTCTTTATTGACCACAAAAAAGCCATTGACTCGATGCCGCATGAATGGCTTGTAGATATATTAAAAATAAATAAAGTCGATGATAATGCAGTAACCGTTTCAAGATATAAAATGACATATTAAAAGACTAAAATTCACGTCTAAATACCTGCTGACAACAACATCGAAACGAAAAATATCGCAATTATGAGATGAGTCACTTGTGGTTATGTCTAGCGATGAACCCACTATGCTAGGCTATTGAACTCTGATGACTCAGATTTTGCATTAAAAACAACAATGCTGTAGTGACGAAGCTTAATCATCTGTTGTATATGAATGGTTTAAAAATAATGGCTTCTACTCGAAACCACTTCATCAGATGGTAAAAATTGTAGAGACATTCTCTTACATGAAGGATTTGCTATGCAAAATGGCCAACACATCGAGGCTATAGGTAGAAAATGACATATATAAATAGCTAGGAGTAAAGCAAGCGCAGACAATTGACCATAAACAAATAAAAATTGAATTAATTTTAGAGTTCTTCTGTAGGGTAAAACAGCTGGTCCGTTGAGTATCTTAATAGTAGTATATCTTAATAGAAAAAATTTGCTTCTAAACACCTACGCATAGATATTCATTTGGTATTAATAAGTGGACTAAAACGGATATAGAAACGCGTCAGCAAAAGGTACGAATAAACCTCACAAAGGCACAAAAACACCATCCTCGAAGTGCAGTAGGAATAACTACATTACCGCGGTATTTAGGAGGACGAGAACTAATGGATATAAGTGAGCCATTGGAAAAACAGATTAATAATTTAAGAACTTATTATAACAATTAGCAAAAACTAATGGTTTATATTAAATAAATTTGAATGATACTTGTGGCATCGATGGACTGCTTGCTTCTAAATATACGTGGCCTGCTGATTAGGTGGTTAGGTTCTCCAGAGCATGTTGGTAGGCCCTACTGACAGCTGCAGTTATTCCATATTATTCCCATAAACATATGAAATATAGAAATATTCCATAAAATATTAAGTAAACTCTTTAATAAATTCTCCAATAAAGCCAACACAATCTTTAATAAACTAGGATAAGGAATAGCTTTAGATACACACCAAAGGGGAATTAATTTCCTTGCCATTTTACAAAATTACAATTAAACAAATAGCAGATAGCAAGGATAAAGTGAAATATAATTATTAATAAACTTAGTTAAATTTTGTTAGATTCCTACATGCATAGAATGGAAAACGTGGTTTTGAAAAAAGTAAGGTTATCAATATTGAAAATGAATGAAATGAACGAAATGAAGCTTATAATAATTCCTACTTTCTTTTATAAATTTCATTATAGGCAAAAAAATATATTATCACTATGAAAGGTGATTGACAGAAAGTAGAAAGGGACTGTAATGAAGTTAGCAAAAATTACATGGGACGTATGCCTACCACGGAATTAGCTCTTCTGTCAACATAGAACAAAATATTTACTAGCGGTCAGAAAGACAGAGGGTGAATATTTATTCTACCGGAAAGAAAGAGAGAGGAAAGAAAGAGATAAGGCGAATATGCGAATATAATCTAAATGAACATATCTATAAGACCTCGCAAAGAGCTGTGCTATTCTCGACATCCAGATGAATTTGAAAATTATTATTGGATGATATACCGACGTATCAAGTCACCTAGAACTCCTAGAATAGTCTTCACGGAAAGAGTCCCACCAGAGCTCAATCCTTTTGATACTGTAGGTATCTAGGATGAGGGATTTTTTCTCTTAGAGGGTGTGTGAGCCGTAGGGCTTAATCTGGTCATAATAATATTTAGTACCTATACATACATAGGATTTAAATTTGAAGCGATACCATGGGTTGTCGAATAAATCAGTAAGGAAAAATATACGTCCAAAGAATAATAGCTGCTTAGGGAAAACAGACAAGATTTCATATTGAAAGATACAACATTTATGAAACTATTGTGAGAAGAAATCTTGCGTGCAGATATACGAAAAATAGAGCTTTAATGTTTGCCATTTCATTTGTAAGAATATAAAACAGAACCATAAAAATTAGTTGTATTCCTTATAAAAATCTTATGATTATATCTTCTTCTAAGAGTGTCGTCTCCCTACTGAGGTTGGCAATCATAATGGCTATTTTGATGATATAGGTGACCATAAACATTTAATAATTGATTAAATATATTTTTAGGTAGTATAATCATGGGAGATTTTAATGCAAAGATTGGTGAAGGTAAACAGGAAGATGTCATAGGGAAATATGGTCTGGGAATACGAAATGAAAGAGGAGATATGCTGGCATCTTTTTGCGTAGAAAAGCAATTAGTAATAATGAACACAATTTTCAAACTTCCAAAACGTCGTCTTTACACCTGGAAATCACCAGCAGATACACCTGAACGAGTTTTTCGTAACCAAATAGACTTCATATGTATAAATAAGAGATACAGAAATTCAGTATTATCAGTAAAAACATATCCAGGGGCAGATGTACCAACAGATCACAATATTTTAGTAGGAAAAATAAGATTGAGATTAAAAAGAGTTGCAAGGACGAATAAGAAAACAGTTACTATTGATAGAGAAACGATGCTAAATGATACTGTAAAACAAGAAATAACTAGTATATTAGAACAAAAGATGAAGTTAACATCAAGCAAAGAAGAAAGTACTGAGGAAAACTGGACGAGAATTAAAGACATCTTAAAGACTGTTCAAGAAACAAAATTGAGTGCGCTTAAAGCAAGAAAAAAACAAGGGTGGATGACAGAAGAAATACTGAGACTTATGGATCAAAGAAGAGAAGGCAGAAATAAAGATAAAAACGAATACAAGAGGATCCACGCAATAATCAGGCAGAAGATAAGACACGCGAAAACACAATTTCACAGTAAAGAATGTAATGAAATTGAACAATATGAAAAGAAACACGATACATTTCATCTGCACAAGAAATTGAAAGAGGTCGCTGGAAACAAATGGAAACAAGTATCCCAAAGTTTAGAAGACAGAAACGGTCACAGAATATTAGACATCAATAAAAAGTTTAAAAGAATGGGAAAACTACATTTCTGAATTATTTGAAGATGAGAGAGTAGAACACTATACACCGATTGCTATATCAGGTCCATCTATAACAGAAAGTGAGGTAAGACGTTCAATACAAACGGCAAAAAATGGAAAAGCACTTGGCCCGATGAAGTAAGTGCTGAAATACTAAAGTTTTTGGGAGAAAATGGAATTAAAGCTCTGTGTAATCTCTTTAACAGAATTTATGACACTGGGATATTACCAACTGATTGGTTAAAGTCGACATTTGTCACAATACCTAAGAAACATCGTCCAAAGACATGCGGTGATTATCGGACAATAAGTCTGATGAGTCACGTTTTGAAAATCTTTCTGCGAGTAATACACAGCAGGATTTATACGCTGTTAGAGGACAGAATTAGCAATACTCAATTTGGGTTTAGGAGTGGCTTGGGTACAAGAGAAGCCTTGTTTAGTATACAGGTGCTAGTACAGAGATGTAGAGATATAAATCAAAATGTGTATATTTGTGCAATCGATTTTGAAAAAGCTTTTGACAAAGTCCGACATAACAAAATGCTAGCAATATTTGAAACAGCTGGATTGGACGATAAAGATCTACGAATAATTACAAATCTATACTGGCATCAAGTGGCAAGAATAAAGGTTGAACAAGAACTGTCTGATAAAATAAATATAAAAAGAGGAGTGAGACAAGGCTGTATATTGTCGCCTTTACTTTTTAACTTATATTCGGAGGAAATATTTAAGGAAGCCTTAATGGAGACAACCGTAGGTATTATTGTGAATGGAGTAACCGTCAACAATATTAAATATGCCGACGATACCTTAGTCCTTGCCAATTGCGGAGAAGACCTTCAAAATCTAATGAACAAAATAAAACAGACTTGTGATCAGTATGGATTAAAACTCAACGTTAAGAAAACTAAATATATGATAGTTAGCAAACAAAATTATATACATGATGACGGTATAAAAGTCGGAGATGCCACACTGGACAGAGTAGAGAAACTCATGTATCTCGGCAGTAATATCAATGAGAGCTGGGATCCAACCGCAGAAATTAAAAGCCGAATAGAACAAGCCCGAGCTGCCTTTGTAAAAATGAGAAACGTACTTTGCAGTCATGATCTTAGCATTGACCTTAGAGTTCGTATGATATCTTGCTACATCTTTCCTGTCCTGCTGTATGGAGTAGAAGCGTGGACCCTAACTGAGGCTATGCTTAAACGCTTGACAGCCTTTGAGATGTGGGTATACAGACGACTACTGAAAATAAGCTGGGTCGACAGAGTTAGAAATGAGGAGGTCCTTAGACGGCTGAACCAAACAACACAACTGGTCAATATAATAAAGAAACGCAAGCTGGAATACTTCGGTCATATTATGAGACACCCTGAAAAATATGATCTTTTACATCTGATCATTCAGGGAAAGATCCAAGGTAATCGTGGTCCTGGTAGAATAAGAACATCATTGCTGAAAAATCTAAGGCAATGGTATGGAAAATCAACTACATCGTTATTTAGAGCTGCTGTCAATAAAGTCACGATAGCGAATATGGTAGCCAACATGATATCCAACGATCGATAACGGTCATGGAACTAGAAGAAGAAGAGTATAACATGTTAACATATTGCCATAATTCTAATTCTGAAAATTTCGTCCTTGATCAGAATGTAACTCTAAGGAAGTCCGTGTTTTGATACGGCGTATGTTATAAATGCTTCTGCTACTGTAGTCGCTTCTTGTTTAAAAATGGGGTGCCATTTCAGTCCATTTTGAAAAATAATCCAATGCGACCAATAAGTACTTATTTTATATCTCTCTGCCGTCGCAAATGAACCGAGAATATCTACTGCAAATCGTTTCAAAAGGCTCTCCGGAAAGATATTGTATCATTTTACCACGACTTCTTGTTCTAGGACTTTCTACCATTAAATAATCGTGTTTTTGCACCAATCTACTTCATCTTGGTAACATTTGATCCAGAAAAAATTGTCTCGAACTGTGACAAATATTACTTTGACTTCAAAATGTCCTCCAACAAGGCTGCTAAGAAGTTCTTGCAACACACTTTTAATGTGTTACTTTGGAAGTACCAATTGTTAAACTGTGCGTCCTTTATCGGACCTTTTTCACTTCCAATATAACAGACCATTGGAAAGATATACATATTTCCATTGAGCATAGTATGCTTTCTAATTTCACCATATGTGGTTATTTGCTGCCAAATAGGTAATATTACATTTTTAAGCCATTATCGTGTGCCTTTTAAGTCATTATCTTTCTTTTGAATCTTTTTAAGCTTTTTTAAAAAAGTCTGATCATAATCATTTCTTTCTTTAACTGTCTTCAGTTAGAGACTTACTTCTTCTGCTACATTTTTTTCTTTCAAGCTGACACTGGATTTGGACATATAATTCGTTCAAAGCAATATTTGTAATTTTTCATTTTGGCTCTTTCACCATTTTTTCGCATTTGTATTCCAGATCAGATTGTACAGTTTTTACATTATTTCAAGTTCTCTTACACTGTTTTGGCAAAATTGACACCTGTTCTTTTTTTTTATTTAATTTTTACTAATCACTAGTTACTCCTTTAAATAAGCAATTTTAGATTTTAGAGTATGTTTTTCCTTTCTGTGGTCAGTTGTGGGAAATCGAATTCTTAGAGACCGTATCTACTATTATTTCTAGTATACGGACTTCTGGATGTTCATCTAGGCAACTTTCTGACCTTATTATTTGATTCGTCTTTTCTTGCCTGAGATCATCTTCTGCAATTATTTTGCAAATGCTCTATTGTCCCGTAATTAAAACATCTGTTTTTTGTTTGTTGAAGGTTTTGCACTATCTTTAACTTTTGGGATAAAATAGGTAATTGGTTATCTGCCGTAGTGACTTTTTTATTTTTTCGAAATCGTATTTTTCCAAATTTTATGCGAGGTCTGGAAATACTTTTCAACGGTTCATAATATTGGGCTGAAATTCATGCTCATTTAGCATTTTTGTGATGTTGTAATCCTAGAGCTTGTTGCATGTCAACATCCTGTACACCATTTATGAATGTTTGTATATCTATTTGTTTTAGGAAATATTTAGGTCCCTGAGAATACGCCAAATGACGTATCCGTTTCCAACTTTACGAGGCATTTAGGGATATTTCAATGAAATATAGAACATTGTAGATTTTTAATACTTCTTTTTTGTCAAGGGACATTTTATTTTGCATATGAAATAAATTGTACGTAACTGTCTTAATATTTTGGGGAAAACAATATTTTTTGTGTTTGTCATAATTAATGTGTTTAACAAAATAATCAATAATTATGGATAAATACAACAGTATAAAACTGAAGATAGAGTTGATGCTATTTTTTGCATATAACAATGTGGTAGAATTAAACAGACATTTGTTCAACAAATTATATTGGCGATCTTCCTACTATGTAGAGAGTACTTTATCATGTAATTATTTTCAAATCGAAGGACCACCCACTTGGCGTGGCAAATGAGAACACAAGCATTTTAAATAATAGATACCTAGTTTAATTATTAAATGTTACCACAACTAAGTTACTATCCAGCCACAGTTTTAGCGCAAATTTCTTTTATCGATACCGCCGATCACTTTTCACCTTACACCAGTCCGCGACACGAGCACTGATACAGATTAAAATGTTACTTATAATTATTTCTTTAACTAAGGATGTTCTTTTCAATATTATTATAATTCATTAGTAATAAGCGTTTAGCTTTTAACTATAAGCTATACAACAATAATTAGGTAACTACTTAACTAAGCGACAGTTGTAATTCAGAACCAAGAATGCGTGTATGGGATACTAAGTGTACACCTACATTGGAACCGTATTTCTTCTGATCCGATATCGGGCGACGTCGGCCGACGTCGGATTAAAAACAAACTCAAGGTATTAAATCATAGTGACTATACTGCTTCGACGTCGGCCGACGTCGCCCGATGTAGGATCGGGAGAAATATGGTTCCAATGTAGGTGTGTACACTAATATGTGACACTGAATGCTATGCGTGAGTTATACAAATTATAACCAAGCAATGTCAACTTAGTGTACACCTACATTGGAACCGTATTTCTCCCGATCTGATATCTGGCGACGTCACATTGAAAACAAACTCAAGGTATTAAATCATAGTGTACTCTGATTTAATACCTTGAGCATAGTATAGTGCATTTAAAACACTATACTGTGCCTTGAGTTTGTTTCGGATATCGGATCGGGAGAAATACGGTTCCAATGTAGGTGTACACTTAAGGTCAATTCAGACACATCGGTCCCATCATAGTCTCGGCGCCGATCCGATCCTGTTTGGTCACAGAACTATCAACTATCTCACAGCTGGGAAACTGTTTGTCAACTGATGAGTGTGAATGCCGGCAACATAATTGTATTAAAGAATATTTTGTATGACGGATTGTTCGATTCGGCGCAATCACTGTGACGAGACGTGACTGATGTGTCTGAATTGACCTTTACTCGACTACTATAACGATACTGAATACTTAAAATTCCGATTGTACTGCCTAACTAGTGCCAAGGGGTTTGCGGAGGACAATTTCGAGATTTCTATACAGTGGTAGGTAAAAACCACCTTTTGAATACTTTCTAATAGGGAAATTTTGGGAATTGGTCGGGAAAGTTAATCTGTGGGTAAAAATATGTTTTGAATATATTATTGGCTTTCATGAGAATTTTCTGGAGAATTTACCTCAGTAGATTATAAGAAGTTATACACTATTATAAGTTAATCGCTACCAGTGACGTAACAAAACTGGGATATATTTCTTCCAGAAAATGCACAATGTATCTTAAATAAATTGAAGAAGGATCTGGAAATAATAAATAGGAATAATAATAAGTTGTGTATATCAGAGAATCTCAAATACTTATAAACTTTTAATCAAATTATTTATAAGGTAAGACAATTCATGGTAAACTCAGTTTCGGGAAATGTAAACATTATTTACGGAGTGGTTAAAAAAGTAATGGGGTAAAGAAATAAGCGGTAGAATATGGCGCTATGTCAAACTAAAGAACTTTGTAAAGTCGCAATAAGTAGGCTGATTAGGCCATACAAAAAGAATGCCAGAAAGAATCATCACGAAATATAAGGCCTCAGAATAGATGGATTAATATTGTTAAAGATAATTTAAAAAGCAGATATAAGGGTCCATTATAAGAAAACTGGTGTGCATAATAGAGGAAAAAAGAAATGCGTAATAAACAAATTCAATAATGTGCCAAATTAAAAAAAAAAATACAATAATTTGTAGGTTTTCAGATAATTAGGTTGTTTTTTGACTGCAACTTTAAAATACCATTGAGGTCTGTTTAACTGAATATCCCAGATTGGTTGCGATAGGCCGCCAATGCACTGGATTCTAAACCAGCCATTCAATTAAGCGCTCAAATAATTCATAGGAACGCATTCGTCACCATATCAATTCCAAATATCTACTAATACATGGATCGTTTATCAAAATCAAAGCGTACATTAACAATATTCGATGAACTATATCTAATTAAGCCTGAAAGATTTCTTTCAATACAGGAGATAATAATCAGAGATTATTGGTAAAATTAGTTAATAGTTTTTAACTTTCAAGTTTTATTTTAAATGCACCCATCAAAATCGTCTAGAGCACAAAGCAATTAAAGAATAAGTCAATGGTAAATTGGTAATTTATTTGGAAAATATTGAAAGTTAACAAACCTGGACGCTGCTTAAATTAAGCAAATTGTAAATAACACAATAACCGGTCGTTTTTTATTTTGTGTATTCCATCAAAAACTACATCTCTGATTTTTTACAGATTTTTCCATAGGGTGCACCATCTTCAAAAATTTGAAATACTATTTTTTTGGGGATTTGATAAATTTTAAAGCCTATAAAATGGAGAAAATCCCCCAAAACACCTAAAAGTTGATTTTTTGGGTTTTTGGACCTTACAAAAAAATCTAAAAAAAATCAGAGATATTGTTCAATCACAAATTAACCCCTTAATTTGTAATCTCACATTATTCTTAACTTCTTAATCTTTTATAGTTTCACCGTGTATAAGTGAGATATTGTAAAACGTTATCGTATAATATTTTAATAATTAGTTCATTTACCTACAACTAAATAAATTGCCGAATAATATATTTTCTAATTGAACTTCCTAAGATATGATAGAAAGCAATAACCTCTGTGCTAAGGTATGAAGTAATTGTGAGATTATAAATTGGGGATTTGAGCTCATTTGAGCACAGTCGATCATAAGTAGTCACCTAACGAACATCATATTGTGTAATTACTAGAAGCTGTCAATAAAACCTTCACATTTACTCCGCAACTTCAACCTTTTATTATATTTATCATCGTCGATAGACAAGAAGTGGACAAAGGGGCATTTACAAACCGATTCGAACAACATAACTACCTTCGAATCTTTCCAAATATAGTTTTTAATCAAATACACAAATAAAAAAAATTAACTTGCAACCACCTCCAAAAAATGTTAAGAGCTCTTAAAAGAAAGCATTCTTAAGGTTGTGTAAACTAAACTTACGGGTCCATAAAAACTACACAAAATTTCTAAAAGCTTCAAGTATGCGTATGAATTTTTAAAATTTTTTAAATTGATTGCAACCTATTGAAACAAGTGACCAAGAAAAAAAAGATTTCTGGATGTTTATAGGTGTTATGCCTACTTTTTGAATGTTCTTAATATCCATATTTCCCTATTTAATTTAAAATATATGTAATCTATAAAAAAATCCTTGATATAAAAAAGGAACCAAAAATATGGCTAAACATTTATGGAATAAATATAATTTAATACTTATAAGTATGTATAGTCAAAACATTCATTAACATACTAATACCAAAATATATGAAATGTATATATTTGCCTGTTCTAATACACGTAATTCCACATCTCCGTGAAACTAGTCTATAAACGAATCATTCTGCCATATTTTACTCATAACTGCAGATGCCGCAAAGCAGTTTAGGTATTTTGATGGACGTCCGTTAAAACTTTATTATGGGATTGGATTTACATACTAATTGTGATAGTTACTGAACTCAGTGGAAGTTATAATTAAAATCTGAGTACTTCACAAGTGTAGACGAATTACATTTACTTAATAGTGATGACTAACTTTACGTCATACTTGCAAAAAGTATGGAATCAATGACGATATATGACAACTTTTTTTTGTATGCTATGTAACAAAAACTTTAAAAGACTGACAAAAGTTGCTTAATCCAAAGTAATCTTTAAACTTTTAGGGGATCTTACAGTTAATGTTAATTATTCTTAATAAAGTATTATTATCTTCAAGTAGCCTATATTAGTCCACTGCTAAGCGTAGGCCCTTCGTAAACTTTTTTACCTATTTGTATCTTTAGTTTCTTGTATCAAATTCGTGGTGATGTAATACAAACAATTACGAGCTGTGTCGACCATTTTTTTAATTACATGAGTATTCAGCTTATCAACTAGATACAGTTTGATGGGAACCTCAAACACATTCAAAATTTTTGGCAATTTTCATCTCCAAAGGATCGTGCCATAACGGTACACCGCTTGATCATTTTTCCATCTCTAAATGCTTTTTTACTTTTGACATGCTCTAAACATACTTCATATTATGCTGCCAAGCTTGACGATTGAACAGCTGTCGGTTTTGTAAATAGACATTTTTGTTTATTCAGTTCTTTTACAAGAGTGTTCAATTATTTGCCACTGTTGACATTGTTGTGTTTGCCACTGCCACTATTCGATACGACACGTGCAGCTGACTGAAGCTAACTGCCCGCTCATCGAGAGTGGGTGTTCAAGGTTAACTACTTTCTTAAGATTACGGAAAGTTAGACAGGGTTGGAACAGGTAAAAGTTATCAATGACAACATTTTTGAAATGTGTTTGCGGGGGCCACAGTTTAACGAGCCTCGGTCCGCATGCGACCCGCATGCCTGAGGTTGGACTACACTGTAATAGATAATTGTAATCACTGACATAAATGACCAACAACCTATAAAGGGTAGATATGATGGTATAGAAAAATATATCCTTAGTAGTTGCATCGGTCAGTATTTCAGAGCAGTTTTCAATAATGATAACTGCTCTGGGGTACATAATAGCTAGTGTCTTTTATCATATAGTTATTAAAATCAATTTTTATTTAATAAAATTTAATATATTAGCAAAATTACGACGCGTGTTTTCGCCACGTATCTTTGTTCTTTGTTGCAAGTTCGATTGTTTTAAGTTTTTTTAGTGAATTTTGCCAAAATGTGAAAAAGAATATTTTATTATTTTTAGCAGTAAAAAGTTTTTTCTGTACACACACGAAACGATAAAATATATGCGCATATTAAACATGCTGTTTACTTAATATTGGATATTCTATATCATGCCTGTTACAATCCAAAAGTCAGTTGATCGTATTCGGAACTTTGTAGCCTCGAGATAGGTCCAAAATGTACACTTATCAGCTGAATCGTTAACCACTCAATCCACATTTACTCACCTAAATATATTTGCGGCTGAAAACAATCCCTCAGAGATCAGCATGGGATCCCATGCGTCCCAATCCTCCCTTCTTATTTTCGATGCCTCCGGATACAGCTGGACCTGAAACAACAAAAGTTTTATGTAAATAAATTTGATAGTTTAAAATGAAAAAGAATTGTATAGATCTGTAAATTGCAGAATATTGTGCCATACATACGTAAACCGAAATGTGCATTTAACAAATTTGGTATAGGTTGGAACAAGTTTTATAGCGAAGTTTAGATGAAAACCAAAGGTGTTTTCAAGAAAGTATATGATTTATATGACGGGAACATTCTTTAAATAATTAAAAATGGGTTATTTTGCACACAATTTACTTTTTTAACTGCTGCAGTAGTTCATGTTTCTATGAAGATTTTTCTCTAAAGATAAGAAGTTCTTACTTCTATGTAAGTTTTTTTAAATTACAGTATACAGCAAACCAATGGGATTTTCCTCTTTTACTTTGATAATAATTTATAATAAATTTTGTGGAAGTGTTAAAAACAAAAGTTTCAGTGTTTTATTGTTAGATAAAACAAATTTTCATCAAGTAACGGTCGAATCCATGACTGATTTTCACATATTGTAAAATTGGAGAATATTTTGAAAAATAATGATTTTCGTAGAGACCTTTGAGTTCAACGCACGACTTCAAATCCAGAAAAGTCGTCAGAAAAATTTGTAATATCTTTGTTAATAATGGACTAATTTTTTTTTGAATTTGGTGTAGAAATACCTTTTTTGCAATAAATATTCACTAATTTGATAGAAATAATTTTTCTTAAAAAAAATTTTTTTTGTCTATGTAATATTGTCATAAATAAAAATTGGCACTAAAGATAACCGCGAAACAGTATTGAAGTAAATTTTTATATTAAAAAATTAACAAAATAGCACAATTTTTTTTTATTGAGTTAATGCGTCGAAAACTAATGGTCATTGGCATGGTACAGTGAATTTTTACAGTCAGGTACCTAGTGTAGTGTGTGTGTGTGTGTGTGTGTAAGTGTAGAGTAATTGTCGTGATACTTAGCAAAGTCGACGTTATTGTCTTTGCTAAGAGACGCTAATTGTATCCGAACGTCTGCGGTCCCTCCGGTGAGTACCGATCGCACAAGGATAGAAATTATTTTCATTTATTAATTTTTAATAAACGAAAATTTCTCCACCCAGGTGAGATTCGAACTCACGACCTTTAGGTTCAAAGGTAGGCGCTCTTACCACTGAGCCACAGAGGGTGTAAATAGCACAATTAACATAAAAATTTGTTAAAGAAACAACTTCTCTTGCTACACTATTAAAGAGATACAAAAGAGTTTATCACTTTTACTTTTATTTTTCCTTAAGACTCCCATGTAGGCGAGGGAAAACGGAAAAAATTTGAATTATCAAGAACCTGTACGCCACAGAAAAATATGCTTTAAATAAAGATAAGATAATTTAAAAAAAAAACGTTTATTAGCATTTTTTCGTAAAATGGACCGTTCTCTCAGGAACAACGATTGCAGCGATCGACGATGTTGAATGTCACGTGCGAAATCAATCCTCAATAAAATTTGTATCAGCTCGACGCTAAAAATTCAATATCTTTTGATCCGAGACCCAATTTTTAAATTTTGCCGCAAATAATCTGTTTTTTATAAAATTGTTTAATAAATAAACGCGGCGCGATTTTTGCCAGTTTTTCAACTACCTAATCTTCAAAACATAGCACAGAATATCAGTTTTAAGTTTTGACAATAAATGTGAGTCATTTGAAATATACCTAAAAACACTGAATTTTTTTTATTGAAATTAACGTGTCATGACATCTATGGTCATTGAGACGGGTACAAAAACGTCTGCAGTATTGTATTATACATATAAGATTATTACATTATGATAAATATAGTAAGTTACATTAGATTTGAAAAATATAGTGTTACAAACCTTGTTTTTTTTTTTTTAACAAACAATGTTACAATATTTGTTATATATACGATAATATAATCCCCAATCTTATAAAAAGTCAATTAGAGCACTGTACACATTTGGCGAACTAAGTATTTGTTTCAGGTTACCGTTTATATTACGCAATGGCTTAAGACTCACAGAAACTGCAGTAGTTAATAATATGCTAATAAAGTCAACCATGTTTCCGCATAAAGACATCCATAAGCAAACCTGGGTATCAAACGACCATATTACACGCAACCAAATTGACTACATCATTGTAGATGATGTAGATGACAAAGATTTCAATAAAAAACTCTGAGAACAATCGCTAATGCATCTTGGTATATACAGAATGATGCAATACATAGAGATCTTCAGGTACTAACAGTCTCTGAAGAGTGCAAAAAATCTTCTGAACAATATCAAAACAGGTTGCGGGTGCATCCTAATACCCTAGAACACAATCTTCTCAACAACCAACAAGCAAAGAGATAGAAGCGACATGACCCCTTGGACCTACCTCACCGATCTTGACAGACCCTACAGCAGTGGGAGTTACGCCTTCAACAGCACCCAGCCATTGTGATCAGTGCCACTTTCAGTGCTAGCGTATCAGTGTATGTGCACATCCTACCGGTAAACAAGCCAATTTGTGTCGTGATGATTTGGTCACTGGACCTTACATCTCTGTCATGTAAATACAAAAAATTTTACTTATTGTCTCACTGCAAAACAGATTGTAAAAATCTTAAATGTTAATAAAAAAAATAATTGTATATGCCCGTCATGGTAACAATATTATGGACGTAAGAAGCCTGAGAGGAATAGACAGAGACACAGATCATTACTTAGTCAGAACAAAAGTCAAAACCAGAATATCTAACTAAAAATACAATAAAACAACAATAACCCACAATGAAACGTGGACGAAATACACAATGCAGAGAAACAACAAAACTGTAGAGAACAATTTGAACAAACCTTAAACTCTGAAAGAGAATACAATGATATAGAACAGCTATGGGAAGCGACTGCCAAAATAATAACCAAGCCAGCGGACAAGATCTTTGGAAGGAGTAGGCAGAAGAGGGAAAAACATGGTATGACGAGAAATGTCATTGGGTGATAAAATTTATGCTGTTCACCGTGAGATCACACAGAAAGGGATTACCAGATATGTATAAAAGAAAAACGAAAACGTGCCGTGGAGAATGTATGTTTAGTACAAAACAAAAGGTAGCTACAATAAAGTGGATGGATAATAAACCAGCACACATCTTGAGCAACTGTTTCTCTCCACGAGATACAGATTTTGTCATGGTTTCATAACAAATGTGTCATGCTCTAAAGCTGTACGCGTTTATAATCAGATAATGGGCGGTGTCGATAAGTTCGACCAATATCACAAAATATATTCCATTGGACAAAGATCTGCCAAATGGTGATTCAGAATTGTCTACTATTTAGTCGATATGGCTATATTCAATTCGTTTATACTAATGAAGATAAGTAGACGGAAGAAACTCGACCAACTATCATTTCGCGTAAACTTAGCAAGACAGTTGATTTCGGGCTTTACTTCATGGAAACGTAGAAATAAGTCCATAATATCTTTAGCAAACAAACGTTTAGTTTCAAATGAAGTGAGATTAGTGGAAGTTGGTAGACATAAATATGCCAAACAAGGAGAAAAATTACAGGAGATGTAGGATGTGCAATACTGAGCTAAGTAAAATGAGAAAAGGGCTCTCTCTAGATAATACCCTGTTTTAAGAGATTTCATAGTTAATAAGATGTATTTTCTCGTTAATGCATACATCTTGTGTATTTTATGATTTCTGAATAAAGTAAAATTAGTTTGAAATGTTCCCTTTTGTAAATTAAAATTTTTCGTGTATGGGCACTGGGAAGTATTATTTCCACCACCCTATGAAATATTGAAAGGGGCAAATTTTTTATGAAACTATGAATAATTAGGGGTAGTTTTATAATTGTGAACCATTCAAAGAAAATTGTTTAAAACTAGTTAATTTGTTCACGCCCAGGGTTTGTTTGTTTGTTTGTTTGTTTATTTAACGGGATGAACCCTTTTTCCTTACAAAAATTACAATATACACATGTAATTAACATATAAACTGTAGTCATATATTACAATTTTAAAAAGTATTAATAACATTAATGTCTCAATTTTTGAACGAGGACACGGATAAATTAAACAATTTTAACACTATCTTGCAAATTATTAGCAGTTCTCAACATCCTTGTGATTGACTCACTTTTACCATAATAAGTGTGATGAAACTTTAGTCTAAACAGGTCAGGAGAGCGTGTTCTTCTAGAATTTACATTAAAAACAATTAATTCCAGCAGTTCCGGACAATCAACATAACCATTAAGAATTTTATGCAAAAAAACGCAATTCACACTCAGATTCTCTATTTTCTAAAGTTTTCATATTAAGTTGACAAAGAATATAGTTATAATCACAGTTAGTTCTATTAAAACCCATTTTATACCTGCAAATTCTTAGGAATTTATTTTGAACTCGTTCCAACTGATCAATATACATATTATAATATGGATACCAAATAATATTACAATATTCCAAAATGGACCGAACTACAGAACAATACAAAATTTTGAAAGTAAATATTGAAAATTCTCGGGAGTTCCTTTAAACAAAGCCGAGCATTATATAAGCCCGCGATGTAATATTATTAATATGCCTATCAAACATTAGTCTTTGGTCAAATGTAATTCCAAGGTCTCTAATTTGATTTACTTCTGTAATCGATACTTCCTTAAGTATGTATGTTCTATATAACTGATGTTTAGTATTTCTGGACAACGTAATTTTATGGCACTTTTTTATATTTAAATATAAGGCATTAATGTCACACCAACGAAATAAATTATTTAAGTCAGACTGAAGAGCATCCATATCAGAGGTATTTTTAATTGCTTTAAAGATCTTTATGTCATCAGCAAACAATAGAAATTCACTATTATTAATTACTGATGATGTATCATTCACAAACAGATTAAATAGAAGTGGGCCTAAGTGAGAACCTTGAGGTACACCCGAAGTAACATTAATCGCTTCAGAAACAAAATTACCATATTTTACTATTTGTGAACGATCTGTTAAATAACTCGTGATCCAACCCAATAAATTATCTCCAATTCCGTATGCACGAAGTTTAGCAATTAATATTTCGTGATTTACCCTGTCTAATGCTTTGGCAAAATCAGCATATATGGAGTCAACTTGGTTTAACCGATTCCATAGAATCAACAATGAAGTTTGAATACAAAATAAGATTTGTACAAGTAGATTTCTTTTGATAGAAACCATGTTGTTGACCGAGAATTAAATTTTTACAATCGTAGGTTAACATAATGGTTAACAATTTTTGGTAGTTCAGACTGCAAACAAACAGCCCTGTAATTTTCAACATTATTATTTTGACCAGATTTAAAAATGGGTTTTAAAAACTCACTTTTCAAAAATCAGGAAATGTAGAAGAAGTTAAGGACTTATTGAATAATAAACTGAATAATTTTAAGTCGAAAGAAAATGCAAAAAAGTATTTTGAAGTGTGTATATTTTAGGCAATTCCTAGCTGAGCGCTTTCGGCTTTACAAAGCCATCATCAGAGCTATGGTCAATTTTTAAATACCACTACAAAGGAGAGATCTCATTTCCTTAAGTTTCACAATTATGATTTTGTAGGAGTTGGAATTTTTTAAAAACATAAAAAACATATAAAGGTCGACACTGGACGTCACAAAACACGTTAAAAAATTGAAAAATTTTTTGTCATGGTACGGGTTTAAGACCCGACCATCTATTGCTGTGAGGATGTAGACTGAATCAGTCTACATCCTCACAGCAATAGATGGTCGGGTCTTATAACCCGTACCATGACAAAAAAATTTTTCAATTTTTTAACGTGTTTTGTGACGTCCAGTGTCGACCTTTTATATGTTTTTTATGTTTTTAAAAAATTCCAACTCCTACAAAATCATAATTGTGAAACTTAAGGAAATGAGATCTCTCCTTTGTAGTGGTATTTAAAAATTGACCATAGCTCTGATGATGGCTTTGTAAAGCCGAAAAGCGCTCAGCTAGGAATTGCCTAAAATATACACACTTCAAAAATACTTTTTTGCATTTTCTTTCGACTTGTCATAAGTGTGTACAAAAAATATCAGTCTTTTGATTGAATAATTTTAGCAAGAGTGAATACACATTTTTTAATAAAATACATTGGTATACCATCTGGACCCGCTGTCAGTTTCCACGGATTATTCTGTATCTTATCAATAATATCCTTAACATTAATTAAATAATTATTAGCATTAACATAATTTTCGTACTTAAAATTAGGAATCTGATTTATTTTTTCTTTATTGTAGACAGTCGAAAAGAACCCAGCAAATCAATTCACAATATCTGAACCATTTTCACTACTTTCATTACCATAATTCATACTCGATGGTAGAATATGAGATTTGCGTTTATTATTAATATATTTCCAGAAAGAACTAGAATTATGAAAAATGCTAGCCTCAATTTCATTCACATGACGCCTTTGTAAATACATGCTAAGCTCTTTACATTGTTCCCTGAGATCGGAAAAAAAAGACAATAGTTCTCATCACCACCAGTCATTTTAATTTATTATGTGCTTTTTTCTTCGCATTAAAGTAAATGTTTTAACTCTGATGTAAACCATTTGGGATATGTAGATGTTTTAAATTTTTTTAATGGTATAAACAATTCGATTAAATAAAATAAAATATCATAAAAATCTTTAACTTCGTCATTATTGCTTTTGTTAAGAAATAATAAATTCCAGTCAACTTCTGCTAAATAATAATTTAAAGCAACATAATCACCATTTTTTAAGTCAAAATTAGTATTCTTCATAATTAAGGACAGATTCTTTTATATTAACAAATACGTCAAAATTGACTGGTGTATGATGAAATCCCTCTTCAAATAACGGATTCAGAGGTACAGAAACAGATATATCAGGAAAGCTAGAAAAAATTAAATCAAGAAAAACATTTCTCCGGTTGGATATCGTATTGACCTGGTATAAGTCATAAATATTAATGATATTACATATATCGTTAGCTGGTGAGTTTTGGTTAGCCTGTACCGTTGGTACCATAAAGACTGTTAACCCAAACTACATCAGGTAAATTATAATCCCCACAAATTATTAATTTACAATCCGGAATCTTATTATTATATATATATATATATATATATATATATATATATACAGTGTAGGAAAAATTTTATGGTCGGTATGGACCTTACGTGTGATGGAGTGAGAAACAGCTGTTTAAAAAGAGAGAGGTATATTAGGTACGCCCTTTATTATCACCGAACCTTCATGCTAGAAATAATAAAAAAGGGGAAGTTCAAACGTTGCCAAACTTATCGGTTTTATTTGACCTGTTGTCTTTTTTGCATTTGAACAATGTTCTATCAAGAAGATAAAATGCTCAAGATAATCAAATTTGGGCGAAATTGATTTAAATGGCAGGTTACTGTTTTTTTATTGGGAATATGCCACAAGTTTTCTTTACAATAATTGTAATATAACATTTTGATTTCCATTTCGGAAATCGTTTTATATAAATAAAATTTATTAATGTTTCGTATTTTAAGTACGATTTCCGAACTAAAAATCTAAACATCAAAATAATTTCCCAATATGAAATAATAAACAATTAAACATGCATACAATAACGCCACATTAAAAAATATTCATACACTAATTCTTTGGCAACGTCTAGTCTAGATAGTCGTCTGGTCAAAAGATCCAGTAACGAGAAGTAGAGGTGGGTCGTGCTAGTTTATCGTTAATAGCGTAGGAGCAAAATTTCGGGCCAATGTTTTTTAAAAGCATTCATTTTTTTCGAATCCTGAGAAAACTAATAAATATTTTTGAAAAATTTAAACGCAGAATGAAACAATACATTATTACCGAGAGCCGAAAGTCCCTGAAAACTTCTATAATGTTTATTTTAATAAGTTATAGGGATGAAAAAAAAAAAACAAAATTTAGTGTGATTTTTAATTTTAAATATCTCATTAAAAAAACTTTTTGTTTATTCTAAGGGACTTTCGGCCCTCGGTAATAATGTAATCTTTCATTCTGCATTTAAATTTTTCAAAAATATTTGTTAGTTTTCTCAGGATTCCAAAAAAATTTAAATTTTTTTAAATGCTAAAAAGCATTTAAGCATTTTTAAATGCTAAAAAGCATTTAAAAATTTTAATTTTCATAAACAAGTAACTATGATTGTTTAAAAGTAGTTTCAAGTAAGAGAGTACCTACATAAACAAACATAACGGCTATTATCGTTTATGTGTATATCTTTTGAAGTGAAAGAAACTACCTAATGATATATTTATTATAACTTGAAAAATAAACTAAACAATACAAATAGTAAATCGGACTTACATTTACATTACACGTTATTATTAAATCGCGAATAGTCTAAATTGACATAAAAACATAAGTTTTTCTTGTAATGGACTCTCGATGCAGGTGTACGTGTAGATGAGTCATCTCCAATTAATTGATCAAAAATACACCATGGACTTAAGTCATATTTATTGGTTTCTTTTTCTTGTACTGGTTGATTTTCAATAGTACAATCTTCTTGTTCGTTAATTATAGAAGTAACCAGCTTCTTAACTTTTTGTTTTGTTCTGCACTTTAAATCGTGAATCCATAAATGTACATAATGACAATGTGCCACTCTGTTCTATCCCTCTAAATCTTTTTGCTAAACCCGATATTAGTAATTGTACTATGTCGGATACTATGGATGTAAGTATGCCGTTTGCTAAAATTTTATTGCAAGATTCTTGCAGGCAGCGTACCATAACAATCACTGAACTAGCATTCAAGTATTTTTGGTCACTCATTGTACTTGTTATTTCTTTAAACGGCCGTAAAATTTGGGAAAGTTGAGAACAAATAATCCAGTGTTCTTTATTTAGATTAGGTTTAAGTCTAAGTCTGTATTATTTAATACCAATGTGGAACGGGTTGCCTCTTCTAACTCGGTCATTCTTTTTAACATGTAATAGGTGAAGTTCTACCTAGTTTCCACGTCTTGGATTGGCCGTTTGGGAACTGTGTTCTGTTGTAATTAATACTTTAAAAGCCTTTCTGAAGATAAGGTACTTTTTTGAAATGTGTTTTTTTGCAGAATTGTCGAAAAAAGGACTTTTTATTTTATCTATTTGTACACGACAGCATTTAAGTGCGTCCCCCACCAATAAATTTAATCATCATCATAAATCACAATCATCATAAAACAAAACATATTTAATAACTTTGACCATATTTGAGGAATTATCAGTTACTGCAAAATTTACTTTTCGTTTTAGACCCCACTGATTAATAATTTCAGTAATCGCTGTTTTCTGGATTATGGTTTCCAGAAAAATGGCAGCAGCCTAATAAAAAAGTTTTGAATACTAAATTTTCGGTTAAATATTGTCCTGTTAATGCGAAGTAACTCTCAGTTACTCCAGATGTCCAGAGGTCAGTAGTAATACAGATATTTTCTACTTCTTTAACAACTTGTGATCTAATAATTTGCTCACTTTTGACATAACATTCCTGAAGTAATGAACCTGACAAAGTTTTTCTTGTTGGCGGTTTATATCCAGGAATCCACCCTGCAAACTTTTTAAAAGCTGGTTCTTTAACTATGGAAAACGGATGAAACGAAAAGTTTAGTAAATCTTGAAAATCAATCAGTCCAAGAAAAAGAAACTGATAAAGATGACTTAAGTCCATGGTGTATTTTTGATGAATTAATTGGACATGACTCATCTAAACATACACCTGTATCGAGAGGTATAAAAGAAGTCGACATGTAATTGTCTGATGAGATATTACCCACAAACAATTTCGAACGGAGATTGGAACTGTCCATTACCGTGGTGAAAAAACCATCGCCATGTATATCGTAACTTAACCACTATATTCATAAAATGTTGTAGTATTGTAACAAAATCTTTTCCTTGTGAACACATGTTTAACATCTGGTATAATTTTAAATAAAAGAAGAACGCGATTAACAAGAAAGGTGGAAAAACTTATGTTTTTAAATGTCAATTTAGACGATTCGCGATTTAATAATGTGTAATGTAAATGTAAGTATTTAAGTACCATTTGTATTATTTAATTTATTTTTCAAGTTACAATAAATATATCCTTCGTTAGGTTCTTTTATTTCAATATTTATACACATAAACGATAATAGCCAATATCGATACATTTTTGGCAAAGAAACGTAAGTGACATTTTTGGCGAAAATAATGTTTTTCAATTAAACTAATGCTATTACTGTTAAAAAGGTACTGAAAGAGTGTAGTAAACCTAGATTTACTTTAAACCTTTTTTAGGACAAGTTTTTTCAGTCATAATTTAAATAAGTTTAAGCAGGTTGAATTAAAAAATTGTTTTTTCTACAAATCGTTTTTGGTGACTTACGTTACTTTGCCAAAAATGTATCGATATGTTTGTGTACTCGCTAATTTGAATACTGGTAAACAATCAACTAGTTACAGTTTACGAAAAACGGTTCCGATAAAAATTAAAAAAACGAGAGGACCCACCTCTAGTTTTTTAGGTATATTAGGATCGGAACCAGAGAATATCTGATCGGAACTAATCGTCTCACTAATGGGCAATGGCCAATGAGTGTTAAAAGAATTTTAGGAGGGGAGACGAAGGGGAAATATGATTGTTATCTTTGTCTAATTCGCTGAAAATATGATTTTATATCTGCGTTAGATATACTGTTAAATTTTACCATACCGACCTTAAAATTTTACCTACACTGTATTATATATATATATATATATATATATATATATTATATATATATTCAATACTATCACAGTGTTCTATATATACATGCCTATCAGATGCAGGAGGTAAATAAACATCAGGTTAAAGTAAGTGTTTGTAAATTTATACGTATTTCTGGCTATTTAAATACAAGATATCGATTTCCTTACACAATTTTCATGTAAATTATTTATGCCGCAGAGTACACTTTACAACAACAAATTAGTTTAACTTTACCACATAGTTTTAAGAGGTCACATGTGGTTCGAAACCCGCTCAGAAAGTTCGAATAGTTTTCCAACTTTGCACCTCTCTTGACAATGTAGGCGTTATAACTTTAAAAAGTTTGTATCTTTATGTGTTTTTTAGATAACTGAAATACTTATTGATTGTATTTGTTTTCTTGAATGACTCATTTGAGTGTAATTTGCGTTAGTCCTTTATTATAAAATTTTACATATTTCAGGTCAACTATATTTCAACTCAATAAAAGTACGTAGTATAAAAACATAAAACTACGTTTTATGATTTTTTACATGCCTATAAAGTTTACAATCTGATTTTAATAATTATTAAAGGGTGGATTATGTGTATGAAAATGTATGAGAATATGTACATATACAGGGTGGTCCTTAAGCAATTGTACAAAAAGAAACCGTAGATTCTACACATACAAATTACAAATAATGGAACCATGTATTATTCAGGTAACAACGAGGTCAATCATCGTTACGGTGTTGCTATCTTAGTTGCAAAAAAGGTCAATTACTGTGTGATAAGTTTTACTCCTTATTCTGATAGGATCTTATCAATACAACTACAGTCTAAAAAAGGTTATAGTAAATTTTACTCAAGTTTATGCTCCTACGGCAGATAAAGATGACGACGATATCGAACTGTTTTACCATGATTTGGAACAAGTCTTAAAATCAATGAAAAAACATCACACTACAATAGTAGTGGGCGACTTCAATGCCAAAGTTGGCCAGGGAAGAGTGGATGGATATGTGGGGGAATATGGTCTAGGAAATAGAAATGAACGTGGTGACCGTTTGATACAATTTTGCCAGACGGAAGAATTTGTAATAGCTAATACACTTTTTAAGCTACCAAAAAGAAGGTTGTATACATGGAAATCTCCCGGTGATACAACGAATAGAATAATCCGAAATCAAATTGACTTTGTCCTTATTAGACAAAGATTTCGTAATTCTATACTGTCTGCCAAAAACTTACCCTGGAGCAGACATCGGTTCAGACCATAACCCCATAGTAGTCACATTACGAACCAAATTAAAACTGGTTAAAAAACCCACACAAAGTAGAATTGATATTAAGAGATTAAGGGAACCACAAACAAAGGAACAAACTGTAAAAACTCTTACTGAAAATATTACGTAATGCCCAAGAACTGAATAAAAGTAGCTATAACATTGATCAGAAATGGGAAAATATAAAAGCAGCAATAATTAAAACAGCAAATGAAAACTTAAAACCAAAGAATAGAAAACATAAAGATTGGATGACTGAAGAAATACTACTATTAATGAATGAAGAAAATCATTCAAAACAAAAAATCCAATTAAATATAATGAAACTGATCGATTAATAAAAAGAGAATAAAAGAAGCTAAGGAGAGAATGTTACATGAGCAGTGCCAAGAACTAGAAGAAATTGAGAAAAAATATGACTTTTTTATATATATTTACACAATATTATATTTACACAATGAAATTATCGATCGAGTTAGCAAATACAAATATTTAGGCACTTTTATAAATGAAGACAACGATAGCTCAGCGGAAATCAAAATAAGAATAGAAAAAGCCAGATCCATATTCACTAAAATGAAGAGAGTGTTCTGCGGAAGAGATTTGAGCCTTGAAATGAAACTTCGCCTGATGAGATGTTACGTACTTTCTGTGCTGTTTTACGGAATGGAGTCATGGACGTTAAAAAAGATTGATACCAAAAAATTAGAGGCATTTGAACTGTGGATGTATCGCAGAATCCTGAGAATATCATGGACCGAGAGAGTCACAAATGTCGAGGTCTTGAGAAGAATGAACAAAGAAAAGGAAGTCATATTTACAATCAAAAAACGAAAACTGCAATACTTGGGCCACATTACAAGAGGCGAAAGATATGAACTGCTTCGAATAATTATGCAAGGGAAAATAGCAGGAAAAGGTCCATAGGAAGAAGACGAAACTCCTGGCTAAAGAATCTACGGGAATGGTATAGTTGTAGCAACAACGAATTGTTTCGGTCAGCAGTTTCGAAAATACGTATAGCCCTGATGATCGCCAACCTTCGGAACGAAGATGGCACTTGAAGAAGAAATGACTTTTTTAACATGCATAAAAGAATTAGAGAATTAACAGGAATGAGAAAAACACTTCAAACTAGGCAACTAAGAGATAAAAGGGGTGCACTTATAATAGATATAAACCAAAAAATGCAGAGATGGACACAATATATAGCTCAACTATTTGAAGACAAAGAGAGAACAGAAGCACCAAAAGAATTTAAGGATGATACTGGGCCTGACATTATACGAGAAGAAATTGTATATGCAATGAAACAAGCTAAAGATGGTAAATCTCCCGGGCCTGATGAAGTTCCTATCGAATTACTTAAAATTGTGAATACTGAATCTATTGATCTTCTTTTGGATCTATTCAATACCATATATAGAACAGGTATAATACCTAAAGAATGGCTCCAATCAACATTCATACTGCTTCCCAAAAAAGCCAATGCAAAGGAGTGCAATGAACATCGCACCATAGCCTTAATGAGCCATGTCTTGAAATTGTTTTTAAAAGTAATTCACAATAGAATACATAAGAAATTAGATGAAGGCATAAGTAATACACAAATGGGATTTAGGAAAGGACTGGGGAACACGAGATGCACTGTTTGCAATAAGTGTTCTTTCGCTGAGATGCTTAGATATTAATCAGGAAGTATATGCCTGTTTCATTGATTTTGAGAAGGCATTTGACAGAGTGCAACATAATCGACTTAAAGAAATTTTATTAAATAAAAACATAGACAGTAGAGACATTAGAATCATCTGTAACCTCTATTGGAATCAAACAGCAAAAGTGAAAGTTGAAAACGAACTGACCAAGGATATCCAGATTCGCCGTGGGGTCCGCCAAGGGTGTATTTTATCACCCTTGTTATTCAATTTATACAGTGAAGCCATCTCAGAATTAGCGCTTGCCGAGATCAGTGAGGGCCTTATAATAAACGGTGAGCCACTTAATAACATAAGATATGCTGACGACACCGTCCTTTTGGCAGGAACACTAGAAGAACTGCAACACCTTGCTGAACAACTAAATATATATTGCAACGATTATGGACTAAAAATCAATTTGAAGAAAACAAAGTTCATGGTATTTACAAAAGCACAAAACATCAAAGTTAAGCTAGTACTAGACAATACAGAAATTGAACAAATATCTTCGTACAAATACCTTGGAGCATGGATCACAGAAGATACTGATCAGACAAAAGAAATAAGATGCCGCATTGAAATTGCGCGGTCAACTTTTAATAGAATGAGAAAACTTTTTTGTAATCGCGATATCAATATATCGCTCCGGATAAGAATGCTTCGATGTTATATTTTCTCTACCCTTTTGTATGGAGTTGAAGCTTGGACACTTAAAAAATCCAACATTAAAAACCTAGAAGCATTCGAAATGTGGTGTTACCGACGCATTTTGAAAATATCATGGATGGATCGCAAAACAAACGAACAAGTTCTCGAACAACTAGGAAAACAATGCGAAGTTTTAAATTCCATAAAGATTAGGAAATTGGAATACTTGGGGCACATCATGAGAGGTGAAAAGTACGAACTACTAAGGAATATAATGCAGGGTAAAATCAAAGGTAGAAGAAGCGTAGGAAGACGTAAAATCTCGTTGCTACGCAATCTCCGTGAGTGGTTTGGATGCAGTTCAATTGAACTATTTAGGCGAGTAACCAATAAAATTATAATTGCCAGAATGATTTCCAATCTCCGATAGGAGTGGAACTTGAAGAAGAAGAAGATTCTACACTTTAAAATATTACGATTTAAGCCAAATTGCTTTAATAAAATGTTGATATTAAGAAAGATACAGGGTGTTACAGTAGAAATTAAAAATTTTAATTTTCGCTATAACTTCTAACTTTGTAAACATTTATGTATAAAAATTCATAACTGGATACTATTGAACATCAGGAATTATAATTTGATGCATACTTAAATGTAGTTATTAGAGGCCGCCACATATGCCACATATGTGGCATATATTTGCACTTAACTATTTTTACTCTTTAAGTTACTTAAAGATACATTATTTTAACAAAAAAAGGTATACCTGTTAATAACTTCAAAACTCAACAGTTTTCGAGATATTCGCATTTTACAAATCACCTACATAATTCTGATTTAATGCCATTACTCCAGGCAACGAAAGAAAATTAGACAAAAACATCAATACTTTTAAATTTTTGTATAAAATGCGTTTAATAAAGTTAATAGTTAACGAAATAATAAATAAAATAAATATATAAGCAGGATAATAGTAGGATTTGACAAATTAACAGAATAATTGGATTTTACATAAAATATTTTACGTTTTGTATTAAAGATATAATTAAAATATTTTAATTATAAACCAAATTAAGAAACAGGTAAACTAAATTAGCATTAAACTTTTTGTCAAAGTAAGTGTTCGATATGTCCACCAGTTTCTTTAATTCATTTGTCAATACTTTCCATAAAAGAACGTCTCATAATATCATCATTGGTTCTAAAGAAACTGTTGCAGTATTTATTATAAGTATTATAAGTATAATAATAAGTATTTTTTTGGGATTTTTACGCATTAAGTAATTATAATAATATCTCACCACATGATCAAGGACTATCATGATCAATCCAACATTCAGGAAAGTTATATTTAAGTATGTATGTTCTCACTAACCTCTCTCTATAATGTGGAAGTGTACCATGTTGCATATAGTACATATTTCGTCTTAAGTTTGATGACAATTCTTCCAATAAATCAATAAAACTAATTTAGAAAAAATGTAAATAAATCTCACCATTCAAATTACAAGGTAATTCGCATGTCCGTAAAAAATAATTTGCAATGGTTCCAAACCATTGTTTCTTTAGAACCAATGATGCTATTTAATATGAGATGATCTTTTATTGAATGTATTGACAAATGAATTAACTAACTAAATAACTAACTAACTCTGAAGAAACTCTTAAACATGCTCTGCTTCAAATAGTAAACGGAAACTTGTATGTTAAAGTCCGTTCAGAAAGATTTAAATTGCGACAGCCAAAGATTACTGGTGTACATAAAGATCAATTTCCGTGGTTATTAAAAAATGCTTGGAATCAATGGATCAGACAATTGCAAAAACTGAGCACACACGGGGAGACTATGAAGAAATTGCCATTAAGAGAGTTTCGAAGAATGGGTTCGAGGCTTGTGGCATGGTTCCTTTCGATCCAAATAAAGTCTTCAGTAAAATTGCACCAGTTAACCATGATGTTGATTATGTATAACCTCTGATTAACGACAACCTCACAGACTATTTGATGAATAGAAAGTCGGAGATAGAAGTTACTAAACGTCGAAGTAAAACAAACTTAATATCCAACCCGGCAACAGTGTAAGTCGACATGTAGCGGCGGATGACAGCTCCTCCGATAGCAAATTAAACAGCTATATCAGTGAAAATGAAATTGAAAATAAAGATTCTGTGGAGCACCAATCATATTAAGATGAGATGAATACAAAACCATCTCTTGCTGAATTAAATGTTGGAACTTATGTGCTTGTAAAAATTGGGTTAGATAAACGAGAATGTATAAATTACGTATATGCTAAAATGATACGAGAGAAATTAAAGTTGTGGATACCGACGGTTTTAATGCTACTTTCGCTGATATCGTAGAAATTCTGAAGACCTCAACGGTTTTAAACAAATAAAACAGCAACAAAATGCATATTTCTTGACAGAGTTGATGTTAAAGAAAAATAATTTATTTTGTTTGCCTTTCATAATATATTCTTTTTTACTATTTCATATTGATTTACTAATTTGCTAAAAATTTTTTTACCTCAATAAAGTATTAGCTATTTCTAGAATCATTTATTATATACTAATTATTATGTCTGCCTAACTAAAATAAAAGTAACTGTAACAACATCGGTTAAGAAAATATGCTCAAACACGAAAACAGCCAAAACATCTAAACTCCAAACTAATACAATTAAACTACTCCAGGAAAAACGAAACAGAACAGATCGAACTTCGGACACCTTTAAAAGTTTAAACAAAAATGTGAAGAAAGAAATCAGGAACGATCATAGAAACTATAATAACAATCTAATAAAAAATATAATACAAGACAACTGCAACATGAAAGTACTCAAAGCAAAAAACTCAAGCGGCACAACAAAAATCATAGAAATAAAAAATGAGAATATGGTCACCGTCAGAGACAGAAAGGAAATAAGCGAAGCTATTGAAAAATTCTACACTAAACTATACTCGGTAAATACACAACCACAACAACGACGTACTCAACGAACAATAATTAACACCAGCTCAGAAGAAATACCGGACATAACCGACTATGAAATAAGAATGGCCCTAAATCAACTTAAAACGAATTAATGTTCGGGAGAGGATAAGATTACAGTTGAAATGTTGAAAATTGGTGGCAGAAAAATGGAACAGGTATTAAATCTTTTATTTAATAAAGTAATTGATGAAGGAAAGATTCCTCAAGAATGGTACAACTCCGAGGTCATTTTACTATTCAAGAAAGGAAACAGAGCAAACATCGAGACTTACCGACCAATATCCTTGCTATCACATCTGTATAAATTACTAACTAAAATCATAACCAACCGCCTAACACATAAGTTCGATTTCTATCAACCTATCGAGCAGGATGGATTCAGAAAACATTTTAATACCATAGACCACTTGCACACCGTAAGAACACTGATAGAAAAATGCATCGAGTATAATGTTCCAATTCATATGGCGTTCGTCGATTTCCAAAAAGCATTCGATTCCATCGAATTATGGGCAGTGCTTGAATCTCTAGAAAATGCACGCATAGATTCAAGATACATTAACATAATTAAAAACATATATGAAAATGCCTCCATGCATATAAAACTGGACGAAAGCACAAAAACTAATCCCATAGGGGAGTAAGACAGGGAGACACCATCTTTCCCAAACTATTTACCCTTGCGCTAGAAGATATTTTTAAGAAACTGAAATGGAACAATAAGGGTATCAACGTTGACGGATCCTACTTAAACCACTTGAGATTCGCAGATGACATAGTTTTAATAGCCGATAATATCCAAGAACTAAATGATATGTTATAACAATTAAATGCAGTTTCAGGAGCGGTAGGCTTAAAAATGAATTACAGCAAAACAAAAATACTGAGCCGAGACCAGACAAATATAACAATACAAAATCATACCATAGAAAATGTGGAACATTATGTATATCTAGGTCATGTTATAAAGCTAGGAAAACCAAATCAAGATGCTGAAATTAAAAGAAGAACACAACTGGCTTGGAGCGCTGTCGGCAAACTAGCACATATCTTGAAAAGCACCTCCATTCCTATAAACTTAAAGAAAAAGGTGTATAACACATGCATACTACCTGTTTGTACCTACGGCTTGAAGACAGTAGCACTTACCAAAAAATCTGCCAAAATATTAAAAACAACGCAAAGAGCAATGGAACGAATCATGCTTGTAATTACCACTAAGAGACAAGATTAGAAACACCGAGATAAGACGTAGAACGAAGATTAGGGATATTGTGGAAGAAATTACAAAAATGAAATGGCGCTGGGCAGGTCACGTAGCCCGATATAATGACAACAGGTGGACACGGAGAATGGAGACCAAAGACGACAACAAGAAGCATGGGAAGACCTCAAAAAAGATGGGTAGATGACATAAGAGCAGTGGCAGGCAAACAGTGGATTAGATTGGCGCAAGATAGAGAAAGATGGAAGCAATTGGGAGATACCTACATTCAGAAGTGGATGGAAAATGGTTGACAAAGAAGAATAATATGTCTGCCTGGCTATCAAAGTCACTCTCCAAATTAAAATTGAAATATCTAAAAACTGGCTTGATCGATTAAAAAATGGGTTGACATCGATATTACTACAGCTTTTATGTATCGGCTAAGCTATTTCAAAATGGGGTATCAAAGTGACCCCACATCAACATTGATATACACTTTTTTATTTTTTTTTTGAAAAAATCCTCAGTTTGAAAACATAATATAAACATAAAATGCATCCCAATGGTGACTTTTCCATATTTTTGGGATGATCCATTCAAAAGTTACACTAGACAATTATGAATAATTTGGTAAAGTAAATCATTTAAAAAGTAAAACAAAGATAGAGACCGGAGACGTAACAGCTGGAACAAGATGTAAGAAAGATAAATATAAACAACATACGAAAAAACGTGTAAACAGAAAAATAAAGGAAAACCTAACAAATTACTAGAAACTATAAAAATATCAGAAAAGGTTGATATTTTACAAAAAATAATTTTCAAGTCAGATTATCTTATATCTTATGACAATATGCCATATTGTCTTTCTTTTGAATCGTTATTTTTTGTCTTTATTTTTTTACATAATAATTAAGTATGTACGTAAAACCAACTTTCGACTTACCTGATATATAGACACGATCCTTAAGGCTACTGTTGCTACGTATAACGAATTCGTAATGAAGTCTATCACGTTCCACATATCTCTAACGTATTCCTCTAGGCCTACATCCCAAAGTTGTTTTATTTCGCTCCATATCAGACCTGAAACAAAAAAGTCCGAGTTAACCACCCGTGAGAAAAAATTTCGGAATTGTCTTATGGCCCGTATTAAAAACATGATAGAATAAAAACAAAAGTGTATGTGGATGTTGGATGTTAGAGAACAACATGAAAGGAAATTATTTTTTGTTCAGTTGTATACATTGTAGGTTATTGTATTCCCGTCGTTAAGTAGATTATCCAAATACTTACATTGGGTTTCGCAAACCGACAACTACTTGCAGGATTTAGAGATGATTTTATGCTGTATTAGTTCTGCGTGTTTGTTGTTACTTTTACAGATTTAATTTTGATAATATTTAATTTATAACTATTATCCGTTCACAAATTGTTGATAGCACAAAATGTGCCTCAAAGTCATGAAGCGGTCGTAAAATTTGTATCATCATAGGCGTTCCTGAGGTGTTTACTCATTAAAATTACTATTAATATTAATAACTAATTGTTAATACTAATATATTTAGCAAAAAACAATTAAAACTGTCACGGCGAATGTTGGTTATTATATTATATTAATAAAAATAAGAATTTAACCATTAACAATTTTGTAAATAAAAATACCTTTGGATATTTCAATACTAATATTCTCGTTTAATCACTTTACTGGAAAACAGATAAATTCATATCCGAAGGTACTATTCATTGCAAGTTATTTGGATGGAATTCTCCATATTTTTAATAATATAATGGGTTTAAAGATGCCAACTTTGGCCACGTGCCTCGTCTGTTCAGTTTATATTCGAAACTTAACTTGAAAAGGTGAAGTTATTACGAACGAAAACAATTTTTTTGTTTAGTACGTTTTTGAACGCATGTAATTTACGGCTCGTCGGTGTTTTCGCGTCTACGGCAGTAATTAGCGTCTCAAATATTTCTTTTGCGAATCATATGCAGTGCGTGATTGATTTTATAGTCCATATAAACTAAGAACATATACGTACCTTTCGCTCGTGCTCGTTTTGTTGGATTGGTTGTGATGGCTTCATCATCAACATCGTCAAGTTTGTAGCATTTTCAATTTCATTGATTCTTTTAAGTATATTGAAGTCCCCTCGTATACGAAATATTAAAATCACCTTATATATTTTTGATAGATCTAAAAATATTTCGTACGTATTTAAACCCAAATATCTTTTCATTTCTTTCTTAGGTCGGCCAAGTTGAAATAAACCATTTTAGGGTTGTTTATTTTACTTCGGCAACTTCTTTTCAAGTTAATGCGTCGCAAAAGGATATGTACGTCGTTTCGTGGTGTTTTGTTATGTCAGCGTTTGTATGTATGCGTTCAATTTTAATAGATAATTTCGTCACTCTCGTTGTAGCAGCTTTCAAGAGTGGTTCAACGTTATGTCCAAATTCACGTCGAATTTGTAAAGTATCCTGTTTTCGTCTTTTGTTATGAAGAATATGTAGCAGTTTGTTATTGGTTTTGTGGCAGTAAATGCTTCAATTATTAATGTTTTGAGTGAGGATTGGAGGACATCCTCGTTTTGTTTTTCTTTTGTTCCTGCTTTTATCCAAGGCTTTTGGCAGTTTTGGAGATGGAGGTTTTAGTCATGCAGAGAGAGTGGAGCCCTCAGTTCCAGGTTCCAGGTTCCAGTTATGGTTTCAGAAACTTAGTGTGATCATGTGAATTAAGGTAACATTTTGTTCAAATTTTAAACTAAAGACAGACATTTTTTTATAAAGTAATAATTGCTTTCGTTGACATTCAAAATTTTAAATTTTAGGTTTTGAGTAAAGCTGTCAATTTGTGTTTAGTTTTTTTGAAATTTAATGTTAATTTATGACAGCTCGTTTTAGTATTTTTGATGTTGTTTTGTTTTGTTTTTTTATAAAGGTTAACCTCCATGCAATTTTGTAATTTTTGTAGCAATGGAGTTTGTTAATGGATGACACATGTAAGTTTTTGAATTTTGTATTTCTCCATGTAACTGTTTGTGGTGACACATAAATAAAGGTTAAATTTTGTTTGTCTTAACTTTTTATTTATTTTTTTGGGCCAAACCTTTTTTGATTCTTATTTGAAAAAGATATGTTTTTCATGTTTTGATTTTGTTTTCTAATTATTTCCCTAGTTACAACTAGTGGTTGTAATAGGCATAATTAGGCACCTCAAGTGGCGCCCTATATTAAATTCCTTGAGGTGTTTCTTGTTTATTTTTATTTTGTTTATCCCAAGAGATTAGTGATCCCTTTATTTAATTTTTTTGTAGTTCCCCCATTCCAATGCCCTTATCTATTACTTATCCACGACCCCAGCTCTCCTACGAAACCCTGAGTGCCGTTCGCACAAGTAGCGATTATTTTGCTTGCCCTATCTCCACCCCAATAGTTTTTTCCCCCAATTTTCTATCTCCCGTATTAATGCCCCCTGTGGTAGGCAAAATATTTTCGTTACAAGTTTTACACCGGTACTGTTACGTACAGTCAGTAAATCTGTCTATTCACCAAAAGAGAAGACTATTGTCCTGAATGTTGACGATGCTTTGGTTTTTCAAAGTCCCACAAACACTGTTCGCAACATAGTCGAAAGGTGTGCCAACATGACTGGCGTAGGGGAGTCAACTATATAAAGGTTCCTCTCAGAAAGAAAAAATCACGGTATAGCTAACCCAAACAAAAACGAACACTTAAAGAGAGGGAAAAGCCTATTGAAATTGATAAATTTGCCAAAAATGGTATTCGAAGAAAAATTCATGGATTTTTTTTCAAAAAAGAAATACCAAACCTAAACAAAATTTCACAAGAAGTTAGAAACGACCTGGATTTGCCTCATATCGGACGAACTAAATTGTGGCAAGTTTTAAAAGAATTAAATCTCTGATGGGAGAAATCATACCGAAAATCACTTTTAATTGACCGGGAAGAGATAATGTGTTGGAGAAGAAATTATCTAAGATCCATACGAAAATTCCTGGCTGAAGGAATGCCAATCTTCTACCAGGATGAAACGTGGGTAAACTTAGGTCATACTCTAAAAAAATTTGGTCAGATAAAAATATATTAAGCTCTAGGCAAGCCTTTATGAAAGGTTGGTCTACTGGTATCTCCACACCTTCTGGTAAAGCCAGTAGATTAATAATTTCTCGCATTGGCAGTGAAAAAGGATTTGTTTAGCATGGTTTGTTGGAATTTCAGTCCAAAGGTACAAAAGACTATCACGAGGAGATGACAACTGATGTTTTCGAAGAGTATTTGAGCAGATGATTGAACACATACCACCGAATTCAATTATAGTATTAGATAATGCACCTTATCATTCACGAATAGAATTAGAAAGACTTCCAATGACTGCCTGGAAGAAACAGTATATTCTTGACTGACTGCAGAATAAGTATCTGCCTTACGAAGATGGACTGGTAAAAGCAGAACTTTTAAAAATTGCCCGGCAACACAAATCTAAGTTCAAGAAATACGTAGTTGGCGAAGAAACATCACAGTCCTTAGAATTCCACCCTACCACTGCGAAATAAACCCAATTGAACTCATTTTGCACAAATGAAAAGTTATGTGGCTAGAAAAAATACGTCATATAAAATACAAGCTGTACGTGGCTTGTTATACGAGTCTTTACAACATATGACAGAACAAAACTGTAAAGATGCAGTAAGACAGGTAATAGAAGAAGAACACAAAATGTGGGATCTTGATAACATAATTGATACGACCATAGAGACAAAACCGCTAATTATTAACCCTCAAGACGACTCGGATTTCGAAGTTAATCCTATTTATTTTGAATTTGAATAGTTTTCTAATCGTAATTATATAAGGTAAGTAATAGTAGTTCTTTATGTTCTTGTTAACAAAAACTGTAACAAGAATATAAGGAACAAGCAGAAGAGGAACAATCTGGCTTTAGAGCGGGAAGGAGCTGCACTGATAATGTGTTTGTTTTGAAACAAATAATAGAAAAAAGATCAAGTAACAACCAAGAAACCCACCTTATATTTATAGACCTTCAAAAGGCCTATGATACTGTACTCGCTAAAAAGCTATGGAAAGTTTTGCAGGAAACAAACATTAACCACACAATAACGCCCTTAAACAGCTTTATGAAGGATCAATACCGGGAATAAAAATTGGAAATAGACTTTCAAAAAAATTTGCTGTAAACAAGGGACTCCGGCAGGGGTGTTGCATATCCTCCACATAGTTTAAAATCTACGTGGCGAAAGCACTGTATCAGTGGAAGAGAAAGTGCAGAGGAATGGGCATTGACCTGAGAGAAACTTGCCTATATAATCTACAGTTTGCAGACGATCAAGTCCTTATAGCCAACGATAAAGAAGACCTGACATATATGGCCAGAAAACTACAGGAAGAATACAAAAAGTGGGGTTTAGAACTCAGTACAAAAAAAAACAAAATATCTCCCAATAGGCGCAGAACTATCCAACATTTAGATGGACACAACCGAAATTGCATTCTGCACTGAATATACCTACCTAGGAATTGATTTCGACTCCACAGGTACAGACAATAGGGAAATTAGAAAACGAATAATCCAGGCCCGTAGAACAATTGGATGCCTTAACGGAGTTCTTTGGAGCTCAGAAATTGGTAAAAGACAAAAATACAATATATATGAATCTCTCACAGAAACCAATCCTAAGAAAACTAAAAAGCATTTTTGAAAAATTTAAAGGCAGAATGAAATATTTCTTAGAATAAATAAAAAGTTTCTTTTGTATGCAATATTTTCAATTAAAAATTATACTATATTTTCTCTTATATTTTCACCCCTGTTACATAACATATTAAAATAAACATTGTAGAAGTTTTCAGGGACTTTCTGCCCTTAGTAATAATGTAATCTTTGAATCTGCGTTTAAATTTTCCAAAAATTTTTATTAGTTTACTCCGGATTCGAAAATAATGGATACATTTAAAATTTTGCCAGGCGACATTTGGCGCCTTTCCCCTTAATTAACTAAATGTATCTTTTACAGATGTCAAGAAACTTTTTATTTTTGAATAAAATAAATAAGTTTTATTAAGTGTAGGAGATTGTTTTTATGTATTCAACCTATATTGTCTGGCTAAATAGGTCTTGTACCTAAGGCCAAAAAAAAAGTTTTATTAAAACAAAAATACAATTTAAAAAATATATTTATTTTGTTCAAATAAATGTTTCAATCATATACTCTACGACACTGGTCGACCAAAATCACTTCGTAATCGGATTATAAGGCTGACCGCTGTATTGTATTCCTACAAATACAAGGTAGGATGGTCGAAAACATCTTAAACCGTCAGTTTCAGGTTGATTTTTACTATTACATCGTATTACCTGTCCTCTCTGTATTTCAGTTCTCTAATTAGGATTAAACTTGTAGTGAGCTATCAACAAATTGTGAACCGCGTATAATGAAAACAAGTTATACTTGCTACTTTTTCCCTCACAAAGAACAAATTTTAATAATATTGCTTTTAAATCGAAAGTTAGTTTAAATATCCAACGAATCCACCAAAGTCAGTTTTACTCTTCTCTTTTTTTAAAAAAATTATAAATCTCAGTTTGCTTTAAAGTTTCTCGGCTTTTTAAAAGTTTCCGCTGCAAATGTTGACTCAAAGAGAAGCGTAAAATAAAGTTAAACAACGTCGAACTAGAAAATTGATTGAAATAGCCGTTTCTTTCCTTAAGTATAATACGAATTTTTAACTTTTTCTTTATTCTGCAAGTAAATATAAGCAGTGCAAGTGCATGGCTTTAATTTAGTTAAATACTCGGATTATTGTGTTCTCTGTTGTGATGCTTTTGTTATTTATTTTTATTAAAAAAGGAAGCTATCTCAATTATAAAATGTTAAACTTGGCCAATTTAAAATAGGTTTATATCTTTTTCCAAAAGTGTCATTCTTTAAAGAAAGTACATTACTAACTGAATGATGTTAACTTCTACCATCCTTTTTCCTTTTACCAATAAATTTAGACCGAATTAAGTGCTTCTGTTCACATCTCGTTCTGTATTGCATCTGCATATTTTCCTCCTAAACATAACGACCATCTCTCCTAACCTTTTTTTTTTCGTCTTTATAGAAGGGGAGTCTGGAATCTTCAAAAGTTCAAAAGACGTCTCAGTCTAGGACGCCGCCTGACTAGGTACTTTAAAATGCCTTCTCGTCGCTGAGTCTACGCCGAATGTCTACCTGCTAAACTAGACCCTCCTCTGTCATCCAGCGATCCAGAAGCAAAATGGCCGCTGTAAGGCGGGCATCACTTCCGAAGCACTACCTTTATTCATTCATTCTTCATTTACACACATCCACACCCTATTCATCAGCAAGGAGGCTCCCTGTCTCGTTCTAGGTAGCGCGTAGAAGATACTCCTGTTTTGGCACCATTCCCAGACGGGCATTTCCTCCTTCCCCACAGTCTAACTCACGCATTCTAACTCAACCAATGTGTTTATTGTTGTAGTGGACTGTATTTATTGAAATTAATTAATAGTCTAAAATACTGCATTTATTTATGAATCTGCACAAAAATATGAAAACAATAACAAATAGTTCTATGCTTCTCAACGGCTGGTGATGGAATTTCATTCTGTCGTCTGTCGTCTGTACGACTAGCTGGCTGGCTGGGCTGCAGTGGCGGACCGTTCAAATACAAAATGGGTTGTCGTCGACATACTCCCGGCCTTGAAGATCCTGAATCTTTCAATTTAATGGAAGGAGAGGACATATTTTGGAGAATGACCTCGTGATGATACCTTCTTGAGTCTTTATTTTTGCAACTCTAGCGGTATTCTGCGATCCATCATGTATGTGAGTTATTCTGCCTAGTTTCCACTTTGCTGGTGGCAGACAGTCATCTTTGATAAGGACTAAAGTTCCTTCTACTAATTCTCCCTTGGATATTTGCCACTTAGAACGTCTCTATAGCTCGACGACGTATTCGGAAGACCATCTCTTCCAGAAACTTTGGAAAATTTGTTGGATGCGTTGAAATCTATTGAGTCGTTGTGGAATCTCTTGGAGTAGATCTGGTTCTGGAGCTAGCGTTGGCATTCTACGATGAGGAAATGAGCGGGACAGAGTGGTGTTAAATCATTAGGATCAGGACTAATAGGACACAAAGGTCTGGAGTTGAGTACTGCTTCTATTTGTGATAGTATTGTTGCAAACTCCTCAAATGTAAGATTTGTATTTTTAAGTGAACGTTTTAAGTGAAATTTACAAGATTTTACTCCGGATTCCCAGAGTCCCCCGAAATGTGGAGAATATGGCGGAATTAAATGCCATTCAATACCCTCATGTGTACATGAATCTTGTATGTGTGCATTGTTAATTTTTAAAAATCTTTTAAGTTCAGACATGGCACCTACGAAGTTTCTACCATTATCTGAGTACAATTTGGCTGGCTTTCCTCTACGAGCGATAAAGCGGCGCAAGGCAAGCATGAATGTTTGAGTGCTCAAATCAGTTACGAGCTCAAGATGAATCGCCTTTGTAGCAAAACATATGAATAATGAAATATAGCATTTATTTAATTTGGCACCTCTGCCCTTATTTTTATACAAAAACGGACCGGCGTAGTCAATACCAGTGATGGCAAAGGGAAATGTGTATAGTAATCGGTCACGTGGTAAATCACCCATGATTGGTTGTATAGGTTTAGGATTAAATCGTAAACAAGTGGTACATTGTTTAACAGTCAACCTAGATAGGTTTCTGCCTGATATAGGCCAATATGTCTCCCGAATAGTAGATAGAAGCAGCTGAGGGCCTGCATGATATAGACGCAGGTGTTCATGACGGAAAAATAATATCGTGAAATGATGTTTTGAATCCAAGACAATGGGATGTTTTTTGTCATATAGAAAATCCGAGTTAGCCAAGTGACCACCAACACGTATTAAACCATCCTGGTCAATAAATGGGTTTAAAGAGAAGAGCTTGCTGTTGGAACTAACGCTTTTTTGTTTTGACAGCTGATCATACTCTTCGCGAAAAGAGTGTAGTTGTATGATCTTCAATAAATAACGACGAGCGTCATTAATATTGGTTAATGTTAGAGAGCCACACTCTCTAAGAATTTTGAGTGTTAATAAATTATTTTTAACTCTAAGGATGTATGCAAATGCGCGCAGTAAACGCGAATATTGTGAAAAGGCCTTGAATGGAAACCATTGTTCTTGCTGAGAATAGGAAACAAAATTGAGAATAGTTTGAGATTTTATTTCGGGTAGAATGTCTACCTTTGGATTTAAAAGGGGCCAAAATTCTTCCCTTAAAGACAACCATGACGGACCGTCCCACCATAGTGAAGAATTTAGTATTTGAGAAGGAGATAATCCCCTTGATAGATGGTCTGCAGGATTATCTTGTGTGGGTACATACTTCCATGTATAGGACTTTGTTAAGACCTGAATTTCGGAGACTCTGTTAGCTACGAAGGTTTGAAGATTGTTAGGAGAAGTATTGATCCAAGCAAGGGTTATTGTGGAATCTGACCATAAATAACATTTATTGAGGTCTATATTAATGGATTCAATTACCTTAGTTAAAAGACGTGAAAGTAATACAGCTGCGCAAAGCTCTAGGCGTGGAATGCTTAGAGTTTTGATAGGGGCAACCTTTGATTTAGCACATAGAATTTTAACCGAGATATTTCCCTTGTCATCAGTACTTCTTAAATAGATACAAGCACCGTAGGCTTGTTGTGATGCGTCCGAAAAAACCGTGTATTTCTATATCTTTAGCATTATTGCACACTGCATGACGTGGTATACTTAATTGTTTCAGATTGGCAAGATCATTTTTCAATCTATTCCAAGTATTTAGTGATGAACCGCTTAATTTTTCATCCCAATTCAGTTTTTCAGTCCATAGCCTTTGCATTAGAATCTTCGCAAGTATGATACAAGGACCTACTAAGCCTAGTGGATCGTATATTCTTGCAATTAAAGAAAGAACATCTCTTTTGGTACAAGTTTCCTTGTAATTGTTATATTGTACATTGTATAATAGTGAATCACGTTGGGATGACCAAATAAGTCCTAAAGTTTTTGTGACTCCATCTTTAGAGAGGTTTAGAATTCCAAAGGAATCATCTTGATTATTTACCCTTTCTAAAACTCTTGGGTCATTTGAAATCCATTTTCTGAGTGGAAAACAACCTGTAAGTAAAATACGTGAGACTTCACGGCAAATGTTCGAAGCTTCAGTAATAGTATCCGCACCGGTTAACAAGTCATCTACGTAGAAATCCTGACGTAATATCTTCGCGATTTCTGGTTGCGACAATTGGCATTCGTTAGCTAACTCGAAAAGGCATCGGATAGCAAGAAAACTGGCTGATGCTTGGCCATAAGTAACCGTATTTAAAGCAAAATGTTGTAATGGATCTGAAGGACTTTCCCTCCAGACTATTTTTTGAAGACTGCGTTGGCTGGGATGAATTAACACCTGCCTGTACATTTTGGTTACGTCTGAGCTTATGATGAATTTGTGTTTTCTGAATCGGATGAGAATTGAGAATAGATCTTGTTGTATACTGGGTCCGACGCATTGAATATTGTTTAATGATAACCCGTTGCTTGTTGGTGAAGATGCGTCAAACACGACACGAAGTTTTGTTGTAAGACTGTCCTCCTTTAGGACACCATGATGTGGCATGTAGTAGTCGACAGTAGAGTTTTCAGAGATATCTGCTAACGACATGTGGTTTAGCTCCTGATATTCGCGCATGAATTGTATATATTGTTCGCGAAGAGGATTGTTTTGTGCTAATCTTTTTTCTAGATGATGAAATCTTCTTTCAGCTTGTATCCTTGAATCACCCAACACATGCGGATATTGTTTTAATGGCATCATAACTATGAATCTACCATTTGGATCACGTGTAGTAGTTTTTTGAAAATTGTCCTCGCACAATTGCTCTTCTTCATATAGATGAGGAATATTTGGCAATTCCTCTACTTCCCAAAATTGCTGAAGAAGTTTAGTTAGTTCCAGATTTGTGCTAAGATTGCAAGATATTGTATTGTAGGGAACCGATCCCAGCGCGCCAGAAATTATCCACCCAAATATTGTTTCTGTTAAAATAGGACCTTGATCTAAAGATATGCGACCTTTACAAATCAAATGCCAAAAAATATCTGCGCCGATAAGAATGTCAATAGATCCAGCATTGCCAAAATTAGGATCTGCTAACCGAATTGTATTAGGAATGTTTATAGCGCTTACATCAATGTTTGTATGAGGAATAATATTTGTTATTTTTGGCAATACAAAACAGTTGATTATTTTTACAAATTTATTATTAGATGTGCAAATCTCTAACTGACATTGACCTGTAATAGTTGATAGTTTGTTGCCTATGCCCAAAGATTTAAGCTGACATCTTGTGGTTTGATTCCTAGTTTGTTACACATGTTTGTTGTGATAAATGAAGATTGAGACCCGCAATCCAATAGTGCACGAGCCCTTTGCATTTTACCATTCATATCTTTAACACTTAAGATTGCTGTTGAGAGAAAAACATAGCCTGTATCAGAACAAGAAAGCATGCTGTTACCACAAAATGTATTGTTACTTGTTCCTGGATTTATTGGCTCACTTGTACTTTGTGATGGATTTGTATTAATACTGCTATTGGATATATTCGAATTTCTATTGAACGTGCCTGAATTATTTTGGCTTATAATGATGCTCCTATCATTTGTATTATTGTGTAAAAGTGAGTTGTGACGTGCTTTGCACTTGCGACATGGCCCGAGTTTGCACTGTTTATTGGAGTGACCCGATCGCAAGCAGTTTGTTTATGATTTTGATCTAATAAAATTCCACCTTTCGTTTATTGGATAATTTAAAAATGTTTCGCAAGTGTAAATGCTATGGTCGCCTTGACAAGAGACGCATGTATAGTTTGTTTTTGTTGCTAAGAATCCCCTAGTCGTCCTGTTCTCCTTACTTTTATTTTTTGTTTCAATGTTCATTTCAATTGCCTCTAGAAAATCTGCTCTTGATTTTAAAAATCCTTTTAGATCGGATAAAGTTGGTAGTTCCGTTTGAGTAGCAATATGCTTTTCCCATTCCCTAATAGTAGTTTCGTCTAGTTTTGATGTTATAATGAATATAAGTAAGGCATCCCATTGTTCACACGGCTGATTTAATTGTTGAAGTGACTTTAAATGTTTTGAAAAATCATCTACTAATTTACGAAATTTTACAAAAGATTCTTTGTGAATAGATTCCAATGAAAATAAAGCTTTAATATGATTGTGTATTAAGAGTTTTTTATTATTGTATCGATCACATACAGAGTCCCATGCCAAATTGTACCCGTTTGCGGAAAATTCGATAGGTTTTATGACTGCGGCGGCATTTCCTTGTAATGATGCCCGAAGATAATGATACTTCTGAATATTTGTAATACTATCATTTGTATGAATGAGTGACTCAAAAGTGTCTCGAAATTCTAGCCAAAATTCGTATGTGCCGTCAAACTTTGGAATTTGTATTGTTGGCAGTTTTACACCTTGTAAACGATAAGCCCCGTCAGAAATAGAAGTGTTATTGTCTGTATGCTCGTTTGTCACGGACTGTTTATCATCAATATCTGAAATGAATTTATTTAAGGCTGTTTTCGCAGTTATAGCATACTGCGATTTGAAGTGGGCGTATCACTTACTTTTCTAAACTGCTATGTCAGACCGTACGTGACTTCCTAATACATAGTTTGGATGTTTATTCAGTGGCGCCGGCCGACGGGTTGTTTAAAATAAATGCATTATTCTCCATTCAAATTAGTTTTGTCGGAATACTTTTTTTTAGATTAATTATCGTAGATAATGTTTTAAAAAGAATTAATCACATTTTTAATTTATATGTCTAAACATAGTATTAAATGAAAATTTGTGAAACGTGACTGCAAAAAACACCATGGTGTTTATTTATAATAAATTTAAATTTTGTTATATTAATATTAATATATAATTAATATTTTGTTAATATTTGTTAGAGAAAACTGATATTAGCGTAGTAAAAATTAAACAAAAAATATTTTTATTTATCTATAAAAAATTGGTACCTGCGAAACCATCATAATAGTAAATGTATTTATCTGGCAAGTATTTCGAGGCGACGCACTGCGAGGAAAAAGTTCTCTGAATGGAATATACATTATTTTAATATATTTATAAGTTGCAGTTACATAAGAAAAGTATCCAATTGATGAATAAAACACAAATCTTGGATAGTTATTTCCTCATATCAGTGGCATTTCAGCTCGTCATGAGCCAAAGGCTTCTTCAGAACAATCTTCCATTCGCCCCTGCCTCTGGCAACTTTCTCCATGCTTTAACTCCGATGGATTTTAGATCATCCTCTATGTTATCTTGATACCTAAGTTTTGGTCTTCCTCTGGATCGTCTTCCCACTGGTCCTCTTCGGTCGAAAATTTTTCTGATCGTTTCATCTTCATCTCGCCTAATTACATGTCCTATCCATCAAAGGCGTACTAATTTAATAAATTTTACAACGTCAGGTACTACACCTGAAGAAGCATCGTAGTTTACTTTATACGATCTTTTTGACCAAGCACCATCAGCTATAACGGTTATTAACCCATTTCCGTCGGAATCTACTTCACCAATTTCTTTGGCTAAAGCTAATTCCTCCCGTCCAGCCTCTTCTAAGGAATCACAAGTGTTTGGCCGATGATATCTGCAACTGTTTCCGTATGTTTTGCATACTGCCTGTAGGAAATCACAGGTATATTTAATGTAGCGTGCTGCTGCTGTATGTCTGAATAACCAGAACCATTCAAGTTCAGTGAATTGTTGCCAGAATCCTATGTTGCTATCTCCTTTTCAATATTCCACATTTGACATTTAAAAGTCAATGTACTTATCAATCCGTCCATTTTTTCTTTGATAATCTCCATATTAGAAAAGTTGCATGAAAATGGAGAATGGGTATTTTTAAGTTAAATAAAAGCTTTTAAAAACGGTTGTAATATAAATAATAAATACTAAAGCAGTGCAATTGCTCTCCTTTTCCTTGACATAGGACGTTTACTGGGACTCATTTTTTTTCTTGTCTTTTATAACTTATATCACTAACCTAATGTAATACTTAAAAATACGCGTAAACTAAAGAACTTTTAACTTATACCACTAAACTAATAATATATTACTTAACATACACGTAAACTAAATAATTTCAATGTTTTCAAAATAAATAAGAATACTGTAAACTGTAAAAACTAAGCAAGTTGATAAAGAAAATACAGGAATGAAAGAACTAAAATGGATTCTAATTCAAGCGAACTAACTGACCGTACCCATAGAGAAATAAAAATAAGACCGTACCGTACGCTCATGTGATTTGACGTCACTAATGCAATAACGATCGAGCTCAGCGACAATGATGAGGAACACGTTTCACTATTAGATTTCAGTATTTTTTAGCAATTTTCTTCAAAGTTTGAATACGCTTTTCTCGATTATTACTGGACACAGAAAGGTGAAAAAAGAATCAACGATTACAGAAAAAAAAACTCTTTCAACTGATGGGCGTGAAAAGTTTGGTTATAATAGAACGTTAAACAGTATAATCCAATTTTTCAACAGAAAATTCAAAAAAATAAAAAAAGTAAAACCATCAGTTTAAAGGCAACATAATTTCGTATAACGTGTCCAAATTTCGAGACATTTCGTCGGTAAATAACAGAGAAAAAATTTTGGTGCACCGATAAAACAGCCTTAACAATGCTTTGGCATTAGCCGATAGTGAATAAAAATTGTTTTCAAGTTCTTCCCTTATCACAAAGTGTGGTTCGGGATCGTCTGCCAATTCTTCTATTTCTGATTGGATAATTTTAATTTCTAAAAATGTATTTTCTAGTTTATTTATTCTGTCGCTTAGTTCGATTTTTTCAACATCATGTAATTCTAATTTGCATTTAATAGACTCTAGAAATTTGGAGAAAATTGTAAATGAAGCTTTATGACCAGCACGTTTTCTAATTAATCTTTTTAAGTGTTCGTCCGACATTGTTTATTAATCAAATAGATTCGAATTGAATTTAAATAGATATATAGATTGTAAATAGTTTTATGCAACTTACACAAACAAAAACAGTATAAATAGGTATAGGAATCAGATGGGAACTCACCGGTATTTTTGGCTGTATATTGTTCGGCAATCCCACGTGTTCTTTTACTTGACCGTTAACTGTGAATCACTTTTAGCACTGATTTTATCACAAATATCGGGTCGAATGACCAATGTTTATTGTTGTAGTGGACTGTATTTATTGAAATTAATTAATAGTCTAAAATACTGCATTTATTTATGAATCTGCACAAAAATATGAAAACAATAACAAATAGTTCTATGCTTCTCAACGGCTGGTGATGGAATTTCATTCTGTCGTCTGTCGTCTGTACCGACTAGCTGGCTGGCTGGGCTGCAGTGGCGGACCGTTCAAATACAAAATGGGTTGTCGTCGACACAATGTGACCCAATTTTCTAGCTTCATCTTTTAGCATCATTCACTCTTACCTTTGCCGTTGATCTAGCTGTCTTTCTTTCTCTTCCTTTTTCTTGATCACTGCACGGATATAGCTGTATATGTTAATCCAACCTAATTTATTTTCAATCATTCTCTTAATCATATCTCTCACTGTAACAAAATTCACACCTGTCTCTCTCTCCATTCTGTTCCTTTCCACTATCTGCTGCAATCTAACATCGTATGTGTCACAGTGTCCGAGTATCCACAGTATAGGCATTCATCTGTAGCAGCCTTTCCGATCCTACAGAGGTAGGCCCTAAACACCCATGTCCTGTGAGCACCTGCGTCAGGAAATAATCCAGTCGCCTGTGACCACAGTCCACCCAATCTCTTATGTTCGGGATCAGCATTTTCGTCCACTGTGCCACATCCTCTGTGTTGTTGCATTCTCCTTGCCATCTTTCAACTGACCTTTCCCTTTCCTGTCTTCTCTCAGCAACAGTAAGGTTTGGGCTTCTTCTTTCATAAAGCTCTTTATGAGAGAAGCAGACCGGCAAAACATGCAACGGAACACATTCAGTGATGGTCCATAAGGCTGCCGCAGACACAGTCCTGTAGGCGCATGCCACTCGCAACAGACTTGTTCTGTCTACTCGTGTCATGATACTTGTTCTATTGATATTTCTATTCTTCCTTCTACTTCCACTTGTTCATTTGTCTGTTTAAACCTTTCTCTTTTCTCTGTTAAGAAGTTCCCAATCTGTGTGTTCTCTGGTATTCTATTTATTATGACTTGGTTTTTTGTCGTTGTTTTCATCGTTCTTATAGTTCTCCAGGCTTCAGAGCTCTTTGTCCCTCCTATATGGTTGTCTAGGTATTGCCATTTTTGTTCTAATGCACTATTTTTCGTTTTAACCACTCGAATAACTAAAAATAAAAATAAGCTAAACAGGCTCACACATCAGCTGCAAAGATAAATCGCTACACTTAAAAACTGAATCAATAATTACTAAGTACTTGAGAGAACTAACTGATGATGAATGTTTCGATTACTCCCTTTGGAATTCGACCAGAAAGATAAATAAGCCAGTTCAACATATACCTTCTTTACGAAAAGACAACAGAACATGGGCAAGAAATCCTAAAGAGAAAGTCGATGCGTTCGCTGATTATTTAGAAAGGTCATAATGATGACCCACAGGTCATACCGATGATACCCAAAATAGGACTATTTAACCATGAATTAACATCATACAGTCCAATCACATTTATCTTTAGTTATTTATGTCATAGCGACACATTATGTGTTATAGCGACACTAGTGACGTCTAGCGGAAATTTTTGCTATTATTCTTGTGCTAGTTTTGCAGCTATAAATAAAGCTATTTTAAGTCCTCTGGTTCTGTCAATTTTTTAGTTAAGCCACTATTGCATACAGCAGACGAATCAGATCGAAACAGATCGGTGAAGATCTTTCTTATATCAGATCTTAAACTAATAGAATATTTATAATTTTTTTGCATTGAAAAGTTGCAGTTTTGTCCAAAAACCGTTGTAATCTTCTGGCACAACACTGTGCTATCACTTATTCACAAATAGAGTATAAATAGTTGATAGGAGTTCTTTTTGTATTTTGCTGCTTGTTGAAATACAAAAGATATTTTAAACATCATCCTGAGGTTTAATAATTGTATTCTAAAATATATTAAATATTTTTTAAAATTTAATATTTTATTTTATAAATATTTCAAATATTTTAAAATATTAAAAATATACTCACCACTAACGTAAGAAAGAATAATCCATTCTACTAAGGACGGTTTAGCACCACGTTGTGTGAACACTTCTTCTGGAACAGGAACGCCGAAAAACGACTGTAAAAACTGCCTCTGTGATGCCAGAATCAACATAACTGCAAATAAAAAATTAAAAACTTATCTTAATCTAATGATAGAAGAAGTATTTTTCAATATTTTGTTTAGTTAATGGTAGAACACAAATACTTGATACGTACAAAATTCACTAGAAAATAATTTATGTAATTTCCAAAATCTTACTTCGTAAAATCAACACAGAATATTATACTGGTTGTTTTATAATGCCCTCAGTATAAAATAATCTTTTGGAGACCCATTTAAAATTTAAAGTCCGTGGAAACAGGACAGTTTCATTGAAATGTGGCTCTATGTAGAGAATTTGAGGTTTAGGTGCAGGTATAATAGATGCATTCACATCAAAGCTACTTGGAGATACAGACCTATGTCAGCAGCATTATGGTAAAATGTCTGGTGATGTTCCGGTTTCCGGTTTTGACAATTTTAGGCCTGCTGTTTATGAGAGTATCATTTATTAAAGTTAGAAAATATATAATATTTATATCTTCCTCTGTTTTTTCAAAAAGGATAGTTTTCAAAGATTTAAGAAACATTTTTTTTTATTTTTTTATTTCTCTTCTATCGCTTAAAGTTTTCAGGTCATTGGTCTTTCCACAATTATTGTATATATGATATAGCGGAATATATATATATATATATATATATATATATATATATATATATATATATATATATATATATATATATATATATATATATATATATATTCCGCTATGTGGCCTCATGGATCAGATTCCTAAATAATATAAACGATAAAGAAGAGACAATAACATTTACCATGGAAAAGGAATATAATAACACGCTACCTTTCCTGGATGTTTTAATCTCTAAGAACGATACTGGATATGAGACTCAGGTGTATAGAAAACCAACACACACCAAAAAAAAGGGAATAATTAAATCCTTATACGATACAGCCAAAATTACTTGTTCTAACGAAAATTCGTTCTTGGAGGAGAATCATTTGTTAACATCTGTTTTATTAAAAAATGATTATCCTTTATCGTTTATAAATAAGGAATTTTCAACAATCGATCAAATAGAACAGAACAACTTAGAACTAGATCCTACAGCATACACAAGGAATAATATGAGGAAAATAACAATACCGTATATAAAAGGATCATCAGAAAAACTTAAAAGGATAGGAAATAAATTCAACATTTCAACAAAATTCAAAACAACAAACACGTTGACCAAACACGTTGACACGTTGACCACATTGTGTCCAAAACCAAACCTAACAATGAACAAGAAAGGACAAAGAATTGCATTTATAAAATACCTTGTGAACGCGATCAATTTTATTTAGGTGAATCGTCAAGGCGATTAAATGTTAGAATAAGTGAACATCAATCTTATATTAAAATAGAGAATTTGATAGATCTCAAATATGTAAACACGCATGGGATAATGAACATAGGGTTCAATGGAATAATTCAAATGTAGTCCTAAAAGAAACGGATGGTAAAAAAAGAAAAATCAAAGAAGCGGCTCTAATTATGCTAAATGAGGCCAATTGTGTCGCAAATTCCTCCGCAGAATGTAATAGGATCTGGTTACCAATATTGAAAGAGGAATTTATTAATAAGAAAATACCAGTATTAGTAAGTCAGTAACATATAGAGGATACATCATTTATGTTTTTAAATAACGTAACATATAAAATCAGAATTTTGATGTTTTTTGAAGGTAAACTAAATTCACGAACAAATACTTACAATGTCGGGATAGTATTATGAAGTTTTTTTCCTGGTTTTTCCCTCATAATTTACTATGGAATCACTAACAGGAGAATTTTACTGTCATTATGTCATGTGTTTGTCTTTTTAAAGACGAATTACATGCTATGATTTTTTTCTGACGGATATTCTCAAGTTAAAGTTGATTTCATGTAATCGAATGAACTATCTTATAAGTAAAGTCGTCCCAGGAGAGCAACTCAACAATATTGGCAATATCATTTTAAAGTCGTCTACTTTAAAATGCATATAAATGAGTCAGATAAAATTAAATTATTAGACGGATTTTTCACTATGTAACAAAAAACAAAATTTGTTTAATTTACTGTTTGTATTTTGAGAACGATTTCCGAAGTGGAAATTGAAACGTCAATAAACGTATTTTTATCTTTAATTGTGGCTTATTCCCAGTTAAATAGTAATTAATTTACAATGCCACAAGAAAATAGCTTCAGAACAATTAGAATTTAAATTTTTAAAACGTTCAGCAACCATTGCGTCTTCACTGGGTGCCTTGTATCTTTTGTTTCAGTGTTTTACCTCCAGACGTTCGAGTTTCCACAAGTCTACTTTAATTTGCTTGTGCGATATTTGGTTTTTATGTTGGGCCTGGTGGTCTTTTACTTCATTACATTTATCCATTTATAATACCCCCTTTTTTCACCGGTCTACTTGTTTGTTTAGTTGCTTGTATTTACTTATGTCTTTATTTCTGACTACTAAGTGTCTGGCCTCAATCAAAAATGGTATATCATCGTTCATTCAGGGTTTCCTTTTTCTTCAATCTACTTTACCTATTGTGTTTTATTGTGATACAACAACGACGTTTTAATGATTGTCCATGTATCTTCTATACTACCTTTCTTTGAACAACCTGATATGAATACCAAATGGTGATACTGGCAGCATCGCCATGTGGTATTGAGAGATGATTGAGGGTTCGTTACCTATTTGTCACTACTTCCATTTACACGTTATTTTATTTCTTCACATTAGGTTAACGACTGTTTACATTATCAGCCGGAACTTATAAACAATACATCGACCTAAGCTAACCTGCAAAATACTATTTTATCATCCACAATAATAACTTATTATTATTAATTGCTTTCAATTCTAATATATATATTTCTATGATCCAATATGTATTGTATTTATACCTATAAACCCAAATATCTGTATCTTTTTAATGTTAGCTTAAATGTTACTGTTTATTAAACAAAGCCACTACCTAGGTCATCAGTACGTACTTTCAATTCGGGTTAATTATTTCTAGTATAATTTAAGAATATTTTTCGTTTTAATACTTAAGGGTTAAAACCCTAGCACATTTGGTTGTTTATTTCTGTATTTGTGCTTAAAGCTATGATCATATCATATGTTGTTGGTATTATTTTATTTTTAGATGCTTTAATCCAGTTGATTCTATTTTGGGTTTTTGGATTATAAGATTTGTGATATATTTGTAAGTCGCATCTGGAATAGACTTTTGAATTAACGATGCTATTTCTATACCTTCTGTTGATTGTAATATTGTCTATATCGTTTATAGCAACATGCTTTCTTTTAAGGAGACTTCTATGATTATAGTCCTCTTTTAGGACGTTTAAACCCGGTGTTAAATTGAACAAGATTGTTTGTGAAGTGTAGCCTATCCGCTAGGCCGGATAGGCCACAATTGACGAAATTCATCTGAAGATGCTCTAGGGAGCGAAAGTACTTGGACAAGATTAAATTAATTAAACTGTTCTCGATATCTGCCTTTTATTTGATCAAAGTTCATTTATTAGAGCATTCAACCTTATATCAATTTCTTATATCACTCATTTTGTTTTTTTGCTTAATGAACCACCAAAAATAACAAATCGTAAATTTCGTCATACCACTACATGCAGGGACCTGTTTGTGGGAACTGTCGTTCCAACAAAAAGTCAAAGCTGTAGATTTAAGTTCTGGTGTTTGAACGTCTAGTATGCACAATTAAACTGTTGAGCTACATGGATATTTAGATATGCGCATACCCGTAACACAAACAAATAGATATTGACATATTGGCACAAACATGTTGACATTATTTCTCTTTTTTCATAACATGTGTGCACAAACATTATATTTAAACAAAATGCATTATCTAGAATTTAAATGAAGTTTGTATGTTTGATTAAACATATTTTATCTGACTAGTATGAATGTGTATTTTTAAAACTTGATGTAGTGTTATTTATATGTACAAACTAGTTAAACAAATTTGTTGCTACGTTTAGGGCCCACTGTATTTGGTAGTTTTTACTTTATTGCAAACTTCAACGTGATTACAATTGAACCAGGACTCAGGTTACGACTTACATTACAACGATCAGCAATAGTACTCACATCAGATTGAAATATGAATGTTTTGCATTGACATTTTTCTTTTTTAAATATGCGGCTAGCAAGGTCGGTTATAATTAATATTTGATCACAATAAAATTTTGCACTTATTTGTTTATTAATTGTTTTACCAATATCAAGTTCAACATGAACCTTAATTTCAATTCGAAAGCATGTAAAACAATTTGTTTGTAAATGTAAATTGATTAAGAAAATTGATTCTTAAGATTTCTTAAGAATTTGTTTTCTTATATTACATACTTTATTTGATTACGAATGAGAATTTGTCATATCTACTTTTTTACCTTCTGTTTTTTTTTCTTAACTTTATTTTTTTTTTAATTTTTTTTGTTGTATTTTTAAAACAATGCTTATAATATCTGCAATATATTGAAAGATAACTGGACATCAAATGCCGCTTTTGTTTCCTATTTTAGCTGAGGTACTTACTAATGAACCGGCCTATTTTTCTGGTTTAGTTCAAAGCGCTTACAACTTTTGCAAAAGAAAACACAACTTATAAAAGAAATAAAGGGCAAAGGAATTTGGCAGTTATACGGGTCTAGAAAATATATTCATTTTTCTATTCATATTCATTCACAAACACAATAGATTCTACCGAGTGAATGCTGCGATTCGACGTAAAATCTGAATATCCTTTATTAGAGGTTAATATCAATACACGCAGAAGAAAGGGTAAACCTTTAAGAACGAAGTCATTGACCCGCGTACGACAATAATAAGCCATAAAATCAAAGATTTGCCCTTTCAAGCCCATTTTATGGGTAGGATCTGTTCAAGCAATTTGGCGTAAGCAATAAAAATGCAGAGAGTCTACTGATTAGTTAACATTAAAAGGAAAATGACTTTCACTTTGCTTTGTTATAAAACAGCGAGTTTTTTTTTATAACTACGCGGACTAATAAAGGAAACGCAAGTTCTATCGACAAAAAACAAATATTTATTTCTCACAAAACCTGCTCACTCGACATATTATTATACTTATTTTATTGGTAATCAAATTAGCAATACTTTTATTGCAGACTCAAGTGTCCTCTCGTGAGTGCAAAATGTATTGGTTCGGTTTATGTGATAATAATAAAACATTTTAGTTCTCTCCATTTTATAAAAAATGTTTTTCACATAGGTATATTTAGAAGTTAAAATTTGAGGTACTTAAAAATGTAAAAAAAATCGAAGAGAAAATAGAGTAACTTAAAGTTATATACAGGGTGTATCAAAAAGATATGTCATAAATTAAATCACACATTCCGGGGACAAAAATAAATTGATTGAATACAACTTACCTTAGCACGAAAGTGAACACAAAAAAAAGTTACAGCCCTTTGAAGATCTCCTAAACTACTTGACATTTTGTAATAAAAATCGACACGTTACTTTTTTGTTCTGAAAGCTTTTTTCATACAAAAGAAACAACAAAATCTAAGCGCATATAAAAAGTTTAAGGGGGGTGTGCTGCTCTAAATCCTCCCAAACTTTTGAGTACGTTCAAATCAAACGAATTTTGTGGCATCGTTAGCTTAATACATTATTTTTAAAACTTTTTTCCTCCTATCAATTTTTCGAAGAACTAGTTTTTTCCTAGTTAGCCATAAAATTACAATTAGTTTCTACGGATACAATAATTACAACCAGTTTCATCAATAATAGTCAATAATTTAAAGCTATCATTTATTGTGTGAATAAGATTAATATTAAACCTTTGATATTACAATGGCCTTCACATTTTAGGAAATGGCAGATATGCATTTACCTGTGGGTAAGTTGAATTAGATTAAATTATGATTTCAATTAACTATCGAGAATAACGTAGGTGAATGCCAAGGAAATAGTGCAGCAGACACAAGGCATTATGCAGTAAAATACCCATCGAGCAAAAAGACAAAAGAGGGAATGTAAAAGTAGTGGGGGCAAAAATATTGTTAGACAGGAAGTGAAATCTATAGAGGCCACATTAAACAAGGAAAGAGAGTGTCTCTCCTTGTTTGACATCGAATTTAGTTGGGTTATGTTATTGTTTGTCCCAAACGTCACATGAAATCTTATTTATATTGAAGTTTTTTAACAATTATGTCGCATTTTAGACTATTACCGTTAATAATTAATTAAAAGTTTCTCGTCTAAGACACATTCTGAAAAATATTATATAGCTACTGTTAATAAGGGTTGGAAAATTTAAATTTGGCGCATTCGCATTTCCTTATATGTCCGCCATCAAAGGCCACTTTTTTGGTCTCCTTTTCATACGGATTAGATTCCCTCTTTTGTCTTTTTGGTCGATGAAAATACCCCAATCGAATTACACCCGATACGAGTACATTCAAACCGTAAGTTGCTGGCAATAGTGGTCGTCTAATAATCAATGCAACTGATGAAAACATTTTAGAAATCATTAAAGAAGTCTCTGGAACAAGTACAAAGGTAATAACTGAATAACTAAATGTTCCTCCCGTAATGGTTTGGAGGCGTTTGAAGGATCAGCTGCTTAAACCCTATCACTTAACAACGGTTTAAGAGATATTTGTTGAAGATTATTATAAAAGGAATGGATTTTGCGATTGGTTGTTAATGCAAAACACTCGAAATGTTAATTTTATTAAAAATATTTTGTTTCCCGACGAGGCTACCTTCAGTAAAATCGGAATAATAAACCATCATAACGAGCACATTTGGGCCGACGAAAATCCTCACGACAAAAAAACGACTCATCACAAAGTTAACGTTTGGGCAGGAATTGTGGATAACAATTTAATAGACCCAGTATTTCTTCCCAACAATTTAAATGGTGATAATTATTTGCAGTTCTTGGCAAACGATTCATAAGACCATTTGGAAGAAGTGAATATTGCAATAAGGCAAAATATGTGGTTTCTACAAGATGGCGCTCCAACGCATTACAGTTACCTATTTCTTGGCCCCCCAGAAGTCCAGGTCTTTTGTTTTTGGGGGGTTATGAAAGAAAAAGTGTTTTCTGTAACAATAGAGGACGAACAATTGAGGGTTAGAATAATTGAAGCTACAAATCAATTTCGTCAGAAAAATATGATTTTTCAGCGCATTACCAAACCAATACCAAACGTCTATTGAAGAGAATGAGGTCATTTTGAATATTTATTGTAATATCATATTTATAAAGGTTATAGACATTTTTTGTACTTGTTAATCCATTTAAGCCATTTATTTAGTTGCACGTAATTTTTTAAAGGTTAATAAAAAGGGACGTAACTCAATAAAAACTGGACTGAATAAGACCAAAACCAAAACCAGGAAAGATTCTCGAAGACCCCAGTAGCTACAGACCTATTTCGCTATTGTGTCACTTTTTTAAACTATACGACAGACTCATACTCGCCAGAATAGAAAAAAATGTCGAGAAGCACCTCATCCTACAACAAGGAGGATTCAGACCTGGCAAATCTTGCACCGGTCAAGTCCTCGCATTAACAGAACACATTGAAGAGGGCTTTGAAAAAAAATTAAAACAGGGGCTGCTTTTGTAGATCTGATAGCAGCTTATGACTCAGTAAGACACAAAACATTGCTCCGCAAATTATACGACACTCTCAATGACCACCATCTGGGAAAGGTCGTATATTCCTTACTGCAAAATAGACGTTTTTTCGTTATGCTGGAGGGTAAAGTAAGTAGGTGGAGAGTTCAAAAAAACAGCCTCCCACAGGGAAGTGTTTTAGCACCAATGTTCTTTAATATATACACAAACGACCAACCTACTCCGACCGAAACTAAGCACTTCCTCTATGCTGACGATCTTGCAATATGTGCTCAAGAAATAGTTTTGAAGAAGTGAAGAAGAAACTCTAAACTGCCTTAAAAACAATGACAGCGTACTAACTACAGAATTCTTTAAGACCCAATCCCTCTAAAACCCAAGTCTGCGCTTTCCACCTTCGCACAAAGGAAGCCAAGCGAAAACTCAAAATTGTGTGGAATTATGCATTAGAACACACAAACCAACCTATATATCTTGGAGTAACTCTGGACTGGCCCCTCACCTACAGACAACATTGCATAAAAACAAGAGGGAAAGTAACAACTAGAAACAGCATACTCAGAAAGCTAACGGGAAGTAAATGGGGCGCACGTCCTGGCGTTTTAAGAACAACGGCACAGGCGCTGTGTTTCGCAACTGCTGAATATGCATGCCCCGTTTGGAGCAGATTTGCCCATACCAAACAAGTTAATACTGCGCTAAATGAGACATGCAGGATAGTAACGGGGTGCATGAAACCAACGCCACTTTCAAATCTATATAGAGCAGCGGGTTTTGCAGAACCCTCAACACGCAGAGGCGCTGCAGAACACATAGAGAAAATTAAACAGATCGCGGACGATCGGCATGCCCTATATAAAGCTCGAACACCACGAAAGCGACTAAAATTTAGAAAAAGCTTCCTTGGAACAGTGCAGGATGAACCGCCTGAGTATTTTCCACTTCCCCAGGTTCAATGGACCGGCCAGACCCTAGACTTTAAAACGTGGAAAACCTTGAATAGGATAAGAACGGGGGTTGCTACAGTAAAATCCAACATGGCAAAATGGGGAAAAATAGACCAAGATAATGTGAACTGTGACTATGCAGAAACACAGAATATGGAACATCTTCTTACATGCAGAAACTGTCCTCATCGATGTACCCTTGAAGATTTGTGGCTCGCCAACAAAGATGGAACCGACGTAGCCCGATACTGGGCCGAAATTTTATGAATGACATGTACGGACACGATAAAGTAAGTAACAAAAACTGTTTTTTTGAAAAAAGTGATAAATGGCAAAAAATGTTTAAAAATAATGTGTTAAACTAATGATGCCACAAAATTCATTTCATTTGAACGTACTCAAAAGTTTGGAAGATTTAGGGCTGCACACCCCCTAAAATTTTTCTGTGCGCTTCAATTTTGTTGTTTCTTTGGTATGAAAAATGCTTTCAGAACATAAAATTAACCGGCCTATTTTTATTACAAAATGTCAAGTAGTTTAGAAGATAATACAAAAAAAAACAATTTTTATTTTGTAACTTCAAAGGGCTGTAACTTTTTTTTGTATACACTTTTGTACTAAGGTAAATTGGCTTCAAACAATTTATTTTTATCCCCGAAATGCGTGATTTAATTTATGACATACCTTTTTAAAACACCCTGTATATAGACATAATAAAATTAATTAATCAGTTTTTTTTTAAAAAGACAGCAAATATTTGATTTCACGCAAAATAGCGTCTATGTATCTGTTGATACGTATTTCGACCTAATAGGTCTCATCAGAACAGTTATTCATAGGCGTTCTCAACGTGAAAAATCAATATTTTCTGTCTTTTAAGAAGCAACACTAAAATGGCTTCAATACGGACGCGATAGCGACCTCTAATAATAAAATCCGTAAAATAGTTTCGAAACACAATTCAGAGTTCTGCTTTAATCGGTCCTTTCTAAAAATTGGAAAGCAAAACAAACGTGATGAAGGTGTTAATCAGTGTTTATTTAATAAATATCTCAATTATCTTAATTATAGACGCAAATTGTAAATCAGCTATTCAAATCGAATCTCACGGTTTTTTGTGAGTTCTAGAATACCTTTGCCTTTAATAACATATTAACCGTTCGGTGTCCACGCACCGGCACTCCAAATTGCAAATTAACCTCTCGTAATGAAATAAAAGCTTTGTTTAGGATCTTATTTATTTTTGCAGTAAAAAAAGGAAATCGTGTAAACGTTCAAGAAATATGGGCAAAGGACGGAACCGGTATGATACGGGCCAGCGTTGCATTTGGTTTCAAAAGATTCCTCAATCTCATTCGTGCTCTTCGTTTCGATGCTGCTGGGACACGAAAAAATCCCAAACAAAATGATAAATTAGTACAGCATTTAGTTTTTCCCAAAAAAACTCCAAAATAAATATAACTATGGATAATTATTATAATAGTTATCCTTTAGCTGGTTATCTCATGCAAAATGGCCTGACAGTTATTGGCACCTTAAAGAAAAACAAAAAAGAACTTTCTTTTTAATTGCTTGCCAATAAATTACGAGATGTTGGATCTTCGATGGTAACTTTGAAATCACTAATAAGGCCAGTGTTAACACACGGGTCAGCAATGTGGTCACTTACACAGAACGACCAAGAAATGCTTAAACGTTTCTAGACAAAAATTTTAAGGAAAATATATGGAGGAGTCCAAGAACAGGGATTGTGGCGTAGGCACTAAACTTTGACTTTTACTGAAGTTTTGGGGAACCCGACGTTGTAAAATGTATTAAATTAGCACGCCTTCTATGAATAGGACATGTAATTAGACGAGATGAAGATGCAACAATCAGAAAAATTTTCGACCAAAGAGGACCAATGGGAAGACGAGCCAGAGGAAGAACAAAACTTAGGTATCAAGATATCATACAAGATGATCTAAAATCCATTGGAGTTAAAGAATGGAGAATAGTTGCCAGAGACAAAGGCGAAAGGAAGATTGTTCTGCACTGTTGAAAAGTATTTGGCTCATAACGAGCTGTGATGCCACTGACTATGATGATTGGATCTTTAACATTTGGGTTCCAAGAAAATATGTCCCTAGTTGCATATGTTCCTAAAAGGAATAAAGCTGTAGTATTGCTCTCTATCATGATTTATACAGACGAAATAAACGGAAATACAGGAAAACCTGGGTTTGGGTTTATGCCAGAAAGGAGAACATGCCTTGCTTGCTTAGAGACTCGTGATAGAGAAATATAGCGAGAACAAACGAGAGCTACATTTGGTTTTTATCTTATGGATCTTGAGGTTCTAATGGTTATAGATCTTCAGAAGACGTACGACACAGTCCCTAGACAAGAGCTATGGAGATATATGAAAAAGAAATGGGTTCCAAAGAAGAACACAAAGCTCGTAAGTGATATCTACGGAAAAGCGACCAAAAAGTAACCAATTTTGTGTCAAATTGACCGATAGTTTTCCAGTTAAGGAAAGATCAAGGCTCTTTTACTGAATCCTTTATTCTTGTTAGAAATGTACTGATAGAAAAGGTAAGGGAGAAGGCTCCTTGATCCATGCTCTTTCGTGATAATATCGGGTTAGTGGAGAAGAGCAAAGAAATGTTGAAGGAGAAGTTGGAGTGTTGAAGAAGAGCTACTAAAGAGGGAGGTTACAAAAATGGTTAAAGACATCGACTTGCTTGGAGAAAAACTAGGACGAGTAGGAGATTTTAAATAACTTGGCTTTTACACAACGGTGATGGGACACTATATCGAGAAATTGCCCACAGATACAAGCTGATTGGTTTAAGTGAAAATGAATAAGCGAGATACTCTGTGATCGTAAAATCAGAGAACGGCTGAAAGGAAAGATATATAAGAGTGTGTTAAGACCTGCATTGGTGTACGGCGGTGAACTATGGCAAGTAAAGCACATTCAAGGAAAGAAGATGGAGATAGCTAAAATGAAAATGTTATGTTGGATATTGGGTTAGATTGGGAGGAGAAGAAACAGTTTGAATAGAGAAAGAATCGGGGTCATCACAATCTCAAAAAGATTCAAGAACAAAGATTGCAACGTCACGTCACGTCATATGTAGACGTCTAAAGATTAAAAGTTGATGGAAAAAGAAGTATAGGAAAACTGAGAAAAAGATGGAAGGACTGTTAGGCAGAGGACTTGAGAGAGAAAGTTTTAAATAAAAAGACATGTTAGACAGAAATAGGTAGTGAAGATGAGTAAGGAATAACGACCCATGAAAACGTAAAAGGGAGGAAGATAAAAAAGAGTCAAATTCAAAAACGTATCCCTCTGAGTTTTCAAATCCAGTAAGAGCAGTAAGTAAGGTCATGTGATAAAAACTATCTTGACATAAAGGCGTAGAACAACCTTTTAATAAGGTCTCCCACCTGGAAACTAAAATTTAAAATGCAAAATCTCTCAAATTTGTAAGATACGTTTTAATATTGTTATATTTACTGTATAGCTGTATGTGTCTTGTTAACTAGTTGTTTTTTAAAAGAATATACTTTACAATTAATCTAATGACCATTATATTAATGTAATTTACTTATCTACACAAAAACAATCTCGGACGGTTTACTTACAGAGAAAGAGGAAGTATGAGGCCGAGTGGCATATGAACTTGATGAACGGCTTCCGCATGGTCTGGCCGACAACCGAATGTGGCGCGACGATGTACGCCATCGAGAAAACCGGAAACAGAATCCCTATGCGAACGATTTCTAATGCCTGCAGGACCATATTTTTACGACGGAATCCTGGCAATCCTTCATACCATAACGAGGCGAGGAGCTGCTGGACATTCGAATGGGCGACGAACTGTAAAAGATAGATGATAATTAATATATATTTATTTATGATTAACATTTTAAGTATATGTTTAAAAAAACTGTTATATCGACTTACAAAGATCTAACGTTCAAGTTTATAAAATTTAAAGTTTCTAAAACAAATTCATTCTTTAAAAAAGAAACAGAACTTTTTTTTAGTAGACAATGTGACTTCATTCCATTGAACTTTAAAATTTTTTGTAGCTTCCCTGTTCTTTAGATGAAAGAGGATAATTTTTTTTGTATATTTTAGTTTCCCTGTGAATATTGACAACGATTAAAGCTCATCTGTAAGATGTTATTCTATGTCCAAAAGATTACTAGATTAATAGGATTATCAGAATAAATAAATGTTTTTGATGCATTAAAGATCGGTTGGTCATTCGTGTATTATGTTGAAGAGCACTGGCTAGGGTATTTATCCTTATGGTACTTCGTTTTTTTTTGGGAACGGCATCTACTTGTTTTCTCCTGAAACTAAACATGGAAACGTCGGTTACGGAGAATTGATTAGATGAGTTCAACTCTTATTATACCTTTTTGTTGATTACTATTTATAACTGGGAATAAGCCACAATTTAAGATAAAAATACGTTTATTGACGTTTCAATTTCCAATTCGGAAATCGTTCTCTAGAAGGTGAAGATCTGTTGTATCTGGTGTCTATCTGGTGAAGAGACCAGATCTAATGAACATTTGATGCTTTTTAATTCGGGTTTTTGATGGATAGTCCAGTTTGGTCGATTTGTACATAGCTGAAGGAACAGAAAATAAATGAAATGTCCCAGTGGATTTTTGGCAGCAGGCATACACTAAAATTTTCCTTTTTTCTAATTTTACAAAAGATTACTACATACGTGTATCTAAATCATTTTACACTTTTTAACGTGGAAGTCCTTTTACCCTGTCGTATTTCGGATTAACGCCCGAAAAATAATTTATGACTCTAGTTACAGCCACTCTGTTATGCTTTCCCTTTTCTACCTGCTTTGTGGTACCGAACCTTCTACTGGTCGGCTGTAGTACTTGAGGATAAATCAGCGTTACCAAAACAATTTTTTTATAAATCGTAAAAAAAACGCAAATTGAATGCTTTGTGATGATAATTTATTGAAAAAACTTTTTTACTAATTTTATTTCAAATAAAATTGTCTCGAGGAGTGCATCCATTCCTTGCGGTCGCATAACTGGATAATTTTAGTTGTTATATTTGCAAAAATAGTAAACAGTCTGCGGAGTCGAGGCTCTCCATTGACCGGTCTCATCGGCCAATGACCGACGCGCCCTGCCACCGAAGCCCCGCCCCCTCGTGTATATATTCAGAGAGCTCCGAAAAATCTCGCTAGTATTCAACGACCGCCGGTTTTCAATAGTGACAATGGATAACGTACAAGAAAACGATAGAACACCTAAATATAAGTTTTTATCTCCGAGTGAGCGTCGAATTGTGTTGAAAGTGGAAAATTATTTTACTTTAGAAAAAATCAACATGGGACCAATTACATCAGTACTGGCAGTTCAAAAAAGGACAAGTGCACCTTGTGGAATTTCAGAACGGACCTTGCAAAGAGTTCGCAAAATGAGTGAGGCGGAATGAAGTAAGAAAAATAAAAGGAAAGCACGTGGTGTTCGTGTGTATTAAGGTATAAAAAAATGCTTATTAAAAGCTTAAAATTTTTATTTTAAAGAAGATCTTTTCGGAATTGAATCATTCCATGATCAGTTTAATAAAAAGTTGTCAAAAAACATTGTATGGCCACATAAAAACATTGGAAGGACATCCGTATTAAAAAACAATCCTCATGATATTTATAAAGGTAAATGCAATAGACTATTGATTAATAAAAACTGAAAATGGGGGCATCTTACATGACCCCCTGTAGCTGGTGAGGTTTCTGTGCTGGAGTCTAGGGCTAACTAGTAAGAGTTAGACTCTTAACATAACGCTTTGCATAACCCATTATTCCAAGTTTGCAGAAACCAGTGAGGACCAGAACTTTGAAAACTTTTAACCAACATGTTGCGTGAATGACCCTGTATATTTCATACTCAATGTTTATCAATTTAAATTATGATATTCAATTATTATAAAACATAATACAAAGTTATTTTATTAAAAAAGTCCCTAATGTGGTATTATCAAATTAAGAAAACCGTACATTTTTAATTTGAGGCACCGCTGACTACTGAGGCAAATCTGAACAAACACTTTTATTACTTATGCGACAGGCTAAAAAAATCCTACTCTACATATCTGGTATTTCTTTTGTAGACAGAATTAACAAAATCTTTCGTAAGAAGGCATCAAGACTACTTTCTGTTCAACGAATCACCCAGGTAAGCTTTTGGTTATTACCAAAAGTTTCACCATTGCCCTTCTCTCGGCAACTCGAAAGAGTAATATATTTCATAATTGTAATAAATTTTTAGAGATTCAACGCCCGCTTCAAAGAACTTCAGTTTTTGTTACCTCCTAATGTTAAAAAATTCTTGCCACGCCCTAATTTTGAAGCTCTCATGTCTACTCCTCAAATACCTACCACATTTTAATTAATTTTAACCCGTTAAGTCTTACTAAACATACTATGGTGCGGTTTATTTATTTTAATCAGATTTATTAAATCAAATGTATAATTCAATTCAATATTTCCATGAAAAACAAATTATATAAAATCAACATAAATAATTCCATCCCTAAACAGACAAAGCCAGTTCGGATAACGCAAACAAATATGAAATATATCACTTTTGAGTATTTTCTACTGGGAGTAAAAAAGATTATATTTATCCATAAATTTATGAGATAAATTATGCCTCGAGTACGAGTAGAATATTAAAGTCATCTTTAAACTTAAAAACCAAGATTTGGGGAATAAATTAATTATGCTGAAATTTATTGTACTTTCTATGGTAAGGATAACTAATTATATGATGATTACAAGTAAATCCCAAGTTAATCCCGTAATTATACTACAAAATTACCGAGTTTAATAGTTTTGAAAATACTGAGCTAAAGCTTTATAAACAATTTAGAAAGCAGGTTTATATGCTCTTCATAAATTTTATATTTAATTTAGTTCAAGTTTTGGTTTTTATTTAACCCATTTGAAGGTAAATGATCTAAGAAATATTGTTTTATCCTTAGATCAATTTATACAGAATGTCCCAACGAAAATTTGACACCCCCTAAGAAACTCAGAACCTAAGAATCTCTTAAAAATTAAAAAAAAACACGTTAATTTGTATTTGGTGAGGAAAAAAATTTTATGCAAAACTCATGCCGTTAAATGTAACCCTCCACTGCCCCTTCATCTTTTTTAAGTGCCGTATTCCAATCGGAGGTTGGATATCATCATCGCTATCTTTACTCTATCTACTGCTGCTCTGAAGAGTTCTATAGAACTGCATTTAAACCAGTCCCTTAAATTCTTCAACCATGACACTCTCCTTCTTCCTATACTCCTTCTTTCGCTTATCTTTCCCTGTATTATCAGCCTTAGCAGTTTATATCGCTGTTCCCTCATTACGTGTCCCAGATATTGTAACTTTCTTATTTTTATTATTTCGCATTCTTTGCCAATTTCTCACAATACTTACGTGTTAGTTTTCTTCTGTGTCCATGCTATTCTAAGCATCCTCCTGTAACACCACATTTCAAATGACTGTAACTTATTTACGTGTTCTTGCTTCAATGTCCAGCTTTCAAGTCCATATTGCAGTATCGAAAACACGTAGCATCTCAGTGCTCTTACTTTTAATTTTAATCTAAGATATTTGTTGCAGAGAATTGTTTTCATTTTTATAAACGCATTTCTTGCTATTATTATCCTGCCTCTTATTTCGGTTCTCATTATTGTCTGAAATCCAGGTTCCTAGGAGGTGGTCCGAAAGGCTGCGAATAGTGCGGCTGCGTTAGGGAGAGTGATGCCGAACATTGGAGGACCCAAATCCGAGAGGAGGAGGGTCTTACATGGTGTTGTACAGTCTATCGTCCTCTACGCGGCACCAGTCTGGAGCGAGGCGGTAGAGATAACGGCCTATAGGAGTCTTATGAAACGAGTAGACAGAACAAGTCTGTTGCGAGTGGCATGCACCTATAGGACTGTGTCTGCGGCAGCGTTATGGAACCATCACTGGATGTATTCCGTTGCATGTTTTGGCGGTGGAAAGAAAAGTGCTTTATGAGAGAAGAGGCCCAAACCTTACTATGGCTGAGAGAAGACAGGCCAGGGAAAGGTCAGTTGTAAGATGGCAAGAAAAATGGAACAATACGGAGGATGTGGCACAGTGGACGAAAATGCTGATCCCTAACATAAGAGCTTGGGTGGACTGTGGCCACAGGCGACTGGATTATTTCCTGACGCAGGTGCTCACAGGACCTGCATGTGCTTCTTCCAGTTTTTTATATATACGACCATGTATTATTTTTAAAAATAATTTAAGAATGTGACTTCTTAAGGATATTGTTCTGTATTCACTGCCATATTTAGCGTTTGTATTTTTAGGGATAGCACAAAAGGTGGAGAGTAACCATTGTTTCGGTATGTGTCCTGTCAGTAGTGCACCTAGAATTTTTCTCTGGGGGGGGGTTTGGTTGGGCACCGAAATTTTTTATGCTACCTCCACTATTTTAAGTCCTTAACATTTGTAAATACCATTGTCGCAATGGGGTCCTAGTGGGATTGGGGGGTTTAACTTCCAAAACCCCCCCTGGGTGCGCCACTATGTTCTGTTTTGTATACTGAGTTAAATAAGACTACTAGAATGTCTAAGGTTTCATCAATTATGCATTTAAAGATTTCTTGGTAGGTAGGTCTTTACCTACTGCTTTACCATTTTTGCTGTTTTTTATGGCCATTTTAATTTCCCCTTTCACATCAACCCCCAGCTTGTTCAAATAGTAAGTGTGATTAAGTGGCACATCATTTAAAAGATAATTTTTTAGACCGTCGAAAGTGCGAAACGAAGTAGTTGAAGTAGCGGTATTGGGTCATTGACGAATGGATAATCGACAGTCTATCAGACAACTGTCTCGTGCATTTGGTTTATCAGCATCTAGTGTTTATCGAATTATAAAATACAATAAATTTCACATTTACAAAATACGATTACTTTATCTAATAAACGAAGATGATCCTGATGATCGGCTTCAATTTTGTGAAGAATGTATTGAAATCATAAATAAGATCGCTCGTACAATACGCGTTTTTTCGACAAGTGTACTTTTATGTTAAATGGTGAAGTAAATAGATATAATTATCATTATGGGAGTAACAGTAATCATCATTTATTCTTGGAGACATATACACAAACACCTCAGAAATTGTTGTTGTTGTTTGTTTGTGTTTAAATGACTGCGGACACTAAATCCATTCGCCAATCTTACAATTTGAGGTGTAGTGTGTGTGTGTGTAGAGTAATTGTCTTGATACTTAGCAAAGTCGACGTCATTGTCTTTGCTAAGAGACGCTAATTGTATCCGAACGTCTGCGGTCCCTCCGGTGTGTACCGATCACACAAGGATAGAAATTATTTTCATTTATTAATTTTTTTAATAAACGAAAATTTCTACCCAGGTGGGATTCGAACTCACGACCTTTAGGTTTAAAGGCAGGCGCTCTTACCACTGAGCCACAGAGGGACCTCAGAAATTAAATGTATGGGTTGACAATTTAGGGAATCACGTTATTGGACCATTATTTCTTAAAGGAAATCTCAACGGAACAACTTTTGGACAACTTTTATACTTACACCTATTTAATATAACCGCTAAAAAAATTTAACATGTTAATTTCCCAAATTTATTAAAATGTTAAATTAAAAATGAAACAATATAAAGAAATAAAATATCGGACAAAAAAAGGAAGGCAGAATTTACAACAGTCATCATGACAATAATGACATACGCGGCAAAAACAAGACCTGACACAGGAAGGACAAAAGGATGTTAGTAACAGCATAGATGAAAACACTGCAAAACAGAAAAATTGATGGTAATATACTATGGGACAGAGCTAAAAGTACAGATATACGACGCAGATGCAAGGTGGAGAGTAGAATGGAATGATCATATAAGCCAAATGACAAAAAATAGAGAAAAAAAGACAGCAAAGGAGGGCTCCCCGATAGGAAGACGATCAATAGGAGAACTACGAAAAGGATGGAACGACAACTTACTGAAGGCACATCGAAAAACAAACAGACAGAGTCATGTTCAAATAAAAAAAGAAGAAGAAAAAAAGAGAAGAAGCTGTTGGATATAAATTTCTTGAAAATATATCGCACCCTCAGTAATATAGAGGCACAATTCAAAAAAGTAGATTTGTGGGAAATCGCATTTAAAGATTCTGGTATCCGACATTACAGCTATTTTTTCAAATAAAATGCTTATTATTTAAGTTATAAATATGAAATTTGGCAGATCTGTTATTTGATAACTGCACTAAAAATTGCAATGAGGAAAAAATAATAATATAAATAAATTCTATTAATTACAAGGAATGGAAAAAACTACTTTCGAGTTAGTCCCGTATAGTATAAAAAACCATAACAGAAATAAGGAACTATTTAAGTTTGATCCCTTATATTATTAGTGTCCCTGCCACTGTTTAATTTTTAATCGTAAATGGTACTCTATATCACCAATCCCAACCGATGTTTGAATTTAATGTTTCTGTTTTATAAATAAAATATCAGGTAAAATAATAGTAATACTTTATTAATCAGTGCAAAATATAACAATAATCTAAAAAAAATTCAAAACAAGAGTTAAACATAATAAGATAGCTTTAATATTGTCACATTTATGAGTTTTAATTCCAAATAAAACTTACAAGTAGGAACTCCTCAATTTTTACATTGTCGTTTACTTAATACTTAATTGTATATCACAATATCTCCACAGTAAACTTAAAAAATTATACATAACAAAAAAACATTCATTCCTCCATTCTAAACTTCGAAAACTGCACATAACAAAAAAATTCATTCTAAAAAATAAAGTCTTCAAAAATAAAATTCAGTCTCAAAACTTTAGTAATATTAAGACATGTTGTTATAATAAGACGCATAGTATGGATCTATCAATTGTTTATTAATAAGATCCTTAAGATCATTCTTTTTAGCACAACTAAGTGGAAGTGCCTGGAGGTAAGCTTTCTGCATGGTTATTTCTTTAATATTTGGCATTCTCTTCCTCTTATCACGAACATTAACTTTTTTAAACTCATCCTTATATGAGCACTTGTAATAAAACGAAAATGGGTCTTCTTTGGTAAATTTCAGTACTTTAATACTATTCCATACAAGATTATTTTTCTGTTCATCTGTATTAAAATTATAGCCCCAATTTTCTTGTAATTTCTGAAGATCGTAAAAAACATTGTAAGTTAAACTGTGAACTATAAATGAAGCACCCATTTTCCTTGCTCTTTTGATTGCTGAGATGTATTGAACAGGAGAGAATATTGGGCCAGTTTTCCTATCTCTAGCTATCTGCTTTTGTATCAAACTATGCACGTTATCAGCTTCGTTCTGAGTGTGCCCTTTTATGAGATATTTGTGAGTTATCGACGACAAATTTTTAGATTGGCAACAGCGTATAAGTATAAGCATGTAAGATATTTATTTTTGTTTTGCCCACAACAGTTATCGGAAAAAATGTTATATTTACTTCCCTGTCACCAACTTTATCAGACACCATCTGTAAATAATGGAAAACACAGCTCCCTATCTCTGTAGCGCCTCTTTTCGCTTGAGTCTCGTCCCAAAAATAACAATGGACATTTTCATAGCCTTTAGAGATGTCCATTGTTGACACATCGTTTTCGTGTATTTTTTATAATTCCGTCATAGTGAAATTGCAACTATTTAATTTAGATTTGTAATAGAATGGTGATGTTTCACCGTTAGGACTTTGCATAATTTCTTGTACATCGTAACATACACAAATATTGCACTCATCAATGTTCTTTCTGTCATTCTTTTTTTCCTCCCTGCATAACTTCTTTTTTTCCAAATGCGTATGATATTGATCCCTAAGATTCTGTTTTAGTGGTTCAGTAGAATTTTGGAACTGCAGGCAAAGATCGCATTGATCTTTTTTTGGTTGATAAAAGCCAAGGTTAAATTTTGTGTTAAAAATTTCATAAAACGTGTGATATAGTCCAGCCGGGCGAGACCTTTCCTCTTGCAGTACTTCAAAATCTCTAAAGAGCTCTGCAATACTTTTACCACTACTGATGTACTCTCTAGAGGTAGATGCTCTTAGATAATGTGACTCAATGCGGGGTATAGAGTTGATGAAGTTGGTGATGTCATTTATAAGCTCATCACTTACACTTTTATGACTATTGTGTTTGCCGCGTTGGTCATCCTTTATGAAGCCCCCAGTTTTTCTACTATCTTCATGTACATTTCGAATCATCTTATGAGAAATATCAATAGTATTAATAAAAAAGCTTTTGCATACCCTAACTCTTTCGTTGTCTACGGAAAAATAAAATGCATGGTTTGGATTTCGTGGTTTTTCGGCATTGGTATACTTGTACCTAGGTGTAATCTGTGCGCTATTAGACAAAACATACATTCTTTGTAATTGTCTATCCCCTAATGCCCAAAATGCACTAAATAATTTCAACCTTTTGGAATCATCGATTCGCTCACTGCATTTTAATCTACATTTTTGGCCACAAGGTGGTTTCATATTACGTGCAGGAACCAATTTCTTCGAATGTATAGCTACATAGCTTTGACCCAAGTTTCGTTTCATTTTTTGCGTGTTTTGTATCCATTTGGTTGGATCTGCTTTACGTTTTCTTGATTGTCTTTGAATGTTATCATTTGTCATAGTTACATTGTTTGTACCAATCGAAGTTAGAGTTGCTGTGATCCGTGGACGTCGACGAAAATGTTCTTGTTTGTAAGTGGGATCGTCATCACTGAGGCCTACCTCGCTTTCTTCTGAATGTATTGGAGACATTATGTAACTACCTACTGTTCTTGATCTAACTGATGGCAACTCATCGCATCTCGATCAGGATGTCATGGAAATATTGGCTTTAGACGTACCTGGCTGAGGAACGAACTCGCCGCAAATCGGATCAATTAAAAAAATAGTTAAAATTTTCATGTAAATAAGGGCCAATTACAAAGTTCGCCATCAACAATAAAACAATTTACGTACTATAATGAACCAATAAGATATGATTCCGTATAACATCTCTACTTTTTGGCAATATAGCGAGCTATTATGAATTAAACCCAATTATTAATTACATTTTACATAATATAAGGGCTAAACTAAAAATTGTTCTATATAATAAAAAATGTTAACATACAAACTCACCAGAATTTTGTCATAGAAGGGCACAAACAGGAATCGCACGACGTTTGAACAGTCCGCCTTTGACGACTATAGGCACGTTACTGATTGTTACCTTGTAGCAGTAAAAACAATAGGTTGGCGGGGAGAGTAAGAGAGAGGCACAAATATATTTACCGAGCAACTAATGTCCTATTTCTCTCTCTGTCAGCGCTAACCGGTAGAGAATTTAATTTTGTGCCCATAGCATCTAAAATCTCAATTTACCAAAATTTTGAGTTGATCCCTTATATTACTGAGGGTGCGATATCTAACAGAATGGTAAATTATATTGCTACAGCTAACTTAAGAGACGATCAAGGAGGTTTCAAGTATAAAAAAACCATTACTGACCCGATCTCTAAATTTTATCAACATGGAGTGAAAGTACACCGTATGTACACAGACTTCAGAGTTAAAAGGCAAAGACTTTTGAAAGACAAGTTCAGAGGGCACTAGCACCAAATACCAGGTGACCTCAAAAAGTGATGTGAAAGTAGGTGAAAAGATCTGAGATCTCTAGATCTGAGAATAGGAAGCTAAAGATCGTTAATAAGACCAAATATCTTAAAAACTGCCGTAATAGAAAATAGATAGAACAACACTGAGTGACTCAGGTACGTAGCAATAGGACAATCCAAGAAGAAAAAAAGGCTGTTGACTCTAGAAATAGACGTTTGTTGGTAGTACATAAATTACTTAAAAGTTAGAGAGTGGTTATCATGATTGCCTTACGGAGATGGTATTAAAAAAAATTCTTTTAGTGTAATTTTAAAAAAGAACGCGCTTCATTTGTTTATTTAGACGAAATTTGGCTTTTGCTAAATGTGGAATTAAACGGATTTGGTAGGACGATAGTATAAAATCCAGAAAGCCACCTATACCGAATGAAAGAGACATAATTATATTGCATGCGGATGTAAAACATAGCTTTATTGATGGAGCGGATCTTATGTTTTTGTCAAAATCAAAATCGAATGATTATCACGATAACATGAATACGGAGATGTTTGTGAAATGGTTGAAAGAAAAACTGCTTCTAAGTTTACTTGAACCATCTGTTATAGTTTTCGATATTTTTGTTATAATAAGTATTACATTAATTTACAATTTTAATTTCAGTTTACTTACAGTAACATAAACGTAAAAAAAAGTCTTTAAAGCATTAACATGCTTGTTGACTTAATCTGTCTAATATTAACAGGTTTAATGTTTTTTTTACAAATTATTATTTCATTTTTACAGTTTCTAATCTAATCTAATTTGTTTCGTTTTTTTTATCTAGTATAATTTAAATTTATTAAATTGTTACACAACTCCCTTTTTTCTTTTACCCAAGCATTAACTAATTTTTTATACAAATAAAAATTTTTGATATTTTTAAAATTTATGGGCAATTAATTGATTGTATATTCTTGGAGCAAAATATTTAATTGACCGTTGCGTGATTGTTTTTGAAGTGTGAAGACATTCAACATTCAATTTTCTTCTTGTTCAACATCTAAAAACTCTTTTAAATAGCGGAATTTTGGTAACAGTCCTCGTATTTTTCTTATAATATTTTTTATTTGTAAGTCCCATTTAAGGTGCCTGTCAATTAAAACTCCTAAATATTTTATGTATTCTGCTTTAAATATTTGTTGGCACAGAATTTTTATATATTGCAAAAGGTATATATTTAGTTTTTTCGTAATTTATTGTGAGTTTATTTATTTGCAACCATGTTTTTATAACTTTGAAGTCTTGTTCAACTATAGTTTTAAGATCTTCCCAATTTTCGGCCTTATAAAAAATTGCGGTGTCATCAGCAAAGCTTATTATGTTTCCATCAGTTTTTAGTTTAAACATGTCATTAACATAGAGTGTAAAGAGTAGAGGGCCTAAAACGGTCCCTTGCGGTACGCCATAATTAATTACTTCAGGATCACTTTCGACACCATCAATTTCTACAAATTGTTTTCTGTCTGTTAAGTAACTTTTTAGTAATGTCAAAACGCGTCCTCTCAGACCATACTTCTCAAGTTTCTCTAACAAGATCCCGTGAGATATCGTGTCAAACGCCTTAGAGAGATCGACAAATATGCATAAACTACGTTTATTAGACTCAAAAGCTTCTGATATTTGTGATGTTAGTTTACAAATAGCATCTTGTGTAGATTTTCTTTCTCTAAAACCGTATTGACAATCCGATATTATACTAAACCTATCCAAAAAACTCACTAATCTATTTTTTAAAATTTTTTCAAATATTTTGGAAAAAACAGATAACAAAGATACTGGTCTGTAATTAATCACGTCTTCTTTATTTCCTTTTTTAAACAGAGGTTTGATTTTGCCTATTTTTAGACATTCTGGAAAACAACCATCCTGAAAACATGCATTAATGAGAAAAGTTAAAGGAGTAATAATTTCTTCCTTAATTTGTTTGATGGTTTCTGTCTTGATCCCATCCCAGCCAGGAGATTTTTTGTGTTTTAAAGATTGTATTGCATTTACCACTTCTTTTTGGTCAACGAGATACAAGTACATGCTGCTTTCTATCCTATCTATGTCCTCAATCTGTTCATTACAAATGGGTATTTTTTGTGCATACCTTTGTCCCAATGTACTGTAATGTGTATTAAATTCATTTGCAATTTCTTTTCTGTCAATTATTTTTTCTCCTGTTTTGGTTTTAATCGATTCAATTTTTGTATTTCCTTTTATTTTTCCACACAATGAATTAATTACATTCCAAAGTGATGAAGAAGAGGTCTTATTTTTTTCAATTCGTTGTTTTGTATAATTTCTTTTTGCAGTTTTAACTAAGTGTCTTAATTTATTTTTATATCTGTATATCGTTGTTTTTTTAAGTTATCTGAGGGATCTTGGATTAGCTGATCATACAATCTGTGTTTTTCCTGTACAGACTTTAAAAGTCCCCCTGTCATCCAATCTTTTTTAAAAGTGGTTTTTAGATCATTTCCTTTTAAAATAATTGTATTTTTGTTTATTAAATTTAAAATTTTGTCAATGAAAAGTTTTACCGCTTCATTTTTATTTGTTTTATTGTAAATATCCAACCACTTTTCCTGCTTCAAATTGTTTTTTAGATTTTTGTAGTTGATGTACTTCTTTATTATTATTTTGTTTTCTTTGGTTTTGGTTAGATTAGGATGGAAACTGCGATTGGATAATGATCTGAAGTAGTATTATTTTCAAATATAAATGAAGTTATGTTAGTGTAATCAGCAGGTCTTTTTATAAAGAAATGGTCTATACAAGTTTGACTTCTAGGTCTAGTTGTTTTATTTATATAAGACAAAAAATTTTGTGAAGCTAGAATATTCTGGTATTCTTCAGTGTGATCTAGATCCTCAAACAAATTAATATTGATATCACCAACTAATATATGAAAACACATTCGTTTTTTACTTATGCGGTATTGATGCAAATCCTGATTAAAATTGTTTATGTTTACTATCGGTGATTTATAGATAGCGCTCAAACAGATTTTTGTTTTATTATAATTTAAAATGACTTCAAGTATCTTGATGTTCCCCAATGGTACAACTGAATATTCATATTTTATAGAAGATTTAATGTAAATAATAACTCCATCATTTTTGTTTAAATCGCCATAATTGTATTATAAATCGTAATTTAGTGGATGACTTTTGTGGCTTGGTTGATTTTCCAGTAACAGCAGACACAGATGGATGTTTTTTTGACGTTGGCTTCGTTTCGTTAGTCTTGGGTATTTTTCGGTTTATTTTATCCTCTTCTTCCGAAAAAGTTGGGTTTTCTTCAAGTTCTTTGGGCGTATAACTTTGATGGTCTATAAACAGTTTGTTGCCTCGTATATAGCTGTTTTTTTATGGTTGTTCTTCTCTTACAATTTTTCAGTGTTTTTTTAAGATCTTAAGATCTTACTGCTGACTTTTTGTTAAATCAGGTGATATAAATATACCTGTGCCCTTTAAAATGTTTTCCATTTTTCAGAATTTCAGTTTTTTGTAAATGTCGGGTTAATTCAATTTTAATTGGGCATTTATCCGTACTGCCCATGCAGTATACGTCACTTATATCTTTTTCTGAAATGTCTATTTTTAGCGCGTTGCTTAGATCACTACACTATTTTTCTTGTAAGTTATTTGCATACTTTCTAGAGCTTTTCGCAGAGATAAATTTTCATTCTCCAGCCGTTTAATTTTATCGTTTAGACTTTCTAAGATTTTGTTTTGACTTTCTTCTTATACCCCATACAATTAGAAAATTAGCAACGTACAAATTGCTGGATAGTACACACAATAAAAGAATGGTTAACGAATGAAAATATTTTATTTCCTCAGGATTATTTCAAGCAGAAATTACTTCTTCTTCTTTACGTTCCTTCTACCATCGGAGGTTGGAAAACATCATCGCTATTTTAATTTTATTGGCTACGCTTCTGAATAATTCTAATGAGCTGCAACCGAACCACTCTTTCAAATCAGAAATTACTATAGTTAGCCAAAAGAGATGAAAGACCAAAAATATTTATACCAGACGAAATTATACATAGTCTTGGACATAATGTGTTAAGAGTGGCCCCTTACCTTTGTGAATTCACCCGTTTGGCGTAAGAAAAATGGTAAAAAAATGCTAAACTTTTGACACTTTTTTCTCTCGTATATTTTATTAAATAGAGGTAAATTCGAATATGCGAAAACTTCAGGGTTACAAATCCGAAGATTGACTGTTAGCCATAGACGAATATATTTTTTTAGTTTGGAATTTGTCGTCCTCTACTAAATGGATATTATATATAAATCGTATATGCTCCTACGACTGATAAAGATGATGATGAAATTGAAAGTTTCTATTACGATCTGGAACAAATTCTAAAATCAATGAAGAAACATACTACAGTAGTAATGGACGATTTTAATGCCAAAATTGGACATGGATATGTGGACGGTTATGTGGGTGACTATGGATTAGGAGAACGAAATGAACGAGGAGACCGTATGGTACAATTTTGTCAAGCGGAGGAGTTAGTACTTGCTAACACTCTTTTCAAGTTACCTAACAGACGACTGTACACATGGAAATCTCCGAGTGACACCAAAGGTAGAGTAGTCAGAAACCAAATTGACTTTGTCCTTGTTAGTCAAAGATTCCGCAACTCTATACTCTCAGCTAAAACCTACCAGGAGCAGATATAGGCTCGGATCACAATCCTGTAGTAGTCACAGAATAAAAGAGAGTAGATAGTAGTTAAGAATAAAACTAAAGATCATTAAAAAACACATACAGAAACAAATTGACGTGAGAAGACTGAATGAACAACATATAAAAGAGAAAACAATAGTGAACATCAAAGAAAATTTACAAAATATAGAGAAACTGAATAGAAATACTGATAACATAGACCAAAAATGGGAGAATATTAAACATGCTGTAATGTTGGCAGGGAGAGAAAATTTAACACCGAAAAAAGGAAATATAAAGAATGGATGAATGAGGAAATACTACAGTTGATGCGTGAAAGAAGGGTACACAAAACAAATAATCCGATAAGATACAAAGAAACAGATAAACTGATAAAAAAAATAAGAGAAGCTAGAGAAAGATGGCTAAGTGAGCAATGCCAGGATTTGGAAGAATTGGAGCGAAAATATGACTTTTTTAATGTACACAAAATGTTAAAGAAATGACAGGAAGGAGAAGAACAATACAGACAGGACATATCAAAAATATAGATGGTATAATTATAACAGATTTACAATAAGAAATGAACCGATGGACAGAATACATATCACAACTGTTTGATGACAAAGATAGACAAGAAATCTCAAACGAATATACAGATGATACAGGGCCTGATATAATCAGAGAAGAAATAGAATATGCAATCAAACAAGCAAAAAGTGGTAAGGCCCCCGGTCCTGATGAAATTCCCGTAGAACTGCTCAAACTTATGGACGATGAATCTATTAAAATACTCCTAGATCTATTTAACACAATATATAGAACTGGAATAATACCTAGGGAATGGCTCCGTTCGACCTTTATACTACTGCCAAAAAAGGCAAATACAAAGGAATGCAACGAATATCGTACGATAGCTTTGATGAGTCATGCTCTAAAACTGTTCTTAAAAATAATCCATAATAGGATCTATAGGAAATTAGACGTAGACATCAGTAACACTCAGATGGGATTCAGAAAAGAGCTGGGTACAAGGGAGGCTCTGTTTGCAATGAACGTTCTCTCACAGAGATGCTTAGACATGAACCAAGAAATTTACGCCTGCTTTATTGATTTCGAAAAGGCCTTTGACAAAGTACAACATGAACCACTAAGACAAGTTCTAATAAAGAAAAATATAGACAGCCGAGATATTCGAATTATATGCAATCTATATTGGAATCAAACAGCAAATGTCAAGGTTGAGGGCAGACTAACAGAAGAAATTCAAATCCGTCGAGGAGTCCGGCAGGGATGTATCTTATCGCCACTTTTATTTAATCTGTATAGTGAAGCTATCTGTGAACAAGCACTCGAGGAAGAAGATCTTGGTCTGATAATAAATGGTGAGACGATCAACAATATAAGGTATGCTGACGATACAGTTCTCCTAACGGGAACGCTAGTAGAACTACAACATCTCGTTCAAAGTCTCAATATATACTGTAACAGTTACGGCTTGAAAATTAATTTGAAAAAAACTAAATTTATGGTAATCACGAAATCAAAGAACATCAGAGCTAATCTTGTAATAGACAATACAACGATTGAGCGTGTGCCCTGTTATAAATATCTAGGTGCTTGGATCACAGACGATACTGATCAAACAAAAGAGATTAGATGTAGAATAGAAATCGCTAGATCAGTCTTTAATAGAATGCGCAAACTCTTTTGCAATCGTGATATCAATATAAAGTTACGAATACGAATGCTGCGGTGTTATGTCTTTTCTACCCTGTTATATGGAGTTGAGGCTTGGACACTAAAACAGTTGACCATAAAAAACATCGAAGCTTTCGAGATGTGGTGCTATAGGCGCATTCTCAGAATATCATGGATGGACCGCGTCACTAACACGCAAGTACTCCAAACTTTAGACAAAAGATGCGAAATTCTAAATGAGATAAAAACTAGAAAGATGGAATACTTGGGGCACATTGTGAGAGGTGAAAAGTACGAACTTTTAAGAAACATCATGCAGGACAAAATTAAGGGCAAAAGAAGTGTGGGAAGAAGAAAAATATCGTGGCTTCGTAATCTACGTGAATGGTTCGGGTGTAGTTCGATTGAACTTTTTAGGCGCGCTGCTAACAAAGTCGCAGTGGCCATGATGATTTCCAATCTCCGCTAGGAGTGGCACGAGAAGAAGAAGATCAAATGGAAAAAATATGAAAAACAAAAAAAATGTTATTTGTACAGTTAAAAAATTAAATAAATTCTTGCCAAAAATGCATTTTGTAATATAATAAAGCAGCTGAAAAAAAAGTTATTGAAATTAGGCCTTTTTGCACTGCTGACCTTATAAAGCTGTCTATAACATGTATAGCTTTTATTATATTATTTTATTTTTAATATTTTATTATATATTATTGTATAAATATCCAAAAACAGTTCGCATATTCGAACACCATATGTTTACATTGAAAAATTCCAGTATCATACAATGTTACAAAATTACTTACATCATACAGAACATTGTCGTTGGCCTAATTTCAGCCAAACAACCACGATGCATTTTATGGTAACTGGCCTATAAAATCGAAATTAATTTAAAAATCGACCCAAAACCGCCCTTCTGTTTCAAGAAAAGGGTGCATCGCCCCAGAAGTGTGTCAGCATTTATTCAACATAATAACCCGGCCTTTATTTCGTTCGTGAATTGCACTTTCGTTGCGAAATCCTTATTAAAGTGCACCTTCGATCGTTCAACTTGGGCATCTTAGTTTTCTTTAAGGATTCGTGCCAGTAGGTACGTCGTTACAAGAACGAACAAATTATACAAAGCGTATTTACAGAAGTTAGTAATTCGACTTTTTTATTACTAATTGTAATTTATTGTAAATTTAAAGAAAAATTAAATTTACCGAAAGCTATATTTAGTTTTTAAGGTTTAACTATAAAATCGTTCTGAAGCTATTTTCTTGTGGCATTGTAAATTGTTTGTTTGTTTGTTTGTTTATTTAACGGGATGAACTCTTTTTCCTTACAAAAATTACAATATACACATATAATTAACATATAAACTGTAGTCATATATTACAATTTTAAAAAGTATTAATAACATTAATGTCTCAATTTCTTTAAACTGTTCTTGAACGAGGACACGGATAAATTAAACAATTCAACACTATCTTGCAAATTATTGGCAGTTCTCAACATCCTTGTGATTGACTCACTTTTACCATAATTAGTGTGATGAAACTTTAGTCTAAACAGGTCAGGAGAGCGTGTTCTTCTAGAATTTACATTAAAAACAATTAATTCCAGCAGTTCCGGACAATCAACATAACCATTAAGAATTTTATGCAAAAAACGCAATTCACACTCAGATTCTCTATTTTCTAAAGTTTTCATATTAAGTTGACAAAGAATATAGTTATAATCACAGTTAGTTCTATTAAAACCCATTTTATACCTGCAAATTCTTAGGAATTTATTTTGAACTCGTTCCAACTGATCAATATACATATTATAATATGGATACCAAATAATATTACAATATTCCAAAATGGACCGAACTAGAGAACAATACAAAATTTTGAAAGTAAATATTGAAAATTCTCGGGAGTTCCTTTGAACAAAGCCGAGCATTCTATAAGCCCGCGATGTAATATTATTAATATGCCTATCAAACATTAGTCTTTGGTCAAATGTAATTCCAAGGTCTCTAATTTGATTTACTTCTGTAATCGATACTCCCTTAAGTATGTATGTTCTATATAACTGATGTTTAGTATTTCTGGAAAACGTAATTTTATAGCACTTTTTTATATTTAAATATAAGGCATTAATGTCACACCAACGAGATAAATTATTTAAGTCAGACTGAAGAGCATCCATATCAGAGGTATTTTTAATTGCTTTAAAGATCTTTATGTCATCAGCAAACAATAGAAATTCACTATTATTAATTACTGATGATATATCATTCACAAACAGATTAAATAGAAGTGGGCCTAAGTGAGAACCTTGAGGTACACCCGAAGTAACATTAATCGCTTCAGAAACAAAATTACCATATTTTACTATTTGTGAACGATCTGTTAAATAACTCGTGATCCAATCCAATAAATTATCTCCAATTCCGTATCCACGAAGTTTAGCAATTAATATTTCGTGATTTACCCTGTCAAATGCTTTGGCAAAATCAGCATATATGGAGTCAACTTGGTTTCCCGATTCCATAGAATCAACAATGAAGTTTGAATACAAAATAAGATTTGTACAAGTAGATTTCTTTTGATAGAAACCATGTTGTTGACCGAGAATTAAATTTTTACAATCGTAGGTTAACATATGGTTAACAAAAAAATCAAGCAACTTTGGTAGTTCAGACTGCAAACAAACAGCCCTGTAATTTTCAACATTATTATTTTGACCAGATTTAAAAATGGGTTTTAAAAAACTCACTTTCCAAAAATCAGGAAATGTAGAAGAAGTTAAGGACTTATTGAATAATAACTGAATAGGTTTAGCAAGAGTGAATACACATTTTTTAATAAAATACATTGGTATACCATCTGGACCCGCTGTCAGTTTCCACGGATTATTCTGTATCTTATCAATAATATCCTTAACATTAATTAAATAATTATTAGCATTAACATAATTTTCGTACTTAAAATTAGGAATCTGATTTATTTTTTCTTTATTATAGACAGTCGAAAAGAACCCAGCAAATAAATTCACAATATCTGAACCATTTTCACTACTTTCATTACCATAACTCATACTCGATGGTAGAATATGAGATTTGCGTTTATTATTAATATATTTCCAGAAAGAACTAGAATTATGAAAAATGCTAGCCTCAATTTCATTCACATGACGCCTTTGTAAATACTTGCTAAGCTCTTTACATTGTTCCCTGAGATCGGAAAAAAGACAATAGTTCTCATCACCACCAGTCATTTTAAATTTTTTATGTGCTTTTTTCTTCTCATAAAGTAAATGTTTTAACTCTGATGTAAACCATTTGGCATATGTAGATGTTTTAAATTTTTTTAATGGTATAAACAATTCGATTAAATAAAATAAAATATCATAAAAATCTTTAACTACGTCATTAATGCTTTTGTTAAGAAATAATAAATTCCAGTCAACTTCTGCTAAATAATAATTTAAAGCAACATAATCACCATTTTTAAAGTCAAAATAATATTCTTCATAATTAAGGACAGATTCTTTTATATCAACAATTACGTCAAAATTGACTGGTGTATGATGACATCCCTCCTCAAATAACGGATCCAGAGGTACAGAAACAGATATATCAGGAAAGCTAGAAAAAATTAAATCAAGAAAAACATTTCTCCGGTTGGATATCGTATTGACCTGGTATAAGTCACAAATATTAATATATCGTTAGCTGGTGAGTTTTGGTTAGCCTGTACCGTGGTACCATAAAGACTGTTAACCCAAACTACATCAGGTAAATTATAATCCCCACAAATTATTAATTTACAATCCGGAATCTTATTATAAATATATTCAATACTATCACAGTGTTCTATATATATACATGCCTATCAGATGCAGGAGGTAAATAAACACCACCAAATACGACAGTTTAACTTTGACACTTAAGTGAAACAAACATTTGCTCAACACTATTTTGAGGAACAAAAACCTCACACACTTCCAAATGTTTGGCCACAGCTATTAATACTCCCCCACCACGTTGTTTGACACTAGTATTATAATTTCTATGACTTCTAAAAATGTTGAAGTCTTCTAACCCCAATTCTGCATCATGGAATTCAAAATTTAACCAAGTTTCGACTAAAACAATCACATTGTAATCGGCGCATGACACTGTCTGGCTTAAATCCTTAAGCTTTGTTCTTAAACCGCCCACATTTTAAAAATAAACATTTAGTACAGTTCTACCATTATGATCATTAACGCTACTTTTTGATTGCTATCAAATTAATTACTATTAAACTGGGAATAAGCCACAATTAAAGATAAAAATACGTTTATTGACGTTTCAATTCCAACTTTCGAAGTGGAAATTGAAACGTCAATAAACGTATTTTTATCTTTTATTGTGGCTTATTCCCAGTTTAATAGTAATTAATTAACAATAAAAGTCCAATGGTTGCCTATTTTTTTGAAAAATCATAAAAATTGTAGCTTTTATGTTGCAGACAACAGAGCTATTGGTCTATAGCACTTGGGACTATCGAGTGTTTTACCTGGTATTAGAATAGCAAATATTTTTGCTAAGAGGTTCGAGTATTCTGTGTCCGTGGCTTTAGCATTAATAGATTTAAGATTTCGTCTGATCTTAATCGTGTGAGCTTTTTATTTTGGCGCTCCGAATGTTGTTACTATATGTGAAGCGATGGCGTTTAAATTTACAGTTACGGGCTGACCTCTCGTGATAACAGCACTTTACAGTTTTCGTAGTAATGTCTAAGCTTTTCTGCTCGATATATGAAAGATTACATACATCTTTTGGCTGTTCTTTCCACCCATAAATACTTATTTTGTGATAGTCTTTTGGTATGCATGTCAGCAGTGCTGAATACAGCACCAGAAAATCTTTTGTACTTTTTAATAGTGGAGGGTATCCTTTCTAAGAAATTTATCTAGTTCTATGAATTTGGTTTAAATGGCACTTCCAATTTTTGTCGTAAAATGGAAGTAATTAGAGGAATTTGTGTACCTGGCTTAACTATGACTGGACGATGTTGACCGTGTGGGAAGTCAGAAAGGACTTTTCATGAAACTGCTAGAGGTTGGCCGGCGCGCGAACTTTCGACATCAAATTGTCTTTGTACCTGGGGTAATCGAAGGGTCAAATTTTATTATAGGAAATTTCGACACCGCGGCGTGAAGCAGGTAGGTAGGTAATTAGCGGCGATGGACATTTGCACCCAAGCAGGACAAGCGGGTTTTCCCAATATTTATTGTCACGGCGGGGGGCGTGGCACTTGTGTACTTGTGACTAAATTATTTCAGTTGTAATTTATTTCTTGTTTGACGTTGACTTGTGCACGTATACGGATATTTAAAAAATGAGTTTGATAAAAAGTTCCCGTGGTCGAGATTTATTAGTGGTGGAGCATCATTCGTTCTCGAAACAGAAAGTGTTAAAAAGCGGCGAGATATTTTGGCGCTGCATCCAAAGAAACACTAAGTGTTCCGCAAAAGTGATTACAGTAGGCTGTGAGGACCTCACCATCACAAGAAGTGATTTGGTACATAATCATGAAGCCGATCCAAAAAAGCTTGAAGTAAAGATGGTAACCAATGCATGTAAAAGAAAAGCCCAAGAGGACATATCGGAAAAGCCTGCCAAAATTACAAGAACTGCTGTTGCTGAGTGTGATGCCAATTTGCTGACGGTTCCTGACATAGCTAGCATAAGAAAGAACATTTACAACTGTCGTCGTAAACTGTTACCAGGTCCGTTACCAAGAAGCATATCAGAAGTCCATAACGCGGTTAGTAATTATTCTCCTAAAACCTGTCGCAATGAAAGTTTTTTGTTTTTAAATCATCCTGAATTAAATGGAATTGTATTTTCATGCGAGACAAATATTCGTTTGTTGTGTAAATTAAAAACTTTGTATATGGATGGTACATTTTCATACAGTACCAAATATTTTCTACAATTATTTACTATACATGGCTTGGAAAATGGACATAGTCCTGAATATGTGACAAAGGACAAATTGTCAATGACATACAAAAATTTATTTTCTTTATTAAGGTCTAAGATTTTTGAAACATTTCAATTATCATTAGAGCCAACTGAAATATTTGTGGACTTTGAAAAAGCAATTCACTGTGATTTATTGTATATGTGGCCCAATGCAAAAATTAGTGGATGCCGTTTTCACTTACACCAAAACTGGTTTGAAAAAATTCAATCTTTGGGTTTGGTACGAGAATATAAGGATACAAATTCAGAAATTGGAAAATGGTTAAGGCATACGTTTGGTTTAACTTATTTAAATCCAGCAGAAGTTGAAGAATGCTTTCTTTATGATTTAATGTCATATAAACCTATAAACGCAACACTTGATATATATATATATATATATATATATATATATATATATATATATATATATATGAAAGTAAAAGATTGCATTTCATTTCGATAGGAACTCCACCATAGCCCGACACGTGTTTCGGGTTATTCAACCCATCGTCAGGAGCTCTTGTGGAAGTTCAACCGAAATGAAATGCAGTCTAGTAGTTGGCGATTATAACTAAAATAATAGCCAGGGTACGTTAGCAGCGACATCTATATGAAATAACGAGAAGTCGAGAGACCTCTCTGATAGCAAATTAGGTGAACCGCAAATTCAAAGCCTCTTGCTAGAGGCTTTCAACGACGCTAGAAGTACATTTTTACTTCGACATGCATCTACGATTCACCTTTGAAAATTACCATCTTTTTTCTCTTTACGTAGAGAAAGACGTTTAAATGAAAGTAAAAGATTGCATTTCATTTCGATAGGAACTCCACCATAGCCCGACACGTGTTTCGGGTTATTCAACCCATCGTCAGGAGCTCTTGTGGAAGTTCAACCGAAATGAAATGCAGTCTAGTAGTTGGCGATTATAACTAAAATAATAGCCAGGGTACGCTAGCAGCGACATCTATATGAAATAACGAGAAGTCGAGAGACCTCTCTGATAGCAAATTAATTAATTAATTAATTAATTAATGCTCCTGACGATGGGTTGAATAACCCGAAACACGTGTCGGGCTATGGTGGAGTTCCTATCGAAATGAAATGCAATCTTTTACTTTCATTTAAACGTCTTTCTCTACGTAAAGAGAAAAAAGATGGTAATTTTCAAAGGTGAATCGTAGATGCATGTCGAAGTAAAAATGTACTTCTAGCGTCGTTGAAAGCCTCTAGCAAGAGGCTTTGAATTTGCGGTTCACCTAATTTGCTATCAGAGAGGTCTCTCGACTTCTCGTTATTTCATATAGATGTCGCTGCTAGCGTACCCTGGCTATTATTTTAGTTATAATCGCCAACTACTAGACTGCATTTCATTTCGGTTGAACTTCCACAAGAGCTCCTGACGATGGGTTGAATAACCCGAAACACGTGTCGGGCTATGGTGGAGTTCCTATCGAAATGAAATGCAATCTTTTACTTTCATTTAAACGTCTTTCTCTACGTAAAGAGAAAAAAGATGGTAATTTTCAAAGGTGAATCGTAGATGCATGTCGAAGTAAAAATGTACTTCTAGCGTCGTTGAAAGCCTCTAGCAAGAGGCTTTGAATTTGCGGTTCACCTAATTTGCTATCAGAGAGGTCTCTCGACTTCTCGTTATTTCATATAGATGTCGCTGCTAGCGTACCCTGGCTATTATTTTAGTTATAATCGCCAACTACTAGACTGCATTTCATTTCGGTTGAACTTCCACAAGAGCTCCTGACGATGGGTTGAATAACCCGAAACACGTGTCGGGCTATGGTGGAGTTCCTATCGAAATGAAATGCAATCTTTTACTTTCATTTAAACGTCTTTCTCTACGTAAAGAGAAAAAAGATGGTAATTTTCAAAGGTGAATCGTAGATGCATGTCGAAGTAAAAATGTACTTCTAGCGTCGTTGAAAGCCTCTAGCAAGAGGCTTTGAATTTGCGGTTCACCTAATTTGCTATCAGAGAGGTCTCTCGACTTCTCGTTATTTCATATAGATGTCGCTGCTAGCGTACCCTGGCTATTATTTTAGTTATAATCGCCAACTACTAGACTGCATTTCATTTCGGTTGAACTTCCACAAGAGCTCCTGACGATGGGTTGAATAACCCGAAACACGTGTCGGGCTATGGTGGAGTTCCTATCGAAATGAAATGCAATCTTTTACTTTCATTTAAACGTCTTTCTCTACGTAAAGAGAAAAAAGATGGTAATTTTCAAAGGTGAATCGTAGATGCATGTCGAAGTAAAAATGTACTTCTAGCGTCGTTGAAAGCCTCTAGCAAGAGGCTTTGAATTTGCGGTTCACCTAATTTGCTATCAGAGAGGTCTCTCGACTTCTCGTTATTTCATATATATATATATATATATATATATATATATATATATGTATATATATATATATATATATATATATATATATATATATATATATATATATATATATATGCAGATTATTTACTGGAAAATTACATTTTCGATAGCGCTCTATTTCCACCACACATATGGTCTAATTAGAATCCGTCTATTGCGAGGACCACAAATGCATGTGAATCCTTTCATTCGAGATTTAATTCTTCTTTTTATTCAACACATCCTTCTTTTTTATTTTTATTGAAAAGTTAAAAGAATTTCAAGTAGACACTTATGTCAAAATAAATAGTTTACATATACCAGCAAAAATCAAAGATACTACTGTTAAGGCTAAATTGGCATTTTTGGAGAAAATGATGGATAAACTACGATTCCAACAAATACGTAGGTTAGATTTTATAAAAGCTGTATCTTATCATTCCTATAATAGCAAATAAATCATTGTATACAAGTATATTAACGGTAAAATGTACAACAATTAGGTACTAGTTGTATTATATTTAGATATTATTACAGTTATAAAGAAATAAAATGCACAAAACTTATTAAAATAAATAAATAAATTAATTATGGTATTTTATTTATGTCGCAGCTATATTTATTTGGTGTCGAATATACCTGTAAGATAAAAACGGGAATTGGGGCTGGTGTCGAAAATTGCCATTCAATTTTAGTCGCTACCTGATTAGTGTCGAAATTTCCTACGCCCGGTTGACCGTTCTTACAAACAAAATACAAATCAGAATTGTATTATTATTTCCAGGCGGCTGATTTAAATGTAAGGAGATGCTTGATATCAAAATTTAGTGTATAGTTCGCTGTTTAACCATCTAGCTAGTGTGTTCTCGTTTGCGCCGCAATCTCTATACCTACATGGTGACTGGTGTTCTACATATACTTGTATTACAGATTGGTGGTGTGTGCAAATGCCATAGGCTGATCAGAGTGTGGTTAATGCTTTGCAAATGTTATTAACCGTCATGTTTCCAATTTTTGACTCTACGGATTGTATCGTTAGTGGGGACAGATTTTATATGATACGGCATGAGATATATTATCATTCGGTTAGTGTTATATTCTAAACATAAAACAAGAAAAGTATTATAACAACACTAACCAAGTAATAACAACTAAATGGTTTACAAAATATGTTTAGTCTGAAAGATATTTAAATTTTGATACCAACGCACCCATAGCCCATAAAGAGGTGTTGTATTTAGTCATACTAACAGCAATTAAGCTATCTTTTACAATACCATTCCACAAATTATAAAAAGTCAAAGATATTACAAAAAAAATTATTATCTACCAGAATTTTACAACCCTATAAATAAAAAAGAAGTTATGTTATCAGAAATCAATCTAATTCCAACACAAAACCAAAACAAACCCAATCCATACCCAGCAATAATAATATTAATAATGTGGCGATGCCTGTGGAAGTTTTTGTCAGTTCTTCTATCAGACGCGGCCCCCTGTGAATGGGGGATGCTTTCTGGATATTCGTAGCACCGATACCCAAAGGGTAGCAGGTATACTTACCGTGGAACAAAAACTGAAACCTGGCAGTAGGTATAAAATGCAAACCCATGAAAATGGTGATTAATGATTTATGTTTAGGGTCGCTGCCTGGGGATCGCCAGGGCACGTCTGGAGCCGGCGCTGGACGTGACAGCATGCGATACGTCGGTGGCAGGGTGTCGAGGAGGCGGGCCCTTGTCATACAATCAGCTACAGCCCAACAACAGCAAGAATAACCACAAGCGAGCCAAACAACAACAAGAGCTCCAGTCGCTGAAGGTGCTGCGGTGGTACATCAGCCGGCGCTCATCCAAGCGGGACGGCCGAGGCAGCGCATGAAATGGACTGCGCCCAAAATATGCTATGCGCTATGAAAATATTTTACGCTTCTATTACCAGGTGACAAACCTCGGTCAAGAAACGATCGGTATCGACAAAATCTCTATGCCGATGTTTGCAGGGAGTACCCAGAAATTCAAGAACTGAACAACGAGTTGCTGATCAATACCGGGTAATTAAAAGAAACAATCTTATCCCAGAGGCTAGACGCAATACTATCAGAAACTAAGTTGAACGGGAGATTATTCATCAAGAGGTAAATGTGGATCAAGTCCCTAATGAAATACATGAGCAGATTGCTGAGCTTAGCATACAAGAAACTCAACCTGCTAATACACTACAGAACAAGAACAAGTTACGTGATACTCTGGTAAGCGAAATGGCACGGCTGTACAAGAGCTTAATGAAACAAATCCACTCCAAATGCAAAAAACTAGCTGCTTTGTTGTATCTGAAAATGACATGTATAAATATCTAAAAGTAAAGCAAGCGCAGAAAATGAACCATAAACAAATGAAAATCGAATTAACATCAGAGTTCATACGAAGGATAATACAGCTACTCCGCTCACATCTTAATAGTAAAAAATTGTTTAAGGCATTAATCACCTACGCATTTTCCGTGTTTAGCTACTCATTTGGGATTATTAAGTGGACTAAAACCGATATAGAAAATCTTGAGAGAAAAGTACGAACACACCTCACAAAGGCATAAAAACACCATCCTCAAGTACAGTAGAAAAAACGACATTACCGCGGTATTTAGGAGGACGAGGACTTGATATAAGCGAGCAATTAGAAAAACAGATTACTAATTTAAGAACTTATTTTCAGGTGCAGGCGGGGACATCTACTCTTCATAGCGCGATTTGTGCAGTAGATAACACAACACTGATCAAACTGAGGGAACAAAAAATGCACATAAACCATCTTACTAAGAACAAAAAAATGTGCATCTGGATGGGTAAACCTCTAGACGGGCGACATCCGAATAAAGTCAGTCAAGACTATGTCGAAAATATAGCGTCGAACTATTTTCTGACATCAGGAAAGATGTTCCCTAAAACAGAAGGTTCATTACTCGCCATTTAGGATCAGGTTATACCAACCAAAAATTACCTGAAATATATCGTCAAAGGCCCTCAGGTGTAAAACGACAAATTCCGATGTGGATGTCAAGCCCAACAAACTACCCAACATCTTACCGGGGGCTGCCAGGCATTTGCTGCAACTGAATATAAAGAACGGCATAACTCAGTAGGGAATATCCTTCTTTAAGAGATAGCTTTTAAACTGGGACTTCTACAAACAAACCATCTTCCATATTATCAATACGTTCCTGAGACTATGCTTGAGAATGATAACTATACTGAAATCGCACTGTGCTCACAGACCAAGCTGTAGCATATAATAGACCGGATCTCGTGCTAGTTAATAAACTAACAAGACAAACAACCCTAATCGATGTGGCGATACCTAACAACAATAATCTGCGTGTTAAGTCTAACGAAAAGATCGCCAAGTACAGAGATCTGGAAATACAAATAAGGAGACAATGGAGAATGAAAAGTATCCAGACGATACCTATTATTCTTTCTACCACTGGAGTTATTCCGAAGAACCTCCTAGAAAACATAAAAAAGCTGGGTCTAAATGAACAACTATATAAGATTATGTAGAAACCTGTGCTATTTTCGACGTCCAAATGCGTGCGAAAATTTTTAGGAGAGACACCGACGTACCAAGTCACCTAGTACTCGATAACATGGAAAGAGCTTATCCTTTCGATACCGTAGCTTTCCGGAATGAGTGAATTTTTATCTTAGAGGGAGTTGGCTCCGTATGGCTAAATCTGGATAATATTGTCACTAACTCAAACAAATATTATATATCCATGCCATACGTTAATAAATTTTCTATACAAATGTCAAAAATGTTGGTACAGTGTGATATTAATATTGGACATAAATCATCAAAAACATCTAGAAAATATATTTTTAAAATTCAAACTCATTATTAATAAAGAGCATTAATCAATTGTTATTTTTAAAATAAGTTATAAAGAGTGTAATTTAACATATATTGGACAAACACACCAATACCTACATAGAAGAATTATTGCACACAAACATAGTATACAGACCAATGCATTAAATATAACAACCCTAGCCAAACATTATCTAGAAAACAGCCATTCTTTTAATTTTGAAAACATTCTTAATAAAAAAAAAATCGATAACGTCATCACGCCCAGATGAATAACGTCATTGATAATATTTATATGCCAAATAATCATAATGTAAAAAAGACAAATCGACCAGCTTCGGAATTTATTTCCAAAGTTGCCCTTTAAAAAAAATGGATATATTACATAGTTTTGCCTCTCACTATATTATTACCCATACACATATTTCAAAAATTGTAGAAACTTGTAGGCTATTGCTGTTTGCATTTCATGTAGACAAATTCAATTTATTAAAGTTTAAATTATTTCGATGGACTTAATCACTTTTAGTACTATAGTTATCCAACAAATTTATTCCAATTATCTTTAATCAGGTCGCGTCAACATCTCCCACCGCATCATTTACACCTTGAAATTAAATCCTCTCTTTGAGGATTATATCTTTATGTTCCTTGATGGTTCACTGATCACACTTCTAAATAATTCAACAAAATGTTGATTTATAAGTAATTTAGACTATACGTCTTAATAAAATCCCCAAGAACTCATCTTGTATTCAAAGGAAGTTGTTTGCGTCTTATTTTCAAATTACTACTTGCAAAATTTTAGTAAAATTTAAGCACAGAAAATAACAGAGTAGACACAACTCATTATTATGGGAGAGCGTATCTACAAAAATAACCAAGAGTAAAATGGCTACAAATTATTAGCTAATTTTCGAGATAGGAAAATATTTACTTCAATAGCGGTAAATCGAAATGAATATATGGCTTTGAAGTTATTTTTGTTTCATTTAGCTTTTTATAGCCATTGGAAATTAAGCACAAATGCATTTAAAAGACAACTAGAGTACTTTTGGTCAGAATATCACATTTCGGTGAGTAAAAGAGTGATTTTTAAAAATTGAACATATCATTTCATTGTTGCTACTATTGTCCTATTTGTTGCAGGATATATTGGAATAATAATAGATATACAAGAAATTAGCATAGTAATATTATGATGTTTAATTAATAAACTTACTTAAATAGTGGTTAAAGAAATAATTTATAAGTTATATACTAGCGAATATTATTAAAAAATAATTATATGAGGGTATTTTTAAGAATTTAGCATACTAATAAATGTTAAAAGTTTTTTTTTTAATTATAAACATATTTAATTGATCCATGTGCATAGGCAACCAAACATACACTGTGTTATTTGACATTTTTACATATTTGACATATTTATTATTTGGGATGTTTAATTTAAATATAATTACGGATGTAAAATAGTAGTATATTAGTGTAAGATATTTTGTTTATATACATAATAGTGAATTCTGATCTGAAAAGCTTAAATGTCCATAAGCTTCTTACTAGAATTTTCTGGAAAACGTCAATACACAAGCCAGTTAGCCCTATTTGCATAGTCGATGATTCCAGAACTTTCATCTATGGATGAGATGAAAAGTTTCGAACATGATTTATTGCTGGAATAGTCTGGAATAATGGAATGATATAAATACCAGGTAATTTGGAGCAGGCAGGCATTAAGTTACAGGAAGTCATTAAGTTACAGTCAATTATTCAGTTACAGTCAATTATTAAGTGAGTTATTTAGAAGAATTCAAGAATTAAGTTACATTAAGTCAGTCAGAAATTAAGTTACAGTTACTAAGTCAGTTACAGTCAATTATTAAGATAGTAGAAGGCATTAATTAAGTAAGAAGAAGTCAGTCAGTCAGTTACAATTGATTAAGTGAGAAGAATTCATGAAGTGATTAAGTTAAATTAAGTTAGAAAATAGGATTAAGTGAGATGAAGTCAGTCAGTCAGTTACAATCAAGTTATTAAATTAGATTTATCAAGAAAGTTAGTTCAAGACAGTTATAATTAATTTAAATTAGAAGAAAGGATTAACTTAGAAGAATTCATTAAGTCAGATACAGTTGGAGAGTATGAGAGTAAATTAATTCAATAGTTCAATACAGGAGTATAGTATATTATATGGAAATTACAAGAATTTTAAATTATAATATCTATATGCAATTTCACAAATACAAGGATAACCGAGGCTGATTAAGAAGATATTTAGTGGTGATTATAACTTTGATTTTGGAAAACTTTAGGCATTCAGTGATAGAAAGGTACCAAATTTTGTTAATATAATTTAATAATTGTAAGAATTTCAAATTTTAGATAGGTTGTTTTAAATTTATATTGTTTATATTAGATATATATGTCTGTTTCATAATAGTTATAATAAAGATAATTTAAAAAAGTACTTACAAACTAATTCTTTGAGAACCGCGATAAAAACCCTATACTCATATATTTTATTTTAAACACTCATTGCTCATATACAAACAAAACATCATAACAATTTATATATTGTTTTTATATATATATATTTTATATATATTTATATATTATGTATTATTTATATATATTATATTATATTATATTATATTATATTATATTATATTATATTATATTATATTATATTATATTATAATATATTATATTATATTATATTATATTATATTATATTATATTATATTATATTATATTATATTATATTATATTATATTATATTATATTATATTATATTATATTATATTATATTTATTATATTATATTATATTATATTATATTATATTATATTATATTATATTATATTATATTATATTATATTATATTATATTATATTATATTATATTATATTATATTATATTATATTATATTATATTATATTATATTATATTATATTATATTATATTATATTATATTATATTATATTATATTATATTATATTATATTATATTATATTATATTATATTATATTATATTATATTATATTATATTATATTATATTATATTATATTATATTATATTATATTATATTATATTATATTATATTATATTATATTATATTATATTATATTATATTATATTATATTATATTATATTATATTATATTATATTATATTATATTATATTATATTATATTATATAATATTATATTATATTATATTATGTTCTATTATATTATAACCTAGATAAGGAAAAATCATTGACACAACTCGCAACTCAGTAGAAAAGAAAATAGATGGAGGTGAAAGGCAACCGTAAATACGTATTTCTGACTAGTTGTCAGAATCAGTAGTGCAGCCAAGTTAGAAAAGGAATAATTTAACTTGCGACCAATTATGACAGTACTGTTAGAAGTCTTGCATTTCAGCCTGATAACACTGCAACCCAGCTACCGACGAAGCCACAGATACCTGAGGAAAGGATCACTCAGATGCAGTGTCACCAATTGTGGCAATAATGAGTGGTTAAAAGGCCCTATAGGTTTAGAGCTACAACTAATACAGCTACGGAGTATTGAGCTACCTGAGGAAAGGAAAGGACCTTAAGAATTAAAAAAGTATAAGCAATACGCCCAATTATGATAGTACTGTCAGAAGTTTCTGCATTTTAGACTGGTGACTCTCATGTAGCCACTGAGGAAGGCACAGCTACCTGAGAAAAGGATCACTCAGGAGCAGTGTTACCAATTGCGGCAATATTTTCAGAAGACTCAGCAGCAGCGTCACCAATTGGGGCAATCATGAATGGTTGGAAGACCCTATAGTTCTAGAGCTACAACTAACAGCCACGGAGAATTTCGCTACCTGAGAAAAGAAAAGCCAAAACGTTTTTAAAAACAAAAGAGGATAGTAATTATTGCAAGGCTAAAGACTATCCGTTCAGTCGTGATAGCCAGCGTAAACAAGTAGGCGTGGTCTATTGTTTCAGGACTGGACTTGTTTTCGGTGATGTTCTGTCTACGTTAGTGTCTGATTTAAAAAAAATATCAAAATGCACTTTACCTAAAAATAAATTCGATAACGCAATTTATCTTGTATTTCTGTTACTATGAATAAGTTTGAATATCATTTTTAATACGTTTGTAATTCTTTAATACTTCCCAATTTTGTATTGTTTAAAAACGGCTTTCAAAAAGATAGGGAAAATGATTATTTTTGAAATTCTTAGTATGCTATACTATAGAAATAATCTAAACAAGATGTTCCGGCCAGTCTTAGCGAATTTGAATAACATTAAAGTAATACCTACCTTAAAAGGTTTGCAGGTATAATAATAAACTATAATCTTTTAACAACAGGGCAATATCTTAACCATAATAAAAGTATTTTAATTTGAATATTTCTTATGTAGCATTCTGTGAATTTTTATAGATAATAATTTTATGGTATTTCCTAAAACTTAAGATCGTTGGTGGTCAATGTCTTCATTTAACAATGAACATCGCGCATCCCTATTCAGTATCAGTCGAGTAGTTTCGCGTTAACGTTTATTTCTGTATCTCGATCTAAAAATGAACTATTTGTGTTTATAATAATTATTTGTTTGCTAATTTAAAGTTTATGTGGTAGTTTTTTAGTTTTATTAAGACTTTTCAAAGTTGTGCGTTCTAATTTTTAATTTAAAATAGTAGTTTTTTAGTTTTATTAAGTCCAAGTTTGTGCGTTCTAATTTTTAAGTTAAAATGTCCAGTTCTACCGATTCTGCGGAGGAAGTTACACCAAAAAAGCGATCAAAAATGCGTCCTTTTAGTAGTACTGAAAAAAGTGTTATTTATAATGTTTATACATCGACAATAGAATCGCATCCAGAAGCTTTGGTATCGGAAATAGTGAAACAGACAGCTATTTCTTGTGGCGTAGGTGAAGCTTCTGTGTACAGAATTCTTAAAGAGCAGAAGAATACCGGAACATTTTCTTCCCCGAAAAAGACTAAGCCCAGGAAAACTATATTGGACAAAATTGATGATGCCGATAAATCGGCCATACGACGAATTGTGCATCAATTTTTTTTTAAAAACGAAATACCTACTATACACAAAGTTCTTTCAGTTGTTAATGAGGACGAAAGCTTGCCGAATTTTAAAAGCACTACATTTTATAAACTCCTCAAATCACTTGATTTTAAATACGTACGGAGGGGCAGAAATAGTGCTTTGTTAGATCGAGACGACATCATCTTGTGGAGACGAAATTTCTTAAAATCCATAAAAAAATTTCGGGAACAAAATAGAAAAATTTACTATTTAGACGAAACATGGGTAAATTCAGGACACACAAAATCCCATGTTTGGGTTGACGAAACGGTGAAATCTTCCATGCAGGCATTTTTGTCTGGTTTTTCAACAGGTCTTAAAAATCCATCGGGCAAGGGAAAAAGACTTATTATTACCCACATAGGGAGTGAAACAGGATTTGTAGAAGATTGTTTATGGATGTTTGACTCAAAAAAGAGCGGCGATTATCATGAAGAGATGAACGCTGAGAGCTTCGAAAGGTGGTTTGCAAGTACATTGCCTCGGTTAGAAGATAATTGTGTGATAGTTCTTGATAATGCCTCTTATCATTCCCGGAAAATTGAAAAGATACCCACAACATCATGGAATAAACAAAAAATAAAACAATGGCTACAGTCAAAAGACATTTATTTCGATGATGATATGTTAAAAGTGGAACTTTTACAATTAGTGGCCCCCCTTAAGGCAAAGTTCAATAAATGTGTCGTAGACGAAATGGCAAGAGAACAAAATAAAACCGTGTTACGTTTACCACCATACCATTGTGAGCTCAATCCAATTGAGCTCATATGGGCTGACGCTAAAAATTTTGTTGCTGCTAATAACAAAACTTTCAAGTTCGCAGATGTAAAAAACCTTTTTGATGAAGCTGTTAACAACATCACCCCAGAAAAATGGAAAAATTGTGTGGATCACGTTAAGAATATAGTGGAAAAAAAGTTCTGGGAGCTGGATAATATTATGGAGGTTATAGTGGAACCAGTAATTATAGAAGTTGGTCCTAATAGTGAGAGTGACATATGCAGTTATTCCTCATCGGAGTAAAAATACTGATTGTATTTTTACAACAACTTATCAGCATCAACACTGACATAAAAATTTGCGAATAAACTCAGAGTTACACAACGAGCCATGGAACGTGCAATGCCTTCGAGACCACATAACAAACCAACAAATCAGGTAAAGATCAGGAGTTCACGACGTCATTGAAAGAACTACTAAGCTTACGTATCATGGAATGACGAATCATGGAATGGAGGCCCAGAAACTATAATAAAAGAATCCCAGGACGACCACCCAGGACATCCCAGAATTATATAAAAGAATCCCAGGACAACCACCGACTAGATGGACAAGTAGCCCAGTGAAGTGAACACTGGAAGGAATTGAGGGGTACCTATGTCCAGCAGTGGACGCAATTGGCTGATTGATGATCAACATCAAGGAACTAACCACATAAAGTAAGTACTGATATAAATTTAGGCAGCCATTTTGATTTATTCTTCTGAAATTGAAATATTTGAGATCACTTAGTAGTATTGGCTGAATTTTTGGTTTAGCTTTGATAAATATCTATATAACTTTAGAAACTTGCTTAGGAATAATTAATATTTTTAAATGCCAAACCACATTTTATTTATTTCACACACTCTTACAAATTTTGTTAACTTTAAAATGGATAATATAGACGCTCTTTATACTTTATATTAATGTTTATTATTATTTTACCATATTTTTCTGACAACCTGAATGACCTCTTTTTTTTCACTTATTTTCTTTTATATTGTAAGGGTTCTGTCACATAAATGTCGCTCATTAAATATTTTTCATTTACAAACAAATCCCTATTTCTAATATCATTTAATTTTCTTTGAATATATTAATAAATACCTTGTTTATTATTATTTTATTAATGAATATTTAAATTAATCTTTCATTTCTAATCTGAAAGTGTAAAACTCAATCACAATCAAAAATCTATAATTTTCATACAATTAAAAGGTTTAATCAACTAAATGTCACATTATGTGACATTTTTAAAATAACAATAAATTCAACATTATAATTAAAACTTTAAACATTTCAAAACTGCCAAAAACCCATCCTAAAAAATTCTTGCCTTTCCTAGTATATTACTTAAGCTAAAAATTTGACGTAGTTTCAAGTGTTATGTAAAAAACATATTAATCGTGTCAGAGTACACCCCTGAAGAGGGTGGAGCGGTCAGAACCTTCAACCAGTTAAAATATTCGTATCCCTGTACAAGGCCTATTTATTTGTTTTGGTGCACTATCTCGACTCGGTGAAGATACTTTAGTATAACATAGGTAAAGAAAAAAGTATTAGCAAAAATCGCAAATAAAAAGTAACTACATTGACGTAGTCGCTATATAGAAAATTCATTGTCAGACTAAGTAGCAAGTTCAAAAACGGTGTAAAATACCAGGATTAGAATTGTCAGGCAACCTATCACCGATTTCACAGAGTAGCAACATATTTTATACAAAGCTTAGAAAACGCCTACTGCACATCTGTCGCCACTGACTAAAAAATTTGGAACATCACGGGAATGGCCGAACCCTTGGCTAAACCTCTGGCGTATTTGTTAAATATGTCCATTGAATATTTTTCATATATTTTAAAAGTGACAAACATTTCTCCAATACATAAAAAAGATAAAAAAAATGGCATTCAAAACTACAGGCCTATCAGCCTGTTAAATAATATTGCTAAGATTTTTAAAAGTATTCTTTATGATGATATATGAGCATATTAAGAGTAAAATCCGCAACTTCCAGCATGGTTTTGTAAGAGACAAATCAACACTAACCAATCTCTGTGTTCGCTCTGAACATATTGCTAAGGCTATTGAGGCAGGGGAATAGTTGGACGTTCTGGATACTGACTACAAAAAAGAATTTAATAAGGTAAATCACTGTATTCTTTTAAATAAACTAGTACAGTTTGATTTCTAACGAAAAGCTTTTAATTTATTAAGATCTTATTTGTCATATAGAAAGAATATAGGAAAAGTAGGAATTGCTTTTCTCACCAACATGAGACATCCTCAGGAGTCCCACAGGGGAGCAAACTAGGACCATTGCTCTTTATTTTATTTATTTACTTACGGCTTACGAGTTAACGACTTACCAGACTGTATTTAATCTTGTAATAGCTTAATGTATGCCGATGATTTGAAACTTTTTAATTTAAAACAATCTCTAATACGAAAGATGCAGTCAAATTGCAAGATGATCTAAGATCAGTTATTCAATGGTTTAACGATTCAAAAATGACTCTTAATGTTAAAAAATGTGCAGTGGTTTCATATACGCGAAAACTCAATAGTGTTATTAAAGATTATTATATTAATGATGATCGAGTTGAGAGAGTGAGTATTATGAAGGATCTTGTGAGTTAAATTCCAAATCAACATGAAGTTCAATATACACTTTTATGAAATAACTAACAGAGCTTATCGTGCTTTGGGTTTTGTCATTAGAAATAGCAAAAATTTCAGAATAAGCACAATTATAAAACTCTATAATGCCCTGGTGAGACCACATATGGAATATGCTTCAATCATCTGGTCTCCTACTGCATTTTCAAACTCAGAAATGATTGAAAAAGTGCAAAAACGATTTTTAAGATTTCTATACGTAAGGAAAAATAAGAAATATCCATATGTGGTCTCATACAGGATAATGTTAGACTCATTTCAGTTGCAGTCACTTGCCACTAGAAGAAACAGTCAGGCCATTATGTTCATATACTTGATTGTTAACAGTATTAAGTACACAAACTGTGGTTTAATTGAGTTTATTTACTTTAGAGTACCCAAAAGTAGGTTAAGGATAACTAACTTAGATCTATTCTTTACAAATTACCTTAGAAACATATCATCAATAAACAATATATTACAAATTTGTAAAAAAGTATTTAATAGACTGACTCATGTGGATATATTTAATATAAAAACTGTAGACTTAAGATATTGTTTGCTCATCAGCGCTAGGTTTAAGGAGTTTATTGTATTTGTTTCTTATTGTATTTTTTTTTGTTTTTGTCTTAAACACTTTACATGTAATTACTATTAGTCTATAGTGTTTGTAAGGTATCTAAATAAATAAATAAATAAATCACGGATGCTTATATTTACAAAGCAATAATCACACTGTGATCAGCCTCATCTGCGCACACCATGCACCTGCAATATAAGTAGGATACCAGCTACCATAAAGATACAGAGACTTGCGGCGCAAACGGGAAGACACTAATTAAATGGGTAGAATTCTAAGAGAATGGCTAAATCTTCTCACGTGTTTTTGATGTCAAGCATCGTTTTAAATTTGAATTAGCCGCCTAGAAACAATAATCCAATCCTGATTTTGAAACACTGGCTGGCAAGATCAATCTCGTGGATACTATACACAAAATCCAGTTAACCAGCAGCCGACAGCTTTTATACCATCACCGTCGCCCACCTCTCAAACATCTTATCAAGCGAACCAGCAGCTGACAAATTTCATACAATCTTCATCGCCAACCACTCAATCATCTTATCATTCTCAACGGATTCCACCTTCACCAACAACATCCACTGTAAAATCACAGAACTCACATTACTTGGATATAGATTTTGAAGGACTTAAGTCATTTATTAATGTACGTACTTTCGACGGGGAAAGGCTTATAACTTTTTCAATAGAAAGTACCACTGCTTAGTACAATTTATTTTGTTAATTTAAAACAATGTAAACAAAGCAATGTAAAGAATTAGTTGTAGAATTAAACAAAAAATTTTACCTTAAACATATGGACAGTCTTTGTTGTGGACAAATGCAGAAATCTCTGAATCGTGTGATTTGTACTAATATGTCCATTGCAATTCGTCCAAAGAGATCATTAAGAGCAGAAATAGACCTTCGGAAGTAGTTATAAAACTTTGTTTCATCATTTCGTAATTTACCCATTAATGTTTCAAATGTTCCTGCTAAAAATCTTTCTCGTAGAATAAGATTCACCCAATGTTTTCTTTTACGTCGTCTTCTTATTCTTTGTATTAAATACCACCACAGCAGTGGAATATCGTAGTCGTCCATCGTATACCGTGTACGAAGATTGAACTACTGATCGGAGCTGACTGGTGCATGCTGACGTCTTCCGTCTAAACAGATGGTCCGTCATAATGGGAACGGGTCCTAACGTGTCAACCCTAACTATCGCCTCCATTATAGCAATAAATTGTATAATATACGTCTGAATTGTCAAAAGGAATATACCAGATATTATGGTTAAGTCCCAATAAAGGTAGTAAATTATATTGTAATGCAACAACAAGATAGTTTGAAAACAATATTAATTTGAAATTTTGTTATTGGAGTGCAATAGGGAATAAGGACCGTTAATCTTTTACCATTATTCTCTAAGGAAATGTTAATATATGACATTATACTGCAAAAACTACAAGTATAATATTCACATTATATATTAGTCGCAGATAAAATCTTAAAATATGTGTAAACAAGCTATTAATACCAGCCGCTTGTTACTAAAAAATGATTAAAGTTAATTGTTCTTTTCCTTCATTACCCCTTTCTTTTGGTGAGACTGTAACAATGCTAATTTTTTATTAATTAACGATGATTTAAGTACCTTAAAATTAATTTCGTTTTTATATAAAATTAAGAATTTCAGGTACGGGAAATTTAATTACCAACAAATATTTAAAAACCAATTATTAATTTTCGAAGTATAAAGGAGGTAAAAAATTCACAACAAAAACTTCCATATATTTATTGTTTCTGCTTTATTCTTTCGTTGAGTAAAAGATAAGAAATATTTGTATTGGTGTAGGATTTCAAACGATCGTAAATATATTTAAGGGGGTCCAAACTTCCATCTTTTAATATGAAATTGTACAACTTACCACATTTTAACAATTGGTTAGAGCTAAACGGGGCTCTAAGGATACTTGAATTCCTTTTAGGCGAGGAAACTGTTATATTCATCTGATTATTAAATATCGTCATTGGTAGTAGTTTGATCTAGTGACCAATAGGAAATATCTAGATCAGAAGATGGTAGAGGTAAGTATATATTATGGACTGAACATTTTTATATTTTAAGTAAATATTATCACCAACGACAAGAGAACAGGAGGTAACTAAAGATCGTAACGAGAAGAATACTGAAGTCATGAAAATAAAATGTAATAACAAAATAATAGATTTTTAAAATCAAAATTTTGTAACGGTAAACTAAAATCCAAGAAAAAGTATCAAAAATAAACTAAACTAGCGTTAGAAAATTTAAAATCAATAGTAAATTCGATAGAACTGAAATACTACAATATCATAAACCTACAGCCTCCTAAATTATACTCTTTTATTAAACTACATAAACCTGATCACCCAATAAGATCTTTAGTTTCTTTTTATACAGCTCCGTCATATGAACTTTCAAAAAATCTGTTAAAGATTATTTTGGAACACACAAAATTTTCACCTAAATTAACCGTAAATAATACAATAGTATTCCTGTAGAAGGAATACTAGGAAAATCTGTTTCCTAGTATTCCTTCTACAGGAACTTTTGTTCTAGTAAAAAACTTTTAGACCAGAATATTACAAATCCAATCATAACATCTCAAATTTTACATCTTGTTGAAATTCGCATAAACCAGGACTACATTGAATTTAATAATCAAATATATACAAATAATAGTGCAGGACTTATAATGGGTAATCCTCTAAAGTCTAAGCCCATTGCTATAAGATAAATTTGTAGATGATTTAGAGACAAAGATTTTAAAACATCCTGTATTTAAACAGTTTTATTGGTGGAGATACGTAGATAATGTTTAAAAGGAACTAACAGGCAATTTGACCAACTTTTATCGTATATTTATTTACTCCATAGTCATATTGAATTTACAATAGAAACAGAACAAAACCAATCTATAAATTTTTTAGATTTAAAAATTATCACACATAAAAAAAAAACAAACTCATGTTTGTTTTTAAGTGTGACAGTTCTCCGTATTTCCGGAGACCATACCTACCCATACTGACACGACTATACACAATTCATCATCCCATCCTACATAGTATAAATTGGCAGCCTACCATAGCATGTTAAATAGATTAATAAAAATTCCGATGTCAAAATACAACTTTGAGATATAATTAAATATCATTAAGCCAATAGCAGTAAACAATGGGTACAACGAATAAACAATTTTAACAAAATTTTAAATCAAAAACTATATAAAAAAGCCCTGAAATAAGTATTTCCACCACCAGAGAAAAAATGAGTAACTTTTGCTCGATTACATATAAAGGCAAGATATCAACAAAAATAGCCACACACACACACATACACACACACACAAAAAGAAAGGAATAACACCAGCTTTAAAAAAAAAAACAACTACTAGGTAAATATAATAAAAACAAAAAGAGCCGAAACAAAAAGCACTCACACAGCACTGTATACAAACTAAAATGTGGCGGCTATACAAAAATTTACATCGGTCAAACTGGTAGAACTTTTAACAAACGAATAGCAAAACATGAAATGGCTTTCAATAATAGAAAAACAGATTTTACATACGCACTTCATCTTCTTTTCATAATCATTCTTTTAATGACAAATTTCGAATTTTTCACATCCAAATCTATATTAATTAACAAATTAAAAAATATAGACATAATTTGAAATAACCAAGTTGAGACAAGCAGTTTTTTCCTCCTTAACCTATTCGGTTAACGAATATAAAGTTTAAACATATACCAAAAATAGATCACTTGAGAAATTCACTCTGCCGAAACAGCTGTAGGGATAAGATATTATAATAAATTTTGTCAAAGTTTTCAGTGTTTTATTGTTATAAAAAAATATTGATTAGATAGCTACTTAATTTCCTACAGTGGTGTTGCAAAAGAAACCAGAGCCAAATAAAAGAGTCACTCTATTAGTATACCAGAAACTTGCAAACCTGCTTGGTTTGCAAGTACGGATCTATATACATTTACAGTCTAAATATCTCCCAGAAAGAATAAGTTGCATGTAGATTAAAGTAGACGTCAAGGCTAAAGAAGATAGCAATTAATGCATCTGAGAATAACAGAGATACTAATACAAGAGAAAGCTTCTAAAAAGTCCCCAGAGCCCAGCAAATGAAATTCCACAGAATGAATATATGTTTTTTATGGGTTTAATTAGTGTTAGTGATGACATAGTACCAGGGATAAAACAACTATATAACGAGGATGTCAGACATGACAAACGGTGATCTGATGGACTTCTGTAGATCTTGAGAAAAAAATAGTACGTTTTTACCAGCTTATTTACGTAAAGCCGTTGACTAGTACGCTCCCTCCTTGTCAGCTCCTATCCTACCTTCTACTAGGATTGGTTACTTACTTTCTAGTAGGGTTACTCAGGTTACCAGGCTTCACCCGTGTGACTAAGAATATACTTCATGAAGTTGGGGATATAAATGGGGTGGGAGAGGCTAGAGGTACTATCTGGAAGCAACACCTTATGATGCGCAGCACTCTCCATTTAAACCCACTTAAAATATTAAATATTTAAATTGCAATATTAAATTTTTAAATATGTTGTAATACGAGATTTATATTAGATATCTACTCGAAACAAGGACATTAGAATCCTACGGTAGATACCTGTCAACAAACTTGACCAGTTGGCTGATAGATAATTGCCACTTTCTCATCTACTCAGCTGGCTTTTTATCTACCGTAGGACTTTAATATCCTTGTATCGAATAGGGATCTGTATGTTTCCTTAAAACTGTTTTAGCAGTTGAAGCACACTGCGATTTGAAATGGGCGTATCACTTACTTTTTTACAGTGCTTACGCCAGACCTTCTTTACTCAGTGGCGCCGGCCGACGAGTAGTTTAATGACAACAAATGCATTATTCTCTACTCAAATTAGTTTTAACACGAACTTACTGACCGTACGTTCATGAGATTTGAAGTCACGAAGGTGATAACGGTGAAACTAATCGCCAATGATGAGTACCACGTTTCACTATGAGATTTTAGTATTTTTTAGCAATTTTCTTTAAAGTTGGTACACGCTTTTCTCGATTATTACTGGACACAGAAAGGTGAAAAAAATCAACTATTACAAGAAAAAACTCTTTTAAGTGATGGACGTAAAAAGTTTGGTTATAATAGAACAGTATAATCAAATTTTTGATCAGAAGTTTCAAAAAAATAAAAAAAAAAAGGAAAACCGTAATTTTAAAGGCAACATAATTTCGAATAACGTGTCCAAATTTCGAGACATGTTGTCGGTAAATAACAGAGAAAACACTGTCCCTAGGTTTTGGTGCACCGATAAAATAGCCTTAAAGTTGAAGCAACTAACATCGACCTCGTTTCATTTTTAAAATTTAAAATTTTAACATGTCATTTAAGGATTATTAAATCTTACTTAAGGTTAATTTCAATTACTAATGCTATAAGTATTTACCACATTTTTTCACTTTAATCGTCAATTTTTTACCCCTTTCTTTTAATTATTTTAAAGTGAAAATATTTACTTATAGGTGATCACTAATGATAGTCTGATAAGACACAAAACGAAACGAAACGTATTGTTCATCAGAAGTTTTTACTTCATTGTAAGTTTAACACCAAAAGAGAATCTTTTATAATAATAAAAAAACATGTATACTACATAGGCGAGTCTTCAACAGCTGGCGCCGTTTCTCACATCCTAATTTATCTTCAGTTTTTAAATCTCTGGCGATCGTTGCATCTTCGACATCTTCTCTCCATGACCGTCTTGATCTACCTCGTTTTCTTCTAGTGGGCGAAGTCCCTTTTTCTATCTTTTTTGGCCATCTATTTTTCATCGTCATCAAAAGTCCATTTCCATTGCCAAAATTTTTAATTTGTTTTTTTGATTGATTTCTCAAAGTTCGGCGCGGTACAACCCAATACTTTTTATTATTGTTTTACATAAATTCTTTTTTATTTTTTTATTTTATTATTTCACAATAGTCCGTGTAGCTGTTTAGTGGCTGCTCTTGCTTGGCCAATTCTAGAATGTATTTCTACGTTATTCCCTGCTTTTGAGCTTATTTGTGTACAATTTCCCGTCTTTGACTGAAATGCCCATATTGCAGCTTTCTTCTCCACACTGAGAGCCCCTCATTCAGATATATTTTGAAGAGTGTAGGTGCTATGCAGCAGCTTTGCTTTAGACCCTTACTGATAGGAATTTCTCTAGTTAATTTATTTCCAGTTTTAAGGTTTACCGTCATATTGTTGTAAAGCTGTTAAAGCTGTACTGTTTTTATATTTTTTTATTTATTACTTGTTTTTTCTCGTTTGTTGTAAAAAACTTTGTATTTTTTTTTACTTAGTGAATTTAAGTATGTCATGTATAAAATAATTAGTTTTGTGTCTACAGATTCAATATTTGTAAAATTTCTTGAAAAAAAAAACGTTCTAGATAACAAAATATTAACTTAATTTTACTCAAGAAGTTGTAAATGTTATACATACACATAATTCATGCACTTCTGAATTGAGTTGTTTAGCAAAATGTAAACTTTAAACACCACTCTTTGACGATAAATCAATAAAATGTCTTCAATTGAAACTTAGTTAATGGTGAACGAATTTCTAGTTCGGCAAGTTAGCTATTTTATTCTGATCAGTTAAATTCTATAAGTCTTCTAGTTCTAATCATTTAAAATCATATTATAATTGGAAACCTTATTAGCTTTGTATGCTCGTTACTATTCTCTCTGTGATTACACAAAACACTCAAACCTTTTAACCCTTTCTGAATACACCACAAATTAAGCTTAATTGGAAAAATTAAAATTTACTGTTTTATTCCACTCGCACTCCAAGTTCATGCTTTAGATAAGCTTTTTGCTTTTGTAGACATGTCCTTAAAGCAAGACGTGATGGTCTTTAAAGGTATAGTAGGTAATTTAACGTCATTTCTGTGAAAATTAAGTTTTTAAGAACAAAATGAGTCGATTATACCGGGTTTGAAGTATCCTGCACTTTGAAGTTTCCCCACTTCTGTAGCTAATTTGTACTTCGAAAATATTGACACCTTGCTGTGACTTCTGGTAATACTGGAGGTCGCCATAAAAATTTTTATTAGTAATTCTTAGAGAGTATATTAATTTATTTTAATATAATCTGTAAAATTCAACACATATTTTATTGTAATAAAGCTACGCGATTTTTTACTTCGGGATCAGAAGTTTAATTAAGAAATAGACGTCCGAGTGATTGCCGGTATAAGCAATCCCCCACTTACCTACCAACGGCTTCGGGCGGATTAGTTGGTAATTGGTAGGGCACTTTTTTGTACTAGGTAGGTCAACGACGTAAGGATGTAGAAAGCAAGGAAAACCTACTACATTAAAGATCCATATGGATATCGCTTGTACATCTATCACGGCTACAGCTTTGAAAGTGAAGACCACTGATCATATATCGGAGTGCAAGATCCGGCAGGGGAGGAATAATAACACAGAACCACGGGGCCTCCTAGGTCGTTAGCAAGCGAAACCCCCAAGTAAAAGGAAAGGATGCGCCTAGAAAAATTAAGCAGTTTATTAAAATATGCACCTGGAACGTCAAGACCATGTACGAAGCAGGTAAAATTTATAATACCATCCATGAATTGGAAAGACTGACTATCGATATAATGGACATCAGTGAAATGCGATGGCCTAATGCCGGAAAATGTCAAATAAACGAGCACCAAGTATGTCACTCTGGAAATACAGGTCAACATAAGCATGGAGTCGAAATAACTTTAAATAAATAAATAAACAAATACGTTACGAATTTTGTTCCAATATCTGAGAGAATCATGCTAATCCAATTTGATGTATTCCCAGCAAAAATAACATAATCCAAATATAAGCACCCACAGCAGACAAATCAGAGAAAGTAATAGAGGCTTTTTATTAAGATTTAAGAAAAGTCCTAAGTAAGTTAAAAACCAATGAAGTAACGATAGTTATAGGTGACTTTAATGCCAAAATCGGTAAGGGTCGTTATGGTGAAGTAGTGGGTTCATGGGGTCTGGTGAGCGAAATGAAAGAGGAGAACGCCTTATCACATTTGCTACGGAAGAAGAACTGGTAATCACCAATACACTTTTCAAATTACCATACAGAAGGTTATACACATGGCGCATACCCGGTGACACACCAGAAAATCTCATAAGAAACCAGATTGACTATATTTTAATAAATAAAAGATTCAAAAACTCAATTACATGGGTGCATGGAAAAATAGGTCCAGGACGGAAAAGAATATTCTGGCTGCATAACCTGCATAAAATGGTTTAACTTGACCACTACCCGACTTTTCAGGGCAGCAGTCAACAAAGTTAGAATAGCCATGTTAGTGTCCAACATCCGTAACGCACCATAAGGAAAAAGGCAAATTATTCTATATTCGATGATAGATGATATCAATATTGTTGGGAGAATGGAAAACACTGTAAGAAAGGCGCATGTAGCATTAAAAAAGTCAGCTACAAAATTGGGTTTAATAATAGGCATCAACAAAACAAAGTATTTGAAAATTAGCATGCAACCACAAATCCTATGACCACTTGTTTTAGAAAACGACGTCATCAAAGCAGTGAACGAATTTGTATACATGGGAGCGCTCCTTAACACTGAAAATAATACTACCGCAGAGATAAACCACAGAATTTGCACGGTCAACAGATGCTATTTTGGGCTCAATCTCCTCCTTAAATCCACAATTATATCGAGAAATGCAAAAATGAAACTCTACTAAACAAATGGCCCATAGTACGACCCATAATACGCCCAGTCCTAACATACGGTTCAGAGCCTAGACCTAACCTAATTTCTAGAACCTAACAAAAATAATCAAAACATGTTGGATATTTCGAAAAAAAAGTACTAAGGCGAATCTATGGAACAGTGAATGACAATGGAGTGTCAAGAAGACAATACAAACTTTATAGAATATACCAGGAACCTGATATGGTAAAACATATTAAGGTAAGGCTTCTGAGGTGGATAGGGCATGTAATGCAGATCGAACAAAATAACCCTGCTAGAGAAACGCTTCTGGATAGAACCTTTGTTCAGAGAAGGTGAGAAAGACCCAGAACAATTTTCCTTGATAACATCGACAAAGACATGGGAAATGTACGAATACGTGCTTGGCGGGGAAAGGCAATAGATAGGGACGACTGGAGATAATTCTTGAGGGGGCTAGGACCCACGCAGGATTTTAAAGCCAGAATGACGATGATGGATGTTTTTAAGTCAATGTCGTCAATGTCGTTTCTAAGTAGATCTGAAAACAAAAGAGTTTGAGGATTTTAAATGTAAAACCTAAAGAGAATAACTTACATCATAATATTAACCCAGGGTAACCTTAATTGATATGTAATAATTAAAGTTAATTAAAAAAGTTTTTCAAAATAATTTAGACTTTAGTATTGTGTTGACTTTTTGAGAAAGGATGCTTTATAATTCGGGATTAGGCACATTTTTACCAATACATGCTAAATTTTTTTATCACTTACCTGTATTTTTAAGGCTATGTCTAAAGAGTGAGACATTATATAGCAACCAATCGACTATAGATATAGTCGAATATCAACAGAGGAAGGTTCAAAACCAGGGTTCCGAAGATATTCCAGAGATCTCCTTGAGCGAAATTTACAAGGCCCTAAAAAAGATGAAGAATAACAAAGCTCCGGGGGAGGACGGTGTCGTCACGGAAGCGATAAAGATGGGAGGCTCAGTACTGATAGCCAAAATTCAAAAGCTCTTTAATCTATGCCTATGGAATCAAAATATCCCAACAAAGTAGAATAATTCAATAACTGTACTCTTACACAAAAAGGGAGATATAGCAGACCTGGAAAGATACAGACCAATCAGTCTCCTTAATCATCTTTATAAATTATACACCCGAATAATAACGAATAGATTAGAGACAAAGCTGGATTTTTACCAACCTCGGAACAAGCTGGTTTCCGCCCTAATTACGGCACAAACGATCACCTGCAGTGCCTAAAAACCCTAATAGAAAAAACTAACGAATATAACCGTCCCTTGGCATTGATATTTGTAGACTTGAAAAAGGCGTTTGATACAGTGGAACTACCGTCCATCTTAAGAGCACTACAAGATTGCAGGATCGACCATAGATATTGTAATATAATTAAAAATATATATGAAAATGCCACAACAACCATAAGTCTATATTCTGCAACTAATAAAATAAAGATAAAAAGGGGAGTCAGGCAAGGTGATATCATGTCACCAAAGCTGTTCATTACCGTTCTTGAGTATGCATTTAAAAACTAACATGGCAACATGCGGACGATATCGTGCTTCTGTCAGATAATCTGGGAGAAATCAAAGACATGCTCCAAGAACTGAATGACATACTACAAGAAACTGGGCTGGAGATAAATTTCGAGAAAACCAAAATGATGACCAATATGGTTCCCAGCGAAGAGATACAGATCAATAACAACAAGGTAGAATTAATCGATAAATAACTTGGGTCATGAAATTAGAATAACCAGAGACAACCAAACCTGCGAGCTAAATAGACGAATCATGTTGGGATGGGCGGCATATGGACGGATGAGAGACATTTTTAAAACAAATATCTCAATTCACCTGAAAAGGAAGGCATTTAACCAATGCATCTTACCAGTCTTGACCTACGGAGCAGAGACCTTAACTTTAACGAAAGCTACTGCCGAAAAACTGAGGGTAACACAAAGGCGAATGGAGAGATCAATGCTGAGTCTGACCTTGAAAGATCGCGTAAAAAATAAGGAGATACGCCGACGAACTGGCGTAGATGATATTATACTGCGAATCAATAAACAAAAGTGGAGGTGGGCTGGACATGTTGCTAGAATGGAAGACGGACGATGGACGAAGAGATTATTGGAGTGGAGACCAAGAGCCGACAAGCGAAGTCGAGGCAGACCACCCACCCGATGGACCGACGACCTAAGGAGAATAGAAACAAACTGGATTGCAGCAGCTAGAGAGAGAGAGAACTGGAGACGTTTGGAGGAGGAGTATATCCAACAATGGATGTGAAAATTCGGCTGGATGATGATGATGATGATGTCTAAAGAGATTATTAATTATTATCGCTTCAAATACGTATTTGAAACAAAATGAACCATGCCCTTCGCAAAAATTAATAAGTTTAGGATTAATTTAAAAAGGCCAAAATCTGATTTCAGTTGGCAGTTGCCAGTTAATATTTAAATATCAATATACGTTCAGACGTACATATTTGTTGTTCAGTTAGCATCTAGAGAAACTCACTATTTTGTGATAAGTCATTTACTGTTTGCTATTAATTAATTGCGATAGTAAGGTATCCTTTTTTGTCTGTTTATAGAGTTCGACCGTCAATTCACTTGCTGCCGTTTATATTCCTAGACAACCCCTTTCTGTCAGTAAATATATCGTATTCCAACATCTTAAGGACCATCTCTTTTTCTGCAGGCATATCATCACAGGTCAGCAAACGATTGTGAGTGGATGTGAATATTTAAAAAAAAAATAATGTTTTTTGCTATTAGAGACAGTAACTTTCATCATTTTTTGTTGATAGTTAATTTTTTGTTTTTTTATTGCGTATGTTATTAAATGTAACATAATTTTGTAACGTTAATTTAAGTAAAACGGAACAATGGCCAATGATATTCGTTCAGATTGTAGTCAAAGATTCATTTGATTTTAATTTTTGTGTGGGATTTTAAAGTTTTGATATAAGTAATTTCCGTAATGAGTTCCACCGCATAAAACGAGAGCTTACTGTATATCATTCCATATTAATGGTTATTTCGAATAATACTACTTAGTACCTACTACTTTTCTTGATTATCATTCATGTCCCAATTATTAAGAAAATATTATTATCTTCTTAGAACAATTGCACTCTATGACTATTTCTCCGTTTTGCCATCTTGTGAGGGTAAAACCAATTTTTCCTTCCAAAATTTTTCCAGAATATACTCAGCTAGACCATATTCAAATTTGGATTATAAGAAACTTTTCAACTTTCCGGAAAAATTTTTACTAAACTCTGTCTAAGGTATGACTTACTAAAACCAGATTTTCTATTTATTCCCAAGCCATTGTTATACAGATCCCGACGGCATAAAACTGCAGCTGCAAAGAGGAAGAAGAACTTACCTTTGAAATTTTTTTGATTAAAAATTTAATATTACATTTTCGCTTGAGATAAGTATCGCCAACAAAATTAAATTTTACAGAATTATTCTCGCGCTTACAACCTCAGTAAGATAATATCAAAGGCGTGTAATATTAAGATATTTTAATTATTTTCCATTTTCCATGTTTTAGTCCTCAGTCAATTTCTGTTTGAAATCTACTTTTAACAGTTTTTATAAAACTATTTTCTCAGATTTTTTTAAGTATATCTTTGAAAAGAAACTATAATTAGAAAATAAACGATTTTTTTAAATAAGCAAAATAGCAAACGAAATATAATAGTATCAATTTAAATGTATTGAACAGTTTTTCTGTAGTATTTTCTGTTAACCGTATGGTACATAAGACAAAATTCATTCAAAGGAAGCAACAGAGAATTATCCGCAAACCAACTCGTTCTAACCTCGAGTGTGCTAGGTTTCCCCGTTGGTATAATATATAAACTTTGACCCCTAACTTTGACACAATTTATATTCAAGTCGTAAAGGACCACATATCAAGCTTCAAAGCACTACGTCATCTTTTATAGGACTTATCTGTAACTTTAGTAACCCTCGATCTATTGACAGTAGATTCGATTGAGTGCTTCCACCAAGCTCTAAAGGTCTACGTCCTCCATTTTTACAGTTAGTAGTAACTTTGATTACCTTTGATCTAGATTTAATAGTTATTTCATAAAAAGAAACTGACCTACCAAGTTTCAAGATCCATTCAAAGTTATTGCATATACAAAAAAACAAAAGACAAACAGATATCGACATAATTTCGTCAACTAAGCTATGCTAACCTAACCTACTTTATTCAATACGTAACAATATCTTATCCGTGGTTCAGTATTGTTTGTCTGTTAAAATAAATGTCTTGACGGACTCCTAGACGAGAAGTGAGTGTTCTTCTATTTTCCTTCGACGTGTTCTTCTATTAATTATTCGTCTATTTCATTTTAGGGATATCGCTGTGCATTTGAGAGAAATAATCCGTACTAATGTTTATATACTTTCTTAAGAAATATATTTTAACCTTTCGAGACTGGCTGAAGGATAAAAGAAGAAACAATATATCTCAAGCAATACAGAAATGCTCACAAGATGGGATTTAAATATAAAAATTAAAAAGATAGGAAATACATTATAACAACATTCAAAACAACCAATACACTGACATCCATTCCTTTCAAAACCAAACCTAGCAACACACAAAAGAAATCAAAGAATGCATATATAAAATACAATGTTCATACCACAATTTCTATATTGGAGAAACCGTAAAACCACTAACTGACAGCATAAACGAGCATACGTCAAAAACAGAGACTTCCACAGATCCCAAACATTTGAACATGTCTGGGACAATGAGTGGAGAGATACAGTAATCTTCATGAAAGAAACAGGCACGAAAAATCAAAGAATCAGCTGCTGTCCTACTTAATAAAGAAAAATGTGTAGCCAACCCATTAGCATAATGTACCAGGCTCTACTTAACAATACTACAAGATGAAGTCAGCAACAAGAATTACCAATATTAGTCAGAGATACATAACCTATAATTATACTTAATAGATATACAACACGCAATACAGAAAAATATAAAACATAGACACATAATAAACAAACGCATAATACGTTAACAACTAATATGCCACATACACACACAAAATAATCTGAATTTGATATTATCCTGAGGGTAAAAACACCAACCTTAGAATCTTCAATTTAATTAATATTTTAATGGGAATAAGCCACAATTGAAGTTTAAAATAAGTTTATTGGTTAAGTTACCACAAGGTTGAGTAAGTAACTCAACTAGTAAGTTTTAAAAACATAACAGCTACTTTTGGTTATAATTATGCCTCACTATTTTTTTTAAATATTTTTTGAAAACAGTGGATTTTCACAGTGGAATCGAAACGGCTAACAGCAATTACTATTTTTTTTAGCTTTCTTTCTGTACTGTAATCTGTTATTAATACAACAATAAACAATATATTTGAAAGACAGAGAAAGTGACAATGTGGGGGCTACACCCAGTGGTGAGCAAGTTGTATTTATATTATAAACAAACTTCTATCTATATAGTGTATTTTTATGTATGAGAGAGTAATAAAACAATAAATTATGCATGCAAATCCCTAAACTGTTGATACGGGTGACTCAATGAAAAACAGATATTTGTCAACAAGTTTACAGAAGTATATAGGAAAACAATTTTAAATTGAGTATGACCACCAGGTATAAAGGTTGGAGCAGAATAGAATACAATAGTTGTGAGGGTTACTAATCCCTAAATAAGGTTGCCAGTGTCGGAGTGATGGAGGTTAACAGGTACTAATGAATTTGCAAGAAATGTAAGATGTTTATTTTATTGGTTATATATAACCAATAAAAGTTTAATAAGTACCTACCTATTTGCAAAATAAAGTTTAATTCTTTAGATAAAATAAAACGTTTTATTTTATCTGAAATGAGTGCATTCCACGAAGTAAGGGTTTCAATAATCAAACATTTAATTCTTTAATTCCAGGAATCTACGACAGTAATTGACTAGATAATTACCTTCTAAACTTATTTCAGAGAAAATGTGATAGTGGGTTTTTCCATTTTGTAGGAAGGTCCAAGTGGCGTATTCAAAATTCTTAACAGTTCACTAAAAGTAGGTACTTCAGTTGCAAGGTGCAGTTTATTGTGTATACTAGTGTTATGGAAAATTTGGAAGTGCCGTGTAAACGCCGAAAAATTGGTCCTTTAACAGTTAATGAAAAAACATTAATATTTAATTGTTTTAAATCATTTACAGACAAACGTTTATGTGAAAGTGTTGATGAGACCGTTGAGTTAGTTAGCAGTACACTTGGTGTTGGGAAATATACGATTTACAGAGTTATTAAAGAAGAGAAATGTGGTAGTTTCCAAATGCCACGTAATGCTCCAGGGAAACCAAAATTTCAAATAGAATATCATTTTAAAGAAGGACTTCGACGGAAAGTGCACGAATTCTTCTTTAGACAAGAATTTCCAACGTTGGATAAAGTTCTTGTCTCAGTTCGAGATGATAAGGATTACACAGAAATGAGTCGAAGTACGTTATGGAAACTTTTAAAAAAAATAGGCTTCCGCTGGAAAAAGAATCCCAGAAAGTCTATTTTATTAGAAAGAAGCGATATTGTCATATGGAGAAGACATTTTCTAAGAACCATAAAGAAAATGAGAAACCAAAAAAGAAAAATATTTTATCTTGATGAAACATGGATCAACGAGGGTCATACACCAAATAAATTTTGGCAGGATGAAACTGTTACAAGTCAAAGGCACGCTTTTGTAAATAACTTATCTACTGGTTTAAACCCACCATCAGGAAAGAAACGCAGGCTGATAATAGTACACATTGGCAGTTCAGACGGTTTTGTTGAAGGTGGTTTATTAACTTTTGAATCAACTCGTACCGGTGACTACCATGAAGACATGAACGCTGATGTCTTTCAAGAATGCTTCGAACAAATGATAGATCTTCTTCCTAAGAACTGTGTAATAGTAATGGATAATGCAAGTTATCACTCCAGACTTATAGAAGGACTGCCCACAACCAAGTGGTTAAAAAAAGACTTGCAGAATTGGCTGAGTTCAAAAAATATTACGTACCATCCCGGAACTATAAGAAAGGAACTTTATTCGTTTTGTGCCCTTCATAAAGAAAAATTTAAAAAATACGAAATTGATGAAATTGCCAAAAATCGTGGAATGACAGTACTTAGATCCCCACCATATCATTGTGAATTAAACCTGATTGAACTGGTATGGGCACAGATAAAGAGTGAAGTTTCAAGAAAAAATACCACTTTTAAAATTCATGATGTTAAACAGTTGTTTTTGGAGGTAGTAAATAATGTAAAACCTGAAAACTGGGAAAAGGCAGTAAATCACACTATTAAAGAAAAGGAAAAAATGTGGAAGCTGGACAATATTAATGATAAAATGATCGAGCCAGTTATTATAAATCTTGGTTCTGAAAATTCACCTTCTGAATCTGATTTGGATTTGTAACAAGTGGCTGTAAGTTTTATATTAATATTTTTATTCATCTATTTAACATACCTTAGACGGTTTTAAAAACTCTTTTTCTCTTTTGTAATTTTTAAAAATTAAAAAAAAATGTGAATTTTTTAAAACCATTTTTAATGTAGGCCAGTCAGTTTCATTTTTGGCTTACCTAATCCAATAAAAACAGTATTTGACTGAGACATACAATGATTTAGAAAACAGTTTCAGAACACAAAAAAAGTTTCAGCACCTCTTAATATTTTATATCTTTAAATATTGTATTTATGATCCAAATTTTGTTACTGTTACAAAACTGAAATATTCTAAAGTAAAAAATATTAAAGAATTCAAAGTATAATTGTAAAAAATGATATTAAAAATTATTCTAATTCTAATGCATATCTCTTTGCTAGCAACGTACCAAAGTATAAGAAGGACTTTGCATTCAATAAGAATAAATATTTTTAATTAAAAGATTTTTCATTGAAAAGATTTCAAGATTTTATTGAAATCTTTGTACTAAATTATACCATTTAGAATCAGACGATAAATAAATAAAGTAAGGAAAAAAGTAGAAAAGTTTTCAATAGGTGTCGACAGTGGTTGATAGCGATCTTTTTTATTTTTAAAGTCTTATATAAGAGCCAGTCGATCCAATTACTTAAGCCAACGTTTTCAATCATTTCTAAATAATGTAAAGTATTGAAAAATCGAGACGTAATCAATTTAGTCAATACAGAGAAAAATCTCATTTGCGTATTTATACCGTGAAAATTGAATTAATTCATATCAGTAGATTTTCCCCATGGTGCGTGCTGCTATTTGGATTATCGTGGGTTTTGTAAAGAGTCTGAAGTATATTAGTGTATCCTTTTATATTTTGATGGTATTCGTTTTTAAAGTTTAAATTAAACTTGAAATTTTTTTAATGTGTAGAAATAAAGGGTGTTTTTTCAGAGGTACCGTAAAATGGGAGTAGTTGACCGTTTTTCAACTTCGACTAAAGATATTTCCCAACTAACAAAATAAAATTTATCATATATTTTTGTATAATATGTGTATAAGTCTTAACCTTAATTTTAGTACTAAAAACATCGGATATTTTAAAAAACTCTGAAAAAAACTCTGAAACTGAAAAAAAAAGATGACTGCCTATGGTTTTACTTAATAAAAATGATTTTTAGTTAACTAGGGTGAAGATAAACACACTAAAATGATTATAAATTATAATAAACATTTTAATAAAAACTTGTTATTACAAAAAGAAAGTTACTTATTTAAAATTATATGCAGACCAGTCCAAAACAAAACACAGCTCGCCTCTTTTTCGGCAAATTTTTGGCGGAATAATACTTTTTAAAGTCGGTTCGCTATATTTACGCGGGTTTCGGATTAAAAATGTTATTGTAAGTACCCAGTTTTAATTACCTGCTCTTTGGGGAAATATCAACTGGTCAAATGAAATGAAAAATAATCCATAACTTTTTTTAATTAAATAATAATGGAAAATCTTTTATATAACTGACAGTATAATAAGGAGAATTACTTCATTAATGGAGTCTAATGTGGCTAATATAAACCTAATAATAATTTTATATTACACTTCACACAGAAAATATGGTCTATGTATATTTGTTCCATGGAGAGAATTTCTAATGAAAAACAAAAAAGTTTAACTTGCCAACAAAAATGAAAATCAGTCATTGTCATCAAAAATATCATAATCGTCATCATCATCACTGTCATCACCATTAATTGTTATTATGATTGGACTTATTTCGTTTATTTTATTTTCACGAGTCCACCAATCTTCTATTAGTTTCTCGCACTTGAATATAAAGTTGCACCACACTTCTGGAGTTACAATTGAAAGTGCCTTTCGCCAAGTTTCCAGAAACTGCGTCGTCGCTATAATCGTTAGGCCCAATATGGTTGTCATAATATTGTTTTGCTATTCCCCATATATATTCGATGGGATTAAACTGGTACTGATACGGTGGCAGACGTAAAACTTGATGACCTTAACTTTCAATAATCTGATCCATAACAAAGGTTTTTGGTTTTGCGTGGATATTTGCCAAGCGTTATAATTCTGATTTTAAAATATGTTGTGTAAATGGTTCCTTTGTCAACCATTCTTTAATTTTATTAACAGTCCAAGAATTCGTTGGACTTGTTGTTTAATACTTCAGAATGGTAAGGTGCATTGTCTAAAATAATTACGCTGGGCTCACTTAAACCTGGAAGAAGTTTTTCATGTAACCATTTTACAAACATTTCTGTATTCATATTATCGTGATAGTCACTTGATTTTGATTTAGATGAAAATATTAAATCAGCACCTTCTATAAAACCCGATTTCCCTCCTGCATGTAAAATTATGTGTCGCTTGCCTTCTCCATCAGTATGTTTGATAGACTTTACGTTATCATCTTGCCATATTCTCTTGGTTGCACCCCTAGAAAATATCCATGTTTCGTCTAAATATATAAAATTTGCCCTTTCTTTTTTTAATTAAGAATATTTTCTTAGAAAGTTAATTCTTTTGTGCACAACAGAACTTCTTTCACAAAGGGCTTTTTCTGTTATCCTCCTTCTGGAATTTGAAACCCAAATTATGTTTCACTTGCCATGGACTTGTTCTGCCAATTTCGTCAAATTTTTTATCTTTTAATTCCGAGAGAATTGTATTTAAGGTCACATGTTCCTTGTTGGCTCGCATTCGATAAATGGTATCACGCATTTCAAATTTTTTTCCATCTGAAATATCTTTCGTTTTCAATTTCTTCTTTCGGCCGTTCATTATTGCGATTTTGTAATACTCCTCTTAGTTTGGTTTCACTAATTCCTAGAGCATCACATATGCGTTGTTGAACAGACATTACCGATTTTAAAGGACCGCCATTTTCTTTTTCATCCGTAAAATACTTATGTACACTACAAATTAGACTATCTACATTTAACACACGTCTAGGCATTTTTAAATATTTCCACCAAACATACAATGTCAACACTGGCAAAGAATCAATTCAACTGCAATATTGTAACAAATTTATACCTACCCTAATGTTATTTTAATGTATTTTAAAATATGACCATTAATGCAGTTTTTACCTAATTTTCTGGGAAGTCGTTTACTGTAACTGGTTATCAATGAGTCATTAGCATAATTTTGTTAATCCGAAACCCGCGTAAATATAGCGAACCGACTATATGTTACTTAGAGGAACATTGTCTTCGTCAAGAATATCAAGCCATATAAATTTTACCAATTTTGCGAGTTTTAGGAACTTTTAGGAACATTAGTTTCATCATCTTTAATCGCTGAAATGTGTCCTACAAAATGTTTACTATTCTTCTTAGTGTGATATTCTATTACAACCCATGAATTTTCTTCCATGTCATTAATGTGACAGTATTCTGTTTCCTCAGCAATATTACTTTAAATGTTTGCAACTTCATGGTCTTCTTGGTTAAAATTTTCACTCACGCTCTCTATTCCGGAACTTGCTTCATCGCTTTCTTCAAAAACTTTTTTCTTCACAATTTGTGTCTTAATTGTAGAAGGCATATTTCGTCGTCAATTTATTTCTCTGAACGATCTACATACGCGACTGATCTTCCAATTATAACATTTAGTTTCTTTCTTTTTATTGTAGGCTTACGTTTTTGGGATTTCTCTGTTCTTTTAAATAATCTAATAGTACCTCCGATACATCAGCACTGTTTCGAAGAGTAATTTGCTTTTCACTAAAAATTTTTGCTTAAATTTTATCTTCAGACAAAAGACAAATACCAAACGCATGAAACCCGTTCGTAGCGTTAACTGAAGCCAACGGCGGCATTTTCTCAAAAAGTTTTTTTAATAATCTTGGAAACAAACTTTTCTCAACAAACCACGAGTTTGGATTAGCTTCCTTCCACTCATGCAGTAATTGTTTCCAATAATTCTTCATTGGTCCAAAGAAGCTAACGTCAAGAGGGCAAAGATGCGTTGCATTTGGTGGAAGACAATGTTATTATTTTTACAAATATGTATTGTATATATATAAATTGTCTCCTATTAAGACCTTCTTATTTTCAATTAAACGAGCATGAGGGAAAAAATATAGTCTTAAACCAATCGGTTAAACATATTATATCAAACCATCCAGGATTAGATCAATAATAACGCGTACCTTTACTGCAAAATTTCTTTTCACAACATGTGGTGCCCCTAGGACATCCTTGGCGCCAAGAATCCCACAAATGTTTAGCCTTATAAACTACATAAGACGGTAATATACAGATTGAACGAATTTAAAACGGATCATACAATTTAATATATGTCTGTTTGAACTGCATTTGAAATAGTGGACAAATATAAAACTTGGACAAAAATAAATCCATACCTGGGTTTAGACATTGTATAAAATATCGTCCAACTATCTGTCTCGCAACAATACTGTTTGCGTAACGATGTTGCCAATCGCCGTGTAATAATTCGATTTGCGGATATTTTTGAGAGTTATATCTTCTTCGTATCGGATATTTGCCTATATTTTTCATTGTATTTACCAATCTACTACAACAGACTAATAACAAAAATAAACTTAATGGTTTGTAGTTATTTTCTTTTTTTCTTGTAAATATTTTATGGATAACACCTTATTTGAGAAACATCTAAAGGAATGAGGTTGACAACACCGCTCAAAGAAGGGCCTGTCTAAAGAAGCGATAACTGGTTTGACAGCATAATAAAATCGTAGATTTATGTGTAGCTTTCAATTTTTATGATTTCAGAATCCAGCAGCCCGCTGAAGTATTGGATTTTTATAATATAATTATTTGACAACCTTTTGTTGGCCAACCACCTGCAGCAAAATTGAGCCGAAATACATAATATTTCGTATGTTCCGAATTTATTTCGTTCAATCTGTATATCCAGTTGCCGAAACACATAACATAATTGTCACAACACCTCTTTGATAAATTAGTTTCTTTTTCAACGGATTATCACTTAAGTGTTAAAGTGTTTTGCTTAATTCCTCAAAAAAAATTGTTAATGTTTTAGCATCGACGGCAGCAGGAGCTATTTTTATGTTGTCGTTTAAGCGTTTACTTAAAGTTTGTTTGTGTCTCTCTAGAAACCCCTTAGCCCAATCGTACCCAGGAAAATTATTTTTAAAAAGTGAGTTTTTACCAAAACGGTCTAGGTAAGCTTGTGCAGTTAAACGAAGATTCAATGTATTTAATGAGAATCCCCAATTCGCACAAGTATTCACTGCATACACAAAATCATCTTCAACTTTGGTAAAAACAGTTTGACCACCATGTTGTTTAATGAATCGCCCATATATTCTGTTCACTAACGTACCCTTTGGAATTTTGTAGTTTTTTGATGCTGCATTAGAACTTATTTTTCTATCTAAAACTTCTGTTAAACATTTTTCTAACGTTTTCGTGCTGTATTGTTTAAGAGTTTTTGCACGATCCTTACGCTTCGACATCCACGACATTTTACAAATTTATTGTCGATAAGTTCGTAATTATCTTTAAAAATATTTTGGTTTGTAATTCTCAGTTCGTAATTTGGCTCATCAGAGCAAGTAATTCAATTAAATATGGAACGTTGCTGCACCACGTTTACTCTTAATGATAATATGCACCCACATACACGTCGTACAGTGCGTACAGAGGAAGTTGTTGCTGCTGAAGAGCGTAGCTTACAGGAAGACTCGAATCAGTCTATCTGTCATCGTGCACAGCAGTTGGATAAGTGTCCATTAATAAGGCAAGATTTTGCAGAAAAATCTTGCTTTATGTGCTTACAAAATTCACCTCATTCAAAGAGGCAAAAGAATTAAGACTTACTCACAATCTATTTAATTCTACTACCAGCGACCGGTTTCGCATACTACAATTTGCTATGCATCTTCAGGTCTTACAGTACATGGTAAATTAACTGCTGAAATTACAAAAACCCGCATTAGGGTGCTTTTCTAGTAAAGAAATACAGCCATTATGCCAATATTATATGTCTGTGATTATTAATATAAATTAAATTTATTAAAGAAGACTAACTTAAAAACAGGTGGAACAAAATAATCTAATAATTTGAAATTAAATTAGTAAATAACCAATAAATACTACTTACATGCCGGTACAAGAGTTATTATTCAGTAATTTAGAAAACATAGTTCAAACTATCCTGGATTAGCTGGTGATGAGTGATCATCGGTTTTATTGTAACTGTTTGACAATTATTAGATACTAACAAATAAACTAGGACGCAGGTATTGTGTAATTGTTTGTTGAAAAGAATTTGATGTATTGTATTATTTAAAAGTAATTTACATTTATTCAATAGGTATATTTTGGAAATGTGTGTTAATTTATTAAATTATTTATTAAAAACAGAGAGCTTCTTTAAACTCTTTGAATTTTCTTTTATTACTCATTAGATTCTTCTTCTCTTCTTGGTATTATAGCTACAGCAGAAATTTTTTATTCTTCAAGAGCTGACTTAATATCTACCTGCATCTGTAAGGTTTCCATCATTTTTCTCATAGCCGATTTCAGCAAGTCCGTCTCATTACAGTCTATACACAAACCTCTTACGATCACGTTATTATTTTTCTTTCCTTTCTCTAAATACTCAAGTCGTACTCAAGTCTAGTTCTTAATTCTTAAAGTTCTCTCTTTGTAATAGCTTTATTTTCTTTCTTTATCTTTTAATTTTCTGCTCTTAATTCTTTTATTTTTTCTGCATAAACTTTTGCTCTCTTTTAATATCCTTTACATCAACGGCCAACTGTTTTAGTATCTTTAACATCTGATCTTTAATTTCGGCCCCACTTCCCTTTTTTGTCGTTCTATCTACCATTAAAATTATTATAAAGACCTCATTCTTACCCTCTTTATCTTCTTTATCCATTCTCTTTCCCTCATCCGTCGGTTTTTCGGACGACAGTTTTACTTTAATTTGTTTCGCTGTCCCCCTGTATATATATTTAATGAAATATACAAGGCAGGAAAAATACCAGTAGAGTGGCTCAAATCGGAGTCCGTACCATTGCCCAAAAAACCAGGAGCATAAGTTTGTAAAGATTATAGGACAATAAGCCTAATGAGCCATCTGCTGAAGTTGTTTTTTAAAGATCATCCACAAAAGAATTTACCGGAAATGCGAGGAATAAATTGCGCCCAATCAGTTTGGATTTGTGAACGCCGTTGGTACGAGGGAAGCTTTATTTAGCGTGCAGATCTTGTTTCAGAAATGTAGAGATGTCAGCTGTAATGTTTTTGCATGCCTGATTGACTACAAGAAGGCTTTCGATAGAGTCAGGCATGAACAAATGATGGAAGTGCTGAAGAGGACAGGGATTGATGGAAGAGAATTAAAAATTATAGCTAATCTGTATTGGAATCAATCAGCGGTACTCCGAATAGATGGAGAATATACAGAACAGGTCAAAATCTTAAGAGGAGTGAGACAGGGGTGCATAATTTCACCACTGATATTCAATCTGTACTCGGAGCACATTTTTGAAGAGGCCCTAAAAGATATTGATGAAGGCATCTTAATAAATGGAGTCAAGCTTAATAACCTGCGGTATGCAGATGATACAATAGTGTTTTCCAATACCATAGAAGGGCTGCAAAACTTAATGAACAAAATAACAGAAACAATAGAACCTATGGACTGGATATAAACACCAGCAAAACCAAGCTAATGATCATCAGCAAACAAAACATAACTGGAGCAAATCTGCATGTAAACCAAATGAGAATTGAACGTGTCTCACAATACAATTACTTGGAAACTATAATCAATGAATCGTGGGACAATACCCAAGAGATTAAATGTTGCATCGGAAAGGCCAAAAGTGCATTCTTGGCTATGAGCTCTGTGTTCAAAAGCCATGACCTCACTCTGATAACAAAAATAAGGCTCCTTAAATGTTACGTATACTCAGTGCTTCTGTATGGAGTAGAAACTTGGACATTGAAGGTGGAAACTCTATCAAAACTTCAGGCGTTTGAATTATGGTTATACAGAAGAATCCTTAAGATACCATGGACAGACAAAGTCACCAATGAAGAAGTACTGCGGAGGATGAACACAACCGCGGATTTGGTAAACATTGTGAAGAGCAGTAAGCTGGAGTACTTGGGACATATTATGAGAAATCAAGGCAGATTCGAGCTACTCCAATGCATTTTGCAGGGTAAAATTGAAGGAAAAAGAGCCCCAGGACAAAGAAGAATATCCTGGCTTGCTAACCTGAGAGCATGGTATAGAAAGACCTCAACACAGCTATTTCGTATAGCAACCAACAAAATTACAAAATTATCATAGCCAGAATGATCGCCAACGTTCGAAACGGACAGGCACCCTAAGAAGAAGAAGAAGTCCCCCGGTAATCAGTCGGTTCTCTAGGATATTGTAAAGTTACTTCCGCTTCAACCGTTCCGAGAAAAAATCTTATTGTATAGAATTATTGTTTTTAAATCGATAAAAAAAACTCTATTTCAATAATCACTGTCTAATGCCAATCTTCATATTTCCTGGATCGATACTCTCGATAGTCAGGAATTCGGATTTTACTAACACAGAGCCCGGTACACGACCTTCATGTTCGATAGTAGGCCATGGAATAATTCCTTCCGTTGCTTCCTCCGTGGTTATTGTTAGTTGTTGCCTCGGAAACCATCAGGATCTTCTAACTCTAATGCCATGAATTGGTCGCATTGCTGCTGTAGTGATCCTGTCGCAAGTTAACATGCTCATTTTCTAACTTGTCTGCACCGTACTGATGACGACCGAATAGTCAGAAATATGTACGTATTTACGGTTGCCTTCCATCGATATACCTACTTTGTTTTTTGTTTTCCTGTTTTGCGAGATATGCCATTCATTTTACTTTTCTTTTTCCTTCTATTGCCGCTGATACCTGCTTTAAATTGGTGCTATTATTTTATGTTCAGCAAAAGACTTTCCTTTTATCCTCGTTATCCTGTTTTTATTTATTTCATTTTCTTTCAATTTAAAGGTAAAAAAACATTGAAATATTTAAATTATTATTATTGAATATTTACCATTTTTGAACATCAAAATATATTAAATAATAACAACGTTAATCAATTTGGTATAAGTAGCTATTTAAAATTATTCACACCACATTAAAGATTAAATTGCTAGATAAATAGGTATTTTAGAGTCTCACTTATTAAGTTGAAAGACAAACACTGGGAATAATTTATACAAACTGACAGCCGAGATTTATACGAGACGGTGTACTGAAATTTTTAATTAACTTAATTATGAAAAATCCAGGTCAACTTTAAAATTACGAACTAAGAAGATTTTATAGCCCGTTGAAAATTTAAAATAGAATTATCTTAATTAGGTGTGATTTGTGTAAAAATGTACATAATCGAATAATTAAATTGTTATTTAGACAATATTCTACTAATTATAACGAAATAACTATTTAAGACAGAAAAGTAATATACAGATAACGACATTGTTGACAATAGGAAGATTTACTGCAATCCCATCTCTAGAGTAGAGATCCCATCTCTTTATAATATAAAAACTAATTTTTTGGTTATTTTTAGGCTTAATAGCAATACAAATAAATAACTGATGGATTCGACCGTAACTTGATGAAAATTCATTTTATGTAACAATAAAACACTGAAAACTTTGTTTTCAAACTTCCACAAAATTTACTTTAACCTCTTATCACTACAGCTGTTTCGGCTGATGGTCTTTCTCAAGTGATCTATTTTTGGCAAGTGTTAACACTTTATAGTCTCTAATGAAATAGGTTGAGGAGGAAAGAACTGCTTGTCTCAAGTTATACCAATAAGCCAGTAAAACAAGTAAATCTTTTAAATCTCACACGACCAAACTTTTAAATCTGTTGAATTAAACGCTTACGTAGTCGTTGCCATTGGTTGCTCTTAACGACGCGCTCTTTTCAGATATCAACGCGTTAGTAACGGTCCTCAATAAAAGGAAGTTTTCGTCATTCATTGAAAGCAAAAAAGTCTTTCTTGTTAAGTAATTGTGGAAAGAAGATACTATTAACACAAAAGAATAAAAATTATATCGAATATATATACAGTGCATTTCAGATAAAACTATCCACCTTAAATAACTTTTAAACATGTAATTTTTGAGAAAAACGGAAAAACACGTCAATTAATTGTTGAACGGAGAGACATTATATCATATTTAAGGTTGCTGGGAAATGCACCCTCTCACCCCCGTATCATCCCTTTATTTATTTAAATTACTTCCCCCTTCTTATATTTTATCTTTGGTTTCTCGTTTTTGTACTAATTTCAAAAATGTATAATACATTTGGCTTAAAGTAATTAGATTATAAGATAGACAATTTTTCTTTTAAGGATATAGTATCTCTCTTACCTGGCTGTAACAAAATAAGTTGTAGCATAATTTAAACTTTTTAAATATTCAACCGTACTATATGTAATACCTTCAAAACCCAAGAAACAAAAAGCTTTATCAAATGTTTTCGATATTATTTGAACATTTATTTTAATTGGTCAATAGCCAATCATAATTTGTTATAACTTGTAACAGACAATTTTGATACGTGTGTAATTTGTTTGCTGAAATGGTTCACACTTCGAATTACTACAGATACAAATGCTACACTACCATCGAAATTGTAGCTTTATACTACAAAAATAATAATTGTGCAAGAGCTGCTACCCTTTTCGTTCCAATCTAGATTGGAACGAAAAGAGCATTTATGTAGATGGAAAATATTTAAATAGCCTTAAGTTTGCAAATGATATCGTTCTTATTGCAGACAGCTTTGATCAGGCACAGATAATGCTCCAAGAACTCTATACTACCACAAAAAAAAGGTAAAATAATTGGTCTTAAAATAAATTTTTCAAAAACACGATTTATGGCAAATTTAGTCCACAATAAAAACATCTCAGTAGAAGACAAAGATATTGAACCAGTTGACTCCTATAAATACTTGGGCCATGAGATCAGAATAAGTCGAGACAACCAAACAATCGAGCTGAAAAAAAGAATAAACCTCGCTTGAGTTGCATTTGGAAAATTGAAGAATATTTTTAGGTCCAAGATTCCAATGTGTCTGAAAAGAAAATTATTTAATCAACCACGCTTCTGCATGAGAAAAGATTGGCTGTATCCATCAGCCCACATTTATACAATAACCAACATCACGCCAATTAAGGACAGAATCCTAACCCTCAGTAGGAAGTTTGTCTTAAGAACCATAGCTGGTCCGAACAACCGAGCAAAACAAACATTGAAGACACCTTGTTCAAATAGAGGGCAAATACTCACCAGGCATCCCGCCAAAAAAGTTCCATTCCCTCCAGCTAAACTTCTACATAACGCTGGACCTGAACTTTTTAACGAGTATTTTGATATTCTTGAATCTTTCCCCATCTATTATCGCAGATAAACTGCCCACCAAAAACGCTGATAAAGAGCCGTTCCTACTGTATGGCTGGTAACCCTAAAGTACCTCACACTGCATGCTAGGCAAACCCAACTTCTTCTTGTGCGTTCAATCGATTCTTATCGGTCACAAAATAAGCCACCTTCTTTTTCCCTCCTTTCCTTAGTAGTTCTCTACTTCTTAGGTCGCGTTTCGTTCAATTGACGTTTTTCTCACACCCCCCACAACTCCGTCAAAAAAAAGGAGTTCCCCATTCCTTGAAGAGGCGTAAGCCTAAACAAGGTTAAAACTCAAGGTTAGTTTAATGTATTTTACCAGTGATGACCTACGCCGCAGAAACCCTAACGCTCACAAGAACAACAGTGAGTAAACTACAAGTTGCGGAAAGAACAATGGAGAGAATTATGTTAGAGATTTCTCTACGTGATAGAAAACACAATTATACTATACGCAAAATATCAGGAGTAGCAGACGTTATTGAAAGAATAACAACACTAAAGTGGAACTGGTCATGTAGCAAGATCAGTTGATGACCGGTGGATAAAAAGAATTTTGGAATGGAGACCCCGAATACAAGCTTACAGAAATAGAGGTCGACCCCCAACGAGATGGACAGATGACATAAAAAGAGTGACTACAAATTGGATTCAGATGGCGCAAAATCGGACTAAATGGAAAAGCGTGCGAGAGGCCTATGTTCAGCAGTGGACGTTAGATGTTAGTTGATGATGATGATGATGAGCTGCTGCTAGAATGTTTAATGAAACACACCACAATAGACATGCAACTCATAAGTATGTGATTGAAAAGAGCTAGAAATTTAGAGCAACAGGATCAGTCTGAAATAAAAACATAATCGATGGGGACTTGTAAATAAAGAAGCAATCCAACTAGTCGTTTTAGGGCAAGAAGTTAAATTAGAGGCGGAGCAATTACAGTCATCGTCAAAAATAACCAGAGCAATAGGTGTTTCATCTTCTACAGCCTTCCGAGTCCTCCAGAAATTTAAGTTTCATCCATATTAAATTAAATTATTACAAGAGGTAAATGAAGAAGATTTTGATCACGTCTCAAATTTTGCGAATTAGTGATACAATGCATCATTAACAATTCACAATTGTTAAATAATATTTGCTTTTCGTATGAATGCTCATTTTCATTTAATGGTTTGGTGAACAGACATAATTGCCGATACTCAGCTGAGAGTGATCCACATATTGTCAGCACAATTCACACACAGCATCCTCAAACGTAATATCCAATCTCCTTAAAAGTAACATCCAATATAAACTTTAAGAAGACAAGGCTTATGATAAGTAATAAGAAAAAGATTACAGAAGGTCAACTCCATGTCAACCAATCACTGTAGAAAAACTGGCGCACTACAACTACCTCGCCACCATATAATAAATGAAGAATGGACCAACAACCAGGAGATTAGAGCACACATCGAAAAAGCTAGATCCACCTTCAATCGGATGGGGGCATTCTTCAAGAGTCACAATCTCTCTCTTAATACAAAAGTCAGAATGCTGCGATGCTACGTCTTCTCTGTCCTCTTTTATGGTGTTAAATCGTGGACCTTGAACGAAGATATGTGCAGAAAACTGGAAGTATTTGAGATGTGGCTATATCGGAGAATACTTAAGATGTCGTGGACTGACCGAGTCACAAATAAGCAGGTCCTCAGAAGAATGAATAAGAACCGAGAGATACTGACCACTATCAAATCTGGATAGTTACAATTGTTCGGACATATTATGCGAAATGAATCCAGATATGCTTTCTTTCATGCCATCCTGCAAGGAAAAATATTTGGAAAGCGGGGTCCAGGAAGAAGAAGAACATTTTGGTTAAAGAACCTCAGAATCTAGTTCAATATTACATATGTACTGCTTTTCCGCGCTGCTGCAGATAAAATAAAGATTGCCATGATGATCACCAACATTCGTAACGGATAGGCACATCCAGAAGAAGAAAAATCCTTAAAGGTTAAACGTATGGTGTGTTATTCTAATGGTAATGATAACCTTTCCTAAGATTTGGTTGTATTTCAACATCATGGAGCTCTTTCACACTTTGATCTACCTGTGCGACAATTTTTAAACGAAACTTATTTCGCTCCTTGGATAAGTAGAATATGAAAAATGATGGATTGGCCACCTAGGTCACCGGATTTAACAGCCCTAGACTTTTTCTTATGGGAGTAGTTAAAAACAAAAGTTTGCGTTACTCAACCAGAATCTCGAAATGATTTACGACAAATAATAGAGGATGAATGTCTACAATTAAATGCAGACGTGTTAAGCAATGTCAAAGAAGAATTTCAAAATAGATGGTAATATTGTATGCAAGAGAATGGCAATCAGTTTAAACAACTATTGTAAATATTTTTGGTTGTGAAATGTTGATTCTAAATGTTTGTAATAAAATTGTTAAAAAAATATTTTTTTTAATCCACGCTTTCGTATTTATTTTTCTCACAAACTCAGAGATATCAATTTAAGCATAATACATTTCTGAAATCAGTACAAAAGGGAGAATCTAAATATCAAATAAAAAAGGCACAAGTAATTAGGGAAAAATAAAGGAATGATACGGAACGTGAAAGGGAGCATTTTTCAACAACCTTAAATATGACATAATGTCTCCCCCTTCAAATATTAATTGACGTGTTTTTGCATTTTTACTAAAAATTAGAGGCTTAAAAGTTATTCTAGGTGGAAAGTTTTATGGTAGTGTATGTTAGTGGATTATCAAAATCACCTAGTTAGAATATCACACGATAGAGGCCAAATAGGTCACCTTATTTTGGGTTAACGAGAAAGCCCCATTTAATTAACATCTGTAGGTTATAACAAAATCCTTACGTAAAAACTATTTCTTTTTTTAACGATTTTTGTAATTTTTTTTGCAATAAAATTAGGTTTAATTCCATCTTCTTCTTGTAGTGCCTATCTGTGTTGGATGTTGGCGACCATCATGGCAATCTGTAATTTGCAAACTGCTGCTCTGAATTTCTGGTTGTTGTATTGAACCACGTTCGCAGATATTTCAGCCAGTAAATCCTTCACCTTTCTGGTCCTCGTTTTCCTTTCACTTTGCCATTACAATAACCCATATTTCGCTGTTTCTCCTAATGCGACCGAGGTATTCTATTTCTGCTATTTTTATTGTGATAAACAACTTTTTTTCTTTTTTCTATTTCCTTCTTAATAAAACGTTCTGGTTAGTAATATAGTCGGTATAGTATATCTCGAGGATATGACGATAAAACCACATTTCGAAAGCCTCAATTTTCTTGCAGTAACGTCTGTGAGTGTCCATAACCTAACTCCGTATAACAGTATAGAAAAGATATAACATCATAGTAACCTGAGTTTAATGGATACTGATAAATCATGGCATTAAAATAGCTCAGCTATTTTTTGAAATGCAGATCTTGCCTTTTCTATCCTACATTTTATTTCAATGAAATGGTCCTAGTTTTTATTGAAGTTTAAACCAAGGTAGGTATATTTTTACTTTTTTTATTGGTTGACCATTCACACTGCTTCACACTTCTTTATTTTCAGTGAAGGTCTTCACTGAAGGTTTCATTGCGTTTCGAAAACCAAACTCTATACGGCTCATTTTTTCTTCGCATACTCTATACAGATTGAACGAATTTAAAACGGATCATACAATTTAATATATGTCTGTTTGAACTGCATTTGAAATAGTGAACCAATATAAAACTTGGACAAAGTGGACAAAAATAAATCCATACCTGGGTATAGACATTGTATAAAATATCGTTCAACTATATGTCTCGCAACAATGTTGTTTGCATAACAATGTTGCCAATCGCCGTGTAATAATCCGATTTGCGGATCTTTTTGAGAGTTATATCTTCTTCGTGTCTTTAAATAAATCGGATATTTGCCTATATTTTTCATTGTATCTATTTACCAATCTACGTGCAGCTATCGAGCGTTTATTTTCTTTAATAAATAATTATTAGACGTCGGAAAAGTTACAAATGTTTATTTCCACTATCGTAAAGCGATGCAGGTATATGTAAATTTTGATGAGACTTGTAATGCAATGTTTCATTTGCTTCAGTAGTTTAATTGATATAATATATAGCAGCATATTGTTTTAATGTTTAGCATAGTATAGTTTTTATTTTTAATGCTAAAAAGTTATGATTGTCCAAAAAAAAATGATTCATTTTGTATTTTTACTACATTTTTGTATTTTTGTACTTTTTTTTCAAATAATACATACGGTCATCGTATTATAGATACTCTATATCTTTTAATACTAACCAATAAATTAACGCATTAATTTATTATCTAAACAAGATTTTTATTATAAGCATAGGAAATTCCAAACACATCTAAAAACTTTCATTAAAAAGCAAGCCACATTAATGTTTTTGCGTCGTTAGATTGGATAAAGCATACATCGCAAAGTTTTATTCATCTCCTGTTACAATTCTCTTAAAAAAAAGGCCGCTTTAAAATAATTAACTAACAACATTAAACGACCTACCAACCAACTACTTACCCATCTAATTAATTTACCGATCGAACGCGAATGTTCTCATTTAAATTACTTTTCGGTATAGACTCCCTGGCCTGGCACTTTGTGAACACGATATTTCTCTAGCGGTCTCGAAGGGCTTTGAGAATCTATAAAGTAACCTTTTTTCTAAAAGGTAATGCGAAGCTAAAACTGTAGACCCCAGCCGGAACATAGAATAAGCGGTAACGGGTTTTGACGGTTTAATGCGCTGTTAAAAATTTAATGGAAGTTCAAGTGGCGCATTTGTAAAAATGCATGTGTTATAATTTTTGTTTTGCAATTTTTTTAATCCTTATTTTCCAGTAAAAACGGCTGGACAAAATTATGAGTGGACCTTATTCAACTTTACACGTAGAATTTTACGTAATGTAATTGTTTCCATATTTAGACTGAACGAACTTTTCTAAATAATACTTAATTTTTAAAAATAAACTCGTTTTTTAAATACTTTTGATACTTATTACAAAATGAACCATTTTTATATATCTGTGTTTTGTATGTAAAGAGAGTTAAGTTATAAAACACTATTTTGAGATAAATGCATTTCAAGTTTGCAATAATCTGTTCGAGTTATACTTTTGGAGTTTTTATAAGAATAATTCCCTCAAAATTATTTTAAATATTGTCGATCAACTAAATATTTATTTCTCTCAATCACACAATCAATAAATAATATAAACAAATCATAGAAGTATCATAAAATAATAATAAACTTTTTCTTACATGGACAATTTGCAAAAAATCATGAAGTTAACACGCTTAACGCATAACACAAACTATTGTAAAAAGCATAAAAAATAATATTTAATAATATTAATAATGGGATTCTTGAGACCAAAGTAGGTTTTAATATATATGAATACAAGAACATTTAGCAAGAAAAAAAACTTTGGTTTATTCATTTAAGTGATACTAAACCAAGTAAGTTCTATTTAATTACAAAAATGAAGAAAAACTTGTATAAAAAACGAATCAATATTTTTTTAAAGTTTTATTTAGTATTTACATTTTTTCCCTTCTTCCTGCCAGTTTGTTTCCTTGCTTTATTGTTTTGGGCAACTGTCATTTTTTCGTGGTTTTCACATTTACTTTCTTTCTTTTGTTCAGATAGGGAACACTTGTATTCTTCATATAGTGTTACTATCGTCAAATGTGGAGAAACAAATTTTTTCCCACAATCTAGTCTTGAGTACTGACTTTCATAAGCTGGGACTTCAATTAACAATTGATTTACTTCTTTATTTTCTTCTTCAGTTGTAAAGGTTTTTCTAAAATTTCTTCTTTTATTCGGTTGGATTATGCTAGAAGAAGCTTTTCTTTTCTTTTCTTTTATTTTCTTTTGAATAATGGTTTCTAGCAATCTCCGACTTTCTCGAATACTTTTTAGAAACAGTTCTTGCAAACAACATCACTGTTACCATCAACTGCAATGTGAAACTTGACACTAGACTGTCTAAATTTGTCACTATTTGTAAACATATATATATATATATATATATATATATATATATATATATATATATATATATATATGTAAATTTTTAAACGCTCAAATCAATTTAAATTTTCCTCCAACTCTCATTTTTGATCAAAGATCTTTGTAGAACTCAAAAAAGTTTTAATTAAAAAAATCTATTTTGATAAAAAATTAAGCGAGTTATGACCAAAAAACAATTTTTCATGTTTTATGGAATTTTGAGGTTATGGGTCAATATTTTGTGCCCGAATTTTGTGAATCTTAATTTTTTGTGATGCTAAACAACACTCCCAAATTTGGGGTTAAGTTTCCTTTGTGGCAATTATGACATTCTTATATGGGTATGCCCATTCATAATAAATGCAATCGTACGACTTAAAAACACCGCCCTAATTAATACAGTAATCAAAATAACTGTATTGCTTCATTTTTAACTTCAATATGTCGAAAAATAAATACTTTAATTTTTGCGATAAAAACTTTTTCTCTAAAAATAAAAAGTATGTCATTTACATGTTAAATGTTGGAAAATCGAAAAATTGTGCTAAAATAACAGTTCCGTCAGTTTTCGAAAAACCTTTTGACCATTTTCGATAATTTCATACAGTACGTCATTCGTACACAAATTTTTAGATCGGTACATAGACTAATTTTTTTGCAACTCCGAAGACTTTGACTGGAACAGAAGTGAGAAATATAAGGCTCAACCCTTAATTTAAACCTCCATGAATCCCTAAAAATGTCACCCAGGCTTATAGTCTATAAGTTTTACTATTTGAAATCAGTGTAGTTGGACAAAATTTAAATAACTAGTTTTCCCTAAAGCTTAGAATATTTTCTTTAAAATGGGAAGTTAAAGTCGGAAAATACAAAATATCTAAATTATTATTTGTGAGACAGATAATAAGAATAAGTAGTTTGTTTTAAAATTAATAAAATTACAAATATTTTGTAAGTAATTTGTGTTAAAGTAACTGCAAAACAGCCTTATTTGGAGATACACAATGAGATATTTGATTACAATCGTTTATGGTGACTAAAGCATATTAACAGCCATAAGTTATCCTTTAAGAATGATTTATATTAGTGGTTATTCCATTATTGTTCTTTTTGTACATTACAAATTCTGATCTTCGAAATTTCAGTGACCTGAAGCTACCCAGCAAACACTCGAGTTCCTCAGTAATGTTTGGTTTAATCAAATTGTATGAGTGAGTTAAAGCCCCTTTGAAGTTCAATACAACCGTTAATTAGATAGGATATCTCTTGACTCCGAGTGCTAAAATGCAATGCAATGACGACGGTTTGCTTTCTAATCGGTTTTGAACGTACATTGTGATTTGGCATCAAATGCAGGCAATAACAATAATTCCAGATAGTTGCATATATAATTCTATTCTATATTCATGGATCCCCTTAAACACAATTATGTTATGTTTTGGTAATTATTGAACTTTAAATTTATATAAAAGAATCTATAAAATAGAAAAGGTAATAGGGGAACAAAAAATAAAATTGATCATAAAAAAAAACAATTATAAAATAACGTAAATAAGAATATTATTACTAGTAAAGAAAAATAGATATTTTGATTTCAAAACTAAAAGACTTTAAAGAATTTGTTTATTAACGTTTTTTTAAGTTGTTATAAAAAATCAAAATATATTTTTGTGAAAGCAAAAAATTGACTGAAAGAACAGAAAAAAACATTAAACTATAACAAAAATGAAAAATTAATATTTCTTCAAAAATTGCAAAAAGTGTCTCAATAAAAATTTGCTTGATCTAAGCAAATCAGAATGTAGCACTTTTTACAAATATAAAAACCCTTTTTATCTATTCCACGATTATGTGGGTGCCCTAAATTAATTAGAAGACCGCAGTAAGGTTACACTTTGAAAGCCCGATTTAATGATGGCAATAACCCTGAGTGCTCAAGAAATTAAATAGACTATATACTTGAAAATGAGACGACATTTCCTGGGGCAGATATTGGATCTAATCATCAACCACTTGTGGCAGATATTAAACTTAGGTTAAAACGAATTCAGCGAAAAAGACCATAAACCAATAGATTGTACTTAACCTTGACGGTAAACCAGTACTTAACTTTGACGATATAAACATAAAACATGACATGACAAGGTGCGACGAAATGGAGGATGTAATATCTAAACACGACTTTTAATGCACAAAAAACTAAAAGAAATGAGTAACATATTTAAAAAACGAGTTCCCTCTATACTCGTTGACAATAAGAACAAAATTATTGAAAATGAGCACGAAATAAGAAACGAATGGCAGCTGTATATATCAGAGTTGTTTGAAGATGACAGGAATAATATTCCGAATTCTATTAAAACCCTACTGACGGCCCAGAAATTATAAAATGCAAGGTAGAACATGCTATAAATAATGCTAAAATTAGAAAAGTTTGTGGTCCAAATGATACACCAACTGAGTTGCTGAAACTAATAGAGGATGATAACATAAAAGTAGTCGTAAGACTTTTTAATTCAATATATAACACCGGAGTGATTTCCAAAGATTGGCTCAAATCCATCTTTGTTCCAATAACTAAAAATTTTCTTAAGAATACTTCACAAAAGAATTAGACGCAAATGCGAAGATCTCGAAGTTACACAATTTGGTTTTAGAAACCAAAGGCATTCGATAAGGTACAGCATGTAAAATTAATGCAAATACTGAAAATATCGGAATATATGACTAGGAAATTCGTGTCATTAAACATTTGTAGTGGAATCAAACTGCTATCTTAAAAATTGAAGATAACTGCACCGATGAAATCTATATACAACGAGGAGTCAGACAAGATTGCATTTTGTAGCCAACATAGTTCAATGTTTACTCGGACCAGTTATTTAAAAAGGTACTTGAGAGAAAACCATATAGAATAAAAATTAACGGGGCTTAATGTAATTAGATATGCAGACGATACAGTGATTTTCTCAGATAACATTGAAGGTCTCCAAAATCTGCTTGATCGTATTCACGAGGTAGGAGAGGAAGTAGGCATTAAAATAAACTCAAACAAAACAAAATTTTTAGTGTTTAGTCGTGACCCACATCCCGATATAAGGCTTCAATTAAACAGTGATTACTAAGCGTCAACAACGATAGAAAACTGCTAAAGACTGTTAAACATCAAAAAATGTCTTATCTGGGGAAGTCGATCTTCTTAATGTCTTAATGTTTTTAATGTCTTAAAATGTCTTAAGGGGAAGTCGATATAAAATAATACAACTGATTCTTAAAGGCAAAATACAGGGACGTAGAGATGTAGGAACAAAACCAGTTTCAAATGCAGGACAATTATTTCTTATTGTAGAACATCAAAAACCCTTCGCAATGGTTATCGCCAAAGTAGGATTATTCTGATATGGCACGCGAAGAAGAAGAAGTAAGGTTATGGTAGCCTGGGTATAGCAGCAAAAGGGTCATACGAACAATGAAAAAGAAGATGAAATGGCAAAACAACGCTCGTCAATGCCGTTCGTTAGACCTGAACCCTTCTGCGGCGTTGTTAAGGCAGTAACAAGAATGGGTCCCCTGCAAATCTGTGTAATGGTGGACGAATTTAACAGGACAAACGCAGGAGAAGCATTTCATTGTAAAACATTTGCCAACATTTACGGCAGACCTAATTAGCAAAGACAGGAAAACAGTCAAAGCCATAATAGGTGATCTGAAAGGACACTGTAAGTTAAATAGGCATTTAAAGCTGATGGGATCAGCAGATTATTTAAACATTTAACAAATAATTTTTAACACTTCCACTGAACACTGACAAGTTTTTATTTTTATTGTAAAAGGCGACAGCTATGCCATCTACCTCTATAATTCATTGTAGCATTAATTCGTCGAAAAATATAGCATACTGTTAGTAACTTGCTTCATCAGAAAAATGAAATAATAAATGAGATAACTGGTGGCCTGAAGTTCTTGTCGTTTTTTCTGCTTGCCACTATAGTGTATTTTTATGTATGAGAGGGTAATAAAACAATAAATTATGTATGCAAATCCCTAAACTGTTGATACGGGTGACTCAATGAAAAACAGATATTTGTCAACAAGTTTACAGAAGTATATAGGAAAACAATTTTAAATTGAGTATGACCACCAGGTATAAAGGTTGGAGCAGAATAGAATACAATAGTTGTGAGGGTTACTAATCCCTAAATAAGGTTGCCAGTGTCGAAGTGATGGAGGTTAACAGGTACTAATGAATTTGCAACAAATGTAAGATGTTTATTTTATTGGTTATATAAAACCAATAAAAGTTTAATAAGTACCTACCTATTTGCAAAATAAAGTTTAATTCTTTAGATAAAATAAAACGTTTTATTTTATCTGAAATGAGTGCATTCCACGAAGTAAGGGTTTCAACAATCAAACATTTAATTCTTTAATTCCAGGAATCTACGACAGTAATTGACTAGATAATTACCTTCTAAACTTATTCCACAGAAAATGTGTTAGTGGGTTTTTCCATTTTGTAGGAAGGTCCAAGTGGCGTATTCAAAATTCTTAACAGTTGACTAAAAGTAGGTACTTCAGTTGCAAGGTGCAGTTTATTGTGTATACTAGTGTTATGGAAAATTTGGAAGTGCCGTGTAAACGCCGAAAAATTGGTCCTTTAACAGTTAATGAAAAAACATTAATATTTAATTGTTTTAAATCATTTACAGACAAACGTTTATGTGAAAGTGTTGATGAGACCGTTGAGTTAGTTAGCAGTACACTTGGTGTTGGGAAATCTACGATTTACAGAGTTATTAAAGAAGAGAAATGTGGTAGTTTTCAAATGCAACATAATGCTCCAGGGAAACCAAAATTTCAAATAGAATATCATTTTAAAGAAGGAATTCGACGAAAAGTGCATGAATTTTTCTTTAGACAAGAATTTCCAACATTGGATAAAGTTCTTGTCTCAGTTCGAGATGATAAGGATTACCCAGAAATGAGTCGAAGTACGTTATGGAAACTTTTAAAAGAAATAGGCTACCGCTGGAAAAAGAATCCCAGAAAGTCTATTTTATTAGAAAGAAGCGATATTGTCATATGGAGAAGACATTTTTTAAGAACCATAAAGGAAATGAGAAACCAAAAAAGAAAAATATTTTATCTTGATGAAACATGGATCAACCAATGTCATACACCAAATAAATTTTGGCAGGATGAAACTGTTACAAGTCAAAGGCACGCTTTTTTAAATAACTTATCTACTGGTTTAAACCCACCATCAGGAAAGGGACGCAGGCTGATAAAAGTACACATTGGCAGTTCAGACGGTTTTGTTGAAGGTGGTTTATTAACTTTTGAATCAACTCGTACCGGTGACTACCATGAAGACATGGACGCTGATGTCTTTCATGAATGGTTCGAACAAATGATAGATCTTCTTCCTAAGAACTGTGTAATAGTAATGGATAATGCAAGTTATCACTCCAGACTTATAAGTTGCATAAGACTTGCAGAATTGGCTGAGTTCAAAAAATATTACGTACCATCCCGGATCTATAAGAAAGGAACTTTATTCGTTGTGTGCCCTTCATAAAGAAAAATTTAAAAAATGCGAAATTGATGAAATTGCCAAAAATCGTGGAATGACAGTACTTAGATCCCCACCATATTATTGTGAATTAAACCCGATTGAACTGGTATGGGCACAGATAAAGAGTGAAGTTTCAAGAAAAAATACCTCTTTTAAAATTCATGATATTAAACAGTTGTTTTTGGAGGCCATAAATAATGTAAAACCTGAAAACTGGGAAAAGGCAGTAAATCACACTATTAAAGAAGAGGAAAAAATGTGGAAGCTGGACAATATTACTGATAAAATGATCGAGCCAGTTATTCTAAATCTTGGTTCTGAAAGTTCATCTTCTGAATCTGATTTGGATTTGTAACAAGTAGCTGTAAGTTTTATATTAATATTTTTATTTATCTATTTAACATACCTTAGACGGTTTTAAAAACTCTTTTTCTCTTTTGTAATTTTTAAAAATTAAAAAAAATGTGAATTTTTTAAAACCCTTTTTAATGTAGGCCAGTCAGTTCTAATATAGTGTGTGATAAAAGAGGTCACTTTTGTTTACATACACATAACACTTTATAACACTGAAATAATTCATTTATTTTTTACAATTATTCAAAGTAATTTTTCAATTAATCTTGAGCACGCCCATGGAGTGGTCGGAGGTACCAGTTAAAATTATGCTAATTACTCTCTCGTTCATAAAAATAAACTATAACTTATGCAACATATACTGCTTTCTCTGCTTACTACCAATATATGTAAAATAGGCTACAGCTGATTTTTTCAACAATATTTCTTGTACCAGTATTATTTTTATTCAATCTATAAAGGCCAATAAAAAAAAGATTGATAACTCAGAACTAAATCTACCTTTTTCATTTTATGGCACACTTATACTTCCCCAGTATTATCTTTTGCAGCAGGTTCCACTAAGATCACGGATTTATCTTCTACCCTTCTTTTTGACGTCCAATTCTGGGGTCTTCGGCTATTGTAAACAGCCACTCATTACCTTTTTTGGTACTGTCTCAACGAAATGTCTGTCTCCAATACTCAAAACCGATAAGCAATCTCAGGGTCATCAAGTGTTCTTCTAATGCGTAGTACGAAGCAATACCCTACATTTTGTTAAATTTTATTCATAAACTTAGATATTATTTTTAAATTCTCTGTCATCAAAACAGAGAAGAAACAGAATTAAGGAGAGAAAGAAAATAGTTCTCCCCTTCGAACAACTTTCTGCTAATGTAAACAAAACCTCGTAGTGCTTTAAATTACTATTTCAAAATGCAAAAAGATATAAACCATATCGATTTTTGTGATCTACTTTGTAAAAAAAATGTGACAGTGAAATACGTACCTTTTTCTGTCTTAATTTAATAGCTAACTTCAGTCTATTTAAGTGCATTCTATCCCCATGTTCGAAGGCTGGTCCAGTTGGATCATGATTCAAAAGAACCTCCAGTTCATAAGAACTTCTTGTGTGGTCCAGGAGAGCAGTTGCAAAATCCTGGCATTGCTTTCTTAATTCCTGGTACTCACTTTTAAATTCGTGTTCCATAAAACTCAGTCTGAAAGAATATAAATTATTAAAATACTAAAACATTATACACCCTATAAAATCTTAACTACTTATTCGTAAAGTCCTAGAGAAACATATTTTAACCTATATTTGAAATTAAAGTTTCTGACTAGGACCGAATTCGATACTATAACTTTATAATCTTACATCGAAGTGTGAACATCACACAGCTGAGCGATGATCAGCATTAAGATATATAATGGGTGTCCCAAAAAGATTGGTCATAAATTATATCATTATACCATTATATCTCTGTTTTTGTGACTATGCCAAAGCTTTTGATTGTGTAAATCACAGCATTTTGATAAAAAAACTAAATTGGTTAATTACTTGAGGAATAGGAAACAACTAGTTAGGGCAAAAAATACTGATTTTAGTCACAAAAGCATTGTATGTGAAGTACCACAAGATTCAGTACTGGGTCCTCTACTTTTCTTATCTTTATAAATGACGTCACTAACTTAAAAATGAATTGAAATTTTTTTTCTGATGATACCAGTATTACCTGGAAGAACTCTAATATTGCAACTCTTCATGCAATTATAACCTCTGATCTACTTAAAATAAAAACCTGGTCTGACTCTAATTTACTCTTTTAACGTGGATAAGACATTAGCATTATGCTCTAAAGGAGCTCTTCAACCCTTGCTTCTTAATAACAGCAATTAGTAACGTAGTTCTGTAAAATTTCTTGATATTTTTGTAGACAGCAACCTTAAATGGTCCCTTCATATCGATTTTTTTAATAAGAAACTAGCCTTAGCCTGCTATACAATTAAATCTGTTTCGAAGGAAATTAATTTAGCATCTTTGAGAATAACGTACTCTTTTTTGTTTGAGTCTCATCATCGATATGGCCTTCCTTTTTGGAGTTCTAGTACAGCTGCCCAATCTGATATTATTTTTAAATTACAAAAAACAGCAAAACGGTATCTTATTGGCCTCAGTAGAGTAACATATTGCAAAAGTTACTTCAAAAATCATGGGATTTTACTCTTCCCTCTCTATATATTGTAGAAACTGTTTTTCGTAAACACCTACGTGTTTTTCCAGCAAGACCTAATCATGGCTACTCCCCCAGAAATTCAAGCTTTGATGTGTACTTACCGATCCCATCCACTGAGTTAGAAAAGAAATCTATATTATATTCGGCAAAAAAATACAACTATCTCCATTTTCAACTTAAATCTACAATTTCTTTCCTAAAGTTCCGTATATTGACAAAAACCTATCTATCGGAAAGACTTTATTCAGTGGAAGAGTTTCTTAATGAATAAGTAAGAAATTACAGTAGGTTTAGGTACAAGCATCGAGTTAGAATCTATGGAGAGGGCATCACGGGACTAAAAACGACCTCACTTCGGCCATATTGTTAATATTGTTTTAACACTTTTGACAGATCGTATATGTTTGTTTACATTAGTTGTTTTTAGAATATTTTTAGTTTTATAATACTTTTATAGAAACTGTAATAATGTATTGTGATAGTGCATAATAATGGTTTCTTGTTCTCACCGTAAGTTGTAGTAGCAGAAGTAATTTTAATAAAAAATTTTCAGGAATATCGTTCCACAGGTTAGTATACAAATATGTAAACAAAGTAATGGCTCGTACTTCAGAGAATAAATTAATAGTATTTGACTGTATTAATTTATCTTTATGCATAATATATCGTGTTTTTAGTGTTTACCGCGGGATAAATAAATGATAGTATATTAAAATTTATTGCACTTTTTTAGATTATGATTAAAACTTCTAAATAACTAATCATATTTGTATAGTAGTTTTAATATTATTGAGTCTGGCCCTGATCCTACCGCCATATTGGTATTATCGTTAGCCATACCTACCTACGCCGTTTGTAATTCATACGTTAATATGCTCATAGCTTCTCCATAGATTCTAACTCGATGAGTACAAGCAACAAGGTATTTTTTGGGTATCAAATGGTAAACTTATTCGTAAACTAGTTCGTAAGGTTTTATTTTGCAATTTGCAATCTAGTGAAATTTTGCAATGAATTGTATATTTAATTATGTTTTATTCTGTGATACTGACGATTTATGTAATTTTAGTAAATTTTAATTGTTATTGTTATTATTATTTGTTTTACTTTTGTAAAATAAGTTTTTCAGTGACAATAAAGCATATTTCTATTCTATTCTATTTTATTATTTTTAAGGATGAAAATAAGTCGATTACGTCAAAAGATGATCTTAGGTGGTGCTAAGTCAATCGCAACATAAAGACGATACCAAGGTCTCGTTGCTCATTATCAGTGAGTCGGAAGTGGGTATAAATATGAATAATAAATTAGAATGGTTTGACAGAAACACACGGTGTAAGCATTGCACCATAACTGCAAAGCTAAATCTGCTGCAATTACTCTTAAGTAAAGATATATAAAGGACCCATATATCAAATTCTTACAGAAAAAAATCAATACAAGAATTAACAAACTCAAAAAAATGGTATTTGATAGAACAAAATAGATTTTTAAATAGACTAAACAGCGGCCACCATACTCCTCGCGAAGTTGATCAACGTTCAGCGAGTACGAGGGTGTAGACAGGTAGTTCATGCGACTTTGCTCCGCCTCGTTCTACTTCCGTTCTGTGTCGGTTTTTTGAGTCCGAGTCAAAGGGCCCAAAGTTTGAATACGAAGTGTCACACTACATTACTCGGTTTTACTTTATTTAGTTTTTTCGGAAATTCAACGAGTATGTAGAGTCACCTTGCCTCGATTAACTTCATTTCGACACTTCTTCCGAAGAACTTCGATCGAGAGTGTAGACGGCGTTTAATACAGAAGACATAAATTATTCGGAAACTCGAAACGGCGCCAAAAGTCGCGTAGGCGGTAATTCTACGACATATAAACAGGTCAGCGGGTAGCATAGAAATATCATGATACAAAAGAATTAAAAAGTTAGGGCAGTTATAAGTAAAAAAAAATGAAAACGTTCAAATGTCAAGGGAATGATGCGGTGACAGCAAGGCATTATGAAAATAAGTATCCTAATAGAAAGTTACCGCACAGATGCATATTACTAGAAATTGATCGGTATTTAAGAACTACTTTACAAAAACAGGTCCGTAGTAAGAGTTGTGGCGCAAAAATCGTGATATAATTAATGACCAATCTTTTCGTGACATCCTGTATACTAGCTAAAATGTGTAAACTTTTGGGTACTTTTGTGCATATGTATGTGTTAATTTTCTATGTTTAATCTTTTATTCTAAGAATAACAAGATGTAGATTAGCCAAAGAGTGTTAAAAAGTCATCATCATCATTCTGGTTTACAACATTACGTGGGTCCTAGCCGCCTAAAGAATTTCTCTCTTGTCGTCCCTATCCATCGCCTTTCTCTGCCAGGCACGTATTCTCATATTTCTCATATCATCATAGATGTTATCAAGAAACCTTGTTCGAGGTCTTCCTCTTTTTCTCCCTGAACTTGGATTCCTTCTTCCTGACCAATGGGTCTATTAAGGAGCATATTTTTAGCTGAGTAATTTTGTTCCATCCGCATTACGTGCCCTATCCACCTCAGACGTCCTATCTTAATATGTTTTACGACATTAGGTTCCTGGTATATTCTATAAAGTTCAAAGTTGTATCGTCTTCTCCACACTTCATTGTACTTTTCTTAGTACTTTTGCCTTAGTACTTTTCTTTCGCAATATCCATGTTTTCATTATTTTTTGTTGGAGTCCAGGTCTCTGAACCATATGTTAGGACTGGGCGTATTATTGTTTTGTAGAGTTTGATTTTTATATTTCTCGATATAGTTGTGGATTTAAGAAGAAGATTGAGATCAAAATGGCATCTGTTATCCGTGCAAATTTTGCGGTTTATCTCTGCGGTAGTATTATTGTCAGTGTACATCGGAAGCAAATATGTCTTTAGTACCAGCAGCTTTTGTGCTGGTTTAAGCCCCGCCCGATGAATACGATCGAGCTGTGTCTGCAGCTCGCTGAAGGCCACCCTGGTCTGTCCCAATGCATTGTACCTTCGACCTAGGTATCCAACCAGCTCACTCGGTTGTAGCTGCCGAATTCTGTCGTTTCCGACGGAAAAGAGAGAGCGAGTTACACAGTAAGAGTGCTTATTACCGCGGTTAACATTAACCGTAATAGCGGCACTCTTACCAGCGTTTATCGACATCCCTCTCTTCTCAAAGAATTCAACGGCTGTCCGAAGCTGTTTGGTACCATTCTTTACCGATTCGGATAGCAGGATTAAATCGTCGACGTAACCCAACACCGAGATCTTCCTGCCATCTGCAATAGGAAGGCCAGGCCCGCCTGCCTCAAGCATGCATATTAACTCATCGACCACCATGTTGAAGAGGTATGGCGACAAAGGGTCTCCCTGTTTGACGCCTCTACACATCTTGATGTTCGTTGTTGATTTGCTTCCGGCAGCAACCCTCGTACGGCAATTCAGATACGAGTCCGCCACATACCGCTTAAATGAAGCGTCTACCCCGAAGCGAGTCATAGCCCGCTCGATTGAACGTTGCGATACCGTGTCGAAAGCTTTACGTAAATCGATGGATATGATAATATGAGGACGAATGCCTCTTCTTCTTTCTTTGATAATCTCTTGATAACCGCTTGATGGTATACAAATTCGTGCACTGCTTCGATGACGTCGTTTTCTATAAGTTGTCTGCTCCCAACAATATTGATATCTGAAGCTATTTTCTTATGGAATTTTAAAGTAATTACTATTTAAATGGAAACAAGCCACAATTAAAGGTTAACGTAAGTTTAGTGACGTTTCAATTTCGACTTCGGAAATCGTACCCAAAACAAAAAAAAATTATTTTGAGAACGATTTCCAATTTCTCATTTAAATAGTAATTAATATTGATATCATCAGCATAGGCCAAGATATGCACTGAATTATTATACATTGAACCAGTGGTTGTGATTTGTGACATAGGTATTACTTTTTTCAGAGCCAGATTGAACAGTATACACGAGAGAGGGTCACCCTGGTGCAGTCCGTTATTTGTTTTAAAAGGTTCAGACAGTTCCTCTTGAGTTCGTAATTTAACAACTTTAACATTAGTTCTTTTTTAGTGGTTAAGTAACTTTACTCAGGGACCTGACGATTATCTAGAAGTGATACAGCTCAAAAACGGTAAGCTCAAAAACAATAAAATCAATTTTAGGTAAGTCTTTTATTTTTCTACCTAATTAAAAAACGCGCAAACAATTCAACATTATTAAATTTCTTTATTGTCAATATTTTTTGATTTTCCCACATTTCCCTCCTCAAAGCACTAAATAACTAAAGCGGACCTTTTTATCATATTAAATTACGAAGTTATTGTCATCCCTCTAAAGACAAAAACATAATAACTTTACCGACGGTTTTACCAAAATAAGCGAATTATAGAGTCAAAAAAACTCATATTAGACCGTATTGACATAAAACCTCGTGATTTATTTAAGTTTTTACGGCAAACGCGCTCCCGTGGGTTAATAAATTATACACTTCCTTCTTTTTGCTATTTAGCAAAGAAGATTGATAGGTTTCGCATTAACAACGGAACGCTTGAGCGTTTTAGAATAGGAGCTGATCCACCTAATTCCGTCAACTATGAATATGATAAGAAAAAATTAGACACACGGACTGTTTGAAAATATTTAAAACAGAGTTAAAACTTCTAAAAAGGATAAAGCTAAATAGGAATGTACGATAACCTTTAGCAGATGAATAACGTTTTTGTAATAAAAGATTATAATGTAAGATACATATATGTAATATTAGTCATAAAGCAAATTATCAAAAAATCACTAGGGTGGTCCTTAAGTAATTGTCCAAAAAAACCGTAAATTCTGCACTTTGAAATTTAACACAACTGCACAATTTAGGCCAACTTCTTCTTCTTCTTCTTCAGCCTGTGTTCGTCCACTGCTGGACATACTTTTGGCAATTCTCATCCACTGCTTGCCCGCGACTTGTTTGATATCGTCTGTCCACGTCTTCTGCAATCTGCCTACTCCTCGCCTGTTCTCTCTTGGTCTCCAGTTTGTTAATCTTTGTGTCCATTTTTCGGGATGATCTCGGGCAACGTGTCCGACGCATTGCCACTTGAGCCTTGCAATACGTTCTGAGACATCAGTACTTTTTGTTCTTTCACGAATGACGTTATTTCGAATCCTGTCTCTCAAACTAATCCCTAGCATGGCCCTCTCCATTGCTCTTTGGGTTGTACTGAGCTGCTCTAAGGTTTTCTTTGTGAAGGCCATGGTCTCCAGTCTATATGTAGTTACAGGCAAGATACATTTGTCATAAACTCTACGTTTTAGACACATTGGTATATCTTTATTCTTCAAAATAAAGTTGTATGCGTCTTTTTATTTCGGCTATTTGATTTTCTTTGCCGATTTTAATGGTATGTCCAAGATATATATAGTGGTCTACATTTTTAAGACTGACGTTGTCAATAACAAGATTAGTTTGTAAATTACTCATTACTTTTGTTTTCTGAAGGTTCATTTTGAGACCTATTTTATTTGACTGCTGGTTTAATTCCTTCAACATTTGCTCCAGTTCCTTGATATCTGTACTAAATAATATTATGTCATCCGCAAACCTCAAATGACTCAAACGTACACCATCAATGTTTAGACCTTTTTCATCCCAGTCAAGCTGTTTGAATACATTTTCCAATGCTAAGGTAAAAAGCTTTGGTGAAATAGTATCACCTTGTCTAATACCTTTATCAAGGCGTATTTTTTCAGTTTTTTCGTCTTCATTGATTTTGATGTGGAATGTGGCCTGTTCATAAATGTTTTTAATGAGTGTAGTGTACCGTGAGTCTATTCGAGCATAGGCCAACTTGCTGTTATAAAATGTTGATATTAAGAAAGATAGAGTGTTAAAGTATAGATTTAAAATTTTAGTTTTCACTATAACTCTCACGTTTGTAAATATATATAGATTAAAATTTACATTTGGATGCTTTTTAGTAGGAGAAATTATAATTTTATACATACTTTGGTGTAGCTGATTGAAGGCGCCACATATGTGGCATAAATTTGCGCCTAACTTTTTTGCTCGTTAAGTTAGCGCTACTTGTGTTATAAGTATTAAAGACACATTATTTTGACAAAGAAAAAGTATACTTGTTAATATTTTCAAAATTCAACCGTTTTCGAGATGATCGCATTTTAGTCAACTGCATAATACTCTTAGTTGTGATATTTGTGTGCTAAAGCACTGAATATCTGTGGATAAGCATCATTAATAGTTTTTCTTATTAAAACAAAGATGGTAATCTAACATCATAAAATGCTTTGCTGTGGCTGCTAAATATCTTATTGGAGAGAAGCTTCTATTTTCTTCTTTAGGTGCCTTGTCCGTATTCAGACGTTGGGCGCCATTATGTTTACAATTGTCTTTCTCTATCGCTTCTATAAGTTTTTATACTGGCGTTGTATTACTTTTTCTCTATTGTAATATGCTGAGGAGAGCGTCACGTAAAAAACGCTACGAGACGACGTCACGAGCAGCTTCATGAAATAACGGTCTTTATGTCGATTTATTACTCTCTATCAATTCGTTTTTATTCATCGTAATAAATAAATATTAAAGTTACTTTATTAAAAGTTAAAAATATTATTTAAAAAATATAGAAAACATAGTATGAAGATTCGCGCTATTCTACATTGCCAGCTACTGTACCTACCAATTTTTTTGGAAGCCAGTTTTGATGCCAATAGATAACCCTAATGAATTACGGGGAATTTTAACATAGTGGGTTGATATCACAAAAAATTTTAATAATTAAACAGCTTAAAGATTCAAGGCACTAAAACAAATTTTTTTTCAGTAGGCCTGTGTTATTTTTGTATTATAAATCGATATCAAATAATTAATTACGGTAGTAATAGTAATATTTGTCACCAGTAAAAATATATTATTCAGAACAAGAATAACATCACAAAAATTGTTTGGTGGTCTTTCGTAGTGAAAAAACGTAGGCTAGGGTAATAGTCACATCCATTTATTTTTAGTGTTATAGTCCGTGCAAGCACTCTTGACCACGGCGCAGTAGACGAAATTTGGTTTAGTTTCCACTTCCATGCGAAACGCACTGTACTATGCAACGTTAAAATATCGACTTTTTTAAAATGACGAAATTTTTAGTTGTATAATAAGTTTGTGTGTTTTCTCCCGTTTACCTGTTGCGTATTCAAATTTATTAAAAGCGGTCAAAAGGTAGGTACTTTATCATAAATTAAAATACATAGGGGCGCATTAAGGAAATTTGAATAAAATTTTTTCATTTTTGTTTTGTTTTGAGACTGGTGCAAAACAAAAATTACTTGCAGTCTGTTTCAATTAATCGGTTAATATTTGATATTGAAAAATTTTTTTTTTTAACTACTTCATATGTTACTATTTATGTTAATTTGAGTTTATATTTTTTTGATATCTTTGTTTTTTTTGAAATATTTTTATATTTTTATTTTCTTCACAGTGCCATCACAATTAATAACAGCGTGTTATTCACAGTTAGGGCCGACATATTGTTTACAATGTGTATAGTTTTTAAAAAAGGAGCAAGAAAAAAACAACACAAAATCTTCGGTTTTAGATATGGTTGTGAAAGCCACTGAAATTTCTAAAAGTAGCGTCCAAAGAATCATTAAAGAAGGAGAGAGAGTTTCCGATTTTTCATCTCCTTCAGGCAGCTCGGTAAATGTCTTTAAATCTCCCAGAAAAAATATTAATTAGCCAAAACCGAAAACCAACGTCGATGGTTATGAGGAAAAAATTATAAGAAACACAGTACATACTTTTGCAATGATACATTGCCTGCTTCATGGCAGCAGGCCTACAATGTCAGCTGTTTACAACGCTGTTAAGAATGAGATTAATTTCCAAGGTAAACTATCGTCGTTTAGAAAAGTGTTAAAGAAATTAGGTTTTAAACGGCGAAAAACCTAATTTCTTCGTTCATAAAACGTTCATAAAATGACAACCGCAAAAAAACTCATGGAAAAAACGGATATTCGAGCCAAACGAACCGAAAATCTAAAAAAAATATAGAGCTGAGGGTTATGATGTTATCTACACTGATAAATCGTATCTCCACAGCAGCAACCTTTTAAGGAATTCAGGTATATAACTAAATCCAACTAATTACTAAAAGGAAATCCACGTTTAGGTAGGTAGAACCTAATTATTGTTCTATTATTTCTAATTGTTCTTATCTAACCTCATTGCAATTCCTAATAATCTCTAATTTCTGGTAGAAATGACGTATGGAGAATTCCAAACAAATTATAAATCAATCATTAGCATTCAACAAATCAGTAAACAAATTATCACTAAATAAAATTATTCGCTGTGCCCTTTTTTGAATACCGTTTAATTTACCGTCCTAAATACATTTATAAATAAATAAAAAATTAGTTAATTGTAAATAATTTATAAGTAGGTACAACTGTTTAGAATTTTTAAAAATAAATTATTAAGGTAAATGTGTATTAGTTATTCATCTCATAATATTAGTTATAAGTCTCAACTTAAAATAATAAATTGAAAATAGAAACTTATAAACAATAAGTTTGCAATAAATAATAGGGCTTTTTCCACGTTTAATACCGAAAGTTTTTAAAAAAATTTGAACAAAAATCATTGAAAATATAAACGAAATGCACATAAAAACCATTTTGGTTATGCACCGTGCAAATTTTTATTTATTACTCAGTCCAACACTGTAATTATTTCGACAATTTCGAGATTGCAGTCGAAGGTAGAACGTTTTAGTTTGGTTAGTATAATTCCACTTACAATAGAATCTGCCTTTATGTGAATTTTGACTCCGCCATTCGCGCATCTACATGGTCAAGAGTGCTTGCAAGTACTATAACTCCAGGTAGATATTAGACTTTGTATTGACTAGAAAGTTTTGATTTGATAAGCTATTTTCTTATGGCATCTTAAAGAAATTATTACTTTAATAAGCCATCGCCATAGGCCAGAATTTTTTATTCGTTATTAATAATAATAACAAATAAAAAATATCTATTTTAATGGGAATAAGTCACAACAGTGTCACACTTTTTTCTATACATACTTTAATTTATTCCTGTCCCACAAATTGTCTAATCAAAAGATGTATTAAAATATTAATATGGTTTAGTTGACAATTAATTAACTATTGGTGTATTCCGAAATAAATTTTACGTTTATCTTACTGATAAGTAATATAGTGAAATGACCCCCTTTCATGCAAGAAGTTTATTACTTTAAAAATTTATTTCTTAACTCTCTTGAAAGTTTGTTGATCCTAAAACATTGGCTCGGTAAAAAATATAATACCAAATTCGAGCTTTCCCTCAAATACTCGAGCTCAAGACAAATGAATTCATCATCATCAGTGGCGTTACAGCTCTTTATGAGCCAAAGCCTTCTTCAGAACAATCCTCCATTCGCCCCTGTCTCCGGCAACTCTTCTCCATGCTCTAATTCCGATAGACTTTAAATCATTTTCTAGGTTGTCTTGGTACCTAAGTCTCGGTCTTCCTCTTCTTCGTTGTCCGATCGGCCCTCTTCGGTCAAAATCTTTTCTGACTATGGCATCTTCCTCTCGTCTAATTACATGATATATCCATCTGAGGCGCGCTACCTTAATGAATTTTACAACGTCAAATTCTCCAAATCTTCTATACAACTCAAAATTGTAACACCTGTGCCACAAACCTTGTTCGTTTATGCCTCCTTATGTACGTTTGAGCAATTCTTGGTCATTCTGTGTTAGTGTCCAAGTTTCTGAACATGTTAGCACTGGTCTTATTAGTGTTTTGTATACAGTCACTTTCATTTTTCTAGACACTTTTGAGACCATCTGTCTTCTTAAGCCATAGTAACACTTATTGACGAGCACTATTCTTCTTTGGATTTCTTCACTGACGTTGTTATCTTTGGTTAGCAGCGACCCTAAGTATATGAAGGTGTTAACACCTTCCAGTTCTAGGTCATCAATTATTATTCGTGTAGGTGACGGGTTGCCTGACCTAGTGCAACACATATATTTGGTCTTTTGAACATTTATATTTAGTCCCATTCTGTGTGCAGATGCTCTTACCAACCGAAATGCTTCAGTCGGAGATTTTGTGGACCTACCTATGATGTCTATGTTATCTGCGTATCCGACAATTTGCACTGATTTGTTAAAGATAGTACCATTCGGAGAAATCTTACTCGACTCTCGAATTATTTTTTCCAATGCCAGGTTAAATAAGAGACACGATAGTCCATCACCCTGTCTTAGTCCCTTTTTGTAACGGAAGGGTCTTGAGAGATCGTTTCGGATTTTTACCATGTTCTTTGCACCTGCACCAAGACAAATGAATTGCAAAACTATAATTACGCTGGTATTTTGTACGTAGATCGATTTCATAAGACGACTTTATGCAAAAGTTCAGCGATTCTCCAAAAGTGATTTATGTGTTCTAAAAGTTGTACAACAGATTAAAATATCATTTTGTTTACGTCCTAGCATTAAATAGGAGGAGGTCAGAAAACATTGAGTGGAGTGACTGTAGACGAAATTAATAATTGTATCTTCGTCGCATGGTGACGGGCAAATCCACTGGTATTCTATATCTTCTTCTTCCTATGCCGTCCCCATTAACGGAGGTTGGCGACCACATTTTTAAAAGCTTCTCTGTCTTTTGCAACGTGGAATAATTCGTCTACAGTCATGTTTGTCCAGTCTCGAATATTTCGCAGCCATGACTTCCTCTTTCTACCTATTCCCTTTTTGCCATTGACTCTACCCTGCATGATGACCTGCAGAAGACTATATTTATTATTTCTTAGTAGGTGTCCAAGGTATGCAGTCTTGCGTACTTTTATCGTTCTCAACAATTTTTTGACTCGACCCATTCTTCTCAGCACTTCCTCATTGGTGACCCTGGCAGTCCATGGGATTCTCAACATTCTCCGGTATATCCAAAGTTCAAAGGCTTCAATCTTTTTAACTATTTGCGCTTTTAGTGTTCATGTTTCTACAATACCTACGTACAATAATTGCGACCAGACGTAACATTCAACAAACCTCAGTCTCAGCGCAATATTCAGATTTTTGTCACAGAACAATTGTTTGAATTTTAAGAACGCTGCCCTTGCCATTTCTATTCGTACCCGGATCTCTTGGTCTGGATCTAATTCTGTGTTGATGTAAGCTCCCAGATATTTATATTTTGTCACTCTCTCTATTTGCTGTCCACCAAGAGTTAGTTGTTCATTATTTATTGGACTCCTTGATACTATCATAAATTTGGTCTTATCTGTGTTGATGTCAAGTCCCATTTGAATGCATTCACTATTTATTGCATCTAGTAAAGTTTGTAGATCTTCTATACTCTCAGCCATAATTACCGTGTCATCTGCAAATCTCATGGTGTTTATGATTTCTCCACCAATTCTTATTCCCTCTTTTCTTTCCCATAAGGCTTTTCTGAATATGACCTGTGAGTACACGTTGAAAAGCGTCGGAGACAAGACGCATCCTTGCCTAACCCCTCTCGCAATCGGTATATTATTTGTTTCTATATCGTTCATCTTTACTACTGCTTTCTGGTTCCAGTATATAGCCTTAATAAACTCAATGTCTTTTTTGTCTAAATTGATGTTTTTTATTTCACCTATTAACTTCATATGCTGCACTCGGTCAAAGGCCTTCCTAAAGTCTATAAAGCATACATATGCACTCTTGTTATATTCCCGACATTTCTGCAAGAGTACCGTTAACGCAAATAATGCCTCTCTTGTACCCATGCCTCCTCTGAAGCCAAACTGAGTTTCATATATCTGTTCCTCACATTTCTTATAAATTCAGTTTTGAACAATTTTCAAAAGAATCTTATTCCTCTTCATTAAGCTTCATTAGGCTTATCAATCTATAGTCATTACATGATTTGAGATTGTTGTTTTTTGGTAGAGGTAAAAATATCGATTTAAGCCATTCTTCCGGGATGTTGCCCTCTACATATATGTGGTTGAGAATTCGGGTGAGTCTCTTTATATTACCGTCATCTAAGGCTTTTAACAGTTCAACTGGAATTTGATCAGGACCCGGTGCTTTTCCTTGTTTTGCATTCTGTAGGGCATTCTTTACTTCTGAGGGTAAAATTTGTAGGTATTGTTTTTCTTCACTTATATCTTGTTCATTTTCTCTCTCGTCATGGAAAAGATGGATTATATATTGTTCCCATACTTCCTTAATTTTGCTCTCTTCAGTAAGTATTTCTCCATTATTATCTCTTGTTATGAGTGTTCTTCTTTGTCTGGTGTTGCCTGTAAGTTCTTTAATTTTTTTATGTAAGTTTGAGGTGTCATGTTTGTTGCTGAGTTCTTCCAATTCCTGGCATTCTTTGTTCATCCATTCCTCCTTAGCCTTTCTGATTTCATATTTGATTTTATTCTTGATGGTTTTATATTTATTTTCATCTTTATTTTTGTATTTTTTTTTTCAGTTATTAGCTCAACTATTTCCGGTGTCATCCAGTCTTTTTTAGTTATTTTCTAATCTTCGCCTAGGACCTCCTTTCCGCTTTTAGTATGGCTTTTTTCATATCTGCCCATTCAACGCTTTCTTCATTTAATTTATTTATCTCTGCGTTTAGTTGCTGTTAGCAGTTGTCGTCTTTTAGGTTTTTGATGTTAATTTTGGTGGTTTTAACTTTTTTCTCCGGTTTCCTGAGTTTAATGTTGACGTTTGCTAGTAATAGATTATGATCCGTATCTGCATCTGCGCTTGGATAGGTTTTTGCACTTTGTACTCTATTATGAAACCTTTTGTTAATCGTTATAAAATCTATTTGGTTTCTGATTATATTGTTGGTGTTATCTTTTGGAGAAGTCCACGTGTATAGTCTTCGTAGGGGTAGGTCGTAGTATGTATTTGTTATGACTAATTCTTTCTCCTGGCAGTACTGGACTAGTCTGTCTCCTCTTTCGTTTCTTTTACCTAACCCAAAATTTCCTACTATATTTCCAGTTTTTCCTCGACCGACTTTAGCATTAAAGTCGCCCATAATTATTTTTACCTCCTGCTTCTTTATGTTTTTTGTTAACAGTTCTAAGTCCGCGTAGAATTTTTCGACCTCAGCATCATTGCTATCAGATGTTGGAGCATACACTTGGATTAGGTTTATGTTTAGAGGTTTGGCTTTCAGCTGAAGTAGCATCATACGTTCGTTAAATGAAATTAAATTTGTCACAAACTCTTTTAAGTTATTGTTGATAATAATACCAACACCATGGCTGTGTTCTCCAGTGCTTTTGCCTGAGTAGAAAATAGTATTATTATCCTTGGTGTAGTTTTCCGACTTTGGCCATCGGACTTCTGAAAGGCCCAATACTTGTATGTCTAATCTCTCAATTTCTAACATGACTGTTGTTAATTTTCCTGCTTCATAAAGTGTTCTTATATTCCACGTTGCTATGCGTTTTAAATCGCTTACACTAAATTTGTTTCTCCACCCGGGGATTCTTCGCACCCCTGTCCCATTAAAGGGACGCCGGGCACTCGGGGCCACTGTTTGATTTACGTCCATTTGTGGTTGTTCTTGAGAATCCTTAGGGATCTTTAATGCAGTGGTTTCTCCTTGCTTTCTGCATCCTTATGCCGTTGATCTTGGTTCATCCGCCTTTGTGACCGATTTCTCAATCTCAGGACAAAAGAGTGCCCTTCCACTTACCAACTCATCCGCCCGAAGCCGTTGGTGATTCGGTGATTTCGCAGTGTCTCAAACGGTTAAATCATAATTACCGCCTGTGATTATTCAATATCAGACCGGTAAGGTCTGATACTGAATTCTATATAACAGAGAAGTTTTCTTAGACGATTTAAAGAAAATCCTTTACCAAAAGAGCAAAATGAAAATCAGAGTAGATGGACAACTTACAAATCTTATAGATACGGGCAATTTAATATGACGAGTGAGAGACTAATCAAGCCTTGTAGTTTTCAGATTTAAAATTATCAAAATTCATCAGAAAAAGATTCATCAGATTTCAGAATTATCAAAAAAGTCATTACAACTATCAACAAAGGAAGAGAATACAGAATGAAAAACACACAAGTCTAATTATGAGTGGATTCTGCTTTTATCCTTTTTTCCTCATTTCCATAACAATGACGTGTAGAAAGCTGTGTTCTAAATTCGATACAGTTTTAAATTAAGAGAAAATTAATGTAATAGAATATGTCATACATTTATAATTTCCAATCAATATTAACCTCACCCATATTCAATTACGAAGTTTAAAGTTATACTAAAGCTATTAAAACGAAGCTCCGCTAGCTCTTCAACTAATGTAACCGTCGAATTATAGTCGGTTAACGAGCTCCACAAAAACTAGCACCGAGAAAGCTCAATATGTGCGGTAAAGATGACCTACTTAGCGATAAATAAGGATAAGAGGGATAAATCATTAGATTTCGATAAAGGTTCCCGAACGTCCTGGATAAAAGATAAGATCCGAAAACATTGGACTAATTACTGGAAATGTTACGTGAGAAATTACGAGATATCCGCCTTTCTCCGGGGCAACGAAAGCTTTTAAAACAAATCAAGATTTTTAGGGAGGTGAGATAATTTGATTAACTTTTGTAATTTTTTAGATACAAGATAAAGAGAAAAGAAATATGTCGAATAGTGCTGTCTAAAACATTCATGTAAAACTCCAAAGATTGTCCAAGATTTCACACGTAGATTATACAGCATAATGGTTTCTTTATAAATGAAATTCACCTTTTTAAATATACCTTGACCAGTAATTGGGAAGGGGGTTCCTAAATATAACTTGATCTACTAATAATTGTACGAAGTGCAAATCAAATACGTCGTCCACTAATAAGAAAATCAAACTAATATTGGCTCATAACATTTTAACAGCTCTCCCTACATTTTAATAGGTAATATGAGCTTTGAGAACCAGCTGTTACTAAAAGACGTATTCACGATGCATTTGACAAATTAAAATGTGATCAGCATAATTTTTTTGAATCTAAACCGTTTCATGACGGCAACTTAAAAGTATTATCTACAAATATCTAGGCGTCACACTTGATAGAACACTCACCTTCAAAAGTCATCTTACAAACGCAGCCGGTAAACTAAGAACACGAAATAACTTAATATCAAAACTTGCTGGAACAACTTGGGGTGCTTCTGCAGATACTCTTCGGACCTCTGCTCTAGCTTTGGTTTTTTCAGTGGCAGAATATTGTGCACCAGTATGGCTAAATAGTGCACATACAACCAAATCGATGTCCAACTTAACCAAACCATGAGAATAATCACTGGAACAATAAAATCAACGCCAGTGAGATGGCTGCCTACTCTGAGCAATATTGCTCCACCAGATCTACGCCGTACAGCAGCATTAGTGAGAGAGTACCAGAAAATTGTAGCCAACGTACAATTACCAATACATCAAGATATCCCAGACATCTCAAAAGAGCACCAACGATTGAGATCTAGAAATCCTCCAATACGATCTGCCCGAAAAATTGGTAATTCCTATGATATACATAGGCAATGGACAACAAGATGGATGCCAACAGTAGAATCGGACTATATTAAGATATCCACCCCAACTCAGGGTTTCATCGTATCAAATCTGCCCCGGTCCATTTTTGCAAGGCTTAATCGTATACGTACCGGACATGGTAAATGTGCTGATTCGCTGTTCAGGTGGGGTCGTGCAGAAAGTCCACAGTGCGATTTCGGAGAATCTAGACCGACCATAAGCCATTGTGTTTCAGACTGCTTGAATCGTGCCTACCGTGGAAACCTCCAGGACTTTGAGGAATGTTCCCCAGAAGCAATTGAATGGCTATGTAAATTGGACATTAATATTTAGTGTCATTCATTCTATTCATTCTATTTTTACTATTTTTAGTGTTTGAATAATATATATATATATATATATATATATATATATATATATATATATATATATATATATATATATATATATATAATATATATGTGTATATTATTGTAATTGTATTTGTATATTTTTCGTACTGTGAAAGTCCATACGCTAAATAAAATAAAAGTATTATCAACATTGAAAATTAAATTTGTCTGCGAAATTTATTTAACCCTTATATGGGGACGTGAGGTCTGACAGACTACAGCAGTGGTCGCCAACCTTTTCAATGTGTTGAGCTACTTTGTTAATTTTGGAATAAACAGCGAGCTACCCACACGGAAGCCACGTAACGAAACGTAAATGAAATAATCCACAGTTAATCTATCATTATATGTATTTATTTTACTGTTTAACTGGAAATACATAATACATAGGTACTAATAATAAACTAATAACAAACTGATTTAAAAGTTTCGATGATATTGTGTTACCCTGTCTCACGCCTCTATTTATTTATACTGATTTTGTTCCTTCATATACTTTAATTGTTGTTTTGGCTTCCTTATATATATTGGCTATCAGGAATGTGGTATTCATTTGCTCGTTCTATAAGTATTTTTATACTTAGTAAATGGTCAAAACCAGCTTGTTCTGTCGACTAGTATCCGTCGAATTTTGTCGTCAATTTATTGGTTTAAATTTTTGTTAGGAGTTTAAACATTACATTCAGAAGTGTTATAGGACGGTAGTTTTTTTATATTTGCTTTATCCCCTTTCTTGTGTAGGATAATGGTTACTGATTCCTTCCAGTTGTTTGGGATTCTTTTTTCTTTTAATATCCTGTTAAAAAGGGAATGTAGAGTATTAATTACCACTTTTCCACCATATTTCAGCATCTCTGTAGTTACTCCATCTTTTCCTGGCGATTTGTTGTTTTTCATTTCTTTCAATGCCTTCTTTATTTCTGATTTGCTTATTTCTGGTTGTAGCTCTGAGTTGACATTTTTTTATTTTAGCCTTAAATTGGTTTTTAATTTCTTCTGGTGGTTCCTTTTTTGTTTTATATAATTCTGAGTAGAAATGGTGGATTATATTTATGATGTCATTCTAACGTTTGTTTCTATTCCATTTACATCTTTTATTTAGTTTATTTCAAACTTACCTAGTTTTGGCCTTAAGCGTTTCATATTTTTGTTGTTCTATATTACTTCTTCTATTTTTATTTCTTGTTCTTTTCTCTTATTTTCTTTTATCATTCTGCTTATTGTTCTATTGATTTCTACATACTCTATAGATTTCCTTTTGCCTTCTTCGTTCAGCTTCCTTCTTTTATCCATAAGAAATTTAAATAACTAATCTCTGTATGTGAACAAAGACACCATAATTTATATCGAAATCCCGAATGAAGATCGTGCGTGAATGAATCCAAAATATGGTACCATTTCCTTGTCTATTAAAAGGTTATGTTAGAATATACCAAATTGTAAGAATTTTATTTGTAGGTAAAGAAAATAGTTAAAGAAATAATAATAAGACCTATTTGATATGGACTCACACAAGCAACACATTCATGATTTGAATTTTATTTGTATATAATGTATTATGTGTATAATTGAGTATTAGACAAATAAATATTTTGTTTGATTGATCGAAATTTATTTCTAGACATGATTTTCCTCAGAATGGCTACTTCCTTATCTTTATCTTTCGAACAATACATGTCACATTGTGGCAAAGTATGATAACTCGATAATACGCAGATATCCATAAAGCGTTTCAGTTCAGCTTCATTCATATCGAATTTGTGATGATTGTTTTGTGATGCATAATTATTTGAAAAATGTATAACCTGGCTTGTGACTTCATCATAAAAAAATAATAAAAATATTTCGATGGGCGACTTTTCTCCATAGCTGGCTTTGATGTTCTCTAAAAGACGATTTTTATTACTTTTAGGATTTTCACATTTTATTGCGAATTTTACTGAGTGGGATGTTATCTTCTTCAGAATCACTTGCTGTCGGAACCTTAATTTCATATGTTACAGCAATTTCTGCATTAGTATTATCTTTTTAAATGAGGGTATCATCTAGGTCTTCATTATCAGTAATTTCATCAACATTAGGAGGGATATATGTAATTTCTACTTCATCTGCATTCTCTATATCTGAATACATTTCCTGTGTAAAGGTCGCTTCTAGCTCTGGCCCAACGACATTCTAGAAGTACCTAGTTGACTTATATTGACTGTGATAAAATAACCGAATTTTAGGCTAGACAGATAATTCTGAATAAAAAAAAGAATATTCCTTTATGTGCAACAAACAAATATTTTATAAACCACCTCACAGTTACGAAAAGCTATTACACGTGCATACAATTGCAGTAGATATGTAACTTACAAACTGACAGACGGTTGATGTCGCGATGGCCATCAATCGTCACTGACGCCGTTATGTGCCAAGCGTGCGTACCAGCACCCTCAATATTTAAATCAAAATTTGAAAATTCCAGGCCAAGTTTCATCCAAGTATGCAATTTGGAATGTAGCGTAATAGTATTTTAAATCTCTATTATTGTCTTCATGATGCTGTCAAACAGTTTTGAAAAATCGTGTTAGTTTCACAAATTGTAAAACAGTTTTTGTTATTCATAATTAAGTACATACGGTTATAAAGATATAACGAACATGCTAGAATATTTGTAAATACTTGTCAGAGTACTAAGTATTTTAGCAGTATATAAAAAAATAAAAATGAAAAGGATGCGTAGACGCATCTATGGCTGTTAATAGGTTAATAACTTAATTATCTGCAATTCATATCTAGTACAAAGTAGTAATATTATACTAAAAAGTAAAAATACCAACATACGTATCCCATTTTTCAAGTTCGACCGAAATGATTTCAGTCGACTTTTAAATACCAATCATCTCTACTTCATATATCATATTTACATTTAAAAGCAAACATATTTCCCTTTCACTCACCTGCGTAGCTCCCACGACAATTCAAACGCAGTCAATATAGGATCTTTGGAAGATAGAGCTATGAGGGACGGGGAAGCTAAGGCTCTATACGCGTTGATCCTACTCCTTGAGTGCCGCAAAGAGTCCTCCTGCCGAGAAGTGACGCACTCATCGCAACCGCATCTGAAAGTTCAAAAAAGAAGTTTATAAGGAGTTCGTCAGACTTCGGTCATTGATAGGTCAGGAAGTGTTTAACCTAAATGTAATATAGGTTAGTGATTTAATTCTAATTTAAAAATATCTTCCAGCGTATCATCCTTTATTTTGTACCATTTAATAGTTGCCATTACCATTTAATAGTAGTCAAAATTTGAAAAATTATTACATTATTTTATGACGCAGTTAGAAAGGGCGTTACTAATATTATAAGCGTACGGTGGAGGTAGAAAAATTATTTTTAGTTTATAAAAATTTTATTTCTTAAATTCCCTGACATTTTTGACAAACTTAAACATTATACCAATAAATTGATATTAAAAAAAAAGAGTTGCGGACTAATAATTTAAAAAACTGCAATTATGAATAAAGTAATAAGTTGCCGTTGAAGTGTATTATTGGTTTCATAATTATTAGGAAAAAATTATCAAATTATCCGAAGAATTGTAATGCTCAGACCTTGTCTGAGGGTCTCCTCTTATACAAACAACCCCCATTGGGAGTTGTACGTTGCCATGCAGAGTATCTAATAAATACTTTAACATCACAACCTATTTTTAACAATAATGTAACACAAAAATAAAGGATCTGCAACGGATATTGCAAACTATAGGCTGATTTGTGTGTCAAGTCAGTTCTCTAAAATATTTGAAGCAGTCTATGCAAATAGATTAACAGATTATTTAGAACATTTTAAAATTCTTCTTGTTATTAGAAACGGGTTTAAAAAAAATGATTCAACAAATACTGCTATTTCTTACTGTCTTGAATTTATTTATAAAGCATTAAATGATAAATTAATGGGTGGGTTGGGTCTTTTTTATGACCTTAGTCGTGCATTTGATACGGTTGATTGTAACCTCTTATTACAAAAATTGCAGGGTATTGGAGTACGTGGTATACCTTACAATTGGGCCCTATCTTATCTAAATAATAGAACTCAAGTACTCACAGTGGAAAATGTAACGTCGAGGCTACTTCAATTTACGATGGGTGTACCTCAAGGCTCAATAGTGGGGCATTTATTTTTCATTATATTTGTAAGTGACCTAAATACGTTTTGTTCAATGCCAAATAAAATTGTTTAGTATACTGATGATATCAATATTCTCATGTCTCACAGTTAACCCATACAACTGGTGGAAAATACCAATGTTGCGTCTGCTGAATTTAGCACCTATTGTTAAAATAATGGACTCAAACTCAACCTAACAAAAGCACATTTTTTGCGTTTCCTACTAAAAAACTCCAAATTCTGACTTTTATTTACATGTTGATGGTAAATCAGTAGAAAGTTATACTACAACAAAACTTTTGGGGGTAATTCTAGATCATAAACTTACATGGGAAACTTACGTAAAGTAATGTATCAGCAAAGTGGAGTACATGTATTGCGTAATTTAAGAGAAACTGTGTCATTTGACATATTGTGAATAATTTAATATAGTTTAGTCCAGTCTGTACTTCAGTATGGCTTAATCTTTGGGGTGCTCATCTCATTTTGATCGGGCATTTATAGCTCAAAAGAAAGTTTTAAGAAGTATATATGGCGTTCCATTTTCAGATAGTTGCAAGTCACTATTTAAGAATTCTAATATTTTACCACTACCTAGCGTTTTAATTTTCCAATTAATATTGCACATTGAAGAAAACAAGCTTAAGTTTGACAGAAACGAGGACATTCACTCACACGATACTAGAGGTAAATCAAATTTTCCGCAACCTTTCTCTAAATAAGTGTATCCCGACATGCACCTGAATATATTGGAATAAAATGTGACAATAAAATAGTCAATATATTAACTCTGAGTAATTTTTCACATAATGGTTTTCGCCAAACTATGTATTCATTTTTAATGGACAGAGTTGATGGATTTTTAAATTTTTAACATTTTTGCAACAATAGTTCCAAATTTGTATTTGTAACTTTTATTTCTTATTTAGTTTATTTTAATCACTGTTTTATTTTAATTATGTCTACTTCTACTATATATTGTACTCTTTTGTACTAAAATTTTGACTAGTCCGATAAGATTTATACATTTTTTTGTAAGAATTGTGTAAACTGGAATTGTGTGAATAAATAAATTCTATCTATCTATCAAATCAAATTTTGTAACTTTTTAAGGGTTCTTACTCAGATTTTTAGTGGCTTGACTTATGTATATTTGGTAATATTAGACTAATGATGGACTTTTTTCTCCGAAAACGTTCTGTGATAAGGCCCAAAAAGGGTATTTTAATTATATATATATATATATATATATATATATATATATATATATATATATATATATATATATATATATATATATCTATATATCCGGTTTTTTAGGCGTTACGCCTGTCCAGTAGGGATCTATGGAGGAGTATCACCAAGCCGCAAGCCCTTATCTCTTGCCGTACTGCTCCACCATAGGCCGATCAGATCCCAGCATATCCTAGTCTAAGCCGCAGATTCATCTAGAATTTTAAACTGCTGCGTTAGACTTTTTGTTTTCTGTACACCGAGCTTGGGCTCGATCCCACATCCACTAAACCATTCGACAGTGAAGCGAATGATAGGCAGCCGCACAGCCCACTGAGCTATCTGACCGACATTTTAATTATATACCTTTTATAAATGATTTTTAAGTCAAAATTATATTATACTAAAATAATTCAATATATTAATATGTTTACTCCTAACGCCATCTGCTAAGGTATTACCAAAGCATACGTTGTTTACTTCTGACAAACCTGTCAAATCAAACGAACTATTAAATTTTTAATAAAATATAAATAAACATCATTTGACTGTAAATTTAATTATTATATAAATTGTGTGTGTGTTTTATTGGCACTGGTTTTGACAACCAACTGGCCTGTCAATTATTATATAAACTAAAAAAGATGTTCATATTATTATTATCATTATTAAGTTAATGCCTCGACAACTAAGATCATTGGCATGGTACAGTCAGGTACCTAGTGTAGTGTGTGTGTGTGTGTGTGTTTGTAGAGTAATTGTCTTGATACCATGATATAAGGATACCAGATATGATATTGCAACGCACTAAACTCGTACACTCACGCGCATGACGTCACCTTGTGCTAAATTTTCAAAATGTATTTATGCTTGCGGATGAAACGAACTGTTGAAATTCTAATATAATTTACTAGATGTTTTATTTACTACGTGAATTTAAGATTAAGTATTTAAATTAGTATATTGTATTAGTTAAAATAACAATTTTCACGTTAGGTAAACTATTTCTTTTGAGGTTGCAGTCATTATTAGGGCAGAATAAGTAAAACTCTTTGTTCTTTTATTTAGCTTTCACAAAAATTTATTAGCTTCTTCAGGATATGCTAAAATATGGTTATAATTATTTAATCTCCTACCTATATATATATATATATATATATATATATATATATATATATATATATATATATATATATATTAATAAAGTATTCAACTGTGAATTCAGAGGTTAATCGGTCGTTCAGGTTGGCAAAATAAAAAACAGAAGTCAACTACTTCATAAGTTTATAGACGACATTTCGCTTTATACTTCTAACGCTTCATCAGTTCTAACTCAATATGTAGTATTAAAGATGTTATTATATATGTACTTAAGTTTACTCATTATTTAGAACTAACTTAAAAAAACAGAAACACAGGACACAAAAACTTTGCAAAAAATAATATCATTCGCAGAAACGAAGATTTAACAAAATTTTAAACGTACATTTGGCTTCATTTAGAGATGGTTCTCCAATGAAGCCAAATGTACGATTCATCACTTCAATCACTTTCAACAAAGTGCTTAGAGCAAACACGAGCAAATTTAACATTAAAATGACATATTGTCAACGGCACGGAAAAATTTAAAGCCTTGTAACACTTTTAAAATATTATTTTATTAAATATTGGCTATGAACCGTAAATGTACATAAACGTCAAAACACAATATGGCGAAATTTAGCACAAGTTGACGTCACAAAAGTCATGCATAAGCCACGCCCACATGTGCGGTATCTTATCTGTTTGTATTTGTATCATGTCTTGATACTTAGCAAAGTCGACGTCATTGTCTTTGCTAAGAGACGCTAATTGTATCCGAACGTCTGCGGTCCCTTGGGTGAGTACCGATCGAACAAGGATAGAAATTATTTTCATTCATTAATTTTTAATAAACGAAAATTTCTCCACCCAGATGAGATTCGAACTCACGACCTTTAGGTTTAAAGGTAGGCGCTCTTACCACTGAGCCACAGAGTGGGTTAACAAGATGTTTTTGAAAATTGCATTTAGATATAATTATTTTAAATCGAGAACTGTCATAAAACTTTAAACTGATGATTCAATATTATTACTAATTTTTTTTATTAAATTTGCAAATGTTCAATCTGTTATTACAAGCTATTAGTAAATGTGAGTGTTGCAAATACATGAGAAGAGAAATTATCCACTGATAACACTCTCAATACTAACACTAACAAATTAAATTAATGTAGGATTATAATTTGAAACGAAAATTAAAATAAAAATAAAAATTGAAATTAGTGAACAAAGTATATTGGCCACTGTCTCTTCTATCTTTATCTGACTTCTGGTTTGGAGGTGTAGCTGTCTTGCTTACTCGTTGAGGTAGGCTGGCAGATGTTCTAAATAATTTCTTGTTAGTCTGCTGATATCGTCTTCAACGGACGGTATACCAGAGTAATCATGCAGTGTTTTTTTACTAACGTACCTCGGCGCTTTGAAATCCATTCCAAGTATTTTGGATTGGATTATCTGAATGATTTTGGTATTAGAAGGCTTTGCACAGCCCATAGTTTGACTCCATATGTCCTTAAAGGCTTTATTATACACTTATACAAGAGAAGTTTATTCTTCTTCTTCTAGTTCCATGACCGTTATCGATCGTTGGATATCATGTTGGCTACCATATTCGCTATCGTGACTTTATTGATAGCAGCTCTAAATAACGATGTAGTTGATTTTCCATACCATTGCCTTAGATTTTTCAGCCATGATGTTCTTCTTCTACCAGGACCACGATTACCTTGGATCTTTCCCTGAATGATCAGATGTAAAAGATCATATTTTTCAGGGTGTCTCATAATATGACCAAAGTATTCCAGCTTGCGTTTCTTTATTATATTGACCAGTTGTGTTGTTTGGTTCAGCCGTCTAAGGACCTCCTCATTTCTAACTCTGTCGACACAGCTTATTTTCAGTAGCGTTTAAGCATAGCCTCAGTTAGGGTCCACGCTTCTACTCCATACAGCAGGACAGGAAAGATGTAGTGTAGAAGTTTATTATCTGTAAATAATTGTGATTTTCAGACCTATTAGCCAAATTATTTGACGTATTTTCATGTTGATTCGGATTTTTTTATGGCAAGATGTGTGCTTTTCAAGTGTGCTTGTTCAAGGCAAGTGTGTACGATATTCTGTTGGTGAATATAATTATTATTAGACTAAGTATAATTAACTTTGATTTTCCCTCTATTCATCCGTCTTGTAGTAGGTTCAGTGTATTTGAAGGTTTTTCGATGATACTTGGATTCATCATCGATGGATATTATGTTAGTGTCATCTGCGAACATGGCTGCTGTGGTCGTATTTGTTGTTGGAATATCAGTACTGTATATGAGGTACATAAGGGGACCCAGGACACTTCCTTGAGGGACACCGGATTTTATGGGATAGTAATGAGAGGTTTCTGTAAGGACTGTAAGGAATCTGACTTGAAAGTGACGTTCTGTGAGGTGTGATGTGTTTTCCAAATAATCCTATGACACTGTGGTAGAGTTGAATGGGCTACGCGGAAACCAAACTGGTGTGTTGGGATCACTGAATTAATTTTGATTTCTTCTAAGATTCATTGGAGCAGAAGTCTTTCTAAGATTTTTGACATTATTAGAAGTAAACTGATTGGTCTATATAAAGTAGTAATATTTGGTGGTTTATTTGATTTACTAATCATAATTATTTGTCCGAACTTTTATTTAATCGGGTGGTAGGCTAATGTTATGATACTATTATAAATCACTATTAGTAGGACAATTGCTTTTCTCGGTAATTTTTTTAATATTAGTCCGGTGATAATGTCGAAGCCTGGTGCTTTGTAGTTATTGTATCTAGAAATTTGTTCTTTCACATTATTAGGAGTAAAGCATTTGATCGGTAGCATCATCGGACATGGAGTGCCCAAGAAGTTTTTAACTTCGTCGTCGTTATTATTGTTATTAAGTTCGGGTGTACCAAAAACGTGTGAGAAATGTGCAGCAAAGATTGATGCCTTTGAGTTCGGATCTGTTAAGTTTTTCCCTACCTTTGATCGGCTTTTCTTAGAGATGATACATAATAATATGTGCTGTATAGGTCTCTTGAGTGATATCGTTGCTTTCCAGATGCTGTGGTCTTCTTTTAACAGGCTGTTGATGAATAGTTCAAATGTATTATTCCTTGCGTCTTGTAGAGCGTTTAAAGTTGCCGTGTTAATCTATTCTATTAATTTTTTTCTATAGGATTGCGACTTCTTTGCCATATACGCCTATTATCAATTTGATGACATTTATGACTTTTAAATTTTGAAAATCGTTACGAATAAAATCTTCTATTTACAGATATTTTTTCAATTTTTTATTTCCCATGTAATGTCTGTATTTTGTTTGTGTAGAAACGTTTTAGGAAGCTTAATAAAAAACTGAATGGAAGCGAGAAGGTTAAAATGGAAATGGTAGAAGAAGTCAATCACCCAGCGGAAACAACGGAGACTCCCACCCTAGAAGAACTAAGAAGACTCATATATAACATAAAAAATAGTAAAATGCAGGTAACAATAGTATTCCTGCAGAATCAATCAAGAATACAGAAGCAGCACTAATACCACGGATATGTAGCTTACTAACAAACATCTGAAAGCGCAAGGAAATGCCGGAGGTATGGAGATAACCAATAGTATGTCCCTTAATAAGAAGAAAGATAAAACAGTGTGCGAAAACTATGAGAATATCACTCTTCTGAATGTAACATTATGAGGTACTCGCTAAAGTCAGAAGAAGTAGACTGGAAAGGCACTTTAACGAGCAGGTTTGTAAATACCATGGAGAATTCAAAAATGGCAGATACACCGTAAATCCAATATTCGTGTTAAAAATAATTTAGAACAGCACGTATGAGCAACAGTGACCTCCTAGCTAAACCTCCTCTGTATAAATTTTAAACAAGCTTACGATTCCGTGATAAGAAGGCGTCTGTACCATATCCTAACAGTACTTGAAATTTCGGAAAAAAGTATCAGATAAGTAAAAATGACCTTAATGAAAACCGACAATAGAGTAATGATAAAAGGAAGCTTTCAGGAACAGGAACAGGAACAGGAAATTTTAAAGTAAGAAGGGGACTAAAGAAGAGAGGTCCGCTGTCCATAATTTGCTGAAGGCAATAAAGAGAGACATTGGAGTATGAAAGAAAGGTTTAATTTATTACAACAAAAGCTAGGTCCTGGCCTTTGCAGACGATGTAGTGTTATTGGCAAGAACTAAAGGTGAACTGCTGAGGATTTTTAAACTCTTTGTGGTGAAGTTAAGACTAAAAAATATAAACTGATTATTAATGGGTAAAAAACAAAGTATATGGAAATAGGGCAGACTATATATAAAGACACACAATAAGGACTACCATAAACTACGAGAGTAAAGAATATAGAGAGCTTCAAAAATATGACAAAGTTAATCTACGAGTAACCCTAATAGGTAAAGGGAAAAAAACCAAGATATTGAAAAGCAAAATTAGAGAGAAAGGAAGACAGTCTAAGCTCTAACAAATTACTATGAGCAAAAATAAGCTTCAGAGAGAAAAAATCGAGACTATGCTGAACAGGGATCCAACCCACGGACCCGTAAGGAAGCTAAATATGGGTTGTGAACAAAAATCAAGAAAATATGCTGAACATCTGGGAACGAAGTGTTTTGAGAAAGATATTTGTGGAGTGAAGACGGTTTAAGGAGACGAACAAATTCAGAGATCAGACAGGTGTACGGAAAACCAAAAATTAGCCAATTCGTTAGAACAAAAAGACTTAGATGGTTAGGCCTTTGCGAGAATGGAAGATGGAGTAAATGACTAGTTAGTGCTGAGGAGGGAAGAAAAGAATAGAAGAGGACGACTACGAAAAAAGTGACTAGGAGCATTTAAAGAAGACTTACAAACAATTGGAATAACAAATTAGAGAACTACGGCCATGGACAGACGAAAATAGAGGAAACCAGTAAAAAAATCCAAGCCATGGGCTTCTAGGATTTGTTGAGCTATATATATATACATATATATATATATATATATATATATATATATATATATATATATATATATATATATATATAATATATATATATATATATATATATATATATATATATATATATATATATATATATAATTTGACATAAAATAAATATTATGCGTATAAATACCGTACATAAAAATGTTTACTTATTTGTGAATAGATGTCGGTTTGTAAGTCATGGCTAACCTTTTTAAAATAAAATGAATATGTCCGAATTAAATTAGAAAAAAAAGATGATTTTTCACTAAAGCATCGTATTCACTTTTATTTATGACATACATTTGAAAAACAACTTTCACATATTACACGTAGTGCCTTTTACGAGATACTATATTATGTTAACTTCTGATTTATGCTGGAAAATTTTGTGCTGAAATCTCCCGGGACTTAAAACAAGAAAACACCGTGAATGTTATATTTTAAACTTGGTACGTGATTTTTGCCCAAACAGTTAAAATTACATTGCTAAATTTTGTGTGTAATTCAAATTCACATGAAAAGTTTGCATGTGCCGGATTTATAAAAACGTAAATATAAATTAAAAATCAAAGCACTTCAAACGAGTTTAATTGTTGTAATGTTGATGTATCTGCAATTTTTAAAAAATGTAGAGATGTAAAATATATTTAGAATCATTTTTATTATTAAATCATTTTTGTTTGACAGTGCAAGAATCTATATAAAGCTTTATTAGTTGGAACTAAATGTGGCAGGAAAAAATCATGATAGTCTCATGCCCTAGAGAATATTTTTTCTTTTCTGAATAATGATGATTTTAATAAAAAATATTTTCTTCTTCTCTTTTGTCATTGACCCGTCACTAAGGATTGTAATTTCCTCCAAAACCTTAGACAAGGAAAGAGAGGGGACGCGTAATCGTATAGAATTAACTGAAGCCTAAACTGGCACCACCCGGTACCCGAAAATGTGCAGTTTATTTTTTTAGTAGATTGAGAATAATGAATATAATATATTAATAGATTTTTTTAAATTCATAATTGAACACTGACATAATGATCACTTTTTAAACATGATTTTATTATTACATATTTTTTACAATTCTAACTATGAGTGATACAGTGATTAAAAAAGAGTTCAATCCAATATTGACTAATAAGAAAACTGACTGGGAGAGCTTCAAAATAAACCTTGAACACAAAATTAATCTTGCTGTTCCATTAAGAAACACGAGGCAACTTGATGACGAATTAGAAGTTTTTATAAAAAATATCCAACAGTCAACTTGGGAAAATACTCCCACAATAACTTCTAGAACAAAAGGGAACAATTATCCAAAAGAAATCAGAGAACTCATAGTAGAAAAAAGGAAGTTAAGAAAAAAATGGCAGCAATACAGAGTTCCACGAGACAAAACTAGTCTAAATAATGCTACACAAAAACTAAAAAGGGAGATACAGAATATAAAAAATTCAACAATTAATTATTTTTTAAGTAATTTAACAGCTGACCAGAACACAGATTATTCTTTATGGAAGGCAACAAAAAGATTGAAGAGACCAATTATTCATTCCCTCCTATCAAGTTGGAAAACGGCAACTGGGCTAGAAGTAACCAACAGAAAGCAGAACGATTTGCAGATCATTTAGAAAGCACGTTCAAACCCACCGACAATGATAGTGAAGAACTGAGAAGGGAAGAACCATTCCAAACTGACGAAAGAATAACATTAACATCACTTAGAGAAGTATCAACAGAGATAAAAGAGAATATAAATCCTAAGAAAGCTCCAGGATATGATCTCATAACAGGAGAATTATTAAAAAATCTACCAAGAGAAGCCATAGTTAAGCTGACACACCTAATAAATGCTGCTTTTAGATTGAGATATGCCACCGCTGCCACCAGTGTAATAATATAGGCGACTCCGCTGTCACCACTGTAAAATAATAGAAATGGGAGCGTTATGTGAAGGTAAGGAAAACGCTGTCACCAAATGAAATACACAATAGATCCTCATGGGATGCTAACCCTGCGAGCGGCTGCAAGGAATACTGGTCACACTGGTCTGGAGGGCTGGCTCGTCTTCGTGGATTTACGAGAAGATAAGGGATTTCGGGATAGGGGTAAGGACTCCTAGGTCTCAGGTCCTGTAAAAAGCAGAGGTTATGCAAAGGAACATTAAAAAAACTAAATTAGAGTCAACAATATATTGAATCTACCCTGAAGTTACAAATACAATCGTTAACACGTTATTCTGCGCGTCGGGAGACGATGAAGCAAGATAGTGAAGAGTTGACAGTTGTACTAATATAATTACACAGGTTAGTATAAAGAAATCTGTTACCTTATGTGCGTATTAGGGATTTCAACCACGACACGTTCAGTCTTCTGGGACTCGGTCAGTTGAGGTTCTCCTCCTGAGTTACGAACTTACGAGCTGCCACAATAACCGGACTACACGCGATACTAGGCCGGATGATACGCGTCCCCCGGAGAATCACCGACTGTCTCGTACTGTTTGCGTACGGGACGCTGTCGCGTCCCAGTCACGGTGGCCCGCTATTACTGACTGCCCATTACCAACTGCTCGTACCCGACGCTACCGCGTCGAGCGTACCCGGAGCAGGCAATTGGTGCCTGGACGCCCGCCGTATCACTACTACTGACTTGGCTGACCCAGTCTTCTAGTTTTTATCGAATGGTGTCCTCATTGACCGGTTATAGTCCAAGGTTGCTGAATTGTAGTCTTAGGCGTTATTACTCGTATTTGGGTCACGGGTGTTGTTATTTTTTTACAACAATAGTTTCGTGCTTTTTATACGTTTAAACAATTATCAAACAATGCAATAACTAGGTCAATTTCTTTGTGTGATTTAAAATGCAAATTTTACTGTAATAATTATCCCTTATTTGATTCGGAATATATAATAATTATCTCGAATAATTATTATCTTTTCTTATGCTACTTAGCCCTTTAATTCAACTTCTCACTCACTTGCTACGCTCACATTACATTCCCAGACTCTGGAAAGTAGCCGAAGTAATTATGATCGCCAAACCAGGTAAATCTCCTAATGAAGTGACATCCTATCGACCAATATCCCTCCTTCCGGTGATGTCAAAACTATTTGAAAAACTTCTATTAAAAAGATTAAAACCAATAATAGAAAGAAAAAATCTTATACCAAATCATCAATTTGGTTTCAGAAATCAACATTCCACTATAGATCAAGTTCACAGAATAACGAATATAATAGAAAAAACATTAGAAGAAAATAAAGTCTGCTCTACAATCTTCTTGGATGTAGCACAGGCGTTTGATAAAGTCTGGCATGACGGTTTAAACTATAAACTAAGAACGTTCATGCCTAAACAGTATTCAGAAATCTTGGAATCATACATTGCGAATAGATATTTCAGAGTAAAACAAGAAGAAGTGTACACCGACTTAAGGGAGATCAAAGCTGGCGTGCCACAAGGAAGTGTCTTAGGTCCGGTCCTGTACCTATTGTATACGTGTGACATTCCAGAGCTAGAACAAAATACTATTGCCACCTTCGCGGATGATACAGCCATACTAGCGATAAGAGACACTAGTGAAGAAACGACTGATAAATTGCAACTATCAGTAAATAAAATACATAACTGGACCAGAAAATGGCGAATAAAATTAAATGAGACTAAATCTGCACACATTAACTTTACAAATAAAAAAAACAGAAAATTTCCCAGTTAGAATAAATGATACCCGAATTCCTTATACAACATCAGCAAAATACTTGGGCATCACCCTAGACGCGAAGCTGCGCTGGAAAGTCCATGTCAAAAAGAAAAGAGGGGAGCTTGATATTAGATATAAGAAATTGTATTGGCTGATTGGAAAAAAATTCAACATTGTCAATTCATAATAAATTGTCCATCTACAAGCAAGTACTGAGGCCAGTATGGGTATATGGGTGCCAACTCTGGGGCTGTACCAAAGCTAATAAGCTACTTATTATCCAGAGATTTCAAAATAAAGTACTGAGAAACATTGTTGATGCTCCTTGGTATATCCGTAACAGCAACCTCAACCAGGACCTGGGTATGGAAACTGTGATCGAAATAATCAAGAGAACAGCAGCAAGTCACGAGCAGAGGCTGCATAGTCATGTGAATATCGAGGCAATCCAGCTTCTTGACAACACTGAACTAAAGAGGAGACTCATAAGGACAAAACCATTTGAGCTAGTGTAATTGTGTAACAGTTTAGTGTAAAAAGCAGAGTATAGTGCTGTGAAGTTATTGCATGCTAGTTGTAGTGCATTAGTTAATAGATAAAATAAGAGTAAGCCATAGGGTAAGCCCTTAGATTTAAGTATTTGCTGTTATTATGTAACGTCAGAAAATAACTGATAATTGGTCATTTGTGACATATTTTTTAGTAGATCGATATAGTGTTTCAGTAAATCAGTAAATTGAAGTTGAAATCAGTAGATTTACTAAAAAATCAGTAGACCTGGTAAGCCTATGAGAGGTAGTAATGTGCAACGTAATGACACCAAAACATGCGGTCACATCGAAACTAGCTTCACTTTTCGAAGGTTTATTAAATAAACGTTACCTGTCCTCTCTCTCCTTGTCTGAGCCTAAAACAGTCGGGTAAATGCTTTCTAGATGCTAATTAATCAACATAGCGTTAAGAATTCTCTTAGTTAGATATTTATTACTATTATATATTATTCGGCTACAAAGAAGTGGGTAGCTCACAAATCTCTGGAATGGTGGAGGAATTTAGCAGGACAAAGACAGGCGAAACAGTTCATTACAGAACATTCGCCAAAATTTACGGCAGACCTAACTAGCAAAGACAGGAAAATAGTCAAAGCCAGAGTAGGTCTTCTAACAGGGCATTGTAAGCTGAATAGAAACTTGAAGCTAATGGGATTTTCAGATGATGACCTGTGCAGATTCTGTCACCTCGAAGAAGAAACAGCAGAGCACATTTTATGCCAGTGTGACAGTCTGGCAAATGTGCCGTTTTTTGCATTAGGAGAAGAAAATCCACCGGCAAATAGCTACATGGAAGGTACAGTCTCGAAGCTACTAGACTTTATAAAGAGTGTCAGGCTAGAGAATGTTATCTAGGACTAGAGTACCACAATAGATTTGAAAACGTCGCAGTGGAATAGGCCGAAAGGCCACCTCTCTTAATCTAATCTAATCTAAGCCTACGAGAGTGCAACGTAAGGCCACCAAAATATGCGGTCACATCGAAACTAGCTTCACTTCTTCGAAGGTTTATTAAATTAACGTTACCTGTCCTCTCTCTTTACTTGTCTGAGCCTAAAACAGTCGGCTAGATGCTAAACAAGTCTGGTAATCTAGGGTTAAATAATTAGTTCACATTTGCAGAAAGTAGTGCATATCGAGCACATTTTGGAAAATTTTAGTGTATAAAAATCTAATGTTTATTTGTTATAATAATCACACTTTTTAAGTCATTATAGTTATTTAAATATTCAATTATCTGATTTTATTATAAACATTATAAATTGCACTAAAAACAAGATTCTACATCATATTTAAAAACTCCATGACACTTTTTGGTATTATCTTGAAAAAACAAAACATTTTTTATATAAAACATTGATAGATTGAGACAGAAATGGATACAGCAACGAATTCGATTAACTGGGAATCCAGAAGATCAGGGTGACGCGTCTAAAACGTCACAATGTAGACAACACAAAGAGACTCGCCTGATTGATTCCGTTACGAGAATATTCTCACCAGCAGCGTGTTATTTACTTTTTCAAAGATATTTTTTATTAAAAATTTGATGTATTAAATTTGTCAAGAAACTTACATACACATGAAGACTCGGTGTGATTCGTTTTTTACCTCTGAGAATGCCGGGTTTTCAAGTAATAACCGATATTAATATTTTATGATATGGATAATTTTAAATTTATTAATTATTTATTTATTTTATTGCCAATAATTTTAAAATAAACAAATTTGTAATATTAAATATTTGTTGCTATATTTCATTGTCTTTGCGGAGCTTTATTTCTAGTTGGAATCAGTATTTACGTTTCTGCATACAATTTCAAATGCAAACAATAGCAAGTGCAGTAGGACGATTGAAATTATATCGGAAACCACAATAATTGAGATAATTATAAAATATAGTTTACAGCGGTTTTGTTATATAACCGATGTTCAAATGGTATTTATGTAAAATCTTGTCAGATCTTTATTTTTTTCCAATGGATTAGTCTAAAATTTTGCATATAATGATAATAAAAGCCAAAAAGGAGAGTCGCGCAATTAACACGAAATTAAAAAATTCTTCTATTTAAATAAAGTAAGTAAGTAGCCTGACGCCACAACCCCCTCCAAAAGGGGGTTGTGGCGTCAGGCGTTAGCAACCTGGCACATAGAAAAAACCTCAAGGGCTGAAAAACAAAGGGCAAAAAATGAAAATAAACAAAGATTAATCCCCGGGTGGTAAGCCACACCTCTAAAGGAGGTAACCCACCATCGGATACAGGGGGGCAGTTTTGGGGGAAGTGAAAGAAGCCCAGCTTCAAAACTCAACCAAACAACTCGCACTCGGCACATGAAACGTACAAGGATGACGAACAAACGACAGAGAGGTAATAGCGGAATTCGAAAGAATGAAACTAGATATATTGATAACGACTGAGATGAAAAAGAAAGGAAACGGTACCGAAAAGATGGGAGAAGTCATTCACTGTTGGAGCGGAATAGATAGGAAAGAAAGAGCAAAAGCAGGAATTGCAATTATACTAAAAAAGAAATTGGAACACGCAATCGAAAACTGGGAACCAATAAACGAGAGAATTGCCAAGCTTAACTTAAAAGTATACGAAAGGCAAATTATTTCACCAGCAGTATACGGTCCAACAGAAGACAGCTCAATTGCAGAAAACGAACAATTCATAGAACAACTGCAAGAAGAAATCGAAAAGAGAAAGAAGAACTAAGAAAAAATTATCGCCGGTGATCTAAATTCCGGTGACAGGAAGAAAAGAAAACGACAGAACAGTTGGTAGATTTGGGGAAGATATAATGAACGATAACGGGGAGAGATTGATTGAGCTATGCAAAATAAACCACTTAAAGATCACAAACGGCTTCTACAAACATAAAGACATACACAAATACACTTGGACATAAGAAACAAGAAATTTGAGGTCTTTTATAGATTATGTTATAGTAAACCACGAAAGCTTGATAAAAATAAAAGACGTGAGAGTAGTAATCGCACACACTAGTAATCGCTTGGATGGAATTCCCTTCATATGGACCCAACAGAAACCGACCCAGGGAGAGTCTGGCCAAGTTACGGCTGCGGCTACAGCTGTCAATACGTGCTCAACACAAGAAAAGAAATTCAAAATCAATTTATTATAAGAAGACAATAAAAGACTTATATAAGCAAAGATTAAGCCTTAAGACTTATATAAGCAAAAGGACCAAAAGCTGGAAGAGTTACAAATATACGAACACATAAAAACCTGCATGAAGACAGCAGCCCTAAAAGCTCTTGGAGAAGTGGACCAAAAATATACCCACCAAACTACGAAATTAACCGAAGACACACTAATAGGCATAAAAGAAAAAAAAGAACTCCATATAAAATATGTGAACATAAAAAACTATGCGGACTTGGAACTATATAGGAAACAAAATAAAGAAGTGAAAAGAAAAGTGGCAAATAAAAAAAATGAAAGATGGGAAAAAACATGCACAGGGATAGAACAGCACATAGGATAAAACCAAATATGCTATCAAAAACTCTAAAGAGAATAAAGCAGCTGGATAAAATGAAATACCAGTAGAACTGTTAAAACTAATGGAAGAGGACAATCATCATCAACTAGCCTCTAACGTCCACTGCTGAACATAGGCCTCTCGCATGCTTTTCCACTTAGTCCGATTTTGCGCCATCTGAATCCAATTTTTAGTCGCTCTTTTTATGTCATCTGCCCATCTCGTTGGGGGTCGACCTCTATTTCTGTTAGCTTGTATTCGGGGTCTCCTTTCTAAAATTATTTTTATCCACCGGTCATCAACTGATCTTGCTACATGCCCTGCCCAGTTCCACTTTAGTGTTGTTATCCTTTCATTAACGTCTGCTACTCCTGATCTTTTGCGTATAGTAGCATTGGGTATTCTATCACGCAGAGAAATTTATAACATTATTCTCTCCATTGCCCTTTCCGCAACTTGTAGTTTACTCACTGTTGTTCTTGTGAGTGTTAGGGTTTCTGCACCGTAGGTCGTCACTGGCAAAATACACTGATGAAATACTTTTCTTTTTAGACACATTGGAATCTTAGCCCTAAAAATATCCTTCATCTTTCCAAATGCAGCCCAAGCGAGGTTTATTCTTCTCTTCTGCTCGATTGTTTGGTTGTCTCCACTTATTCTGATCTCATGGCTCAATATATTTGTCTTCTACTGAGATGTTTTTGTTGTGGACTAAATTTGTCATAAATTGTGTTTTTGAAAAATTTGTTTTAAGACCAACTCTTTTGGTGGCAGTATGGAATTCTTGGAGCATTAGCAGTGCCTGATTTAAGCTATTTGTAATAAGAACGATATCATCTGTGAATTTAAGGTTATTTATAAATTTTCCATCTACATTGATGCCCTTTTCATTCGAATTTATTGTTTTACAAGCCTATTCTAACAAAGTTGTAAATATTTTTGGAGACATGTTGTTTCCTTGCCGAACGCCTCTTTCAATACGAATGGAAGAGGATAACTTAAAAGTATTGGCAGATTTATTCAACACGGTGTACCTACGGGAATAATACCACAAGATTGGCTGAAGTCAAAATTTATAACCATCCCTAATAAACAAGCAACAAAAGAGTGTTCTGATTATCAAACACTGAGCCTCATGAGTCATAGTTTTAAAGTATTGCTGAAAGTAATACATAAGAGAATATACGAAAGGCTAGTGGAGGATATTATAGCGTTCGGGTTCCGGGATGGAATGGGTACTCGAGAAGGACTATTTGCCATCAACATATTGGATCAGCGATGTCAAGATGTAAACGTTGATCTACATTTTTACTTTGTTGACTACGAAAAAGCTTTCGATAAAGTAAGACATGAAAAACTAATATCAATACTTCTGATCAAGCGCATTGACAGTAAAATGATAAATATAGTAAAAACATTATATTGTAACCAAACTGCTATAGTTGAAATTGATGGACAACACTTAGAAGAAATAAAGATCTGTAGAGGAGTTAGACAGGGATATGTTTTATCACCAGTTTTGTTTAACTTATATTCTGAAGAAATTTTCTAAAACACGCTTAATAATATCAAAGCGGGAGTTACCGTTAACAAAAATTAATTATCATCTTACGATATGCAAACGAGTACGAGACTGTGTTCATAGCAACGAGTATAGAAGATCTACAACATCTTATCTAAAGCTTAAGTATGAATAGTGCTGAGATGGGAACTACTATAAATGCTAAAAAACGAAGTACATGCTTATTACAAAAATACCACAAAATATACATCACCTGTTGACAATCAATGGTAACGTGATAGAACAAATAATAAAAAAAAATCAGTACTTGACAACTTTGATCAATGACAATGATCATACTGCAGAACTAAACAGGTAAATACAGTAAATAGAGATTGCAAGATCAGCATGTATACGAATGAAGCTAATCCTAACGTGCAAAAATCTAAATTTGTAGATAAGACTACGTACCATTCGCTGTTATATATTTTTAATATTATTATATGGAGCTGAGACTTGGACTTTAAAAAAATGCAATTTAAAAAAAATCGAGGCTTTCGAACGCTGATTATACCGCAGAGTATTAAAAATATCATGTACTGATAGAATTGCAAATAAAGAAGTACGTGAAAGGGTCGGTTAAGAAACAAAACTAATCACCACTACAAACCAGAAAACTGGAATATCTAGGCCATGTGATGAGGGGACCAAAATATGAAGTTTTGAGACGCATAATACAGGAAACTATTTAAGGAATAAGATCTGTTGGAAGAAGGCAGAACTCATGGTTGAATAATCTACATGATTGGTATCAATGCAGATCGATTGATTTGTTTAGAGCAGCAAGTTTAAAAATAAAAATAGCCTTTATGTTTGCCAACCTCCGTAGGGAGACGGCACTCTAAAAAGAAGATGCCTCTTGTACAGTGTTTTCTGTTCTCCCAATATTATTTATATCATTAGCATAGGCAAGAATTTGCACTGATTTAATATATATTAAACCTTCTCCTTCTTATAATGCGGTGCACCTATGGTGCGTTGGCGAGTTACCTTAAGGTCAGACGTCTGTTTTTTGCGGCATGCAAAAGATCACCAGTGTTATTTATGCCTGTTCAGTTTTTTTATGTTCCGTAGGCACGACATTTGTTTGCGACCTACTCCTCTCTTGCCTTCAATCTTTTCCTGGATGATTAGTTGAGGGATTGCTTATTTTTTTCCTCTCAGAATATGGCCGAGGTATGCATTAAATCAATAGTTGTGATTTGTGACATAATTTTCCCAGTGCCAAATTGAACAGATTACAGAAGAGAGGATACCCCTAGCGCAGCCCGTTATTTGTTATAAAAGGTTCAGACAGTTCCTCCTGAATTCGTATTCTACATTAAACTTTTTAAGAGTTAGTTTTGTTAAATTTACCAACTTATTTGGTATTTCTAGCTCTTTTATTGCTTTAATTTTTCTTTTATTCACAGAGTCGTAGGCTGCTTTGCAATGCTGTGTTGTCTGTGGATTTTCAACTTATTAGAATAGAATAGAATAGAATAGAATATTCTTTATTAATCCCACCAGATCACATTGTGATATAGGACAAGTCATATAGTACATAAACCATGATCAACAAGTTATATAGGACAATTACATAAAAAAAATCAATAGAATATAGATTAATATAAAAATAAAAAAAAATGCAATATAGAGCGTCTCTGAACCCGTCGGTCCTTATTCTCTGTAGTCTTTTATTAAGTCAAAATATTCATTTAGGTTATAAACGTATAATTGGATCAAGCATGCTTTTAATTTATTTTTGAATTTTTGAATATTGTTTTCATTTCTTATATTAAGTGTTAAACAATTATAAAATTTAGATCCTGCAAAATCAGGACTAGTTTCAAAGAGAGTTGTTAAGTGTTTACACACGCTTATCAACCTCCCGTGTCTTGTCGGGTAATTATGAAAGTCAGATTTGAGGGTAAAATTTTGATATTTAGTTTTGACGTGAATAATACACTTATAAATATATAAAGCATGAAAACTCAACAGCCTGTGTTCAATAAAATATTTACGACATGATTGTCTATTCTTAATATTGAATATCAATCTAAGAATTCTCTTTTGAGTTATAAAAACTCTAGAAGAGTTTCTAGAATTTTCCCACAAGATAACATTATAGGCCATATATGAATAAACCAATGCATAATACACACTTATCAATTGATTGGTATTAAATAGAGTTTTGAACTGAAGGATCGCATAGTAACCCTTATTCATTGTTTTGCAGACTTTAGTGACATTTTCATCCCATGTCATATTATTTTCTAGAATGCTACCAAGAAATAATGTTGTATCACTAAAAGGTATTTCCTCAGAACTAACTGTGATTTTATAACCATATGATTGCTTAAAGCGCGAGTAGAACTGCATACAAATAGTTTTCTTTCCATTTACCATTAAAGAGGTCGTTTTACACCAGGTTGTAAATTCCTGTGCTACTAAGTTCATTTTTGATATGAGTTCGACTTCATTTGGCTCGTCAATTACAATTGTTGAATCATCTGCATAAAGAACTATATGGTCTGCAGTTAAAAAATGTGTCAAATCATTGACATATAAAAGAAATATTAGGGGTCTCAATACGGAGCCTTGCGGTACACCTCGATCAAGATTAAAAACAGATGACTTCTTATTATCGACTTTTACTAGGAAGTTACGATGTTGTAAGTATGACCGTAACCAGTTCAAGAAATAACCCCGAAAACCAAGGGCTTCTAATTTATGAAGTATAATTTCAATGTCAATAGAGTCAAAAGCCTGAGTTAAGTCAAAAAAGAGTGCACCCACATACCTTTTTGATCCAAAGCAGCGTGGATATAATTAAATAATGAAATAGAAGCACTCTCTGTAGATTTATTAGGAAGAAACCCATGCTGGCATTTATTTCAGATATCATATTTATTCAGAAAATTTAACATTTTACTATAAATACACTTTTCGATAATCTTAGAGAGTACACTTGTTACTGTGATTGGTCTGTAATTATCAACCAAACATGGATCTTCCTTTTTGAAAATTGGACTGACTACTCCCGTTTTAAGGTCACTTGGAAACTTGCCATCCTTGACAGATACGTTGATGATGTGAGGCAAAACAGGAGATATATATGAAGAAATGTATTTAATTATTTTAGTGGGGATTTGATCAATACCTACTGAGCTGGCATAGTTTAAGGAAGATATAGCATTCTCAATATCAAATGGTGAGACTTCAGAAAAAAAGAATGTGTTGTTAATTGTCATAGTTGTGAAATCGTTAAAGGTATAGTTATTGAAATGTTTTAATAATGTGTGTTTGACTGATGTACAAAAATACTCACCAAATTTGTTTGCTATGTGTTCTGGATGTATCAGTAATTTATTATTATCAGTAATGTTCCACTTAAAATTGTTTTTATTTTTACCAGTTTGACGATTCACAGTTTTCCATATCTCCTTCCTTCTTTTATTATTATTTTGATTATGTAAATAACTTTGATATGATGCTTTTTTTATATCCTTTACCTTACGAATAAAGTTGGCCTTTTGTATTTTATGGTTATACATTAAATCTGAATTACCACTAACATTTGCTAGCCAAAATAAATCTTTCAGTTTTTTACTAATCTGAAGAATTTCAGTATTGATCCATTTTCTGTTGGTATTACTAGTTATGCGTTTTGATATTAAAGGACATGTATCAATATGATAGGAGACAGAGTTCAAAAAAAGCTCTATATGCATCATCTACATCGTTTGAATATGTATAAACATTTTCGAAATTCTTAGAATCAACTGCTTGACCTAAGAATAGAAGAAAAGAATATTATACTTGACCTAAAAGAGATGTTCCTTGAGGAGGTAGTCTAAAAGCTAGTTTGTGTTGTGATAGATTGAAAAAGGATGGATGTTATTGTTTGTAACCGTATAAGTGGTGTTGTTTTAAAGAAGTACTCTAAAGAAGTTATTTACATTTATTTTAAAGATTAATTTATGAAAATATGTGGTATTTATTTATTTATAGATGTGTACCTATTTCTAGATAATGTAAGTAATAGATTTTATAAGCGAAGATTTTATATGGAAAGCTTTTTAAAGTTGGTTTTCGCCAGTGAACAACTAAACAAGAAATTAGCAAATAAACGAATGAGACAATAATAAAATAATTTTGATGTAATTTCCTTAAAAACTTGAAAACTACAAAGTATTCCATTTAGGCAGTCAATTGTTCTTCTACCTTGTATTACTCTTTTATTACTCCCAGATACGTGTATTCACTACAGAATGTAATTTATTCATTATTCTCCAGTTTGATATTGTTTTTGTAGTTGTATATAGTTTTTTTTCACATTAATTTCCAACATATTTTCAACAATTTCCAATAACAAGATTATTAGTTAATTATTGTTTTCCTTTTTTTTACTTATTTACATTAAATATTAATTTGTTTTGTAATACAATCCACATCTGCAACAATTAGGTATGTAAAATATTTTATTTAAAACGAATTCAGGAATTTCAGGACTTTTTTGTAATTTGGCAACAATGTTAAGTTATATCTCTAAAATAGATAATACCATGCATCGGGATTTATACTGTACCAACTATAGAAAAATACAAAAAAATCAGTCAAACATAAGACACTACACTAACACAAATTGTAGATTGATTATTTACTACATACGGGACAGATTTATTGTTTTTTAAGAGGGAAAAAGAGAGAATTTCCTGTAATTAGAACTATACCATGTTTTTGTGTATAATCGATATCAACATTTGGGTAGATAGATCAATAGTTAGCTCAATAATTCCAAAGAGATTAGACAGAGAATACAAATTGCAGAAACCGAATCCATAAACATAAAAATGCGGTAGATCGTCTCCAATATTAAATTTTGGCTATGAAAAATGTAGTTTGTATCTCATAATTCTACGCTTCAACTTGACTACGATTCTACTTCAGTAGAATAACGAGTGAAGTAAACTTGAGAATAATAAAACACCCGCAGTTTGTAAACATATATAAATAAGAAAAATGCTTTTTATTATTAATTATTAGTATTTCATATTAGAGCAAAAGTTCTCAGTAAAAACATTATATTCTGTTTTCATTTATTTTTTCCCTTGTTGCATTTTTAAAGCCATCATATTCTATAGCTTAATTTTTTATCACTTGGACTGACATGAGTCTTTGCAAAATCTACCACAATGTAAGAACTGAAAAATAGCTATTTGTTAATTTTCGAACATAATGAATCACGAAGATGAAATATAATGAAAAATAAAGGTAGAAAGGAAATAAAGGGCAAAAATGAAATGCTTACCTAACGTCATGCGGCATGGGTAGCGTAGCGCCCCTGTCCAAAAGGATCTTGATAATTTCATAGTTGTCCCTATGGGCGGAAAGGATTAAAGGCGTGATATCCGGAGTAAAGGTAGCAGTGTCTGGAGGTAGGGCCTCCCAGCTCTGCGACAAAGAAAAATGAAAATATCAATATTTAACCAAATTGCCAAGTTTATACATTATTATAATATTATATATAGAAACTTTTTTATTTCCTGGGCTTGCCCTTGACGTTAACTATTGTTTAAATGTTTTTAAATTTGTCATTTTTAATAAGCACTTTATTTTATAAACAATACATTCTACAATTACATTTCATGTTACAGTTTTTAAAAGTTTAACATGCATTAAAGAATTGGTGTCTGAGATTGACAGATGGCATCTGACAGGTATCTTAAAACATGCTTGATTCAGGGTTGTATCTTAAATATCTGCTATGGTGCATTTAGAAACAACTCAATTAATTAAATTATTATACATATTGGAAAGATCTTTTATGTCAGTCTTATTGATAGAATTTGGATCTTTGTTCTGTTTATTTAATATTTTTGATTAAGCTTTATTATTTATTATATTTTATTCTTTTCTTTATAAGGAAATATCCAAAGAACCATGCCCACATATATCCGATTCTAAGCAACGCGTCCTAGTTCATTTTGTGTGCATCAAACATCTCCAACTTTTGGTTGCTACAATATTAAAAGCCGTTTTAAAACAAAATGTTTCATGAAACTTTCTATACTCGCTTTCTTATGATTTGCTACTGATTAAAGTAGCCTAACTTGTATTTTTATACCATTAAATAAAAAGTTGTTATGATACAGAACAAACACAGCTCTAAATATAGGTACCCATAAAAATTTTCAATTCAATATTTACGTGAAATGTTCTTAGGTGTATTATTGCCCAATACAACATCAATATCCGTTATTCTAACTACGCCATAAAATTTAATAGTCTGGCAAAAGTTTAAATATCCCTGTATAAATAACAATAATGTCGCTTGACGTTGTTCCAGACATCGTTGTAGGGATTCAAGTAATAAAAAACGGATAAGGGAAACATTCTATTTATGTCTTATTTTCGCTGAAAGAAAAACTGTAAAAATAAATATGTTGGAAGCGAAGCATAAAAAAATCCAAATAAGTTTAAGTATAATACTGGATATTTAAGTTATTTTATACAGTAAGAAAAATATATATGCACAATTCGTAATCATAGTAAATAGCGACACCTTTGGGTTTGGGTTTCCAGTTTTTACTGATATCTGCTCTTATATTTGCACTATTTCCAAGATCCTCTTTTCATCCTTCTTGTTGGTTTGTTATACCGTAATTTTGGGTGACTTTGGCTCACCAGGGCAACTTTGGTTCATTTTCGGAGAAAGATATTTTAGTAACTAGGGCGTTTGTACAATATATTATCAAGTAAATTTCATTATACCGCACCATCAGTACTATGTGAGCTGTAGGAAAATTTTAATAAATCACGATAATACCTGTTATATTTAAAAAAAAAAGAATTTTTAAAATGTAGCCATTTCACATAGGATTTTTTGACCCGGAAAAATTGGTTGGCAACCAATAATACTTTCAAGATTAAGATTAACTACAGAGTTGCGTATTGAAAGTCTGCGAATTCTTAACCGCCGTGTAGCATTAATTCAGTCTAAACATAAACACTAAGAAAGTCGGGTATTATTTTTAAGATGCTACCGAATTTAACGGTTTTCGGATGACTTTGGCCAGTTTGTTGATTGTCGGATTTTGATCATTCTTTGGATCACAAAATTTAGCCTTGTAATATCTGCAGGGTTTATTAACTTGAAATGCCATGGCAGACACAGTTGAAAGAACTCTAATAACTATCAGAAATTGAGTTTTATCACAGAGAAAAGCTGCAATTGAATTTGAAGTGCCAGTGAGTACTTTAAAAAATAGATTAAAAGCAGGAATACAAAAGAATATTGTAGTCAGACAATTTTTACGAAAGCTGAAGAGGACGTCTTCACGTCTCATATTTGTAGCTTATCTTTATACGGATTTTAATTGGATGAGAATTGGATTTACGAAGTTTAGTGAAAAATTATTTAGATCGTGATGGTTGAATTATTAAGCAATTTAAAAATAATTTGCCAGGAAAAGACTAGTTAAATGTTTTTCGCCTTTCTTAAAACCCATTGTTAAACTCAACGGTTTGCAAGCAACATCAAACGATCGAGAGCAGAAATTAGTGAAACCACTACAAGAGACTACTTTAACAATTTGCAGAATTAACTCGTCGATGTTTCAGCTAACAACGTTTAAAACTACGATGAAACTAATTTAAGTGACGACCCCGGCAAAAAGAAAATTTTAGCAAAACTTGGGACTAAATATCCTGAAAGGATGATGAATTTTATTAAATTGGCAACTTCAATTTGTGGACATGTGGCTGAAGAAATGCTAACTCTATATATAAATCCAATACACTGTGGTCGACTTTGCTAGAAAATGGCCCAAATGGGGCACGGTATAACAGATCGAAAAGCAGATGGTTCGAGCACAGCTTGTTTAGAAGACTGGTTCACTTCTCTTTAATTGCCAACGTTGAAACACATTCCTGGCATTAAAGTGTTAATTGGCGACAAGGTATCGTCCCATATAGCATTAAACATTTTACACCTTTTAGAAGCAGAAAACATTAAATTCGTGTGTCTCTAAGCCAATTCTACGTACCTAATACAGCCATTAGATGTCGTCTACTTTCGACCAATAAAAATAGCTTGGCAAAATATTTTGGTAGAATACAAAACACTGAATGTTAACACCAACTTAATCTCAAAAATCATCTTTTACAACCTTTTAAAAAATCTACAGTGGCTTTGGAAAATGTGGCATTTATTTCCTAAACGCAGAAGAAGTAATAACCAGAATTCCAAACTATGAAACTTATTCTGCGCAAGTAACTTCGATAGTAAGTGACGCTATTTTATTTTTTTAAAGAAAAAAAGGGAATGTCAGCACGAAAAACTATGTGTGCTGAAGATGTTAAAAGCTGACAAGATTTTGCAGTTGCAAAAATAGTGGCTAAAAAGAGCCAGTAAACGAAAATTGCCTTACAAGAAAATTAAAAACGAAAACTGGAGTGGCAGCCAAATGTAACACTGGAAGGAAAACTGGACAGGCGAGCAATCAAGCCAATAATCTGATTTGCAAAACAGTGAAAGATAATGCTTTGGTGAAATTTGCTCTAGTGAATTGCCTAAACATAAGATGATAAAAAACAACAAAACGTTTTAATAAAATACAAGATTTTGGAAACACTGCAGATACTGCATCTAATTTTGCATCTAATGAGAGGTAAAGGAATATAGCAGATCTGCAAGAGTTTTCCATTTGAATTGGAGGCTTCGTAATTATATCTGCCTACTTGAACAGCTTTTCAAGAAAATTTGATGGAATCATGAATCATGATTCATTATTTATTTATTATTTCTTTACATATTTAAAATTTGATGGATTTGTAAGAGGTAGTCATAACTGTTACGGTTGGGTGCAAGTAATGGTACTGAGTGAAAGAAGTTTATGACAAAAAATTGAGTGGCGCCCTGTTTCTATCTTATCGTATCTGTGCTAATTTTACCCATCTATCTTTTTGTTTATTTCTATATCTTTTCTAATAACTCTTATCCTATCTTTACTTATTTCCTCCGTTGGACCCATTCGCGATTTCAAAAGCTAGTTTCGAACCCACGACTCGCTCTCCACCAACCATCTGGCTGTTGTCCGCATTGTCTCCATTGGTTATCTTTCTAGCACCATCCAAAAAAGATTTCCGATGTTACATAGTAACCAAGACAGTGAGGATAAAGACATTGACTTCTTTGAACTTTTCACTCAATAAAAAGAAGCACAGACGCAATAATAAACTTTAATTGTGTTAGCTGTATATAAATAGGTACCCCATACCGCAGAGAAATCTTTGGTTTTTCTTGTAATTCCTTTTGTTTCTAGTTTTTTATTGTGTTAAAGCAGTTGTCCAATAACTAATTTTGAATGTCCTGTAACTAAATAAATATATATTGACAAAAAAGATTTAAGGCTTATCCTCGAATATTGTAACGGTAAAATTCAGAGAGATGTCTATTTCAAAAATATCTTTCTTTACAAAAACAAAATCCATTCACGAAGAATATTCTAAACGTCATCTTGTACTAGAGGTAAGCTTTATACCTACCTTATACAACCCCCTATTGTGTAAAGTCTTGGGTCTATACAATAAACAAGTGGGCGGCCTTTTATTCAGTGCGGTTTTAAAATAATGTTGAATAAAAACATTCATGAAATTAAAATGAAAGAATTTACTTCTATTAGTAGAAGTGCGATTTATAAAATTAGTACTTGAAGCATAAATCGCGGGAGGAATATGTGCATCAGTTTTCAAATATTTATTATTTACTATATAATTTCTAAATTGAACCACTTTCACTTCTTTAGTTAACAATGTATCTGTTTTGACAACTAAATAGGTAATTAGACAAAATAATTATTCATTTCAAAACAGGAGTTTAAAGAATTGGAAAGAGGTAGCCCGGGCCCAGTTAAATGGTCAAGCTTATTCCAGTGGAAGCAATAAGGAGGATTATTTTTCGTTTTGGCACAGCTGACATGCTCTCTCTAGCACTACAACCCATGAAACTGTGGTAAAAAGCATGCTTTATTTATACGGTTGTGAAACACGACGATTAACAGAGACAGATTAATATCGAAGAAAGATATCTCGTCGAACTTAATGCAATAAAGTATGAGAATAGAAGGTACAGTCATGGATGGCATACAACGAAAGCAGCTCAAATGGGTACAGGTCCAATAAATGAAAGACAGTAGACTCCTAAAACAAGTACCTGTATGAACACCTACCGTAATCCAGAAGAGAGGATTACCTTAGAAAACACGGATGGAAGGAATAAGAAACTTAATGAGCTCGAAAGAACTTAAAGAACAATGGAACAACCGAATTGAATGAAAAATGAACGTCGGAAGACATTTTATAAGGATTATATCATATTATAGGTACATTTTTTGGACTAAAAATAAATTTGAAGAAAACCAAGTTCATGGTATTTACAAAAGCACAAAGCATCAAAGTTAAACTAGTACTAGATAATACAGAAATTGAACAAATATCTTTGTACAAATACCTTGGAGCATGGATCACAGAAGATACTGATTAGACAAAAGAAATAAGATGCCGCATTGGAATTGCACGGTCAACTTTTAATAGAACGAGAAAACTTTTTTGTAATCGAGATATCAATATATCGTTCCGGATAAGAATGCTTTGATGTTATATTTTCTTTACCCTTTTATATGGGATTCAAGCTTGGTCACTTAAAAAATCCAACATTAAAAACCTAGAAGCATTCGAAATGTGGTGCTACCGACGTGATTTGAAAATATCATGGATGGATCGCAAAACAACCGAACAAGTTCTCGAACAACTAGGAAAACAATGCGAAGTTTTAAATTCCATAAAAATCAGGAAATTAGAATACTTGGGGCACATCATACATCACACATCAAGACGAAAAATCTAGTGGTTACGCAATCTCCGTGAATGGTTTGGATGCAATTCAACAGAACTATTCAGCCGCATATCCAACAAAATGATAATTGCCAGAATGATTTCCAATCTCCGATAGGAGTGGAACTTGAAAAAGAAGAATAAGTACATTATTATTATATTATATATATGTATATATATATATATATATATTTATATAATATATGATATAAACGATATTGAAAGAGGTTACAACATAGACAATCAACAAAATCTACATCGACAACTACACAGTGAACACCCAACAATAATAGAAGTCTCAAATGCCGTCCTAAAACTCAAAGACAATAAAGCCACAGAAATCGATTAAATCTGTTGGAAAATATATAAAAAAAGGTGATGATCAACTTTTTGCAGTAACCCATAAACTAATAGTACTTATAATATGGCAAAATGAATTTGTTCCAGATAAGTGGCTAAATGAAATAATATACGTTGCATAAAAAGGACAATTAACTGGATTGTAAGAACTATAGAGGCATTACTCTGTTAGCATCTTCACCTGTTAGCACCCTGCTTGGCAGGGTGCTAACATATCAGATCAATTTACGGTTGCAAAAGGCTTGAGACTGGGAGATCCTTTATCCACTACATTATTCAAATTAGTATTAGAAACTGTAATCAGAAAATGCAGCATGAAGATGGAAGAAACGATCATGAAAAATAAGCACCAGTGCTTGGCATTTGCTGATGATCTAACAATCCTAGCAAAAACCGAGTAAGAATTAAGAAGAGTTGTGAAGAAAATCATCGAAGAAGCACAGAAATTTGGATTGGAACTAAATGAAGACAAAACTAAATATATGATCATAGAAGGAACAGAAGGGAAAAAAGAAGACTTTAGTATGAGGTCAGTAAGTGGTAAAAGCTATAGTTTTAAAAGGGTGGACAAATTTGAATACCTAGGTGTAGTTTTCGATGAAAATGGAAAAGAGAAATGGGAGCTCGTAGCCAGAATAGCAAAAGGGAATAAAAAATTAGGTGGTTTAAGAGCCCTACTGAACTCAAAATACGTTTCTAGACAAGGTAAACTCAGAATATATAAAACAGTAATTCGACCTACAGTAACATATGCCGGTGAGCCTGGACATTAAATAAGAAGGAAGAGGATACTCTGGAAAGATGGGAAAGGAAAATATTGAGATGCATATTCAGAGGACGAAAGGCAGAAGATGGTTTGGAGAGAAGAACCAACAATGAATTAATGGCTTTATACAAAGAACCTACTATTACCAAGTTCGTCAAAGCACAAAGAATCAGATGGTTGGGACATGTGGAAAGAATGGCAGCAAACAGAATTCCTAAACTAGTAATAACCAGAAAATTAATCGACCCCAAAAGAAGAGGTAGACCCAGAACGAGGTGGATTAGTAAAGCGGAGGAAGACCTTAAACACGTGAAGGTGAGGGAATGGAAAAAAAGCACAAAATAGAAGCGAATGGAAAAATATTGTACACCAGGTCCTTCAGAGTTAAGAATGTTATATATACATATTTACGTTAAAGTTTTGTTTAAAATAATTGTAATTAGTTAATATTAGAATTATGTTGTAAAAAAAATGCTCTAGGCCTTAACGGCCTGTTGTGCGTAAAAATAAATAAATAAATAATAGAGTGCAAAAATCGAAAGAATCGCGTTTTTTGCATTAATTGTTAATCATTAAAAAACGGCTCCGAACTTTACGCAGGAAACAGGTAGGTTTTCTTCTTATAGGTCTACAATAACTAAAAAAGTTGTCAGCTACCTGGATTATTGAGTGTCACGAGAAAATCCTTATTAGCCTGGACTAATATGGCTGGACAAGCAAGTGAAGAAACAAACTTCATATATTATGTAAACTTTACTAACAAAAACGTTGAAAATAAATATTCCTATTAATATAAATAATCAAATTCCATATTCAAATACAGCAATATATTTGGGTATTGTCCAATAAATATAAATAATCAAATTCCGTATTCAAATACTGCAAAATATTTGAGTATTACTCTAAGCTTTTATGTAAAGAAGAAAAGAAAATAATAATTCTGATTGAAATACAAAAAAATGTACTGGCTGATTGACCAAAATTCTACGCTGTTTCTACATAATAAATTATTATTATATAAGCAAATACTGAAACAATAGTATTATTATAAAAACAGTATAAACATTTAGAAGGAAAATGTTACAAATTAACAGAAAATATTTCTATTCATATAAAAATTTAATCAAATTATAGGTACTTATTATAGGTACTGCTTATTTATATAAAATTTCCTCAATCGGAACATAAACTTCTTCGTGAACTACCCATTTTAAAAACAATTAACACACTGGTTTGTCAAAAGTCGAAATAAACCCTAATAATGTTATTCAACAATATTTATGACCCACCTTCGAGAGGGTATTATACTTCTTACCTAACCAACCTAACCGTGTCGACGAGAATCCAGAAACTATCGACAAGGACAGCCTGTACTGGCCGAGAGAGAAAGTTACATTTAGCAAAATTTGAGATTTTAAAAAAAGTTTATACCAAATAGCTGCTTTGTGTTACACTTTATGTTAAAAATAAAAACAGATTCGGAAAGTGGGTCAAATTCTGTAGTGCCCTATTTCAAAAAAAAAATTTTTACGTTTATTTTAACCAAAAATATTTGAAAAAAAAATATTGTTTAAACAATTTATTAATTTACAACTAAATAGTGCACTAGAACTTTTTAAGACCTTTCATATAAAAAAAGAATCATCTCAATATCTGCCATAGTTTTTGCGTTATTTGATATAAACTTTTACATTGGAACTTAGGTATGCCCAGAAACGCAAGGAACGGCCTTAAAACTTTTTTTAAATCCTTTTAGCCATATTGTAATAAACTGTTTAGACTACGTTTTGTATAAATTTCAATTCAGTCGGCAGAGAACAATGTGAATTATGAATTTTTTACTGGACATTTTCTTAAGTGTCCAATACCTGTATGGTTTACTTTACGAATTTATGTTATTTTTGATATTTTGTTATTAATTGAAAAAGATAGGCTAGGTAGATCTGTGATCATATTTTTCTATGATTGCTCGTCTGTATTGGAATTTGAGAAAAAATATAAACATATTCTAATAATCTATGACAAAAGTATAATATTTAAGGGAAACATCCATGTTCGATTTACACTGTATCATCAATATCAATTTCGTACCCTATTACGCAACTGGATGGATATAAAAAAGACTCAATTTGCCGCAAATGGTATCGCATAACGTAAATTGTTTCTTTTTCTCTATTTTTATCCTTTCCATTTCTGGATCGACGTGTTACAGTAAATAGAACGCCATGACTGTGACATAATCCTATTTTAACAATATATTTATGAGAAAAATATCATTTTTCTAGCAGGTGGATGTGAATATAAAATTTTCAAAATGACATAATGGTAGAAATCGAGTATTAAATAAAAGTTAAAGGAGCATTTAGTATTCTTTAGAAATTATGATTTCGTCATATTTCATTTTTGCAAATTGAAATGTAATTTTTTGTACCTTACAGTACATTTAATGGTAAGATAAAGGCAAGAACACGTTAACTAACAGGGCAGTTAAAGGCGACCAAATGCGTTGCCACCCTTAACAAAAATTGTCTGTAAAATCCTTAATCAAACAGATAAATACTATTTTTACCATAAAAAAAGTTAGTAACACGTTACTCTTTATAATAACAAATGATTTTGACAAATAAAACAAAACTAAGACTGACAGTCAAATTTGAAAAAAAGCAAAGTATGCCCATCATACCCGAATAGCCAGGTATGATAGTATACTTTGTTTTTTATGGTATATTTTGACCTACAAGTTAAATACTTCAAAATAAATAAAATAAAACGGTAAAGGGACTCAAAAACTCTATTTAGTAGTAAAAAAACATTTATATGCATAATTCACACTTTACTTTCTCTCTCTACACCTGCACATTCTGTATGGCACCAATTGCTACACTTGTGACAACGAATCCAGATGTCTCCCTTTTTGGTTATCGAATATAATTTATTGCAGTGGAGACAACCTGCATTAGATTCATGGTGCCTTTCGTTCATTTTTACTTCTTTTTCTTTGTCTTTATCAATTATTCTCTTTATGGTCATTATTTCTTCTTTTTTTCTGTCTGCGGAAGCTGTATTGTTTTACCTGTTTTCCCGTTTTTTCGTTTTTTTTTTCTTAGGCCATTCTATGATGCAGGAGCTTTAGGTATTAGCGAGATTTGAAGGAAAGATTCCTTCAATATAGACATTTTATTTTTGTCCGATTTTGGAGAATTTGAGTTAAAACCTACTTTTGAGGAAGAAACTGCCTCTTCAGCTCTTTCTTTAAGTTCAGTGACTTCCTTTTGGACTTCCAAGTTTTACTGGGCACCATATTAACGAAAAAACATTAATTAGTTAAATTTCAGAAAATAAATCCAGTGTGTAATTAGTATATGTACTTAAAAGCACATGTGCTTAAAAGAAATAGAGTAAATATTTTGTTCATCCAAAAGAATCATAAAAAGTGCATTAAGGTAATTCACCGTTAAATATTAAGCCCAAAAATAGTCTTAAAGATAAAATATAAATAATTGATTATAAAGATAATTGTTTGATATTTCAATATCCATTGACCTAAATTGCACCTATTATTGGCCGTCGACAGTAGCCGCTGTACATAAATATAAACATTTACGTGCTATTGATTGGTCATATTTTGTCGGCTCACTGTCAAAACAAGCTAACTCCACTTTTTGTCGATTCTAGGCTAAGTACACCTTTGTACTTGAAAATACTCAAAGAATATACTGACAAAACCAGATAAGTCTAAACATATTCATCATTATCATCCTCACCACCCAGCTCTTTGCTTCCACTACTGGACGTAGGCCTCCCTCATTTTTGTCCATTGTGCTCTATCTTGAGCACTTTTCATCCAATTTCTTGACATTTTCTTGAGATAGTGAGTCCAACGAGTGGGGGGTCTTCCTCTACTTCTTTTATCTAACTAAACTCTACTTCCTCTTTAGCTAAGAGCTTCTTGAGCCTCCACTCAAGTAATCTCTTCATCCAAGTTTATCCTTCATTCAAGATATATCAAGCCAAGACATATACCTCTTCATCCAAGATATATCAGCATTGACCTTTCCATTTTCCTCAAAGCTATTTGCAGCGTTTTAGAATTTGCAGCATAGGTCATCACATGTAATACATATTGGTCAAATGTTTTACGTTTTAAAGAAATTAGAATATCGGTTTTAAATATGTCTGAGTTTTCTATAGGTTGTCCATGCTTGGTTTATTCTTCTTTGTAGTTCGCATGTGTAGTTGTCGCTTGTGATTTTTATTTCGTATCCGAGATATTTTTCCACCAGATCTACTTCGTTGTCTCCAATATTGATATTTTCGCTAGATACTAGGTTTGTCATGAATTTTGTTTTGGAGATGTTTATTTTAAGACTCACACTGGCACACACGAACTGAAGTTCATGTAGCATTGTACATATCTCCTTGAGGTTGTCCGAGAGCAAAACTATGTCGTTTGCGAATTTCAAATTTGTAAATCTTCTACCGTCAATGTTCAGGCCTTTCTTTTCCCAGTTAAGTTTTTTACAAACTTATTCTAGTACTGCGGTAAACAGTTTAGTTTAAGGTTATCACCCTGTCTTTCTCCTCTGCCGATTGGGATATGGTCCGTGTTTTCATGTAGTTTCACAGACATAGTTGCGTTCTTGTATGTATTGTAAATTAACCTTGTATATCGGTAATCAATGCGGCATGCTTGTAGTGCTTCCAGGATTTTGTCTACCGTGTCAAAGGCTTTATAGAAATCTAAAAAAGCCATAACAAGTAGTCAATTGTATTCTATAGTATTTTCTATTACCGTTTTAATGCTCTGTAGGTGATCATTTGTCCAAATCCTGTACGAAATCTCGCTTGTTTTATTAACTGGTAGAAATCAAGTTTTTTCTCAAGACGATTTGTTAGTATTCTTGTAAGGAGTTTGTATAGGTGACTAAGAAGACTTATAGGTCTGTAGTTTTTTAATTCATGGGTATCTCTTTTTTTGTACAAAAGAATTACCTTAGCATTGTGCCATTTGTCGGATATATTACTGTCCAAAATTCACATATTTAACAGGTTTTTTTATTTTCTTAAGTAGGCAAGTGCTTCGGATTTTGATTGCATCAGTAACTACACAATCTTCGCCTAGAGATTTGTTATTCTTAGCTTTTCTTAGTGATAGTTTTATTTCGTCTATTTTGATTTCCAGTAGTAGTTCTGATTCTTGGTTGACACTGCCTTTTTTTCTTGGTAATATTTCTGGTACTTGATCTTCCCTACTATTTGCTTCGTATTGGCTACTTTACAGCAATTTGTAGAAGTCTTTAACTATTTTAAGGGTTTTAGACTTCGTTTTTTCCCTCTGACTTGTTTTATACGGTCTTCTTGATGGTTTTAATGTCCTCTTTTCTCTGTTTTGTTAGTACTTGATTAAGTTCCTTAAATTTTGCAGTTTCTCTTTGGTTTTGTCTCAAAAGATCTTTTCTTTGTTTCAGCATATTTTGTGATTTTACACTTATTTTGAATTTTCGTTTTCTATTAGCGGTTGCCACTTCTGAGCTTGCATTTAATAGTTCTTTTTTTATGGCTTCATTAATTTCATTTAAGCTAAGTCTATCTAGATTTAACACTTTCGCGGGTTTGAACTTGCTTTTATATTGTTCTGTATTAGATTTTAATTTATCTGTGTATAAGGAGGACATATTTCGTACTAAATGATGTACCTTTATAGTTTTGTCAAAATATAATTTTATTCTAAATAAACTGTTTTTTTTTTATTATTAAAACAGCCTATGATTCCAATAATTCGCACAGTACTGTCTGTTCTCGGTTCGCTATTCCCAGTCCGAACTGTCTAGTGAATTTAGTAATTATTTTTTTGCGAAATAAGTTACTATTTGACAGAATAAAAGTGGCTGGAAATTACTATACAACCAAGCACACGTACTCATAGCCATATTAATAGTAAACAAACTAAATAGTAAATAAAATAGAACTTTACGAATTACCGACAATCAATATTTATTTATCTGCACCATATAATAAATAGTTATGTTAAATTATAACAACTAAAATATATTTTTTAAATAATATACTACAATAAATTTGATGGGTTTAGTATACACTTCCACTATTTAGAATAATTCTTTTTTTTTTCAAAGAAAGAATTCTGCAATAGTAGTAAACTTTAGCTATTAATACTGAGAAGTAGGAATTGTTGTGTTGTAGGTTTCCGACAATGAACCTGTCAAAATATGCAAGAGCTAAACAAATTGAGTATAACACTATTTATAGGACAGGCCAAAATTCAAAAATGCCAATATATTAAACAAGTTTATGAATATTTTGATATTAAAATTATGTATAATATTACTAATAATTATGTATAAATATAATTTCAAAATTGGAAAAAAAATATTTTGGCGTTAATGGGTAAGATAAGAAGGTGCCCTGCGTTATTATTAATAATGCCCCATCATATGCGTCAGCCACTTAAGTAATTAACTCAAGTGTTGCATGTCTTCTACAGATGGGACGAGCATATTAAGATTTTCCCTTTACTAATATCACGAGCTGAAATTTCGGAAACTGAACAGTACTGTTGGAAAAATAAATACATAGAAAACTGAAATGTGCCGACAGTCATGAGTTACAAAATAAACAGAATATTTTTATTTTATTGAACAAAATAATCACGTCGATATTAAAAAAAAAACAATAAACCTCAAAACAAAACAAAATATATTTGTTTGTAACAATAAAATACTGAAAACTTTGTTTTCAAACTTACACACAATTTATTTTAAACTACATCATCACTACAGCTATTTCGGTTGATTGCCTTTCTCAAGCAATCTAATTTTGGCAGGCGTTTACACTTTTTAGTCTCTAATGAAATAGGTTAAGGAGGAGAGAACCGTTTGTCTCAAGTTCGTCATTTAGAATTATATCTGTATTTTTTAATTTGTTGATTTCCATTTATTCTAACAAAGATAGCTTAAGGCATATATTTTGAATGTGAAGAATTTTTAATTCGTCGTTAAAGCTAAAGTGCGTATGTCTATCTGTTTTTTTACTATTGAAAGCCCTTTTATGTTCTGCTATTCGTTAATTAAAGTTTCTACTAGTTTGACCGATGTAAGTTTTTAGGCAGTCGCCACAATTTAGTTTGTACACACCACTTTTGTTGTTTTTAATATGTTTAGGCCTAGGTTGTTATTTGTTCGAAAAGCTGGTGTTATTTTTTTCTTTTTTATGTGTTTGGCTATTGTTGTTGATATTTTGCCTGTATGTGTAATCGAGCAGAAGGTACTGGGTTTTTTTTCTGGTGGTGGAAAGACTAATTTTAGGACTTTCTTGTGTAGTTTTGAATTTAACATTTTATTAATTGTTTGTTCGTTGTAGCTGTTGTTTACCGCTATTTGCTTAATGATATTTCATTCTGTCACAAAGTTTTATTTTGACATCGGAATTTCTGTTAATCTATGTAACATAATATGATAGGCTGCTGTTGTGTTGGATAAGATAATGAATTGTGTATAGTCGTGTCAGTATGGGTAGGTTTATGAAATATGGAGAAGTCATGTTTGTTTTTAAATCTGATAATTTTTAAATCTAAAAAATTTATGGATTGATTTTGTTCTGTTTCTATTGTAAATTCAATATGACTATGAAGTAAATTAATAGACGATAAAAATTTGGTCGAGTTGCCTGTTAGTTTCTGTGAAATATACTAGTACGTCATCTACGTATCTTCAATAATATAAAAACTGTTTAAATATGGGATATTTTAAAATCTTTATTTCTAGATAATCCATAAAAATATCTGATAGCAATAGGCTAAGAGGATTGCCCATTATAATTCCTGCACTGTTATGTGTATATATTTGATTATTAAATTCAAAGTAGTCCTGGTTTATGCAAACTTCAAGAAGATGTAATTATTGGATTTGTACTATTTTGGTCTAAAATGTGTTTTACTCTAATAAAGGTTACTGTAGGAGTAACTATATATATATATACATATATATATATATATATATATATATATATATATATATACATATATATATATATATATATACATATATATATATACATACATATATATATATATATATATATATATATATATATATATATATATATATATATATAGTAGTGTAGTAAAACTAAAAATTCCTGTTACAAAGAGAATAAAACGGCAATTTTAATTAAAAATAAATCAATAGAAAACAACATAGTATTTACAAAAGCAGACAAAGGTAACACTACTATTGCTATAGATAAAATAGAATATAATAACAAAACAATAGAATTCTTAAATTATCAAAATATTGAAACTTTACACAAAGATACGACAGAAAAATATCAAAAACAAATTAAGCTAGCGTTAGAGAATTCAAAATCAATAGTAAATCTAATAGAAGAGAAATACCTCAATATCATGAACCCACAGCCTCCTAAATTATACTATTTCATTAAGCTACACAAACTGGATCACTCAATAAGACCTGTAGTTTCTTTTTATACAGCTCCGTCATAGAAACTTTCAAAAAAACTGATTATTTTAGAACACACTAAATTTTCACCTAAATTTACCATAGAAAATACAATAAAACTTGTTATTAAAATACAACATTTTCAATTACCTAACAACTCCAGATTAATTTCGTTTGACGTACAAAATCTTTTTCCTAGTATAACTCCTACAGAAACTTTTATTTCAGTAAAAAACCTTTTAGACCAAACTAGTACAAATCCAATAATTACATTTAAAATTTTACATCTTCTTGAAGATTGCATAAACCAGGACTACTTGGAATTTAATAATCAAATATATACAAATAACTATCAGATATCTATCAGATATTTTTATGGATTATCTAGAGGCAAAGATTTCAAAACATCCCGTATTCAAACAGTTTTTTATATAGGTGGAGATTCATAGACGACGTACTAGTAAGTTTCACAGGAACTAACTGGCAACTCGACCAATTTTTATCGTATATTCATTCACTTCATAGTCATATTGAACTTACAGTAGAAACAGAACCATCAAGCAAAAAGATAAAAGAGGGAATGTAAATGTAGTGGGGACAAAAATATTGTTAGACAGGAAGTGCTATCTTGAGAGGCCACTTTAAACAAGGAAAGACAGTCTCTTTTCTTGTTTAAGAAGTAAAATTTAGTGTGGTTATGTTATTGTTTGTCCCAACTGTCGCATGAAATTTTATTTATATTGAAGTTTTTTACCAATTGTGTCACTTTTTAGACTATTATCGTTAATATTTAATTAAAACTTTCTTGACTGAAAAATATTTTACAGCTATTGTTAACAAGTGTTGGAAAATTTAAATTTACCGCCTTTGCATTTCCGGATATGTCCGCCATCAGAGGCCACTTTTTTGGTCTCCTTTTTATAACGATTAGATTCCCTCTTTTATCTTTTTGCTCGATGAACAGAACAAAATCATTCAATAAATTTTTGAGATTAAAAAATTATCAGACTTAAAAACAAACATGACTTCTCCATATTTCATAAACCTACCCATACTGACACGACTATACACAATTCATCATCTCATCCAACATAATATAAACTGGTAGCATATCATAGTATGTTACATAGATTAACAGAAATTCCGATGTCAAAATACAACTTGGAGACATAATTAAATATCAATTAGCAAATAACAGTACACAACGGATACAACGAACAAACAAACATTAAAATGTTAAATCAAAAACTACACAAGAAAGTCCTGAAATTAGTATTTCCACCACCAGAGAAAAAACCCAATACCTTCTGCTCGATTACATATACAGACAAAATATCAACAAAAATAGCCAAACATATAAAAAGAAAGCTTTCCGAAGAAATAACAACCTAGGCCCAAATATATTAAAAACATCAAGAGAAAAATAATAAACATTTACTCAGTGGTGTGTACAAATTTAAATGTAGCGACTGTCCAAAAACTTACATCGGTCAAACTAGTAGAAACTTTAATAAACTAATAGCAGAACATAAAAGGGCTTTCAATAGTAGAAAAACAGATATACATACGCACTTCAGCTTCTATATTATAATCATTCCTTTAATGACGAATTTAAAATTCTTCACATTCAAAATAAAGGCCTTAAGCTATCTTTGTTAGAATCTATGGAAATCGACAAATTAAAAAACTCAGATATAATTCTGAAGGACCAGCTTGAGACAAATAGTTCTCCCCTCCTCAACCTATTTCATTAGAGACTATAAAGTGTAAACGCATGCCAAAAATAGATCACTTGAGAAAGGCAATCAGTCGAAACAGCTGTAGTGATAAGAGGACAATTTTGTGGACGTTTTATTGTTATGTAAAATTAATTTCCATCAAGTAACGGTCCAATCCGTCAATTATATATTTGTTTTATTGGATTGACATGTAAAAACAACAATGTACATAGATGTATTTAAAATTAAAAAAAAATGTACTCGTATTTATTACACTCGTATATGCATTATACCATACATAAAATTCACTTGGGTGGATCTACGGGATATACTCAAAATGTATACGATCCCGATTCTAAATAACGTTTTGCATTATGTAGGAAATTCTCTTTTAAAATTTATTCAGATGTATGCAGAGATGCGCCACTAGATTCTGCATGAGAGTACCTTGATATAAATTCTGCTTTGTAGCGAAATATCAATTTTCTCTAAAGAGAACAGAACAGAAAATTTATTTGAAAGAAATTACATCCTATGATTGCTAAATATTATTCATGTCTTTATATGCAAAATATACAAATCAATATAAAAAAACATTAAAAAAATACTTACATAAATTTAAAAGTTAAAAAGCTTTAAGTCAATTCAGTAAACAAAATGAAAAATGGGTGAATACGTCATTATCAATACTTTTCAGCATCTCCAGTATGCCATTATTGGATATATATCTGCCAAATATGTTTAAAATTAAGGACCTAAAATGCTAATCGATCTAAGTGCCATATTTACCAATTTCATTTTATTCCTGCAAATCTGCAAATGATCTATGTCCTGACGTCAATGCACTGCTGAAGGATATCGAAGTGGCTAACCCCCTCCAAACGGTTTAAATAAATTCGAACGGAATGAGCTGTGCGCAAGTCCCAGAGCAATGGATGTGCTAGTTGATATATGTGACAGATGTCAATTAACCATTGTGTTGATGTACATCAGTGAGTTTCTCCAAAAATGCCTCTTTGGGTCTCGACAAAGAAAAATGAAGAAAAACGCAAAAATGGCTGCTGGGAAATGAATCATAGCAAATCCCAAGAAAACCAAATCGGAAACACCCGACGATAAAAAGAGACATCGGGAGAATATCATCGCATCCCTCGCAACCGAGTTGCTAAGAAACCAAGAGGCTTTAATGAGCAGACTAGGTCCTAAAGCAACGTAACAAAAGTACTCATAATAGCGGTAGCACAAACACCATCCTCACACTTAACTAGATCCTGCTGAAGCAGATCTGATCATTAAGAAACTGGTAGTTGTAGAAAAGTAGTTGATGAGGCTTCTATCGAAGGACAGAATGAACTTCTGCAGTTCCATAAAACATCGTTTAGCGAACGAGACCTTGTTGTTGGTGGTGAGTGACTATGATGGCCTATGGGAGAAAGCAAACTTAATACTTGTTGCTCCAAATAATATGCTCAAGCGCTCCATGGTCCTCATCCGCATGTCTCAAAAAAAAAACTGATGATGAAACCATCACTACCCGTCCAACGAGGAAACATCAAAATCCTAAGGCAGAAGACTGGCTGTTAGAAAATGTAATGATCAGAGAGGATGCCCAAAACCTAGTCTATACGATTGACAAGGTATCTTATAAAGAATTAAGGGCTGCTCATTTCAACGCATATTATAAACTTCGAAAGATATCCTTTAAGACACTAAGAGGCTTCAATGCCTCTATGTTCGCTGGTATCGTGGTATCAGAACATCCATATTGAATTCCTGTTGTGTGCCCTTAGTGCGTGTCTGTGTCTTAGTTTATTTATACCTACTGCAGTAATTTAGAGGTGTAAAATAAAATAAATGGATAAACGAAAATTAGATTGCTGCTGAATATAGTTTTTAAATTAGCAACCAGTTTTCCTAAATGCTTGCTATTGCTCCTGTTCCTTCAAGATATCGTGCTGATGTTACTTGTTTAATTGCATTTCAAAGGTGTTATTGTCGTGAAATTTGATGTTTTTGATTTATATTTAAGATTTTCCGTATCTGCCTAGTTCCAATTATTTGTATTAAATAAATAGTCAAAAACAAAGCATGCATGTCTTTCAAGTATTGTAAACAAAGTGTTTTTACTGTTAAAGTATAAGTAACAAGATAATATCCATAATCTACCTCGTAAAAAATGTTGAATTTTTAATACCTTTCTCCTCTTCGCCGTAAAACGTCCTTAACAGTGGAGGCGCTCCCTCATGTCGACATATATACAGTAAACACATTTCAGTAATTTTTAAAAATATTCAATGCCATTTTGGATTTTTTAAAATTAACTATAAAACTCCAAGCACATACAAATATGGATATTCATAAGAAACCAACAGAAAAAAATGGCAGAATTGAAGGAATATACAGCAAACAGAAAACAGAACATACCAGCAAACGAATGGGAAAGATACATGACGGAACTGTTTAAAGCAAAGGAAAAAATAATCAACACAATAACGTACTTGAATTAAGACACGAAATAGAAATCAGTTTTCAGGAAGTAGAAATAGCCATAAATTTACTCAAAAAAAAGTCACCAGGACCAGACGAAATAACAAACGAGCTTTTACAACACGTAGGAGAAAGTATAACCCAAGATACCAGATGCAAGGAGAAATAGCATAATGATACCAATGTTCAGAAAAGAAAATAAAGAAGAGCCTAGCAATTACATAGGTATAAATCTACTCAACACAGCACTCAAGCTTACTACAAAAGTTCTAACCAACGAAATCAATAAACTAACAATTTTTTCAGACGAACAACAAGGATTCAGACTTGGAAGGTCCTGCGTAGATGCTGTATTTGTACTAAAACAAATCACAGAAAAGGTCATCAAGTACAATAAAACAGCATATCTACGTTTTATAGACTTGACAAAGGCTTTCGATCGCCTCCAAGTCAAAGACGTCTTACATTTACTATATAAAAGAAATATACCAATCAACATTATACAAACCGTCGAATACATCTACCTCCATAATCGAATACAGGCAAAGATAAATGGAAAACTAACACAGTGTATACCAGTACAAAGCGGAGTCAGACAGAGTGACTCGTTAAGCCCACTTCTCTTTAATATAATAATGGACGAAATAATACAAGCAGTAAGTAAAGGTCATGGCTACATAATGGAGAATACAGAAATCCAAGTATTATGATATACAGACGATGCCGCATTAATCACCGAGACAAAGGACCAGCTCCAAAGATTAACACGTATCTTCAATATAGCAGTTAAGAAATATAATATAATATAATTAGCAGAAAAAAATCAAATGTATGACAAAGTCTAAATACCCACTACGGTGTAAAATCGAAATTGATGGGAAAATAATAAAGCAGAAAGTATGGTTTAGATATCTGGAAATAGATGTAACTAGTTACGGATAGGTTGAAGAAGAAGTACGATAACAAAGCTTAAAAGTAAGTAAAGCGGCAGGATCTCTTAATGACACAATTTGGAAGAAGAAACAGTTTAGACAGAACACAAAAACAAGAATCTATAAAGCAGCAATTAGACCTATATTAACATACACGACGACGACAAGACCTGACACATCTAAACTACTAGAAACAACAGAGATAAAAATACTCCGACGATTATTTGGGAGAAGTCTGTTGGATAGGGAGAGAAGCGAAAACATAAGAAGAGTATGCAGTATAGAAGACATAAATGGATGGGTGACAAAACGAAAACAGGAGTGGAACGAACACATCAGTAGAATACAAGGGGATAGAATAGTACGAATAGCACGAGATAAGTCACCAAATGGACGAATAAGTATTGGTAGACCAAGAAAGAGATGGTGCGATAATTTAGACAATTTATGAGGCTAATATTGAAGAAGAAATAGGCTTTAATGCCTACATACCAGGAGGAAGAAGAAGAACTATAAAACTCTATTTACGAATGAATAAAAAGGGCTAGTAAAAAATTATATTGATATGGATAATAACAAGTTTAATAAGACCAAACCACGCCGAATTGTACTCATGTTCCCCACTCCCCTGTCGTATATCATCGTATTAAGCAAAATCCCCTCCTTCCTCTTCTCTACGACGTAGTTTATAGATGTTCCTTAACAGTTTTATTTTTTGAATGAATTTCGTCGGTAATTCTTTTTTCACCTATTGATATTTAATTTCCGTACCTGCTTTATTTCTTTCTCTTTATCTTGTGAACATCATTCTCAACCATAATTTAGATCTTTAGGCAATTTTTCATATTAAATACCAACAGCTGAATATTTACTAGATCATTTATCCAGTTAACAGTGTTTCATAATATACCCAAAAAAATATTATATTTATATAGGATTAAGCCGCAAATCATTGTAATAATTATAATATTAATGACTAACTAATGTTTAACGTTTCGCTTTCTACTCTAAAAATCGTTTTCAAAAGAGCTATTTCAAAAATTAAAAACCATATGCATACAATATAAAAAAACCCCAAGATATATAACACAAATAAACTAACAGCTGCAATACATGCTCGTTTCCCCAATGCAACAGTGAAATCTTAGGCAAAGCAGTTCCTCTATCTCTTTCTAATTTGCCAGGTTTATCGAACACTTGACCTAAATGACCAATCACAAGGTTACGTGGTCGATACACCCAATTCATTAGAAAGAGATGGAGGGACTGCAAATAGACTACTGTAGAGTGCTACCATATAGACGCGTTCTCCTGTATGGCAGAATTCAGTCTATTTGTATTATAAGTCTATAAACACAACATGCAATCAACAACTTGTTGGTTATACATCTTACAAAACATTTTCAACTTACGTGTGGATCCCCTTTTCGATGAATAGTCTCTTCATGTTCGAGTAAAACTTCAACAGCTTCTACAAATTCCTCAGAGATGGCATGCAGAAGTGCATCTTTGGTCTCCACGCGATGTTCAATTAACAATTCCACCATTTCTAAGTTTTCGTTGTCTATGGCCATCAACAAGGCACTTCTGCCGAGAGGATCCACGCAGTTGATGTTGATGTAGTTTGTTTCTTCAGCTCTCTGAAGCATTCTGAAAAAAAAAGTTATTTTCTAGTATAAATTATTTGAATTTTATATCAAACGCAAGTAAATAAGTTTTTTATGTTTAGTCTGAACTAAACTAAACAAGTATTTGGTTTGTTTTGGAATTCTAAGGAATATAAAAAAGTGGTAGTAGATTGAGATTTTTCTAGATACTTGTAGAGGTCAATGATCTGGTTTATAGAATAAGTAAATATTGAAATGTATCATAAAGTGTAGTTACTCTTTAAAATTAAACCAACCCCAAGATCTTCGAGCTAAAAATAGAAGCCCAGAGTTACTACGTCCACCCAGGACTGTTACATAACTTAATAATTTCTGAGAATCTCCTTTCATAGCTATAACATCATAAACAGGTATTGCTCGATGCAAAAATAATTGTTTCAAGAACCATATGAGTTTTTCACCAGATATTTTTAATTTTTGGTTAATATGACTTTCACGAGGGACTCTGTTGACTGAAGAGTACAAATGCAAAAGACTATTTATTCGGTTTTAAAATATACAAACCGACAGAAATAATTGAAATCTGTACGCGTCACCCACGAGTCTTATTATAAAATATATTGTGACAGTTAATGTGTACAAATTAGGACCAAGCATTTACTTAGCGATTGCATTTTGTAGCAAATTAGGAAGAAAAATACAAAATTCCTCGTTCCTGTCGATAGGAAACAGAAAGCAGAACGATTTACAGATCATTTAGAAAGCACGTTCAAACCCAACTACAATGATAATGAAGAACTTGGATGAAAAGAACCATTCCAAACCGAAGAAAGAATAACGTTGACATCACTTAGAGAAGTATCAACAGAGATAAAAAAGAATATAAATCCTAAGAAAGCTTCAGGATATGATCTTATAACAGGAGTATTATTAAAAAATCTACTAAGAAAAGCCGTAGTTAAGCTGACACATTTAATAAATGCTGCTCTTAGATTGAGATATATTACTAGACTCTGGAAAGTAGCCGAAGTGATTATGATCGCCAAACCAGGTAAATCTCTTAATGAAGTGACATCCTATCGACCAATATCACTCCTTCCGGTAATGTCAAAACTATTTGAAAAACTTCTATTGAAAAGACTAAAACCAATAATAGAAAGAAAAATTTTTATACCAAATGATCAATTTGGTTTCAGAAATCAACATTTCACTATAGATCAAGTTCACAGAATAACGAATATAATAGAAGAAACATTAGAAGAAAATAAAGTCTGCTCTACAATCTTCTTGGATGTCGCACAGGTGTTTGATAAAGTCTGGCATGACGGTTTAAACTATAAACTAAGAACTTTCACGCCTAAACAGTATTCAGAAATCTTGAAATCATACATTGCGAATAGATATTTTAGAGTAAAACAAGAAGAAGTGTACACCGACTTAAGGGAGATCAAAGTTAGCGTGCCACAAGGGAGTGTCTTAGGTCCGGTCCTGTACCTATTGTATACGTATGACATTCCAGAGCTAGAACAAAATACTATTGCCACCTTTGTGGATGATACAGCCATACTAGCGATAGGAGACACTAGTGAAGAAGCGACTGATAAGTTACAAATATCAATAAAAAAAATACATAACTGGACCAGAACATGGCGAATAAAATTAAATGAGACTAGATCTGCAGACATTAACTCTACAAATAAAAAAATAGAAAATTTCCCAGTTAGAATAAATGATACCCGAATTCTTTATGCAACATCAGCAAAATACTTGGTCATCACCCTAAATGCGAAGCTGCGCTGGAAAGTCCATGTCAAAAAGAAAAGAGGGGAGCTTGATATTAGATATAAGAAATTATGTTGGCTGATTGGAAAAAATTCTACATTATCAATTTATAATAAATTATCCATCTTTTGTTAAAGAGGTCCTTGAATTTCTGTTAGCATACGTAACAAGTACAATGTTGATTAAAACCATATTGATACAATTATTTAATTAATGAAATAAAGGAAAAAAAGGAATACGGAGTGAACCTTTCTATATAAAGAAGGGACTTTACATGAAATAGAAATAAGAGAACTACATTAAAGAGAGGTAGATAGCACGATATGCAAGTGGATAGCATACCTACTTCGTCCATATAAAGGTAGAGAAGGCAATATGGTTAGACATCTTCTCTATCTCAACGACAGAGATGGTTAGATAGAGGATAGACAGATAGAGGTTATCCATAAAAAGGAGTTAGGTTGACTCTCATCTTGGTTCTAGTAGTATATTAATATATATGCAATTTGACAAGTTGCGATCTATCGTTATACCTACGACAGAAAGTTCCAAAATATCCTCTAAGATATAATTAAACTGGATCTGAATTAGATAAATACAAGTACCAAAAAAATATCTGATTTACGGTTATCCCCAATAAAACCATTAAGATTTATTTATTTTTACGCACAACAGGACGTTAAGGCCTAGGGCAACGATCATTAAGATAATATTTACAAAAAAAGATAACCTTAGATAGTTGAAATATCTAAGGCTAAACTCACCTAGGACAAGCGTGAAAAAGAAATGAACTGCCGTTCCCTAAGTAAATCCAAAATTTATCTGAGAGCTAATGAGATAAAAGAAAAGGACTTACTTAACAATAATTTCTTAAATGTACTAAAAATTTTGATAATTCAAGCTTGATACAAACAAACAATTTCTAATTGGCCAATAATTCAAAATTTCAACTGCAATTAACATCCTCAGGATTAACTTTAAAAGCATTATATCACACGAACCACATCCTAAAACTCTAAATAGGGTTGGATAATAATAATAATAATGACTTTATATTGAACGAATTTAAAACGGATCGTACAATTTAATATATGTCTGTTTGAACTGCATTTGAAATAGTGGACCAATATAAAACTTAGACAAAAATAAATCCATACACGGTGTTAGACATTCAATAAAATATCGTTCAACTATCCGTCTCCTTTTAGAACCCACCATAGTCTAGAGCGCAGCTCAAAGTCAATGTTGCCAATCGCCGTGTAATAATCCGATTTGCGGATATTTTTGAAACTTATATCTTCTTCGTATTATTAAATAAATCGGATATTTGCCTATATTTTTCATTGTATTTACCAATCAACTACAACAGACTAATAACAAAAATAAACTTAATGGTTTCTAGTTATTTCAGAAGTTTGTAGTTATTTTAGAAACATCTAGTGGAATGATATTAGCAACACCGCTCAAAATCTTCATCTTCGAAAAACGAAAGAGGGGCTTGCCTAAAGGCGGCCACTCACGATACTTTAACTACACACTTGCTTTGATCATATTATAGAAAATCGAAATGGTAATCGAAACATATGCTTATAGCGAATAAAAGGTTTTAAAGTTCCAAGAAGTAAACAAAGGTGCGAATGAATAGTATGTAAGAAAAAAAATTAACAATTTTAGAACATCCAGGGTGCAGGGGCAGACGAGATTTATTTTGCACCAAAATCTTGGATTCTTTGCATCAGAATCTACGTTTTATTTTAGGTTTCTTTTTACGCTTAGTTATACACAAAGTAAGGGATGCTAAAATGATTGTTTGATTTGACATGGTCGAGAACAGAACAAATACTGCGGCGCAATATGGTGTGTGGGCGCACCAGATATACCAAAAAATTGAACAACGCCTCTGTCCGATTATATCGAACGACACCGCTGTACCGTGAGTGGCCGGCTTTAGGAAGCGATAGGTGGTTTGACCACCTATGAATGAGTTCTTGAGTTAGTTCAGAATCCAACAGCCCGCTGAAGTATTGGATTTTTATAATATAATTATTTGACAACCTTTTGTTGACCAACCACCTACAGCAGAATTGAGCCGAAATACATAATGTTTCGTATGTTCCGAATTTATTTCGTTCAATCTGTATACTCTAAATGTTAATTAGATCACAGATACCTTTACGTAAGGAGCACTTAGCATATTAGAATAGAATACTGCAATTTATCTATATGTCGATATTTTAGCGTACACGCTTGTCCTGTAGGGATCTCTGGAGTAAGTTACATTGAGCTTAAGTGTGCGTTTATAACGAGGCGCCGACCCTCGGTCGGACCATAGGATGGTATCATAGTATCATCGCCATGTAAAATAAATGTATTTTTTTAAAAATTCCAGCGTTCGTTGTCAAAGCGCAGCGCACATTCTCGAGCGAGGTATCAGACCATGGACTTGGACCATAGTATTCTAGCTTAGTATTTTTTCGATTCTTTTCTCTAGTACTCTATGATCGACGAGATACTGACCACCGAGCCCCGCTGCGACCATCGTATCGATGCCAGGTAAAATAAATGCATTTTATTTTAAATTCGAGCGTTCACTGTTAGTGCTATGCTCTAGGCGAGGATACGATGCGATAGTCTCCGTCATGAACGCACGCTAAGTCCCCGTCACGTGTTAGGATACTGCTCAAGCATTTTTGTTTGGGGGAGGCCTTACTTCTGGCCACGCTCCAAATCATGGACCACTAAATCATTCACAGTGAAGTGAATGCGATTCGTCCGCCTGGCCTGTTTGATTATCTAATTGACTTCTGACCGCAAATTATGTTTTTATGGGTATATATCGATAACAGAGTTTATGGTCAATTTCACGACTTAAGTTTTACACTACTAAAGACCTCCGAATAATGGCGTGGAACGCAAATGGACTGTTACAACATCAGATCGAGTTGCAAGCAGTACTAGATATTAAGAAAATTGATCTGTGTCTCGTTTCTGAAACACACTTCACTAAACAGTCATATGTTAAATTGAGGGGGTATAGAGTATATTCTACTGTACACCCAGATAATGCAGCTAAAAGAGGAAGCGCTATTATAATTAAAGATAACATCTTGCATCATGAGGAATTAAAATATGCAACTGAGCACATACAAGCTACAACAGTCTGTGTGAAGATGAAAACACATACCTTAAATATAAGTTCAATATATTGTCCTCCTAGACACTCCATTAAAAGAGAGCAATATAAAGAGTTTATGAACACTTTAGGAAAAAGATACATCATCGGTGGGGACTTTAATGCAAAAAATACCCACTGGGGCTCTAGGCTAACTACAACTAAAGGAAAAGAACTATTGTCAGCTGTTAAGGAACAAAAGGGTGAAGTAATCTCTACTGGTAGACCAACATACTGGCCTACCGATAGGAACAAAATTCCAGACCTGATAGATTTCTTTATTTACAAAAATATCTCAGCTAACTATCTGGATATCAGTGACGGCTGGGACATAAACTCTGATCACTCACCGATAATTCTAACTATGAGTGATACAGTGATTAAAAAAGAGTTCAATCCAATATTGACTAATAAGAAAACTGACTGGGAGAGCTTCAAAATAAACCTTGAACACAAAATTAATCTTGCTGTTCCATTAAGAAACACGAGGCAACTTGATGACGAATTAGAAGTTTTTATAAAAAATATCCAACAGTCAGCTTGGGAAAATACTACCACAATAACTTCTAGAACAAAAGGGAACAATTATCCAAAAGAAATCAGATTACTCATAGTAAAAAAAAGGAAGTTAAGAAAAAAATGGCAGCAATACAGAGTTTCACGAGACAAAACTAGTCTAAATAATGCTACACAAAAACTAAAAAGGGAGATACAGAATATAAAAAATTCAACAATTAATTATTTTTTATGTAATCTAAAAGATTGAAAAGACCAATTATTCATTCCCCACCTATCAAGTTGGAAAACGGCAACTGGGCTAGAAGTAATGAACAGAAAGCAGAACAATTTGCAGATCATTTAGAAAGCACGTTCAAACCCAACGACAATGATAGTGAAGAACTGAGATGGGAAGAACCATTCCAAACTGACGAAAGAATAACATTGACATCACTTAGAGAAGTATCAACAGAGATAAAAGAGAATATAAATCCTAAGAAAGCTCCAGGATATGATCTCATAACAGGAGAATTATTAAAAAATCTACCAAGAAAAGCCATAGTTAAGCTGACACACCTAATAAATGCTGCTTTTAGATTGAGATGTGATCCCAGACTCTGGAAAGTAGCCGAAGTAATTATGATCGCCAAACCAGGTAAATCTCCTAATGAAGTGACATCCTATCGACCAATATCCCTCCTTCCCGTGATGTCAAAACTGTTATGTTATGTGAACCTACCTTAATATTTGTAAACCTACCTTAACATGGGTGACAGGTGAAGGACATTGACAGCGGACAGTAGAAGAAGATGGCTCGTTAGATATAATCATGTATTAAGTTTAGTTGGTCTTTAATAAAAGATATTAAAAAGAAACTGGTCGTCAATCTTATTAAAAGCCCACAGAGACAACGTAACAAAAACTATTTGAAAAACTTCTATTAAAAAGATTAAAACCAATAATAGAAAGAAAAAATCTTATACCAAATCATCAATTTGGTTTCAGAAATCAACATTCCACTATAGATCAAGTTCACAGAATAACGAATATAATAGAAAAAACATTAGAAGAAAATAAAGTCTGCTCTACAATCTTCTTGGATGTAGCACAGGCGTTTGATAAAGTCTGGCATGACGGTTTAAACTATAAACTAAGAACGTTCATGCCTAAACAGTATTCAGAAATCTTGGAATCATATATTGCGAATAGATATTTCAGAGTAAAACAAGAAGAAGTGTACACCGACTTAAGGGAGATCAAAGCTGGCGTGCCACAAGGAAGTGTCTTAGGTCCGGTCCAAAAGACAAAATAACACCAACTATAAAATTTTTAGTCAACCAATTTGCTTAACAGAATTAAATTATGTCATAAAAAACAGAAAGAATACATCACCTGGATATGATGATATCAGATATCCTATGATATTCCAATTACCAAACAATGCCAAGATGTTTCTAATCAAAATTCTAAATGATATCTGGATCAATGGGGAAGGAATAGAAGAATGGAAAAAGGCTATTGTAATACCAATCTACAAACCAAACAAAGACCCCCACCTATGTGACTCATATAGACCTATTGCACTTATGCCCTGTATACTCAAGGTTTTTGAAAGAATAATTAAAAACCGATTGGAATGGTGGTTAAATACAACCGGCGCTCTGCCAACTACACAATATGGCTTTAAAAAAGGTTTTGGTACCATAGATGCGGTGACACACTTAGTTACAGACATACAAATAGGCTTAACTGAAAACGAGTATAATGGAACGATGTTTCTAGATGTGAAAGGTGCCTACGACAATGTCAACTGGTTCATCTTACGGGAAAAAATGATACAATTACAAATCCCTCAAGAAGTTGCCAACACGATATGCAAATTATATTTAAACAGACAAGTAGGGCTCAGAGGACATTATAGGTGCCCAGTAAAATACCAAACTGCAAATTTAGGTCTGCCACAAGGATCAGTCCTTGCACCATTACTTTTTAATATATATACTACTAATTTACACACCTCTATACCTAAAGCAACTATTATACAATATGCCGATGATTTTGTTGTTTATACACGTAGCAAATATCTCGACGAATGCATTAATCGTTTGAATTTAAGCACAAAACTCGTTTTAAGCTCCATAAGTGATTTAGGGCTTCAAATCTCCGCAGAAAAATCCAAAGTTATAATCTTCACCAGGCATAACATGAAACCGATGCAGAAAATTACAATAGATGGTATAGAATTTCCGGTGGATACTAATGTCAAATACTTAGGAATCACATTAGACAGAAAATTAACCTGGAAACTTCATATTGAACAAATAGAGACAAAATGCAATAAAGGGATAAACTTTTTAAAATCCATTATGCGAACTTGGTGGGGTGCAGAACCTCAAACAGCTCTACTCTTCTATAAAGCTTACATTAGATCAATAATTGATTATGGTTGTACACTCTATGGAACAGCCAATAAAACAAATCTACGTAAGCTGGATATTATACAAAACAAATCACTCAGAATATGTCTGGGAGCAATGAAATCTACACCAGTTGAACCGTTAAGAGCTGAAGCAATCGAACCTCCATTAGAACTGAGAAGATCATTTTTAGCTAAAAAATGATTATTAAGTCGCTAAAGAAAAACTCACCATTCATTAGCAGCATATATAAATTAAACGAATACGACCTAACTAAGCCTTTTTGGATTCATAAACACTCTCCTCCTATTTGTGATGGATTAAGAAACGTGGCCTTAAAACCACAAACAAAGTTAGAGACCGACTACTTTGATCACTTTGTTTCCTGTGATGTGAATATACCACTTTATTCGGAGTTAGCATCATTTAATAGTATAGTCATAAATCAAATTTTAGAGGAACATCCAAATTACGTCACTGTATACACTGATGGATCAAAAAACACCGATGGTACAGGTTGCGCTTTCGTAATACCTAAACGTATACAGAAAAAATACAAGTTAAACAAAAACACATCTATTTTCACAGCTGAGGCAATAGCAATTCTAAAAGCACTAGAATATGTTTTTCAGGAAGAGGATCAGAATGCTATAATCTTTTCCGATTCACTTTCCGTTCTTAAAATTTTAAAATCAAACTCAAACACAACTAATGATATTATTTTTCGCATCCAAGCAATTCTTAAACAATTACAAGATCAGAATAAATATGTAAAATTCTTCTGGGTCAAAGCACACGCAGGAATAACAAACAATGAAATTGCAGATCAAATTGCCAAAGAAAGCATAGTAATGGGAGAACAAATAAATTACGAATTAACTACAGACGAACAAATAATCATAGCAAAACAGAGAATGATGAAGAAATGGTCCTATTTATGGCAAGAGTACAGCTTCACAAATCCAACACGTTACACCAGACTTGAAACCAAATTAAGGAGAAAACCTTGGTACCATGAGTACAATTACAGTAGAAAAAGTATAACTACTATCAGCAGAATGAAGTTTGGCCACGCATGCTATCCAGCACATTTATTTAAAATAAAAATACTTGAGAGTAATCTTTGCGAAGCCTGTAATAAAATCGGTGATCTTGACCACATCTTTTTTGACTGTTTAAAATATAGAGCTCAATCTAATGAGCTTTTCAGTAAACTTTTAAAATTAAACATTGAAAGCCCATTTAATATACTGCATCTTCTTGCTTTAGAAAAAAAAAGAAATTTACGATTGTCTGCTGTCTTTCGTCAAAACAACGAATATACAAATATAACCACCTTTGTTAATGCCTTTTGTCTTTCCTTAATGTATGCATACCTATCTGTCCGAGGCCTACCTGTTATCGTTTATAAAAATGCCCTGATCGGCCCCTGGGCGAGAAGAGTGTAATCCCTGTATCTGTTTTTAAAAATTTGTTTCTGGCTGCGTGGGTATTTACCCTAAAGCCATTAAAAAAAAAAAAAAAAGGTCCGGTCCTGTACCTATTGTATACGTGTGAGCATACGTGTAGAGTCCAGAGCTAGAACAAAATACTATTGCCACCTTTGCGGATGATACAGCCATACTAGCGATAGGAGACACTAGTAAAGAAGCGACTGATAAATTGCAACTATCAGTAAATAAAATACATAACTGGACCAGAAAATGGCGAATGATACCCGAATTCCTTATACAATATCAGCAAAATACTTGGGCATCACCCTAGACGCGCAGCTGCGCTGGAAAGTCCATGTCAAAAAAAAAGAGGGGAGCTTGATATTAGATATAAGAAATTGTATTGGCTGATTGGAAAAAATTTAACATTGTCAATTCATAATAAATTATCCATCTACAAGCAAGTACTGAGGCCAGTATGGGTATATGGGTGCCAACTCTGGGGCTGTACCAAAGCTAGTAATCTACTTATTATCCAGAGATTTCAAAATAAAGTACTGAGAAACATTGTTGATGCTCCTTGGTATATCCGTAACAGCAACCTCCACCAGGACCTGGGTATGGAAACTGTGATCGAAATAATCAAGAGAACAGCAGCAAGTCACGAGCAGAGGCTGCATAGTCATGTGAATGTCGAGGCAATCCAGCTTCTTGACAACACTGAACTAAAGAGAAGACTCATAAGGACAAAACCATTTGAGCTAGTGTAAATGTGTAACAGTTTAGTGTAAAAAGCAGAGTATAGTGCTGTGAAGTTATTGCATGCTAGTTGTAGTGCATTATTTAATAGATAAAATAAGAGTAAGCCATAGGGTAAACCCTTAGATTTAAGTATTTGCTGTTATTATGTTAGGTCAGAAAATAACTGGTAATTGGTCATTTGTGACCAGATAGCAGTATGCAAACACCACGCATGTGTTAATAAAAAAAAAAGTTTTACAGAAATTTAGAAGAAGGCATAATAAACACTACCAAATTTTATAAATCTATTCAGCCAGTCACGCTGGAAAACAGTTTATGTATTTTAGTAAAGAGGCCATAAAATGGTGTATAATAAGATAAACCGTGAAGTGGATCTTATTTATAAAAGAGACACATTGTACTTAATACTAGCCTCCGGTCAGTATTAAATTTTTTGTATCGTAAAACATTTTTAAATGAACGCCACGAACTTCAGATAAAAGAGAAGTTTAAAATATATGAGATTACTAACCTGTTTTATTCCGCATTATGCGGAAGCGTAGAGTTTTAGAAAACATAAGTGGAATACAAAATGCCTTTTATTGGGTCATTCAAAATTTTATTGGAAGTTTAATAGCTGAATTATCTTCATAAATGGAACCCGAGCATGATAATAATAAAAAGCCAAAAAGTTACAAAAACGATACTAAACTTAAAAGTTTTAGAAGACATATTTTGTATACACTATTTAAATATTTTGAACTAAGTGCAAACTCTTTATTTATGTCTGTATCTACTACAGCATAACTCGTATTTATTTTGATAAAGATGATTACAAATTTATAACTTTTTATTTATGATTTTGATTGATGTAATTTTGAATATTGCCATTTTTTCGTTCAATATTCCTATCCATTTTAAAATTTATTTTATATGGGATTAACCACAATAATTGATTTTAATGCGAATTACAGCTAAAATTGATAAATGAAAAAGTTATTAGACATGTTATTGTTATGTATTATTACATGTTAAGTATGTTTATAAATTTAATTGGCACTGAGTGACAATACCAATTTGACTGTCGACTTACTTGACCTCGATATTATACGCAATTAGCCAGATTTTAATGAAATTCTCAGAGGTATTGTACACTAGGATTGATACAAATGATTCAGTAATCTGCCAAAGCTGTTTTTAAAAGTCATCCACAAAAGAATTTACCGGAAATACGAAGAACAAATTGCGCCAAATCAGTTTGGATTTGTGACCTCGATTGGTACGAGGGAAGCTTTATTTAGCGTGCAAGTATTGTTTTAGACTAGCAGATGTAGAGATGTCAGCTGTAATGTTTTTGCATGCCTGATTGACTACAAGAAGGCTTCCGATAGAGTCAGCCATAAACAAATGATGGAAGTGCTGAAGAGGACAGGGATTGATGGAAAAGACTTAAAAATAATGGCTAACCTGTATTGGAATCAATCAGCAGTACTCCGAATAGATGGAGAATATACAGATGAGGTCAAAATCTTAAGGGGAGTGAGACAGAGATGCATAATGTCATCACTGATATTTAATCTGTACTCGGAGCACATTTTTAAAGAGACTTTAAAAGATGAAGGCATTTCAATAACCTGCGGTATGCAGATGATACAATAGTGGTTTCCAATACCATAGAAAAACTTAGTGAACAAAATAACGAAAACAAGTAAAAAATATAGACTGGATATAAACACCAGCAAAACCAAGCTAATGATCATCAGCAAGGAAAACATAACTGGAACCAATCTGTATGTGAACCAAATGAGAATTGGACGTGTATCACACTACAACTACTTGGGAACTATAATCAATGAGTTGTGGGACAATACCCAAGAGATTAAATGTTGCATTGGAAAGACAAAAAGTGCATTGTTGAGTAGTGCATTCTATGAGTTCTGTGTCTAAGAGCCATGACCTTATCCTAGAAAGAAAAATATGTAGTCCATAAAAACTTCAGGCTTTTGAGCTATGGTCACATAGAAAGATCCTGAAGATACCATGGACAGACAAAGTCACTAATGAAGAAATACTGCGGAGGAAGAACACAACTGCGGATTTGGTCAACATCGTGAAGAGCCATAAGCTGCACTGCTTGAGACATATAATGAGAAATCAAGACAGATACGAGCTACTTCAATGCATTTTACAAGGTTAAATTGAAGGAAAAAGGGCCCCAGGATAGTTATCCTGGTATGCCAACCTAAGAGCATGGTATAGAAATACCTTAACACAAGTATTTCGTATAGCAACCAACAAAGTCACCATAGTCAGAATGATCGCCATCGTTCGGTACGGAAAAGCACGATAAGAAGAAGAAGTACTCGTTGAGGGTGCAGATATATAGACAAAACCTTTACGGTGTCCCTTTATTACCTAAACCAGTAATTAAAAGGTGGTGAATATAGGTCAAAGTAAATTTCTTTATTTTAAACTAAAGTGAAATATAATTAATAATGTCAGAATTTGATGATGGGATGTCCTAAGCGATTTATGTACCGGAAAAATATTAAAACATCCAAAATTAAACATCAGCTCGCATAATGTATCAAAAGTTTGCAAAGTAGAAATGTAAAAGAGGTCAGCCGTAGAGGATACGAACACTGCCCTGACACAGACAACTGTGACGACTTTCCATACAGTCAACACTACCCAGTAATCATAGATGCAGGAACCCAAATTTCTATAATTACATCCATCTATCGCCCACAGTGGAATCTAAGAAAGCTATGTGGGGTAGGTTTTCTTCGGAACTGGACAAGACTCTAGGCTGGATACCTTCTACGATCAGAAATTACAAAAGATTTGTTAGAGCCGTAACAAAAAGCATATACAAAGAGGCTATCAAAAAGAATACATTCCTGGTTGGTCTCACAACAGCAAAGAACTATACCAAAATTTAAAAGCAGCGATCAAGAAATAGCCGATGAACTGCTTCAAAGCCTAGATGCAGAAAGACAACAAAAATGGACGAAAATTGTAGAAAGTCTTAATTTTCAAATATCACGTAGGTAAGCACGAACACTACTAAGAAAATTAGGAAGCGGAACTTCCATAACAAGGAAAAAAACACGAATTAACTCAAACACTATTACCCTTTCACTTACCACATTAATTGATGCAGGGTTCCAGAGACAATTTAAAACTACAGCCGCATTCATAGACCTTAGAGAAGGCACGATATACAAGCTCTTCCACACAATCCCCTCTGTCGCTCGAATAATCAATAACATGCTAGCCGAGCAAACGATTCAAATAGCCATGAGAACCTACATAAGTTCCCCAAGAACACTGAGGAAAGGACTGCCTTAGGGATCTGTCCTAGCTCATCTTCTCTTTAGCCTGTACATCGCTGATATATTAGATACCAGATAAAGGAAGTTTGGTTACGTCGATGACTGGGTCCTTGAAACAAGGTGTTAGTCATTTGAAGAAACAGAAGAAGCCTTTACGGCGGACTTACTCACAACAGGAAAGTATTTCCGTAAATGGAGACTCCAACCAAACGCTACCAAAACAGAGGTTTCCAGTTTCCACCTAAATAACAAGCTTGCAGGAAGAACACTCAACATCCAATTCAAAAACACCACAATCGCCTACGATAAAGAACGAAAGTAACTTGTGGTAACTCTTGACAGAACCCTATCATTCAAGGAACATCTGTCAAAACCAACGGAAAAACTTAAATCCAGAAACAAGTTCATCCAGAAGCTGTGTGGCACAACATGAAGGGCATCGGCTTCCACCTTGCAATCATCTGCCCTGGGTCTTGTCTTAACTGCGGAATACTACTTTTCAGCATCGCTTAACTGCCCATATATACAAAAAGTAGATGCCCAATTGAACAATACAATGAGAATGATTGCTGGCGTTATCAAATCCACGCCTACGTAATGGCTCCAGTACTGAGCCACATTCTACCAGCCAAACTACGGCGCCTAAAAGTTACCGGCCTATTGCCTTACTCAGTTGCTGTTATAAATTACTAGAATGACTTTTATATAACCGAATATGTAACACCATTGAGGATGCTGTACCAATTGAACAAGCTGGATTTAGAAGAGGACGAAGTTGCTGTGACCAAGTGCTGTTCTTAACTTCATTTATTGAAGCTGCCTTTGAAAGACGCGAAAAATCTGCCATAACATTTATAGATCTCACGGCTGCCTATGACACTGTGTGGAGAGAGGGCCTTATTTATAAGCTGATGAAAATCATAACTTGCCTCAAAACTTGTCAGCTGATAAACAATTTACTGACTAACACACTGTTTCAGGTATATATAAATGATGCCCAAAGTAACGTTAGAAAACTTAACAACGGCTTAGCTCAAGGCTCAGTTCTAGCTCCTTTATTACTTAACCTTTATACAGCAGATATACCTGAAACAAAATCGAGAAAATTTGCTTATGCTGACGACCTGGCCATTGGCTTCCAAGATAATAGTAAAGAAGCAGAAGAACGAGCTCTAAACGAGGACCTAACTATACTAAGTAACTATTTTAAGAACTGGCGCTTACGTCCTAACACAAGCAAAACTGAAACCTGTCTCTTTCACCTGTCGAATCAACTTGCGGGCAAAACTCTCAATGTAACTCTAAATGATACAGCTATCAAACATAACAACAACCCCAAATATCTAGGCGTCAGACTTGATAGAACACTCACCTTCAAAAGTCATCTTACAAACGCAGCCGGTAAACTAAGAACAAGAAACCACTTAATATCAAAACTTGCTGGAACAACTTGAGGTGCTTCTGCAGATACTCTTCGGACCTCTGCTCTAGCTTTGGTTTTTTCAGTGGCAGAATATTGTGCACCAGTATGGCTAAATAGTGCACATACAAGCCAAATCGATGTCCAACTTAACCAAACCATGAGAATAATCACTGGAACAATAAAACCAACGCCAGTGAGATGGCTGCCTACTCTGAGCAATATTGCTCCACCAGATCTACGCTGTACAGCAGCATTAGTGAGAGAGTACCAGAAAATTGTAGCCAACGTACAATTACCAATACATCAAGATATCCCAGACATCTCAAAAGAGCACCAGCGACTGAGATCCAGAAATCCTCCAATACGATCTGCCCGAAAAATTGGTAATTCCTACGATATACATAGGCAATGAACAACAAGATGGATGCCAACAGTAGAATCGGACTATATTAAGATATCCACCCCAACTCAGGGATTCATCGGATCAAATCTGCCCCGGTCCACTTGGGTAAGGCTTAATCGTATACGTACCGGACATGGTAAATGTGCTGATTTGCTGTTCAGGTGGGGTCGTGCAGAAAGTCCACAGTGCGATTGCAGACAATCTAGACAGACCATAAGCCGTTGTGTTTCAGACTGCTTGAATCGTGCCTACCGTGGAAACCTCCAGGACTTTGCGGAATGTTCCCCAGAAGCAATTGAATGGCTATGTAAATTGGACATTATTATTTAGTGTCACTTATTCTATCTATAGTGTTTGAATAATATATTTAATATATGTATATATTATTGTATTCGTATATTTGTCGTACTGTGAAAGTCCATACGCTAAATAAATAAAATACGGCGCATACACTCCCTCATTAGTTAGTACAGAAAGATACTTAGTAACGAGATCCTGCTAATCCATCAAGATATAGATGCTGCCATAAGTAACCGTTTACGCTCCAGACAACTTTCAATAAAAACAGCACAAACTGCTGTGGAAAATAGGTTTAACTTAAAGACTCGAGAATGGATGGAACAACAAACACCACTATATTTTGACTTACCACGCAACACATGGACTATGCTGAACCGAATCAGAACCCAACACGGCAAATGCGTTTACATGATGTACAAATGGGGTAAACAACCATCCAAACTATGTGACTGCGGAAAAACACAAATCATCTATCACATCACAGAACTGTGTCCCACAAGATCCTATCATGGCAGGTTAGAGGATTTCCTAATGGTGACTCCAGAATTAAGAGACTATATTAATAAGTTAAATGTTCCTTTGTAAACATATGTATTATGTTTTATACAAAATATATGTAAATTTAAATGTAATTGTTTCCAGTATCACACGATAAATAAAAAATAAATATATAAATAAATGTCTTTCAGTGGATCACAAGCCAAACATATAAAAAAGCATATAAAAAGCATATAAAAATTTTTAAGCAAAAGCTCAAAATCTATTTTTTGCATAGTATGTCCTGTGAAATTGTTGGCCACAAATGTTAGTTTAAACTAACCTATAAATGTCTGCTAAGCTAGATGAACACAAACTAAATCTAAGCAATAAGCAAATCTCATTATCCTCCTAACTACACAGAATTCAGCTTTTGCAAATAAGTCGTAGCCATTCCTTACTACAACACGAGAACAATTAAGAACGACACAAAACTCAGTGTTATTTTTTTAATAATAACAAATGCAAAAAATGCAATTTGTTTGAATTTTTATTTACCATCAAATAAAATTCTAAACTTTTAGCTTTTAATAAAGTAAAAAATTTTAAAAATGGTATATTCTAACATTTTTAACAAATTTACGCCAAATCCGTTAATTATTTATATATTTTTTGAACTTAATTATTAACTTTAAACAACTTACTAGATATCTGGATTAGTCCCAAGAAAAAATTACTTCGCTGCAGTAATTTTCATTTGTAAATGGTGGTATTATATCTAATAAAACTTTTTATAGTGTATTGTAAGGGATCAATAGTCAACAATCCTCTTAGCATGCTCCCTTTGTCATTAAATTGATTCTATTATTTTTTGATAATTTTTTTGCTTTTACTATTCTGTCCTTTGAGTGTACTTGCCAGCTAAAATTAATAGAAAACCCACAAAAAACATTATAGCACACCTATAGGTCGTTCGATTCCTCTGATGATTATTCATTAAACAAGTATTTTCAGCTTTAACAATGGTACAACCTTATTGGCTGTTCTCTATAATTAACGAAGACGTAGGTAAGCTTGAGTGGAGGAATAAATCACAGAACACGTGGAATGCGAGGCACTCCACTAAAGCGAGATGTTCCTAAATGTATTAAGTGAGGACAGAATTTAAGGTATGGCAAGTAATATACACTGTAAAACAAATTCTTATCTAACCTTATGAAAATTAATCAAAATATAACTTTAAAATGATAAAAAATGTTACAGTATCATAACATTTATTTATTTATTCTAATAAATGTCAGACGTCTGAAGAAGTACCTATTATGAGAGAAATTCGACAGGGATGTGTACTCTCTCCAATTTTGCTTAATTTATATGCAGGAATTTTTCTTTTTTGGAGAATCTGTGGAAAATGGAAAAGAAGGTATAATTGCCAATGTACCATGTATGTACAGCTTTAACAGGCCTTTTAGGCCCATTACTGGATGAATAATTTCCATCGTTTTCTGTTCTTAGCTATCAGCTTCCAATCTCTGATTCCCATCTTACTAACATGTTCCATCACTACATCACTCCATTTCTTTCTTGGTCTTTGTCTCTTTTTTTGAACTTAGGTACTCTCCAAGCAATATTCTTGACTAGTTATTACCTTACATTCTCTCTGAATGTCCAAACCATTCTAGTCTACGTTTTTTACTACTTTTGTTATAGTGTAGTTAGTATACAAATGGTACAGTTCGTCCCCTCCATTCTCCCTCTACTACTTTTCCACCAAACATTATGTGAAGTATCTTTGTTTCCCATGCTTTAAATATGTTCTCTACGGTTTTGTTCATAGTCCATGACTCGACAGCGTATAGCATTGTAAGTCTAATTATAGTTTTGTATACTCTTATCTTTGTATTAAGAGATATTAGTATTAAGAGATTTTTGGCCCTAATTATTATGCTCATTGCTCCAGCATACCTGTTGCCCTTGGTTAATATCAGGATGTCTCATCAATAAGAGTACCTAAGTACGTATATTCATCCACCTTCTCAAATTTTACAGCTGATCCATCCACCACCTCCAATTTAAAGGATCCCCTGGTGTTCTTGACAAAAACCTTTTTTCGCTTCAAATTCATCTAAGACTGTACCGTTACATTTCACAGCAGAAATGGTTTGTCTAATTCTCATTTTTACTAATCTTACAGTTTTTTCTGGCACTTGGAATTCTTTTAGCGTTTCTATTAGTTTGTTTCTGTCTATTGTATCGTAGGCGGCTTTGTAATGAATCAAAAGTACTTGTGCTGAAATGTTGTATTCATAGCAATTGATCAGGATTTGTGTTAGCATAAAAATTTGATCGGTTGCATACCATCCTTTTGGAATTCGATTCTTCTCAACATATATTTCTAATCGTTTGTTAATTAGTATGGCGAGCACTTTATATATTATATCTAATAAGGATATTTCTCTATAGTTTGCGCATTCAGTTCTATCTCCCTTTTTGTGTATAGGAATTATAATCGACTTATTCCATTCTTGAGGCATTTCTTCGGCATTTCACACCTCTAGTATTAGCTCACTTAGTTGGTTTATTAAAACCTCTCCTCCACATTTTAAGTTCTATACCACAATGGCGCTCTTTCCGGTGCTTTTTTGATTTTTCATATCTTTATTTTTTAAATTTCTTTATTTGTGGGCTTTGGTATTTCTTTTATTACTATTTGAGGTTTGGGAATATTATAATTTTCTTCAGTAGTCACTCCGTTATTTAGCGTCTCGTCGAAATATTCTTTTCACCTTTCACATATTTGGTTTTCGTCCACTTTCAGGTTTCCTTGCTACCCTTTATATTTATCTTTCTTTCCTGATACCCACTTTTATTGTAATTTACCATTTTGTAAAAATTTTTTTTTAGTTTTTTTTGTAATTTTCTTCAATACGCTTTACTTTATCGTCCATATACTTTCGTTTCCGCTCCCTTGGAATTTTCTTTACTTCTTTTCTTTGTTCGACATACCTTTCTAGGTCGTCTTGTTTTTGCGATCGTAAACTTTTTAATCTCAAATTTGCGCTACCTGCGCTATCTTAAATTTTCGCAGTTTTTTAAAATTAAATTTACGTTGCACTTTTTTTCCGTTTATATTTTTCAATTATTGCCTTTCTCATATTAATGCTAACCAAAAAAGGATTTCAGTCTACGTCAGCCCCTCTGCACGTTATCACATTTGTTATTAAATTTACGAATTTCTCTTATATGTAATAAGATGTGGTCTATTTGATTAGTTTCATTTGATCCCGGAATTTTCCACGTTTCTTTATATATATTTTTTCTTCTAAAATTCGTAATAATTATTTTCATACTGTTTTTAATTGCAAATGTAATCAATCTTGGGCCATTTGTATTCATATGTTTAATTTCACCACTTGTTATGTTTTTATATATTATGTATATCTTCTCTTCTGACTTTTGCATTATCGTCGTCTATAATCATTTTATATCTTGTCTGGGCAGTTCAGTTAATTGCCAACGTAGTAGTCTTCAACAATCAACAACTTAAGATATGCTGATGACAAAATATGTAACAAATTACAAATTATAGTAGTGGTTAGTAAATAATAAAACATAAATTTGCAAATTATTACAACGAAAATTAAATGGATAATTATCATAAGAAACAAAAATATAGCTAACAGTCTTACTGTTATCGGAAAAGATGAAGAAATAGTAGAGACAGAACAATGGAAGCATTGAAGAAATGGAAGCATGCACTCTCACTAAACCAATGTGTAAGAGAATTGAGGCTGTCAAAATATGGGCCTACTGTCGATTGTTATGGATATCATCGATGGACATTGTGACAAATGCAGCATCTAAACAGCTTCTTAACAAGAAAGAGAGGCTTTGACAATTGTAAAAATAAGACAAATGAAGTACCAGAGAAAAATAAATGGGAAACGTAGTTATCAACGAAACATCGTGGCCCAAGAACCTTCTGCGGTGATATCTGGTTTGGTTAGAAAAAGCTGCTATCGCTTTTTTTTTAATTAAATGGAAAATAATATGAGCTATGAGGACAAATTCGATAAACTTCCCTTACTAGAATGGGTACGAATTGAGTGTTACGACTCATTTTAGCATCCCTGCTTCTTCAGTCACTCGGACTGAACCCAAATTTAAATTTATTTTAGCCTCAGCAGAGTGTCTAATGAAGCAATGATGCTAAATGATTTATAAAACTTTTTTGATATCGATTTAAACACAGAAAGTTTAACGAATTTGTCCTAGGCCATATATTTGGCCGTATGTCCAGTTAAGTCCGGACCATATTGGAAACTATTTATTTTTAGTTTTATGAAAAAAATGTTTTATTTTATAAAAAATTTTAAATGATCTAAAATCTAGAATACAATCATCAGATATTCAAACTTTTAGTCATATACGCAGTTTGTCAAAGATATGAATTTTATGTAAGAGTTAACAATATCTCACAATTCATATTTTTTGACAAACCGCATTTTAATATGTATTTGGTAATTGTATTTTAGGATTTAAAACATGCTAAACTACAAAAAGTACAAACTACTGTGCAAAAACTACACAGTAAAAAGTCTCCCATATAGTGCCAACTAAATTAGACATACTATCTTTACATAGCATTAGCATTTCTTCTCTGTCAGTCCGGATGGCATTAACCATTTCTTTCGTGGTCTTCCTCTTCCTCTTTTTCCTTATTCTACTGCTTGCAGAACTCTTAGGGCATTTTTTTCTATTTGTAAATTTTACTTCAAGGTATTTAAATTCTGTTATCATCTCAAATTTATACTCTCTCTCTCTCATTCGTCCTTAGGATGATTCATTTATTTTTTTACGAATTTTCTTCTTTCATTTCCATTTAGTTAGTTTTGTTTTGATTTATATTCAGGTAATATATTCTAGTTTTTTTTTTTAATTTCCTGAACATTTTTCGAAGTTCTATTTTTTGAAAGTGTCAGAAATACCAAGTCATCCTTTAAAAATCCTCTATTGACAGTAAAGTAATTTGAAAGTCTTTTTTCCGACGTGACTTTATTGACTGTATTAGTTAGGGTCATTTTAATTAAATCAGATCATTTCTAATGATCTTATTACTGTGTATGGTCTGTTTCGTGAGATATAGTCGTAGGCCTGTTTAAAATGAATAAAAAGCATAATATGAAAACCTAAATTTGATCGGTTGTTGTTCTTTCCTGTCTGAAATCAGCCTGGCATTCTCCTATTATCTCTGTTTCGTAGGTTGTTATACTAATTTGTATAATTTTGGTTATTACTTTATATACAACTTCTAATAGTGCAATTCCTCTGTAATTTTTACAGACGTACTTATTTTTCTAATAAGTCGATCTATCTTTTGGTGCAGTATATCTTGTCCGACTTTTAATATTTCTGCAGTCTTTTATTACGTATATTAAGTCTGTCAATTCTCTGTCAATTTTTTTGTGTGCTGTTATTCTATATCTTTTACGCGTTGTTGTAGTTCTGTTCATGTTTAGCATTGATCGTTAAAATTCGTCAAAATACTCTGCACATCTGTTTAATTTTGCTGTCTTGCCTCCTAATAACATACCATATTTATTTCTGCAAAACATTGTGCTTTTATTTTGTGTTACTCGTATGATTTTAACTCCTTGATAAAACTTTCTAACGTATTTTTGGGCATAGTTGGCTTCTATTATTTATAGTAGTTCTTCCAGTAATTTTCTCCTTCTCTGCCTGCATAATCGTTTAGTTTCTCTTCCTTTGGTTTTATAAAGCTTTTTACTTTTTTCTGCATTACTTAGAATATTTTTCATTTTTGCATTGTTTCTCTGCGCTAGAATTATTTTGCAGTCCTCATCAAATCAGTCTTTTCTATTTTCCTTGTTTTATTTTCCAATGCTAAGGTCTGCTGCTTGTATCTTGGCTGTTTATGTTAGTTCCCGTCCCCCTCTAAATTTCCCGTCATGATTCTTCCCAATCTGCTGTCTATTTCTTTCTATATTCTTTTTGCTACCTTTTTAGTTTGGAGCTGTTTTACTTGATATTTTATCTATGGTGTTCCTTTTCTTGGTTGTTTGGGAATTTCTTGGTTAAATTTACCTATTGTTAATATATAGCTTCTGTAGCTTTTTCTCTGTAGCTACTACAATCAGTCACTGATCTATTGTGTTTTATTTCAATGACAACATGATCTATTTCATTTAAATATTATGTTAATATGGGATTAAAGCACAATTGATTGTAATGACAATTACATTTTTAACTAACTAATGTTTGACGTTTTGATTTATATTCCGGAAAGATAGATAGTTATTTAGCAAGAGTAACTAAAAACTCATTCAGAATCATAATAATCTATTGTAAATGTGGCTATAGAAAATAAATAAGATAATACATGCAGTTAATTCAGTGTAAAGTTCACTGTATCCTAGATTTTATCATGATATAAGCTAGAATTATTAACACTGAATTTTGCCATGATCAATGGATAATTTGTTGAATTTAAAACGCGAATTTGAAACACCCGAAAAGTACAACTCGTAGATACGTGAAAAATGTTATATTATAAACAAAATACCTTTAAAATATTTTCAGTTTATAAGCGTATTACCTAAATTACAACTAATCTTGAAAGTAGAAATAAAGACATAATTTTAATTTTTTTTATAGAATTCCTGTGGGTATTATAAAACCAGTACTATAGTGAAGTCGCGATGCTTTTCCTGAAAATGGAAAAAAATACGCGAAAAAAACCCCTTAAAAAACAGTATCCTTCGTCCGGCGGATGGCCTTTCTTTCTTCTTTATTTCTAAGGTACGAAAAACGAAAAAATTGGTCTGAGGAGTTTCATATTTGAAAAAGTATGGAAAAAAAGAACGATTTTAAGCGAAATTCGACAGGCATTCCAATCAGAAATGTTAAGACTGTTCATACTTTACGTAGGGGAAGTCCTAGAATCTTATACAAACAAAGATTGAGATCATATCAGAAATCATGCTAAAAATCATCTGATAAGATAAATTTTAACCAATCAATGAAAAGAAGACTTACAAGACGGTGACCGTAAACCCTACGAAATTGGTAGATCTTATCCACTATCAGTCCTTCGTCTTACAATTACTATTTTTTGTTTCAAGTTAAGAAAATAACATTACGCTTATGGAGATCAGTGTTGCCAAAACTCTCAGACACTCTCTTTTGCACGGATGTCCAAGATATTCCCTTTCCTTAATCTTTGAATTTTCATTTTCAATTAACGTTTAACTGTAAAAGTCAGACTAACTACTAAATAAAAGCTTTATTATCATTATGTAGTCAGAGACGACATAAAATAGCTGACATACGCACATCGTATTATTTTAAGTTGCAATTAGTAATTAGATATACACATTCCAAGCGGTCAATATTTTCTACTGATTTATATGATTCATTTCATATCGTATTCTCACCGAAAAACAAATAAACTGTCGTTACTATACTTAATTAAAATAAGATAAAATAAAATTATCTTTTGTAAATACTATTTATCTAATTAAAATCATTTTCCCTACTTTTCATCTCTTGTTTCGAATGGGCACTTTTGGTCAATTACGTTAAAAAACATTAATTTAATTCATGTTTGTGGAAACGAAAATACAAATTATACAACCCTAAATTGTGCTTGTGTGTGTCGTGGCAACGCCGCGTTGCTATCGTCCATAAGAAATACATGGCCCTATCTCCGCAATGTTATTTTCTAAACGTGGAACGTAGTATAGTTACTGTATAATCCAGACATAGAGTATAATACGATCTTTTCACTAAACTCTATAATTTCTAAGAGGAATTTATACAAAATTGAATAAAAAGTTTTTTTTGATATTATTTTTTTTTATTTTATTTGTAGAGCTGATAGTTCTACAAATAGTTTCTTTTTATTTATTTATTGTTTTTTTTTTTATTTAGAATTTCCCCATCAAACATTAAAGATTATTAGCGGGTTTTACAGATTTTACAGTTGTTATTACACATACAAATTTACTAATTACAAATTGCGTATTAAATTACACATAATAAATTACAAATTACAAAGAGATACATATAACTTAAATTTTATGTAGTAAACGTATGTCCTTAAGGAATTTGATTGTATTAGATACATTACTGTTTAAAATATCTTTAAGTTTCTTTGCTTCTTCTGGTACGTTGTTGATGGCTCTTTCGTAGGAATAAAGAGGACATTCAATTAATACATGTTGAACAGTTATTGGACATTCACAATAGGAACATTCAGGTGGTAGTTCTTTTGTTATGAGATGCTGGTGAGTTAACGCTGTGTGTCCAATTCTTAGTCGGTTTATAATCACTTGTTGCCTTCTGTTTTCTGGAAATTGTAGTTTAGTGCCAATCCTAGTTTTCACGTTTTTAAGGTTAGCCTTAGTAGAATTCCACATTTGTTGCCAATTTTTTACACAGTGCTGTTTAATATTGAGCTGGATATCACTGAATGGAATTGTAGTCATAATTTCAGTTTGCTCGTCAGTAGCAGCCTTCTTTGCTAATTCATCTACTTTTTCATTTCCTGCGATACCTGTATGTGATGGTACCCAGAGAAATGTAACGTTCACGTGTCTGTTTTGTAGGTGATAAAGTGCTAATTGTATTTGTTGCAGGATAGCATGTACTGGATATATTTGCCTTAAACTCTGAAGAACAGATAAAGAGTCAGTAATGATAAGAAAATCTGAGCTTGCATGACTCTTACACATGTCTAAAGCCTTTAAAATGGCGATTGCTTCTCCCGTGAAAATGCTGCAGAATTGAGGGATGCGAACTGCATATTCAGACTTTCCTAGAATAAAGGCCGCTGCGTGTCCGTTTTCAGTTCTTGACGCATCGGTAAAAATCTTGTTATGGCCAGTGTATTCTAATATCCGTTCTTGATATAATTTGTTAATGATTATGGGATTTGTGGTACTCTTTGGATAGGCCGTGAGGGATAGATCAGTAGTGGGAAAATGAATAGTCCAGGGAGGTATAGTTCGTTGTGTAGGGTAAGAATGTGTGAGCTGCTCCATGTCAAAACCGTATCTCGTTAGACGTTCTTTAAGGGGTGGATATTTAATTTGTTGATGGCAATGAGTAGGTGGATATATTTTATAAAGAAGTGGATAGTTTGTGTTATTAGGGTTGGAAGACAATCTCGCGGCATAATTTACAGAAATGTGTTGTCTTCGTATTAATAGGGGAGATTCATTTAGGATAACCTGAAAACTTGAAACGGGACTAGTTCGGTAAGCACCCAAAAGTAGTCTTAAACATGTGTTTTATATAATGTCTAGTTTTTTAAGTATATAATTACTCGCAGTTGAATAGCACATTGCACCATAATCCAGTTTACTTCGAATTAATAATTGGTATATATGCAGCAATTTTATGGTGTCCGCACCCCAAGATCGGTTTGATAGCATTTTAAGGAGATTTATTTTAGATTGGCAGGATACGACTAGCTTTTTAATATGTTCTGCCCATGTTAACTGACTGTCCAGTCTTAGGCCAAGAAAGTCAATGCTCTCTACTTGTTCTAGGTTGATACCATTTAGAGTAAGTGTTGTTTTGCAATCAGTTTTTCTTTTATTGAATACGATGAAACGAGATTTGTCACCTGAGAACGTAAAACCAGTCTTTTGGGACCAGTCTTCTAGTTTATGCAGAAATGATTGCAAAATGTTTGAGGCTAGTGTAATATTGCAGCTACTAGTATATACAACTAAGTCATCTGCATACAAACCTGCTTTCAAAGGTAGCTTTATCTCTTGAGCGATATTATTAATTGCTATTAAGAATAAAGTGGGGCTTAAGGTTGAGCCCTGTGGAATACCGTTTTCAAGACATTCTGTTTTTGAGGTAATTCCATTTACACGTACTTGAAATATCCTGTTATTCATGAAATGTTTTACAAAGGCAAGAAAATTTCCCTGGATACCCCAATTGAACATGGTTTGTAAATTATTTATTGTTTATTTACTGAGTAGAATGTAAATTGCAATAAATAAGTAGATAAAAAAAGTATATATAAAAATTATTTTATGTGTATAGCTGATAGTTCTATAAATAGTTTCTTTTTATTTATTTATTGTTTATTTACTGAGTAAAATGTAAATTGCAATAAATAAGTAAATAAAAAAAACTATATATAAAAATTATATCTAAACATAAAAAACAACATGAAACAAAATTTTTTATTTAACTTAGTTTAAATTCCTTTTGGAAATTTAAGAGTGTAGCGAAAAGTAGATAAGCCATATTATACGACTATCTAAGACGTTGGTTTAATTCCCTCTGCTTTATGAAGTAGAAAGTGTCACATCTGGGGGAAGATTGATGCCGGAGAACTGTCTTAGATAAAGAGTTGAACTGGTTTACGACTAAAATGTCCAAACCGGTGAGTAGATATTAAAAACCTTTTTTTCTTGGAAACATTTGAAATCTTAAATAAATAATAAAACATAAAAACATGACACTGTTTTTAATTTTTACAGAATGTCATCAAGTTGGCATACTTTACTTCCATAAGTCAAGTGTAATGCTGTACAACCGAAACATGTCGAGTACAAAGCTCTGCGGAGGAAAAAAGTGCTCTAGTAGACGGTACTATAGACTAGCGGAAAGCTTCATACCGTTTTATGTATTTTCAAATTTTAAATAATATTTATAGAATTAAAGTAATTTTATTATTTATTTTTTTAAATAATTCTGATGGGTAATTAAAGAAGGTAAATGAGTAATTGGCAAATTAGAATTAAATTCTGTTAATGCCACTAAAAAAATGATTGGCGATACACAAGCAAAATTCGATTTTCCAAGTGGAATTATGTAGATTTAGAATTATGTAATATTTTTAATTAGGCTCAATACACCAGTTGTTGGAATAAGCGAAATGCGGTGGCCAGGGACTGGCAAATGTAACATACACGACCACGATGTATTCTATTCCGGAGAAGAAGGCACTAACCACCAGAATGGCGACGTATTCATTGTACATAAAGAAATCTCCTCATATATTAAATCTGTAAGTTACATTTTGGACAGACTCATCGTGATGCAATTAAACTCAAAACCAGTAGAGATAAATCTGACATTACTATAATAATGGGAGACTTCAAAGCCAAAGTAGGAAAAGGTAGACAAGGAAACATTGTAGGGAATTTTGGACTTGGACAACGTAATGACAGAGGAGACCGTTTGTAGAATTTTGCGTACAGAACAATCTTTGTGTGACAAATACATTCTTCAAACTACCCTAGCGTCGTTTATATACTTGAAAGTCACCAGCGGATACTAAAGAAAAGATCATAAGAAATCAGATCGATTATACAACAATTAACAAAAGGTACCGAAATTCAACTAAAATAACTAAAACACTACCTGGAACAGATGTCCCCTCAGATCATAACTTATTAATCAGTGACATAAAACTCAAACTTAAAATAGTAAAACGCCAACAACCGACTAACCGAATAAACACTGACTGTATTCAAAATAATAGTCATGAAATTACACAAGAGATAAAAAAGAAGTTTGAAAAATCGAGAGAAACACATAACGTCGAAGACCACTGGAATCATGTCAAAAGTGTAATACAGGAGGTGCCCATCGCTGCCACCAGATGCAATACAGGAGGCGACTCCGCTGTCACCACTGTAAAATAATAGGAATGGGAGCGTTATGTGAAGGTAAGGAAAACACTGTCACCAAATGTAATACACAATAGATCCTCAAGGGATGCTAACCCTGCGAGCGGCTGCAAGGAATACTGGTCACACTGGTCTGGAGGGCTGGCTCGTCTTCGTGGATTTACGAGAAGATAAGGGATTTCGGGATAGGGGTAAGGACTCCTAGGTCTCAGGTCCTGTAAAGAGCAGAGGTTATGGGCTTACTTTTGAAGCCGGAGATATGCATACGCAGAATCTCGTGTTCTCCTAGTCTCTAGTGAGTCGGACGAAAGGAACATTAAAAAAAACCAATTTAGAGTCTACAGTATATTGAATTTACCCTGAAGTTACAAATACAATCGTTAACACGTTATTCTTCGCGTCGGAAGTCGAGAAGCAAGATAGTGAAAAGTTGACAGTTGTACTAATATAATTACTCAGGTTAGTATATAGAAATCTGTTACCTTATTTGGGCTTTCAACCACGACACGTTTTGGTCCTCTGGAACTCGGTCAGTTGAGGGTCTCCTCCTGAGTTACGGACTTACGAGCTGCCACAATAACCGGACTACACGCGATACTATGTCGGGATGATAAGCGCTCCCCGGAGAATTACCGACTCCTCGTACTGGACGCTCCCGGAGGAAATTACTGCCTTGGGCAGGCACAGCTGCCCCGCTACTACGGACCGCTTCCGCCGTATTACTAATACTGACTTCTATTACTGACTACTCATTACTAACTGCCTTGTACCCGACGCTACCGCGTCGACCCGGCGCGGCGCCTGGCAATACTGCCTGAACGGGCAGTCACGGTGCCCCGCTATCACTGACTACCGACTACTAACTACTCTTTACTAACTGCCTGGCTACCGTCGTTTTTTCTTGTTTTATTGTGCTCGTACTTTCAACGCCGGTTCTAGTACCAAGGTCGTGTTTTTGCTGAGTTGTAGTCTTGGCGTTATTACTCCTATTTGGGTCACGGGTGTTGTTATTTTTTACAACAATAGTTTCTGTTTGACAAACAATTATCAAACAATGCAATGACTAGGTCAATTTCTTTGTGTGATTTAAAATGCAAATTTTACTGTAATAATTATCCCTTATTTGATTTGGAATATATAATAATTATCTCGAATAATTATTATCTTTTCTATGCTACTTAGCCCTTTATTCCAACTTCTCACTCACTTGCTACGCTCACATTACAGAAGCATCATGCAAGAAACAACTAAAAAGTATAAAACTATTAATAATCGCAAACAACAATGGAAGACTGATGAAATATTGAAACTAATGGAAAGCAGACGAAAACAGAAAAATAAAAACACTGAAGATAAAATAAAATAAAATTCATAAAGAAATCAGAAGGAAAATGCGGGATGCAAAGGAAAAATGGTACAGCAACAAATGTCTTAAAATAGAAGAACTGCATAAAAAGAATGACACGTTTATTATGTACAAAAAGGTAAAAGTAATAACTGGAACGTATAGAACAACTGCAAGTAGTTTATTTGATAAACAAGGAAATATTATAGTCAATGAACAAGACATATTAGGTGGAAAGGAAGGTGGAAAGGTGGAATGAGGTGGAAAGAATATATTAAGGAGCTGTTTGATGACAATAGAACAGAAATTTAAATCAAAAATATATCGACTGGTCCAAACATAACACTCGATGAAATGGAAAGAGCTATAAAGCTATCAAAGAATAGGAAAGCAACCGGTCCAGATAAAATTCCAAGCAAAATAATCAAACTGCTCGATGATAAGGGCATTCTCCTCTAAGCCTCTTTAATAAAATATACAAAACAGGACATATACCAACAAACTGGCTACTATCAACATTTGTAATGATACAAAAAAAAATAAATGTCAAACAGTGTAGCGATCATCGCACTATCAGTCTGATGAGTCATGTACTGCACTCGAGAATTTACAACAAAATAGAAGTACAACTAAGTGAAACACAATTTGGTTTCAGAAACTACCTTGGAACCAGAAAAGCACTCTTTAGTTTGCAGGTCATGGTTCAAAGATGTAGGGATATAGAAGAACCAGTATATGTGTTTTATCGACTTCGAAAAGATCTTTGACCGAGTAAACCATGACAAACTTATAGGTGTCTTGCAACAGGTGGGAATTGATGACCGAGACCTCCGTATTATCAAAAATTTGTATTCGTATCAATGTGCAAACATTCGAGCTGGACACATCATGACGGAAGCAGTGGAAATACGACGTGGAGTGAGGCAAAGATGTATTCTATCACCACTACTTTTTAATATCTACTCCGAATTTATTTTCAAAGAAGCCTTAGTTGAAGATACAGGCATTAAAATCAACGGAATTAATGTCAACAATCTCAGATATGCAAACGACACAATACTTATTGCCTCCCATAAAGAAGACCTGAAGACTAAGAAAACTTAATACTTCTAAGACAAAATTTATGGTTGTCAGCAAAACGGAGTTACAACCAACGAACATCAGAGCGTATGAAATAGAGTTAGAAAGAGTTCACAATATTACCTACTTGGGTGCAAACGTTAACAATAACTCGGATTTAAATAAAGAAATAAGAATACGCATTAAAAAAAGCCAGAGCCGCCTTCTATAAATTAAAGAAAATTCTAATTAATAGAGATATTACGTTAAACCTTAAAATCAGATTAATACGCTGCTATATATTCTCCACATTGCTGTATGGTATGGAGAGCTGGACCCTTACAGAGACATTATTGAAAAAATTAGAGGCCTTTGAGATGTGGATTTATCGACGAGTATTGCGGATAAGTTGGGTTGATCGAATAAGAAATGAAATAGTTTTACATCGAATGAAAAAGAGCCCAGAAATAACAACAACGATAAAAATTCGGAAGTTACAATATTTTGGTTATGTAATGAGACATCTAGAGAGGTATAACCTTCTACACCTCATAATAGAGAGTAAGATCGACGGAAGATGAGGCCCAGGCTAACGAAGAACATCCTGGCTACGAAATCTCCGAGAATGGTATCAAGAAACCACCTTTATTTATTTAGAGCCGCCGTGGACAAGGTTATTATTGACAATATGATCGCCAACGTTCGATAATCGGACAGGGCACTGAAAGAAGAAGAATATTTTTGATTACCTTCTTGTCGAAGCTACGTCTCCTCGTTCAACGGCTAGCAAAAATTTCTTTTCATCTAAAGTAAGTTGTGCGATTTCTTGATGAGGTCGAATGACGTTTTCTTCTTCCATCATCCCATGGATGCTGTGTCTCTATAAAAGAAAAGAAAATTACCAAAATTTATTAAATATTAAGTTACGTAGAGTTATAAAATATAACTCATGGTATACTCAGAAATATAAAATATTGTATATTACACAAAATTAAAATAAGTTTAGTTTATTATTTTATACTAATTTTTTACTCTTTATAGTATATTTGTTCGATCTGCCTCTTAATACTGAACAATGCAGCAATCAGTGTTCTTGAAGTAGAAGCAGCAGAAGATAATTATCCGCTAAAGAAAGAACTTGAAGAGAATTCATTGAAAACATTAAAACTGTACCCGAAAGTGGTGTCAGAGTTAAGAGAATCCTTAAAAGAGATATCATTAGTAAAGCTAAGTCAGTTATTGCCCAATGGAAAGCGTACGGATAAAGAGAATGGGACTGTAAAGCCAATTTCCAGGGTAATTGACTAGTGGTAATTATCATCAAGCAACCTTTAGTCCAACCAGGTGACTGACTAACCTCTGAAGTGATTTTTGGCACTTATAAGTTCAAATAGGCTTTTGAAACTTTTGAACCATACAAAGCTGTGGAACCGAATGACTTATTTCCAAGCATATTCCAAAAACGATTGGAAATAATTATGAGTTTCTTTATCGCAAGCCATACTCTAAAATATATTTCCAAAACTTAGAGAAGAGCGAAGGAGGCGTTTATCTCAAACCTGAAAAAATAGATTACACACTAGTAAAACTCGTACAGGTCTATAAGTCTGACTTCACTCATGTTAAAAACAAAAAAAAAACTTTAAAAAATATATCAATAAAAACAATCTTAATAAAAATTCACCAGCGGCAATGAGCGTATCAAGCAGGGAAATCAGGTGAAGCCGCCCTGTACAATCTGGTATCGGAACTAGAACGTTCAATCAGTATACACCAAAAAAAAGTCGCCGTGATTGCATTTTTAGACATAGAAAGTGTATTAGATATTATCTCCACTATAATAGTGCACTGGTAAGGAAGAAAATCAACAACATAACATAAAAGTGGATTATTCAGATACTTGAGAGCAATATAATATCCACAGATACGTGTGAAGGAGCCATATACCTGACGGCAACTAAGGGATGCTTCCAATGGAGTGTCTTCTTCTTCAGATGCAAATCCACTAATGGATGTTAGCGATCACATTTTCCATTAATTCTCTATTTCTTGCAATATGTATCAGATATTGTATGTCGTTAATCCCTGTCCATTGCCTTATGTTTCGGAGCCAGGACATTTTCTTGCGTCCCATTCCTCTCTTGCCTTTAATTTTAACCTTTTTCCTTTTCTTGATGGTTTCGAAAAGTTGGCGTTCTTGGTTTATTCTTTTAAGCACATCTATATTTGTGATTTTCACTGTCCATGGTATTTTTAGGATACGGCGATAAAGCCACATTTCGAAAGCTTCTTATCTGTTTATATCCCTCGTTTTGAGTGTCCAGCCCTCTACGCCATATAGCAGCACTGACCATACGTAGCACTTAGTAAACCTTAGTCTCAGTTGAAAATCGAACTCTGAACAAGTCAGTACCTTTTTGAATTTTACGAAAGCTTGTCGAGCTTGCTCAATGCGACATTTTACTTCCCTGTCCGATGCCCAGTCTTCAAAAAGCCACGATCACAGGTATTTAAATTTACTCACTCTTTCAATGGATTTAGTATTCAGTGTTATGGTGGAGTTTTCAAGTGCATCCAAGTTTCTGGAGATGATCACTCAATGGAGTGTACTGTTACTAAAATTATGGATTATAGTCATTGATGACCTGATCCATGGGCTTAGCAACCAAGGAATCTGGGTCCAAAGTTTTGCAGAAGACATTGTAATAGCGACTAGGGTAGAATTTCCCCCCAGTAATTTCTGGTTGTCAATCAACTGAAGTGCAAGGGGTAAAAATCGAGGGTCAAGGAGTGGAAAACTAAACGTTAAATAACATTAAATGTGATTTTCAATAGATTTTAGTTTTAGTTCTGTTTTATATGTTAATGTCTTTAATTGTGCCTTCAATACTTTAGTCAACTTTACACAAGGCACATATTGTATTGCTCATTTATCTTATTAGCAAATACCCTGATTAGAAGTTTAAGAGTTGTGTTGAGCAAGATCATTGTAGGGAAGTTGGTAGTGTTTCTACAATTTTCTTTCTGTGCTTCCTATTACCAATTTTCTACTGGTATTGTAATGCTATTTTCCTCTGGTGTGATACGATTGATTTTCACTTAGTATTCGATCGGGCCTTGGGGTTTAATGCCTATTAATTTACGTATTTTCTTTCGCGACTTCTATATTAACATAATCATCGTTTCATTTCTCTTTTTCTTCTGTTTTTATAGATGTAATGCTTTATTGTAACTGATATAAACTTTTATATAGGTTATTAATTATGTTTTTATTTCTATATCTAAAAGAAGGATTTAAAAAAATCGTTATAGTTAAACTTATTTACTTCATTATAAGTAGAAGTTTATATTTTTGATTCGTTTTTATATCTTGTGATTTCACTTCGTTTATTGGCTAACGTACTGAGAACTTTTTGGCAACACTCATTAGAATACGCAATTTTAGAATACGATTTCACAATGTATTCTCTAAAATATTGCCTTTCTGGTTTATCCGTAATATTGTTCCTATTAATTATGCAACCCATAATTCACGAAAATTTCAATAATATGTATAAATACAATTCACATAAATTAACATAAAACTAAAATAATTATTCACATTGGGTAGTTATTAAATATTATATACAATTTGAAATGATATATCAAGTTAATAATAAAAGAGAAGAACAACAAGAAGATAAACTTGATTTATTACTAAAGGAAATAAGATAAATATAAGTAAACAAAACGCTCTTATAGATGTTGAAACGAAATTCAAAAGACGGAACTTTCGGGATTACAAACGAGAAATTCATAACTAGGAAAAGACAGTAAAATACTGAAAAGTAAACATACAAATTAAAAATGGAAACAAGAAAATGCAAAGATAGATAGTAAGTGTAGAAAGCAGACTAGAAATTGTGGATAAATATATTATAGTCGATAAATACTATAAAAAAATAATATAGGGGTTCAGAATTGTCTTGTTATAGCTACTAGCGCTTTCCTTGAAAAGCAGTGACAAATCTGTTCCTGAAAGATTTGGCGTGTAAGTAAAAGTCAAAAAAGCAATTAAAATTGGAAGAAGCACCTGCCATTATTTATGTTTTGCTATCAACGGTGGATCGTAGGGTCGTCAATTTATTCACTAGGATTTATATTTTATTTGTATGGTAGATATTATATAGTTAATTTTATTTTGTTATTTATTTTGAATAAATTTTTATTTAGATTAAACTTGTGTTTACTTAGTCCGGTGTTTAACATAGCTATCCGTTGAATATATCAAATTATTTTAACTCATTATCAAAATAAAATACAAACATAATAATAGGAGATTTTAATGTAACAATGAAAAAGAAGAGATGAATAAGCCACATATATCCAGTTTTAACTTAACAACAAGATAAGGACTATCTGCATCAAGAGTTTCTGGTTAGCTTCAAATGGTAAATATACTAGTCAAACAGATTATGGCCTTATACAAAAAGGATATAACACAATGGTAAAAGATACAAGATCTTACCGAGGAGCAGATGCCAAATATTGGAAAGAATATATGAAAGCAGCTTAAGCCTAAAAGAAGCTAACAGCTAACAGAACAAAAATGTAGACAAACATTTGCAGATAAAATCTCAAAATATAAACTGCATATAACGCAACAGAATGTATATCATCATCATCATCATTCCTTTACCTCTTGCATCCACTGTTGGATATAGGTCTCCTCCATGTTCTTCCACTGTTCTTTATCTTGCGCCTTCTGTATCCAATTTCCGACTGTTTTTCTCAAGTCGTCCATCCATCTTTTTGGTGGTCTGCCTAGGTGTCTTTTGTCTTCTCTAGGTCTCCATTCTATGAGTCTTTTGGTCCACCTATTATCATTTAAACGTGCTATATGTCCAGCCCATCTCCATTTCGGCTTGTGCAATTTTTTTCTATGACATCTGTCACTTTAGTCCTCTCTCTCACTATCCTATTTGGTACCATATCGCTTCTAGTTATTCCCAACATTGCTCCTTCCATTTTTCTTTGGATTACTCTCAATTTATTTGCAGAATGTTTGGTTAAAGTTATTGTTTCTCAATGGAATGTCAAGGAAACAGAATGTATATAAAAAGTAAAAAAATGAAGAAAAGAGCATTGCAATGACACCAAAGAATATAATTCCAACAATCACAGAAAGAAGCAAAACCGATTGATTTGATAACGAAGGCAAAGAAGCTATTATTAAGAGAAGGGATGCAAAAGAAAAATGCGATAGACAGAAAAGGAAGAGGATAAGACTAAACATGAAATAGAAAGAAGAACAACAAAATATATTATACCATATGTAATCAAGAAAACAAAAATTCATTGGGAGAAGATAGAATAGATAGAAAGGCGATTTATACCTACTTTGTACAAAGAAAGTGAGAGTTTTTTCCAAGAAGTTTAAAATAACAGCAATGCAATAGGAAAAAGGCGTCTTTTATAAATAAAGACATGGAGAAAACACATACAGAATTATAACTTGCAATTCTAAGTTTTATGGATTAGCTAATTGTCATATTAGTTTTCGTTTAAATAATATTAACTGTTATAATTAAAATTAATATTTCAATAACGCTTAATATTTCATTTCGACATATGACAGTTAGTATTATTTTTTTCGGAAATTTGGTACATATCCATAAATTTGAATTGGTTTGTTTGAAGGTTAACTTCAATGTAAGCTCTGTTGAAAAACTTAGATATTTTCATTTGAATAAGTGTCCCCAACGTCTGTAGCTTGTAAATCGGTACAAATAGCGCCATTGTAAGTTTTGTTTTTAAATTTTGTTAATAATATTTGTAATAACTGTTAATGTGATTCAAATTTTAGAATTATTTCCTTTAAAAAGATTTTCACCTTTTAATATTTTTTAGGAAAGGAAAGCCTTTCTGTTCATCCAGCGAGAAGATTATTTTAAATGGTGTCCCAATTTAAATAGTTTAGGAACCTTTTTGTGGTGTGTTGCCCAGGAAATCTATGGAAATCAATACTCTAACAGTTTCAAAAACAAAAAGGTTTAAAGCAAGGAGATAATCTATCTGGAACACTATTTCTTCTATGTCTAGACTGGGTGCTAAGAGATAGAAATTTAAACAAAACGAGGACTTTACAAAGCATTCTCAGATGTTGGCTTATGCGGATGACTTTGCGATTCTCTCTAGAGCAGCAGATTTTTTAAGAAACGTATGCGGTCAATCTTAAACCTGAGCAAAAGAGTCAGCCTAGTCATTAAGGAAAAGAGGCAAAGTGCATAAAACTTAGTACAGTATCTTAGTACAGTACCTTAAACAAGATTAATAGAACAGGTAATCTTTAGATCTTAATAGTTAATCTTAAGATCAACAAGAATACAGACAGCACGCTAAAATGAGAACTAGTTTAGAACGTTATTTACTTGGAAACCTAAACAGGAACTGAAAATATAATTGTGAACGGGATGCAAGAATACAACAAAAAGATGTTAAGATAGAAGTTTTAGACAATATCATTACAAGTGAAATAAATGTAGCCTAAACTAAAACTAAACCAAAACGAAACACAAGAAGAAAAAGTAGATATATGGAAAAAGAAAATATTGAAAAGAACTTTTAAAGATAAGAAAGAGAGAAAGATATATAGAAAAACATGTCTTTTTAAAGTACCTACGATATCAAAAGTTGTAAAGGTTCAATATTGAGATATATGGGATATTTAGAAAGAATGAAAGAAGAAAGAAAATAATAAAAGGGTTAGTTATTTATGGTGTTTTAAAGACAAAACTGGACATAATTTTTTTTTAGGTTACAGGGTGTTCTAAAAAAATATTGTTGCGTTTTCGCATCAATGGCGGAATCTGTTAAGAAATTAATGAAATACACTTTTATGGATTATGAGATTTATTTCAAAATTAAAGATACAAAAGTAGTAAAACAAAATATTTGTAAAAAAAATTTATGGAAGCTGTCAAAACATGTAGAATGTAAATGTACATTGCACTTCTGACACACACATATATATACATTATATATATATATATATATATATATATATATATATATATATATATATATATATATATATATATATATATATACTTTGGCTTTTACATTGTCTGCATCTTTTTCTTGACTTTTCAGGATGGCGTATTACGATGTGGTACACTTTGTCAGCTCTTATTTCTTTCGGTATTTCTGACTTTGTTGGCCTACCTCGTCCTTTGTATTTAGGAGCTAATGTACCCTCATCGTCGCTGGCTAATAATGAATTACTTTCTTCTGATTTTATTAGCGCCATAACAATATAAGAGCGAAACTCTAATTGCGATATTGTAGAGTCATTTGCCAATTTATAAATTTTCCATGCATTGACGATTGTACCGTCTATAGTATTTATAAAAAGAGGCCACCACCATTTCTTTCCTCTTACTCTTATACGATAATTGGCTATGCCGTTATCGTGTAAATCAACACCCCCCATATTTTTGTTGTATTCTTTTATTAGAAATGGCTGGTCTACACTTACTTCTTTTCGTTGTTTTCTATCATACCGTTTTACTTGCTGAATTGGATTTATTAGTATATTATTTGACATCATAATAACGATTGAATTATCATTCCATTTAACTACACATATTTTGGATTTTAAATCATATCTAAAATCGAAAGCACCTCTGCCCCCTTTTTTTAAATGATTTGAGCTATCTAAAGGACACTTTTGGATTCTGTTTTCCCGCACAGTTCCTGTGGCGTATACATTATTTTCAGTAAGATATTGAAATAGTTTAAAAGACGAAAAAAAATTGTCAAAAAATATTCTGTGTTGAGAAGAAAATTCAAGAACCTTTAATAGATCTATAACAACATCTGCTCCCAGTCCCATATCACTTTGATGTTCTCGTGCTCCAGCGTATGGACTAAACTGAAACAAATATCCATCTTGAGAACAAAGACACCAAATTTTAAAACCGAAGCGAACAGGCTTCCCTTTGATGAACATTTTAGCGGAGTGTCTACCAAAATAACGAACCATTTCCTCATCGACTGATAAATTTTGTGAAAATACACCAAACTGCAGATTTCTTTTGTTTATTTTGTCAAATAATGGGCGCAATTTAGCAAACTTATCTTGCTTGTCAAGTTGAGCATTATCACATACATGTATATATTTTTTTATATTGCGAAACTTATTTCGACTCATGCAATTTTTAATTAATGGTACTCCCTTGTCCTCATCTCTGCTCCAATACATCTCCATTTGTGGCAATGTGTGATATCCTGACAAGATCAAAATAGCAATAAATTTCTTTAAATCAGATACTGTCATTGAAAAATCATGTCGATTGTTGTCCTTGACATATTTTAAAGTGTATTTTAAAATGATGTCTAATAATTCCTCGTCAAAAAAATTATAAAATACTTCAACTGGTGATTTACCGTTAAGCATGTCCTTTATACGTTGTTTTTGAATGTGATCCTGCGATTCCGGAAAATTACTGTATACGGGGTCCCTTTTGCTCCAGTTTGGATTATATTGAACAGATTTTGCCCTCTTTGAAGTAGCCTGACTTGTAGAAGGTTCATTATAATTATCTTCAAATTCATTTGTATTGTCCTCAGCCATCAATTCGAATGTCCCAGCAGTGTATTGAGGCATATCATGGCCTATAAGTAATAAAAAAATAAAAGTTACATAACAGTATCTTATATAATTATACCGTATAATACCTTCCAATAAATCGTCATCTATTTCCTCTTCATCAGTAAGCTCATCGACATCTGGTGGTATTATAACAGCATCAATTTCGGTCTCATTTTGAATTTCTTCAATAGCAGCTTCCAATTCTTGAATAGAAAGAGGTCTATTCCGATCATAATTATCTTTCCACTTATTTTTGCCAGAACTCATTATATATGTTTTATTGGCAACAATAAAGAGTAACACAATTATTGCTGTATATGCTTATACTAAAACGCTCTAGACAAGACTGAACTAGTCAAATACGGTTACACTCCACTCGATTTGTCACGTAGAGTAGGCGGTATTACCTAGAGACAGCACATTCCGCCGTTGATGCGAAAACGCAACAATAACTTTTTCTTGATAAAATTATTTAATTTTTTTGTATGGTTATTGCTAAATCTGTAGTTTATGCTTTATAAAAATCATATAAACCATTATATTATAAGCAAAGTGAAAATTCTACAAGAAGATTATATAGTCATGACGAATCATGTAAAAAACTGCTGAAAAAATTAATTTATAATAGATAAACAATTAATAATATTTGTTCTATAAAATATATTTCAATATCATCAAGCCTTTAGGAATTAAAACATATAAAGAATTTTCTAAAAACAAAATATTTAGTTGTATAAAAAAAATTCCTTTTAAAATGTTGCGTTTTCGCATCAACGGCGCGATAATAATAAATATGGAGACGGCTGACAAAAAAAAAAGAAGTTTGATCAGGAAAAAGATGGTTAGATAAAGCAGAGAAAAAAAGGTAATAAAAATTTATTAAAGTATACTATTAAATTACAACATATTAAATAAATTCATTAAATTTATCTGCTTATTAAAAAATAAACAATTTATTGTGCATAACACAAGATACTGCAACCACTTACACAACAGTTTTTGATATAATGTATGATATGCTACTGAATTTGTACACTTACGACATATTTACGGAATTGCATTTTTTATAAACTCCAGACCACATCCACGATTTGCATGACGATGTCATTATATTTATTGCCTAGATCGTATAATTTCACCCGAGGGATGATGGAAGGTTCACATGGAGTGGTTTATGTGAAGTTTAATCATAAAATGAAATATGAGCGCCATTGCCGAATTTACTTAATTTAATTTGAAAAGTTTATTCCTCTGGAGGTATTGCGTAATTAAATTATTTCAGCTCCTGAACAAAACTCAAACAGAAGTTTTATGATTGTTTAATTGATGTAATTTCTTTATGTACGATTAGAGAGGGCGATTAACAATGGTTATAAAAAAGAAGTCTACTTATCTACAATGTCGTGGAGATAATGAGTAACTGATTGTACCAGTTACACTGAAGTTTTAGTGTAAGACTTAAAATTGTTAAAGGGGCCCTATGGAACAGATATAAAACAGAAACGTTGTAAGAACTTAGATACGATATAAAAACAGAAAACACTGGGGAAAAATAAGAAATATATCTACAAGATTTAAAATATTTACAGAATTAATAGATTAGCGCCCAGTTCCACCAACGCGATTTAAGTGAAAATTTGATTTTGATTGATTTAAGCTCGTTGAGTTTGGTTCCACCAACTAAAAATATTTAAAATAGGTAAAGAAATAATAAATAAGACTTACTCACAAGCAATTTAATTTAACTATCATACGACCGGTTTCGCTTTCTACAATATGCAAAGCATCCTCAGGTCTCGATACAAAGTTAAACAAATGCTAAAATGATAAAAAACCCATATTAGGGTGTTGTCTAATAACGATAAACAAAGTGGATGTTGTAAATTACAATAATTATGCCAATATCACATGTCTGTGGTTTTATTTAAAAGAGTAAGTTGAATAAAAAGTATAAAAGTTTTAAAAGTTTAAACAGACAAGGTAAGGCCCACAAATTGTTATAGAATAGTCTATTAGATTGTAATAAATTACTAAATGAGCAAATAAATAAATAAAATAAACATTACTTACATTCCGGTACTCTATTAATTGATGGATGGTAGAACATGGTTGAAACTACTATGTATTGTTGAATGGAGAACTCAATTCTGTTATTGCAGTTGTTTGACAGTAAACGGGAAGTTCTTAAGGAGATAAATTTGATCCAATGATTTACTGTCAAACAACTGCAATAACAGAATTGAGTTCTCCATTCAACAATACATAGTAGTTTCAACCATGTTCTTCATCCATCCATCAATTAATAGAGTACCGGCATGTAAGTAATGTTTATTTTATTTATTTATTTGCTCATTTATAAATTTATTACAATCTAATAGACTATTTTATAACAATTTGTGGGCCTTACCTTGTCTGTTTAAACTTTTAAAACTTTTATACTTTTTATTCAACTTACTCTTTTAAATAAAACCAAAAAAAAAATAAAACTTTGTATCGAGACCTGAGGATGCTTTGCATATTGTAGAAAGCGAAACCGGTCGTCTGATAGTAAAATTAAATTAATTGTGAGTAAGTCTTATTTATTATTTCTTTACCTATTTGAAATGGATTCACACAAGCAACACATTCATAATTTAAAAATATTTACTTAAGTACAAACATTTTAGCTTAAGCTAAGCGCCCAGTTCCACCAATCCGATTTAAGTGAAAATTTGATTTTAAGAAATAATTTTCACTAAAGTCCGTTAAGTTTAATTCCACTAACTAAAAATATTTAAAAGAAAAATACAGTTTAGATTTAATTTCACGTATAGTGCGTCTGTGTATCCGCTTATACGTATTTTACCCTAAAAGGGATCTTCGGAGCGGCTATTCACAGATGCTCTGAACATGAAAACAAATCTTTCCTGTCGTAGATAGTCTACATGAAGTTGCAAACGATAATGGATAACGTTTGGTCAATTTTGCGACAGGCTGCAATTTAGCCATCAAAAGCACCCAGTTCGATAGAACAAAGATCCACAAGGCAACATGGAGATCAAACGATGAAAAAACAAATAATCAAATAGATCACGTATTGATTGATGGGAGACATTCTAGCATCATAATAAGTGTGAGAACTATAAGAGGGCCGGACAGCGACACAGACCATTTCCTCGTAAAGGCCAAGCTCAGAACAAGAATTTCAACACAAACAATAGATAAACACACAAAGATCGAACGATGGAATGTGGCGAAGCTAAAAGAAGAAAATAATCAAAGACAGTACCAAGAAAAATTAAGATATTGGTTTCAGGTTTTGGAAATAAATGAAAATGAAAGTGAAATGAAATGAAAGATATAGAGCAGCGATGAAACTCTATAAAAACAACTATTACAGAAGTAGCAGAGAAATCGATCGGAAGAACGAAAAAAACAAAAAAGAAAAAATGTTTCGACGACGAATGTGAAAGAACTTTAAAATATTCATACAAAAGAAGAATTGATCATCTGTCGAATTCATCAGAAGAAAAACGTATACGATTCCACAAAGAGAGAGAGAGCCGCAGCTAGAAGAACACTTAGACAAAAAAAGAGACAATATCTGAAGCAACAAATTGAAAAAGTAGAAGGAGAACACAGACGAAATCAAAGTAAAAATTTCTACATAGAGGTAAGACAACATACGAAAGGCTTGTATATAAGCACACCCAACTTCGTAAGAGATAAAAATGGAGAAATGCTGGCTGCCGAAAACAAAATAATAGAAAGATGGGCTAAATATTTTGAAGAGCTCCTGAATATCCAAAAGTCCAAAATTTCACTGATGAAAACAATGAAAATGGTGGAAACAACGGAGAACATGAGTATCAAACGTTCGAATTAGAAATACCCTCACCAAGCATGGAAGAAATTACGCATGCCATAACAACGCTTAAAAACGATAAATCCCCTGGTCTGGACAATATTGATACCGAGCTAATTAAAACAGGCGGTCATGAACTCATAAGTAAAACCCATTAATTAATAGAAATGGCCTGGCAACAAGAAATAATGCCGAAAGAATGGTGTGGTAGAATTATTGTACCAATACACAAGAAAGGAAAAAAGGAATCATGCATCAATTACAGAGGAATCTCACTAATCAACACTACAAATAAAATTTTGGCTTCAATATTATTAAAAAGGTTAGTACCATACGCCGAAGAAATAGTTGGTGACTACCCGTGTGGTTTCAGGCCTGGCAGATCGACCATTATAAGGTAATGATCGAGCTCGGCGTACCCAAGAACTAGCTGCGGTAACACAAATGTGTGTAAGTAATGGTAATGGATTTTGACAAGAGCTATGACCTTGTAAATAACAGGTAAACTTGTGTACTGTATCGCCATGACTCATGGCTCTTATTAAAATCCATTACCTCCATCTCTTTTGCACAAGTTAGAATAGGGGGGAAAATATCAAATGCTTTCTGCGTAAATTGTGGACTGAGACAGAGAGATCCATTGATCCATTGTCCAGATTGTTGTTTAACCTGGCCTTAGAATATATCATGCGAAAAATATATCCAAAAACAAACCAGACCTAACTGTTCAAGGAGCAAAAATCATACTCGCCTTTGCCGATGACGTAGACGCAGTAGCACAATCAACATTAGAAATTAAGGATATTTTCTCGAGTTTTGAAGAAGCTGCATTAAACATCGGTCTAAAAATAAATGAAGACAACACAAAATACATGGTCATCTCAAAACAAAAACGACCGCGAATAAGGCAAAACATTACTATAAATGATCACAACTTCGAAGTGGTTAAAGAATTTAAATATCCTTCTAAATCATAAGTAACAACAAATTAGAGCGAGAAGTTGAAACGAGAATAATGGCAGGAAACAGATCTTTCTTTGCAATGCAACATCTACTAAAGTCAAAACTTCTTTCACTAGGTATAAAAATCCGGATATATAAGACCATAATACGACCAGCAGTCGCGTATGGAAGCAAAACATGGACGATAACAAAAAGAGAAGTAAATAAAATCCACAAGGAAAACAATTCCTGTAGCGGGCTGTATACCACGTATCACAAAAAAGAGGTTAGTCTTCGTAAATGGGTATATTTATTTAAAAACCCTTAAAAGGGCTACATCAAAAAAACAAACGTTTTCGGACTAAACAGTCCATCATCAGGTTTAAAATTGCTAGGTTTTTTTTATTGCTGGTGTGGGAACGTAAAATTCTTCGAATGATATACGGCCCTTGCAGAGACAGCGTGATAAACAAATGGAGGGGCAGATACAATGACGAGCTATAGTCTCTATTCGGAAAAGAAAATCTAGTCAGATTTATAAAGGCAAATGGACTCAGATGGGCAGGGCATGTGATACGCAGTAATGACAATCGTCTTATAAACAATGTGTCTGGGAAAGGCCAAATGGAAGAAGGTCTGTAGGGCGTCCTAGAAAAAGGTGGAAAGATGCAGTCAAAAAAGGTCTAGAGAAAATGGGAGTACGACAATAAGAACTACTGGCACAGGGCCGACAAACATGGAAGGCAATAGTAAACGCGGCAAAGACTCACGAAGAGTTGTAGAGCCATTGATGATAATGATGATGATAATAAATCCGTAAACTAATTTTTTGAATGTCTCTTATTATATCTTGATCAACGCCTGTTTTGCCTTGCAATTCTTAGAAGGCACAGATTAAAGCAGAAATCTAAATTTGGTTTCGAATCAGAATCAGAAGTCCCACTCTGCTTGTCAAGTGTTTTAAACTGAACCAGTGTTGTTCAGTGAAATTTTATCTGGTGTGCATAGAAAAATTAACCCGGTTTAATTTATTTACGGCAACCATAGACATAATATGCATTATTTTGTTCGTCCTTTTGGTTGAAGAATAGATTAAATTATTTCAAATTTATTAAATTATTAATCTTTAAAAATGTAAATTATGGTTCTGTCAAAGCTTGTTACACATTCCTCAATTCGAGTCTATGTTTCCGTTTAAAATATGGCGATCGTGTGCTGACAAACTTCAAAGGAGGCATGTAAGAGTGAACATTCTGATTTTTATTTATTCTGTGACTCTATTGTGATATCTTACGCTAAATAGAAAACTGACAGTACACAAACTATTGATTTTTTATAGTCAAAAATGTACCAAAAAAATTAATATTAAAAATGTTTGTTTATCACATTTATAGACTGTATAGAATGTATTTACGAATGGGTAACTAACACATAAACTATGTAAAATTATCAACGATTTTGGAGTTTATCAAGAATGAAAAAAGTAACAAAAGCACTGTACAATGATAAAAAAGGAGCTACTGAACTTAAGAACAAAATATACGACGAATCATTTAAGGCCACAAAACAATAATCGCACAGCTGCTTTCCATATTCCACTTTATTTAAGATATTTCTAGATAACTCTGAAACGACGAAAAAAAAGTTTAATGAAATGGACATACCACTATGAGATGAATACCTATGTACCTTAAATTTTGCCGACGATAAACTACTTTTTACAAAAAATGAAGATGAATATCATTCAAGAGAAAACAAAAGCATTACAAACTAACGTACTACTATTATTAGATCGGTGAAGTTGTTACTTTATATTCGTTGGGTTCATGCTTTAGCCAGTCTTTCCAACAAAAACGAATTTCTGGAGTCTGTAGTTTTTTTCACATGATCAGAATCGACATTGTTATAAGCACTATTCGTATCTTCCTCTTCTTTGTCAACCATTTTCCATGCACTCCTGAATGTAGGTCTCTCCCAATTGCTTTCATCTTTCTCTATCTTGCGCCAATCTAATCCACTGTTTGCCTGCCACTGCTCTTATGTCATCTACCCACCTTTTTTGAGGTCTTCCCATGCTTCTTGTTGTCGAACTTGGTCTCCATTCTAGAATTCTCCGTGTCCACCAGTTGTCATTATATCGGGCTACGTGACCTGCCCAGCGCCATTTCACTTTTGTAATTTCTTCCACAATATCCCTAATCTTCGTTCTACGTCTTATCTCGGTGTTTCTAATCTTGTCTCTTAGTGATATTCCAAGCATGATTCGTTCCATTGCTCTTTGCTTTGTTTCTAATTTTTTGGCAGATTTTTTGGTAAGTGCTACTGTCTCCAAGCCGTAGGTACAAACAGGTAGTATGCATGTGTTATACACCTTTTTCTTTAAGTTTATAGAAATGGAGGTGTTTTTCAAGATATGTGCTAGTTTGCCGAAAGCGCCCCAAGTCAGTTGTGTTCTTCTTTTAATTTCAGCATATTGATTTGGTTTTCCTAGTTTGATAACATGATCTAGATATACATAATGTTCCACATTTTCTATGGTATGATTTTGTATTGTTATATTTGTCTGGTCTCGGCTCAGTATTTTTGTTTTGCTGTAATTAATTTTTAAGCCTACCGCTCCTGAAACTGCATTTAATTGTTGTAACATATCATTTAGTTCTTGGATATTATCGGCTAATAAAACTATGTCATCTGCGAATCTCAAGTGGTTTAAGTATGATCCGTCGATGTTGATACCCTTATTGTTCCATTTCAGTTTCTTAAAAATATCTTCTAGAGCAAGGGTAAATAGTTTGGGAGATATGGTGTCTCCTTGTCTTACTCCCCGTTGTAGTCTTATGGGATTAGTTTTTGTGCTTTCGTCCAGCTTTATATGCATGGTGGCATATTCATATATGTTTTTAATTATGTTAATGTATCTTGAATCTATGCGTGCATTTTCTAGAAATTCAAGCACTGCCCATAATTCGATGGAATTGAATGCTTTATGAAAATCGACGAACGCAATATGAATTGGAACATTATACTCGGTGCATTTTTCTATCAGTGTTCTTACGGTGTGCAAGTGGTCTATGGTATTAAAATGTTTTCTGAATCCAGCCTGCTCGATAGGTTGATATAAATCGAGCTTATGTATTAGGCGGTTGGTTATGATTTTAGTTAGTAATTTATACAGATGTGATAGCAAGGATATTGGTCGGTAATTCTCGATGTTTGCTCTGTTTCCTTTCTTGAAGAGTAAAATGACCTCGGAGTTGTACCATTCTTGAGGAATCTTTCCTTCGTCAATTACTTAATTAAATAAAACATTAAATACCTGTTCCATTTTTCTTAACCAATTTTCAACATTTTAACTGTAATCTTATCCTCTCCCGGACATTTATTCGTTTTAAGTTGATTTAGGGCCATTCTTAGTTCATAGTCGGTTATGTCCGGTATTTCTTATGAGCCGGTGTTAATTATTGTTCGTTGAGTACGTCGTTGTTGTGGTTGTGTATTTACCGAGTATAGTTTAGTGTAGAATTTTTCAATGGCCTCGCTTATTTCCTTTCTGTCTCTGACGGTGACGTTTTTCTCATTTTTTATTTCTATGATTTTTGTTGTGCCGCTTGAGTTTTTTGCTTTGAGTACTTTCATGTTGCAGTTATCTTGTATTATATTTTTTATTAGATTGTTATTATAGTTTCTACGATCGTTCCTGATTTCTTTCTTCACATTTTTGTTTAAACTTTTAAAGCTGTCCGAAGTTCGATCTGTTCTGTTTCGTCTTTCTTGGAGTAGTTTAATTGTATTAGGTTGGAGTTTAGATGTTTTGGCTGTTTTCGTGTTTGAGCATTTTTTCTTAACCTATGTTGTTACAGTTACTTTTATTTTAGTGGCTAGTCCGTTTATATCCATTTGTTTCAGTGTCTCTATTAATTTTAGTCTTGTGCCTAGCTCTTTTTGGTATTCCGTTTGTTTTTGAAACAGGACATCGGTGGTTGGGTATCGTTCTCGTTTAATAAGTTTGCTTCGTTCTACTCTCGTCTGTATTTTAATGTTCGCTCTAACCAATCTATGGTCACTCCCGGTATAGAATTTGATTAGTACTGTCACGTCGGTGCATATGTCTTTGTTATTGGAGAGTATGTAGTCTATTTCTTTCTTAGTTTTCTTGTCTGGGCTGATCCATGTCCATTTACGTTGTTTAGATTTTTTAAAGAAAGTGTTGAGACAAAATAAATTTTCGTTGTTTAAGTAGTTGAACAACATCTCACCCCTTTCGTTCCTGTTGTCCAGCCCAAAGCGACCGATATATTGTGTGTCGCCGTCTTCTTTTGCACCAATTTTTGCATTAAAATCTCCTGTGATTATTACGAAGTGTGATTTTTCTTGGTTCCTTGCTGTTGTCAGATCCTCGTAGAATGATTCAGCTTCCTCGTCTGTTGAGTTTCCTGTCGGTGCATATCCATGTATTATCTGTAATCTGTATCTGCTGTTTAAAGAGATGACAAGATATATGACTCTGTTTGATACAGCACAGTACTTCGTTATTTTATAGGGAGTTCGTTTGTTTACTAGGAACTATTCGTATATAATGACTTATCTTCCGATGGTATTTCCATGCCACGTGAGAAGCTACTCTTTGTGTTTCCTTGTCTTTCCCTGTCTGCCTGTATGAAAATGGTAAATGTACTGACAACCAAGTAACGTATGACATACGCAACACGATTTTTTCGAAGCACTTACCGACGCAGAACTACATTGCCAAATTTTTCTAAAAGTTATGGAAAAAAAACTAAATTGTTAGATTTTTTCCAACAACGCGACCGTTTCTGGATTAAAGCTTCCATGTAAAATTACAATATTTTATAATAAAATATCTTTTTCCAATGACACAATTAACTTTTTTATGTTGAGAGAGAACAAAACTTCCAATACCATCAGCTAAAAGAATCCTGCAGAAGTTATCTGTAACTTTCAAAGACCAACTTTACGTTTTAAAGCACTTACTCCGGTTTCATTGTCTTACCTGTCTGTCTTTTATATATCGGTCCTAACGGCAGGAGACCAGATGTCTCTGAGGATTCTCCAATTTTCTTTCCTCGAGAAAAGAAATAAATTATACCGAACAAAGGACGTAATCTCCTTTAAATCTAAATTTAAAGTATATTATTCTTTCAAACTAGGTTCTATAGTGGCTAGTATTTAATTTAAATTTTGTATAAGAAAGAAAAGTATATTCGATATAAGGAGCCATAGAAAAATTATTATAGTTAAGTGGCTGTGAAATCCTTTATCAATATGGCTTACTGGAAGTGAAATTACCACGAATGTTTGCAGGATAGCATACAACATACAACAACATAACTTGGCAATATATCGCTATATTTTTAATACATTTTAGAATGAACTTAGTAGTTATTCTTAGGGAGTTTAGTGTTTTTACAAGAAAATTATAAAGATCGATAAAAATATGTGTACATTTATTGAAGGTTAAATCACGACAAAGAGAGGTGCCCAAAGAGTGGAACAATGCTACAACCATCCTTTTGCATAAAAAAGGAGATAGAACGGACCTAGAAAATCATAGACCTATTAGCCTGTTGAACCACATATACAAGCTCTTCACTAGGGTAGTGACATCAAGATTGGAGAAAAAATTAGATTTCTACCAACCAAGAGAGCAGGCAGGATTCCGCTCAAATTATGGTACCAATGATCACCTCCACACAGTAAAGACACTCATTGAAAAATCTATAGAATATAACAAACCTCTTGTTCTCACTTTCATAGATTTTCATAAAGCGTTCGACACGATCGAATTAGACAGCCTTATAGAAGCAATTAATGACAGCAGGATTGACTATAGGTATAGTGAGTGTATTTATAATATTTACAAAAATGCCACTATGACTGTTAAAATAGAGAATAAAACCCGACTAATAAAAATAAATCATGGAATAAGGCAAGGAGATACATTGTCGCCAAAATTATTAATAACGGCATTAGAATATGCCTTTAAGATGATCAATTGGGACCACAGAGGAGTAACGATAGACGGTGAAAAGCTTAACCATCTCCGTTTCGCAGATGACATTGTCCTTATCACAGATAATTTAGGAGAAGCTACAGATATGTTAAACGAATTGGATTTTGCATGTTCGAAGGTGGGCCTAAGAATGAACTTGACCAAAACTAAGTTTATGACAAATTTGGTCCCCAATAACCATTTGACTATTCAAGACAAAGTGGTAGAACTGGTGGAGAAATATACGTATTTGGGTCATGAAATAAGAATGAGCAGGGATAACCAAACATGTGAGATCCAAAGACGAATTACTTTAACATGGGCAGCCTTTGGAAAACTGCGAGACACACTTAGGGCCAATATACCAATCAGCCTCAAAAGAAAAGTGTTTGACCAATGCGTATTACCGGTCATGACCTATGGGGCGGAAACTATGACTTTAACCAAGACCACGGCTTGGAAACTGAGAGTGGCACAGAGACGAATGGAACGGTCTATGCTGGGAGCATCGAGCAATAAGACAAAAGAGGGAATCTAATCCTTATGAAAAGGAGACCAAAAAAGTGGCCTCTGATGGCGGACATATCCGGAAATGCGAATGCGCGAAATTTAAATTTTCCGGCACTTATCAACAGTAGCTATATAATATTTTTCAAAATGTGTCTTAGACGAGAAAGTTTTAATTAATTATTAATGATAAGAGTCTAAAATGCGACACAATTGTTAAAAAACTTCAATATAAATAAGATTTCATGTGACATTTGGGATAAACAATAACATAACCCAACTAAATTTGATGTCAAACAAGGAGAGAGACTCTCTTTCCTTGTTTAAAGTGGCCTCTAAAGATCGCACTTCCTGTCTAACAATATGTTTGCCCCCACTACCTTTACATTCCCTCTATTGTCTTTTTGCTCGATGGCTGGCAGTGACGTTGAGGGACCGAATAAGAAACGAAGATCTGCGAAGAAGGACGAGTATTACTGATGTTGTGGAACGCATAGCGGAACTAAAATGGAACTGGGCAGGCCATGTAGCGAGAATGCACGATTTACGATGGACGAGCAAAATTACAAATTGGAGGCCAAGAGCAGACAAACGAAGTAGAGGAAGACCACCTACACGTTGGGCCGACGACATCAGGCGTATCACTAAAAATTGGCTAATACTAAAAAAAAAATCAGTCATTCGTAAAACACTATATCTTCGGCCAACATTTCGCAAAGACTTTCCTTATTGGTTCTCCATGTTCTGAATTAATCTCTGTTCCCGAGCAGAAGTTAAATACGTCACAACAGCTGTCAAAATTAACATCAAGAAGATTTTATTTATGGTTTATTTTAAATTAAAACATAAAATAATGAAATTGAATAAAATAAATCAGTCAACATAATCTCAAAATGTGACGTATTTGATTGTAATTAAATATTTACTACAATCATGTTTTGATTAGCGTTCGAACAATCGGACCCAAGTCTTCCACTTTTGGACAAATTAAGGCATGCTATACCATTTTCACACTTTTAAATTGTCTGATAAATCGTTGACACAGAAATATTTTGAGCACTAAAAATTCTTACAATATCGTATTTTGGTACATGTCCAACTAAACGATAAATACTTTGACGAATATTAAGTTTGTACATCTCAACAAACCTGATTTGAAAAAAGTGACATTGTTCACTTTTGTGTTCATATTTTTTGGTAAACATGTACAAACTGTCAAAGGAATATCAGATAGCGTGGCATATATGATAATCAAATTTAAAAGAACAACTTTAAAACTAATTCAGATATACGCACCAACCAGTACATAGTCAGATGAAGACATTGACACATTCTATAAAGAAATATCAAACGCATTGGATGAAGAAAAGACCCGACTAACAATTGTGATGGGAGATTTCAACGCCAAGCTAGGACAAAGAATAAATGACGAAGAAATAAAAATAGGAAAATATGGTTATGGTGTACGAAACGAAAGAGGGACAACCCTGATGAACTACATGGAGGAAAGGAAACTCTACGCCATGAACTCCTTTTTTAACAAGAAGCCACAGAGAAAATGGACCTGGGTAAACCCTGACTCCAAAACTAAGAACGAGATCGACTACATATTGTCAACACAAAAATACGTAGTCAAGGATGTCACAGTGCAAAACCGTTTCACAACAGGCAGCGATCACCGCATGGTAAAGTTTAAGATACAAATTAACAGCCAATTTAAAACCAGAAAGAAAATCAGAAACGTACAAAAATTAGATATTGAGAAACTTAGCCAAAACGAAGAAAAGTACAAAGAAGAAATAAAAAATGCATCCCAAATACAACGGACTTAATAAATAAAGAAACAAATGAAATAAATGAAATACTAACAACTACATTGCTACAGGCCGGGGAAAGAATTGCAAAATCGACGACAAAAAAGGACAATTATATCTCAGAAGAAGTAGAAAACCTGATGAAGACAAGTAGAATCTACTTGAACTGGGCAAAGAAACACAGTAGAATATACTGAAATCAATAAAACAATTAGAAAAAACATAAAAGAAACCAAGAGAAAAACGCAGGAAGCATAGATTGAAAGAGTAATCCAGCAGAATAAAAATATGAAATGATTAAAACAACGACTCAGTAAAACTCAGATAAATGAAATGACAAACAACGAAGGAACACCCATTAATGATAAGAAACAAATAATAAAGTTGACACAAGAATAATATACGCACCTATACAAAACAAGACATAAACCACAGCAACAAATTCTTAAACAATTAAACACAAAAATAAAGAATATAAACTCAGACCTACAACCAGAAATAAGTAAAACAGAAATCAAGAAAGCAATTCAAGAATTAAAAAACAATTAGTCACCTGGAAAAGATGGAATAACTGCAGAGATGCTGAAGAGAGGAGGGAAAATAACTAGAGAAGTCCTACATACCCTCATGAAAAAAATGTTGACCACAAAAGAAATACCCGATAGCTGGAACGATGCGGAGACACTATTAATGTTCAAAAAAGGTGACCGAAAGAACTTAGAAAACTATAGACCTATAACATTACTAAGTGTTCTATTTAAACTACTAACGAAGATCATGACAAATAGACTAACAACTAAGCTTGACGAATACCAAGCAAGAGAACAAGCGGGATTCAGAAAGGGTTTTAGTACTAGCGACCATCTGCTAACAGTAAAAATACTGATTGAAAAGTGGAACGAGTATCAAATCCCATTATACATGGCATTCATAGACTTCCGAAAGGCGTTTGACAGCATGGAACATTGGGCCATCAAAAACTCACTACAGAACGGCAGAATTGATTACAGGTACACGGACCTAATAACAAACATATACAAAAATGCGAGTACCACAATAAAATTGACGAACGAACACGATACAGAACCAATAAAATTCGAAAGAGGAATCAGGCAGGGAGACACAATACCGCCATAATTGTTCAATCAGGCTATGGAAGACATATTTAAAAAATTAGAATGGGATACATACGGAATAAGAATAAATGGAGAGCTCTTGAACCACTTGAGATATGCAGACGATATAGTCCTGATAACAGATAAGAAGGAAGAGTTACAGAAGATGTTTGAGGAACTAGATAGAAAAGCGACAGAGGTAGGTCTAGAGATGAAATATAGTAAAACAAGAATATGACAAACCAAGAAGACCAATTAGAAATAGTAGTCAAACAGAATAAATTAGAGCAGGTGGCAGAATACATATACCTAGGACAGATAATAAAGCTGAACAGGGACAATCAAACAGAAGAAATAAAAACAAGAACTAGACTAGCATGGGCCTCATTTGGTAAACTATCATATATTCTAAAAAATAAAAAGTTCCCTCAATATATGCGAAAGAAAGTATTCAACCAGTGCATTTTAGCAGTTATCACATATGGTTCACAAACATGGACTTTCACAAAGGAAAACATCGACAGGATATCCAAAACACAAAGAGCAATGGAAAGACAGATGCTGGGAATCGGTCTTAAAGACAGGAAAAGAAACTCATGGATTAGAGAAAAAACAAAGGTGAACGATATATCAAGACAGGTTTGCAAAACTTAAATGGAACTTCGCCGGTCACACTCTCCGGCAAAAATATGAAAGATGGAATAAGCAAATTCTACACTGGCGACCATGGGAAAAGAAAAGAAAAAGAGGAAGACCACAGATGAGATGGACTGACGACCTTAAGAGAACGGCAGGAAAGGACTGGATGCAGATCACCCAAAATAGAGACCAATGGAGATTAACAGGGGAGGCCTATGCCCAATAGTGGGCGTTTAAGGCTGATTAGATAGATAGATAGATAGACACTGTTCATATCGTTTAAGTTGTTTACTAAACTTTGGTTTCCAATGGCAACTAATCCATTGCTTCCTAACAATAATACTTTTAAATCTAAAATTTTCGGAAAACTTTAGGGACATACTATAAACCAAAATATACAAAATCACTCCCACTTATAAGACTAAAGGAAAATCCATACAGGAAAAAATCATTCTGGAAACAACAAGCTAAACATCCAAAATAATTTGAAGACTATATTTTAAGCGATGGAGCTATTACGTACATACAAGATATTTTTTTATAGCAAAGTTAAAGCTCTGAAAGTTAAAGCCCTATGAAAATGCATAGTCTGTGAATGGATATCCCTGTGAATGATTGTCCCTGTCCTAACACAAGGATCTCAAACATGGACATTCTCCTAAGCCAATTTAAAAATGTTGATAACAACTCAAAGAGCCATGGAACGACAGATCCTAGGCATTTAAATTCGGGTACATCAAACTAATTTATCAATTACATATAGAATAATAGTAAAAGAGAAATAGCTTTATTGTTCTTTTATTGAACAAGCAGTTTCATTGAAATGGAAGTTAGCTGGATACAACGAACGCTTGGATAATTGTAAATGGAACATAGAAATGTTAATTCGACCTTAGAAAGCGAAGATATTACGAAGAAGACTCAAAAAGAAGTGGTTCGGTGACATTAAGTGTGCGCAGAATCAACATAAAAATGTCTGGCATAGGACAATGTATTAACTACAGGGGAATAACACTCCTAAACACCACCTACAAAATCCTTGCAAACATCCTGCTAGAAAGAACCAAAACATACACAGAAGAAATCGTTGGAGATTATCAATGCGGATTAAGACCGGGCCGCTCTACAATTGACCAGATATTCACAATAAAACAGATAATGGAAAAATGCTGGGAGTTTGATCGTAAGCTTCATCAGATGTTCATAGATTTTAAACAAGCATTTGATAGAGTATGTAGGGACAGACTGTGGACAGCGATGCAGGAACTTGGCTTTCCAAAAAAACTAGTCCGGTTGATACGGATGTGTATGGAACGGTTACGATGTAATGTGAGAGTTGGACAACAATACACGGAGACATTTGAAATAAACAATGGACTAAAACAGGGAGATGCACTTTCACCACAACTCTTCAACTTAGCTCTGGAGCACATAATCAGAAGTGCAAGAATCGAAAAACCGAATACAGTATTTCATCGAGAAGGACCAAACTTACTACTGGTATTTGCAGACGATATAGATCTAATAAGAAACACGCGTTTAAGGATGAAGAAGACTTTCGTAAGGTTTGAGAAGGAAGCAGAGAAGATGGGGCTACAAATCAACGAAAACAAGACGAAATATATGTATATGAGCCGCAATAACCAAAGCAAAGACAGAATCGGTCAGAACATTACCATCTATGACTTTAACTTTGAGCGCGTTAGAGAATTCAAGTATCTTGGAACAACAATAACTGAAGACAATAACGGATCACAAGAAATAAACAACAGGATTCAGGCCGGCAACAGATGTATTTTTGCCCTCCAAAACCTCATAAAATCAAAACAACTAACACGACCTACGAAGATACAGGTCTATAAAACAATCATACGACCCGTTGTGATGTATGGAAGCGAAACGTAGACGATAACAAAGGCAAATGAAGAGAGACTACGTGTTTGGGAAAGAAAAATCCTAAGGAAGATCTTTGGTCCGGTGCTTGATGAAGCGTCAGGACAATATAGGATAAGAACTAATAAAGAGCTTGAAGAACTTTACCCAGACGCCAACATCATAAAAGAAATAAAGTCCAGAAGACTCCAATGGGCAGGACACCTCAGAAGACATTCTGACGAACGAACAGTAAGACTGGTGTGGGAGGAAGTCCCAACTGGAAGGAGACCACGCGGACGCCCTCGTCTCCGGTGGCCAGATAATATAGCAGGAGACCTAAGCACTATGGGCGTGGAGAATTGGATGGAGGTTGCTCAAGACAGAAAACAGTGGAGGCATGTTGTCGAGTCGGCTAAAACCCACGAAGGGTTGTAACGCCACGGAGTAAGTAAGTATAGGACAGAGAAGCATTTAAGAGTTTAAAAAAATCACAACCAACTCTTATTTGTTTTAAATGCTTGGTTTTTTTGGAATACTATATTGCGAGCACAAATTTACAAATAAATAGAAACTTTTTATACGTTTTTATTAAAAGTTATAATCGTTTGTGAAGTATTCCATATATAATATTAGTCCCCGCCGTTAAAAGAAAAAACGGCAATCCAACTTTTGTTAACTTTGGATAACTTCTAAATAATTGGAAGTTTGAATTGAAAATTACCCATTCAAGTATTAAATTAGGGTCACAATCCCCAGCATGAATGTTTTGTAACAATTGCTATGTCTGACCGTTTCGCTATACAAGGTCAGCCTAGTAATTACTACTTGGCTTTATCTGGAAGAATACGGTCCATCAACAACAGATGTTTATTGCCCCGTCAAACTCCGTAACTTTTAACGTTGGTTATAATAAAGTTTTAGTAAAATGTTTTAGTTTTAGCAAAATACAAATAAAATTTAACATTTCAGCTGTGAAAATAATAAAGAGGATTTAAAGGTGCATAAAATAGAATATTATCCATGCAAAATAGTAGAATATAAAACATTTTAATAGAAACTAAAAAAATATAAGAAATTTGTTTTATAATATTGCTGATCAACATTTTAAATAGGTACCATCTTCAGATAGCCAGTTCTCTGCCCAACCTCTGGTACCCTTCCAAGTCTATCTCCCCCTTCTTTCACTCATACACACATATTTTTGAGTTGATTCCGTCAATCCAGATTTTTTTATAAAGGTCTGGTACTATTTCTATCTCTAATAAAATATAAAAAAATTGTGATACTCTTTGATATTAGGATTTGTTAAGATATTATATTCTTGGTTGTGTGGAGTTGTGTTATAGAGGTAGCACCTTTTATTGGAACGACCACAATTAGCTGCATAGACGGGAGATGGTTCTGGATAACCGGTCAAGACTACTAACTCTCACTTATGCCACACCCCGAGCAACTGCTTTGGTCTGCAGGCTGAACTAGATGAGGGTAGCCAGATATGGCGAATATTCCATCAAGCGATTGCCGGTATAAGCAATCCCCCTTTTTCTGGCCAATAGCTTCGGGTGAAGGAGCTAGTAAACGATAGGACACCCCTTGTCCTGGAGTTAATAAACTGGCTTTAAAGGCGGAAAAACCGTGAAAGCGGTCAACGGCATAGAGATAATTAAGAACGATTGGGACAAGACACCTCAGTAAAGATCCGGATTGAATAAGTCTTGGTAGAATCAAATGGCTATGGTTGCAGCGAAATTCAATTCCGGAGTAAGCACTTCAATCGGATCTCTGCGAGAAGCAGTTACAAGTATAAAAAAGATTAAAATGCAAAGAAGACATCACAATAGGCACATGGAACGTGAAAACCATAATGTATATATATATATATATATATATATATATATATATATAAATATATATATATATATATATATATATATATATATATATATATATATATATATATATATATATATATAACAGACAATTGAAGGTAACCGGGAACGACCCAATACTAAGGAAGCAATAAAAAACAGGTGCTTCAAAGTGAGTGTCTTTTATTAGTAGTCAAGCTTTCGCCACATAATTTTGGGCTTCATCAGAACTTGCTGTAATGGAAAAACATTCTTTACAATCATCGTAATTAAAGATGTTATTTTTAATATTACCTTAACGTTGACACTATTTCTTAGTGTAAATTATTGCAGATGTGGAACTACACATTGTTTTTCAAATACAAACCAAAACGCATCTCCTACTTAGAGGAAGACGGCAAACAAAGCTTAAATTAAATAATTATTAAATTTGTTATATTTTAATCACCATGTGGCCGGTATTATTTTTGACAAGACAATGATTAATTAAGTCATGTGTCATATCGACTGTCACTTATCGATACGGCACCTGTCTCAATTAATTCTTCTTTTTGTTGGGTATAAGACACTACCTTTCTTCAGTCACATTATTGTGACTGAATAATGAATTTCGTTTAAAATCACAATTAAAATTGAATATATGTATACACACATATATACATATATATATCCATATACACATATATACATATGCACACACACATACGCGTGTATATAGTTCCCGTTCTATATGAGCATATCATGTTTAAAATTCTTTCGGTTTGTATTTAGTGTTGTATATAGTGGTCAACACTCCGGTAAGATGTATGTATTACATACCTTCTGTTAGAGAACTAAGTGTATCATGATGCTGATGGATGTAAAAATAAAAATAAAAGTTGGAACTTGTTCTCAAAAGGGAAGTAATACATCCGGATAGATGTTAGTGTATATCACAGATATTTCGTTGTTTTTTTACATTCATTTATGTTAGTAGTATAAACACAATATGTCATTATACATTATACGGGTTTCATTATACGGGTCTTATACAATGAAACTATAATTCTAGATAGAGCTGAAAAAGAAGCTCATCGAAAAATCCTAGAAATGTGTTACATCAATAATTGTTCTAATTCATTAAACCACAAAAAAGATGTTGATAACTTGAGTTCCATCTATGCAGGTGTCTAGGGGAACAGCCCCTTTTCTGATTCCTCTTTTAGTGGCATGATACAATGTATAACTTGCCACAGGATAGCATTTAAACAGTGTTTTTTTAAGATGGTGGCCGTCTCGCATTTTTAATGATTGGGTTAATAAAATCTAATAAAACTATTGGCGAGTGTTAGTTCCGATACCCAAAAATTTTGAAAAATAAATTTTATTCTTCAAAAAAATATTTTTGAGAAACCAAAGAATTTAAATATATAAGAATAACAATATTCATGGCATTTGTACAGCTTTTATAATACAATATTTAAATTACATAAATATACAAACTAACAGAATTTGAAAAAATACAATAATCACAAAAGTAATAAACAATTTTTAACTGACATTGCTTAGATATTCGTTAAATGAATCATAATTGTTTCAACTGAATTATTTAAAAATTTATAAAACCCATCGAACTATAAATAAACCTACACTAATCGCTTTATCGAAAAAAAATTTTGCATAAATATTATGAGATTTTAAAAATAAATTTCCTTTCTCCTCAACGAAACCGTTTCAACGTTCTCGTAAATTGAGGTGTATTGTTTGTTTGCGAAGCTTTAGAAAATCTTATTCTTTATTTGTGAAAACTTGAATTATTGAACTATATTTATTTGCTAAAGAAGTGATGATTTCGTGTATATTTCTTTTCTTCATTTGTATCATTGAACGTTTTTTTTTAAATAAGTGAAATATAAGAATAATAAAAATAGGTAAAGAAATAATAATAAGACTTACTCACAATCAATTTAATTTAACAATCTGACGACCGGTTTCGCTTTCTACAATTTGCAAAGCATCCTCAGGTCCAGATACAAAGTTAAACTAATGCTGCAATAAAATAAACCCAATTAGGGTGGTGTCTAATAAAGATAAAATAAATAAATAAGTTAGTTCATACAAATTAAAGTAATTATGCCAATATTACATGTCTGTGGTTTTCAAATGAATAAATTTGAATATATAAAAGGTATTAACAGACAAGGTAAGACAAAGTAAGACCCACAATTGGTATAAAGTAGTAATATTATATTGTAATAAATTAATAAATGAGCAGATAAATAAATCAAAACGAACATTACTTACATGCCGGTACTCTATTAATTGATGGATGGTAGGTCATGGTTGCAAAAATATCATATATTGTTGATTGGAGAACTTTAATGTGCTATTGCAGTTGTTTTTACAATAAACGGGAAGTTCTTGAGGAGAACAGATTTGATCCAATGAATTAGAGATAGGTATATTGTGGTTGTTTGTCAGATGAAAGTGATGTTCTTTACTATTGTATTATTTAAATTATTTACACTTATATCAGAGATATATTTTTGGAATATGTGTTATTTATTAAGTATTTATGTAATGAAGGGGACAGTTGTATGACAATGAATAAGAGTAACTGTACCGATTGTGTGGTTGTGCAATTATTTTGACTTATAATTATCAAGTCTATTGGCAAAATTTATCAATTATTGTAGAGTCAATTATGTAAAATGTATATAAAAAGTATATAAAATTATTACAATTAAGACAATCTGGGACAAATTAAACACACATTAACAGGAACAGAAACACTAAATGACGGGACAAACATTGAATTTAAAACTTAAACTTTGGGGGGGAAATGGAAGAAACTGCCAGCACTACATCTCACTGTTGGAAATAATGAGTTTTTTCATATTTAATCTATTAGATTTAAGAGGTAAATTTGACATATGTAGGTTGAAGTGTGACAGTTCTTCTTCTATTACTAAATACTGTAAGTTTAGTTATTCAGTATTATGGAGTATGTTGATATTAATGAATGTCTCAAAATTTGTTTTAATTTAGTAATCAAAAGTAAATTGTTGTGATTAATATTGGCATACTTTAACAATTTTAATTAATAAGTTTCAAATTCAAAAAAATTTTTTTTTCTCAATGTAACAATGTGAATAATTGAAATACATCATCTGTTATAACTAACCAATTTCAGTCTGAATTTTCCAGAATAAATTAAAATGATTATTTAGTAAATACAAACAAGTGTACTTGTAATTGAAAGGTATAACAAATTTACAAATTGCCTAAAAATTTTTTATTTGAAATAATTGTCGGTCTGAGCTATCTGTTATGGTGTATAAACATTTCTAAAAAATTTTTAATTTAAATTATAATAATTAATAATTAAATAAAGTAGTAATTGGGTGAATATTGATAATTATTCAAATTTTTTTTGAGTTCGAGTAATTGACTGACTTAAGTCTTGAATAAGTAGTTGGCAATACTAATTTATGACAATTGGAACCGGAAATTGATTTCATCCCCGGGTAGCAAGTACCCATTTAAACCGGTGTAAAGTATAATTTTATTTCAATTCTTTGTATCATATGAACAGACAATCCTCAAACCAACAAGAACACTGGTGAGTTTTTTACAGTAGTTTTAGTAAAATTTTTAAAAATTTTATTAAAATTAATATCTATTTATGAAAGTTAATATTTCTATTTAAATTTTAAATCTGTACAGGATTATGAATAGTATAGATATATGTAATCCAAACTGCTAGTCTGAACAATTTTCAGTCATGTTGGTAATCCAAAAACCACGTGTTAAGCTTGAAATGAAATATGTTGTAAATTAATTATTTGTCGAACCAGATGGAATGCAATAATAATTATTATGGGTTAAATAAGTTGAGGTACCATACCAGTTCATTACTGATGTTTAATTTAGTTTTAGGAAAGTTTATTTTTATTGGTGATATGTTGAAGAAAAGAAAAAAGAAAAAAGAGGAGAAATTCTGTGAACAAGAAATTCGAATCATCATGGTGTGCTGGATTTTAATTTTATGTTGAAGATTTAAAACAATCTGAGAAGTATATCAAACTGTATATCAGATGTATTTGATTAAATGGATTCTGGGACAAATTGTTGTTTCTATGGTATTGAAGTTACTACAAAATATTGTGTGATGTTAATGGAAAATATATGGAAGATTAATATGATAAGTTAAAGTTTGTGGTAACAATTCTCTAAGTATATGGATCTACTGTAGAAACGAGAAATGGAGTAGGTTCAGGTAATATTATTTATATCGAAAAAATTTTTTTATAATAATACTGAGTATACTGGTGTGTATTCTAATTCTAATTGTACATTAAGTGTAACTGTTGTTTGATTTTTTAATGATTTTAATATTTCTAAACGTTTTAGGTTATTTAATAAGGAGCCTTTATTACAAGTATGAAGGATTGTGAAATCTGTTTGTGGATCAAAGATGTGGTTTGTTCGACGGATATGTTGGGAGAAATGTGATTGACCTGATGTTGGACGTTCTATATATCTAAGATGTTCCCCTAGTCTGGTATTGAAGGATCTAAAGGTTCTACCGATGTAACATGCATTGCAGGTATGGCAGCTCAACTTATATACTCCGCTATACTCAAGTGAGTTACGTTTGTCCTTGTTATTTAAGAAAGTCTTGATAAGTTGAGCTGCCATACCTGCAATGCATGTTACATCGGTAGAACCTTTAGATCCTTCAATACCAGACTAGGGGAACATCTTAGATATATAGAACGTCCAACATCAGGTCAATCACATTTCTCCCAACATATCCGTCGAACAAACCACATCTTTGATCCACAAACAGATTTCACAATCCTTCATACTTGTAATAAAGGCTCCTTATTAAATAACCTAGAACATTTAGAAATATTAAAATCATTAAAAAATCAAACAACAGTTAAACTTAATGCACAATTAGAATTAGAATACACACCAGTATACTCAGTATTATTATAAAAAAATTTTTTCGATATAAATAATATTACCTGAACCTACTCCATTTCTCGTTTCTACAGTAGATCCATATACTTAGAGAATTGTTACCACAAACTTTAACTTATCATATTAATCTTCCATATACTTTCCATTAACATCACACAATATTTTGTAGAATTCAATACCATAGAAACAACAATTTGTCCCAGAATCCATTTAATCAAATACATCTGATATATAGTTTGATATACTTCTCAGATTGTTTTAAATCTTCAACATAAAATTAAAATCCAGCACACCATGATGGATCGAATTTCTTGTTCACAGAATTTCTCCTCTTTTTTCTTTTTTCTTTTCTTCAACATATCACCAATAAAAATAAACTTTCCTAAAACTAAATTAAACATCAGTAATGAACTGGTATGGTACCTCAACTTATTTAACCCATAATAATTATTATTGCATTCCATCTGGTTCGACAAATAATTAATTTACAACATATTTCATTTCAAGCTTAACACGTGGTTTTTGGATTACCAACATGACTGAAAATTGTTCAGACTAGCAGTTTGGATTACATATATCTATACTATTCATAATCCTGTACAGATTTAAAATTTAAATAGAAATATTAACTTTCATAAATAGATATTAATTTTAATAAAATTTTTAAAAATTTTACTAAAACTACTGTAAAAAACTCACCAGTGTTCTTGTCGGTTTGAGGATTGTCTGTTCATATGATACAAAGAATTGAAATAAAATTATACTTTACACCGGTTTAAATGGGTACCTGCTACCCGGGGATGGAATCAATTTCCGGTTCCAATTGTCATAAATTAGTATTGCCAACTACTTATTCAAGACTTAAGTCAGTCAATTACTCGAACTCAAAAAAATTTGAATAATCATCAATATTCACCCAATTACTACTTTATTTAATTATTAATTATTATAATTTAAATTAAAAATTTTTTAGAAATGTTTATACACCATAACAGATAGCTCAGACCGACAATTATTACAAATAAAAAATTTTTAGGCAATTTGTAAATTTGTTATACCTTTCAATTACAAGTACACTTGTTTGTATTTACTAAATAATCATTTTAATTTATTCTGGAAAATTCAGACTAAAATTGGTTAGTTATAACAGATGATGTATTTCAATTATTCACATTGTTACATTGAGAAAAAAAAATTTTTTGAATTTGAAACTTATTAATTAAAATTGTTAAAGTATGCCAATATTAATCACAACAATTTACTTTTGATTACTAAATTAAAACAAATTTTGAGACATTCATTAATATCAACATACTCCATAATACTGAATAAATAAACTTACAGTATTTAGTAATAGAAGAAGAACTGTCACACTTCAACCTACATATGTCAAATTTACCTCTTAAATCTAATAGATTAAATATGAAAAAACTCATTATTTCCAACAGTGAGATGTAGTGCTGGCAGTTTCTTCCATTTCCCCCCAAAGTTTAAGTTTTAAATTCAATGTTTGTCCCGTCATTTAGTGTTTCTGTTCCTGTTAATGTGTGTTTAATTTGTCCCAGATTGTCTTAATTGTAATAATTTTATATACTTTTTATATACATTTTACATAATTGACTCTACAATAATTGATAAATTTTGCCAATAGACTTGATAATTATAAGTCAAAATAATTGCACAACCACACAATCGGTACAGTTACTCTTATTCATTGTCATACAACTGTCCCCTTCATTACATAAATACTTAATAAATAACACATATTCCAAAAATATATCTCTGATATAAGTGTAAATAATTTAAATAATACAATAGTAAAGAACATTACTTTCATCTGACAAACAACCACAATATACCTATCTCTAATTCATTGGATCAAATCTGTTCTCCTCAAGAACTTCCCGTTTATTGTAAAAACAACTGAAATAGCACATTAAAGTTCTCCAATCAACAATATATGATATTTTTGCAACCATGACCTACCATCCATCAATTAATAGAGTACCGGCATGTATGTAATATTCGTTTTGATTTATTTATCTGCTCATTTATTAATTTGTTACAATATAATATTACTACTTTATACCAATTATGGGTCTTACTTTGTCTTACCTTGTCTGTTAATACCTTTTATATATTCAAATTTATTCATTTGAAAACCACAGACATGTAATATTGGCATAATTACTTTAATTTGTATGAACTAACTTATTTATTTATTTTATCTTTATTAGACACCACCCTAATTGGGTTTATTTTATTGCAGCATTAGTTTAACTTTGTATCTGGACCTGAGGATGCTTTGCAAATTGTAGAAAGCGAAACCGGTCGTCAGATTGTTAAATTAAATTGATTGTGAGTAAGTCTTATTATTATTTCTTTACCTATTTGATATGGACTCACACAAGCAACACATTCATGATTTATAAGAATAATAATCAAAAATCCAATTATTGCTAGCAATAAAATAATCAAATATTATAAATATTAACTACTTATATTTTTGAATAAATTACACATATTTTCTTTTGATGATGGCAACGATATCAAAAACCGTAATTAGTAGAGACCATAAATTTAACATTTTTTTATTGAAATTAACGTATTTTGACATCTATGATCCTTGACACGGACACAAAAGTCTCTTATAAAATGTGTTAAGTTAATTACTATTACATTTACATTTACATTACTATCTCCCCAACTATTACATTATTGCAACAATAAAACTCTGAAAACTTTGTTTTCAAACTTCCACAAAATTTATTTTAACTTCTTATCAGATCTGTCAAATAACTGTCAAAGTGTTTGGGCGCGTTTAAGAGTTCCTTGGGAAATTTTGTATATTTAAGTAGTCTTTTTTTATTAGATTTCGATCTCTTTTGAAGTGCAGAAGTGTGTTTCAAGATATAACACAGGGTGTTTAGCGATTCATAAAATTGAAGAAATTACTTTGCAACCGTAACCTTAATCTAGAGATTCGCACAAGAATGCTTCGTTGTTACTTCTTCTCTACTTTACTATATGGCATGGAAGCGTGGACAATAAAGCAGTCTGAAATCAAAAAATTAAACTCCTTTGAGATGTGGTGCTACAGGAGAATGCATAAAATATCGTGGATTGAAAAAGTAACTAATATAGAAGTGTTACAAAGAATAAAGAAAGAATGTGAAGTCATAAAAACTGTTAAAATTAGAAAGATTTAATATCTGGGACATTTAATGAGAAGTGAGAAGTACGTATTACTGAGGTTGATTATGCAAGGGAAGATACAAGGGAAGAGAAACCCAGGACGACGCAAAATGTCCTGGCTAAGAAATTTGAGAGAGTGGTTCGGCTGCAGCTCATTAGAATTATTCAGAAATGCGGCCAACAAAGTTAAAATAGCGATGATGATTTCCAACCTCCGCTAGGAGAAGGAACCCGAAGAAGAAGAAGTTTAGCGATTTTGTTTTTTTTTTGCTTTATATTTTAAGTTCTGGTATTCTGTCAACTGTACTGTAAGTAGAAATTTCTTATTAATTTTTTTTGTTAAACGCCGTGCCCCGTCATGTCCGCGGGCAAAAATGGTATCTCTGGGAAGGATCCACCAGATCCGGGTGTAGAGGACATTGAATTTATAGATAGGAATGATAAAAACAATATTGATACCAAAAACTTGCCATCAACTTCACCTAAAACAAATATTCAGAAAAGTCAGGTAATTATTAATTCATCTTATCGATTTAGTTCTAATGATAATGGTCCTTTTTATATTTGTTCTACATATTAACTTAAATATAGGTCGTTTGCATCCAATGAAACTTGGAAAGAAACTACTTTCGTTATCCAATTATGATAAAAATATTATTGAAATTGTTAGTGTAGGTAAAAACCGTATCAAAATCCAAATAGATTTAGGTGCTGTTGCTAATAAGTTAGTAACTGAAGATTTTTTTGAGAAAAATAATCTAATAGCATATATTCCAAATTATTTAACAGAAAAAAAGATCTCGTTCATGGAGTGGATACTACTTTAAGTGAGAATGCACTGCTCAACACTATTAAGTCTAATATTCCTATTAAAAAAGTTTATAGAATGACTAGATTAGTTCAAACTAATGGTATATCTGAAAGAGTTCCTACACAAATGGTCATTATTAGCTTTGAGGGTAAATTAATTATCCAATATATTTACATTAATAAAGTTAGATGTCCAGTTAAAATATATGTTAGTCCGGTTATGCAATGTTTTAATTGTCTTCGATATGGTCATTCAACCACCCAATGTAAGTCACAAAAAAGATGTAAAAAATGCGGCAATGAAGGAAAAATTGGTTGCCCTGATCAATGTATTGCATTTGGCGTTTATTGTAAAAATAATAACCACGAGTCAATTTTTAAAGAATGCCCCGAATAATTGAAACAAAAGAAAACTAAAGAAGCTATGGCTAACTTAAATATTTCGTTTAAAGAAGCTGAAAAAACTATTGAAAATCCAAGTTATTCCAGTTTAGTTCAAAAAAACAAATTTGCACCCTTAACTACCTGTGACACCTATTTCCCTCCATTAAAAAGCTCTTCTGTTAAACCTTCGAATTCTAACACTGCTTACAAAAATAATAATACTCACAAGCATATATCCTCCCCTACAGTTAGTCCCGCCAAAAAAAGAAACAATTGTGATACAACTCCTAATTTTCCTCCTATTCGTAGAGAATACCAGACCAGCTTCTGTTCGGGATCTATATTTCAGTTTGGAAACCCTGAACCTCCTAATGAATTCATTAAGTTTATCAGTCAGCTCAGTGCTTCACTTAAAAATTTGATCCAACAAAGTATCCAGGATTATTGTAATTCTTCCTCAAACGTAGAATCTAATCTTAAAATTTACGAAATTGAATTAGAAAATAAAATTAAAGATATTATAGGTAATCTTTTTAATTAACTTTAATGGCTTCCAAAAGCATTAAAATTATTCAATGGAATATTCGTTCGCTAAATGCAAACAAATATTCTTTAAATCAATTACTTTTTGAAGAACGTTTTGACATAGCTCTTTTATCAGAAACTTGGTCCAAGCCATATGATACTGTTTGCTTCAATAATTTCAATATAGTTAATAAAAGTAGAAGTAAGGGATATGGAGGAGTTGCTGTACTTTTAGCAAATAACATTATTTATGAGCCCATTTCATTCGTTAACAATTTCAATCCTGATCTCGAAGTTTGTGGTGTAAATATTAATATTGACTAAAAAATTTATTCTATTCTGAGTGTGTATCGTCCAGCAAAAGTTAGAGTAACAATGCAAGATTACGTTAGTCTTTTTTCTCAAATTAACAATGATTGTATCATTACCGGAGATTTTAATGCTCACCATGGATTATGGGGATCCAATTTTTGTTCCCTCGATAGTAATATACTAGTAGAAGCATTATATGTATTTCCTAATCTAGTTTTTGTAAATGACGGGTCGGCTACTAGAGCTACTCCTCCAGGACATATCAAATCGGTTGTAGATCTTACTATTATAAGCTCTAGTTTATGTTCAGCCTTTGACTGGACCGTTCTTTCAGATACCTATGGATCCGATCATTTTCCCATTAGACTTTCCGTGCAGGATATAAAATTTGAAGACACAATTTTCACATCTTCACTTAAATGGTCAATATCTAATGCAAATTGGGAAAAATTTAGAGATTCTGTAGAGAGCACCTTCAGATACGAATCAGTGCTAAGGAGGAAATCAAGGCATTATATATAAGGCTGCATTGTTGCACGATTGTATTAAATCTGTTATTTTTACACAGGTAAATCTTCATTATTTTTGCAACACCTTTTGCTGCGTTGTTTTGTTCCATTAAACCAGCGTAACGTAAGTAACTGTGAGTCTGACAACCGTTATGTATGACCTATAGATTATTTTAAGTTTCATACCCCATATTTTGCTTTCGTTCTAGTGGCGATATTTGTGAAGAGAGTATTTTACGTATGTTTCCTATCGAGAATAATTCCAAGATAGATAACCTTTCCTGAGAATAAAAGTGCTGTTCCATTCATGGTTAATGGTTGAATTTATTTATCACCTTAAATTAATGTCAATTACAAAAACTAAAACATTTATTATATCAGTTAATAATCGTTATAGTACAAATAAACAAAGTCAACTGCACTCGCAATTTAATTTGTAGTGTATTTACAATACTGCTAAATATGAGTAAATAAAATAACAAAGTATAAAAATAAAATAACAATAAAAACTATTTGCGATGGGTCGAAACAATATGTAGATGGCGGCGGTTAGAGATATTTGCCAGAAAACAAATGGAAAACTCCCCGAGGAGTTGCATAAGCTGGGAGGATTAAAGTAATCTCAAAGAGGTTTCTCGACTATCTCGGAAAATTACCGTGACTGGTAGTAATGCAGTTGAGCGAAGTACACCACTCTCTGTGATGGCTTTGTTTATTCGTCTTTTTATTTCTAGCCCCAAATCTATCTCAATCATTTTATGTATTAAGAAAAAGTAAATTGGAATTCACAAGAAGAATGGCTGATATATGTCAAACGTGTTGTGTATTCTAGGATATTTCTTTCGAAGGCGTAGGTCTTAATCAAACTGGGAGGAAAAACAAATAATATCCAGTGATTTTATTTTCACTATAATATAAACTACAGTCGTCAGAGACGAAAATATAGCTCTAAAAATCATACGGACAAGCTGAATTTTGCTGAAAATGTCAACTTTAGAATTCCAAACAAGATGCAGAAAAGTTTAATACTCCTACCACCGAGCTTTCCCCTAAAACTACCATATGTAAGGGGGCAAACGAAAAACATAGAAACAGCGATTTTAAATATAAGTTACGAGCGGAAAATTAATTTCTAAAAAAATTGTATTAACTCGACGGTAAAAATTTAATATCTCTTACGATACGCCGTAGAAAAAATGTTGACCAGAGTGGTTGAATGCAGGGTGCGCATAACGCCAAACGGAGTTACTGATGTATCTTAACGAAACAGACCACTGTGACGTTAGCACTAGAATCAAACGCACGTGTATTTTTCAGTGTGGTATAAAGTTTAGACATTGTAAAATTTTTGTGCAGTTGTTGACTCCGCTAGTTATTACTAGACTGAAATGGATATAAGTGCACCATGTCCTTCTTCTTCTTCTTCTCGTGCCACTCCTAGCGGAGATTGGAAATCATCATGGCCACTGCAACTTTGTTAGCAGCGCGCCTAAAAAGTTCAATCGAACTACACAAGAACCATTCACGTAGATAACGAAGCCACGATATTTTTCTTCTTCCCACACTTCTTTTGCCCTGCATGATGTTTCTTAAAAGTTCGTACTTTTTACCTCTCACAATGTGCCCCAAGTATTCCATCTTTCTAGTTTTTATCTCATTTAGAATTTCGCATCTTTTGTCTAAAGTTTGGAGTACTTGCGTGTTAGTGACGCGGTCCATCCATGATATTCTGAGAATGCGCCTATAGCACCACATCTCGAAAGCTTTGATGTTTTTTATGGTCAACTGTTTTAGTGTCCAAGCCTCAACTCTATATAACAGGGTGGAAAAGTCTTAACACCGCAGCATTCGTATTCGTAACTATATATTGATATCACGATTGCAAAAGAGTTTGCGCATTCTATTAAAGACTGATCTAGCGATTTCTATTCTACATCTAATCTCTTTTGTTTGATCAGTATCGTCTGTGATCCAAGCACCTAGGTATTTATAACAGGGCACACGCTCAAGATTAGCTCTGATGTTCTTTGATTTCGTGATTACCATAAATTTAGTTTTTTTCAAATTAATTTTCAAGCCGTAACTGTTACAGTATATATTGAGACTTTAAACGAGATATTGTAGTTCTACTAGCGTTCCCGTTAGGAGAACTGTATCGTCAGCATACCTTATATTGTTGATCGTCTCACCATTTATTATCAGACCAAGATCTTCTTCCTCGAGTGCTTGTTCACAGATAGCTTCACTATACAGATTAAATAAAAGTGGCGATAAGATACATCCCTGCCGGACTCCTCGACGGATTTGAATTTCTTCTGTTAGTCTGCCCTCAACCTTGATATTTGCTGTTTGATTCCAATATAGATTGCAGATAATTCGAATATCTCGGCTGTCTATATTTTTCTTTATTAGAACTTGTCTTAGTGGTTAATGTTGTACTTTGTCAAAGGCCTTTTCGAAATCAATAAAGCAGGCGTAAATTTCTTGGTTCATGTCTAAGCATCTCTGTGAGTGAACGTTCATTGCAAACAGAGCCTCCCTTGTACCCAGCCCTTTTCTGAATCCCATCTGAGTGTTACTGATGTCTACGTCTAATTTCCTATTGATCCTATTATGGATTATTTTTAAGAACAGTTTTAGAGCATGACTCATCAAAGCTATCGTACGATATTTGTTGCATTCCTTTATATTTGCCTTTTTTGGCAGTAGTATAAAGGTCGAACGCAGCCATTCCCTAGGTATTATTCCAGTTCTATATATTGTGTTAAATAGATCTAGGAGTATTTTAATAGATTCATCGTCCATAAGTTTGAGCAGTTCTACGGGAATTTCATCAGGACCGGGGGCCTTACCACTTTTTGCTTGTTTCATTGCATATTCTATTTCTTCTCTGATTATATCAGGCCCTGTATCATCTGTATATTCGTTTGAGATTTCTTGTCTATCTTTGTCATCAAACAGTTGTGATATGTATTCTGTCTATCGGTTCATTTTTTGTTGTAAATCTGCTATAATTATACCATCTGTATCTTTGATCTGTCCTGTCTGTGTTGTTCTTCTCCTTCCTGTCATTTCTTTAATCTTTTTGTGTACATTAAAAAAGTCATATTTTCGTTCCAATTGTTCCAACTCCTGGCATTGCTCACTTAGCCATCTTTCTCTAGCTACTCTTATTTTCTTTTTTATCAGTTTATCTGTTTCTTTGTATCTTAGCGGATTATTTGTTTTGTGTACCCTTCTTTCACGCATCGACTGTAGTATTTCCTCATTCATCCATTCTTTATGTTTCCTTTCTTTCGGTGTTAAATTTTCTCTCCCTGCCAACATTACGGCATGTTTAATATTCTCCCATCTTTGGTCTATATTATCAGTATTTCTATTTAGTTTCTCTATATTTTGTAAATTTTCTTTAATGTTCACTATTGTTTTCTCTTTTATATGTTGTTCATTCAGTCTTCTCACGTCAATTTGTTTCTGTATGTGTTTTTAATGATCTTTAGTTTTATTCTTAATGTGACTACTACAGGATTGTGATCCGAGCCTATATCTGCTCCTGGGTAGGTTTTAGCTGAGAATATACAGTTTCGGAATCTTTGACTAACAAGGATAAAGTCAATTTGATTTCTGACTACTCTACCTTTAGTGTCACTCGGAGATTTCCATGTGTACAGTCGTCTGTTTGGTAACTTGAAAAGAGTGTTAGCAACTACTAACTCCTCCGCTTGACAAAATTGTACCATACGGTCTCCTCGTTCGTTTCGTTCTCCTAATCCATAGTCACCCACATAACCGTCCACACATTCATGTCCAATTTTGGCATTAAAATCGCCCATTACTATTGTAGTATGATGTTTCTTCATTTATTTTAGAATTTGTTCCAGATCGTAATAGAAACTTTCAATTTCATCATCTTTATCAGCAGTAGGAGCATATACTTGTATAATATGTATAATTTGTTTATTTGACTGAAGTTGTAGTGTCATTATTCTATCAGAGACGGGAGTAAAGCTTGTTACACAGTTACTGATTTTCTTTGATACCAAAACAGCGACACCGTAACGATGAGTTGAACTGATGGTGCCTGAATAATAAAGTGTTCCACTGTTATTCGTGCATTTTCCTGATCCTGGCCACTGTACATCACTTATACCTAGGACATCAATTTTAAGGTTTTCCATTTCAAGGGCTACATTATTTAATTTACTGGTTAATTTAATGAATCAATGGTTTTGGTTTCGTGGACAGTTAGTTTTTCGTCAATATATAAAGAACAAACGGCACAGATACGGTATAAAACTATATATCGACACTTTAAAGGTAAAACTCACCAAGTACTTGTTACATAGTTTGAAGAAAATGAAGTTTTAAGAAAAAGTGCAATATTTTTGGACACAGAACATTTATTTTAAATCCGATTTTATTGATTTTTGGGTTGTTAGTTTATTTTAAGACGCTCTTTGATGTTGATAATTAAATTCAAAATTAGATTTTTCAGTTTCGTCAGAAAATGTAAAAGAGTACTTAATAGATTTTTTCTCTTAAAATATTTATGCTTTGGATAGTACTTATTGAAGTAAATATGTAAGTAGTGAAAAGAACGTGTACTTAAGTAATTTTTTTACACACTTACAAAACTAGGGACCTTATTCTCTTACGAGATGGCAGAAATCATAACGTAACTGTCTTGACCAGTTACCATTTTAAGCATTAATAATAGTAAATAAAGATAATAAAACAACATAATCTATTTTCAATTGTATTCAAAAAAAGTTACTCTAATTAAAGAAACAAAATTTTATTCATCTGTAGAATCTTATTCCACGTCCGGTTTTGGAAGTCTTTCAATTGTGTCTGTAGTAAAAGTGGGTACCACAAATGAGTTTCTTCTGGTATTAATCCTGACCTGCATAATTTTTCCAATATCATCTCTTTTTGCTTTGTTATGGGTAGGAGACGTTTGTATGCTGGTGGAAATTCTACATTAATTTGCAAGTTTGCGAGGACCTTGACCAGTGACATTAATTTTTTGGTAATCTGATTTATGATCATATTTGTAGAAGATCACGTTAGGGGAGTTTTTTTTTCAAATTTTAAACATTTTAATTTGTGCTATGAAACTTGATGCCCTGACTCATCCCGGTGGCGGTTTATTATTGTTTTCGAGGCCAGATCTTGGAGATCTTTAAACTCGTTAAATTTGAAGTCCTTTGTTTGGTACGGTATCTTAAACTTCTGATTTTTCTTTTTTGGTACCCTAAAAGTACTTCGCTCAGATCTAGCGCTTTTAAAAATGTCTTTCTAATCAGCCATAGTAAACGCAATACAAAATTACAATTCCAAAAATTGTAATTCAATTTTTTTAATGTAACTCACCTTAACGGCATAAAGCAATACAGCTGCCACCTGTTGGTTCCTATTTTGCCCTTCACATGTATCGGAGAAAAATGATATTTCACTTATTGTGGATGGCAGATGGCAGTAAGAAAAATCTTCAGTGCTAGAGTACGATACCAATGGTAGTGAAGATCGTAAAATAAAATGGTCCCGTTTGTCTTTTCGTTCAACACCTTCTTCGTTAATATCCACTTGTCGATCACTATTTATTTCAAAATCTGGATTGTGATGAACCTTTCAACAACAGATTAATTAATCACAAACATGTGATACTGCAATTAATTATTGGGAAATTAATGTGCCACATAACACAGGCTAGCATAAAATAAAAATATTACAATATTTAGTACTCACATCGGCTTGTACAACCAGCTGATCAATCTGTTTGTCATTCCTTGCGAGACCTTCACTCTCATTATCCACTTGACAGTCATTTTTAATTTTTAATTTTCTCAACTTCAAACGCAAAAAACTATGAAAATTTACAAACTCGCGATAAACAACACGCCGCGCCGTCACCAAGGTAACAATTCAGTTAGTGACACATAAATCACAGAATGCATAGAATTAAAATTGTGTGTAAGTTAATGAGTTTTACTTCTCAGTAGTTTGCATACCCGAAATTTAAACACATTAGAAGTAAAACTCTGTGTTTACTGAATTTTTCCTCTCGTATGTTTTTGTAAAACTGTACTTAATGATTACTGATTTTAAACTACGAGTAAATAGTAACTACGATAGCGTACCAACTTAGTGAATTATTTACCTTGTAGAACATCAAAAATTAAGTGTACTTAGTGAAAAAACTCATTTTTGTCCAATAGGTCACTTGATGAGTTTTACGTCTAAAGTGTCGATATGTTGACGGAACGTAACGGGCTCGTGTTGAAATCATTGGTTTATACAGGGGCTTTAGATGATCTGGGAGGAAAAGGTCATAGAACCAAAGTTGTTTTGGAACTATGAAAAAATTGTCTTGACTAAGACCATTCCAACTATATGGATAATTTTTAGAATTCATTTGAATTGGCTCGTCATCTAACGATTCATCTGCAAATTCGTCTTTATCTTCTGCTTTTCTTAAAAACGTCTGCGTCTAGTCGCGAATATTTATCAGACAAAATAGTTGTCGACTACCAGGACCCCTTTTTTCTTCGATTTTACCCTTCATGTTCAGCTGCAACAACTCGTACTTATCATTTTTAAGTATGGTAGTATTTCACCTTTTAATGACAGTCAAAAGTTCTTGGTCTCTTTTCAATCTGTGGACCATCATTTCGTTCGTAATGGTATAATTCGATCATGATTTCGCTCCATGGTATAATTTTCCTAAAAAGCTACAGCTCAAAATCTTCCAGATTTTTCCAGATTTTCCAAGTATTTCATTTAGAATTTATAAGAAGTGCGAGGAACAAATATCGGACAGACAGTTCGGCTTCATTAACGCAGTGGGTACCCGAGAGGCACTTTTCGGAGTACAGGTACTGATTCAAAGATGCAGGGACGTTAACTGCGACGTATACGCGTGCTTGATCGACTACGAAAAGGCATTTGACAGAGTTCAACATCAAAAGATGATAAACATTTTAAAAGAGGCAGACCTGGATGACAAAGACCTCAGAATAATTTCAGAACTCTACTGGAATCAGATGGCATACATGAAAATTAATGGAGAAGAAACAGATCACATAAAAATACTACGTGGAGTTAAACAGTGATGTATCCTATCGCCGTTGATATTTAATATGTACTCAGAGAAAATTTTTAACGGGGCTCTTTACGGAATAGACGAAGGCATCCTTCTAAATGGTGAAAGAGTAAACAATGTTAGATATGCCGACGACACCATGGTGATAGCAGATAGTTTAGAGAGACTTCAGAGGCTAATGGACAGAATAAACGAGTACAGTCAAGAGTACGGACTAAACATTAATACCCACAAAACGAAACAAATGATTATCAGCAAAGAGAATATTAACGGGGCTCATCTATACATTAATGGGCCGCAGATAGAGCGAGTAAAACAGTATTGTTACCTGGGAACTATTATTAACGAACAGTGGAGCAATTTACAGGAAATAAAGTGCCGCATAGGAAAGGCAAGAACGGTCTTTAACAAAATGAGCGCCATCTTCAAAAGTCACAACATATCCCTTGACACAGAAATGAGACATTTGAGATGCTATGTTTTCTCTGTGTTGTTGTACGGGGCGGAGGCATGGACGATTACAGACGCCACTATTAAAAAACTTGAAGCATTTGAGATGTGGCTTTATAGAAGAATGCTGAGAATATCATGGACAGCAAGAATCACGAACAAGGAAGTTCTAGGAAAAATGAAGAAGGAACCAGAGATTGTGTTTAAGATCAAACGCATAAAATTGCAATATCTGGGACACGTTATGAGAAATCAGCACCGTTACTCCCTGCTACAGTCTATATTGCAAGGTAAAGTCAAAGGTAAGCGAGGACCCGGTAGAAGGAGAATATCATGGCTGCAGAATTTCACGACATGGTTTAATAAAACCTCAACGGAGCTGTTTCGAGCCGCAGCGAGCAAGGTTATGATTGCCAGTATGATTTCCAACATCCGAAACGGATAAGAACCAGAAGAAGAAGAAGTATTTCATTTTGTCCACTTGTCCAATATCTTCATTTTTTCTGGATCCTTGTAATGACTTTGCCCCTGTTACTAATAACCATGGTTTGTGTTTTCTGTATGTTTATTGTTAAACCAAACTGTACCCCAGTATCACAAAATGTGTTTAGTAACGTCTACAAGTCTGTCTCACTTTCAGCGATAATGACTGTATCGTCAGCATAACGGATGTTATTTATATTTTCGCCGTTTATCTTATCCCTTCTGTACAGTTTTCAAGTGCTTACGTAAATAACTTTTCGGAATCAGGTGGTTCTATAAACAGAAAAAAACATTTTATCGACGGGGTATATTAAGATTCATTAATAACGGTCTCATGTCATAATTATTAATACATATTTCTTCTAATTTTTTTTAATTACAATTAGCTTACAGTTTTTTGGAACTATTTGTTTGTAGAACCATAATAATATTAATATCCTGCAGTAAACCGCATACAGGATTAGGCTTTACAAGGGAGTATTCCATATAATACAAACACTAATTGAAGTGTTATCAGCTGCTAATTCAGAGAAAGTGATTTCGCGGGTTACTGCTACAGAGACGAAATTCAATTATTCCCAATCAGGCGTATTTGTTGAACTCCTAACACCTGTCCGTTAGCGTCTATATAATTAGCAAGTCTCGCGTCTATTGGGACGATTGGAAATTGGTTGATTATAATTCTGTCATTTACAACCATAGTGTTGAAAGGGAATGACTAATTTTCATTATAAATTTAATTTTATTTAGTTCAATAATCAATAAACACATCAAGCGTGACAATATTAAATTTTAGAAAAGTTTATGGATCAAAATAACTAGCTCGATTCCGACATAAAGCTACATAAATATTCATAATAAAGCGCGTCTTTTTTTCACATTTTTTTCTTTCCGGTCTGTAATTTAATATTTGTATAAATTTTACTGTAAAATGGAAACACTGGATAACAGATGAACTCCATAAAATAATTAAGAATAGAAGAAATCTTTATTAAAATCATATACATCGTGAATGGGAAAAACTAGTTTGAGAGACTTCACTAAGAAATAAAACGAAGACGTAAGACTGATAAACAACAATATTATCACAATATATGCAAACATATGCATATATGCATAACAATAATCCACACATAACCTAATACTTAACATAATAATTTTCTCGCAGTATCTTCCCATATAATCTTCCCATTGATGATACTAAGCTTATTCCTTTGTAGTTATCGCATCGTTTTCTATCTTCTTTCTTAAATATAGATGTCATATATGCCTCCGTCCATTCTTTTGGGAGCTGTTCTCTATTTATGGCTTCCTGAAATATCCATTGTATTTTACCTCAGGTAAAATACCTTCATGTCCCGGTGCTTTCTTATTTTTGATTGTCTTTATGGTCGTTCTCATTTCCCTATCTGTTATTTCTATTTCTTGTTGTGGGGATCTGCTTCGTCTTCGCCTGTTTTCTTTTCCAATGAATTGTAGTCTTTGTTCTGTTAAGAGTTTCTTATAATAGTCCTTTCAGTCTTTATCCTGTATATTTTTCAATTTAATTTTTTCTTTTGAGTTTTGTTTTAATCCTCTCAGTACTTTCTATGATTCCGAAGTTCTTGTACCTCCTATGTATGTTTCAATATTTAAGCAGGTTCTTTCCCATTCATCATTATTTTGTTGTGTTATTTGTTTTTTCACTTCTCTATATTTTTCTCTATATTTATTATAAACTTCATCGTTGTTTAGAGTCAGCCATTTTCTGTATAGTTTCTTTTTTCAATTATTCTTTTTGTTGGTTCATTTATTTCATAATAGTGCTGCAATCCACATGTAATATAATTTATTGAACCTAAACCCAAGAACCACTAATTATATATATATATATATATATATATATATATATATATATATATATATATATATATATATATATAACACTGTTTTTGATGGGTTGGAGTCAATAAAAGGGGCTATTTGTTGACTATTTTTTACTCGAGCTTTCAATTGTGATTACAATTTTTATCAAGAGCTTCTAAAAAATACAAAATGTCTTACAAAGTTGAACTAGAAATAAAAAATTTTTTGTTAACTCACCAAATAAAATTAGTTTTTTATATAAAACTACTGCTTACATAATAAATACAAAAAATATTAACAAAAAAATGCCTTATTCTAATAAATGTTTCTCTGAAAAATTTAGATGAAGTTTCTTAAGAAAAAATTGAATTTATAAATAAAAATAGAATAGCTACAACCAGCCTAAAATGACATAAATACTAACTTAAAAATTTTTATTTTTGACATATTGTCAAAAATAAAATTTTGTTTAAAAAATTCTTCTTTGTTAAGTAACAAAAAAGAAGAAGATTTATTCACCATTGATAGATGCCCGAAAAAATGTAACAAATACATGGAAAATTCAAAATGTGATATTTTACTGACTGCATAAATTAAATAGAAATTATATAATTATAAATTTTGCTTAAATTTTGAATTTCTGACCTTTTGTTTAAATTATTATCACTTTTGCTAATACTAACCATTTCCAAAAAAGTTCTTTTAAATTTATTACTTTCATTACATAAAATTTTAATATTATCAAAATCCATAATATGGTCTTTGTCTGCTATGGATATGCTCTGCCAAAGCACAAGATGGTTTCTTAATTCTACAATCACTCTTGTGAGAAATAATGCGATTTGAGAGATTTCTTCCAGTCTCACCAATATACTCAGCTTCACACTGAGTACAAACAATGCTGTATACTACATTTGTTTGATCTAATTTGTCTATAGGATATTTAGTTTTGGAATATAAAGATGAAATAGTTTTGATGTTCTTTGTTGCTATTTTTATATTGTCAATAACCTTTAATGTTTGTATTAATTTAGGAGTTAATGATGGTATAAAAGGTAGTGAATGATAATATATGTTTTGATTGTTGGATACAGTGTTTTGAGATTTAGCAAAAAATGGTTTTTCAACATATTGTCTGTATTTCTTACAATTCTCATGTCAAGGAATGGTAGAGAATTATCTACCTCTTCCTCAACTGTAAATTGTATATGTTGATTATGATTGTTGAAAATGTTGACTGTTTCAAAAATTTTGTGAAAATATTTTAATTGAAAACTCTTATCCTCCTGATATGCTACATAGGATGCTTTTTTCTAATTTATTAAATATAAATAACTTAACACCATTTTTTGCTAAATCTCAAAACACTGTATCCAACAATCAAAACATATATTATCATTCACTACCTTTTATACCATCATTAACTCCTAAATTAATACAAACATTAAAGGTTATTGACAATATAAAAATAGCAACAAAGAACATCAAAACTATATTATCTTTATATTCCAAAACTAAATATCCTATAGACAAATTAGATCAAACAAATGTAGTATACAGCATTGTTTGTACTCAGTGTGAAGCTGAGTATATTGGTGAGACTGGAAGAAATCTCTCAAATCGCATTATTTCTCACAAGAGTGATTGTAGAATTAAGAAACCATCTTGTGCTTTGGCAGAGCATGTAATAGACAAAGACCATATTATGGATTTTGATAATATTAAAATTTTATGTAATGAAAGTAATAAATTTAAAAGAACTTTTTTGGAAATGGTTTGTATTAGCAAAAGTGATAATAATTTAAACAAAAGGTCAGAAATTCAAAATTTAAGCAAAATTTATAATTATATAATTTCTATTTAATTTATGCAGTCAGTAAAATATCACATTTTGAATTTTCCATGTATTTGTTACATTTTTTCGGGCATCTATCAATGGTGAATAAATCTTCTTCTTTTTTGTTACTTAACAAAGAAGAATTTTTTAAACAAAATTTTATTTTTGACAATGTCAAAAATAAAAATTTTTAAGTTAGTATTTATGTCATTTTAGGCTGGTTGTAGCTATTCTATTTTTATTTATAAATTCAATTTTTTCTTAAGAAACTTCATCTAAATTTTTCAGAGAAACATTTATTAGAATAAGGCATTTTTTTTTTTTTTTATTAATATTTTTTGTATTTATTATGTAAGCAGTAGTTTTATATAAAAAACTAATTTTATTTGGTGAGTTAACAAAAAATTTTTTATTTCTAGTTCAACTTTGTAAGACATTTTGTATTTTTTAGAAGCTCTTGATAAAAATTGTAATCACAATTGAAAGCTCGAGTAAAAAATAGTCAACAAATAGCCCCTTTTATTGACTCCAACCCATCAAAAACAGTGTTATATTTTTTCCAAACGAGTCACAAGTACACAAGTACTTCTTTTTTCTTACTCTTATATATATATATATATATATATATATATATATATATATACAACAAATATTTTGTTGGATATAAGTCAGGTTCTATCGGTCTGGAATTCTGTTTTTTAATCACTTAATATTTCGTAATATATATCTATATATATATATATATATATATATATATATATATATATATATATATATATATATATATATATGTTAGGCGCCAATACTTACATGCTTACGATTGTGTATTTACTCAACTATTTCAGGCATTAATAAAATTTTTATTTTAAAAATCTCTCTTCGTATTATCTTGCCTTAAATATAATTTACAGATATAGTATTTAAGGTTAAATTATGTAATTTGGTTTCAACACACTGGTTTGTATATTTTTTATTCTTGAACTCCACGCACTCATTATTATACATATATACATCCGGTAATTATCGATTACGAGATGTAGTAAACATCGACAATGCCATCCAAATATTTTGTAGAATTCAATTGATATTATAGGTCTCATCTCACAGCGGGGCACTAATCAGTTTTACACAATATCGTTGATCGTTCCCGAACGTGAGCGAAATCTGTTATTGACGTCCAAAAAAACCATCCCTATGTTATGGCAGATTTCAAACACAATCCAGGAGCGGATTATATGGGAAAAGGTTATTAAAAATTAAAATTAAATTTTATTTTACCAAATAAACCCGTTTTAAAATAACTTACATTTAAAGTACATGTTACAAAGCTTCTACAAATTTTTTACTAAAAATTTCAAAATAATATAAGTAACGAGAATACTAATACAATTTTTAGCTTAGTGTATGTACTGTATTCAATTTCAAAAAAATAGAGTTGCCAAAGTAACAAGAGATGCGATTGAAAAGAAAACTAATATTGAAGAAGAAACAGGCTTTAAAGCCTACATACTAGAAGGAAGAAGAAGAAGACAAGCATTTGATAAAGTAAGGCATGAGGTGCTGCTATCTAAAATAAAAACTGACTTTTCTCATTCCCTGTATCCACTTCTGAGATCCTATCTTACCAATCGATATTTCCAGGTCAAATACAATAAAGCAGTATCAAACATATCTCCAATTCTATAGGAAGTACCTCAGGGTAGTATATGGGGACCAACTTTATACTTACTCTATACGGCAGATATTTCCATAAGAGTAAACAGCACAATTGCTACCTATGCAGACGATACTGTGATAATGGCTTCTAGCTCGGTTCCTGTTACAGCCTGTCAAAATTTACAAATTCAATTAATAAATGATCAAATCTATCTCATCGAGAACTTCTCGTTTAGTGTCAAACAACTACAATAGCAGAATTGACTTCTCCATTCAACAATACATAGTAGTTTCAGCCATGTTCTACCATCCATCAATTAATAGAGTACCGGCATGTAACTAATGTTTATTTATTTGCTCATTTATTAATTTATTACAATCTAATAGACTATTTTATAACAATTTGTGGGTCTTACCTTGTCTGTTTAAACTTTTAAAACTTTTTATACCTTTTTATTCAACCTACTCATTTTGAAATTAAAACCACAGACATGTAATATTGGCATAATTATTGTAATTTACAACATCTAATTTGTTTATCTTTATTAGACAACACCCTAATATGGGTTTTTATCATTTCAGCATTTATTTAACTTTGTATCGAGACCTGAAGATGCTTTGCATATTGTAGAAAGCGAAACCGGTCGTCTGATAGTTAAATTAAATTGATTGTGAGTAAGTCTTATTTATTATTTCTTTACCTAAATGTTTAAACCTGCGGCGAGTTAAAGTAAATGGCAGCAAATCAGTACATATAACAATAACTTTACGCAGGGAGAGTGTACCATCTGTGTACATAAACAATACCATTCTTCTTCTTCTTTTAGTACCATGTCCGATTATTGAACGTTGGCGATCATATTGGCAATAATAACTTTATTTGCGGCGGCTCTAAATAAATTATTGGTGGTTTCTTGATACCATTCTCAGAGATTTCGGAGCTAGGATGTTCTTCGTCGACCTGGGCATCTCCTTCCGGCGATCTTACCCTGTATTATGAGGTGTAGAAGGTTACACCTCTCTGGATGTCTCATTCTTCTTTTCGTGCCACTCCTAGCGGAGATTGGAAATCATCATGGTCACTGCGACTTTGTTAGCAGCGCGCCTAAAAAGTTCAATCGAACTACACCCGAACCATTTATGTAGATTACGAAGCCACGATATTTTTCTTCTTCCCACACTTCTTTTGTCCTTAATTTTGCCCTGCATGATGTTTCTTAAAAGTTCGTACTTTTCACCTCTCACAATGTGCCCCAAGTATTCCATCTTTCTAGTTTTTATCTTATTTAGAATTTCGCATCTTTTGTCTAAAGTTTGGAGTACTTGCGTGTTAGTGACGCGGTCCATTCATGAGAGTATTCTGAGTATGCGCCTATAGTACCACATCTCGAAAGCTTCGATGTTTTTTATGGTCAACTGTTTTAGTGTCCAAGCCTCAACTCCATATAACAGGGTAGAAAAGACATAACACTGCAGCATTCGTATTCGTAACTTTATATTGATATCACGATTACAAAAGAGTTTGCGCATTCTATTAAAGACTGATGTCTCATTACATGACGAAAATATTGTAACTTTCGAATTTCGAAAACAATACCATAATATTCAAAAACAGTGATGTTAAATACTTGGGAATACATTTTGACAGCTGACGAAATTGGGGAAAGCACATCTGGACAAAGCGACTGCAACTAGGATTAATATACAGGAAAATGTATTGTTACACATCGAGTCCTTCAAATCCAAAATAAAGACACCATTGTCTCACTCAGTGGCACTTACAAAAATAGACTACTAAACCATCCAAATACGCTTGTCTAAAACCTACTTAAGCGACCGAGGAGAGGAAGACTAAAACGCCGTGTGACCTTAGACCTTTCTATACCCTTACATGCATAAACATATATACTCTATCATTTTATAGCTACAACTTATACTATATAATACCTATAACTTTTAATTGTGTGTGTATTTTAAATATTGCTATTTTTTAATATGTTAGTAAAAGTCTTTGTAAAGTGTTATTTATATTTCAAATATTTATATACATAAGAAATTTATCATAAACGATTTTGATCACTGAACGGATCTGCCCTGTGTTAATTACGTTATAAACTTATTGATTTTTTTTATTTATTTGTAGAAACAGATTATAATAAATATAGGATGTAAAATAAAAAAAAACATTTAAAAATATGGAAAATTCGTGCTAATCTACAGGGCACCCTATACCCTGTACCACTCTTTTTAACCTTTTTTTTACTGTCCCAGTGGTAAATCTAAACATTTGCCTTGGGAAGGGAGGAACTTCCCATAAAACACCAACCAAAAACTAAACCCAAACGATATAACAACATAAATAATAGGTTTACTTTAATTTTGGACATTGTTGGGGACAATTTCCTCATTTTCCCCTCCCTTGTATAACATGATCCACAGTAAAAAACATCTTACGTTTTTATCCTTCATATATATTTTTTTTAATTTTGTATTTATTTTCCTAAAAAATTTTGAAAGAAAAAAGAAAAAAAAAGCAGCTACACTGCAACGATCAATCCTAAATACTGAATAATAATTATCAGGTGAATGCAGCCGATGATGCGCGATACGCAATATTGTACCTCGCGTATACTTAACGGATATTGTACGGTTCTTCGACTCAGCAGATAGATTGATAGTTAAAAAACAATTTGACTATCTTCGCTTAAAATTTCAATTTTTGGAGTTATATCGTTTTTCCAATTACCGATACAATTTCGAACTGTAAACGTAGGTTATCAAATCTTTGTTTTTAATTGTCGATCTGAAGTGTTATTTTGATAATATAACCCATTTTACAATGAAATATCTAGTAATAACTCGATATAGTTTGTTTGATTTACAGAAACTGCTATTTGTGTTTTTATTGATCTCTATGTTCTAATACATTCTACTATATTAACTTATTTGTCAACACTTATTCATTATAATTTGAACTGTAGTTAAACATGTATGCATTTCGTCAATCATCATTGGACGTTTGGATTTTGGAACAAGTGTTTGAAAAATTGATTTAAGTAAACCAAAATAACCCACTTTGTAAATAAAGGTATAATAATCTTTGAAATATTTACTTAACAAGTAAGAGACTCCGAAACTAGCAGAATAAATTACGTGTTGACATAGAATGTGAAAGATACGAATTAGTTTGTATGAAAGAATTTTCACTACAGTTTTCTAAGAATAGGTTTTAAAATTTTTAAATATGTTAATGCCATATGAAATTTTAAAAGCACCAACATTAGACGAATGACTATAATCAAATAAAGAACTGTATCTTTAATTACATTTAAAGATTAAATTTACTTCGCAAAAACCAATCACGTTAACAGAACAAAGGACGTTTCCCAAAACAATGGATCAACACTACGCAAAGATAAATAACATTATCATGAAAACGTGAGAGGAAAAAACCAGAAATAAAAATTAGAACGAGTACGAGGAATAATTCAACAAAACAAAAATTATGAATCACTTTTGATAATAACCACAAATAAGATGGATATATCTAAAATATCTACCAGTTCGACATAGATACACATGACTGGTTAATTGTTTTTTTATGAGAAAATAAAGGAAATAACAACATAATAACTGGTATATTTTATTAATTGGTAAAGAATCACAAAACTGTTTGTCCACGTAACTTTTCCTATGGAACCAACAAAAAGCGTAAATCTTTTTTGCTTTCAAGGTGATTGGAATAATTCACCTGAACTTGTCCATAGAGTTACAGGAAATAACTACCCTAAAACATTTAGAAAACTTATTGTAAAGAAAAAACTCAAAAGGATCTAGCAGTGTCAAAAGTAAACTAAATAATGTTACTTAATAGCGAAATTAGAAGAAATAAATATCTAAAAGAACTAATAGATCATAGCACAACTGATTATTCCCTCTGGGGAGCCACTAGGAAAAAATAACGAGTCAGATTGATCACATAGACATGGATCACATGGATCCAAGGTATGGAACAGACGTAATAAACTACAGAAGTTATGGAGGCATAAACATAGACTCAGATCTTTGCCTAGTGATCTTAACATTGAGGGCTAGATAATAATAAAATGGATAGAAAAGAATGGAATACGCAAAGGCAGAGAGATGCGACAATTGCAGAACGGTACTTGGAAAACATCACCGACAGGCTAAGGAATTAAAATTTAAATCAAGAAGGCTACACAGATATAGATTTCTACTAGACCAGAATAAAAGAAGACATTGAAGCAGCAGCGAAAGATAAAATAGAAACAGAAATTTGTGTCCGTAAAACTCATTGGTTTGACGATGAATGCAATAATTCAACAAAAGACAAAAATGAAGCCTACAGAACGATGTTTACCAGACCAACTAGAACAACTGTAGATAATTACCAGACAAGAGAAGAGAAGAAACGAGGATACATAAAAGAAAAAAACGAAACCGCTTAAATAAGTAACTAAAATATATAAAAAACCTTAACAGAGATAAATAATTCAGAGCATTCTTTAAGAAGGTTAACATCAACAGAAAATATTTCAAGGCAACCACAAGGCAATGCAGAAGTCAGAATGGCGACCTAATAAACAAGGAAAGATGTATTAAAGAGATGCGAAAATAACGTAAGGGGAACATACAAGAGGGAAGAGGACCCACCAACGATAAAACTAGTCTGAAACAAATCACCCAGAATAGGTAATCTCCTCGCTAAACTATATAACAAAGGTGGTCACGATACCATAATGGCAGTACAGCAGATTATAAAAAAATATGGACACAGAAATTGGAATAATTGGAATATTGAAATACTTTGCACTTTAGACAAATAAGAAGATATCTTTAAATGCTCTAACCACAAAGCAATTAAGCATCTAAATGCAGCGTAAAAATATTTTCCACAGTACTATGTCACCATATGCAGAATGGATAATAGAAAAATATCAGGCTGGTTTCAGAGGTGGTAAATAGACAATTCAATCTGACTCTAGAAAAAATAATATGTATATCAGAAATTACAACCATTGTTGCATGTAGCATTGTATGTAGCATTAAAAGTTTCAGTTACAAAAATGGGTTTAATAATAAACACCAACAAAACGAAGGATGTGAAGATAAGCACGCCACCACAAATCCTATGGCTACCTGTTACAAAAAAAGACGTAATTGAAGCAGTGAACAAATTTGTATACCTAGGAGCGCTCCTAATAATAAAAATACTACTACCACAGAGATAAACCGCAGATTTTGCACGGCCAACAGATGCTCATTTGGGCGCATTCTCTTTCTTAAATTCACAATTATATCAAAAAATAAAAAAATAAAACTCTACAAAGCAATAATACGTCCAGTCCTAGCATATGGTTCAAAGACCTGGACTCGAACAAAAAGTAATAAAAACATGGTTGGATGTTTCAAAAGAAAAGTATTTAGGTGAATCTATGGAGCAGAGAATGATAATAGGGTCTTCCATGGAGTCTGGAGAACTTTGTAAAATATACCACAAACCAGTTATCGTAAAACATTTAGATAGGACGTCTGGGATGAATATGGTATGTAATGCGGATGGATCAAAATGACCCAGTTAGAAAAACGCTTCTGGATAGATCCACTGGTCAGAGAAAACAGGAAGACGTGTTTTGAACATTGATTAAGACGTGAGTAATATGGAAATTCTTGCCAATAAGCGACTAGGAAATTGAAACGACCGATCTTGCAAAATTCTCTATTAAGGAATACAAATGGATACTGGGCAAAAAGCAATTTAGAGAAGGCGTATAAATTTGTTAAATATGTCGAGGAAATCATTCAGATAAATGAAAGTGATAACACACTTTAATTGGAAAACATCATATAGGAAGAAAGTAAAATTACACTAGTCATTCCAAAAGAGGTGTCCAATGAAATTAAAGCAAAAAGTATCAATCCCAGAATAGTAACTGAGTTTGATTAAATAACTGAAACGTCTTAATTCAACTCCCTAGAATAGCCATAATAAATATGACATATCTTATAAATGACTTGTTCAGATTAAGTCATAATCCCAAGATCTGGAGCTAGCAAAGTGCATAATCACTATTAAATCTAGAAAGCAACCAAATGCAGTATCTTCGTACAGGCCAATTTCCTTACTCATTTCGAAGTAATTTTCAAGCTATAATAGAAGCTTTTTCTGGAATAGTTGAAACTGTCATCCTGGTGCATAAGCCGTGGACTAATGCGCACCCTGGTGCGCATCGCCCGCCTTAAAACTTTGTTTAATTTTACTACTGGCCGAGATATCTAAAAATGCCACATAAATATAAATAAACATAAATATGAGACATTTTCTGCTCTCGACCTCAGTCTGGTCTCGGCTCCCAAATAGGGTCTCGCACCCTGGTAGTCCGATGTCGGGGCTCCGTTCTGCGATTCTTTTAGACTCTGTGGCTGGATAGTTTCCACCTTTTAAAAGTTGTTTTATATTAATTACTGGTGTAAGAAAAACCACAAATCCACCGAATGAAATTTACGCAATGGGGACTTCAAATTGACTGGTCGAAGTCCCTCTGTAAGGCACCGTGGAAGTGTTAAGTAGGAGTGATTCTTTAAGCCCTTACATCCCATCTGGTGATAAAATCTACATAAATGTTGAAGCTCTAATTCTATCGCAACAATTTGGGTTTCTTGATATAGAATAAGTACATAAAAACTGATATAATAGAGAGGTCACAAAAACAATAACAATTTGAGCGTGGCGCCAGCTTTTGATAAAATCTGGATGAAAGGACCAATATAAATTAAACAGGATTTTGTTAAGTAAATACACAGAATTATTGACTTATATTTTCATTTTTATTTAATTTTTAGATATATTTTAGATAGACTTTTTAGGCTTAAGAAAGAAAAAACCTAGGAATTAAAAAATTCAACGCAGGTGCACTACAAGATAGCGTGATAGGCCAGTTCATTACCTATTATACACTAGTTATATTCAATAATTAGATAATAACACAATATCTACCTTTGCTGATGCTACTGCCATATTGGCCGTAGGTAAAAATCATAAAGCAGCAACAAGGAAACTACAAATCTCTGCTAAAAGAACTACTGGACTTATTTACTAATAGACAACTGGACTAAATGATTCGAACTAAATTAAACCACATTTAGACATTAATTTCTTCTTCTTCTTCTTCTTCTTACGGTGCCTATCTATTCCGGATGTTGGCGATCAACATGGCTATCCTAACTTTGCTTGCTGCTATTCTGAATAGTCCGGTTGTTGATGTGTTAAACCACTTTTTCAGGTTTTAAAGCCAAGATATTCTTCTTCTCCCTGGTCCTCTCTTTCCAAATACCTTGCCCTAAAGAATGAGTTTGCAACAAGCCGTATCTCTGTTCATTCCTCATAACATAGCCAAGCTATTACATTACACCATTAGTCACACGATCCACCCATGATATTTTTAAAATACGTCTGTAACACCACATCTCGAATGCCTCGAGTTTTCTTAAAGAAGCTTCGGAAAGTGTCAAGGTTTCTACTCCGTATATTAACGTAGAAAATACATAGCATCTAATGAGAGAGATTTTGGTAGGAAGTGGTAAATCGTGACTTCTGAAAAGAGACTTCATCATTATGAACGCTGATCTCGCTTTTCCTATGCGTTGTTTTATTTCACTGGAGTGATCCCATTGGCTGTTAATGTTGGTACCAAGGTAGGTAGACGGTAATTTAACAAACAATAAAAATTAAAACAGTACTTTTAATGTTATTAATACCATATGCCGCTATTATACAAAATATTTGGGTATTACATTGGACGCTAATCTACGCAAGAGGGCCCGTGTTAAAAAGAAAAGACAACAGCTTAACATCAAGTTTAAAAAAAATGTATTGGCTATTGGAAACACTATGTGCCCTTTAAATTCACAACAAAATACTTTTGTATAAACATTAAGTAGAGTAAGAGTAGTTTCCACATTATCCAGCCTTTCCAATACAAAGTGCTAAGGTGCATTTTCAATGAGGGACTATCCTTGATATTATAAAAACAGTAGCATCTATAGAAACTTAAAAAGGACATTGTTAATAAGACCATTGAACAATTTTACGAAAAAAGTCACAAACAACATCTTCTAAGCTTCAATGTAAGAGCCATACATTTCCTTGAGAATACGGATCTGGCTAGAAGATTCAAAGGAAAGAAACTCGAGTAAGTTAAGTGAAAAGCATAGTATAATGCAAATGATGGTACAGATTAATATTTTGTCAAATACATTAACAGAACCTAAGGGATACTTGTCAATTTCTTCTTAGTCTCAAGTTTTTAGTTAAAATTGCTCCAAAAAAGATGCTCATTGAACCTATTCTTTGATCAGATTATGATGTTTTTAACTTTATTAGTATTTACTATAAACTTTTACAGCTTTATTTTATTTTAAACCATAGATAGAAAAACAATTATTTAGAAATTAATTTAATTAAGTTAATCGATTATGTAAAAGTTACTCACTTTGACTTTCTTGTCGATTGGTGGTTTTTCTAGAAGACACATCGAAGTGGTATCGGTCCGTGGGATTTCGATGCATGTCTGTGATCCCCTCTTTTTGTTGGAGACCATCATTCCTTCTTCCGTTTCCTCTTCTTCTTCTTCATTTTCTGCCGGGCTTTCTGAAATATATAAAGAGTATATTAGACCAATATGCAAAATATAAATAAAATCTTGTTTCGAGTAGAAATAATACCTAATAATGTAATGAAATCATAATATGTGAATAATCTATCAAATTCATTATTAATATATCAAAGAAATGTAATATAAGATTTAGCACACTTGCTTTCAAATAAAACATATTTTATATTGGCCACACTACTACGATATGTCTGGTAGTTTAATAAATAACAATCTAGGCCCAATACATAAAAAAAGAAAAGTTGCAGAATATAAAAAGGGGAAATAGTATTATAAGAAATAATATACATAGTGTTGGTTTTAAGTTGCGGATAAAAAACCAAACATGGAAACTTGGATGTCCTGAAGAAGACACCAAAGAGGATGTCGAAAGCTCGGCGTAATGATAATCGACGCGGATCAACTCGGAAGTCTGTTAAGTTTATTATTAATTATCTTAATAGTATTAATTTTAGCTGGCATTTTTAGTTAATTTTTACGTAAAAAAACATACAGCCCATATTTCAACAGTATATGTACTTTAAAAAATAAAAATATATACTGAGAATAATAAATGTTATATATGTATCGCAGTGTTTAATGCCAATAAAGAGCTCTAAATTGTTCAATTTGGATAAAGCGGCGAAAGCCAATTGAATTCCAATATCTTCTATTAGCTTTAACCCAATTTCAATGAAATTTCGAAAATTATTCTTGATGGTTGAGAATTGAAATGGAAACATTTAAATATGAGAAGCTTCAATGTATGGCAAAGAATATCAGAGAATACCCAATCGAAAATATGTGATAACATTTGAGTCTTTCTGTCGAAAAGCTTTATATATCCACATAAATAGTTTGTTAAGTATGTTTACTGCAATTACAGACCGTAATCTTAATACATTTTATTACAAAAATCTATCTAACATGTAATTTTTTTTTGGTGGAACACTTGACAGCAAAATTTACGCTTATAGCGGTGTTTATTCAGAGGAGAAATCATTTGAAAGTTCAGATTCCGATCAATCTTTTACTGAACGAGATATATTTATGAAAAGTTTTGAAAATAAACAAGCAAGTTTGAAGTTTGGAATTTTAAATGTAAATGTCAATGTTGTTGAATGGTTTTATAAAAGTTTCACTTGCTTGGTATGTTGCTCTTATTTCTTTTATATAAAAACAATACGTTATATGTACCAATAATATTGATTTCTTGCAGTAACTTATTTAAAGCGGTTGCAGAATCACGTTAAAAATGGAAATAAGGCAACATGCAACAAAGCAATTTCAAGATTTAGTGGCAAAATAAAAAATTAGGGAGGCAGTGAAAAAAATAAAAAAAAAAGATAATGGTACACTGTGTAAAGTGCAAATTTTCCGACTCTGTAAAATAAAAAATAAACAATTATATTGACACATTTTTTGGAATTAATAATTTACAATCTACGGAATAAAAAATTTATAAAAAGAACTTTATACAATTACACCAATTCTTCTTCTTTTTGTGCCGTCTTCTAACGAAGGTTGGCGATCACTTCTTTAAACGCTTCTCGATCTTTTGCAACGTGAAATATCTATTCAACACTCAGGTTAGTCCAATCTCTGATATTCCTCAGCCAAGATGTCTTCTTTCTCCCCAAGCCTTTTCTTCCCTCTACTCTACCTTGCATGATGACTTGTAGCCGAGAGTATTTATCGTTTCGGAGTATGTGGCCCAGATACGATGTTTTTCTTATTTTAATTGTGTTCATAAGCTTTCTGCCATATCCAACTTAACACCAATGGGTTAAAATAAATGCATTACTTTGTTTGAGATGCCTTATTTCCAAAAAAAACAGAAAACTAATGTTTTAAAATAGTGGTAAACCACAAAATAATAAAATCGAGATACCTATTGATGTTTAAAGTTTTAAAAAAATCTAGAAAATATTGCTTTAAATATAAAAACCTTAACGCTTGTTATTTAATTATGTTATTTATTAAGTTCCATGTGTATTTATTATTTCACATAAAAAACACATATTTACATAAAAAAAGATGTTTATTCGAAAAAAAGTGGCTTAACATGTTCTTAAATTAAAAAAATCGTAACACAAAAAACGATAGTCGAAATAAGTCTTACACGTATCAGAACAAGGTAATTTAAACAATATGTTATAATGAGTACAAAATATTTTTCTGTATGCACTTTCTTTAACTGGCGTAATATTCATTTCTCTACACCATGGCACATAAAATCTGTATAGTGCTGTAATTGTCATATCACAGTTCAGATATTCTTTTTTTTATATTTTTGGCTCTGCTATAATGACTTTGGTATTTGGGAATGGATTCAATATGAGTTTTGACTGATTGAATATGTTCCTCTGAATGTTTATTAGGTCTGTTTGTGTGCTTATCTCTCTTATCAGGAATAGGAACCATAGCCTCGAGTGACTTCATTTTAAAAATATTTTCAATTCTTCCATGAGATTTTTAAAGTACGTGAACACTTAGGAATTCAGTCTTGCATACTTTAATTTCCATCTCGCCTACATTAACCAATTATTCAGCGGTAAATTTTCTTTTAGAAAGATTGCGTTTTTGTTTTTTCTTATACGATCTATTCTTATTTTTTACTGTGATACACCGAAAGAGATATCTATTTTGAAGGTCGAATGAGCCCAACTCCCAAAATGTCTTGTCAAATACATGTTCATGATTACTTTGCAGTTTCTTCCTACATTTATTTTTACATTCACACAGTTAGCCAATTTCACGTGAACTAAAAATCGTCTTGGTTTTCTTCGAAGTATACTGCTGTCCAGTATTACGGCTTCTTTTTCTGTGATTTCGATTAAAGTGTTTGTCATTTCTTTGTCTTCATCTTGCTGGTTTTCTCTTCTATGGATTTACCTACTTATCTTCAAAAAGCCTTGGTATTGGTTCCTGCAATTCATCCTAAAATACAACAAAAAATGACCGCATTAGACTCTAGAATTTGCGAATATTTCAGAATTTTTATATCAACAACTCGATATGCCACAAGGCATACCATATTTTTCCATGTAATATACACGAAATATTTTTGTACAAAAACATGGTAAGCCAAAAAATCAGAGTAAAAAGCTTACCTCGCTAGATTGAGACGAAAAATCGTCGCTACTGAGCCTCAAGTCTTTATCTGCTATACTATCATCACTATCATCAATAAAATTTACATTTAAAGTGCTATTTTCGCTTAAAACCGCTCTTAATTCAGCACGTGCACCTGATGTCGACGCCATTTTGATGTGGCTTACCACGGTTTACGCGAAAAAGTGAACAGAAACGGACGATTGCATAAACACGATTCATCAATAACTCTATTTATTGCAATAATTACCAAATAATATTTGTATGGCTTAACATGAATTTCTTTAAATACGTAATGCAATAAAATAGAATTCTGTAAAAATGTGGCCATTATATTGCAATAAGGTCTTCCTTCATATGTAATTCGAATATCACTTCTAATGCCGCCGTACGTCTGAACTTCTGCATCGACGATATGATGAAATAATTCGAAGTTATAAAGTAAATGATGAATTGGTAGCTAACAAATAAATACAAGCGACGTAACTTTAAATTGGCTTAACGTTCTTGCTAAGTTAATATTCTAATTAAACTACCAACTCAATAGAGTTCAACTACAATTTATAAGCTCACAAACAAAGCAACAATTCGTAAAAAAGGTCATTGCCTGTTAGCTTTTTACTTGTATCTTAACCGAAGTGCTTACAATATAAAAATCAAACTATGAAATTATTGACACACTAGTTTGAAATTGATCTGATTTTAACCAGAAAGTAAATAAATAAGTAGTTAAAATAAGACAACAAATAGAAAATGTCTAACTACATAGAAAATAATAATAATATTCCTACGCTTGTCCCGTGCTTAGCTACTTATTTGGTATTAAGTGGACAAAAACAAATATAGAAAATCTTTAGCGAAAAGTACGAACACACTTCACAAAGGCACAAAAACGCCATCCTCGAAATGCAGTATGGAAAACTGTATTACCGCAGTATTAATGAGGACAAGGACTTATGGATATAAGTAAGCAGGCTGAGACATCTACTCTACATCATGTGATTTGTGCCGTAGATTACACAAAATTGATCAAACTGAGCGAACCAAAAGTGCGCATCTGGATAGGTAAATCTCTGCACGAGCCACATCCCAATGAAGTCAGTCAAGACTATATCGACAATAACTATAGCGTACTATTGGGTGACATAAAGAAAGATGCTCCCTGAAACAGAAGGTTTATTGTTGCTATTTAGGATCAGGTTATACCAGCAACAATTATCTAAAATATATCATCAAACACCCTTAAGTCCTTAACGACAAATGACGATATAGACGTCAAGTCCAAGAAACCAGTCAACATCTTACTGGGGGCTCCCAGTCATTTGCTGCAACTGAATACAAGGAACGGCATGATTCACTAGGGAAAATCCTTCATCAAAAAGTAGCTATCAAACAGGGACTTCTTTAGCAAACCATTTCTCATATTATCAATACGTCCTAGAGAGTATGCTTAAAAATGAAAATTTCAAGCTATATTGGGACCGCACTGTGCTAACAGACCAAACAATAACACACAATAGACCAAATCTCGTAATAGTTGATATACTAACGAGACAAACAACACTAATCGAAGTGGCGATACCTAACAACAATATTCTGTGTGCTAAATACAATGGAAAGATCGCCCAGTATAGAGATCTGGAAATACAAATAAGAAGGCAGTTGAGAATGGAGAGTACCCAAACGATACCTATTATTTCATCTACTACTAAAGTCATTCAGAAGAACCTCCTAGAGAATATGGTCTTGATGAACATATCTATGAGACTATATAGAAAGCGATAGTACCCTCAACATGCAGATTCAAAAGAAAATTTTTGGGAGATACTCCGACATATACGACAAGTCACTTACGTCATGATAACACAAAAATATTCTCACTACTGCTTCATACTTTTGATACTGCATGTACCTGGGGTGAGTAAATTTTCCCCTTTAAGGGAGTGTGGCTGAATCTGTTTTATAAAATAATAATCATATTCTTTAACTAATTAACTTGGTTTTTTAATTAATATTTCATCTGAGCAGTGCTACATAAATAACTCCAATATTTAGATTATATATTTCAGAGAAACTACTAATTTAAATTAAATCCAATTATCGTCACATAAAGGTAATCTAGCAAGCAAAAGTTTTAAAAGTATTACTTTTTAATTATGGTAGAGTCCGTCTTTGGGGAGCTGAGTGAGGTTTGATGTAAGGACTGTGATATCATTGTTTTTTACAAGGTTCAATATAAAAATAATTATCGTCAATAGTCCCATGGTTAAATGAGCAATCCACTAATGGTTGGTTCAACGAAAAATGGAACTTTGAATCGAGAAATTGCCCACAGGATACAGGCAGGGTGGTTTACCTGGAAGCGAATGAGCAAAGTACTCTGTGAGTTTGACCTGTAAAGAAAATTCAGGAAAAAAAGATGAAAGTAGCTAAAATTAAAATATTGCGGTGGATATTGGGTAAAACTGAAAGGGACAGGAACAGGAACGACTTGATTAGAGAAAGAGCCAGGATGACTACAGTCCCAAAAAAGATCCAAGAACAAAGAATGCAATGGTTTAGTCATTTCATATATTATTGAAGTGAAAACAATCTGGAATAAAGTATAGAGCTAGTAGAAGTTGATATAAAATAGGTATATCAGAGTCTGACAGAAAATTTAAGAGAAAAAGGTTTAGGTGAAGAAGACGTGATGGCCAGAAATAAGATGCGAAGACAAGTAAGTCTACGCGTGTTCGGATATGTCTTGGTCCAAATGTTTTGCGTCAAGTACTGTGTTTGACAACTCATCTCCCATCTATGTATATTATGTTTGGGCATGTTGATCTGTTGTAGTATTGGCCTCTGCAGTTCTTTAACGACGTTGACAGGAGTCTTTAAGTAACTTTTAAATGCTGTTTCCAATTAGTTTCTGGATATGAGCAGTGCTATGTTCCGATCCTGAGTAAAGCATGTTGATAACAATTATATAAAACTCGTTTGATTTATTATAAGTATGTTCAGAACAAGAACCATCGCACATTATAGCTTAATTTATTGTGTATGGTGAAATGACCAGCCAGAGGTTCGGTGTGCTTAATTTTAACCAACTGGTTTCTCTGATCGTTTACTCTACTATACTGCAGGTGGTGTTGCGTATTTTAATATCAATGATTGTCATTGGTGACCATACCAATTCTGCCTTGTTTAATTCGGTGTGACACACGAAAAGCATAAAAAATTTATATAAAAATTACGCTAAAGTGATTAATAAATTTATCCAATTTCTATAACTGGATTCTTGAAAGTTATTCACCAACGCATTTATAAGAAATGTGAACAGGATATCAGTGATGAACAATTTGGCTTCCGAAATGGATTTGGGACACGGGAAGCATTAACCAGTTTTATTATATTGCTGCAAAAATGTCGAGAATAAAAAAAGGATCTCTTTTTATGTTTTATTGACTATCAAAAGGCCTTCGACAAAGTAAAACATGATAAGCTGATGGATTGCCTTCACAAAACGGGACTAGACGAGAACGATTTTAAAATTATCCAAACGCTGTATTTTAACCAAACTGCAGCAGTTAGAACAGAAGCCGGTGACACAGAAATATTCAATATCAAGCGAGGTGTAAGACAGGGGTGTGTATTGTCACCACTACTTTTCAATATATATTCGGAAGAAATCTTTGCACGAGTACTAGAGCAATCAAGAGAAGGTGTTAAAATTAACGGCAGAGTTCTAAATAATGTACGATACGCCGACGACACTACGGCCTCAGCATTAACGTCAAGAAAACAAAAACAATGATTGTCTCCAAAACATCCATCCATCCACCCATGGCTTTAAACGTGAATGGTAACATTATCGAAAATATCGAGAAATTTCGATATCTAGGGTGCTGGATAACGAAAGATATAGATCCAGACATAGAAATAAAATCGCGAATTGAACAAGCAAGAAATGTCTTTTTAAAAATGAAACAAATGTTTACGTCCCAAACACTCAATCTCAAAATTCGATACCGAATGCTGAAATGTTACGTTTACAGCCCCTTACTATATGGAATGGAGGCCTGGACCTTTAAAATCAACTCACTCAGGCGTTTGGAAAGTTTTGAAATGTGGTTATTTCGAAGGATGCTGAAAGTCCCCTGGACAGCGCATATGAGCAACGAGCAGGTCCTACAGAGGATGGGTACCGACAGAGAACTCTTAAAAAATAATGAAAACACGGAAAACCTCATATTTGGAACACATATACAGAAATGAGAAATACCAGCTATTGCAGCTTCTTATAGAGGTTAAGGTAGAAGAAAAACGTGGTCCTGGTAGACGGCAGGCGTCCTGGTTGAAGAACATTCGTGAGTGGACTGGTTTGGATTCTCAATCTTTAATAAGAAAAGCCAGGGACAGAAATGATTTTGCTGAGGTTATCGCCAACTTTCATTGAAGACGGCACCCAAAGAAGAAGATAACTGGATAGAAAATTAAGTAGAAATAAAAAGGTAGATAAACACTGTATCGGTTTAGATTATAATACTATACATATGTATAAAGCAGACAAAGAAAGCTTCAGAAACACAAATATATTAATTGTTTCTTCTGATATATTGTTAAAAGAATTTTTTTCAGAATATAATTAACTTTACTTTAACTTTCCTTAGTATTTTAAGCTAGAAACTTGGAAACTTTTAAAGAGTTTTACTTAAGTAAGACGAAAGCAGCAAGAAATATATTTAAATCAAAAAATAACAAAGTCCTAGATGGACAAAAATGTGCCGTAATTACTCTTAACCTTTGAGTTTTACTTAATCAAAAAACAATTATCTGGTGTGTTACACCGCTGCAACATACCAGAAAAATGACATTCCCTTATTTGAAATATAGCCATAGGAAAACGAGAGTTGGAGGAAATTGCCAGCAAGTTGTATGCTCTATCGTATAACTGTTGTAAACAAAATAAAAATTTAATACAAATGAGGCTTTTGGCTTTAGCTATTAGCTTCTTTGAACGCGATTTTTCATTGGCTTAAAAATTTACAAACGCCAGAAATGTAATGATACCTTACGACGAGAAATATATCGTAAAAGCGGCTAAGGAAAAAAATTTATTGATGAAACGAATATGACAAAAAGAGGTCCTTTGTATTTTTTGAGAATTTTATTTAACCAGAAGAAAAATTTCTTTAGTCAGAATTGTCAAATTAATTCATCTTACAAAAAAATTGAAATCGGTCTGCTGCTTCAAAATAAATTAATTCCATATTGAAGATTTCTAACGGAATATTTCGATATGGAATTAATTTTTATGTTTGCATAAAATTGTATAACTGCCTAAAATTATTAAGAATACAAAAAAAATTTGAAATAAAAAATTTATGTTCCAAATACTTCAAGAAAGTTTAGTAAAATTACACTTCGTTGTAAAAACATGAGAAATTCCTGCAAATTTAATATCCGCTTTCGTTGGCAAATGGGAAAACTACATAAACATTTTTGTATACATTTCGATTGCAAGTTTATAAATGAAAATTCAAAATTTATGAACTATATGCCAACCATCATATTTTTATGGTGCTCCAGCAACATTTATCTTAAAGTAAATGAAATAAACGAAAATATTTCATTTATTTTGAATGATAATATATACCACTTCTGATATTGTGCTGTGTGATTGATGATATATGGCTCATTTTGAATTGTAAGGTAAACATGGCTACGACGTTTACGTTTTGTTTTAAAATTAATTATTTTTCCATTTTTATAGATGTAATATACAGGGTGGCCCAAAAGTCTGGAAACGGTAAATGATCTCGTAAATTGCTAGTCGTAATTGTACAAAATTTGAGGTACACCTATTTTGGGATACGGAGATTCCATATTTGATATTTACAATGTTGCCATATTTGCCGTTCCTCTTATATTATTAGTAACTTTGGGTTTTGAAATTCATCACCCATTATATTCAGTTATTATTTTAATCTTCTATTCAATACGATTCAACCATATGTAACACTTACAATTTTGTGTAGTATGGAAGGTCTTGAATACAGAAAACAGAAGTTTGGCAACGCCTAATTGTCTCAATAAATTTTTTAATACTTACTACTTTCAACTACAATAAAACGTAACCATTGATTGTTACAACATTTTTTAGCATAATGGTTACTTTATCAAGTGTTCAAAATGTGCTCCATTTGTGAGTTGACAGTACCCTAATCGATGGTAGAATGCATCTACCACATTTCTCCATGATTGTCTAAAAATTATTCGAGATTCATTGATAATTCGCTGCCTTATATCTGCAAGACTTGCTGGTTTAGTTTTGTAAACCGAGTTTTTTAAGTATCCCCAATAAAAATAATTTTTAGGATTGAAATCAGGTGAACGTGGAGGCCATTTAATTCTACCTCGTCTACCAATCCATCGTTCAGAAAATATCTCATCTAAATAACGCCAAACATTTACACCAAATGAGCTGGAGCTTCATCTTGCTAAAACCATATCTGATTAAAATTAGTTCTAAACAAGTTTCTTAGTATATATACAATTTTATTTCTAAATAATATTTCGTAACTATTTGACGTTAAATATCCATACATTTAAATTTGGTGGTCTTTGAGTATGGTTTTCATGCATCCATTGTGGATTTACGTCACTCTAGTACCTGAAGTTGTGTCGATTTACACTTCCACACAGTGTAAAGGTTGCTTCATCGAGAAGACATATTCTGTTAACTCAATTTTCATCATTTTCAATTTTATCGATCATTACCTCAGTAAACCCTAATCTACCATCGAAGTCATCTTCACTTAATTCTTGCAATAAGTTAATTTTGTATCGTTTAAATTTATTCTTGCGTAATACACGTAAGACTGAAGGACTACCTACGTCATGTACTTGTGCAACCCTGCGTGAGGATGTATATGGATCTTCAACAAAACTTTGCATTATATCTAAAGCCTTCATAACTCTTTTCGGTCTACCTGATCGGTATCTATCTTTTACTTCTCCAGATTGATCAAATCTCTCTACAGTTTTTTGTACCGTCGCCTTATGAATAGGAGAACGGTTTGGGAAAGTATCATTGAACAAATTGGCTACTTCACAATAAGAACTTTTTCTGTCACCATATTCTCTCATCATTAGAATAGTAATTCGTTCGTTTTCGTTAAGAGCCATTTTGGAGAAGCAATATATCTTGTAGAACTTTTCGAAACACAATTACTATCAGTTTTAGTTAATAATTTAAATGGCCAACAAATGTCAAAGGAACATACATTTAAATATTTAAATTAATTAAAATCTACATATTTTGCACTGTTTTATGTATTTAAATTGAAAAAGATTGTAAAACTTGTACACACTTCTAAATAGGTCTAACCGGTAAGCAGGTTTTGTATGTTTTCAATAAAATTGATAGTGTGTAAAATAATTTATTAATTAAGCTGAGTATAATTTCGACATAAATGTTATCATCAGAGCTATCCTAAAATAACGTTAAGTTAAGTTAATTTTTTATAAAATACAATGACAGAAATAACTTACGTCAATTAGGCAATAAATACTTCATAGAAGGATTATTGTGGACAAACAACATATTAAAAAACAAAGATCAGGCTCTCTAGGCCACAGATCTTGGGTCTAACCCTTATACATATGTATAATTCACATCAAATACTTAAAATAGAAATCATGGTTACCACATACAGCGACGACAACAGCTGTTTTTGACTTACATTTTTGAAGTAAGATGAAGGCGGAAGCTCGAATATACGGAAATAAATCCGAGAGCGACCTCTGTATTTAAAATTATTAATTGAAAATTGAAAATGTCTAAACTGACGTCTGAAGGTTATTGACTTTTAGTTACTATAGAATTTAAATTTAAATATTTTAAATTGATAAGTCAACGTGAAAATTTAAAATATACATTTATCAAAAATATCAAAAAACAAAACTTTTTAAGTTTGACCAAGTAGAAGAAAGAAGATGAAAACGAACCAAGGAGAAGTATCATTTGCCAAGTTAAGAGTTCAATAGCCATTATTGATTATCAATATTATTAATAAAATAAATAAAGAAGAAGAAAAATCTCAAACATTTTCTACTTAGATGAAATCAATGAAAGAAAATTCAAGAATTTTTAAAAAAAATTTTTTTTAAATTTTTTAAAAAATTGTATCCCAAAATAGGCGTATCTCAAATTTTGTATAATTATGTCTAGTAATTTACGAGATAATTGGCCGTTTCCAGACTTTTGGTTCACTCTGTATGTCTCCAGTTCACCTATTAAGTATTTCTTGTTAAACAAAAAGTCTTGTTCTTTTGTTATACATATAACCATGACCAACTTTATTTTGTTTTCGTTTGACGACAAATTTACATCTATAAATCACATTTTCCATTTTAGAACTGTAATCAATAATAATAAAAAAAATTGCAAAAAGTGCAGGTTAGCACGTAGTAAAGGATATTCGAGGTATCCCTGCTAACACAGAATATTACGAACCTAGACCGAAAGGTCGGTAATTTAGGTTTCATTAGGAATCTGAGGGGCATAGGAATTGATCCTTAACCGGTTTAGTATTGAATACTCAATAGAACTGAATAAAGTAGATCTAATGCGGTTAGTAGCTCTTACACTGCGAAAAATTGAATGATAGAACTTATAAATTAATAAGTTAAAATATTGTAATACAGGTGGCGCATATACCGGAATCATAGACGAACGGTTGTCGCTTGCATACCACACCGTCCTACTGTGGTAAAATTCGACGTATACGTAGGGTGACCATATGTACTTTTTTTAGTAGGACAGTACTTTCTTTTCAAACGCTGTCCTATTGTACTTTAAAATTGATGAAGTACACCTAAATGTACTCTTTTTCTTAATTACACAAAATTAAGTCCTAGTTTTTGTCCAAACAAAATATAATTATGGTTCGAATTGATTCAAGAATCGATCTTTTGCGGAAGAATCAGAATCTCCTATCTTTAGCAGCAATCGATCGGTGCAGGAGTCACTTGTGACTCTCGTCACTGCGTCATCATCTCTCCCCCATCACTCTCGATTTCATTTCGCAGCAAGACCTTATTATCTTATTTATTTAGTAAAAATATATATCTCGTCGTAGGTTTATATTTATTTGTTACTTGTGCGCTCACTGTTGATTAGTGTATTAACCTTTTGTCTTAAATTTCGGCAGCTTTCTCGTTTTTTAGATTATTTTGTGCTGTGTGGAAAAATAAACAATTTCATCATGTCACCGCCTAGAAGAAAATGCCATTTTAACGTCGAGTTGCAAGCAGAGTAATGAAACAAATCAAATGTTTCACCGCATATTGTGATTTGCCAAATTGGTAAAAGTGATGTTAATATTTCTAACAGTGGTCGCAGTAATATCAAACAACATTTGTAAAAGAAAAAACACATGTTGGCTGCTAATGCGAACTCGAAGAGCAGCAAATTGGAAACCTTTTGCTTACCATACAGTTAAGCATTTGCAAAGTTTCAGATCCTCAGACTGCACGTCAAAACTAATTGTAAGTAGTTTTAGTTGAACCTAAAGTTTAAATTTAGTTGAAACTGCCGCAAATTTAGTTGAACCTAAATTTGCGGCAGTTCGAACCAAGACTGAGGCGATTGTAAAAAATGTTTTAGCTCAAGAGGCTCAATCCCAATTAGAAATTGACCTTCGAAAAGCAAATTTCGTCAGCATCACAATCGATTCGTCGAATCATAGAGAAATTAAAGTTGTGCCCTTAATGGTAAGATATTTTGATGGATAAAATGGTGTCCAAGTAAAATTACTTCAGCTACGTGACTTACCTGGAGAAACATCAGAGCAGTTAAAATATTACGTGGTGTATGTTTTGAATTACCATAATCTACTATAAAAATGCATCGGAATGTCTGCTAATAATACAAATACAAATTTTGGTGGAATGAGAAGAAAAGGAGTGAACAATCTATTCAACAAATTAAATGCTTCTCGTGGTAAACCCGTGATTGGAATTGGTTGTGTGGCACACATTTTTAATAACTGTTTACAAAATGCAACGGACGTCTTACCCATAGACATCGAGGTTAATACGGTCAAGATTTTTAAGTATTTCTATATTTTTACAGTCAGAGTGGAGAAACTGAAGCAGTTTTGCGATTTTGTTGATATCGAGTACAAAAAAATGTTGTCGTTTTCAAAGACAAGATTTTTGAGCCTAATGCCAAGCATTAAACGAATTATACAAATATTTAAACCCTTGAAAGCATATTTTTATCGATTGATAATTGTCCAACAGTTCTAAACAGTTTTTTCAAAACCCAATCAGTGAAGCATGGATGTGGTTTGTGTATAACATTGCGTGTCTCTTCCACAAAGTGATTTTAGATGTAGAAGATGACAAAATATGCGCAACGGAAGCCGCTTTGGAGTATTTCGAACTCATAAAAAAGCTTCAAAACCGCTTAAATGAGTTATTTTTACCGCTTAAAGTAAAGGCCCGTTTTCACGCTACGTCTTATTGTACGTTTTGTTGGTCATATAAAACGTACGACAAAACGTACATTTTGTCCAGTGTATACACACTACGTGTTTTCCTTCCGACAAGACGTACGTTTTGCTGGTTACACGTCACGTTTTATTGTATAGGATTTGTCCTATCCAACAAAACGTAAAATAAGACGTAGCGTGAAAACGGGCCTTTAGAGAGTCACTTTCAAAACTTGAAAATATGGAAGACCTTGACCGTAGTGTGAACTATCGGGATATCTTTATCACGCATGTCAAGCAGTTCTATTCAATTAGTGTAACATATTTGAAAAACTAGAGTGAAAGTTTAAGTGAACTAAAGCTATTCGGATGGGTTAACTTGAAAAACAAGTTTCTTGGGCTGAAATTGTATCGTTGTGTGAGACTTTCAAAGACTACATAGGTCCGATATTGAATCAGGACGAACTGTTTGATGAAGTTAATCTAATACGAAAGTACGTTACAGAAGATAAAATCGCAGACTGGAATTCGAAAAATATTTCTACCGAAGATCGATGGCTCGAAATCTTCCAAAAGAGTTTGTTTTTTGTCTGCCTGGGACCAGTGCGTCGATTGAGCGGTTGTTCTCAAATATCAATAACTATTGGAGTCCCAACAAATCGCAGTTGAAAATATCTACTCTGGAAGCCATCATGCAAGTCTACACAAACTTCAAAGTTTCGTGCAATGAAATGTTTCAGTTCTTAAAGAATAAACCACGACTTCTGAAGGAAATTCATAGTTCCAAAAAGAACGACTGGTACCAAAAAGATGATCAAGGTGTTCAGGAAGAAATGTCGAAAAAAAATTAACTATTAAAATTTATCATACATTTTTTATGTACGTATGTTTGATTAAAAAAAAAATCGTTCTTATCATTGTTTTATTAAATATTCGTAAAATTTTGACCAGAAAAATTTCCTAGGGCACTAGCAGTGTACATATTTTCTTAAAAATTATATATGTACTTTTTTTTTGTTGAAAAATTATGGTCACCCTACGTATACGGAAAATTTTTAGATATCGGCTTCTAAAGCGGCTTCTAAAACATCTTTTATGTCTTAATCATCTATCAATTTATTTTAAATTGTAGCACTCTGTTAATGCCGACAAATGTTACCAATATTATCAGTAAGTAGGTAATTATATAAGTAAGTAATGGTACTAGTAAGTAATTAAAATCGCATAATATGAAATCAGATTGATTATATATTAATTGACAAACGTTATAGAAATGGAATCAAGGAAGTTAAAACATATCCCCGGGCGGATATCGGTTCCGACCACAATCCTGTTGTTGGTTAAATTTAAATTAAACTAAAAAAATCAAATACAGAGAGAATAAAACCTAGCCTCGAAAAACTTAAAGATCCAATAGTACAGGCAGAAATAGAGAAAAAACTCAATGGTACACTTAAAGAAAAGTGGCGCAACCAGGGGGGGCGGTCTTGGGGGTTAAATCCCCCCCAGGATCCTATTCAGACACTGGTATTTACAAATTTTAAGGACTTAAACTGGTGGAGGTAGCATAAAAAAAATTTCGGTGCCCAACCAAAACCCCCCCAGAGCAAAATTCTAAGTGCGCTACTGGATCAGTGAAGCACCCGCGGAAGCAGAAGAAACAATAGAAAGTATTTGGCACACCTTGAAAACAACAATCACAACTATACAAAGAGAAAAACTGCAAGACAACAGCAAAAATATAAAGAATACAAGGATGACAGAAGAAGTCCTAGAAGTGATGGACATAAGGAGATCTTATCGCAATGAAGAAAAATATAAGGAAACCCAGAGAATTATCCGAAACAAAATTAGAAAAGTCAAAGAAGAATGGATGAGCAGTAACTATGGGGAACTGGGAGATTTACTAAAAAAACATGACTACTTTAATGCATACAAAAAGATTAAGTAAGTCACAAATATGAAGAAAAAAATCACTACAACAACTTTAGTAGATGATAACAACCAAATAGTATCTCGTCCAGAAAATAAAGGAGATATGTTGGAAAAATACATTAAAGATCTGTTTGATGATGAGAGAACAAAACCACAAATGAATATAGTAAAAGAAACAATACTTGATATATTATTATCGGAAGTTACAAACACAATTAATACGGAAAAGCCACGAAAAACCTCTGGTCCAGATGAAATAGACGTAGAGATGCTAAAGCTTCTCAATGCAGAAAATCTTAAAAAATGGTAACACTATTATTTAACAAAATATATACCACTGGAATCTTCCTAGAAGACTGGCTTAAATCGACATTTATACCTATACCCAAGAAAAATAAAGCAAATAGATGCTCACAGTTCAGATTAATAAGCCTGATGAGACATTTTCTGAACATTTTACTCAAAATTGTACATCAACGAATATACAGAGAATTCCAAAGAAACCTGAGCGACAATCAATTTGGATTTCGTATGGGGCTTGGTACAAGAGCGGCATTATTTGGCCTACAGATATTACTACAAAACTGCCGAGATCAGCGAAAAGATGAGTTTCTCTGTTTTATCGACAACGAAAAAGCGTTTGATCGAGTGAAACACACAGAACACATAGAAACCTTAACACAACATGATATAGACCATAACACTGTAGCACTTATTCAAAAACTATATTGGGATCAAATGGCGTCGATCAAAAGAGACAATCGTCTGACAGCAGAGTTGCCAATAAAAAGAGGAGTTCGTCAGGGCTGTGCAATTTCTCCACTGTTATTTAATATATAAATATAAACACAAATAAAACAAAAGTAATGGCTGTTACACGTGCACCAAATGTCGACATTAATGTTTGTATCTATAACAAACATATAGAACTAGTACAAACATTCCAGTATCTTGGTTGCTGGATAACAAACGATCTTGACCAAGAGGTCGAAATACGTGCTCGTATAGAATATGCTAGGTCCGCATTTCGCGAATGAAAAAATTCCTAATAAACTCTGGGTTATCGTTGGATATTCGATACTAATTTGTAAAAACGTTTATTTATTCCATATTGCTATACGGAGTAGAAACATGGACTCTCAGAATTACAAGTATAAGACGTATAGAAGCCTTTGAGATGTGGGTTTTTCGAAGGATGCTGAGGATATCTTGGACAGAGCCCGTGACCAACAACGAGGTGCTAAGGAGATTGGGTACTGAGAGAGAACTCCTAAATATTGTAAAAAACAGAAAAAAATAGTTATCTGGGACATATTTACAGAGGAGAAAAATACAACTGTCTACGACTTATAATGGAAGGGAAAGTGGAAGGAAGAAGAGCTCCAGTAAGAAGAAAATGCTCTTGGTTGAAGAATGTAAGTGACTAGACAGGTATGGACACACATTCGATACTAAGAACAGCTCAAGATAGAGAGTAATTTGCTGTAGTTATAGCCAACCTTCAGTAATGGAAAAGGCACCTTAACCCTTTTAACGGACAAGACGGTCCTGACTGTCGGTTAATTATCGGCATTCTGGGACAAGACGGTCATAGTAGTTGCTATTTGAATCACTCTCAGAGTCAAGACGGTCCCGACCGACGATGAATATAAGTGTTTTCCTATCTATGAGAATGCGGTGTCCTATAAGAATACTTCTAATTTTGTGGGAATCCCACAGTAGTGCACGTGGTGGGAAATCGGTGTAAATCGGTATATGACGACACTCTATACAGCCATTACGACTGGAACTCCCTATTTTCGTTCATGATTGCAAAGGTGGAACGTTGTTAGCACAATAATACAATAAATAAGTTAAAAAAATGGAATTCGGTAAAAAACGAAGTCATCTGCATTTATCAGAAAGCAGTTGCAGTTCTGATGATAATGGGGGAAATAATAAGGAACAAAATGCTAATTTATCTGGAAATAGCGACAGTTCAGATGATTATATTCCCAATACCAACACAGATGAGAGTAGTGGTAAGTACAAAATATTTACATAATGTGTATATACATAGATAGCAAATAACAAAATCCTATGTACATATAATATGTATATGTATAATTGGTGCAACACGAATATCACTTTTAGTAAAGTTATGCATGCATTTTCTTTTTTTTTTATTATAATTATGTTTATTTACAATCTACATCAAAAAAAGAGTATTAAGTAAATGTGATTACAGGTTTTGCACGTGAAGGGGAGACATCCAATGATGTCTCACCTTATTCTACTTTGGTTTAGTTCTGAAGAAGGTCTTGAGGCCAGGTTCTATGTAATCTTCTTGTGGCTGGTCCATTGTTGTATAGTTCCCTCACTAGCTCATTTTCGTGTGAATGGTACGTTCATTTTGTGACTCCGTGGCTCGATGAATTTCTTCTCTGATGAAAGGAATCTTTAAGTCATTATGGAGTGTTTGGTTACTTACGTACCATGGCGCATCCACTATCGATCTTAGTACTTTAGACTGGAATCTTTGGATAATATTCAGCGACGTTGGTTTTGCACAGCCCCATAGGTGTAGTCCGTAGAACCAGATAGGTTTGAGTATGGCTTTGTATAGAAGAATTTTGTTTTGGATGTTAAGTTTTGATTTACGTCCAAGAAGCCAATACATTTGTCGGAATTTTAAGTCGAGCTGCTTTCTTTTGGTCTGGATATGTTTCTTCCAAGTGAGTCGTTGGTCAAGATGGAGGCCAAGGTATTTAGCGTCTGTTACTGTTGGTATTCTTATGTTTTCCATCCTTACAGGTGGGCATATATTGTGACGGTTGGTAAATGTTATTTGAGTTGATTTTGTTTTATATACTTTTGTTCTCCATTTTGTATACCAATCACTGAGTATGTTCAGATGATGTTGCAGGTTTTGTGAGACTTGTATGGGATCTTCATTTATGGCTAGTATTGCTACGTCGTCAGCAAAAGAAGCGATTGTAGTATTATTGGTCTCTGGTATATCGGCTGTGTAGAGTGAGAAAAGCAGCGGCCCTAGAACACTACCCTGCGGGACTCCGGAGTTGAAAGGACAGAGGTTGGATTGTTGGTCTTTGAATTTTACAGAGAAATATCTATTTGATATGTAGGATTTAAGTAGGAGGAAATAGTTACTGGATAGTGCTATTTTTACTTTGTAAAGCAGACCTCTGTGCCAAACTTTGTCAAACGCTTGTGAGATGTCTAGAAATACAGCGTTGCAGTATTTCTTTTCTTCAAGACTTTTTGATATTTCATTAATCATTCGATGAACTTGTTGGGTAGTGGAGTGATTTTCCCGAAAACCAAACTGATGTTTTGGAAGTAATGTAAGGAATTCATGATCTGCGTATATTCTTTGAAGTAGCAATCTTTCAAAAACTTTGCTTACGGTTGGGAGCAGGCTGATAGGTCGATAAGATGTTACTTCATTGGGCTGTTTTCCTGGCTTGAGGATCATAATGACTTCAGCAAATTTCCATATTTTTGGAAAGTATGATAAGCTTAGCATGCGGTTAAATATAACCGTTAGCAAAGTTATGGCCTTACGAGGAAGTTGTTTTAGTACTTGTGCAGAGATTAAATCATAACCTGGGGCCTTTCGTGAATTGAGTTTGTTTATTTCTTTCCTAACTTCTATAGGAGTAAAACTTTTAATTGGGAGGGACATTTGACATGCTGCGCTAATTAGTTCTTCCACTTCTTCATCAGGGTCTGCCGGCTCTGTTTGAAATACGTTTGTAAGATGTTCAGCAAAAACGTCAGCTTTTTCTTTGTTGGAACAGGCCCATTCGCCATTTGGTTTACGGATAGGAGGAATGGTTGTGTATGGTTTCTTTAGCTTCTTAGTGGCCTTCCATAACGTCTGGTCGTTTGCTGTAAGATTTGTTATGTAATGTTCGAAGGTTTCGTTGTTTGCAGCTTTGATGGCTACTCCAAGTTGCCTTCGTAGTTTATTGAATATATGTAGGTCTATGTTATTTCTAGATCTTTGCCAAGTTCTCCTCGCACGACGTTTTTCAGCAATGAGTTGGCGAATGTGCAGGGGAACATTTGTGGTGTGTGTTGGTTTGCGTTCAGTTCGTGGTGTAGATTGCCATGCCGCTTTTTGCACAAGTGTGGTGAAGTATTGAGCTGCTGTATCTATGTCATGTGTAGACTTGATCCGCTGATTAAGATGGGTGTTTTCTTCTAGGTAGGATTGAAAATCTGCCCAGTCGGTGTTTTTTGACGTGAGTCGAGGAGGTGGTGGGCTGTTTATAACTGTGGTACTCAGGCTCATAATAACCGGTGTATGATCCGATGAGAGATCATAGCTGGATTGTATTAGACAGTTGGTTCTGGACACTCCTTTGCTTATGTAGTAGTCCAGCAGATCTGGAAGTTTTCTTGGATCACTTGGCCAGTACGTAGGGATTCCGTTGGTGTGGCAATCATAGTTGTTGTCGGTCATTGCTTTTAGAAGATTACGACCTTTTGTTGTTATGAGTCTTGAGCCCCAGTGTATGTGTTTCGCATTCCAGTCTCCCCCGGCAACGAATTTGCTGCCAAGTAATTGGAAGAAGGCTTTGTATTCATCTGTGGAGATTGTGTGACGAGGTGGGCTATACATTGCAGATATGTTAAAGTGCCATGGTGTTGAATTTACTTGAACGATTGTTGCTTGTATTTTTTCTGTTGCATAATTCGGCAATACATGATGTGATATGCAGCTGCGGATGATTACCGCCGAGCCACCATGAGCTGTACCATCAGGATGAGGTATGCTGTATGTGGTATAGAGCGGAATATTGAACGTAGTCAGATCGGTAAAGTGAGTTTCTGAAATAAGCAAAACGTCAATTTTATTTAAGTTTAAAAAAGTAATTACTTCTTGCTTATGGTTTAGCAGGCCGTTAGCGTTCCATGTGGCAACTCTAAGTATGTTTAAGAATTTCTTTGGTTAATGACTCGTGTTAGTAAGTTTACTGTTTTGACTCATGAGTTGTGAGAACATGTTTTTGAACTCGTTTAGGAATGTTAATAGTTGTTGTTCTATATTAGTTTTAGGTTCTGAATCGTGATTTGTTTGATTTGCTGTCACGTTTGCATATGTTCTTTGATGGTTTTGTAGAGTATTTAGCTGATTTGTTTCAGTATATACATGTGGACTGTTGAATGTTGGTCTTTGAGGCTGTTGGTTTCCTCTTTTCTGTAAATGTCTGTTTTCTACTAGTTCCCTGTAGACTACACAGCCTTTATAGTTAGCAGGGTGACCTTCTTTGCATAGTGCACACTTAGCTGGAGTGCTTCTAGGTTTTTTACAATCTTTTGTATTGTGTTGTCCTCCACATTTAACGCAGTAATGCGGTTTAGTGCAATATGTTTTACTATGACCATATGCTTGACATCGCATGCATTGAATGATTGAGTTTCTCTTATTTGGTGCCTCGACTGCTATTTTGGTGTGACATAAGAATTCTAGGTTGAATATGTCTTTGTTGTTACTGTTGGGTTCAAGATCTATGAAAAACAAAGATAAAGGTTCCTTTGTTTGCCTGTGTCGAATGTTAGTTACATTGCGAACTTTATGTCCGGCTTTTTCTAGTTCCTTTATTATATCTGTTGTGGGTATAGAGTGATGAATATGTCTTATTACCACTCTATAGGCACGCTCTTCCTTTATTTGGTAAGTGTGGTGAATGATTTCTTCTTCTCGTAAATGTCTTATCAGTTTACGGTATGTATCTATTGTATATGTTATAATCTTGACAGTGTCGTTTGGTAGAGTTCTGGTATAGTAGGTTTCTTCCTCCACAATTTGTGCAAAGTTATCGACCATATCTTTAAAGTTTTTGACGCCATATACGAATATTGGAGGTGGTTTTGGTATTTTCTGTTGTTTTTCTGTTTCAGTCTGTTCAGAGCTCTCAGCGTTAGGTAAAGCACTGTATCTATTTTGTATTTTTGTTGGTGGTGAGCTTGGAGAATTGGGATCATTATTTTGTTTTGAAAATTTACGTTTTTTGACTACTTGCCATGAGTTTTTATTTTGGGTTTCTTGATCGTCGTCTTCACTAGACTCCATATCCGTGTTTTCTGAATGACTAATTGCAAGTTTTAGCTTTGTGTTTGAGGTCTGCCCTACAGTAGATGGGTTGCTTGGGTTGTAGTAAATTGGTTGGGGTTGTGGGGGAAACTGTTGTGGTTGTGGTGGAAGAGCGAATTGATTTTGTGGAATGTTTGATATAGGAGTATTTGCGGGTTGCCAGTATATGTGGTTTGGTGCATGTTCGGATGTGTATTCTAGTGGAGAATATTGTTGAGGAGTTGGGTACATGTTCTTAAATGTTTGTTAATAGTGGACCTGCTGCTTACCTGCAATTTCTGCTGATACTACAATAGACACTGATTGTTTGTGTTCCGTGTATGTGAATTGTTCATTGTAGAAAACAGCATTTGGTACGCCACTGCCACTTTACTGTTTATTTTAATAACTAGAATTTTTAATAATTAGATTTTAATTGTTCTTATCGGTGGTCACTTTTTGCTATCGCACTCGGCGGAATACGTCCTTACTCTACGATATACAAGTGAACACTATGCATTTTCTGAATTATTTTATTTTATCAAATCAGACCTCAGATTTCACTGCCTGTCGCGTTACAATGACTAAGGTAGAGTTGGTTTTATGAAAAAAAAATTGTGTTTCATTGAATATTGAATTTGTGTCTAACTTTTATTTATATTTTAGATAGTACTGATGATAATGGTGATGAACTAAGGCAGTTACCAGCAATACAAAATTCCAGCAGTGATTCTGAAGAGATTGAAAATATAGATGAGGAAGTAAATGATGAGGAAAATTGGGTTGAAAATGTGATACAAATTCCCGAATTTAATTTCGATAGAGATTTAGCGGGTGTTAAACTTGATTTACCAGAAAATGTCACACCTGTTCAAATTTTTGAAATACTTTGGACCGAGGAAATCATAAATATGATATTACAATTCACCAATAGATATGGCAACAAACTTACGAGAGAGTTCAGACCTCACAGAAAATATAGTAGAAAAAGTGCGTGGAAAAACGTGGACCTAACGGAGCTAAAAAAATTTTTGGGTCTATGTATGTTGCAAGGACAAATAGAAATGCCATCTATAAGAAAACTTTTTACGTATGATCCATTATACTATCATCCTATATTTTCTGCAACAATGAGTGGGCGACGATTCGAACAGATTTTAAATAAACAGAAATACCGTATTTAATTCATTTATTATTTGTAGTTTATGTTCAATAAATGCATTTTGGTAACATTTAATATGACGGTAATGACCGTCTTGTCCAATAAGACTATTTGTATAACTCTAATGGGACAAGACGGCTGTGACCGTCATGTATTTTTTTGTCTTCAATATGAAGTATTTTGTACTTTTTTGTCCCCACAGGTTAATTTTTAACCAATGTTATCACAGTACCGATAAATTTGCAAGTGTGTTTTGGTCATTGTCAAACATTTTTACGGTGTCCGCCAAAGGGTTAAGAAGAAGCCGACAAAATTAAACTGCTATTTTTATTTTACTCTCAAGAAAACCAGAAGACGATCCTATCTGGAACGTTGAAATATCAAACAAAATATTACATTATTGGTTAATTTTTAAAAATATTGTAACTAAATCAATATTTTGCTACATACTTATAGTACCACTTTTACTTACCGATAATGATAACTGGATTACTTGTTTCTAAAATTTGTTTTGAGATGTGTTTTATATAGTTCTTGTACACCTTTTTGGGCATATTTTCTTTGATTGCACAAATCGAAAATTTATATAGCTAAACTTTTTAATTAAAAAAAACCTGTCTGCGATACTCAACACTTTCATTGACCTATAGTATTTGTCGTTTTGCGACTCTAACTGAGCAATATCGCTTTAAAAACATTTGCCAATAACCATATCGGGGAGCGTCACGCAATATTATTAAGGTATAAACAATACTCTTAATAGGATTAAAAGCTAAAAAACCAGTCTGTTTCCGATTGGGAATTAATATTTAGTCTAGAGGACTGAAACTAATTAATGTATTCATTGAAGGGTTGAAAATAGTATGAATAGTTGGAAATATTTTGCAAATTGGAAACAATTGGTGTCATTGCGTAGCATCAAACAAATAATATTAGGTGATACTTATGCACACAAGTTAAATATGCAAGTCTTAACGGAGCTGTATTAATTAAGGTGCATATATAAAAATAAGCCTATAATGTTTGCCTAATTTTGTGGGTAACATAATATGTAAAAGAATTTTTAAAACATTATTTCTTACGGTACCTTTCAATATACATTCATCAGTACCATTTATCTATACGATATCGTTCTTTGAAGGCTCTGTGTCAGTCAGGTTCTTCTGTTTAGTATTTTTCTTGAACAATATCTTTTTCTTTATTCTCTAGGTTTTTATATTAGCATTTGTTATGGTCTCTTTATCTTCTCTAAGTTCTATCTTCTATCGAAAGTTAGAAATCATCAAGGGTATATGGACCTGGTTAACCGAACTCTTCTGCACTACTTCATTCGAACCATTCCTTCAAGTTCTTAAGATAGGATATTCTTCTAGTCTTTTCACATTTCGCTTTGAGTATTTTTGCTCTCTAATCACATATCCTAAGTACTAAGTTACTAAGTTTTTGAAGCATCGTTACACCGAAGAATTCGTAGGCATAGTTATAACCTTCTATCCCGACACCAAAGAAAATTTTTTAAGTTTAAAGAATGATGCACGTGCTGTTTCAACGCAGGTTTTAATTTCTTTGGTTTGGTCTACATTAATGAAATTTATATTCCTAGGTATTTGTAAGTGAGCCGTTTATGTGGCTCCTGAGCCAAATAAACGCTGCCCTCGTTGGACAAAGCTTTGCCGCAGACTGGAAAACATCAAAACTAATTCTTCTGCCTAAAGAAGAGAAAAATCAACCTATTTGCATCCTGTCTTGTATTTGTAAACTGTTGATTTGTAAGCAGAGAAAATCGATCAAGCAATTGAGAGGTCTAGAGACTTATCTCCTAGACAATATGGGTTCCGTAAGGATGTTAGTACGACTGATGCAGTATTGGGAGTTTACCGAGCATTCAATATGATCCCGCGACTAAGAGCAGACATAGAAAACATGGAAAGACTAATTACCCAAGGATAGGTAGAAGATCCTAAACACGAAGGATTGACAAATTACAGGAATAACAAAAGACCTATGCATGAATTAAAAGAAATAACCAGATACAGAGATATTTAGAGAAAGAGAGATATTTACAATACACGACATCAAGATGACCGCCAAACTTCCTCCGCGGGGAGGGTCAGAACTGAGGACAGTGATACAGGACTGGAATAATATACCCCAGGTGTATATTTGAACACCAATTTGTGGAATTTCAACGAGTGGAAACCACTATCGAAGCTAGAGTGGTACCTATAAAAAATAGAGTTTATTGATTTCTTGTTTAACCATTCCTCTGTTGTTGTTTTATTTTCAAGTATTTTATAAGTATTGCCAACAATACAAAGTAAAACGCAATGCTTTATTTATTAATTTATTAGTTGTACGAAACTTAAAATATTAAACTGAATGAAAAATAGTGGAATAAGCCAAGCTCGCTACACAACAGTTTTGAACGACGTCCAAAAGGCATATTTCGCCAATAGTTAAGGCTTAAATCTATAGAATCTATATAAAACACAATTTTGTTTATTCTAATAAAATGTGCATAAATTCATCATTATTTGTAAATCTAAATGGTCTGATTACATCTAGAATCATTTTCTTTTTATATAAAAAAAATTTGGAATCAAAATGTTTTAACTAAACTAAAAGACTTCGAAGACTTAAAAAAAGTGCAGTAAAATAGTAGTAAATTATAAATATAAATTAATTGTTAGGAGCTTTTATTATTAGTTAAAATGCATTCTTTATCCCAATATTGAGAGAGTTGTGAATCGTAATCCTTAGCATTCACTTTGCAGTTATGCACAATTTACCTATATCAACTTCAGTTAAACCAATATTTAAAAGAAACTGATAACTTGCTAAAAAAATCTGTTAATGGATGATGACTTATTTTTGGGATGAAGGCAGTTTATATGAGATTATTTTTAGTGACGAGGCTTGCTTGCACCTTACGGGTATGTCAATAAGAATAATGCTCGCTATACCTGTCCTGAAATTCCAAAAAAACTACACCAAAACAGTTGCATTCAAGAGAGATGACGGTTTGGTGTGGCATGTCTGCATCGAGGATCAAGGGACCTTACTTTGTTAAAGATATTGAGGAACACACTACTAACAGTAGTGTGTTCTGTAGTAGGAACATGCTACTTATTAACATTGCACGATTCACTACCAGGTTTCGAAATTGGTAAGATCCAGATTTGTTTAATTCTTCGGGATGTAATCTGGGCAACACATGGTTCCAGCAAGACAATGAGATGTCACACATAGCGAATACTTTAACAAATGTCATGACATAGATATTTCCAGGTACACTAATTTCACAAAATTGCGATATTCGTTTTCCTCCAAGATATCCAGACCTTACGCCTTAAGATATTTTGCTGTGGGCATATTTAAAGAACATCGCCTACGCTACCATCCAACAGCCAACATCGAAGAGCTAAAGCAAAACATTCGCAACAGTCAAATGTTCCCTTATTTAGCTCCACAATAATTTGCCGCTTACCTTTGACCTTTTTTGGTTGTTTTAAAACTCACTATGTTAGAGGTGTATTACCATGAAAACTCGAGCAGCACTTAGGAAACAATAAATTGGCATATAGGAAAAACATACTGAATACTAGAGGTTGGTAGATTAGAGTAAAGTAAAGTTTAACAACGTATAATGAGGAATTTAAGAAATTAGTAAAGAAACGAAACAAAAAATGGAGGATCGTAGAATGCTGAGAAGTCAAGGAAATGTAGACTCACAAGATATAAACAGCATCAATAAAGAAATCTCTAAAGCCATTAGACGGGATATTAAAAAATTCAACAACGAAAAAATTATAAAAACTATAGAAGACAACAAAAGCATGAAAGCATTGAGGAGAAAAATGGAAAATGGCAAAAAAGAAATCTTCCAACTTAAAGACAAAAATGGAAATATTATCTCAGATAGACCAAGCATATTACATGTACTGAAAAGTTTCTATGAAACATTTTATGAAAGTCAAGTTATTCCAGAAGTAATTGAACAACCAATACAAAAGGTACATAATGTAGGATCGGAGGATATACCAGATATATCACGAGAAGAAATTCAACATGCCCTCAAAAATATGAAAAATAATAGAGCTCCAGGGGAAGATGGTGTGGTCATTCAGACAATTAAACTAGGAGGTCCACTTTTGATGTCCCGAATCCAAACACTTTTTAATCTATGTCTGCATAGTGAAAACATTCCAAGTAAATGGAAGAATTCGGTTACAATCCTTCTCCACAAAAAGGGGATAAATCAGATCTCGAAAACTATAGGCCAATTAGTTTGCTTAACCACCTATACAAGCTCTTTACTCGAATACAGTTATGGAGTACGCATTTAAATGGCTAGAGTGGGAATCAAAGGGTATTAGCATAGATGAAAAGATATTCAATCATCTCAAATATGTCTATACCACTTATACAAGCTCTTTACTCAAATACAGTTATGAAGTACGCATTTAAATGGCTAGAGTGGGAATCAAAGGGTATTAGCATCGATGAAAAGATATTCAATCATCTCAAATATGTCGATGATATTGTTCTCATAACAGACAACTTGGGAGAAGCCAGCGTTATGCTACAACAACTACAGCAAGTAACCCAGAATGTCGGTTTAAAAATAAACTATGGAAAAACAAAAATGATGACCAATCTCGCCCCCAATGAGCTAATAGAAATCGAAAAGTCGCCCATAGAACTTGTGGAAAAATAAGTATATTTGGCTCACGAAATAAGGTTAACGCGAGATAACCAAACATGCAAGCTACTCAGAAAAATAAGTCTGGGTTGGGCTGCATTCGGAAAAATGAGAGACGTATTTAAAATAAATATACCAATCCATTTAAAAAGAAAAGCTTTTAACCAGTGCGTTCTACCAGTCCTCACATACGGAGCAGAAACCTTAACTCTCACAAAAACATCAGCCGAAAAATTGAGAAGGACACAACGAAAGATGGAGAGATCAATGCTTGGAATAAGCTTAAGAAATAGATTAAGAAACGAGGAAGTTCGTAGACGGACTGGAGTGGAAAACATTATCGAACATATGACAAGCCAAAAATGGAGATGGGAAGCACGTGTTGCAAGAATGAAAGACAAAAAAATTGCTTGAGAGGAGACCACGGGCCGACAAGCGAAACCGAGGAAGACCCCCAAGGCGATGGACCGGCGACCTCAAAAGAATAGTGACCAATTGGATAGCAGAGGTGCAGACCAGAAGCAGATGAAAAAGTCTAGAGGAGGCCAATGTTCAACAATGGACAACTCAGGGCTGATTGATGATGATGATGATAAATGAGAAAAATTATAGATTAAACAGACAATAAACAAGAAAGTTGATAAAAAACTAACTTTTAAAAATATTCTTTTGTACGTATAGTGCGTGTGGCCTGCGAACTAATTTGCATTCTCCTCCATCAAAATTAATAGCGTGGCCAGAACGGGAAATGAATTGGCGAAATTGGAAATGGATGTTTGCCTGGTGTACAAACGTCCATTTTGGTAATCAAATGAGAAAATAATACTTTCATTTTTTTATAATTAAAACATGAATGTGTTATTGGAAATGACTGATCTATAGTTAAGATTACTTAGAAATATACATAGATTTTACAAATGAATAATTTATACGATGTCAAATTTCTGGCAATGATCGTAATAGGGTGAAATATACTAAAAACGGTCCGAAAGGAAAAAATATATAAAAGGATTAATAGAATTAAATAAAAATGACAGTGGGGAAAGTTAAATGTAAAGTGCACGTACAAGTGGATCTTTCAAAACCTATTGCTACTAACAGAGGACTGTGCCATGAAGATAGGCTATCATGCATGATGTGTAACCTAGTGTTAAAAAATATTATAAGAGATTTGGAAAAAAATCTTAACGGATAGGATATTGGTAATGAAAAAATCCGAAATAAAGCAGTTGAGCTTCACACACGTATTAAAAACTCCGCAAAAAACATCGGATATTTAATTAACACCAAAAAAACTTAATATATGCCTGCAATATCAAGAATCTTCTATTTCTTCACTGGCTTTAAAACTACAGGTGAGTCTTCGCCGCATCCACTATCGCCCTTCATCTTCTACGCTTCTTCTATCTTGCGCTTCTATTTCCAATTATTATACCCCAATTCTAGATAAATCGGCTTTAACATCATCCTTCCATCTTTTTCTCGGTCGGCCTACTGATCTTCTACCATCTGGTCTTTCAAAAAACACTGTCTTTAACACTATGTCATCCTCTAATTGTACCACGTAACCTGCCCATCTTATTCGGTTTGCCTTGATCTGTCTAACTATGTTTTCAGTTCATATTCAAGGCATGTGTCACATATATGGTCCTTTCAACCTTCTTTGCATAAGACCAACCCAAGCAAGATGCACATTTGGTAAAACAGTGCTCTTTTCCTGTCGAATTCTCCATAAATCAGGTAGATGTTCCCTGGCTAGTCGAATTCACATCGTCTAGTTCATCATGATCACAGATGTTTTTCTCAACATATTCTACTTCTTATGGTCATATTCTTGAAATTTAATATTTTTATCATCGTTTGATTTTTCGCTTCTTTGCAAAACATATTTATTTTGTAGTTGTTTCCTTCTTTTCGTTTCTCTCTTTTCTATTCATGACAACTTCTTCGACAACATTTTTATTTGTAGCAGCTTTGTAGCACTTGCTACAAAAATTAACATGTTATTACTAAAATTTCAAAACAAAACGCGTGAGATACAGAATTTCTGACCAATAAAAATTTTGTTCCGCCGCGCCGCAAGGTTCATAATTAATCAGCAGTTTCAGTTTTCTGTTTTGTTTGCAACTTATAATCTTGATGGACTTGGACTATATATCATGTAAACTTTCTTCTAAGTATTTTTTACTTAAAATTGTATTTTGCGTTACGTTTTTTTATTTAAAAAGAACCCGCTTTAATCTAGTAAGGTTATTAGCGGAACGGTAACAGTTAATCTGTAGTGTTTTCTGAATTTATAATGTCTTTAAAATTGTTTTGTAAATGGTATTTAATTCTAGTTTCACAATTTTCCACTAGAACATGTTTTACCGTAAGGGATGAACCGCACTTATGACAAATTGTCCGCTCTTCTTTCTTAAACAAATGTTTATGAGAAACTTGGTATGTTTAACTCGTAAGCGGGAAATTATTATTTGCGTTCGTCTGGATATCACAGGTGGTTGCCATGGTCCAATCTTATTTTGTATATGCTGAAGTCATGATGGTGTGAAGTTAGACAAGGAGACAATATTTCACCAAAATTGTTCACGGCAGCTCTAGAGTCAATATTTAAGAGCACTCAATGGCAAGATATCGGCATCAATATAGATGGAGAAAGATTAAATGACCCAAAATTTGCAGATGATGTTGTATTAATCGCAGATAATTTACATGATACAGTTTCTATGATGCATTCGCTTAAAAGTCTGTCTGAAAGAGCAGGATTAAAGATAAACTTTGAGAAAACTAAACTTATAACAAATCTCGTAATGAGTGGATATATAACTATTGACAATAATACCATACAACAGACACTTACAAATATCTGGGACACGAAATCAAAATAAGCAGAGACAATCAAACACATGAAATACAGAGGCGAATAGGCCTAACATGGGCAGCATTTGGCAAATTAAACCATATTCTAAAAAGTTCAATTCCCATGTATCTCAAGCGAAAGGTTTATAGCCAATGTGTTTGACCTGTACAAACTTATGGAGCAGAGACTTTAACAGTTACGCAAAAATCTGCGAATAAACTAAGAGTTACACAACGAGCCATGGAACGTGCAATGCTGAACGTGAGCCTTCGAGACCACATAACAAACCAACAAATCAGAAAAAATCAGGAGTTCAAGACGTCGTCGAAAGAACCACGACGCTTAAGTGGAACTGGGCAGGATACTTAGCTAGAACACAAGATGGACGGTGGACAAGACGTATTATGGAATGGAGGCCCAGAAATTATAAAAGAAGCCGAGGACGACCACCGACTAGATGGACCGATGATATAAAACGTGTAGCGGGAAACTTACTACCAGCGGCCCAGTGTAGAAAACACTGATAATAATTGAGGAAGGCCTGTGTCCAGCAGTGGACGCGATTGGCTGATTGGTGATCTGACATTCTATTTGAAAATCTTTGTGCTGTTAAATATTGCCATCCCGATTCCACGTTCAGTTTAAGACGTGTGTGTACAGTATACTATGTAATCGGAATAGGAGTTTATTAGATATCTGAAGAGTTGTATGATAAGATTAGGGTTGGTGCTAGTTTTTTAGAATTGTAATAGACTGCAATTGACTGTTGGAAATTTTATAATCCAAAGTGAAGATGAAGATATGTTTTTGCATTAATATAAGGATGGAAATTGCTTCCAGTTAAGTAGGTTTATAGCATGATAAATTCTGTGGGAATATAGGTGATTGAACTTTGAAAAGTCATTAGTCATGGATATGTCTTAAATGTTATTTATTGGAATTATTTTATTTAAAGTTATGCTAGAAGTACAGTTAAGGGTTAATAGCTGCCTACAGAGCTCTAGCGTAGGTTAATATTCAGCTTGTTTGCTATTTATCGGTTTTGATCTGTACGCTCCAAATATTCTTAAGGAGGTGTTATGTAACATATCCAAAGGTTTTAACGTTTTTTTTTGCTGGCAGATGCATATGCAACACATCCGTAATCAATTTTGTAACGAATTAAGAATATGTATAACATCAGTGGTGTTTTACCCTCAACACCCCAAGTTTTGTGAGGTAGGTACTTTAACAAGTTAAGGCCATTTCGACACACAAGAACTAACTGCTGAATATGGCTTTTCCAATTTAACTGTTGATCAAATATCACTCCTAGAAATGATATTTCGTTTGTATAGAAAAGATTTTGGTTTTCAAGTATTAGGTTCCTTTTATCCTCGATATGTCTTTTTGAAAATAATTTACATTTTGTTTTATTAGAGCAAAACCTGAAACCGGTTCCTTAGAGACCAATTAAATAGTTTATTCAAGTGTTCTTGTAATATTGACGCCACAGGATTAATATTCTTGCCTTTAATGTAAATAATTAAGTCAACAAAGTCCTGCCTGAAGAGGTTTCGCAATGATTTGTATTATATCGTTTATTGCTAATTAAAATATAGTAGGACTGATAATCGATCCTTGTAGGATTTCGTTTTGTTGTTATCTAAGTTAGGATATACCACCATTCGTTCAAACTTAAGCCCATATGACACTATGCATTTTTTTGTATAATTTCTTATAACAGAAATAGTAAATAGTGTATAGTGTATAGTTTCTTATATCAGAAACAATACAAGAATTTGTGTCCGCTGCATTTTCTAGCCGCAAAAACGTAAAACTTATGTCATATTGGCGACTGGAGGAGAACTTTGATATACAATTAGACCAAGCAGACATCAGAGAAAAGTACCCACCAACAATAACCAAACCAAGATTAGAACATCAGTAGCCAAATTGAAAAAAAAAATAAATCACAGGGATTGGATCAAATAGCATCGGAACTATTGAAAGTAGGAGGAGATGTTTTACTAAAAACAATACCTAACCGCTCTAAAAATTAGTGTAGAGTTTAAAGATTATTTTATATCTCCAAATATGAGAGTAGAATTTCAAGAGCATGCAATTCAAAAACATAATTAAAAAAAATCAAATAAATTATTACAAACCAAATTATTTATTATTTCTGTCTTCCGTTACAGCCTGTTGAATATCTTCAAAAATTGTGGTTTCCAATTTAGTTTTAATATTGGGACATTTTATTTCTTTCATTTTTGCACCACAGTATTTAAAAAAATAATCAGTAGCATATGTTCTCAGTCCCCAGTAGCTTGGGGTTCTCAGGTACTACATTTCTATTTTTATAATTGTCAAAATTTCGACCAATCATGTGCCAAATCACATACAATTTCCGGTAAAAGAACTTGCGTGGTGTCATACAGGGCAAAAATGTACGTGCAAGAAACGGTACAAGAAAACATAAATAACTATCTATATTTATTCATAAATAGTATTTTCTAGATCTATAATGCTGTCGTTTATATATATGCCTGGTCTAAAGCCAGCTTGTTCGATGATAAGTTGATCATTATGGTCTAGGTTCTACATTAATCTTTTTTTTATTATTTTTTGCATAAGTTTACACAAAAAACATGTTAATGGTATATGAGGACATTATTTTGGTTGTAATTTCTTTTTATTTGCATTAATAATAGGAATAACAATGGCATTATTCTAGATTTTTGGAAATGACTTTTGTCACCAAATAATATTAAAAATTTGGAGTAGAAACTCTTTTGCTTCTATGGGAAGTTATTTAATAAGTTGTATTTGTATGTTGTCTAGACATGGTGAAGTATCTATAATGCTATTAGTGATTATTAAAACTCCCCAAGACTACGAGGTGTAATTGATAGGGTTACATTCGTCGGAAATTGTAATAGTTACTGCCTGCTCCTGTTGTTTGTAAGTTAAGAAGTTGTTACTGTCATTTTTTCTGGATGAGTTTTAATACTTTATTTCTTAATTTGTCATATTTTCTTATTTTTTAACTTTTTTAATTTTTTTTAATTATTTCATCTGAATATATTTTTCAGTTTTACCGCTGCTTACAAATAATTCTTTATCGTCTGCATACAATAAACTAAAGTAAAGTAACAAAAAATATTTTTATAATAATAAAAAAAAATATTTATATAACATTTTCAAAGTACGATGTATCAAAAACCTTAAACTACTAAAATTCTAATAACAAAAATTAAAGATCATGTTTTCTTGGACTCAGTGATTTATAGTCTAAAAATAAACAGTTTTCCCGATCGCGAAAAACAATCATTTTCATTTCAGTTTGAAACTAAACTATAAACATGTACATAAAATGTAATATGTTCAAAGCGCTTAGAAGGATGATTCACAGCTTGAATTTTTTTATTATATTGGGAAGCTGTTTTCACATATTTTAGCTTGAATTAAAATATGTGTGACTTATATCAGGTCTATGAGATATTATAGGAGTGGTCAAGCTTTCTTGATAGTGTGCCACTATAAATGTTTATTTTTGTTTTAACTAATAAAATTGTATTTTGCAAATGAATATTGATTAATTTTGAATGGTATTCATAATTAATGAAAACATATCTTTCAAATTTTACAAACATACGTCAAACCGAAGCGACAACAAACCTCAATAGGCGGGTGGCTTTTGTCGAAAACCATCGATTTCATATCCACAATCACAACATAAGCACAAATTGACTGAAATCTGGGTATTTAAAAGGGAAATATAATGAAATTACTGAAGCATCTGAATTAACTGATTCAGTGACAACTAGCAGAGATGGAGAAGATGCAAATGTCCACGAGATCCACTCGAGTCCAGCTCATCCAAGTTGTTCTCCCTCAATTCGTGAAAAGGAGATTCCTTACCAAAAATAAATTCGGGAAAAAATAAAAAGGTGTGATCATAGCTATCTCACTATATATGGCTTTATTCAAGTTGGAACAGGCACCAGAAGGCTAATGCGTTAATTTTCACAAAATTGTTGCTAATAGGTGCTTAGTTCCATCTAAATTAAAAAGACATTTGGAAAGTTATCATCCTAGTTTAGCCGATAAGTTCAAAGAAACATTCAAACGTCGTGCTTTATCTCTTCAGGCAGGGTCATTCATGATGAAAAGAGTCTGCAAAAATGAAAACGAAAACGCCACTGAAACATTATTTATTGTTGGTTTGCAAATTGCAAAAGCTGGAAAACTCCATACCATTGCCAAGGAACTGATTAAACCTTAAGTGAAGGATGTCCTACAATGCATATTAGGTCCAGATATGACCAAGAAGATTGATAGTATTCAGATGTCAAACAGCAAACAAAATAAGCAAAAGAATTCACACTACCTTAGACTTTGTAGAGAGAGAGAGAGCTTATATTATTTTTTTATTATCCCGGTTTTTTTATAGCGTTCTCCGCCTTCTGGTTCCCAGTTTTCAGCTACGTTGATCATTCTATTCGCCAGGGTGAAGGTTTCTTTCCGACATTGCCTTCTGAATGCCGCCCAGCCAGGATTGTTTTGCCCTCCTCTCTTCCTTCTTTCCCTTTGCGTCCATTTTAAAATTTGGTTTGGCAGCCTGTCGTCTTCCATTCTATTCACATGACCATACCAGATCAGTTGTCTCCTTCGAATTTCGTCAATGATGGTTGACTTGACTCCCATTATATTTCTGATATGATCATTTTGTATTCTATCAAGCCTTGATTTTATAGCTGCTCTTCTCCAGAAATCCATTTCCAATGCAAGTAGGCATCGCTCAAGGGATTTAGTAAGTTGCCATGTTTCGCATCCATAGAGCACTATACTTTTAAAGATGGAGTTAAAGAAGAGATGCTTTCTTTGATTTCATAGTTCTTTTGACCATAGCATCGGGTTTAGGCAGCCTATCACCCTTTTTCCTTTCACGATTCTTTGCTCTATCTCTTTTTCGGTGCACCCACTCTTGTTGATTGTTGTTCCCAAATATATATATTCCTCACAGTTCTTGATTGTTTCATGTTCGTTGACCATTAGATCTTCTACTTCATTCCCGATGCATAAGTATTGCGTTTTGTTTCTATTTACAGAGAGGCCCCATTCTTCATATGTTTTAAACAACCGTCTCGTCATGAATTTTAAATCTTCCTTGTCTGCTGCCACTACTACTTGGTCGTCCGCAAAACGACGATATTTATACGCGAGAGCTTATAAATATATTAAAAACTTACGAATTCTTCAGTTTACAGCTTGTAAACTGTTCTGCTTGTGTTTGTAAGTTTTCCATTGGGGATGAAAATTGAAGAAGAACTCCTTATGTGTAAAGAGCTGAATAGTTATGCCACTGGTAAAGACATTTTCAAGGCTATCCACGAGTATATAAGAAAAAATGATATATCGTGAAATAAATGTGTGGATATTTGCAGTAATGGATATTTGCAATGGTTGGTAAAATTAGAGGGGCCGTATCTAGAATAAAGGTAGTGGTAGAAAATACCTCCAGCAGTCATTGTATTTTAAATTGCTATTCATTGGCAATTAAAAGATGCCGCAAGATCTGAAAGACGTATTGGATGGTTCTGTGAAAATAATTAACCATGTGAAGAGCCGTTCGCTTCAAGCACGCCTTTTAAAGCTTACCGCTGAAGATATGGGTATGGATCACTTTAATCTTTTGCTCCACACAGAGGTTTGGTGGCTATCGAGTGGAACAATGTTAAGCAGACTATTTGATTCAAAAGATCCACTGATTATCACATTTACAGGGAAGTCTTTCATTAAAGAATTAAAAAATGTCAACTGGCTGCTAAAATTGGAATACTCTTCAGACATCTTCGAAATAATAAATATAACTACCACTTCGATTCAAGGCAAAGAAGAAGCACAATTAGATAAAATCAAAGCCTTGCGTAAAAAGGTTAAATTTTTAACAAAGCATGTGTTGAAAGAGGAACCTCACAAATTTCTCTCGATTACAGAAATTTCTTATAACAAATGCTCAATCCTCAAACGAAATTCTTTCAAATTGTTATTGCACATTTGCAAAGTTTGGAAGAAAGTATTGTAAACTATTTTCCTACAATGACTCAGATAATTTATATAGCTAAATGATGGACCCGTTTTCGAGCGACCCAAAAAATAAACATACCACAATGACAAATAAAGTTTTTTAAAATCTACTGCTGATCTCAAGATCAGCATAGATAGCAGATTAAAACTCAAATACCATGAAGGAAGCCAAGAAATACAGAAGCAAACTTTAAGCATCAAGGGATTTGAAAGTCAAACTTACAAAGATTCCGATAATTATAAAGGATATAATGAAAATATTATCAAAACAGTTTCACTCATCACATTAAGTAAGAATATTTAAATATCAAATATACCTAATGTATTTTAGTGATCTAAAATAAAGTTTATATTGAAATCAAATGAGCCTCAAAATAGTATTTTTTCATTTTTTGTCGTTTTCCAAATCGCTTCAAGGATTAGTATGCCTCGAAATATTTTTAGCCCTACAAGGGTGCCGCGACTAAAAAAGTTTGAGAAGCACTGCCTTAGAGCACCTGTCATACATCTGAACTATGGCGGCGTTGCCAGAATACAAATTTAGTCAGGTGCACTACAAAATTAAAATATACTGAACATTACAGCTGTTATACAAACATCTGAAAGAACTAAAAGTTTTATAAATTCTATAAGAACGCCGTATGTACTTTTTGTTATATACTGTGACGTTTACACTCTCTTACTCTATAAGAATGCAGTGTTTATATTTGCTTTGAGAAACCTTTTTATACTAAAAAGTATTTAAAAAGAAATTTACGAAAAATAATTTTCTTTGATCTTTTAAGAATTTTGAAAATTGTAAACGCCTTGTTCTTTGCTTAAAATATCTGATTAAATAATGGCGCCTTCCTGCTTAAACAACCCTTATTATGTTTCTTTTTAACAAACCAGGCCTTTAAATTATATCGCTTATTAACCTTGTGCTGAAGTATACAAGGTGGATAGGCTTGTGAGTATCATTATCAATAAGTTCATATAGTTAAGATTGTTTTTTCAAATGCGGTGTGCTAAAAAGTATACTAATACTGATTAATTCATTATACAAAATCATTTTACAAAAATTCTTATCTACCAATAATTATGTCGAGTATCTTCACTAATTATTATTGCACACTTTTCACTATATAGAGGGTTTTGAAAAAGTCTGGCAACAAGGCTTTATCTTTGAAAGGAATATACTTTAAATTATGAAATTTTGGGATACTAAATGGCATTACATTTTGCATGTCATACAAGATAACTCAAATTTATATGTCATTATCATTTCCAGTATCGTCACCATCAAATAGCAACGTAGGTTAGGTAATAATATGAATTATACTGAAAGTATGGTAATAATGTGTTATCTCTAACTCACGCACATCTGCAATGAATTTAATATAGCTTTTTAATATTCTTCTTCTTGATGTGCCTATCTGTTACGAATGTTTGCGATTATCATGGCAATCCTTACCTTATCTGCAGCAGCGCGAAAAAGGTGCACATATGTTGTATTGAACCAGATTCTGAAGTTCTTTCGCATATGTCCGAAGAATTATAACTTTTGTGATTTAAGGTTGGTCAGTACCTCTTGGTTCTTATTCATTCTTCTGAGGACCTCCTTATTTGTGACTTGGTCAGTCCACGGGATCTTAAGTATTCTCCGATATATCTTAAATGCTTCCAGTTTTCTGCACATATCTTCATTGAAGGTCCACGATTCAACACCATAAAAAAGGACAGAAAAGACGTAGCATCACAGCATTCTTACTTTTGTATCAAGAGAGAGGTTGTTACTCTTAAAGAAGGCCCCCATCCGATTGAAGGTGGATCTAGCTTTTCCAACGCGTGCTCTAATCTCCTGCTTGTTGGTCCATTCTTTATTTATTATGGTACCGAGGTAGTTGTAGTGCGTCACTCTTTCTACATGGGATTGGTTCGCGTAGAGGTGACGTTCTGTTATCCTTTTCTTGCTAATTATCATAAGCTATGTCTTCTTAACGTTTATATTGAGTGCATATTGTTTACTGTAATTAACATAAGACAAAAATATTAGTAGGTATTAAGATAGAAAACAAAACCATTATTGTCTATAATCGGTTTACAGTTTGTCAATAGCTCAATACAAGTTTAACCCTAATTAGAGAACTGAAATTCAGAGAGGATAGGTAATACGATATAATAGTAAAAACCAACCTGAAACTAACGGTTTAAGATGTTTTAGACTAACCCACCTTGTATCTGAAGAAATACAATACATCAGTCAACCTTATAATCCGATTACGAAGGTATTTTGATTACAAATGACCGACCAGTGTCATAGAGTGTATGATTGAAACATTTATTTGAACTAAATAAATATATTTTTTAAATTTTATTTATGTAAATTGTATTTTGTTTTACTAAAATTTCTTTATTTTATTTAAAAATAAAAAGTTTCTTGCCATTTGTAAAAGATACATTTATTTAGTTAAGGGGAAAGACGCCAAATGTCGCTTGGCAAAATTTTCAATGTGTTTTAAATGTATCCATTATTTTCGAATCCGGAGAAAACTAATGAATATTTTAAAAAATTTAAACGCAAAATGAAAGATTACATTATTACTGAGGGCAGAAAGTCCCTGAAAACTTTTACAATGTTTATTTTAAGATATTATGTAACAAGGGTGAAAATAAAAGAAAAAATATAGTAAAATTTTTAATTGAAAATATTGCATGAAAAACAAACTTTTTATTTATTCTAATAAATATTTCATTCTGTCTTTTCTCATTCTAATAAATATTTCAAAGGTCACATTTTGCGCCTTTCCCCTTAAATACCTTACGATTACAACTGCTATTACTTATCATATATAATTACGATTAGAAAACTATTCAAATTCAAAATAAATAGGATCAACTTCGGAATCCGAGTCGTCTTAAGGATTAATAATTAGCGGTTGTGTCTCTACGGTCGCATCAATTATGTTATTAAGATCCCACATTTTTTGTTCTTCTTCTATTACATGTCTTACTGCATCTTTCCAGTTTTGTTCTGTAATATGTTGTAAAGACTCGTATAATAATGCAAGCAAGCAATTTGATTAAACCCAGCCTATGAGAAATGTTCACCCAGGTAGTACGATCGGGTGTAACAATTCATTGGAGCAAGGTGTGTTAACTCGAGTAAAAACAGAAGTCACCCCACCGTGCTCCAATGCTCTAGACCATCCCTTTCCCCCCTATAGCAATCTGATTCGCTATAGAGGCACAACAATCAGCCAAATGCTCTTCATGTGGAGGTCCTGGGTAATAGAACCCCAACATGGTAACCTTTTTTATTGTAGGTAGGCTGACAGGAGCCAAATATCTCGACCTTCTCTAAAATCAAATTATATTTAGAATCAATTGTTTTATAAGCATGAATGTATATTTTCAACAAGATGATGCATCTCCATATTATCAAAAGGACGTTAGGGAATAGTTCAATACAATTTTAACTTGATGAATTGGTCGAAGAGGTATGATAGAGTGGCCGGCAAGATTACCCGATTTAACACCATTTGATTTTTTTATGTGGTGTTACTTGAAATACTGCGTTTATATTAACAGACCAACTAACTTAAATACACGAAAAAGAAATAATAGATGTAAAGATCCTCCAAAATCCAGACCAAATAAAAATCAAACTTAAACTGCTAAGGAAATTACAGAAGATATACAAATGTATATAAATATACTATTAAAAAACATAAAATTAAATCATTTTCATATTAAGAAAATTTATTTCTCTTTTGTCTCACGAATAATTACCATCGCTGGCTGACAGCCACTTTCAGAATTCCTTGTTTCAACAAAAAGCAGATTTAATTAATTCCACACCTTGTCGACTTTTCTCCCCTCATCTAATAATCTTTATTTGCAGTCCTAAAATGTATAAATTCACCTTAAAAGCTCGAGCTGTCTCAAAAGAGTGAAAAATACGACTAAACGGTGACAAATTAAAAAGAAATAAATTGTTATTTTATTCTTTAAAATAAAATTATTTTTGAAAGTGTAGATACTACTGTGTAATGTTTTGTAAATGTACTGTTGTATGTATTCAAATTTGATGTATTTTTTGTATACACACGCCCTTTGAAAATAGAAGAGATGGCATTGTTTTTATTATACAGGGTGATTGATTAGTGTGAGGAAGCTCAGTAGATCTGTTATAGTAAAAATTACTAAAAAAAGTTATTAACAAAAATTGTAGGCAGCTTTAAACTCCACATTTTAAAATTAGTTACAATCTTACAGGGTGTTCCATAAGATGGTGGCAGACCAAACTTATGTTTTTTTTAAATGAAACACCTAGTATTTTATTTTAAATTTAAAATCTGCTTCACTTCCACATCACAACAATGTAAAGTTTTATTATGTTATACCGGGTATCTAAAAAGTTATAACCAATATTACCTGAAAATCGTATCAAGTTTAACTCCCTGTGCAATTAAAAAGGAGTATAGGAACATTGATCTATTGCAACCATAGTTTTTAAATAATTGTTAAAAATTATAAAACATATTCGTTTCCATAATATTCGTTAAATCAAATACAGGGTAAGTCAAAATGCAAATACATTATTTTCTTGGTAATTTTAAATAGAAGACCCTGTATTTTATATCACTATCAAAAAGTAATAATATCGTACTTCAAATTTTATAAAGTACTCCCTATACCTAAAGTTATCAGTTTTCTAGATATTATTGTTTATCCATCAAAGTATTAATTTGGTAGATATTTTAACGTTTACCAACTCACAATATAATTATTGTGAGTTGGTTATGATTGATTTGTCAAAAACTGACAGTTTGACATTATTGTTTAATAATTTAGTAACGAAATAACGACACCGAAAAAAAAACAATTTATTTAAAATAAAATTTACAAAAAATAACCGACGGAAAATAAAAAAAAATATAACAACACATAGAAAAATTAAAAACAACAGTAAGTTTAACTTATCTTACTTAAGTAAGGTGTTCAAAATGACCTCCCAAAACATCTATGCATGCTTGAAAACGGTCATTGAAAGAGTTGGTTACATTACTAAGCATTTGTAAAGAAATATTTTGAAATGCAATTCGGATTCTATTTTGCATATCATCCCTTGTTGTTGGGGGTATTTTATATACTTCGTTCTTAACGTAACCCCAAAAAAATGAGTCCATTTTATTGAATTCTGGTGACCTTGGGGGCCACCTTACCGGTCCATCCCTTCCGATCCATCTTTCCCCAAACTGATTATTAAGTTCACCACGTACTAATTCGTTGTGGTGCGCAGGAGCACCGTCATGTAGAAACCACATTTTTTCACGTATATTAAGTGGAACCTCTTTTAATAATATCGGTAACTGATTTACGATAAAATCTAAATAAATCTCACCATTTAAATTATCTTCAAAAAAATATGGTCCTACTACATGGTTACCGACGATACCTCCCCACACATTTAGAGACCATCTTGTTTGACTATGTGTTACTATGTGGTATGGATTACTTGTTGAGTAGTAGTGAAAGTTATACCTATTAAAAGAACCGTTTCGATGGAATGTAGCTTCATCTCCAAATAGGACATAATCAAAAAAATCTCTCTGCTCATTAATTTTTTCTAAGGCCCATTCACAAAATACTATTCGTTTCTGAAAATCATCATTAATTAATTCTTGGTGCTTTTGAATATGATAAGGGTGCATCTTGTTTTTAGATAGAATGTTTTGAACAGAGTAGTAACTAAGTTCTTGTTCATTGGATATTGTCCTTATGCTTGTGTGTGGGTTTTCTGTAACCGCTATCAACACACTCATTTCGTTTTCCTCTGTCACACTAGTTTTTGTTCGTTCATGTTTTTCATAATTCACTGAACAAGTGCGGTTAAATCGATCTTTCAATTTTTCAAATGTATCTTGTCTAGGTTGTCGCCTATCTGGAAACCGTTCTTGATAAATTCTAGCTGATAGTAATGAATTTTTATTGCATTCCTCCAATATCCAGATCATATCTACCATTTCATCAGTAGTAAAATTCATTATTGCTAATTTAAATTGAATCAATTACTGAAATACTAAATAATAATTGTTGCTAATTTACGGTGTACCCCAATACTGAATTAATAAATATTAATGTCAAACTGTCAGTTTCTGACAATCAATCATGGCCATCTCACAATATGTATTGGTAAACGTTAAAATATCTACCAAATTAATACTTTGATGGAAAAATAAAAAATATCTTAAAAACTAATAACTTTAGGTATAGGGAGTACTTCATAAAATATGAAGTACGATATTAGTTCTTTTCGATAGTGATATAAAATACAGGGTGTTCTATTTAAAATTACCAAGAAAATAATGTACTTGCATTTTGACTTACCCTGTATTTGATTTAACGAATATTACGAAAATAAATACGTTTTATCGTTTTTAACGATCATTGAAAAACTATGGTTGCAATAGATCAATGTTCCTACAATCTTTTTTAATTATACAGGGAGTTAAACTTGATACGATTTTTAGGTAATATTGGTTATAACTTTTTAAATACCCGATATAACATAATAAAACTTTACATTGTTGTAATGTGGAAGTAAAGAAGATTTCAAATTTAAAATAAAATACAGGGTGTTTCATTTAAAAAAACATAAGTTTGGTCTGCCACCATCTTATGGAACACCCTGTAGGATTGTAACTAATTTTAAAATATGGAGTTTAAAGCTGCCTACAATTTTTGTTAATAACTTTTTTTTGTAATTTTTACTATAACAGATCTACTGAGCTTCCTCACACTAATCAATCACCCTGTATAGATTGTAATCTTTAACGTAGTGCCATAAACCAGTTGTAGCATTTGCAAATTTATTGATTTTTTTGGTGTTCGTCTAAATTAAAATGTTTCTTTGTTTTTCGTCTTACGTTATGGAAGATTAGTAGTTTTGCAATTAATTATGCAGTACGTGTTACGTTACGTACAGTTGTTCCAGTTTTGTAAAAATGTGCAGCTGATTTGTTGATTTCTTACCTATGTTTGTCCCCGGCTGATCAATGTTCCAGATCATTGAAACAGTTTTTTTTTGTTCGTGTTCGGAGATTTCCCATCCAGTCCTACCCACAAAAATTTAAATGGATCCAGTTCCCGATCCCAGGCATTATGCAGAGTGAAATTTGGTGAAATAAGGTAACTGTTTTTATGTTTAAATTTAAAGTAAAGACAGATATTTTTTTAATTAATCCTTTGCTTTCGTTTATAATTTGAGAATTTTTAATAATTTATATTGTGAATTTTAGGGTTTCACTTTAGCTGTAGATTCATTTGTTCAGTTTTTTTTTTAAATTTAATGTTAACTTATAAGAGCTTTATTATTTTCGATATTTATTTGTTTTGTTTGTTTTAAAAGAAAGGTTAACTTCTATTGCAGTAACAACAAATTTTAAAAGATTTTATAGCCATTCCCCATTGTAAACAGATAGGACTTCTTCTTAACATGCCATACACCAAAGTGCGTAGGCGACTATCTCATTACTAGAATTCTGTTCTTGGCGGCGTGACACAGCTCACCTGTATTGTGTATTCCTGTCCATTCTTTAATATTCCTTAACCAGGACAATTGTTTGCGGCCGGCTCCTCTCCTACCTTCGATCTTCCCTTGTAGGATTAACTGTGGTATTTCATATTTTGCTCCTCTCAATATGTGCCCAAGGTAACCAATCTTGCGTTTTTTAATTAATTCAAAAAGTTCTCTTTCCACGCCGGCTCTATTAAGGACGTCATCGTTTCGAACTCTATCCACCCAAGGTATGCGCATCATTCTTCTCAATGACCACATTTCAAATGCTTCGAGTTTGTTGATAGATGTTTTTTTCAAAGTCCACGTTTCCATGCCATAAAGCAAGATGGACCATATGTAGCACTTGACCATTCTGTAGCGTATTTCGAAGTTTAGGTGTTGATTACATAGGAGCGGTCTGAATTTCACAAAAGCTTGTTTTGCCATTTGTATTCGGGTTTTTATCTCGTGTTGTGGATCCGATTGGTCATTGATTGTGGTGCCAAGGTATTTAAAAGTTTTCACGCGATTTATACGATTGTCACCTATGCATAATATCGGGTTTTCTGGAGGGTTTCTGCTAATGACCATATATTTCGTTTTCAAAATGTTGATTTTGAGGCCATATTTTTTACCTATGCTATTCACCCTATCAAGTAATAACTGCTGATCTTCCAAATTATCAGTTATAATCACTGTGTCGTCCGCATAGCGTAGGTTGCTAATTGGTATGCCGTTCACCTTAATGCCTAATTCCGTATCTTCTAATGCTTCTGCAAATATATTTTCAACATATAAATTAAAAAGCATCGGAGAGAGTATGCAGCCTTGGCGGACACCTTTCCGGATTTCAAATTCATCCGTATATTGGTCTTGATCAATCCTCACCTTTGCCATTTGGTTCCAGTATAGATTCTGAATAATTCTGATCTCCTTCTGGTCAATGTTGGCCCTATGTAGTAGTTCCATCATGATATCATGTTTAACATTGTCAAATGCCTTCTCGTAGTCGATGAAGGTGAGGTAGACATCTTTTCGTTGATCTAAGCAGTTTTGTATTAAGGTGTTCAAACATAACAGATAGGACAGATGTATGTTTTTCTCTGTATTTTTGTAATTTGTGACCATTAATATAGTGTTTTATATTGTTATAATTTTGTTTTCTTAACATTTTGTTTATTCTTTTTTAATTAACCCTTTTTTGAGTTTCCATTTGAAATGTTTTTTATGTTTAATAATTATTTCGATAGTTACAACTAGCTATTGTAATGGTTATAGTTAGGCACCTCGAAGTGGCGTCCTTTTTAAATTACTAGAGGTGTTTTCTGTTTTCTGTGTTTTGTTTTATTTATTCCAAGAGATTCATGACCCTTTGTTTCATTTTTCTGTAGTTGCCCAATCCGACCCTTTGCCATTTACTTATCCACGACCCCAGCTCTCCTAACAAACCCTGAGTGCCGTTCGCATATGTTTCAATTATTTTGCCTGCCCTATCTCCACCCCAATAGTTTCTGTCCCCAACTTTCAGCCCCCAAAGTAATACACCAAGTAGTAGGCAAAATATATCGTTACACAGTGATGAAGAGTTTTAAAAGTATCTGAATTGTTTCCCTCTTAATTACTGCAGTAACCTTAGTACAGCAATAATGGTGCATATTTCTCCAAATTCATGCGCCTTATTGTCTTTCTGATATTTCAAGTCCACTATAACTTAGCTCTCAGGACGACGCAAAATATCCTGGCTAAGAAATTTGAGAGAGTGGTTCGGTTCCATCTCATTAGAATTATTCAAAAGCGCGGCGTACAGTCTCCATCCTAGCCTCTTGCATAATCGAGTCAATGTACTCTTCATATACTCGAAGCGGGATGTTTGGTGAAACACAACAATTATATACTATCAGATTTCCGACATATACCTTAACATAACTATTCTTAATAGAGTGTCTGGTAATGCCAGCTCCTCGATTCACTACGTTCACGGTCACGTCGGATTTCCTATTTTTAATGATCCCCTGTCTAGAGACCAACTCTACGTTGGGCACCTGAAATAGGATCATGTCATAACCTTCCCGTCGTGCAAGTGCCTCTGCAACATCGTGAGCAGCCCTCGACCTTCCCACATTTATTTGTAGAAACTTCGTAATAAATGGGTCTTATCTCTTTAACTTACTTACCCGTAGGCTGTCTGATTCCTGGTATTAAGTTCTTTCACCCACTCTTTCCTCCTCCCTTCTGATAGGGTCTCTCTTGACCTTATCACGTTTTTTCAATATCAGTTTTCTATACTCCTTCTATAATCGTAAGCTGTCGGCTTTGTGCCCGGCTTCTTTACAAGTGAGGGAAAAAACCTCCAAATTACTACATTCTGCTGATGATCCTCTTTGCCACATCTATAGCAGCAATCCGCTCTGTTTTCTCCCTTGCATTCGTTTTTGTATGCCTGAACTGTAGGCATCTAGAACATCGCTGGATGTGCAATCTCTCTCGTATCTTGCACGAGTTTCAGCCGAAGGGTATGTGTTCTTTCTCCAATGCTCTCTTGGCTGCGATCCGCGTCAGTCCGACCGTGACGTTTGTGGTTCCGTCTCTATTATCCCTTATAGAGACACCTTATAGTTTGACATCATTAGGCCCCCTGCTGCCGGTATATCTGCGGACCTGCCTCAGAATTGCTTCCTTTGTGACATCTCCGTCTATGTGAAATATATCAACCTAAAATTGATAACCTCGGACGTCTTCTACCGTGTTTCCCTCCGTACGGGCCACAATAGTCTTTTTCAGGCGGTCAGCCTGTTCCTTCACTGCTACTTCAAGGATCAGATCTTCGTTCCTAGTCTTTTTAGCGCCTTTGAAAATAATTCCCTCCTTCTTCGTGTCTACGCTACCCTCTATTTGTTTCAGTAACTCGGCATAAGATTTTCCACCTCCTTTCACGATAACTTATTTTCGAATGTACATGCCAAAGAAACCTACTAAATATGGTATACAGATTCATTGCTTGGCTGACTCATATGGTTCTTACGTCTATAATGCTTAAATTTACACAGGAAAGGACAGTGATACAACTGGAATTTCTGAAGAAAAACGTAGGCTTTTAAAACCCACTCAATCAGTTTTACGTCTATGTAAACCGCTTAAAGACTCTAACTAAAATATTACGGCCAATAATTGGTTCATTTTGTTGGAGCTAGTACCAGATCTCTAATATATTATGTCGGCACTATGAAGATAAATAAGACTATTATACCACCAGAGTTCAAAGCAAATAGATCTAGACCAGTGAGATCAACACTTTATTTATTTGCTACTAATATACCTGTAACTCTCTTGTCAGTTGTTCCGAAAATCAGCAGATCATGTATCGTCCATACATGATAGGATTGAAACAGACTCTGATAAAAATAAACCGGAAATTGTCTGTTTTATAACAAAACAAAAAGTGGTGTAGACACTCTGAATATGCAAACTGCTTTATATTCATATAATAGAAGAACCAGGAGATGGCCGTTAGTTATATTTTACAGTTTAATCAATATAAATTGTGTCAATAGTTGTGCCAATATTATACTTATGTTGTCGTCAAAATCCCTCAATGAAAAGGATCCATTTTATTTAAAGTTTGGCTATGACACTCATTAATAACCAAATCTTAGGAGACGTCTATGAATTATAAATCTTCTTAGAGATACAAGGTCACTTACACGTGAAGTCATTCCTGAATAATTAGAAAATTCCACCATAAAACTTCCATCTGACAAAACATGTTCGACCTGCCCACCTCAGAAAGAGACAAAAACATCATACAAATCAATAAAACGTATCGATCGTATTTGCTTGCAGTGCAGCAGAAAAGTATGCAATAATTGTGCTGTAATGGGGTTTAATTATAATTTAATAGCAATTAATTATTGAAAATCGGTGTGTTTACTTTAAATAGTTCTAAGTTTTTTAAGATTTTTGTGCGTATCGCTGTGTTAAAAATTAAATTTTCAGAATACTAGCATCAGTATTTTCTTTTATAAATACAAATTTAAAATTATGCTTCCAAAATTAAAATACATGCTTCTATGTAGTTATTTTTGTTCCGGGACTCTGAGACCGAAAGTTTCCCATTTATATAATAGACACATGTATCGGTTTAAGATATAATTAAGAGAACACTAGCAAATAAATAATACATAAATTAGTAAATTATATAAACAGAGAAAATGAAGCAGTCATGAGGTTAGAAGCAACTAAGGCTTCCCCACAGATCTTCTTCTTCACGTGCCATCTCCTCTAAGAAGGTTGGCAACCATCATGGCAATTCGCACCTTCGACGCCGCTGCTCTAAAGAGGTCAGCAGAAGTGCAGTTAAACCAAGCTCTCAAATTATTCAACCAGGAGATGCGTCTTCTTCCGCGACTCCTTCTACCCTGTATTCTTCCTTGCATTATTAATTGCAACAAGTTATAATGCTCGCCCCTCATAACATGTCCCAGATATTGCAGTTTTCTGACTTTAACTGTATTTAAGACCTCTTTATCTTTACCCATTTTTATCAACACCTCGACATTCGTGACTCTATCTACCCAACTTATTCTTGATATCCTTCTGTAGGCCCATAACTAGAAGGCTTCCAATTTGTCCGAAAGCCGAGCCCAGATATTCTTCTTCTTCCTGGTCTCCTCTTGCCGTAGACCATTCCCTATAATATAAGTGTCAGCAAGTTATATCTATGATCGTTTCGCATTATATTTTCAAGATATTCTAGCTTACGCTGTTTCGTTGGGGATATAATTTTACATGTTTTATCCATCCAACGTAGAACCTCAATATTTGTTATTCGGTTCACCCAGGAGATCCTCAGTATCCGTCTATAACACCACATCTTAAACGCCTCGAATTTTTCCATGGATACCTCGGTTAGTGTCCATGATTTAACCCCATAGAGCGGCACTGGAATTAGGTACGTAATTGTGTTTTAAATTAGTAAAAATGGGTTCGTATCTCGAGAGTGATTTGAGCTATAAAGTCATTGATGGGGGTACAAATAAGCGCATAGACAGCCGTTACGGATCCGTTTGATGATAAGCTTTCAAGAGATATACCCGAATTTTGATTTGACCATAACTTTCAACGAGCTATTTACTTTTAAGATCGTATGGAAACTGTAAACTATTTTGAGTTATTTATAAGTAGCAGTATTGGTAAAAAACTATTTAAATGGACCAATCAAAGAGCTAGTAAATATTTTTATGATAATCCACACACCGCCATGAAAATTTTTGGTTTGAAAACAGAAAAAATGTATATATTTATAGCGCTATATTTTCTCAGTAGATTGACCAAGTGTCCGCAAATTTGAGATGATTGGAGCACAGATAATATATGCACTGGTCCTCCAGTTTTTCATAAATCTTTTATGAGTCGAAATCACTTTTTGACAATTCTTAAATTCCTGAGATTTTCACCACCAGAACTGATCAAAAATAATGCAGCGCTTAGCAGACTAGGTATTTTTATGGTACTTATTAGAGATAATTGTCAAAACTTAGTGGACCCAGGACCAGTTTTTGCAATAGACGAGCAACTTTGTTGTGTAAAGGTGGACTTTATTTTCGACAGTACATATAAAGCAAAAGAAGTCGATTTGGCATCAAAATATTTTCCTTATATCCCAGTGCGTCCAAACTTTGAGAATACACCTAGAATTTTTTATATATATCGATAAGGATATATATGACATATATCGCAGAGTTCAGGAACAACAACCTTTCTTTTTCCGAGAAAATAGTAGTTTATCTTACCTAACCTACTAAACAGTAATCGTGAAGTGATTGTAGATAATTGGTATACATCCGTTCGTCTTTGCGAGTTCCTATTGATACAAAAAAGACTTTCCTTACAGGCATTATTCAACTAAATAGTTGGTTCAACAATTGGTTCCATTAGATAGGCAACAATCATATTTTTTTTCCCAGGGATATGCTCCTTCTAGTTCGCTACAAGGACAAAAAAGACGTACCAGTAAATATACTGCAGGATTTTGCGAAAGAGAACGATTTATTCTGGGAAGAAATATTGACTATTATAACTAGACTTCGGCAAATATGCATATTGCATATTTTGCATATTGTGCATATTTTATGCAAATATTTTATATTTTGGCATATTTGTATAAAAGTTTGCATAAAGTGCATAAAAGTTCAGATTTTTATACTGTATTTGAAAATTTTTAAACATACCAATTTATTTCAATTCTTGTATAAAATTTTGTAGTCATTTTAATCAAGAAATGATCTAAGTACGTAATCTCTACAGGTACAAAACATCTACAATTTCAAAGAAGATCAATTTAAGTAGCCCTCAACATTCTTAGAAAGGTCACTGAGGCATTCAGTTATTGGATAATCGCTAAGGGTTCGCTCATTTGCATTTTATTATCTAATCCCCAAATCTATCTACAATTTATTGTATCTTAACAGCAGGTAAACAGCTAATAGTTTTGTTCCTAATTTAGGGATTTTCCAAATCTCCCAGTTTATTGAATTAGGTACCTAAACATTTCTAATTTGATGCTCAGATTTGTAAATCATTTTTGTTTTGATATTCAAAGCGTAAATACTCGTTGTGTGTAACAAAAAGGAAGATTGTGATTTTATAATGCCTAAAACAACCAGTGCTTCAACTTGGATTAAACCTTATAAAGAGCTGTCTATGGATATGGGCAAAATCTACTGTTCAGTCTGTGGCAAAATTGTAAGTATCTAATATTTTGTATTAAATATCTAATATTTTATACCTACAGGGTGTTTCCAAATGACACTTACAACGTTTGACTGTAGATACTTCTCGAAAAATTGAACAAAACGATATAGTTAATGAGGGGTCAAACTTATTTACTTTTCGAGATACAGGGTGTTAAAATTAAAAAAAATTAAATTCTTTTAGTTAATAACAACAATAACTTTAAAACCAATAAACGTTGTTGTTTTTAAATAAAAAATAGCTTCCTTTAGTGAGAAAAATTTGTCCATGGTACAATACAATGGTGTGTATTTAGAAAAATTTTTCACCTTTACTTTTTTTTATGAAGTCAGCTATTCTAAAGCACAATTATTTTTATTGTAATTGAATTAAAAAAAAAAAAAACTTTTGTTGAATTTTAAAATAAGTTATATGATGTACTAATGGTTTGTTCTCGGACGCGACTAGTTCACGTTCGAGACGCATCGCCCCGCCCCTTATTTTTCCTGTTGGCCCCTCCCTGACCTGGAAATCCCTAATCGCTACTTCGGAAAGTATAAAAATAGGCGATTTTCAGGTCAATCAAGTCAGTCCTTCACGGGCTCTCCGAGAGCTTAGTGCTCTCGGGGCGCTGCTTTTCTTGTTTTTAGCTTTCCTATACTCTGTGGCTGAGTATTTTATTTCAACAATATTTGGTGTTATTATTTCGACTACCTCCTTTTGTTCATGTAAGAAATATCTTGCCTTTATCAAGGCAAGTCACCGAAGACCAAAACCTGATGTTTGTTTCGACTTTCTCGCATATAAGTCATGTAAGAAATAGCTCATCTTTCTCAAGACCAGTCATCAGAAGAAAATTTCACAAGTCTATATCCAGTAAATAGACTTGGGTAGAGGTGCATTCGTTGACGTCTCCGAAGCCCTCTACAGAGCACCCGGAGGCAATAGAAGGAGTCCCGACCGCTATTTGTTCCCCCGCGGTGACAGGTTAGTAACAAAAACTAATTTGTGGATTAATACTGCATTTAAAACACTTAGCGAGTGTTTTTTTTCCAAACCAGTTATTTGATTAACCAAAAACACCTTGTATATTTTAAAGGTTGGGTTAAAATAAAAGTTTTTATTTTTATTTATAGATAGCATGTGAGAAGAAATTTCAGATAGAAAAACATGTGAGAACTGCTTCTTACATTGCAAAAAAAGGAAAAATAGGAGGAAAACATCAAACTTCAATGGCTAAATGTTTCCAATCTACTTAAAAAAAAAATAGATGAGCAAGAAACTTTTAATGAAGACTTGTGTCGCGCATTAGTGTCTGCAAACATACCGCTTTCAAAATTAGCAAATGTAAATTTTAGTTCGTTTCTAAAAAAATATTGCAAACTTAATGTTCCAAGTGATCGGTCTCTAAGAAGAAATAATGTGAACGGGCTATACTCGTCGGTGTTAATTAATATTAAGGAAGAAATTGCAGATAATTATTTTTACATATCTGTAGAGGAAACCACTGATTCCTCAGGAAAGTATATTGCTCATTTATTGATTGGTCTTCTTAAAGAAGATACCTTACCAAAATCTCATCTTATTTCATGCCAGCAACTTGAGAAAACAAATGCTTTAACAATTTCGCGTTTTATACAAGAAACATTAGCAACTTTTTTTCTTCCGACAACTATTCCTTCTAATAAATTACTGCTTATTTTATCGGATGCTGCTCCTTATATGGTAAAAGCAGGACAAAATTTAAAAATATTTTTCCCAGATTTATTACATGTTACTTGTGTAGCGCATGGCTTAAACAGAGTTGCAGAGGAAATACGAAAAAAGTTTCCTCTTGTAAATACCATGATATCCAGTGTCAAAAAAGTATTTCTTAAATCTCCTATAAGAATTCAACTTTATAAAGAAATGCTACCTACATTCCTCTTCCACCACAACCTATTTTAACGCGATGGGGAACATGGTTAGAAGCAGCTAATTTTTATGCAGATCATTTTGTTAAAATAAAGAACATAATTGATACGTTAACAGATGAAAGTTCCCAATATCTTTTGAATTCTAAACAAACTTTTCAGAGTAACTTGCTTCAACAAGAACTTTTATTTATAAAATCAAATTTTAGTTTTGTTCAAAAAACAATTACTCAGTTAGAATCAGCAAAACTGTCATTGTTCGAAAGTACAGCATTAATAAAAGAATTTGCGTCATGTTGTCGGAACGTTAGAGGTAATATTGGAAAAGATATTTTAAAAAAAATTGAAGCTACTATGGAAAAAAATAAAGGTTACCATATTCTTTCTGAAGTAGTCAGTGTTCTAGCTGAAAATATTTCGGAAACAAATAATTTAGAACCAAATGTTTAGGTTAGTTTGAAAAATGCTCCCGTTACATCAGTTGATGTTGAACGAAGTTTTTCCATATATAAATATATGTACTTAGACAGAAGCCACAAGTTTTTGTTAGAAAATTTTGAACACCACTTGGTCATTTATTGCTACCATAATTCTAAATAAGTTTATTCATACTTAAAAATGATGTAGTTACTTAAAATAAGTGTAAATCTTAATGAATAGTAGGAAATATTTAGTAATACTAGTAATACTAGTAATATTTGGTAATATTTAGAAATATATGTACACTTTTTTTTTTAAATAAAATTGTTACTATTTTACGATTTTTTTATTTATTTGTATGCATATTTTGTAACATATTTGCATATTTTCGGGTAAACACGTGCATATTTATGCGCATATTTTCTACATTTTTATTTGCATATTTGCCGAAGTCTAATTATAACAAACCGAAACATATTAAATTCTACAATCAAAATATGAGTTCATGGAGTCACAACGGTAGGATTTTCGCAAAGGACTGCACGGTCCAACAAGATGTTGGATCGTGCAGTCCTTTGCGGAAATCCTACACGTGGTATACTAAAAGTTTTGCACCTTTTACATCTTATGCTATTGAATTGAGTATTTTACAGCCAAGCCCATCAAAAACAAATTTCAATGTATAAATAGACAAAACTCTGCTGCCCAGGGATACTTCTGAAATATAGTAAAGGAAATCAAGAAATGAATGATAAAAAACATCAACCTACTACATCTGGGAAACCGTTGCATGTAATGGCCGAGTTTCCACAAGAAATTGGAAAAAAGAGGGCTCTACGAAAAGTTTGTGTAATTTGTAAAAGAAGTGGAGTGCGTAAACTAACGAGAAAATGTTGCATTGCTTGCTCGGACAAACCTGGACTTTGCTCAGCGGAACATTTTGAAAGTTTTCATAAGTAAAAAAAATAATGTTCTTTTATTTTTTGCTTCTGAATATAATTAAATTGTTCACTGTCTTTTTATATATGTTTTATTTTTTAATATTTGGCATGACTGTATAAATTAAATACATAGATATATTTTAGTGATATCCAGATGTGATTATTATGGTAGTACAATTGATATTCAAGGCTGGATATACTGGTACACCCAAATACCCTATGTGGATATTCTGGTAATAGTACATTGTTTACCGGGTAGGAAAAGCTTAACATTCCTGGACGACTGTGAAGATTGCTAAGTCAAGGCGCAAGCCAAGACTTAGCAACACAGAGTCCAGGAATGTGGCTTTTCCTACGAGGTAAACATACTATTTTTCCGCAAATCGTTTAAAATTCGACAGATATTGATTGATTTAAAAAAAAAACGCGATAATTTTATTCCCAAATAAATGGTGCTTTGAAATTCCTAATAAAATTACTTGGGTTACTATGGAAACGTATTGAGGTTGAATTGTCAAACTTGACGCTTATAAATTTAATTGCTGGTGTTCTCGAAAGTAAAATGATAAATGATGATGAAATTTCCATTCCTGGGACTCCTCCAGAGCTGGTTGAGGCAGTGAATACTGCTTCATTAGAATTATTGCCAAAGAAATCAAGAGAAAAGTACGAAAATGCATACAGACGTTTTATGGATTATCGCATGAGTAAAAATACGAGTTCTTTCTCAGAAAATGTTGTAATGGCATACTTCCTAGACCTTTGTTTAAAGATGAAATCTTCAACATTATGGGCCAATTATTTAATGCTGAAGTCAACCCTTGCACTTAAACACAATGTAGATATATCTACATACTCAAAACTTCGTTCTTTATTGAAACGGCAAGCTCAAGGTTATAGGGCAAAGAAATCTAAGATTTTAACGAAGGAAGAAATTGAAAAATTTATCCAGGAAGCTACAGATAAAGAAAATTTAATGATTAAGGTAATTTACAAGGTTTTAATTTCTATTTAGATTATAGCTTTATTTATTTTTTAGATGGCTGTAATATTTGGTATTTCTGGGGCCTGTAAAATGGATGAGTTAGTCCGAATGACTGTACACGATATAGAAGACTTAGAATCTAAGCTTTTAATCAGCATACCTGATTCGAAAACCAACAAACCAAGATCATTTGTAATTAATCAGATCTACTTGAATGTTTATCGAAAGTATGTTTCGTTAAGACCAGAAAATATGAACAGTGACCGATTTTTCTTTAAATATCAAAGCGGAAAGGGTTGTAGACAAGTGGTAGGAATTCATCAATTTAGAAAAATGCCCAAAATAATTGCTACTTATTTGAACTTGGTAAATCCGACAGAATATACTGGTCACTTCTTTCGTCGGTCTTCTGCAGCAATATTGGTTGACTCTGGTGCCGACATAACTAGTTTAAAGAGGCATGGCGGATGGAAGTCATCAAACGTTTTTGAAGGATATATCGAAGAATTGCTTAACCATAAGGTTGAGGTGGCAAATAAAATTTTCACAGTACAAAATATTCAACAAAATGACACTTCCACCCTGCATGTTGTCCAAAATGTTTCTCATAGTTCTAAGAGTGTTCCTCCAATGTTCAATAATTGTACTAACTGTCAAATTACTGTAAATATAACAAATTGATCTTAAAAATGTATTCAGCAATGACTTGATGTTTTCAAAATATAAATTAATTCTTTATAAGCAATGTGTTTTCTATCATTTATGTAGAACGCTAACAACTGTACGGAAATATCATTTCCTTACAGTAAGGAAGTCCTGACTTTTTCTTCAAGAAATTTTGACAGGAATGTCAAAATTTCCTGGCGATTTGCGGAAAACACCATTGTCATATAAATTTAAATTGCTTTAAATATTTTTTTGGCCTCATAGGTAAATGTCTCTTTCATTATACACCTGTCGTTACCTATCGTAAAATGTATTTTCATCAAACAACTTTTGCTGGTATACAGATCCATACCTCAAAAAATGGCCTTTTTTTATTGAACAAAAAAAAACTTTTTTTATTGAACAAGGATAATATGCTTTCGTTTAACTTTTTTTGACCGTCTAAACAATTTAACTATAAGAGAAAATAAAAACATTTAATATGATCATGGATACTATCCGTAAAATATATATAAAAAGCTTTTCGTTTTTTTTATTCAACTACTTCTAGTAATTGTACACATAAAAGTTCATATCAACAGCTTCTTGTATGACCAAATCCAATAAAATGTAATTTTCCTTTAACTTACTATTTCGAAACAGTCCAAACATATTAATTTTTTCTTTTTGTCATGGCTCAACACAACCACAAAGTCCGAAACCGAAAACAAAATCTTCTAATGTAATTTTCTAAACGAGTTTTCCGTATTTTTCACAAGCAATAGCGCGAACTTTTCCCGTTGCAGATCACATTGTGACTGAACGAGAAAATATCGACCGAAATTATGTCAAGAGTTCTGTTTATATGATGTACGAAGAAAAATATACAATGAGAAATATTCGGATCTAAATTTATGCCTCTACAAATCGGCTTTGCTTTTGATGTCTCACGATTCGCACTCGGAAAACTATGTATATACACATAAAGTGAATGTATTGTCTGGATTTAGCTTTGATTTTATTGTTGTAAAGTGGGCACATTTTGTAAATGGTGCATATATGGCATTCGCGAAAGAACAATTATTTTATTTTTCTTTTACTGATCCTCAAAGGACATTGATGGTTACAATGTCTCATTTATTGTACGCTTTGAAATAAACTGTCTTTCATCCATTCCATATAAAAATTTGCATTTGGCTACTATCTTACCTACTGTGGATAGTAATTAAAACAAAAATATTGTAAGAGGACAAAAAAATAACTGACTTAATATGAAGCAGTATAGGTTTTTGATACCAGTATTTTGCATTTCTACATAACGTTTCGCTTGTCAGAGCACCAGAGAGATACAAAGTTGCTAAAACCAGTTGTTCGCCAGTCCAAACTTTACCTCAAAAATTCTACACATTTTATTGAAAAAATATACGCTATTACCTGTTCCAGTTTCACAACTTCATGTAAATAATAATTAAATGTTATATGAAAATTATTGCTACGTCGTACCGACAAGCCCATTTAATTGCTACTATTACGAATCAAACAACCAGAGTTCACCAGTATTAACCAACATGGTCGCTTTCACCTATATTTCCGGCGCTGAAGGTCGCTCCTACCGGGATTTCCGGTATACAATCATTCAAAGATGAATTTTGCACCCTCAACTCTTTACTTTTGTTCCTGGCCTGCAGGGAGACGTACGTTCTTTAACTACCGCCATCATCTCACGTGAAGATACAATGTTTTGAGTAAACACATTATTTTTATTGTAAACTTTCATTGTTGTTGTTATATATCAAGTAAGGTAAAGTCACCTAATACCGACCCATACAAAAATAACACCTATTACCGATCCAAATGATTAATACGAAATATTAAGCTTTGTGGATGAAAGGAACGTTGTATTGTCACAATTTCAGTCTACTCGCCAAAATCACGTGAATAATTTATTAGTGTCTAGAACGAAAGTACCCGAATTGATGCCATTGCCATTCGAATTAGTTTATGCTCAGATTTCGTAGAGTGTAGGTTACGTGCGCTTGTGATTCATTAAATGGGTAACTACACAAATAAAGAAATTAAGCAGAACATTCAAGTAGATATTTTTATATATTTATTATAAAGTTTGAAAACATTTCCATACATGTTGTCTATACTATAATGTAGTAATTTTTCGAAGATTTGCAGTATTTAATGAAAAAATCGTAAAAATATATTGAGTCGGTAATAAGTATAGATATTTCTAATACCGACCTAAGGTCGGTAGTAGGTTTGAAAACCTTTATTTTATTAATCTATTATTTTGCTTTGCCATGTAGTTGTCCCGTGATTGTTCATTTCTTAAGTACATATACTATTAAGTCGACGTTTTTTTCAATTTTCGACCCATGATTTATGTTATGAGTAACCTAATATTCTAAAAATTTCTTTGTCTGGAGCGACAAACATGTTAATATTTTAATAAGTCCAAACCCCTGGATAATGTAGTTAATATAGATATTACTTTTGGTATATTTAATTATGGTAATTTTTAAAATCTTTAATTAACAAGAAGAAGGCGTTTCAGTCATTTGTCTTAAGTTTTACACAGTCGGTATTAGGATAAGTGCGTATTGAAATCAATTTACCGACCTATTGGGTCTATAATAGCAAATGCCATTAGCCTAATACCGACGCATTAAAAAAGGTGTTCGTTATTAAGTCAGACATTGCACTCATTAAAACCGTCTGCTATTTTTAATTAATTATATATTTCTTTTCAGGCATTATGGCACTAGAAATACGTGTACAATATTCAAAAGAAAAATTGTCTAGCGCCTTGGAAGCTATAAAAAATGGGATGTCAGTTTACGAGACATCTAAAAGATTCGGATTGCCAAAGACCACTTTACGGGATAAACGTTCAGGAAGATTTAAAAATCCCAAGTGTGGAGTGCAACCTGTGCTTGCTGCCAATGAAGAAAAGTGTGTGGATTGGATTCTTTATATGGCGCAACAAGGGTTCCCTGACACAAAATCCCAATTAATACACACAGTAGCTAATTTAATTAAAAACTTGGACCGACAAAATCCATTTAAAGACGGTATTCCGGGAAATCACTGGTTTCAAAAATTCATGGAAAGACATCCTTAAGTTAGTACAAGAGTGTCCCAAAATCTTACTGCAAGTAGGAGTAATTTCAGTGAGCAAAGTATTAGAGAGTGGTTCAGAAAGTTTGGGGATTATTTCACGAGCAACAATCTTATGAATATTTTTGAGGATGGATCCCGAATATTTAACTGCGATGAGACAGCTTTCTTTTTATGTCCCAAGGAGAAGCAAGTCTTAGCAAGAAGACGAACAAAGCAGGTGTATAATAGAATAGCTAATGATGAAAAAGAGTGTTTGACAGTATTGGCTAATGTATCAGCAAATGGTTCACTTGCTCCACCAATGATATTATTCCCATATAAAAGATTTCCGAAGCATATTCCAAAAACTGTGCCACAAGGTTGGGGTTTAGGGTATACAGAAAGCGGCTGGATGAGTATGGAAGCTTTTTATGAATATATTGCGAATTGTTTTTATCCATGGCTCGAAAAACATAGAGTGCAGCTTCCGATTGTATTATTCCTCGATGGATACACCTCCCACATATCTCTAGCGATAAGTGAATTTTGCAAGGAGAAAGTTATAATATTGGTGGCATTATTGCCAAATTCGACCCACGTTCTGCAGCCTCTAGACGTAGCTGTATTTAGACCGGTGAAAGCAACATGGCGAAACGTGGTACATGATTTCAGGCTTAATCATGAAATGGCCAAAATTAAACGAACAGACTTCTCAGGTTTAGTCAAGATTTGTTTCGACAAATGTTTAAAAGAAAATACAATAAAAAATGGATTGAAATGTTGTGGACTCTTTCCATTTGATTCATCAAAGGTTCAATACAACAAACTCTTTAAGACCAAAACCAAAATAGCAGAACATTCAACAGGGACTTTCGAAATTTCTAACAAAGATCAAAATAATCAAGAAAATCAAGAATATAAACAATTCAAACAGCAATTCGAAAATCGTTTGGGCCCTGAAACATTTTGTTCTTTCAAATCATCTGGCAGCTCTTGGCAAGGAGACTCTACTTTCGAAAAATTATTTGTGTATTGGAAATCTATAGATGATAAAAATTTAGATGCAGACCTGCATAACAGAAATGAAGACTTACAAATTACTCTAAATGACACAACATTCATTAATAATATTTCCAGTATTGCGGACTTTAATGAAGATAACTGGGATTTTCTTGACTTCGAACTCTAGGAAAATGGGAATCTCGCTATGTGTAGGTTCAATTCCTCCACTAGTGATGATTCATAGGAACTAGTCTCAGACAAAACGAATAAGATTGTTCTGGAAATTCACCCTGTTGTTAACACTAATAATTTAGAACATGGTGATAATTTTGATGAGAATGAATGCCAAGATTACGATAGTATAGCAAAAACGCCTCAAAAGCTTGTTACACGCTCTGAGACTAATTTTGAAACGACAGATTTAAAACTGGTGCTAGAAAGTCCCCAGAGAACACAAAATGACATTTTTGAACAACTAAGCAAAGGAGATACTGAACAATTACCTTCAAATACACACTTATCTCCTCTACAGCACACGGAAAACCAACAACAACCAGAACAACAAAATTATAAAGACAACGGCATTAATGCAAACTCCACAGACATTTTTTTTAGTTTAATTTCATATATTTTATTTGTTTTACTTAATATAATAAACACTTTTTTATAGTCAGGGTGTTTTACTAAATATAGACAATGTTGATAACATCTGTTATCCCACAATCGGTAATAGGTTATAAAAAATCGGTAATAGGAAAAAATATTACTATTAGGTCGGTATTAGAAAAATTTGCTCTTTTTTGATTTAGTATTTTTTCTTAGCAATAAAAATTGAAATTTGAAAAATAATTTAATTGTTTGGAAACGTAATATAGTTATCTTCACATAAATTCTACGAGATTTTTGTAACCATAAAAATATAAAAATAATCCAACGAAATATTGAACTTTCCTTAACTGGTGCGGTAATAGGTGACTTTACCTTATAGTTAATAAAATAATAATAACAATAATTTGTTTTACTAATATAACATTGCTATATAGATTTGTTGCGAATTTATATTATTGTGCTGAACTACTTCATATTGTCTCGAGTGCTGAAAACTTTTTAACCGCTTAGAACATTTTACATTTGTTTGGACATTTTTTACTGTATAATTGTATTTTTTTATCACGGATTCCATTTCATTGGGTTTATTAATAATTGTCCAGATTTAGCCATAGTGTAGCCAAATGTATAGTGCTAGCGACGTAGTGCAACAGCTTAAATCCCAACGTCTAAGATGGGCTGGCCATGTTCATAGACTCCCTAATAACTACCTTACCAAGTTAATCTGGGAAGAAGTTCCGACAGGGAGAAGGCCCTTAGGACGTCCACGAATGCGATGGAGAGATAATATATGGTCAGATTTAAGAACAATGGGGCTACTCACTGACTTAAACATCATGGACGACCTTTCGAGATGGAAGCAGGTTGTGCAGTCAGCCAAGACCCACCCCGGGTTGTAGTGCTACCAGAAGAAGAAGAAGATTTAGCCATACGGCTCACACTCCCAGCAAGAAGAAAATTCACTCATCTCAGATACCTACGGTATCAAAAAGATTGATCTCTGGTGGGACTCTCTCCATGTTATCGAGTCCTAGGTGACTTGGTACGTCGGTGTATCTCCCAAAAATTTTCGCACGCATCTAAATGTTGAAAGTAGCATAGCTTTCTGCATGATCTTATATAAATGTTCATTTAGACCCAGCTTTCAACCAAAGTTTACCGTTTACCAAAGGCAGGGACATATTCAGGGTTATTTGAACAACAGCTAGAATTAGTTGGAGAGATGAGTAAAAAAATGTTACGGACTTATCCAGATATTTTAAGACTTTTTTTGTAATATACAGAGTGATCCACATTAGTCACACAGTCTATTATATATGTTACTATAAGAGATATCAAAAGAAACTTTATAAAAATGGAGGGTAGCTATAAGCATCACATTTTAAAAATAGATTTAAATATTCAGGATCTTTTATAACACTGTACCGCATCAACGACATTTTTTTTAAATCAAATATCCTGTATTTTATTTTAAATTTAAAATTCGCTTTACTTTCCCACTGCAGGAATACGAAGTTTTTAATGTTATATGGGACATTTAAAGTTGTAACCAAACTTCCATCAAAGTTATAACAAGTTCAATGCCCTGTTTATATAAAAAGGAGTACAAAAGTGACGACACATTTTGAATTTCATTTTTAGTTTTGACCTTTATGGCATCAATTGTTGTTGGAGGTTTACCTTACAATTATAGTAACAATACCCTATAGGATTTTTGTACATATTATGCTTCAAGAACCTACTGTGGATGCAAACTAGCCCAGGGGGAGCGACAGCTTTACATGCACTTCGAACGACGGTAAACGACCTGTACCATTTTTAAAATGTACAAACAAAAAACAGATCTGGTGGTCAACGGGAATAAAATCATGTGATATAAGCTGATCGTAGACAGGAACGTTACAAAGGTCTCGTCACTCAGAATCGGAAGCATTATTGGCGTGGATATGAATATTTCTAATAGAACAACTAATGGTTAGTGTTAATGCTTTATTTAGTCATCAAATAATTTCAATTTACTGCAGAAAATGCAAGTTCTTGATCTTCTTATTCTTCTACGGCACTACAGCCTTGGGCACTTTTATTTTTTACCCCCATTCTTGCTTGCCTGTGGCTGATTTTCACCATACATGGACTCTCTAGAGTTCTTGATCACATAACCGTATTTTAATGTCACCAGCTATCTTAATAACAAAACTAATAATAATGTATTGAAATGTGGGCGTTTGTGTGTTTTATACTCTAATTTCAGACTAATTTAAGATAATATAGACATTTTTACTTGGTACTTGGGGAAAAAAGTACAGCAGCGTCTAAAATCCACAGTTATTTACGTGAAAAGTATTACGTACTTTTAACATAAACTACACACAGATGAAACTATTAACATGGAAATTTAAGTACGGCGTACTTAGACGAAATAAAAATGGTGTATGAGATGTTGGTATACCACTTGTAACGTTTAAAACGTTACATTTTTGTTCTTATTAATTTTAAAGTACTTTCCATTATTTTCTGCTCATACTATTTGATTTTCGTTGATAATAACTTCTTTTTCCTTTGTTTGTATTCCTATATATTTCAATATTTTCCTATTACAAATAAATTCACCGATTAATTTCTTAAGTCCCCTCGTAGTTATACCTTCGCTTACTTTATCATACAAGAAATAGAAACCCCACCACTAAATAATTTACTTCTATCAATCCGATCCGATTTAATTTCTTTTTAAAATAAACCATCAAACGACAAGGGACTAAAAAATAAGTCCTCGTGGTCAGAAAGTTGCAACGGTCTGGCCACTTTCACCTTGGTTATGATATAAGAAAATCTACGTTCACCTTGGTTATGATATAAGAAAATCTACGTTTACCTTGGTTATGATATAAGAAAATCTACGTTGACCTTGTTTTTGGAATAAGAAAATCCATCTTGGTGTTGAGGATCCACATGGTTTTGGCTTAGAGGCATGGTTTTTTGCAAATAGTTTATGGTTCGAGTTGAGAAGAGAGCAACAGGGGGATTTCTCATAGAGTTAAGCTAAGTTCTTTCTTTCTTTGAATTTTGTATATAAATGCTTAATTCCCTGTTGCTAGAACCTCAATTTTTTATTGTTATAATATTTTGATTTATCATTTGATTAACTTATAAAATTAATAAAGATATGTGTTGAAAAGTTATTTTATTATTTATTCCCGATTTCTCAAATTAAATTAGTTTATACCGAACAACACCCCTGAGGGGTTTCAAGGTGCAATGGATGAGCTAGCCGTTACACACTAACAAAATTTTAAGGGATAGAAAAGTAAGACGCTATAAGAAATGAAAATGTCGTTGTTGTTGCCGAGGTTCGAACTCGTCGGTTTGGCTTAGACGGCCAGTATCTTGCCGCTGAGATTTGGCCGTCCACTATTATCCACGGTATAGTAACATCTTTGACATAGTCCCAAAAGAAAAATCGATTATACTTATTTCTGGTAATCTAGCTATTTTGTGTTAATCATTCAGAATTAATAAGATTGTTCCACGAACGTTCGATAGATGAGAATGACCTTAAAATCATAAAGAACTTTTATATGAATCAAGTGGCATCTGTGAGAGTAGGACTGAAATCTACATCATATTTCTCAATCGAAAAAGGTGTACGACAGGGTTGTGTTCTGTCACCCCTCCTTTTTAATCCTTACTCTGAAACGATTTTCGATAGAGCCTTAAGTGACACTGAAGATGGAATCAAAATCAACGGACAGACTATTAGTAATCTTTGATATGCTGATGATACAGTCATAATGGCTGATAGCCAAGAAGCGCTACAACGACTAATAGATAGAATAAAAAGTGAAGGAGAACGAGTGGGCTTGAAGATTATTATAGACAAGACGAAGGTAATGGTGGTTAGTAGAACACGAAATATGCAATTGAATATAAGAGTAAACATCAAGAACATCCAAAAGGTCCCCAAGTTCAGATATCTCGGTAGTTGGATAACTGAAGATCTAGATCCAGACATAGAGATACGTAGCAGGATTGAGCAAGCCAGAACAGCATTTACTAATATGAAAACCTTGCTAAGCAATAGCAGCCTCAACTTAACGCTTCGATATCGCTTTGTAAAATGTTACATTTACTCCATACTGCTATATGGTGTAGAAACCTGGACCATAAAGGCCAATGTAATGGACCGATTGGAGGCCTTTAAAATATGGGTATTTAGAAGACTACTTAAAATTCCCTGGACAGATCACACAACAAATGTCGAAGTATTAAATCGAATGAGCAGAGAACTAGAATTGCTGCCAATAATAAAAAGAAGAAAAACTGCTTATCTGGGCCATATATTTCAAAATTCCAAGTACCATCTTAAAGCTTATTATGGAAGGGAAGATAGAAGGAAAACGAGGCATCGGAAGAAAGAAATAGTCATGTCTTAAAAATATAAGGGATTGGACAAATCTCGATGCCCACGCACTTTTAAGAGCCACATAAGATCGCGAGGAGTATTCCAGAATTGTCGCCAACATCCACTAATTGGATCGGATACCATAAGAAGAAGAAGCTATTTTTCTGTGCATCTGTTAGGAAATTGCTTACTTAATTCACCTTCGGTAAGACCGTTATGATGAGGATAAATTCCGGCATGTAAATACCCAATGACGTATAATATATAGACCCGGTGAACGCTTTAAAAAGTTTGAGGGTATACAAGGCAACTATCGAACACGGTGATTAATTTAATCTTGCCCAAGTACTTTCGATCAATAGATCATCTTCAGGGGCATTTCGTCAATTGTGGCCTATCCGACATAGTAGAATGTCATAAATGTAAAATTTGGACATAACAATACAAAATACAATACACTAAGACAAAGAAACACTTTAAAATTTATATGGAGAAGCTACATATTGTATAGAAGCCGGAGACAGAAGCTTTAAAAAGTGTCCAGAACATGAATACCTTTGTTATTGTTTATTGTTTTGATACGAAGATGCACGAAGTTGACCTTGTATTTCAAAACATCATGGACGTATGAAAACATTTTGTGTGTTTACATATTTTATGTGACAAGCAAATTTTATTTTAAATTGTTGAGAGTTATTTACTTACCATTTTAGTAAAATGCCATACTATTTTATCAAAATAATTATTTCTCTTATAGACGGGAACAAAAAGAAATCATAAATATTTAATTTTAATTAAAAAAATACCTATTGTCATTAACATATAAATGAGCACGCCGCTGTTCTGGTAAACATACCTTCAACCTTGAGCAGAGATCTTTCGGACACCGGATTAAATAGCGAGAATAGGGGACTGCTTAGTCTATATAATATACGTCATTGTAAATACCACAATTGTTGACGGACTTCGAGTGACAAGTTTTCACGTAAAATTAAATGGGTAAATAATTTACTAAAAAAGCTAAATAAACCTTTCCGTTTACTCTTTTCTGTTGGAGTCCGAAATGTTTAAGGACCACCTAGTTTAACTCTTCCTAGTTGTATACTACGGATTTTTTGCGCAGTAATATGCTGATTGGCACATCTGTCTTTTTGAAACGTTGCTTTATACCCGAAACAAAATTGAATTTGTGTAGCTCCATATTTTCTGTTGTACCCATTCACACAAAGCTTTTAAAATTATTCGCAGTCAATTCTTGGTGCCATGGATGTAGTGCCACAGGATATCGCTTAAAAAGAATTATTTTTAAGCAATATACTGTGGTAGTACCTCAAGAGAATTTTTTAAATAGATTCGTACCGTCGATTATATTTTAATATGCTCTCTATTAGGTTGTCGATGATATCTATGCATTCATCCAATATCAACACCTCTACCAATTTTTCCCTTTCAAAATTTATTATTGACTGTTGTAAAATAATTAAAATTTAAAATAATGTTAAAATAATTTGATTTAAAATTGAATTGTCAATTTGTGAAACGTATCCACACATTAACCTTGATTTTGATGATATAGGAACTTACTTCAAACAGATTCTACAATGAAAATAACAATTTCTTTTTTTATTTTTGTTGGGTGTTGCTATAAAATATTTGTAAATAGTAAAGTAAATAAAAATAATAAATTTAAATCATGAAATACCCCTTAATCCAATTTAAAATATTTTCAAAACCAGTAAGTATAGGCATAGGAAATCCCTAGGACAAACTAAATTACATTGACTTTATTTTATAATAATAAAGTCAATATTATATTTTGATATAACATATCGTCATTATAAACTAAAATCGAAATCGTTTTCAAAAGAATGTTTTGGAAAAATCAGTACAGATTTTAATTAAGCGATAGACAGATAAGGAAGTAGGCGACGAATACTACAAGCAAATATATTTAACAAATGTTATCATTTAGTGTACAAAAAATTACGTTCTCTCTGGCATGGGAAGAAGTGTAAACGAAATTTTACAAACAAAAACAATCTCTGACCATACTTTATAAACCCAAAACGCAATATACCTGGTCATATAAAAACCTAAAAAACATCTCTGTCATAAGATCGCCTTAAATAAAGTATATAGAGAAGAAATAGTCTTTTGGCAGACTAGTTATCTACAGACTGGTTAACTTTTCAGATAAAAGAAATACACAATAAATGGTTATAACAACTGCAAAAAGAAGGTATCTGTCAGACAAGCACGTCGAGAAGACAATGTAAAGAAGAAATAGTCTTTCGGCAGATGACTAGGCAGCTTTTTAGAAAAAAAAATACCCGGCTATATGGTTATAATCGCAAAAATGTCTCTATTGTAAGATCACCTTGAAGAAAGAAAGTAAAGAAGAAATAGTCTTTCGTCAAACTAGGTATCGTCTTTAGGCAGACGACTAGGTATCTTTTCACATAAAAAATACCATTCTGTATGGTTATGATAACCGTAACAAGCTTTCCAGTAAATAAACCTTGTACAACGTAAAAAGTAAAATGTCTTTCGGCACACTGGGAAACGTTTTAGATAAAACAAATCCTGACTATGGTTGTAATAACCGCAATAAGGTCTCTAGCATAAAAGAATCTCGACAAAGAAATAGTCTTTCGGCACACTAGGTATCATCTTTCGGCAGACGACTAGGTATATTTTCATATAAAAGACATATATCAACAAATTGTTATCACAACCTACTAGGCTCCTACCATAAGGAACTCGTGAGCAAGACACATAAAATGGTTATCATAATTGACAAGGTCGCTACCATAAAGAAGCCGTAAGCAACAAAACACAAAAAAAATACATAAAAAAAGGTATCTACTCGCAAAGAACCGTAAAAACACATAAAAACAGAAAAAGAAGTAGACAATTTGACTCGAAGGATCATCATGATGCTTTTTGTATAATATACGATAACCTTTATATAACATATAACAGCCCGCATTGTAGGGAATCACGATCCTCAGCAATGAGGAAACGACAAGAGAGAGATATAACATATGAAGATATCAGAAAGGGAGAAGATTATATATTTCCAATCTAAAACTCGTTGGTTTCTCCCTTTCGCATTGGGGCGTATTATTGCTATAAAAGCGTGTTCTAGATTGAACAATGAGGATAAATTATCTAAAATAAATCATAAAAATATTATAGATATTATTATGAAATATATGAATAAAAATATGCTAACGGCAAAAACACACCAGACATTATAATAGAAAACTTAAACCACAACCGGGTTCAGAACGCTTATAGCCTTCTATGGGTTCTATGAATAATTATATATATATATATATATATATATATATATATATATATATATATATATATATATATATATATATATATATATATATATATAAATTTAAACTTAACAATTATTTTTTCAGTTTTGGTTAAATCTAATATTTATATGATAACAAAATAAACATTAATTTTCTATCTTAAATGATTAGAATGATATACTATTGTTATAAATATTTATTGCGTAAACATTCTTTGATTTCTGAAGGAAATCCCATTGTGTAACGTTGCTTGTTAATATGCATTTATGTTTTTTCCTTATTTGAGTAATTATTTAAAAATACACTAGAGCATTGCATGTTTATATAACTACAAAAAATTTAATAATATTAAGTGTTTGGAAAACTATTTAGTATTTACATAAAAATATTTTGCTTTTTAATACTTTTAATATTTTAGTATAATATGATCTTATTTAACTGTATATTTTAATAACTTCTTATTATAACCACTTGTCTAAATTCTCCCACGTTTTCGGCAAATATTAATTTTATCCCCGAAAGCATAAAACGCTTTTAAAAGCTCTTTATTTGAGGCTTTAATGTAAATTATTTTATTTGTTAAAACGGGAATGCATACACGATTGTATCTAAAAGGCTTGAGTTGCAATTAAAAGCTAATTTATTAGGGTACCTTTCAATTCTTCAGAAAATCTATCTGGGTCACCTAGCTACAAAGATCTGTCCATACACAGATAAGAGCCATGCTACAAATAATAACAGATATGATATTGCGCAGACCTCTGTCAGCAGATCCCCACTCTTGACGTCACAATGAGAGTGACCGCAATTGTAATGTATATGTTTATAACGGGAGTTTTATTAATTTTTTAGCTTTTGGCTTCTTTGGTAAGCTTGTAGATTTAAAGTGTTTTGTGAGATTTAAGTAGGCTTTTTAGTGTAGGCTAGTGTAGGTTTTTTATTGTAAAAAAAAATTATTGTTAAGAATATTTTGAACTCTTTATGCAATTTTAGTGATTTATAAGTTATAAATATGGTATGTTTAATTATTAAGAAGAATAGTAAAGCAAAACAATGTTTACTTTTCACTCACCTATGTGTTCTGCTCCAAAAGCACTCACTGGAGATCGAAAATCAGGGTCAGAGTCAATACTATTATTAGACCAATAGTATGTTATGAATGGGAGACACGAGTGATGACAGAAGACACAAAGCGAAAGCTGGAAGTCTTCGAACGAAAAGTCCTAAGAAAGATATTTGGACCTATTAACGAAACAGAGTTTTAAGATCCAGATACAACCATGAACTCTGGCAACTGTTCAAAGAGGCACCGATCTCGGTAAATTCGGTAAATTTTGGAGATTTCCATGGGCTTGTCTTCAATCAATTGAGACCAGAAGATTTAGCAAATCGCTCTTTTGGCCTTCTATAAACTCTACGCCTCTTGCAGTTATCATATAGGCAAATCCGTCTTTTATCGGAGAATAATACCTGATTCCATTGATAGTCGTCCTAATCCATATGTTCGCGAGCACAATCTAATCGCCTTTGCTTTTGGGCTGCAGTTAGCTTCGGACTCTTGGATTAGCTGCCTTTTTGGTGTCAGGTTGGCTGCCTTCAGTCTTCGGACCTCCCTAGACTCTTCTTTGATATTAGCACCAGTCAAATGTAGATTTCTTAGGGATTTCGATACAAAAAATCGATCATCTTTTTCTGTTGTTATTCGTTTAAGACCTCTTCCTTGTCGGTGGATATAATCACCAGGATCTTGGTACCGACGATACACTCGCTATACAGCAGATTGGCTTAAATAAAGTCAATTTGTCACGGCCCTGTGGCTCAGGGCTTCTCTCAGGGCTATTGGTTTCTATGGAAATTGATGCGTACGATGCTAACCAAAACAAGTTAGGTGTCGATTTGAAGGAGTCAAATTCTGACCCCCTTCTCTACGTGTTGCATTATTTATTTTGTAATACGTCATCCGACCAAACAATTTTTTTAAAACTCAATAATGAGGTTAATAATTTATTGTACAATAAATATTTTTAAATATACACTCTTTAGATTGAAACAGGAGACGTACTTTCGCAAAATAATTTTGAGTCGATTGTTTTGCACTCAAGTGTATTTTTTTCTGTATTTTTGTATCTTTTGATGTCAGTGAAAGTTTCTGTTACGGTGATATAGACTGTTTCTCCTATTTTTGTTGCGTTCCTGTTTTATTTGCGCCTTCAGTTCTTATGATATGAATGTTTCTATGATTTTTTTTAGTTTCTTTATAATGAATAATAATAGAGTGAAAAAAATAGGTACTGGGACAAGAAAGTCTGACACGTAGTAAAAAAATGGAAGGTTATTATATTTTATATTGAATATTTTTATTAATAAATTTAGTGTTAGTGTTGAATTTAAATTATGGACTTCACCTAGAAATCTTCTTCTTCTTTCAGTAGCTTGTCCGATTAGCGAACGTTGACGATCATATTGGCAATAATAACTTTGTTTACGGCGGCTCTAAATAAATTAGCGGTGGTCTCTTAATACCATTCTAGGAGATTTCGGAGCCAGGATGTTCTTTGTCATGTCTTTGTCTGAGCCTGGGTCTCTTCTTCCGGCGATTTTACTCTGTATTATGAGCTGTAGAAGGTTATACCTATCTGGATATCTCATTACATGACCAAAATATTATTATTATTATCTATTATATTTGGAATTTTTATCGTTTTTCTGATTTCTGCGGTCTTTTTCATTCGATGTAAAACTATTTCATTTCTTATTCGATCAAGCCAACTTATCCGCAATACTCGTCGATAAATTGACATCTCAAAGGCCTCTAATTTTTTCATTAATGTCTTTGTAAGGTTCCAGCTCTGATGCTTAATCTGATCTGATCTAGCGTTTAATGTAATATCTCTATTAGTTAGGATTTTTTTTTAATTTACAGAAGGCGGCTCTGGCTTTTTCAATGCGTATTCTGATTTCTTTATTTATATCCCAGTTATCTTTAACGTTTGCACCCAAGTAGGTAATATTGTCGACTCTTTCTCACTCTATTCCAAACGCTCTGATGTTCGTTGGTTGTAACTCCGTTTTGCTGACAACCATAAGTTTTGTCTTAAAAGTATTGAGTTTTAGCCCATATTCATCACATGCTTCGGTTACTCTGTTTATAAGCCGTTGCAGGTCTTCTTCATTGGCGGCAATAAGTACCGTGTCGTCTGCATATCTGAGATTGTTGACATTAATTCCGTTGATTTTAATGCCTGTATCTTTAACTAAGGCTTGTTTGAAAATAAATTCGGAGTAGATATTAAAAAGTAGAGGCGATAGAATACAGAGTGTATACAGATATAATACAGAATATATACAAATATAATACAGAATACACCTAGAAATACGTTGTAGTAATATCCAATAAAAAAGAAAATAACTATAATGGTTGTTACATAAACTTCCGAAACGCTGATATCTAGAAAAAATAAAAAAAAAATATGAAAGAAAGGAGAAGATAGATGACAAATTAATAATACATTTCCTTAGAAATAAAAATAAGTAAAAGTAAAACTAAAGTTTACAATTTATTACATAATCTATTTATTTTAGCAATGTTGACGCGACTATTATCAAAATTTACTGCAACAGTTGAATGACTTAACAATGTTTTGTTGCCAAATTACAAAAGAATAAATTATAACCAACCTAGCAAAAAAGTGGACCGGTTTAGTTGCCTTATAGCCAGAGGCTATTATGTTTGACTAACCGGAATTTCTAGACTTATCTCTTAAATGTTTTTCAATGAGCAATTATAATGATGTTACTGTGTAATCCAAGTAAATCTTCTATGAAAAGTAACCTATTAATCATCTTATAAATAAATATTAGTGACCTCTACTACGTTTCTGATAAGTGTGAACAATTATAAAACATTTAGTATCAGAACCTACAGTGTTACGCGACGATTCTTAAGAAAATGTTGTTAAAATGGAGTTGGTGTATTCTACTAATTGTGCTAATAGTAGAGTTAGATCAGACTTGTGAGTATTCTTTATAAATACTGAAGCTTTTTATATAGTTTAGTATTCGTTTGTCAAATCGTATATAGTATATTATATAATAATTATTGTTACATAATCGATAAATTTGTTACGTAATATACGATGGTCACGTGGTTAGTGCTTAATTTGTACTTTTTTCTTCTTCTCTCTGTTTTTATAGTTTTCCGGTGATGCGATTCTTTTAAAATATTAGTATCATTGTCAAACTCACTTTTTTTGGTTAGTTTGTCGATTATGGTTATTATGATTGGTTTGTGCATTGTTTTTTAACTATTTTTCCTAAATGTTGATATAATTGAAGCAAATAAAACGCTATGATAACTATAAATATTAGCACGTTGTTATTTTTTTACTTTCTTATGATAATTACGACAACGTCTGTTAATCCGAATGATAGGATTCCTTAGGACACTATTACACGAACGCTAATAACGTAGCGTTAGCAGCGCCGTGTTAGCGTCGGCCCAACCAGAAAATGGCACTACCATGGAGTAAATTATACGAATTAAACTTTAATAAGAATCAGGAATACTATTCTTCTTTTTCTTCTTCATGTGCCACCTCTCGTTAGAAGGTTGGCAACCATCATGTCAATTCGTACTTTCGATACCGCTGCTCAAAAGAGGTCAGCAGACGTGCAGTTAAACCAAGCTCTCAAATAATTCAACCAGGAAATTCGTCTTCTTCCGCTACTCCTTCTGCCCTGTATTCTTTTTTGCATTATTAATTGCAACAAGTTATAACGCTCGCCTCTCATGACATGCCCCAGATATTGCAGTTTTCTGACCTTAGTTGTATTTAAAACCTCCATATCTTTGCCCATTCTTCTCGACATTCGTGACTCTATCCACCCAACTTATTCTTAATATCCTTCTGTAGGCCCATAACTCGAAGGCTTCTAATCTATCCGAAACATCTTTTTTTAATGTCCAAGCCTCCAACTTATAAAATACGGAGAACACGTAGCATCTCAGAAGTCTTATCTTTAAAGAAATTGAAATGTCCCTACGGCAAAGTACTTTTTTCAGTATGTTGAAAGAATTTTTTGCCTTCCCCATTCTTGCCTTAATCCCTTCTGTGTACTCATTATTTTCGTTAATTATTGTACCCAGATATTTATATTTTGAGCTTTTTTAATTTGTTCTCCATATATTGTTATGTTTTCTTGACGCTGTTGTGCTTTTGAAATTATCATAAATTGTGTTTTTTTTTTTGTGTTTAGGGATATTCCGTTTAGTTCACTAACTTCTACTACTCTGTCAACCATTTGTTGTAATCCCTCAAGATATTTCGCTAATAAAATAGTGTCGTCGGCAAACCATATCTTATTGATATTCTCATTGTTAGTTCTTTTAGTGCTTCCTGGATTATTTCCTCTAAATACAAATTGAACAAAGTAGGAGACAGGACATAGCACTGCTTGACGCCTCTTTTAATCTGAATTTCATTTGAAAAGACGTTGTTCTCTTTTACCACAGTGATCTAATGATAATAGATAGCGCTAATGATACTGATGTCTCTCATGTCTAAGTTTTTCTTTTTAAGTAATTCAATAAGACGGTTATGTCTGACCTTATCGAAGGCTCTGTTGTAATCTATAAAACACATATATACTGGTGGTGAAATTCTATTTTACTTGAGATATAAATTTTCCCATGCCGAGATTGCTAAGCCTTATTAGAATAAATAGAGGAAGATATATAACGGTACTTTTAGGGGTAGGAGCCATCCGCTACCTGCATACATTATTTGAAAATCATTAGTCAGTTCAAAACAAGCTATTACCATGGTCGGTCGCAAAATCGTCGTAGTTCGCATCGCAATATTATTCATAAAGATTATAAGTCAATCATTTATAATAATCAGTGTTTCTTCAAACCGCAGTATAGTTTTTATATAAACAGTTTATATATTTAAACCACCAGTGTTGCAAATAATTCGTTAACATAGAACAGACATTCCGCTAAGCAATATTACTTGTAATTAGTTATATATAATAGTGAAAATAGCGCCAGTGAAAAGTGTAGTTGAAATACCACATATCACAGTGTATTCGGACAGATTTCAGAAATTGCTATTTAATCTTAGTATTAAATATAAGTTAATGTTTAAATCTGCTTTTCATTCCAGCTCCAGGCTGGTGTTCCTTCGTAGTTTTATTCTTTAAATACGCTAATATCCAACCAACTGGCTGATTAACATCCATGCACCTTTTTCACAAATACATTCACAGCGAACAGGGTTTCCTCGTTCCCAGTGCATTTCTAAATCCAAATTGTGTGTCACGTATGTCCTGCTCAAGTTATGTATTCTTCGAATTTTTTAAAATATTTTGAGCGTATGTATGTTTTTTGCATTTGGTTTTTTGGCAGTGTTATGAATGTTGACATCAGCCAATATCTGGGAATGATTCCTGTACTGTATATTGTATTGAATAAGTCGACCAATATTCCAATTTGCTGTTCTTCTATTAACCGTGTTATATTTTGTGTTATGTCTACCGGTATTTCGTCAGGACCTGTTGCCTTGTTATTCTTTGTTCGCTTTATCGCCTCTAATACCTCATCTTCTCTAGTACTATCTCAGTCCGTTGGTCTTTAAATAGCTCTTGAATATATTCCTGCCATCTTTTAAGCCTTTCACCGACGTCTAAAATTATTTTGCCGTTTTTATCCAACAGTATGTTTGATTTTTTATTAATATTAGTGCCTGTTATTTTCCTAATTTTGTTATGAAGATTTACCTTCATAAAGTTATGTTTTTCTACCAACTGTTCAATCTTTTTGCATCTGTCACTATACCATCTTTCCTTTGCATCTCTGATCTTTCTCTTTATTTCTATGTGTATAATATTATACATGTTTTTGTCTTTGGTCTTATAAGATTTCCTTGCTTCCATGAGATCCAGAATCTCATCGGTCATTCATTCATTTTTATTCTTGATCAGCTTAGGTGTTAGTGTTGTCTCACATGTGCGTATAAAAGCATCCTTTCACACATGCCATTGTGATCTGATATCGCATCAACTCCGGAATATGATTTTACTGATTTTATGGAATTTCGGTATCGTTTGCAGATGAGAAGATAGTCAATTTGGTTTCTGATGACGTTATGTCGGTTGTCTGCTGGAGATTTCCATGTATAGAGTCTCCTGGAAGGCAGATTATAATAAGTATTCGCGACAATAAAATCGGTTTCTTGGCAGAATTGAGTTAATCTGTCTTCTCTCTCGTTACAGGTACGTAGTCCAAAGTTTCCAATAAAATCACCTTGACTTCCTCTATCGATTTTTATATTTAGATCTCAAATGACTATTGTAATGTCTCTAGACTTGGTTACTTTTAATTTTTTTTATTTTAAAACAGCAACAAACTCTTATATTGACTTAAATATACTATAATTTAACATATGCTCTTCTATTTTCTCCATAATTGATGTCATTCATTGAGGTTCCCTAATATCCATTCTTAATTTTATCCTTATTGTTACTCCCCTTATCCACATAAACGTTTTTTATTTCTACCAGATGCATTCATTGTACTTGTATCTTAGTATCTTAGTGATGAATATTTAACCTGGTATTATGAAAATTTTAAAAATTTTCCTTAGAGTTTAATTTGAGGTTTTTTGGCACACAACTTTTCTGCACACTTCTTCATTTCTGTGTTTCGGTTTAAATGATTGTAATCACAAAAAACTTTTTTTACATTTTAAATCCATCGACTTTCAATTAACATCTTATTGGTGAGTTAATCTTACTGATTAGTACTGTTTTAGTTCTCTGAATTAAAATTGTTATGGTAAATGCTTTTCCTCTTATGTGAAATCTGTGTATTAGTTTTGAAGACAATACCTTTATTTTGGGACATCAATATTATATAGTCTGCGTAACAGAGAATTATAATTTAATTGTTCTACACTCTATGTCCTTTGCTTTGTTAGTGCTCTTTATGACTACAACCATGATTATTTTAAATAGCATAGTAGGTACTTTGTAAATACTCCTGTCTTATTCCATTATATCTATAGGTACCGTAATTTTTCCATCTATTCCCGTTACATACGACCTTCCCGTACGGAAACGTTGTTGCTCATCTGCTAAGTTTCTGAGCTGATTTATTGGACCTTGTAAATAAGTTTCAAGGTAGTATTTTCCCAATTAGACCTGTAAAGTTTTCTGTTTGTTCCTTATTATCCTTCTCGAATAATAGGATTACGTTGCTGGTCCTATCTTTTTCTTCTACGAAACACAAAAAGAAATATGAAGAATGATCAAAGATTAAAGAAAGGAGATAAACGGACTAATAAAAGCGCTCACATTCAAAAGCAAGCATGGGCAGACTTCTTTTGATCACTCTTGGTGATCATGATGGACCTTAAGGTGAAGGATAATGAACCACAAACACCAGAAGTGAAGACAAACGAAGAAATAGGTATGGAAAAGGAAAAGGTAAAGAACGCATTATGGAAAAATCACCTAAAGTGGAAAGAATACTGAGAGAGCTGATAAAATAAGGAGGACCAGATTTGACCAAACAACTATTAAGGAGATCAATTATCTTAATACCTCCCCTCAAAGAGGTATACAAATCGGACCCAGAAAATTACAAAAGAATTAATTTATTAAATACAACACTAAAATGAACAACTTAAGCAACTTAACTTAATTATTAATAACAAATATATCGAATAAAATTATAACACTAGCAAAAGAACAAACAGGTTTTAGGTCAAAAAGATCATGTATCGATGCTATCTTTATAGTGAGGTAAGTGCAAGAGAAATCATTAGCAATATAACAAACCAGCGTATCTATGTTTTGTGGACATTAAGAAGGCATTTGACAGGGTGAAATTAAAGGACGATATCCACTTATTAGACACAAGACAGATACCTCTACGAATATCTGTAGGAAATCAAAATGATCGAATATCACAACAAGAGTAAAAGTAATAAATACTTACCCAATTGAAGCTAGCAATGGGATAAGGTAGGGAGATTCCTGAGGCCCTGAGTGTTCAACCTGATCATGGTTGAAATAATAAAAAAAAACAACTTAAAATAATCTGCTATGCAGATGACGCAATACTACTCTCTCAAAGTGAAGATGATTAACAACGTATGTTGCACCAATTTAATACAACCGCCAGAAAATTTAACATGTTAATTAGTCAAAAAATGACAAAATGCATGGTTATAATAAAAAATTTACCAAGATAAAATTTGGACTGGAAGGTCAGATAATAGAACAAGTGGTGGACTTAAAATATCTAGTCATCACACTATTTAGCTTTGGAAATCTCAAAACGGACGTAAAATATCAAATTAATAGAGCAAATAGATCCGCAGATTGCCTAATTTAAATAATATATAGAAATAAAACTATCAGGAAAGAAATGAAAGACAGAATTAACAAAAAATTATCAGATTAATAATGACATAATCGCCTAAAACACGACCTGGCACAGACAGGACAAAAAGATTGTAAGAAATAGCCCAGATAAAAACTTGTAGAAAAATTAGTAATAAGATACTATAGGGCAGAGTTAGAAGTATAGATTTTTGACGTAGATGTAAGGTGGAGAACATTAAGGACTGTCTGACTAGAAGATCATACAAATACAACATTCAACACTCCCGGATTCAATAAACACGCCACTGGCATTTTTCAAGAACTTGTTCATACAAATTCTACTACGTTATCTTTTATTTCTCTTTAACAATTACCCCAACTCCATTTTTAGTGTTACTTTTCTCTATATACCACAACCTGCTTCGCTTCCCACTTTTTCGGTCTCTTTTTTCATTTCCACTTTGTCTCTTTACGAGAAAAGTTCTTTTATTATTATAACCTTAAAAGATGACTCGTTATGATACCTAACATCTAAATATCAACACCATGTTTAGCATGATTTAGCAAACTAGAAATGCAATTAAAATGCAGTATTACCCGACTAACTTACATTTTTTTTTGCGATTTAGGATTTTTACTTCAAGCCTGGTAAACTGATTTTTACTACATTTTTTAGCCAGTGTCCTATTTTTCCCTACTTGGTAACTAGGAGTCACAGACATTGAGATATAAATTTTAAGAAATCAATTACAAATTAAAGCTTAACTTATTGTACTATAAGCCATGCTTTATTTGAGTCTCAAATACCTCTTTTTATCTGTATTTGAATATACCATAGAAATATTTGTAATTTATTGCTTTTTTTTCTTATTACAATATCTATTTGTATTTTACTTAAGTTTATAACTTTCTTTTAGTCTAATACTGCATAATATTTTTATGCTCTATACTCATTTTTTTTTAAAATAGTATCGTAATTGTATTGTGTTATGTAAATAAAAATTTATTTTACACAAATGATTAAAAATTATTAATCATATATAAACATCTCTTTCAGTATCCCGATCTTCGACCTCTGGATCTCGTAGTTCAAGTTCCGGTTCTCGAGGCAGTTCTTATGGTTCTAGTTCTCGAGGCAGTTCGTTTGGTTCTGGATCCCGTGGCAGCTCAAGACCTTTTACACCTAGACCTACTCCAAGACGGTATCCTGTAACAACGATGCCTACCAGGAGAACCACAAGATATCATCCCATAACTACGATGCCTACTAGGAGAACAACCAGATACCATCCCATTACGACTATGCCAACGAGAAGAACGACGAAATATCATCCTATGACTACCATGCCTACTCACAGGACTACACCCCATAGACAACCCCCATTTAATCCTAATTTCCCACCATCAAACAGAAATAATTACACTACAAAGCATTATCCTATGACAACTCCATCCATGCATAGGACTACTCAGCATACTAGACAACCCGCATTTAATCCAAACTTTCCACCCGCAGGTAAAAATCATTCATCTGGGAACTATATCAGTACTTCAACAGTTCGTTCAGTATTTAATACTCCACCCCGTTTTAACAGTTCCAAACCTCATTTCAACACAAGTACCCATAGACCTTTTGTACAATCAACAAAGGCTGTGACAGTTGGAAATTGGAATCCTGGACGTCGTAAGTATTCCCTTTTAATTTTATAGTGTATACAAATATACTAAGTGACATAGAAATCCGAACACCCAGTTTAAATGATTTTATTTCAATAAAATTTGGTGTAATTTAGTTATCTTACTGAAAAAAACAAGTGATAAAGTTTTTAGCCTTATCAGTTGGAGATTCCGGTTTTTATACTTTTTGTTGTTAAATTCACTAACAATCTAAAAATGAATATTTCAGCCACAGTAAAGATCCAAATTTGACGAATTGTGGTTCTTGACATTCTTTACGATTGGTTACGATGCCTAGAGTACGGAGACCTGTATGATTTTGTCAACTTAGTGAGTTTGATAGGGGCCGTATAATGTGATTTCGGGAAGCTGGACTTTCTTTTCGGGAAGTTGCAGTTAGAGTGCAAAGAAGTGTAGATACCGTGGTTAGGTGTTAACAGGTATGGCTTCTGAAGGCCTTACGCAAAGAGCAAGGGGCACTGGACGCCGCCGTAGAAGAACAGACCGTGAAGATCGCCGCCTAAGATTATTGGCATTAAGAGACCGTTTCTACACTACCAGCTCCATTGCAAATAAATGGTTTGCAGAACATGGAAGACCTATTGGCATGCGAAGTGTTTACCGACGAATAAGAAGTTTTGGTCTGTTTTCATACCAATCACACTGGGTCCTCCCTTTAACTCCAGAAAACCGCCGTAATCGCCTTCAGTGGTGCCGAGAACGGTCACTCTGGAATCAGAAATGGAACAGTATTGTCTGTAGTGACGAGTCTCGATTTTGTTTAGGCATGCACGATGGTCGATCGAGAGTTAGAAGGCGACGTGATGAAAGGAGGAATCCACAGTTTTTTATTGAAAGACATGTTCATCACACTGTTGGAGTTATGGTTTGGGGTGCTATAGCTTATGGTTCTAGATCACCTTTAATCTTAATCAGAGGTAACATGACCGCGCAGCGTTATATCCAAGAAGTTCTTGAACTCCACCTTTTACCCTATCTTGACACCCTGGCAAATCAAACTTTCTAACAAGAAAATGCCCGACCACATGCTGCAAGAGTCATAATAGACTTCTTTCAACATAATAATGTCACATTGTTGGCATGGCCACCAAGATCTCCCGACTTATCCCCAATTACGTGTGGGATATGATGGCTAGGAAATTGATCAATTTGCAACGTCCTCCTCAGACTCTACAAGCACTTCGAGAGGAGTTGGTAGTTGCCTGGAATGAGATACCAAAAGAGGACATTGATCACCTGATCAGAAGCATGCCTAGGCGCGTTGGAGAATGCGTAACACATCGGGGTGCATCTACACATTACTAAAGGTAAAAGGGCTTTAAAGCAATGCAATCATTTTGAAATTTTAATAATTTACTTATTATGCTTCATTAAGTACTTATACAAAATTTTATTAAAATAAAATCATTTAAACTGGGTGTTCGGATTTCTATGTCACTTAGTATATGTATACCTTCAGACACATACCAACAATTAACGAGGAAATTATATAAATCGTGATTGAAATTAAATTTAGATGTTTGCATACTTGGACTTTTCTATTAGTCATAAAAGTTTAAAAATTGTAAAAAGCAAATAAAGCATTTGATCAATACTACAGACGTGCAAATAGCACTCGACAGTTTTTGGATCGAATTAAACCGCAATTAATTATAATGAAAATTACATTTTTTATTTTCTTTTGACGTTTCGACTTCCAATTCAAAAATCGTATTCAAAAAAATATGAAATGAAAATTATAAAAATGATCTTTAACCTATAAATGTTTATGATTGGTGGTATGGGAGAAATACTAATTTGATCTGGTTACCTTATATGGCCTCGGTTTTACGGCCGTTATTCATGTGCACACTTTTGGAGGTGACAATAATTCTGAGTAGTGTTGTACCTTCAAATTAATATCAGAATCTGATTCTTCCGTGATTCTATTAATCTTTTAGATGATGTCTTTATGACCAGCTGTTAACTCAGTAGTGTTGGTATATTTTTACTGGTCAGTTCTTATTTCAGTATCGATAAACCAAATCTTTCTATATTCTACTGATGAGTTTAGTGCAGAATTTGCTTGATTTAATAGTATGGGAGCCGATTGAGTTTGCCCTCTTCATATCTGTTTCTGTCACAACTATAACATTGTTAACTATTACAGCCTGCAGCAAATTTTAATATGACTAACTTGTATCTTATTTAATAGTAATACTACATTTCCCTTCATTATATTTACTTAACTTGCAAAGAGAGGTCGAGTTTTCGTTAAATGTATTTTTAAGTTATTTCGTAAATCTCTCAAATTTTATCACCTTATATCCTTTCATATATAAGGAAAAAAATTTTACAAAATTTACCATAAAGTAAAATTTCTTGAGGAAAATGGTATAAAATTTTTTATAAAATATCCAAAATGCATTTATAAATTTTCATAACGTTTTTAGTGCTATCAAGGTCTAAAAATTATACGAACCAACTAAATTTTACCGATAATGTCAATTTTATGCCAAAAAAGATGAAAAAAAGATTTATACTTTTATATATACGGCTACAAGAGCGAGTAAGATATTATCAAATTGGCAACAATGTTACAGTGACCAGTACTTTACTGAACAGTAGCGTAGATATCTAATTTTAAATTAAATAAAAGTTTTTATTTTTATTTAATTTTGTTGACCAAAATGTTTCATTTTCTATAAAGTTTAAATGAAAAATGTCGGTGTTGTTAACTTCTGTGATATATCTAGGGAGTGATAACACTAATCGACTCGACTGAACAAAACTTATTGTAAAGTAATAATACATATAAAAAATTGTTAATAACAGTAATTATTACATTACAAATATGTTATTATACAAACGTTTTATTAACACAACGTTTGATAACTTAGTTATTGTATTCAGGAAAAAATAAAGAATGTATTTTTTAAATTATATACAGAGTGTTCTATTAAAGAACCACAACTTTGGTTTGACACCGTGTGAGAGAAGACTTAGTACCTCAATAATTTAAAAATGGGTAAGAGGTCTAAAACTTTTATAAACATCTTTTTTATATATCTAGCAGATATTTTACAATAACCTAACCGGTACTTTGACTATTTTCAACTAAATACTCTGTATCTTATTGTTCTATCATGAAGTGTGTTTATACCCTGTTTTCAACGATATATAAGCAAAACGAGAATATCTACAATTACAATAAAAATAAGGGTTTCAATAGCTAGTTCGAGGTAAGTACTTACTAATCTACTCAGAATCACTGTTATTAATCACTAGTATCTTCTAAATTTATAGTTAATTTGGTTAATGCTGGTAAATATTTAACATAGACATATTCCACTGCAATTACATATTTGACTACATTTTTCCAGTTGGTTGCTGTGATCTTTGTGACTTTCTGTCTTTTCTAATTAACTGGAGAACAGTGGACGAAAATTTAGGAGCCACGTTTGTTCTTCTTATACTTCCTTGAGGAGGAAGTCTAAGCACGGTATGCCCATTACTGCGAGTACAGTTATCAAAAACATATTCCTTCTGGTACTGTCTACTATAAACAACCTCCAACAATTGCTTTTTACTATATGATCCCTCAAAGTACAAATCTTTCTCAAATAAAAATTGTTGAATTTGTAGTTTGTTTTAAGTAATATTTGTAATCTTTTTAATTTATCTTGAATAATATGATGCGTTGTCGATGACAATCACACTATATTTAGGTAATCTTAGAAAAAGATATTTTTTAACGCGTCTTAATTTCTTTTTGGTGATATTAATACTATATCGTCGATCCATTTATTTTCTCCACAGCAGTGTTAAATTATAATTCTCTGTCCTGTTATGAGTATCACACCAGGTCTCATCTAAATAAACAACATTTCAACAAAGAAATAGTTATTCTAGTACTTTCCACTAGTTCTTGGCACTTGTCTATAGTTTTTTAATTAAAATTATGGGTTTTAAGAAATCATCAAAGTGTTGTTGCTGACAGATGCATCCATTTTGTATATTGTTCTGATTATAGGTTCCTTTAAGTGCGGTTCTATTTGTCTGAATTTGCCACAATCCTCTCTCCTTTGTCTAGAACAGAGTTTCCCAAACTTATCTAAACCGCGACACCTTTTTGCTAAAAAATTTGTTCGCCACCCCCCAATTTCCCCCCACTCATTTATTCAATATTATTTGACAGAAATAGCGTGCCTAATTTACAATTATCTGATGGTTTCTTAAATTAAATTTTACTTTACTGTTTAAGGTTAAATCAAAAACAATTGTTTTATTTTAATACAATTATTTTAATGTTAGCTTGTGTCTACATCGCAAAACTCTTCCATGATAATCGCGAAACCGCTCGCTACTAGATGGCACTCTGGAACGTTCTCGTAGCCTCTTTTTGGCTTTATACAAGTGGCGATGCGCAACGAAACCTCAGTTCGAATCCAAACAGCCTATGGTGGCGAACGTGGTGTTGAGTAATGAGTAAATATTTTACAACTTACGTATTCCCGTTTAGGTATTTAAGTCTACGATAAATTATAAATTATGGATAAGTTTTCAAAAAGAAGTGCAGAACCATCTACGTCTGAAAATGGCAGTAGCAGCAATAAAAAGAAAAACAGATTCTACATTGATGAATATCTTAAATATGGTTTTATCGTTATTTTTAATAAACCACAATGTGTTATTTGTGGACAAGTCTTGTCAAAAGAAAGCATGAAGCCATCAAAGTTACTCCGACATTTAAATAGCAAACATCCAGATAAAAAAGACAAGCCCGTAGAATTCTTTGAAAGAAAGCTGAACGTCCTTCACAAACAGAAAGACAGTTGTTTTCCCTTGGTAACCACTACTAATGAAAAAGCATTATTAGCAAGGTATAAAGTTGCTCATCGTGTTGCCAAAACTAGTACTCCGCACACAATTGCTGAAAATCTGATTTTTTCAGCAGCTGTTGAAATGGTACATATAATATATAATATATGGGGAAAGTGCAAAATTAAATTCAATACCTCTGTCAAATATTACTATTCAAAGAAGAATTAGTGATATGGCAGAAGATATTCAAGCGCAAGTTGTGGAAAATCTTAATAAATGCACATACTTCTTTCTTCAAATGGACGAATCCACAGATATATCTAACTGTGCCCAATTTATTACGTTTGTAAGATATAATACAAATAATGGCATTCAAGAAGATATTTTATTTTGTTTCCCATTGGAGACCAATACCACTGGAAAATGTTTACTCGACACTTTTGTGAAACGTACAAGTAAATATGATATTGACTGGGGTAAATGTATTGCTATACGCACAGATGGCGCTAAAGCTATGACAGGACATAAATCTGGTCTTGTCGTCAAATTACAAGAAATAATGGTATTATCCAAATAAACAATATTTCGTTTAAAAATAAAGTTTAAAATAAAATAAAATATTATACCCACATACCCAAGTGTAAACCACTGAGCGATCAAAATGAAATTTTTTCGTATAAACTACTTTATGGTTTCGGTCGCTCAGGCAAATATTATTATATCTTACCCAAAGAATGCATACGTTTGCCGATACAAGATAAGGCATTGTGATTTGTCATAATAGCGATATCCGATGTTTTCATTGGCTCTTGGTCCACGTGGACTGATCAACAATTCGATGATAACTTCAACTGGGTTATTGCCCATATTTTCAACCATAATAGCAGGTACATCTGAATATCGATGAGAATATTAAAACTTTGTATTATATTACATTTCAGTCATTAATAATTTTGCAGTTAATAACTGCTCCTGGTAGAGTACTTTTATTTTAATTTTTATTGCTTGCTTTTAGTACAAATAAATTTATTTTTACATAGTCTCACCGAAATACGAGACGTCTCTATCCCCGGGCTTCCCCCCAAAACTCTCCTCGTAGGGGGGTATAAACTCGATTTATTAGGAATCTGTAGGCCATAAAAAAAGTTTTAAACACAAAATGTAGCTAAGATAATTTTAAATAAGAATGTTTGATACCACTTTATGTGTAAAACAAATCGGTCCCTCAGAAACAACGATTGAAGCGACAGGCGATTTTAAATGTCAGTTACGCTCACGAAATCAATTTTCATTACAATATGTATCACCTAGATGGTAAAAAATCGATATCTCTTAATCCGAGTATCCTATCGAATATCCTATCGACAAAAATTAAGATTCGTTTAAAAAATAAAAAGTGCGGCTTTCGTATGCATTTGTTTATGATTCTCATGACATCAATACAATGTATCACTTTTAAGTATATACATTTTTCAAAAAAACCTAAATTTTGCTAAAAACTTACACCTAAACCCGTCTTCTTGGAGGCATGTAAAAGTTTAAATTTTGCATTTTTAGTCATATTTCAAATGTCTCATACTTGTTTCACTTTTGTTTCAATTTTAGTTTCTCAAACTAAAATTTCATGTGACAGGTGTTGAATATTAGTCTCTATCAATATAAATTTTACTACAACCTGTAAATAAAAGTGATACATTTTATTGATCTCACGAAAGTCGTAAATAATTGGGCCAACGTTTATTTATTGAACAGATTTATAAAAGCTGACTTTATTTGCGGAAAATTAAAAAATTGTATAAGTACAAAAGATACTTTATTCAACTTTGAAGGCATTTTTGTTAATGTCGCTAGGACACTCTGATAAAAAAATATCGAATTTTTACCATCGAGTTGATACAACTTTTATTTAATATTGAGTTCACGCGCCTAACTCACATTTAAAATCGTCGGTCTCTTCAAGCTTTTTGAGAGAACGCTTTATTCTACACAAAAAGTAATAAGAAATATTTTTATTTAAAATTATCTCAGCTACATTTTTTATTTGAAACCTTTTTTTATACGGTAAATCGATTGTTTTTAAACTTCGGCAAAATTCAGCTTGTTCGTATGTCTGTTAGGGGTTATATCTCATAAATAAGTACATATTTTTTAAATTTGATCAAAATGGCCTATTGTGTCACTAAACGCGTTAAAATTGTTTTTATACTTTTTGAAAATGGAAAGTGTACAGTACAAGGAGAACAGCAATTCCCCTTGCATATTAGTAATAAAATCAACTTCATCAAAATACGCATCCCTTAGACACCACTCGAACTAGACCTACTCAGAGACGGCATCCTGTAACAACTATGCCTACCAGGAGAACGACAAGATATCATCCAATAACTACGATGCCTACTAGAAGAACGACAAGATATGATCCAATGACTACGATGCCTACTAGAAGAACGACAGGATATCAGCCCATACCAACGATGTCTACTAAAAAAACAACTAAATACCATCCTATCACCACTATGCCAAGGAGAAAGACGACAAAATATCATCCTATGACTACCATGCCTACTCAAAGGACTACGCCGCATAGTAGGCAACCCCCATTTAATCCTAATTTTCCACCATCGAACATATTTAATAACACTACAAAGCATTATCCAATAACATCTCCATCTACACATAGGACTACTCAGTATACTAGACAACCTCCATTTAATCCAAACTTTCCACCTGCAGAGAAATTTAATCTTTCATCTGGGAATTATATCAGTACTTCAACAATTCGTTCAGTATTCAATACTGCACCTGCCAATAAATTTAATCATTCATCTGGGAATTATATCAGTACATCAACAATTCGCTCAGTATTGAATAATTCATTTGCAGATAAATTTAATTATTCATCAGGGAATTATATCATTACTTCAACAATTCGTTCAATATTTAATACTCCACCCCGTTTCGACACTAATAGTTCCAAACCCCATTTCAATACTAGTACCCAGAGACCTCTTATGCAATCAACAAAGGCTATAACAGGTTGGAAATTGGAATACCGGGCGTCGTAAGTATTTCCTTTAATTTTACATTATTACACAGGCACACACTCAAGACACATCTAAATTTACGGTCAATATACAGAACACAATGTTTTCTTTTTTAAATCATGAATGTGTTGCTTGTGTGAGTCCATATCAAATAGGTAAAGAAATAATAATAAGACTTACTCACAATCAATTTAATTTAACAATCTGACGACCGGTTTCGCTTTCTATAATTTGCAAAGCATCTTCAGGTCGAGATACAAAGTTAAACTAATGCTGCAATAAAATAAACCCAATTAGGGTGGTGTCTCATAAAGATAAAATAAACAAATAAATAAATTAGTTCATACAAATTATAGTAATTATGCCAATATTACATGTCTGTGGTTTTCAAAATGAATAATTTGAATATATAAAAGGTAGTAACAGACAAGGTAAGGCCCACAATTGGTATAAAGTAGCAATCTTTTGTTGTAATAAATTAATAAATGAGCAAATAAATAAAACAAAACAAAACAAACATTACTTACATGCCGGTACTCTATTAATTGATGGATGGTAGGTCATGGTTGCAAAAATCATGTATTGTTGATTGGAGAACTTTAATGAGCTATTGCAGTTGTTTTGACAATAAACGGGAAGTTCTTGAGGAGAACAGATTTGATCCAATGAATTAGAGATAGGTATATTGTTGTTGTTTGTCAGATGAAAGTGATGTTCTTTACTATTGTATTAATTAAATTATTTACACTTATAACAGAGATATATTTTTTGGAATGTGTGTTATTTATTGAGTATTTATGTAATGAAGGAGACAGTTTTATGACAATGAATAAGAGTAGCTGTACCGATTGTGTGGTTGTGCAATTTTTGACTTGCAATTATCAAGTCTATTGGCAAAATTATTAAAGTATTGTAAAGTCAACTATGTAAAAAGGTATATAAAAAGTATATAAAATTATTATAACTTAAGAATGATCAGGGACAAATTAAACACACATTAACAGGAAACAGAAACACTAAATGACGGGACAAACATTGAATTTAAAACTAAAACTTGGGGATGGAAGAAACTGTTAGCACTACATCTCACTTGTTGGAAGAAATGAGTTTTTTCATATTTAATCTATTAGATTTAAGAGGTAAATTTGACATATGTAGGTTGAAGTGTGACAGTTCTTCTTCTCTTACTAAATACTGTAAGTTTAGTTATTCAGTATTATGGAGTATGTTGATATTAATGAATGTATCAAATTTTGTTTTAATTTTGAAATCAAAAGTAAATTGATGTTTTAATATTGGCATACTTTAACAATTTTAATTAGTAAGTTTCAAATTCAAAAATTTTTTATGGTAACAATGTGAATAATTGAAATACATCATTTGTTATAACTAACCAATTTTGGTCTAAATATTTCAGAACAAATTAAAATGATTATTTAGTAAATACAAACAAGTGTACTTGTAATTGAAAGATATAACAAATTTACAAATTGCCTGAGAATTTTTTATTTGAAATGATTGTCGGTCTGAGCTATCTATTATGGTGTATGAACATTTCTTAAAATATTTTTATTTAAATTGTAATAATTAATAATTAAATAAAGTAGTAATTGGGTGAATATTGATGATTATTTAAATTTTGAATTCGAGTAATTGACTGACTTAAATCTTGAATAATTAGTTGGCAATACTAATTTATGACAATTGGAACCGGAAATTGATTCCATCCCCGGGCAGCAGGTACACATTTAAACCGGTGTAAAATATATTTTATTTCAATTCTTTGTCTCATACGAACAGACATTCCTCAAACCGACAAGAACACTGCGCACTGGTGAGTTTTTTACAGTAGTTTTTTGTAAGAATTTTTAAAAATTTTTGATTAAAATTAAAATCTGTTTTTGAAAGGTAATGTTTCTATTTAAATTTTAAATCTATACAGGATTATGAATAGTATAGATATATGTAATCCGAATAGCTAGTCTGAACAATTTTCAGTCATGTTGGAAATCCATAAACCACGTGTTGAGTTTGAAATGAAATTGTTGTAAATTAAGTAAATTGTCGAAACCAGATGGAATGCAATAATAATTATTATGGGTTAAATAAGTTGAGGTACCATACCAGTTCATTACTGATGTTTAATTTAGTTTTAGGAAAATTTATTTTTATTGGTGATATGTTGAAGAAAAGAAAAGAGGAGAAATTCTGTGAACACGAAATTCGATCCATCATGGTGTGCTGGATTTTAATTTTATGTTGAAGATTTAAAACAAACTGAGAAGTATATCAAACCTGTATATCAGATGTATTTTATTAAATGGGTTCTTGGACAAATTGTTGTTTCTATGGTATTGAAGTAACTACAAAGTATTGTGTGATGTTAAAAGTTGATGTTTGTGGTAACAATTCTCTAAGTATATGGATCTGTTGTTTGTCAGATGAAAGTGATGTTCTTTACTATTGTATTAATTAAATTATTTACACTTATAACAGAGATATATTTTTTGGAATGTGTGTTATTTATTGAGTATTTATGTAATGAAGGAGACAGTTTTATGACAATGAATAAGAGTAGCTGTACCGATTGTGTGGTTGTGCAATTTTTGACTTGCAATTATCAAGTCTATTGGCAAAATTATTAAAGTATTGTAAAGTCAACTATGTAAAAAGGTATATAAAAAGTATATAAAATTATTATAACTTAAGAATGATCAGGGACAAATTAAACACACATTAACAGGAAACAGAAACACTAAATGACGGGACAAACATTGAATTTAAAACTAAAACTTGGGGATGGAAGAAACTGTTAGCACTACATCTCACTTGTTGGAAGAAATGAGTTTTTTCATATTTAATCTATTAGATTTAAGAGGTAAATTTGACATATGTAGGTTGAAGTGTGACAGTTCTTCTTCTCTTACTAAATACTGTAAGTTTAGTTATTCAGTATTATGGAGTATGTTGATATTAATGAATGTATCAAATTTTGTTTTAATTTAGAAATCAAAAGTAAATTGATGTTTTAATATTGGCATACTTTAACAATTTTAATTAGTAAGTTTCAAATTCAAAAATTTTTTATGGTAACAATGTGAATAATTGAAATACATCATTTGTTATAACTAACCAATTTTGGTCTAAATATTTCAGAACAAATTACAATGATTATTTAGTAAATACAAACAAGTGTACTTGTAATTGAAAGATATAACAAATTTACAAATTGCCTGAGAATTTTTTATTTGAAATGATTGTCGGTCTGAGCTATCTATTATGGTGTATGAACATTTCTTAAAATATTTTTATTTAAATTGTAATAATTAATAATTAAATAAAGTAGTAATTGGGTGAATATTGATGATTATTTAAATTTTAAATTCGAGTAATTGACTGACTTAAATCTTGAATAATTAGTTGGCAATACTAATTTATGACAATTGGAACCGGAAATTGATTCCATCCCCGGGCAGCAGGTACACATTTAAACCGGTGTAAAATATATTTTATTTCAATTCTTTGTCTCATACGAACAGACATTCCTCAAACCGACAAGAACACTGGTGAGTTTTTTACAGTAGTTTTTTTTAAGAATTTTTAAAAATTTTTGATTAAAATTAAAATCTGTTTTTGAAAGGTAATGTTTCTATTTAAATTTTAAATCTATACAGGATTATGAATAGTATAGATATATGTAATCCGAATAGCTAGTCTGAACAATTTTCAGTCATGTTGGAAATCCATAAACCACGTGTTGAGTTTGAAATGAAATTGTTGTAAATTAAGTAAATTGTCGAAACCAGATGGAATGCAATAATAATTATTATGGGTTAAATAAGTTGAGGTACCATACCAGTTCATTACTGATGTTTAATTTAGTTTTAGGAAAATTTATTTTTATTGGTGATATGTTGAAGAAAAGAAAAGAGGAGAAATTCTGTGAACACGAAATTCGATCCATCATGGTGTGCTGGATTTTAATTTTATGTTGAAGATTTAAAACAAACTGAGAAGTATATCAAACCTGTATATCAGATGTATTTTATTAAATGGGTTCTTGGACAAATTGTTGTTTCTATGGTATTGAAGTAACTACAAAGTATTGTGTGATGTTAAAAGTTGATGTTTGTGGTAACAATTCTCTAAGTATATGGATCTACTGTAGAAACTGTAGAATACACACCAGTATATTCAGTATTATTATAAAATAATTTTATCGATATAAATAATATTACCTGAACCTACTCCATTTCTCGTTTTCTACAGTAGATCCATATACTTAGAGAATTGTTACCACAAACATCAACTTTTAACATCACACAATACTTTGTAGTTACTTCAATACCATAGAAACAACAATTTGTCCAAGAACCCATTTAATAAAATACATCTGATATACAGGTTTGATATACTTCTCAGTTTGTTTTAAATCTTCAACATAAAATTAAAATCCAGCACACCATGATGGATCGAATTTCGTGTTCACAGAATTTCTCCTCTTTTCTTTTCTTCAACATATCACCAATAAAAATAAATTTTCCTAAAACTAAATTAAACATCAGTAATGAACTGGTATGGTACCTCAACTTATTTAACCCATAATAATTATTATTGCATTCCATCTGGTTTCGACAATTTACTTAATTTACAACAATTTCATTTCAAACTCAACACGTGGTTTATGGATTTCCAACATGACTGAAAATTGTTCAGACTAGCTATTCGGATTACATATATCTATACTATTCATAATCCTGTATAGATTTAAAATTTAAATAGAAACATTACCTTTCAAAAACAGATTTTAATTTTAATCAAAAATTTTTAAAAATTCTTACTAAAAACTACTGTAAAAAACTCACCAGTGTTCTTGTCGGTTTGAGGAATGTCTGTTCGTATGAGACAAAGAATTGAAATAAAATATATTTTACACCGGTTTAAATGTGTACCTGCTGCCCGGGGATGGAATCAATTTCCGGTTCCAATTGTCATAAATTAGTATTGCCAACTAATTATTCAAGATTTAAGTCAGTCAATTACTCGAATTCAAAATTTAAATAATCATCAATATTCACCCAATTACTACTTTATTTAATTATTAATTATTACAATTTAAATAAAAATATTTTAAGAAATGTTCATACACCATAACAGATAGCTCAGACCGACAATCATTTCAAATAAAAAATTCTCAGGCAATTTGTAAATTTGTTATATCTTTCAATTACAAGTACACTTGTTTGTATTTACTAAATAATCATTTTAATTTGTTCTGAAATATTTAGACTAAAATTGGTTAGTTATAACAAATGATGTATTTCAATTATTCACATTGTTACCATAAAAAATTTTTGAATTTGAAACTTACTAATTAAAATTGTTAAAGTATGCCAATATTAAAACATCAATTTACTTTTGATTTCTAAATTAAAACAAATTTTGATACATTCATTAATATCAACATACTCCATAATACTGAATAACTAAACTTACAGTATTTAGTAAGAGAAGAAGAACTGTCACACTTCAACCTACATATGTCAAATTTACCTCTTAAATCTAATAGATTAAATATGAAAAAACTCATTTCTTCCAACAAGTGAGATGTAGTGCTAACAGTTTCTTCCATCCCCAAGTTTTAGTTTTAAATTCAATGTTTGTCCCGTCATTTAGTGTTTCTGTTTCCTGTTAATGTGTGTTTAATTTGTCCCTGATCATTCTTAAGTTATAATAATTTTATATACTTTTTATATACCTTTTTACATAGTTGACTTTACAATACTTTAATAATTTTGCCAATAGACTTGATAATTGCAAGTCAAAAATTGCACAACCACACAATCGGTACAGCTACTCTTATTCATTGTCATAAAACTGTCTCCTTCATTACATAAATACTCAATAAATAACACACATTCCAAAAAATATATCTCTGTTATAAGTGTAAATAATTTAATTAATACAATAGTAAAGAACATCACTTTCATCTGACAAACAACAACAATATACCTATCTCTAATTCATTGGATCAAATCTGTTCTCCTCAAGAACTTCCCGTTTATTGTCAAAACAACTGCAATAGCTCATTAAAGTTCTCCAATCAACAATACATGATTTTTGCAACCATGACCTACCATCCATCAATTAATAGAGTACCGGCATGTAAGTAATGTTTGTTTTGTTTTGTTTTATTTATTTGCTCATTTATTAATTTATTACAACAAAAGATTGCTACTTTATACCAATTGTGGGCCTTACCTTGTCTGTTACTACCTTTTATATATTCAAATTATTCATTTTGAAAACCACAGACATGTAATATTGGCATAATTACTATAATTTGTATGAACTAATTTATTTATTTGTTTATTTTATCTTTATGAGACACCACCCTAATTGGGTTTATTTTATTGCAGCATTAGTTTAACTTTGTATCTCGACCTGAAGATGCTTTGCAAATTATAGAAAGCGAAACCGGTCGTCAGATTGTTAAATTAAATTGATTGTGAGTAAGTCTTATTATTATTTCTTTACCTATTTGTTTTCTTTTTTCTGCTGAGACTCTACTCCATATTTGTTTAGGTCATCTGGTGATATTCATTCGTTCTTAACGGTCATACTATACCAGCCTTTTTTTTTTAATTGTTAATTATATTTCCATCTCTATTTATTATTCTTCTAATTTATTTATTTCTGATATGAGTAGTCCTGAAATATTTGTGCTTTGTTCCCAGTACTTCACCTCTTTTAACAATGCTTTTGTGAGTAGACTTTTTTGTTTAATTTGTTACTTTGTAGCTCCAGAGAATTGAGTTTAATTTTCGAATAGCACACCTTCCTTAAGATTTTTTTCATAATATGTTGATGTGATACCAAAATATTTGACGGATAATTATTGTTCTATAACGAGATTTTGGTCTCATTTATCGTTATAAACAGTTTCCTTAACATATAGCTTGAGTCATTAGTGTCAGCAGCTATCAGTACTTGGTCCGCTGCGAACAGAGGAGAGTATATTGTGTCATTAACTACCCATTTGGCTACATTTCATATGATATATTTTAAGCGCTTCATTTCGGTATATCTTTAACAATATCAGTGCTAAGCCACGTCCCTGTCTTAGGCCTGTATTAATCTGAAAATCTTTAGACGCCATCTTGCCTACTTTTATTTCGCAGCTACATCTTGAGTATAAGGCTTTTAGAGTCTTAATGTATTCTTTATTGATATTTGATGATTCGATTTTTGTTCAACTACAACCAGAACTTACTTAATAATACGGTATCGTAAGCTTTCTGAAGGTTAAAAAAAGTTAAGTGGACCCTCTTTCTTTGCTTTTTTTTGTATGATGTTTAACAGTGAATACCCCGTTTATTCAAGAGCAACCAGCTCTGAAACCATTTTGTTCTGATTGTTTACATTGCTCTCCAATTCGGTGTTTGTCCATAAATAAATAACCTAATATTTCAGATAATTCAAAGCAAAAGTTTTGTTTATAGGAATCATTGTTTAACTGGAAATAAAGATGTTAGTATGGTCGAAGTATATCTCTGATAATTTTTTTAAAAAATATTGTCTATTTTTTACAAATGAGTTGATATGGTGTGCCAATTATTATTGTATGGCCTATAAGACCTTAAACAGTTTGTTGCAAGGATAACCGATACTCCTGCAAATTGTTATAAGTAGTATTCCATACAGATGAGGTGTCCTGCTGTAATCGGGTGCTAAAATTTTCATCTGGTAGTATGTTAAATGATCCTTAAACATTTATAGGGATCTATAATATGCTTCGTTTTTCAAAGATTTTGTTAACACCTTTTTGTAATACGATTCACTTGTAATTACTTGTATTTCTTAAATTTGATCCTGACATTGAGCTTTGTCGTAAGTAACGGTTAAAGTGCCCATGTTTGATGCTAGAATTATTAAAAATTCATCAATTTTAAGGCGTTTAGCTCTTTTCTCAAATGTTGTTTATTTGTTTTATATTTTCCTAGTTTCATTGTATATTCAAATCATATTAGAAGGTAAAGTAAAGGACAAAAGATCAGTTGGAAGAGGCCAGAACTCGTGACTCAAAAATCTGAGGAGATGGTTTGACGGCTCATTCGCAGAAATCTTTCCTGCGGCGGATTCCAGGCGCAATAAGAAGATTATATATTTTATGGTCTTTGTCTAAACTGTTAAGGTTTATTATATACAGCGTTGATCCTTAAAAATATACTTATTGGATTTAAAAAAAAAGGCTGAAATAGGTCGATTTTTGTACGAAAGGTTTCAACTTTTAAATATATAGATATATGTCATTATTAACCCACTCTTTTACCCAATACCACAAACCTCTTATTTTAAAATGAGAATGGACCATGTCTGGCATATAATAAGATAAGAGGCTATTTTTCTATAGAATTTAAGTATCTAAGATATTTCCCTTCATATTAACTATGTTCTTGTTTTAATGTTACATCTAAAAACGTCACGTCAAAACTACATTGAAAGACATTTGCAAAAAGTTTATTTGGACCAGTTTTGGTAACGTTTAGGAGCTATTAATCTATTAGCAATTATATTAAATAAGTATTTTTTTAAATTCTTCGAAAATGGTCTATTCTATAGCAGACCGCGTTAAAATTTTATGAATCGGAATATGAAAATAAGTCAATAGACAGATTTTTCCAGCAATTTTTAGTAAATGGCCAGTAAGATCTCCAGATTTAATTCCCACTAGACTTCTTTCTATAAATTTATTTAAAAACAAGATTTAGAATGATATTTCTGCTTCATTGGAACAACTAAAACGGCAAAAATATTGAATGTAGTCCAGCAATCTCTGAAATACTTCAATGTACGTGGTAATTTTAAGCAGTGACGTTGTAATTGTATAAACGTTGGTGTAAATCATCTTAAATATTTGATTAAATAATTTTAGTTGATGAGTAACCTGTTTTGAATTCTAAATTTATTAATTTAATATTTAGTTCGTTTCATTTACGTTTATTTAATAAAGTTCTCTATTATTGTTTCATCTTAATGTAATTTTTGAGGTAATAGAAAAAATTTTAAATTTACATTAGCGAAACATAGGCGTTACGTTTAGTTTTTAGAAGGAGTAACAATTTCAATAGACTGCTACTTTTCTGCAAGAATAGAGAAAATATGGGGAGAAATCAGGGATGCTTGAATTCTCCAGCGAAATACCTGTCGAATGGCATGCCAAACATGACCTATTCCCTATTTAAAATTAAAGGTTTGTGGGACTGTAAGGGAAGAGGTTGATAAATGACTATATCGTTTCAATATTATTCTTAATACGTTTTCATGTACGTTTTGTGGGTCATATAAAACGTACGACAAAATGTATGTTTTGTCCAGTGTGTACACACAACACTTTCCCTTCCGTTTTTTACCTCATTTCTAATTCAGAGTCTTGAGTTGTGTGAAGTTTATTAGTGATTTTTTTTATTACGCAGGAAACACGTCCGCTTCTTTTATTTTTTCAACAATAATGATAGTACGAATGAGGAAAAAGGGTATGCAGAGGGAAAAGACAAGATGGTCAAGAGAGTGGCTTCTGAAAAGAAGCCAGTATTTCCATGTTTCGTTACTAAAAGGACTGAGAGAAAAACCAGATGACTGGCGCAATTAGTTGCGAATGGACACCTGTCTATTGTCAATTGCTAGAGTTGGTAACACCATACATATTGAAACTAGACACCTGAAAAGACCTTATACCCCATGAAAGACTTACATCAACTCTCAGATATCTTGCAACAGGATGCAGCCTCAAGGACTTGGAGTTCACAACCATAATATCCAAACCAGCGTTAAGCCCAATAATTCCTGAAACCTGCAATGTTATAATATATATGCGAAATTGCCTTATAATTGCCTTATAATTGCCTTTTAGCGAAAGCCGCTATCGCTTTATTATATTAAAAGGCCAAATATATGGCCTAGGAGACAAATTCGTTAAACTTCCCGTGCTCGAATCGGTATCACTAAAGTGTTATGATCATTTCGGCCTATCCCAGCCATCGTCAGACACTTGGGCTGATACAAATTCAAACTCGGAAAGTAAAACGAATGTCTCCCAGAACTTTACTACTGCGTAGTTATAGTTATGATATATTAAATATATATATATATATATATTATATATATATATATATATAATATATTATATATATATATATATATATATATATATATATATATTGGATTTAAAACTTCCGCGGGAGCTATAAGTATTTCAGTTGTTTTCCGGGTTTGACTCCGCGTTAAGTAATTTTGGTTTTTAGAAAAACCATTGTTTTGACGACATTTCGGCAAGGTCACACTTGCCATTGTCAAGTCAGATTAGTTCTGCTTCGTCTTGATGTTTCAGGAGAACTCAGGAGTTCTAAAACTTTTTCTAAAAACCAAAATTACTTAACGCGGAGTCAAACCCGGAAAACAACTGAAATCATATATATATATATATATATATATATATATATATATATATATATATATATATATATATATATAATTAAGGATTCTACAGTATTCACTGTCTTCCCTCTTTCAACCGTTTCCATCTTTCTCTGCTGTCAAATTCTCCATCGGTAAGGCCTCTCTTACTCATGGCGTCGTCTACTTCGTTCCTGCAGGATCTTCGGGGTCGTCCTCTTTTCCTCCTTCCTATGGGGCTCCATTCGGTTATTCTCTTTATCCATCTGCTGTCGATAGTTCTTCTTACATGTCCATAGCACTTTAGTCTATACCACTATGCAATCTACTTGGTTTTAAAACAGAACTAGTTAAAAGTAAGTACATCATAAAAGAAAGCCGTGGGTGCATTGCCGCAAATCTGACATTATTAAGCTTTTTTTGGAAAAAATGAAGCGAACTTCAGTGGAGCTAGTCGTCAACTGAGTCAAGATCGGACGACTTGTCTGAACATGAATGTTTACGTAACGTTTTATCTTATCAGTTCTCGCAAAACAATGCTTCTCCCATCATTGCTGCGATCTGATCTTTTATTTTATTTCGATTCAAAAAGACGTACGTTTTGCTGTTTACATGCCACGTTTTAATGTATAGGATTTGTCCTATCCAACAAAACGTACAATAAGATTTAGCGTGAAAACCGGCCTTTATAATTAAAATCAGCCCGTTTTAGAATTTTCTTAAACTCCAATGAATGATAACAAATATCGGAGACACTCTTTTGAGTGGTCAACCCTATATAATCTTTTAAAATTTTGTTACATTGTTTTTTGAAAACGATTTTCCGTCCGAAAGTTTTAATGTCAAAAACAAAAGAAAAACATATTATTTTAATTTTAATCATTGTGGTATATACTAAAAAATATAAAATAATTCACATAAAGCTACACTACAAACGGAAAGAAGGGCATGTCAGCATCTTAAGTACTTTTTGATAACAGCAACAATAATAAAATTTTATATTTCTACAATTTACATGAATATAACTGTTTAGTATGATTCTATAGCAAATATGTGTGTAATTCAAAGCTATTTCATAGTTAGACACCCGTCGACAAACAAGTTTATAATATATCTTTTCCAAACTTTGGGTATGACTTTATTTGGCCTTGTTTTTGGCCTGGCACATGACAATCTGAGCCTTATAATATGAAAAGTTGTTTTTACTGTTAATAATCAATGCATCTCTTACGCTGAGCTATTTTTCAATTCTATGGAAAGTGGCCAGCACTGTCATGATTTCCAAACGAAGGAAAACCCTCACCAACCCTAAATCGTACAGACCTATGTATTTCTTTGCTGAGTACGCTAGGTAAAGTCTACGGGAGGATCCTTCAGGTTAGACTCGTAGAATTTCTAGAGTACCAATTCGGATTCAGGGCTGAACACTACATGCAAAATGCATTGGTTGAAGTAACAATTTTCATTTCACAATTACTTAGTGAAAGAAAGCACGTCATAGGCATATTTCTAGACGTCCAGAAGGCATTTGGTCAGGTGTGGTATACATGCCTAGTCGAAAAACTCCACCCCTCTTTTATCGGACGATCAGGATTAAAGAAGACGATATCTTATTTAAACTTTTCACTATACAAGCTGAAATATCTCAGGGCTTAATTCTTGCTCCAATACTATACACAGTCTACAACAATGACATCCCCCGCCCACAGAATAGATCGGAGACTCATCTACTGTACGCTTATGACACTGAACTCCTCACGACAGTATCACATAGAGACCGTGAACAATTGTCTGTATTCTAAAGAGCAAAAAAATTTTCTAGACAGAGTCATTAGGTGGTGCTATAAATGAAGGGTGAACATAAATCCCTTTAAATCACAATAAATTTTATTTAAATCTTCAAACTGTTGCAATGTGAAGCCGAATAACTTTGTTAGGAGAGGACCGTATTCTAATAAACTCGATTTTCTATTTGGGTGTTCATTTTACTAGGACTCTCAACTGGAAAACCGACATTTAAGATACCCTTGACAGGGTGAGAAGGAGGTTTAAACTCCTGACAGTGCTTGCAGGAAAATTGGGCAAGACGTCATCTAAAACATTATTGCACACCTAGAAAACATTCATTAGACCTATCATCGAATACAATGCATGCATCTACGACTCTCTTCTTTCAAAGGTTGGCAATCCAAATGGCAATTGTAGTTTTGGAAACTGCTGCGCGAAAGATTTCGGTGGATGAATGGTTGAACCATCTCAGGTCTTTCAGCCATGAGTTCTGGCGTCTTCATACTGATTTTTTGCCTTTTACTTTTCCTTCCAGTATAACTTAAAGTAATTTACATCTTTCGCCTCTCAACCCATGACCTAAGTATTGGGTCCTCCCTTATACGAAATTAATTCCATCATAGCTACCGAAAAAAAAATCACCAAATTCTGCATGAGGCAGTGCAGTTACCCCTTACTTAAAGAGGCGTAAAGCCTAAACAAGGTTAAAACTCTGGATCCAAATTAGGATAGTATCTGTTGTTTTTAATGACAATATCCTGAAAAAATTAGCTGGTTATCTAGGAATTTAGTCACAGTACTTTTTTCGACATGTTCGAGCCGTCAGACACCTTGAATGTCCTGTACCTATTATCAGACAATTATATTTTCGTCTTTTTCTTATAATTTTTAAGCTATTTAATTAAAAGAATGTATTGTCCTGTCTGATGGGTAAAAATTTTCGGAAAAATTAAAGAAAAAACGCCCAGAACCATAAAAAGTCGAAAAGGGAAATCGTGACAGACTCGGCCTAATGAAGCGATACCCAAAGTTTGGAAAGCATGTATCATAATTTTTGTGCCGACAGGCACTCTAACTACTTGATTTACTGAAAAAATTTTAAAGTCCAAACAAAAAGTTGTGTCCTAAGAACTCAACGTGAAAGTTGCATAAATCTGGACTGTGGGAAAGGGCGTTGTCCCTTTCATTTGGATTTAAATGAACAACATTTTTAACAATCAGTTTTATTTTAATTCTGTATTCCTTGTTTAGATAAAAATATGGTGAAATAAATCTCATTGTATGAAAATGCACTCTTAACATTTATATTTTAAAGCTTACAGCAAATGACATAGTTTTTCTGAATCATTGAATAAATAAACACAATCAAGAGACAAAATAAATGTTTTAATTTAAAAATTTATTAATAAATTTATTTTATTTTCTAGCAACACAACCCTGGCGCCCAAATAACACCAATCATAATACATGTAAGTATACTCATTAATAGATAATAATGCACTTATAGTTGTTGTGTTATAATTTTTTTATGCTCACTCATATATTAAGACTGATCTTCTCTCGAAGCCTTCCACATTGCTGTGTAGATTTTGTTAACCACCGCTCAAAATAGCTATTCTCCATCCACGAATTTTTCCTTGTTTATATTATTATAAAATATTAATATTATATTATTATTCCATTATCAAATATATATAGAATTATAAAATAGAGTTTTTAAAACTATAAAAGAATTCAAACACGACCTTCAATCAGGTGGGCCAACGACGTCAGTAGCGGGAAACTGACTATAAGCGGCCTAGTATAGAGAACACTGGAAAGAACTTAGAAAGGTCTATGTCCAGCACTGGACGTAATTGGCAGATTGATGGTGATAATAATGATGAGGATGATTTAGAAATCTTTTTATATGCTAAAATAGCAAGTTGATAAATCTTATAAATAACAGTTAATTAAGTCCAACGTTATGCCTCGCTTGAATCTTCGTATTTTATGGCTTCTTACAAAAACTTTTTAGCTAGCATATTGGGATGCCCTGTTACATGTTTCCGATATCTCTCACAAATTCTAAAAATCACTTTATTTTAATGAAATAATTGAAATATCACACTGAATAACTTTATTTCATACATAATTCATCATCATCAACTAGCCTCTAACGTCCACTGCTGAACATAGGCCTCTCGCAAGCTTTTCCACTTAGTCCGATTTTGCGCCATCTGAACCCATACATAATTGATTGCATTGATTACGGTACCAACCTTAAAGGCAGATAAGACAGAAACATTGGTAAAAATTTGGTATGGAAAACAGGAACTTTACTTTAAAGTTTAAAGCTGGAAACAAATTTATTCCAAGTAAACCCCTTCTTCTATAGAAAATAACATCGAAGGTCGACGTGGCAGAGCTCAAATTGAAAAACTAGGGACGACATCGATTTTATGATCACTCCTCCTCCTAAGTGCCTTCTCTATTGAGGTTGGCGATCAATATGGCAAATTTCTCTCTGTTCTGGGCTTGATTAATTAAGTCATTTCCTGTTGTGTGAGTCCAATCTCTGATGTTTCGGAGCCAGGATTTCTTCTTTCTTCCTATATCCCTTTTACCCTCGATTTTGCCTTCTAATATTACCTGGAGCTGCTCAAATTCCTTATGGCACACTATGTGTCCTAGATATGACGTCTTTCTAATTTTGATTGTATTAACCAGATGAGGTCGTGTGTTCATTATTTCCAGTACCTCTCATCCAGTACATCTCCAGTACATTCACATTTCGAATGAATTCAGTTTGTTGACGTCATACTGTTTTAATGTCCAGGTCTCACAGCCATATAGTAGTAGAGACCACACATAACACTTTAGTGTTCTTAACCTCATTGTGATTGATAGCTTGGGGTTACAGAGCATTTTACGCATGTTCATGAAGCCAGATCTTGCTATTTCAATACCTCTTCTAATTTATTTTGAGTAATCTAGCTGACTGTTTAGCTCTCTGCCCAGGTATATGAAGCTTTGGGAGCTCTGAAGGGTGATACCATTAATTTGTATGTTGGGTGTAATTTGTTCATGGGGGTTCTTCTGGAATACCAAGATTTTGGTTTTGGAAAGATTAATATCCAAACCTAGTCTGTGACTTTCTTCTGATAGTATGTTATGATCGCTAACAAGAGGCAAATCTTTAGAGATGTTACAGCCTAAACCAGTTTTCATCAGGTAGTAACCACATATTGATAAAAGCCTCGATTAAAATATATCTCGAGAAAAAGTGATAGAAGCTACAGAGGAAAGCCAGATGATATACCGCCAAAAGAAATCATATAACAAAAGAATAAGTCTTTACACACAAGCATTGATGAAATGAGGAGAAAAATGCGAAGTAGTGGAAGCAAAGAACACCATGTACCAAGAATAGTAAGTAACAAAATACCAAAATTTATAAGGACGGACAACCAAAAGGATAAAAGTGTACAAATATAACAAACGATTGAAAATAACAAGTGCCTAAAAGTTCTAAGGTGAAAATTAACAAACAAAAATAAAGGAATAACGAAATTAAATGATAAAAATGGAAATATCATTACCAAAATAAAGGAATTATTAAGGATAGTGATTTATATACAGAATTATACAGAAGTCAACAGAAACATGATATAGCAACCAACAGAAAATGCTTGAGTGGCGCCAGAGTATGGCACTGAAAGAAAAACAAAATACACAAGAATACACAAAATACAGTTGATCCCATGGTCCCACGACCAACACTGATGCTGCCTCAGGAGCCAACATATAATTCGCCGTACCAGGCCATGTTGGTCACATGTGGTCAACACCTTTTCTAATATCTGATGAGCCGTTGGAGCATATTCAACTATGTACGATTGTAGAACTGGACCAAAATGGCCTAGAATCTATATTCCCTACAATTCCTTAGATCTTTTTATAACGAGAAACATGTTTCCTATTGGCAGATGATCCAATTAAAGCGTATTACTCGCTTTATCATAAATTTTATTTAACAGATAAATATGTTTGCATAAATAAAATAATAATTTAAGATTAATTTATACAAAAAATAGTCATATCCTATTAAATTTTTATGAAGTTCATTACGGTATGCACAAAAATGTCTCGTTCGCACAACCTCTAATCCTCTACCCTCTATTACTAATCTACCTTTCTAGTTTTGTTCATTGAATGTTGGCTGACTCTTTACTGTTCATCTTATAAGTTTTTGCACATGTTTCTTCGTTGATGTTTACTTTTATCTGTTTTTTCTTCAATTTTGTGATGAACAATTGGTGTAGAAATTTGTTTATCTAAATTTATTGTGTGTCACCACAATATATGTGTGTCACCAAATGCTTGCTAATCTGCTTTAAAAAATCTGTCACTGAAATATTTTCTCCAGTTCCAAGCGTGTACAAAATATAAGAATTTAGCATAGATGTCTTAATAAAAATTCGAAAGTTACTTTCTTAAGTTGGTCAGATAAATCAACTGCTACTGGATCTAAAAGCGGCTTACCAAGGTCGGCGATATTGCGGACGTAAACGGACCAGCACGCACCACGCACCGTGGGAAGGGTCTCGTCCGTGCTGGTCCATGCTGATGCGTCCTATCCATCTAGAGTCGGTAACATCAAAGGTGCGGTACATGCTCGTGTGACGCGATCCTAGCGCGTCTGTGTTTTAACAGACAAGTGCAAGTCGTCTAAGTTTTTCATTCGCTGACACGAGTAGTTGTCTGTAGTGTTGTCAAAGTTGTTTTGCAGTTTTTTGCTGAAAAATGGAACGGACAAACGAAGTTGTTTTTAATTTTTTAAATTTGTATCAAGATGAACGAAGTTTATGGAATTCCACGGCGCCAGAACATAAGAACCGGAACGATGCATGGAACCGAATAAAAAAATCAATTGAGGAATATTACTTTTTCGATTAAAGAATTAAAAAAGAAGAGAGATAATTTAATGTCGACATACAGAAGGCAAAAAACAAAAGTTGAGAATCGATGGGAACTGATAGTGGGGCTGACGATGTTTACAAGCCTGAGTAGCCTTTTTATGATATAATCAAACACTACTGTCACGGACCTACGCAGACTGTCACAGACCGTAGGAAGAGCTCTGTCTGCGGTGCGATGTCGTCCGTGCTGATCGGCTGTCCGCGATGATCTGTAGAATTCCCGATCGTGGGAAGCCACTATAACATTTCTTTATGTCAATTACAAACTTGTATACCAATTGTCAGTTATAAGCGTCCTTCCGTGATGTAGCAAAGCTTTAATAAGATAAAGTACAATACGTCCTGTAGTGGCCTTCTGATTATTTGCTATTCCTACATACATTTCTAAAGTATATGTATATCCAATATCTGAACACACCTTAAACAACTTCACGCCATATTTATGTCGTTTTGATTTTATGTAATGCCTAAAGCCAAATATTTCCCTAAATAGGAAAAGTGTTCCATCAATGCAGATGTATTCGTTTGGAACATATTTCTAACGATTTAAAATTTCCCACTAAATTTTAAATTAGGGGCCTAAGTTTGTATAATTTATCAAATTGATCCACCAACGAATTATCAATAAAATCTATAATCCTCAACAAAATCTTAAAACTATTCCTTAACGTAACCTTCTTTTCAAAATTATTAATGAAATTTTTATCATTGCCCTAGTAGTCTGAAATTTTTGTCATTTTTTCCAAACCCATCCGTAGAAGTAATTCCAAAAATTTTCTGATTTCAGTGTTTGTTGTAGGAATCATAGAATATAATATAATATATATAATATACATAATATACTAATTATACTTAAGCAACTATATGCTTTTGTTTTAGGGACTCAACGACCGATATATACCACAGCCAAACCTATATATCAAGTACCTTTATGGAATACATCGTCCATTCACCGTGGTAAGCTTTTTTACTTATATATACACTAACACAATACCAATACTGTGACACTTAGGCCCACATTGACATGGCACAATTTTTACGATGTTTGATTTTATAATTATTTTAAATTTAAGTATATACTCATTACTAAATTATTGAAGGATATTTAAATGCAGTAAAATATCTTGAACTACTACGAAATCAAATTATTCCTGCACTTCAACTTCTTCAAAACCAACTTAAACAAAAATTGGTTTCTACAAGTCGGTTATCCTTCACATAATGCACAGACCGTCAGAAACTATTTTGATATAACTTTTCCTGGACGTGAGATTAGTACACAAAGTACAATAAAATGGTCCCCTCGGTCACCCGACTTAACTCTCCAAAATTTTTATTTTTGAGGGACAATAAAGACCAATTTGTACAGGCATAAATTCCAGCGAGCTACAAACCTAGAGCAACTGAAATAAAAGAGTAGTTAGAATAGTATATTTGATTTCTGTTTGGCACATAGTGGTTGTTTGTTTGACCATTTAATTCGACAAGAATTTTATTTGGTTTATAGTTTCCAATTTTTTGTTTTTTTTTTTAAATTTCGGAATAAGTTTCCGAATTAATTTTTATTTTATTTTTATACAAGTTTAATTTTCGCCTCTATTGCTTCGAAAAATAGGTAAGCAAAAATATGGATATTATTTGGAAAGTACTAAATAATGTATTTTTCATTCAAAGACGTAATTTTTCGCCCATCTACATCTTAACTGAGTATATTCTGCTATAAATAATAAGTCTGTATCAGTATATAGAGCAACATTTAATAAGATGAGAAACGTATTATGCAGTAGAGACCTTAGTTTGCAACTCAAAATAAGAATATTACGTTCATATGTTTTTTCGGTACTGCTGGAGGTGATGGAGGCCTGGAACTTAAAGAAATAGGTGAGCAATCGACTTGAAGCATTCGAGATGTTGACCTACCAAAGAATATTAAAAATAAGTTGGGTACACCGAATAACAAATGTTGAGGTCCTGAGAAAAATGACAAAGGAAATGGAAATTATGAATACGATTAAGAAAATAAAGTTACAATATCTCGGCCACGTTATGAGACAAACCATATGCAAGACATTGCTAGAAACCATAGGAAAAATACAGGGAAAACGAAGCATTGGAGGAAGACGCATCTCCTATTGGACTAACGCTGGCGTTGGGGCTAACGTTGGCGCCATGTGTGGAGCCGGTGTAATGAAACGCTACTATATATATATATATATATATATATATATATATATATATATATATATATATATATATATTATATATATATATATATATATATATATATATATATTATATATATATATATATATATTATATATATATATATATATATATATATATATATATATATATATATATATACATATATATATAAGGATCACTCAGACGAGTGGTGGGTTCTTATATCGGTCTCTAGGTGGAGAAATAAAAGACAAAGTTGATAGGCTACTTTATCTATTTTGAAGACGTTTCGCTTTCGAGTTTTGAAAGCATCATCAGTTCATCTAAAAAATTATTACAATATGAGAACCACACAATCATGGAAACGATGTTAATTGTTACCTTAAAAAGATATGTAGCAGTCAATGTTATTAACAATTTAATAATTTAATAACAATTTAATGCATTAAATAAGAGAACTGACATAAGTAACTTGAGCCAGATATATCATGCTTTAATTTTGCAGAATTAGGCTACTTAATCTTTTCACTACATTAATGTCATATTAGGTGTACTAGTTGAACTTTTTTCCACTTTGCATAAAACAATTTATATACATAAATAGAAATAAAATAAATAAATATATCAATTAAATAACTTAATTTCTTTACTTAATTTTACTATTACATATGCAACCCATATTGCATTTCAATACACTAATTTCTTTAATTAGTGTTTCAAATTATATATAAAATAATACAAACATTGTAATTGATTCATAGAATCCTTTACAAATCACAGCTCCAAGTATATTGAACCTTGGGCTGTTTGGAAATTATAATATCGTTAACCACCTGGCTATTTGACTTGCCATAATGATTAACGTCATTACATTATTATGAGTTTGAATGAAAATCTCCGGTTTGTAAATTTGGGCTGGTTAGTGAGGGGAGTTGTGTTTACACTACCAACTTTTTTCACTGTTGTGTCCTTTACAACCTGGTAGTCATCCAGACTCAGTTAAAATTAAATTTACCGCCCAAAATTTTGGGTTGGTATTTACACCTTGTTGATCTGTCAAAAGTAATTTTGACCTCAAGGTTGGCTGTCTTTTTGCGGTTTAGTTCGTTCCTGTTTCATCTAACGCCATTTTCACGGCGACATCCATAGGGCTTTGATCGGTAACTTCATATTCACTATTTTTTAGAATTTTATTAATATTACTTATAATGCTACCTAAAGTTAAAATCAAAGTTTAATATCCATTAAATAGTTGGAGGTTATTTATGATTTTCTTGGTTCTTTCTCACTTATTAACATTAAATAACATTGAATTTATTTTGGACCACATGGTCAATTGCTGTGCTAATTTTTGTACAAGTTCATATATGTTGTTAGTTGCTTAACTGTTTATACAAGATCAGCGTATTATGTCCATTTACTTAGTTTCATTCACATATTTGTTAATAACATTGACTGCTACATATCTTTTTAAGGTAACAATTAACATCGTTTCCATGATTGTGTGGTTCTCATATTGTAATAATTTTTTAGATGAACTGATGATGCTTTCAAAACTCGAAAGCGAAACGTCTTCAAAATAGATAAAGTAGCCTATCAACTTTGTCTTTTATTTCTCCACCTAGAGACCGATATAAGAACCCACCACTCGTCTGAGTGATCCTTATATATATATTGGATTGACGGTCGTACTCCTTTTTCCGATATATACATATATATATATATATATATATATTATATATATATATATATATATATATATATTATATATATATATATATATATATATACAGCGAGTGTTTGCAATTTTAATTTTGTCGCTTCTCGCATCCCAATCGCCATAATTTCTTATCGACCCAGTCTCCTTCTTGAAGACCTCTATTTTCCATTTCTATATGAATATTGGATATCCATTTCTTTCTTGACCTTTCCCATTTATTTCTCTGTGTAGGTCTCCAGTTCCAAACCTTTCGTGGTATCCTTTCTTCGTTCATCCGTCTCAGGTGTCCATACCATTTTAATTGTTTTTCGGCTATCGTATCCATTATTGTGTTCTTTACTTTCATTCTCTCTCTTATGTTTTCATTTCTTATGTGGTCAAACAAAGTTAACCCGGAACATCTTCTCCAGTACATCATTTCCGTTGAGAGGAGTTTTTGTGACATATTCTTGTTAAAGACCCACACTTCTGACCCATACGTCAGCACCGGCTGAATCAGCCTGATATATATTTTTCTTTGTTTTCTTGGTTAAAGTTTTATTCCACAGGATCGGATGCAGTGTTTTTATCATGTTTTTTCCTTTTCCTATTTTTCTTGTTATATCTTTGTCGTCTCTCCCGTCTTCGCTTAGTGTAACTCCGAGATATTCGTACTGATCAACGTTTTTAATTAATCCGCTTTCTGTTTCCATGTCTTGACCGATGCCTCCTATATTCATGTATTGTGTCTTTTCGGTATTAACCTCTAATCCCCATTTTTTGAATTCGTCTATTAGTTTGTTTATCATGTACGTCATATCTTGTAGGTCCTCGGCAAGAACTACCTGGTCGTCTGCGAAGAGGATTGTGTATATAGGAGTATCATTTACCCATATGCCCACGGGGCTGCATTTTCTCATCCAATATTTTAAAGCACTACCAAGATATATTTTAAATAGGGTTGGGGAGAGGCAAGAGCCCTGTTTGACACCCTTTGTTTGGGTGAAACCCTTGGAAATTTGGTTTCCAACCTTAATATAAGCTTGGTTATCTTAATATAGCTTTTTCACGGCATTTATATAAACTGCATTTATACCTGCGTTTTCCAATGTTGTCCATAGTCTCTGCAGTGGTACGGAGTCAAACGCTTTACTGAGATCTATAAAAGTGGCATGGAGTTCTAGTCCTCTTGCTAATATCTTTTCCGTTAGATGTTTGAGAGTAAATACATTGTCGACACAAGATCTCCCTGGTCGGAATCCACTTTGTTCTTCGATCTATGTGGCTTCTTTTTCTATTCTGGCTTTCAGAACTCTTTCATACAGTTTGCCAGTGGATGACGTAATGCTGATACCTCGGTAATTACTGCAGTCATTCCTGTTTACCTTTTTGTAGATGGAGTATTTGTACGAGACTTTCCAATCTCTTGGGATACTTTCCTCTTGTAGGCACTTGTTAAACATTTTACAAAGCAATTCTAATGTTATTGCAGTGGCATGTTTGAATAACTTGTTAGGTAAATCACCCGGCATAGGAGCTTTATTATTTTTCATTTGTTGTAATGCGTTTTTTATTTCTTCTACGGTAATCATCGCCACTTCATTTAACCCCGTTTCAACTCTATCTATCTATGTGTCTAGAAACTGTGTACGTTGTTCATTTAATAGATTTTCATAATAATTTTGCATCTTTCGATGTCTATGGGGTTTTTTTTGTTTCGTTTGTATTTTTTCTAAGACTTTTGATAGTTTTCCAAGCTTGTCTGGACCTAGATCCTCCTACCATTGAGCTTATTTCTGCACACTTGTTGTCCCAGGTTATGTTTTTTGTTTTTTTTTAATTTACTTTTTTACTATATATTTGTATCTGTTATAGTTCTTTCGGTCTTCCTCATCTTTTGTCGCTAACCATTTGAGATACAATTGTTTCTTTTCTCCTACCAGTTCTAATAAACCTTCTGTCCACCAATAATTTCTACGTTTTACTTTTTCTTTCGTACCTAGAGCTTCTAATGCTGCTTCATGAATTTTGATTTTCAATATGAGACGCTACTACTTAATCAATTCTTCCAGATTTGATTGCCTTAGAACATTTTTCAAATGCTAAAAAAAGTCAAATAAAAATAATAATTTTTTTAACAATTTTTTTAAAATTTTTGGAAAAGTATTTTAAACTAACATTGCTATGTCGTTTTAAATATGTTTCTTTCATTTCCCCGAATTGTAAGTATACACTCACTTTAAATTATTTCCTATACAGTATTATGTTTTTGTTGTTTTTTTTAATAAACAGTTGATATTATTTATCTATATCCATACACGAATCTTCATCTTTGTAAATGCAAACCCAGTTTGGGTTTCTTCGAGATCTTCGCATTTGCGCCTAATTCACTTGTAAATTATTCTTTTCAAAATCTTGAGAGAGTGGATTTCATAATTACTAGACCACCATTATAAGTTTGGTAGAATTTAGTATTATTATCTCTGTCATAGTCAAACAACTCTAATATATAAAGTTGTCAGTCTACTTTTTATTTTTAAATATGCTGCTTTTTAATTTTACTTTTTATGCGCATGTTTCATGTCATTTGTGTGATTTAATCATCGAGTTAGAATCTATTTAATCATTGTTTGTGAAAATTTCGTTAACTTGGCTTTTAAATTTATTCCATAGTTCCTCCGAACTTTTAAGTTGTTCTTATTCTATTTTTAAATTCCTGTTTAATGTTATCTTTTATGCTTACACCGTCAAAGTTAAATACTTAATTTTTTTGTTGTTGCTGAATTCGTTTTAACCTTAATTTATTATCTGCCACAAGAATTTGTCGATCACATCCAATATCTGGTCCTGGAAATGTAGTTTATCACCATACGAGTATAATTACGTTTTTACATAGGCTTCACTGTAGTCGTTACATATATTAAATCCTCGATAAGAAAAGCAGATAAAATCACTTTCAGCATTGGCATTTTTTAAGGGACGTCAAAAAAACATGTAAACAAGTCAAATTATATTTTATTTGGCTTATTTTATGTAACTATTGCTATAATGAGGTCATAACGATGTGTTGAAGTTTTGCTATTATATTTAATGGCAAACTTATGTTTTGTTTACTTAAGGTAGACGTATGTTTATAGTGAATCAAATTATAAAGGATAATAATAAAAAAGGCAATATTTCTTGCAAAATTTATTTAATTGCAAAATTTATTTTTAATTCTATTTTAAAAAACATTACTTGGAAAAGTTCTACAATAATAATGTTCTGTTAAGAAATGGAACAAAACTATTTCGATAAATATGTAGCCTTACAAAAAAAAAGCAAATATTTTTTACTTAATTATTTTATCTTTTAATATATTCTCCTGTGTTAGTTCAGTCGTAAAATATTTGATATCTAAAAACGAGACAAACAATCTAGATTTTGGTGTGAATGTCAATTTTGGCACCCCAAAAAGATGTAAAAAAATTTGCCGCTTCTACCCCCGGGCTTACCCCCCCAAAAACCACACAACGTAGGGAGGAAAAAGAATCAATACAACTCGATTACTATGTGGATTGAGTAGATCAGAAGCCGCGTTCACCCCCCACAGCCAGTCCCAATCCCGGATAAAAGATGAGGGTTGATGGGCTTGGTTAGTATCATACCCATTGTAAATGAAAACAAGGCTCAAAGAACCGATATAAAGCCTCGAAACCAGACGTAACCTAAGATGACGAACCACGTAAAGAAAAGAAAAACGAGAATGAAAAATAAGCCCACAATTGGAACATTACTTCTTTCAACAACAAAGACCAAGAGATAATAGAAGAACTGGTAAATAAAAACATAGACATTTCTGCAATCCAAGAAACAAAGAAGAAATGTAAAGGCCAAAGAGACTGTAACCAATATTTTCTAGCATACACTGAAGTGAAGAAAGAAGAACGAGCACGAGCCTACGATTTATGATATTATGAAGAATAAAGGATAAATTGAAGGGTTTATAAAGTCTGTTGAAGACAACCCTTTAAACAGAAAAACCCTCAGAACAAGCGAGTTTCCTGAGGTGGAAGAAGCACTGTTTATTTGGTTTAAACAACAACGCACACGGAATATCCCTATATCCGGAGACATACTGAAACAAAAGGCTCAATGTTTCTACACAGAAATAACGAGGAAAAATGACTTTCGTGCTAGTCATGGATGGTTCGAGAATTTTAAAAAACGCCATGGCATTCGATTTATGAAGATGTGTGGTGAAAAGGTGTATGCTGACAGGTCTGAGATTGATGCCTTCATTGAAATGTTAGACAACAAAATTACTGAGCTTGGTTTAGTTCCTGAGCAACTGTACAACGCAGATGAAACCGGGTTGAATTGGCGACAGCTCCCGGCAGAAACATTTGTAAGTGGCGAGGAAAAAAAAGTTTCAGGAAGGAAATTGCAAAAAGAACGACTCCCTCTTATGGTGTGTGCGAATGCATCAGGCACTCATGCATTAAAACTGCTTGTTGTAGGAAAATCAAAAAACCCTCGAGCATTCAAAAATGTAAAGGTTGAATCTCTGCCAGTAACTTACAAGTCACAAAGTCGCGCATGGGTGACAAAAGAAATTTTTCGTGACTGGTACACCAACAGCTTCGTTCCACAAGTTAAGGCTGAACTAAAGAAGAACAAGTTACCTATGAAAGCCCTACTTTTACTGGATAATGCACCAGGACATCCTGATACTGATGAATTGAAAATCAAAACTGCTGATGGCTACATTGAAGTTATGTACCTACTGAAAAATACGACAGCTTTAATTCAGTTCATGGATCAAAACGTGATAAAAACCCTCAAAGCTCACTATAAGAAACGCATTCTTATGGATGTTGTCAGTCAACCTGATGCTGATATTCCAGCGATTTTGAAAGCTTTTAACATTAAAGACGCCATTTTGAATGCTGCGTATGCTTGGCAGCAAGTAAAAAGCATAACACTGATAAAATCGTGGAGAAATGTATGGCCTAACAACCCATGTCTTACAACGTATAATCCTACATCCAACAGCGATTCAGAACCCGTTTTAGAGGCTACATTGGAACTTTGTAATGAAGTGCAACTTGCCCCCGCATCGGTTGAAGAGCTTAGAACATGGATCATAAAAGATAACCTTGATGCTGACATGACAGACGCAGATATAATTCAAGAAGTGACAGCAGTTGATGACAACGTGATCGAGGACGCAGCGCCAGAAAAAACCTTCACCGTCAGCTGTGATGAAGCTGTATCGGCAGCTAACACTTTGGTACGTTGGTGCCAAGAGAGAGATGTGGACATGAACAAGATTTTAGTGTTAAAAGGTTTGCAAGAGGCAGCAATGGTGGACTGTTTTCAAAAAAAGAAACAGAAGGCAATCACGGACTTTTTCAACAAGTAAATACATATTGTGCTCTTTTTTGTATGTAGTTTTAAGTCTATGTACATAAATTAAAATGTTGTTCACTTTATTCTGTGTTTTTAATATGTCCCTTGAATTTAATGATGAATATATACGTTGTTTAAAATGACGGTTATATCTTTGTGGCAATCATATTCATTACAGAATAGCCATTTTCCATAATCCGACATTTTTGGTAATCCGACATTACGTCGGTCCCGAACCTGTCGGACTATCGAGGGCGAGCTGTACATACAAACATACAACATACAAGAAAATTAAAAACAACATTGAAGAAGCAGCAGCAGAAATTCTAGGAAAACTGAACAAAAGAAACAACAAAAATACAACATGGTTTAGAAAAGAAATAAAAGAGAAATGTAAAAAGAAACGAGAGGCCTACACGAAGTACAAAACATCACATACTCTAAAATCCTAAGACACCTATAGAAGAATACGAAATAAAACAAAGCAGTTGGTAAGAAGAACAAAAAATGAACACTGGAAACAGTTTACAAAAAGGATGAAAAGCCACTTGTACGGTACACTAAAACAAATATGGAGATTAATAAGAAACCAACGGAAAGAAATGACAGAATTGAAGGAGTACAATAACATACCATCAAACCAACGGGAAAGATACCTGACGGAACTGTTTAAAGGAAAGGAAAATAATAATCAACACAATAACGTAATTTGAATTAATATACGAAATAGAAATCAATTTTTATGAAGTAGAGATAGTCATAAGTTCACTCAAAAATATAAAGTCACCAGACGGAATAACAAACGAGCTTCTAAAACACGGAGGATAAAGTAAAACCCTAGAGGTGACAAAACTTATACAAAAACTAATATTGTCGTACATCTGTACATCAAGCTCTGTCCCATAGTGTCTTAACATCAATTTTTCTAAGAGTTTTCGATTCAAGTGATTCAAGTACGTAAAAACTAGTAAGTTTCTTGTTTAGGGTCAAACACAGAACCTTAGCTTTATGCTTAAGGTTCTGCGTTTCATCACAGTTATATTTATCATTCTCTGAATGCCACCACCAGCTTTCAACTTGACCTGCAATGAAATCTACTAGTTCTGTCCTTATCATTGAACCATAATATACTATACAGCGTAAGGTAATTGGAATCTGGACACCAACAGATACCTAGGGATTTGTAATATCAAAAGCAGACGTATTTATAGGTCCCTCTTTATTGTTTAATTTTCCTAAGTACTGAAAGATACTTTTGCAAAATGATAAAAAAAATTTCGTTTTATCTCAATGTTTTTCTATTTATTTATAAAACAGTTCTAGTATGTTGCATTTTTTTGTCACGTAATATAAAAAATTATTATTTACACCAATTTTTTTTAAATATTTTAAATTTTTACTCTAGGTCCTTCGATAAGAAACGGCAGCATACATGGAGGAATTTACCAACCCCCAGCAAGTAAGTAACCTAAATTTTAAATATTTTGTAATTTCAGGTCATAGCTATAAAATAAAATTTGTATTTGACGTTTCGGCTTTTACATTGGAACCCATTCTCAGAATACATTTTTTAATAATGTTTAAATATTATTTTTTGATAAAGATCCCTTAATCTTCTTTCTTGGAGCACTTTATACATATACTTCATCTAATTTACTTACCGATGCACGTCGTTATCATTGATAGAGATCAAAGTTGACATAGTTGTCAAAGTATAAAAAAAATCCTGACTCCATTTTAAATCAAATAAGCCACATAATTATTGCAAAAGTATTACCATCTCTTTACAACGACTATTTAAATTCTTATGTTACATTTTTAAAATAAAACAGACTAATTTTCTTTTAATGGCACAGATTTGGTTAAATATGTAAAAATATAAAACAAGAGGTATTCACTTTAAAATGCAAAATAATAAAGTACAAAAAGTGTCAAAACTGCAACTGTCAAATAAGTGTTACCAATTTATGCCAAAATTTCACCTTCGTTCGATTACAGTTACAGTGTGTTCCGAACAAATGTTCTTTATAAAAACGCTTTATAATGCATCTATACAAATTAAATGAAACATATTATTGTGTATTTCTTTAAGTTAACATTAATAGAAATTTTTAAATATTATTTCTACGCGTATATAATAAAATATCTCTAGTGGCTGTAATGCCAGTGTACTCGGCAAAGTGATTCTAAAAAAGAACACACCTACCGCCTAAATATTTCGTGTTGGTATCATGTGACGTCACGGGCTATGATGCCGATGACGTGCACCGGTATGTAATTAGATGAAGTATACACTTCTGTCGGTACAACTAAACCTAAAATAAGGAATATTACACAAATTAATAATAAACTCACCAGGAATCCAGGTTGATCCGCGTCGATTTTTACTACGCCGAGCATATGATACCCTCTTGTTCCGACTACGTCGAAGTTGCCATACAAGACGTCACCACCACCAACTGTTCTAATTATTTCGACAAAATGTTCGAACTTTTCAATTTTACAGAATACAAACGGGTCCCAATACTACTACTAAGTCCACTCTACCTTCAGCCATATAAAAATCTTTTATACTCAGAGAAAAGTCATTACGATTTACAAGAATATACGGCCTGTCAAAAATCCATAATCCTTATGTCTCCTACGATCCATCGTCAGTGCATACAACTGTCCTACTCAGAAATTGGTGTAACATCTCGCCTTATCCTTACTGCAATAATCGAAAAAACCTTGTCCTTTGTCAAAAATTCTTTCATTTCCATTGATCTTCTGAAAGACATTTCTAGTTCACCCTTAGATATACTAGTTACTTTGATATTTTTTTTATTCACGAACATTCATATTGAGGAAACAATTTTCATCTTATACTTTAAACATCTAATCCCCTAAGACACATTATTTTTTATAAAACTTACTTTTCATTCCAAAGTCAATCTATCATAAAATCAAAGGTACCCCAATGGGATTCACCCTCTCTTCCATAAAAGCTGATATCTACATGAAACATTTCGAAAGAACAGTCCTGTAAATATTTATTCTCAAACCCACCTGCTGGTTACGGTACGTTGATGACACCTTTGTCATTTGACCCCATGGTAAATACACATTAGTTTTCTTCTTCTCCCAATCTGAATGGAATACATTCGTATTACGTACAATATTTTTCTACATGTGCTTATTATGCCAAAAACAATCTAAATGGATTCATTACTTATGATTTTATGAACTTTTTAATATAAATTACATAGATAATAATTGCTCTCATGGATACATTACTAATGAATATTAACTACACAGTTATGAAAATTACTTATATTAAAATCATTCTGGTTATTGCTTACGCTAGAATAATTTCTCTATTTATATTATGTACTTTTTATCATTGCTCCAATTTTGACATAAATCAATTTGGAGTCATTTTCACTACTGATACATATGACTATCGTTGTCATTATAAAAATACAAGTTCATATTATTATTAACTCTTCATTGATGATTTATATGTATTTCATTATGAATTATAGTCTAAATTTGGCTACAGTATATGTTTATTTCTAGGTCGCAGAAATACAACCTTAACTGGTCATGGAGTAAATCCACTCTATCCAACCCAACCTGTGGTACATCCTCCACCTTCTACGACAGTTATCAATAATAACAACCACTATTATCAACCTGGACATTACGCGCCACCGAGTACAGGACCTGCCCATATTACCATAATAAATAATAACAATTACCACCACCAAGTGATACCACCGACTGTACATTATCATAGTTATGGACCTCCTCCAGTCGGTATAAGTATTACTACTCATAATTATGATCCGTTGGCTAGTATGCATTATCACCCGACTTATCACTACTCTACTCAAGATACTGGAAGTTCCGCATTAGGTTTCTTCTTGGGCTACCAATTGGGAAAAATAACTCGACCAAGTTATTATTATCACAGTACTTCATACGTCAACAACGAATACGTGCCCAGATATGATCATTATACTGTTCACCACTATTACCATAACAGCGAGGCAGTACCAAAAGAAGCACCTATTCAACCCAACGCGGTGGTTGTTTGTCCTGGTGATAGTAGTAATATATGTCCTCCTGGCACCTTGCCATTCTGCACAAATAACGGCGTAGTCATGTGCGTCGTTAACGCTATAGACACTTCTCCTTGCTCTACAAACAACCAACTTAAGTGTGCTACCTCAACAATATCATGTGAGAATAATTCTTCACCCGAATGTAAACAGAAATCATCTACATCTGTGTCTATACCTTGCGTATCTACTGCTACTATTCCAGCCGGAGTGGGATATGTAAATAATAGTCTGATTGTAACGGACACCAATGATTCTTCGCTTAAAACATTCTGTGTTACGGTTTTAGCTACACCAACTAAAAATGAATCAAAATCTGGTAGAAAAAATCAGTCAGTGGCGCAGATTAATGAACCCTTTCATTATACTACAAATCACACTGGTGTTGACTTATTAGGTTATTACTTGGGCCACAAATTGCAAAGTCTAGTGCAACCTAGTTTTTCTTTTCTAAATTATGATCAAAATTACAACTTTGTTGAAAAGTTTGATCATTACAATGTATTCCAATATTATCACGACGCTAATGTCTTACCCAATCAAGTAGAAATTAAACCAGATCAGATTATGAGCTGCGCTGGAGATAGCGGTACATTCTGTCCCCAATACACTGTATCTTTGTGTCTAAATGACGGTGCAGTTATTTGCGTAACTGACAAAACATCGACAACCTTCAGTAACGAACTTCAAACAAACTATATAAACAGTTCTATACCATGCAATAATCTTAAATTTCCGTTTTGTGTGCAGAATCCTAATGCAACGGTTCCTGTTCAAATCCCGTGTTTTTCTACAGCCAAGGTTTATGCAAATGTCAGCATTATGATAAGAAGCTATACTGCAGTTAATGAAACTCAGACTTACAGAACCTATGAGCTATCAAATGTTACCGCAGGCGTTGCAGCACAAACTATACCTACACCTCGTGAACTTTGCGTGGGCATTTTAGTGTTACCAGGAGAAAAAACTATTTCTAAAGTTCCAGAACGTAGAAAGGTAGTTGGAATTCCTAATGCGCCAAATTCTTTAACGTTACCAAACTATTCATATAAAAATTTGGGTACTAACACTTTAGGATTATACTTACAGTACAGACTACAGCTAGTAGCTTTTCCTACGTACTATTACATAAACGCTTATTTGTATAGTGAAAGCGGCGTTGCACAACAATTTGATCATTATTCAGTACACTACCATGAACATGGCAACGAGGTTATACCTACTAATCTAGAATTCCAAGCATTTGACTTGCGTGCATGTGAAGGCGATACTGGTCTAATTTGTCCAAACACTACATCTTTAATTTGTCTTGGCGACGGTGGAGTGATGTGTTTAACAGATATGTTATTAACAAAATCATGTAGCAAAAACAATACCACAAGGACATTATGCACGAAAGCAACTCTAACATGTGAAAAGAATAAACCATGCAGCAAAATTAGCAAAGTTAAAAAGATCGGTATACCTTGTATATCTACAGCTACCATCTACGGCGATATTATGACAGTTAGGCACAATATTTACAAACGTACGCCTTCATTATCCAAACAATATACCGATATTCAAGCAGTGCCAGGTTCAAATGTAAACAACACACCTGTCTATCATAAGGCACAACAGTTTTGTGTGTCCGTTGTTCTTTTACCAGAAGCTAGACAAATATCTGAAGGTGAAAAAGTGATCGAAAGCTCGGACTCCCTATTTGGCAAAATAGCCTCTAAATTATTTGGTTCCTGGTAAAGTTTTACAAACTAGATATTTTCGTATATTTATTTTGGTATAGTACATCACACAGATATTTTTGTCCTACAAACTGATCGCCAACACCCTGATAATTTATAATTATTAGTACAAAGTAACTTTTGTAATACGTTTTTCTTAAACAGTTGTTTATTCTGGTGTTAGATAAAATCGAATATTATCTTTATTCCTGACCTTTTATTTAAAAGTGTATTTTGTGATAGTACAAATAATATTATACACAACAAAAAATTTTTGTTTAATTAAGTAGTTCTTATGAAATAATTTTAATTTGTTATAAATATATTTGTTTTTAAAATTATCTGTTTTATTTTAGAAATAACTAATACAGAGAAAAGTTTATACTTACTGTATTTTATCAGAACAGACCTTGCGCATATTTACCAAGAATACTATCTATAAAATTGAATTAATATTAAATATTAATAATGTATGGTCATACTTTATTGGTATATTACGAATAAGACGAAGACCAATTAAATATGTGTCTAAAACATTAACCGAAAATAATACCAAGAAGAAAAACACTGATGCATAAAAAAAGTTTATAAAAAAAAGCAATAAATTTATTGCTTTCTGATAAAAATATTTTTATTTTTTTTTCTCAATGTATATCCCTTACTCTCTATACACTCACAATTATGAGCGTCTTATTTATAAGTGATATTATAGTCTAGGCAAGATCTGTTTTGGATTGGACATTTTCCATAGGAAGCTATTTTTTTGCTGGAATCCCTTCAGGATGTGCCTAATATCGATACTCACGATATGCGCCAGTCGCAAACCCTGTGCTAAATTTTTTATTTAACAAAATCTGAAAAAAATTTAAAATTTCTCATTTTTTTGCTCCTATTTTCGTTTATAATTTCGGAAAATGTTGATCCTAGAGAAAAAATTATACAAAGTTAAAAGTTTTGTTATTCAATTTTACACAATATTTCGTTAGCTAGAAATTAAAATTTTAATGTTTATTGTTGAAAAAATAGCAATAATAAAAAAAGTACAAAAAAATAAAGTTAATCCTTTAAATGTTTTCGACTTTCTAAACTTGACTTACAAGCTCCATAAGAGAAAAACTTTTTATTATGTTTAAAACGTGTGCAAAATTTTTGTTCAGATCGGTCGGAGAGGTTTTGCATATTAAATTTTGCAATACAGCCTACTGGAAAAAATCGCAAATTTTCAAATTTATAGTAGGCCCCAAATAAGGCCCTCGGATAGTTGCAAATTTTTTTACATATAAAGGACGGCTCAAACTTTCAAACGCTTTTTGTAAAATTCAAATCGGTTTACTAGGAGAGCTTAGAAATTTTTTTTAAGTTTTAAACATTTTTTAGGCTTATAAACAAAGTGATTAACTTTACGAGCTTTAAACATGTCAATTTCAAAATTTATACATTTAAAGAACATAAAAAGACGCTTCTTTAAAAAAAAAACTCGCCTTGTCAAGTACTTTTTATATGAAAATTTTTACGTAATGCGCTTCATGGCAAAATACAAATAAAAAACCGTTTTTGCGTAAAATGTTGATCGGAATGCATGAGAGGTGGTGGTGGGGGACATTCACTCCAAATGTGAATCGGCTAGTTCAAAATCATAGCGAGCGCTAAAAATTGCATTATCTTGGCTTCGTGTTAACCAATTTTATCTTCACTGCAATGGTCAGACATGTAAAAATATTGAACACAGTAAAATATTCGAAGAAGTTGAACGAGATATGGATATGGAGTCGATGGAGTCCTTAGATTGTCTAGAGGCACAAGATAAAGCTACAGATGAAGGAGAAGAAACATTAAATTTTCGGATCGAGGATGAAGATATTGAAATGGAAAATAAAGGTTTAGAGGAAGAAATGAGACCTGAAGATTCTTGTCCTTCCAAAAAAAGGAAAAGACTTAAAAAAATGATTGAAGATTGAGTCAAAATAAAGTTTATTTATGAATTTTTTTTTTTCGTTTGCCTTTTTTTTAACATATTAAATTATTTATTAACAATTTATAAATACATATTTGTTTAGAAAAAGTAACAATTTACTTCAATGTATAGTTTGCAAGCTCAAAAAAAAACAGTTTCGAGCATTACACAGTAGTATAATAACACGTACAATATACACGCCATTTTCGAATTAAAATATATTCTCAAATCAAATAATGTCATTATTAAGATAAAACTGCAGAAATAAATTGATTTGATTTATACAAAAAAAAATCGTTCGCCTTTGTTTTAACAATTCAAATTTTTTATTAACAATTTATAAATACATAGTTGTTTACTTAAAGTAACAATTTACTTCAATGTATAAATTACAAGCTCAAAAAAATACATGAAGAAAAAATGCTATTACTTGTTTAACATACAATTGTTTATTGCAAATTTCCCAATTTACGATTAAAAATGGTATTTGAAAATATGATATTTGAAATCCTTGTCGTCCGAGACATCGATTAAAAAAAAGAGCCGAGATAATGCAATTTTTAGTGCGCGCTAGGATTTTGAACTCGCCGATTCACATTTCGAGTGAATGTCCCCCACCACCTCCTATGGATGTTGCCATGAAGCGTATTACGTAAAACTTTTCATATAAAAAGTACTTGACAAGACGAGGGTATTTGTTTAAAAACGAGCCCTCTATAACTTATGGTTACACGGCAAATGTATGCCAACTTTGACCTTCAATATCTCGGCAACCAGTAAGCCGAATGTATCTTTTTTTTTAAGAAGAGTCTTTTAATGTTCTTTAAGTGTATAAATTTTGAAATTGATATGTTTAAAGCTCGTAAAGTTATTCAATTTGTTTATAAGCCTAAAAAATGTTTAAAACTTTAAAAAATTTTCTAGGCTCCCCTAGTAAACCGATTTGAATTTTACAAAAAGCGTTTGAAAGTTTCAGCTTTCCTTTATATGTAAAAAAATTTGCAACTATCCTAGGGCCTTCTATAAATTTGAAAATTTGCGATTTTTTTCCAGTAGGCTGGATTAAAAAATTTAATATGCAAAACCTATCCGACCGAACTTAACAAAATTTTCACACGTTTTAAACATATTAAAAAGTTTTTCTAGGCGGAATATGGAGCTTTTAAGTCAAGTTTAGAAAGTCGAAAACATTTAAAGGATTAACTTCATTTTTTTGTATTTTTTTTTTCAATAATTGCTTTTTTTTCAACAATAAACATTAAGTTTTCAATTTCTAGCTAACGAAATATTGTGTAAAATTGAATAACGAAACTTTTAACTTGTATAATTTTTCTCTAGGATCAATATTTTCCGAATTATAAACGAAAATAGGAGCAAAAAAAATGAGAAATTTTCAATTGTTTTCAGATTTTGTTAAATAAAAAATTTAGCACAGGGTTTGCGACTGGCGCATATCGTGATTATCGATATTGGGCACATCCTGAAGGGATCCAGCAAAAAATAGCTTCCTATGGAAAAAGAAAGGTGACATTTGCACTAGAAAATAAAATAAAACCAAAGAACAAGCAAAATCAATATAAAAAAGAAAATGAAGTAAAAGATGAAGAGGAAACAAGTAATGAAAATACTAATTTTAAATATAGTGATGGTATATGGTAACAGTATTGGCAAAATAAAATAAATTTTTATGAAGACTAGAATTGATGAAAACTTTTTATCTCTTGAATCCAAACAAAAAAAGAGGCAAACAAAATAGTATAAACATGTATGTGAACAAAAACTTATTGCCTAGCCATACCACCAATATTATCCATCGTTACCACATCTTGTACTGCCAGAGATTGTCGTTCAGAACTTGACGTAACTGAAGACGACAATAATATTTTACAATTAAGGGTCATGACTGAATACTTGATAGGAAGGGAAAAAAGTACCTGTTTTAACTGAAAACCGGTTTTATCGGTTGTTTTTTTGTCCCGGTTATAACCGGTTTTTAATTTTAAAGTAAAAACCGGTTATTAGGTTTTACGGTGATTAGATTAGGTTAGGTATTATTTTGGAATCCCAATCATAAGATTATATCTCAAGTAATTATTCAAACAAATTCATAATTCATATTTTATTTTATTTTATACATACAGAAGCAAACTGAAAGTGCAAACTCACATCAGCCAGAAACAATTAAGTTTTATTATAATATTTCATTGAAAAGGTATTTATTATAGTAATCATAATATTTACATAAGAAGTGACCTAAATAATAAGTTCAATGACAATAAATACCGAAATCGGTTCAGCGCTCTCTGTTGAGCAGTAGTATATTTGATAATAATCAATAAATAATGTAATAATAAAATAATTAAGAAATATATTGATATTGATGTTCTTTCGATAGTACTAATTTTGATCACATTGATATCGAGTCGAATGAAGTATCGCAAACTTAAAATGCATTGATAAATGTAACGTTGTAACCTATTGGATTAAAAAACAAAAACCGGTTTTTGGAAAAACCGTTTTTTTTACCGGTATAACTGCCAGTTAAAACGTAGGGTATAACCGCCAGGTTAAACCGTAAGCAAAAAGACAAGTATAACGGAAAACCGGTATTTGTCAAAAACCGCCATCCCTAATACTTGAGGTATCTACAGGACGTGAAGTTTTTACGTTTCTAATTACATTAATTTTCTAGCAATACATACTTTCATAAAAATACTTTTAACAATATTTTAAACATAATTTTCCCATTTTATCCTACAACTTTAATTTTTAATTAAATATTTGTAATAAACTTTGTAATTTTGAAACTTTGCACCAAATGAAATGTGTTAAAATTATACCAATATAAACTGAGGAAAATGCCACATTCGCAATTTTGAGACAGTGTACCAAAACAAATCGTTTGATTAACATAAAAAGCAAAGTATCGAATGTGATTTTTGGAAAGAAAAAACAGTAAACATTTAATTTTTTTATCAATCTAACGAGAATTAAACATTAAATATAAAAAATATTACAATTTTTCCATTTGTCAAAGCGCTGATTTAGGATTCTCTAAAAAAAGATATCTTGCTCTCCTAAAAGTACTACTTTTCACTTGATAGTTGAAAATAGTAGGGACGATATCTGCGATCAGATGATGGAGTGTTATAGAACTTTCTTCAAAACTCGCAAATGGACATTAAAGGTAATCCTATGTTTATTTGATTGTTAACAGTTGGATGGAATACCGTCGCGACTGCCGAAGTAACAAATACAAATCAAAAGATATTAAAGATGTATTATCCTTTCGCTTAGAACTAATAGATTATTTATTATGTGGAACGAAAAGTCCAAATACAGAAAACGGGACACAGAAGATAAACATGAAGACCCTCGTCCAAAGAAAATGAGACCGTCACCTTTACCTTGCACTGACAAAAGATATGATGGATTGTGTTGTAGCGAATTTCGGTAACCACATGATTTTAATTTATTTTATCTTAATTAGTCGTTAATAAACTTGAAAGCGAACAACATTTTTTTGATTGGAGAATGAAAAGACCTTTCAAACGATATATCACAACCCTATACTTCCTATTTTAAAAATTGGGGGTTGTACCTGTCATTCTAAGGGGGTTGAAGGTAGGGGTTGCATTTCACGTTAAAGAATGTCAAGTTATAATTTAAATTTGGTGTTTTGGGATTCTTTATAAATATGTACAGTAACCTAAATAATGAATTTATTCATTTGGATTTTACACACTGTATGTCAACTTACATTGTTTCGGGAGTGTAAGGGATAAATATCTTACATATTAAACGATGTGACAAAATGTGATTTCCTAAAATAGATAACTAAACTTGCGATAGTTTCTACTAAGAATGTATGAACGTGATATTCAGGAAATAACTATCAGATTATTTTTACCGACATAATAATAATTGCGTTTATTTTCAAAATTTCCAATTTATACTTCTCCTCTGAGATACGTTAACTAAAAACGAATTGCTGAAATATTTAAGAGCTACTTTTGATTATTGCTTGAGGATAATTTAACGCCAAATAAAATTTGTATTAGAAAAAACATGTATTAAAAATGTTTGAAAATAAAAACATTCGCGTGTTTGAATCTCTACGGGGGCAAGGCAAAAAGCTCGTGTTGGTTGAGAATAATACTCCCATGAGATTTTTTTGCATAACAACTTTCCTGAGATACCCAAAATAGGCTTCAGGAGGTCGCCTAGGCGAAAAGTTGTTCCAATTTTTTTAAATAATGTTTTTTTATTTGATTATCTGAACAAAATAAGGATGGTGCAACTAATTATGTAGGGAACAAATCCTTTGAAATTTTGGGACATGTAATATAAGGAGTTTGTTCGAACAAGAAAAGACGCACCACGATTCAAAACACGATTTACTGAAATGAACAGACTGAGCCTAGAAATATTAGGCATAAGCAAATGCGCTGGCCTGGTTCCGGTAAAACATTGGTCATTATAAAAGGATATACTATTCCGGAAATGACAATCGAGATGATCTATATGAAATGAGAATAATTATCTCCAGGAGCATCCAAGAAGCGATTGTAAATTTTTGTTCGCTTTTCGAATAAGAATGCTTCTATTATTAACAAATGCAGGATATGCCAGTGAACAATAATGTAGTACAGTATATGTTCCAACTGCAGATAGATCAGAAAGCTTGAATAGAACATTTTATGAACAACTCAAACACTTCTACAATACACAAAAGAAAGAAATTACTGTAATAATAGGGGTATTTAAATGCAAAGGTAGGAAAAGGCCGAGTCGAAAAATATAATAGGTGATTATGGTTTAGGAATAAGGAATGCTAGAGGCGACAGATTGGCTCAATTTTGTCAAGAAGAAAACCTGGCGATTATATAACACATGGTTTTGATTATCACCCGTAGACAACCTCCTTGTCTTAAAAATGAAACTTGGGATAAAAAAGGTAATAACATCCAAAAGTTTTAAGGTGAATACTCAGTTACTCAAGATAAATAAAATCCGTGCTTAGGCTTCAACTTATATCAATCAAGAAATAAAAATAATAATATCAGAAATACAAAACACTCAAAATGTGAACATTATGTGGAGCAAATCAAAAAAACTCTATTATAAAACACAGAAAGAAACTCTAACAAAAGAAAACAGAAAGCCGAAAAACTTGGATGACTCAAGAAATAGTGGAAATCGTGGAACAAAGAAAAACTATAGAAACAAAAATCCAAATATGTACAAAGAAAAGTATAAATTAAAAATAACAAAATAAAAGAGGCTAAGAAATAGTGGATATGGAAACATGCCATCGAAGGGAAGAATTGCAGAAAAAGCATGATCATTATAATTTGCATAAAAATGAAAGAATTGTCTGCAAATCCCGAACAAATATACTTAACCGATTAATGGACAAAAACAATAATCTATAATAACCCAATTAAATGAAAATAAGTATGGACTAAATATATGAAGATCTTTTCACGAGACAAAAACGAAACCAGCACCCATGGATAACGAGGAATCTCCAATAATATTAAAATCTGAAGTTCAACATGCTATAAACAATAATTAAAATCTGGCAGAGCCCCAGGGACAGACAAGTTCATACCGAGACAGATAAACTTATAGACGAAGCCAATTAAGTGCAATAACTATACTCTTTAACGACATTACAATTCTGGTGAGATACCTACAGAATGGCTGCTTATCGACCTTTGTTTCGCTACCAAAAACCAAGAACCCCAAACACTGTAATGACTAGACTTCGGCAAATATGCATATTGCATATTTTGCATTATGTGCATATTTTATGCAATATTTTATATTTTGCATATTTGTATAAAAGTTTCAATACTGTATTTGAAAATTTTAAACATACCAATTTATTTCAATTCTTGTATAAAATTTTGTAGTCATTTTAATCAAGAAATGATCTAAGTACGTAATCTCTACAGGTACAAAACATTTACAATTTCAAAGAGATCAATTTAAGGAGCCCTTAACATTCTTAGAAAGTCTCGGTCACTGAGCATTCAGTTATTGGATAATCGCTAAGGGTTCGCTCATTTGCATTTTATGATCTAATCCCCAAATCTATCTACAATTTATTGTATCTTAACAGCAGGTAAACGCTAATAGTTTTGTTCCTAATTAGGGACTTTCCAAAAATCTTCCCAGGTTTAATGAATTAGGTACCTAAACATTTCTAATTTGATGCTCAGATTGTAAATCATTTTTGTTTTGATATTCAAAGCGTAAACACTCGTTGTGCGTAACAAAAAGGAGATTGTAATTTTAAAATGCCTAAAACAACCAGTGCTTCAACTTGGATTAAACCTTATAAAGAGCTGTCTATGGATATGGGAAAAATCTACTGTTCAGTCTGTGGCAAAATTGTAAGTATCTAATATTTTCTATAAATATCTAATATTTCATACATACAGGGTGTTTCAAATGACACTTACAACGTTTGACTGTAATACTTCTCGAAAATTGAACAAAACGATATAGTTTAATGAGGGTCCAAACTTATTTACTTTTCGAGATACAGGGTGTTTAAAATTTAAAAAAATTAAATTCTTTTAGTTTATAACAACAATAACTTTAAAACCAATAAACGTATTTACTTGAAATTTAGTACTCGTAGGTTGTTTTTAATGAAAAATAGCTTCCTTTTTCTAAACATTAAGCAACTTTTTTTTCTTCCGACAACTATTCCTTCCAATAAATTACTGCTTATTTTATCGGATGCTGCTCCTTATATGGTGAAAGCAGGACAAAATTTAAAAATATTTTTCCCAGATTTAATACATGTTACTTGTGTAGCGCATGATTAAACAGAGTTGCAGAGGAAATACAAAAAAAGTTTCCTCTTGTAAATACCATGATATCCAGTGTCAAAAAAGTATTTCTTAAATCTCCTATAAGAATTCAACTTTATAAAGAAATCCACCTAACATTCCTCTTGCACCACAACCTATTTTAACGCGATGGGAACATGGTTAGAAGCACTAATTTTTTATGCAGATCATTTTGTTAAAATAAAGAACATAATTAATACGTTAACAGATGAAAGTTCCCAATCTCTTTGGATTCTAAACAAACTTTTCAGAGTAACTTGCTTCAACAAGAACTTTCATTTATAAAATCAAATTTTAGTTTTGTTCAAAAACAATTACTCAGTTAGAATCACCAAAACTGTCATTGTTCGAAAGTACAGCATTAATAAAAGAATTTGCGTCATGTTGTCGGAACGTTAGAGGTAATATTGGAAAAGATATTTTAAAAAATTTGAAGCTACTATGAAAAAAATAAAGGTTACCATATTCTTTCTGAAGTACTCAGTGTTCTAGCTGGAAATATTTCGGAAACAATTAATTTAGAACCAAATATTTTGTTAGTTTGAAAAATGCTCCCGTTACATCAGTTGATTTTGAACGAAGTTTTTCCATATATAAATATATGTACTCAGACAGAAGCCACAAGTTTTTGTAGAAAATTTTGAACACCACTTGGTCATTTATTGTTACCATAATTCTAAATAAGTTTTATTCATACTTAAAAATGATGTAGTTACTTAAAATAAATGTAAATCTTAATGAATAGTAGGAAATCTTAGTTATTACACTTTTTTTTTAATAAAATTGTTACTATTTTACGATTTTTTTATTTATTTGTATGCATATTTTGTAAAATATTTGCATATTTTCCGGTAAACACGTGCATTACTATGCACGTATATTTTCTACATTTTTATTTGCATATTCGCCGAAGTCATAGAATGAACTATAGATTATTCAGCTTAATGGTACACTTATAAAAACATTTTAAAGATTGCAAGAATATTCAGAAAGTGTGAAGCGATATGAGTAATAGACAGTTTGGCTTTCGTAACGGTTCGGAACAGTGGAAGCTCTTATAGTTTCACACCTCTTGCCCAAAAATGTCGGAGACAAGAAAAAGATCTTTCGTTGCGTTTATAGACTATGAGAAAGCTTTCGACAAAGTTTAAACATAACATTCTCATGGAATGTTTAAAGAGAAAAGGACTCGACAAAATGACAATAACATAGTGAGAAATCTCTATTAGAACCAAGAGCACTTGAAAGCTGTACAAAAGGAATCAAGATAAATGGTGAAAATATAAATAACATCCGTTATGCTGACGATACAGTCAGTATCGCCAAAAGTGTGACAGACCTGCAAACGTTACTAAACACAATTTGTGATACTGAAGTACAGTTTGGTTTAACAATAAACATAAAGAAAACAAAAACCATAGTTATCAATAAGAGGGGTAAAGTCATTACAAGGATCCAGATAAAAAATGGAGATACTGTGCAAGTGGACAAAACGAAGAGAAACCCAGGACGACGCAAAATGTCTGGCTAAGAAATTTGAGAGAGTGGTTCCGGCTGCAGCTCATTAGAATTATTCAGAAATGCGGCCAACAAAGTTAAAATAGCGATGATTATTCCAACCTCCGCTAGGAGAAGGAACCCGAAGAAGAAGAAGAAGGACAAAACGAAATACTTAGAAATTTCTGAGTAACCAAAGACTTAATCTGCAAATCCGATATCGGAAGGTAAAATGTTATATCCACTCTATTTTTCTTTATGGTCTCGAAGCCTGGACTGTTAATGGTGACTTAATGAGAAATCTGGAAGCTTTTGAGATGTGGCTTTTTGGGAGAATTTTGAAGAAACCATGTACCGATCATATTACGAACGAAATGGTGTAGCACAGAATGGGAAGAGACAGAGAACTTTTGACTACCATTAAAAGGCGATTAAATTCACCAAGGACCTAAAGTAAAGTTCAAATCTTCTTCTGTCTTCTTTAGCTTAATCTTAGTAGCTTTATCTTATTTAATTTAAAAACATTGTTTTTTAATCGTTAATGAAGCGATTATGACAAGAAGAGCGCTCGGACTGCGACGTGTATAAGAGATATAAATAAGATCGAGGCACAAATTTTCGCTGGTTTGAATTTTCATGGTACAAATGGTTGTTAAAATTTGAAAAAAATTATTTAAAAAAATTTGAACAACTCTTCACCTAGGCGATTTCTCTAATCTTATTTTGGAGTATCTCATGAAATTGATTATGCAAAAAAAAATCTCATGTGAATGCTTTCCTAAACAAACCTAAGCTTTTTGCCTTATCTAGAGTTGAAAAGTAACTCGAAAACAAACAAGTACCATTGCTACAAATTAAAAAAACTCTGAAAATTTTCCCCGCTGATTATGAACGACGGATGGTGTTTTATGAGCATATAATGGAACGCACTATAATCATGACAAAAATTTTATTAAAAAAATCTCGTTTACAGATAAGTTTTTTTTTTGTTTAACTGGTCATCACAATCCATTTGTTACCGTAGGATACTTTATAGAAAATAGGTACAAGGGTTTCTTTATAGCTTTTCCTTACAAATGATAATACCATCAAAAAGTTGAAGCCTGGGCTGTTATTTTAGGTAACAACGTAATGAGCCTATTTTTATTGCGGGCTCTTTGTGTCGTCGTTAATACCTAGACCTTCTAAGAAATCACGTAATTGCAGTAGTTCGAGCATTACCTATTAATATGTATGAAATTTAGTTGCAGCAAGACAGCTGTCTAGGAACGGAAGGCGTTAAATTTTTTAAGCATTTACGTTTCTAGATAAAGTTATTAAACAAAAAATACCACAAAAATGCCACCTTGCTCTCCTGATCGCGCACCTTTGGACTTTTTCGTATTGATCAAAAGACTGATATTTTTGTACACACTTATGACAAGTCGAAAGAAAATGTAAAAAGTATTTTTGAAGTGTGTATATTTTAGGCAATTCCTAGCTGAGCGCTTTCGGCTTTACAAAGCCATCATCAGAGCTATGCTACAATAAAATGTTCTTATAAGTACTAATTGGTAAAGATATAATTTTAACTTACGTCAATTTTTTAAATACCACTACAAAGGAGAGATCTCATTTCCTTATATTTCCAAATTATGATTTTTTGTTGAAATTCTTAGAACATATAAAAAAACATATAAAAAGCCGACACTGGACTTCACAAACACGTTAAAAAAAATTGAAAAAATTTTTGTCATGGTGCGGTGTAAGAACCCGACCATTGTTTGATCTGAGGAGGTAGGCAGAATAGAACTAATGAAATCAAATGTCGGTCCTTTTAAACGATTTTTCAAAAGTGACAGTTGACAAATGTCATATATAGGAAATAGAGATTGTTTTTTAAATTCTTACAAAAATTATTTAATAGTTTGGAATTACTAATAGTCATCAAAGACTTTCTAAAAAATTAAGTTTTAAATTAAATTTTATGTGTTCATCACATCATACAGATGACATTAGTTTGTAAATTCACTCAAGTCATTGCTCAAGGTCAATGTATGTTCAATCTGACAGCCATCCTTAAGAAACAAGGGCTCAAATTGTTCAAACAAATATAAAGAAAAACATGGTATTAATGTTAGTTATCTGATACTTAAGTGTATTGGAAATTGTATCTCTTGATGAAATTTGTAAGAAATTTGCATAAAAATTTTTTAAGAATGTATTTTCATGTTTCAATTAAGAATAACTGTCAAATGAATTACAAAATGTTGTAAATTTCTAATAAAGTTTAAAATTTGTTTAAAAATATAAAAGTATGAAAAAATATATAATAAGATTGCATGAGGTCACCCTTCTTCCTCTAAAGTCTCCCATAATAATTTAAAAAGAGGTTTATAATTGCAATTGAGGTTGATTTGTGTGTTTAAGCAACATCAGGGTTTAGTTTCATTTCTTTGGATATCTCAAGATCTTCCAAGAGATTCATGAGTCTAAAGTTTTTATTGGGAATGTTGTGTAAAATTTTACTGTTTTCAGAAGGAGAAAAGGAATGATTATTAAATTTAATGTGTATATCCAAAGTTTGATTTTTCTGGTTATTGAGTGTTCTTTGATTCTTTGATTCAGAGTTCTCATTGTTCTACCTACATAATCATATTACAGTCACCACGGACAGCTTGTAAATACCACTTCTGTTTAGTTTTTCAACTTTGTCTTTGGTCTTGCTGAAGATGGACTTGATGTTATATTTGGTTTTTAAAGGAGATGTTTAAGTCACTGATTTTATTAACAAGTACTCTTGAAATTTTTTCTGAAATTGGTCCTAGGTAAGTTAAGGATCTATATATGGACGTAGTGGTTTGGATTTTTTATCAACATTAAAAAGCTAGGTTTAAGTCTCTTTTTGAGTATAGATTTTCTAATGACTTTATCAATAGTAGTAGAAGGAAAACCATTGTTAGTTTGCTATCTGTTTAATGATGGAAATTTTCTTATTGTAATTTTCTTGAGACATAGGGATATTAAGAAGTCTGTGGACATAACATTGGAATAGCTGCCATCTTGTGTTGAAAAAAGGGTGATTTGAGGATGTTGGTATCATATGGTCCATTTTGAGTAGGTTTTCTGAATATTGAAAATTCTAGTGTGTAGGCAAAGAAGAAGAGGAGGAAGCATTCTTTTTGATAGTTAGGTCTAAAAAGTTAATAATGTTTGTTGCTTTTCTACTTCTAAGGTAAAATTAATTGCAGATGTAGATTATTAATTATTGACAAAATATTGTGAGGTTCTTGAAGGTGGGCCTTCTATAAAGGCTAAAAATGTCATCTACATATCTGTACCATAGGTTATTTGTGGTTGAGAAAGAACAAAGTTAGTTTCAAGAGAGTCTAAAAACTCCACTTCTCTACTCAATTTTGCTTTCCCAAGATTTCTTATCTTTAACGATAAAAATTTAATAGACAACCAGAGGGTTTAGCAATGGAAATCGTTATCTCCTCTACTTGCAGATTTTTTTCTAGACTCTCTTGAAACTAACTTTGTTCTTTCTCAACCACAAATAATCCTATGGTACAGATATGTAGATGACATTTTAGCCTTTATAGAAGCCCCCTCAGAACCTCACAATATTTGTCAATAATTATTAATCTACATACCTGCAATTAATTTTACCTAGAAGTAGAAAGCAACAACATTATCAACTTTTTATCTTATCAAACAATCATTTAGGCCTTTCAAAGCATAACAGCGGACATGTTGTCAAACACCCGAACAGAATTATAAAATAGATGTGTCTAGTGCTTAGAAAGTAAGGATTTGTATAATATAAAATTGAACTCTGGTTTCCAGGTAATTTAAATTGTGTAAAAATGAAAGCTGTCTATTCAACTTAAGAAAAACAAGGGTCGTTAAAGGTTTTTTGACCAAGGAATTTGATTGTTTTTTTTAGTAAAAGAAAGCATAGTGAGTCATAAGGAAATTTTTACTGAAGAAATAGAGGAGATGGTAAGATATGTTTGTTTTGAGTAATATGATTGATTCGAGAGAGACATTTTAAAAAGGAAGAGAAAAGTGCAGTTAGTTTGGTTTTTTGGAGAAAGAAAACAAGAAGAAGTCTAAGATAGCACTACAAGAGAAAAGGTTATTCCTGTGATAAGAGAAAATGTGTTTTTACGTTGAGAGATGAAGTAGTGATCGTGAAAAAATGTTTGTGAATTTGTTTGTGACAGCATAAAACCTGAGTGTAGCAGAGATCTTCAAATCCACAATTTGTAAGTTTTTATTTTAATTTAAAAATTATTTGAGGCGAGGCCGCATATGTTTGGTATCGAAAGTAAACGAGATCAGGAGAGTTAGAGAAACAGCATAACGAGAAACAACTTAAAGTTTAATTTTCTTTTATTGAAAACAAAGATATACCTAGAGGTTCGAAGCAAATTTTTGTTTTGGATATTTGATTGAATAGACACAAATACTCGTTGATAAGCACAACTGCTTGAAAAGCAGATTCTTAAGATCAAATTAAAAAATTAAGTGAATAGAGGTACTCTTTTAAAATAATTATTTATCTTTAAATTACACATTAAAGGTATTTTCTTAATTATATAAAAGAAATATTCAAATCTTGTACCACAAGCCATAGATAAAATTGTAATCATTCTTATCCATATAACTACATTAAATTGTGGTCAAAAACGGAAATTTTATTGCATTATACTCATTACAATAATTTTAAACAGTATTTTAACGAATTACTATAATTTTGCTTTTCATTTAAAGGTGAAGAAGTAATCATAACATTACGACTTTTATCTTTATCTCTCTTTGAATAATCATAAATAATTACTAACACCACTCGCAATAAGATTATTCAGTATTTATTAGTGACCCTCGAAATGATGTTATTGAAATGGTGCTGTTGTGTTATACTGATTATTTTGTTATCTTTCGTAGATCAGAGTCAGTGTATTTTTTGTAAGTATTTAAATTTTTCTGAACATAAGGAGTGCAACTTTTGCTTGGTTTTTCATATTTAATCTTTCAATTTTTTATTAAAGTACAGTCAAATAGAAATTATTGTATATCAAACTGTTGATATAAAATAATTGAAGTTATTTTATGGATTTTAAATATAATAATATGTATTATTTTCAGCTTCTCGTTCATCTAGTTCAGGATCCAGAGGCAGTTCATTCGGTTCACGTGGTTCTAGTTCTTTTGGATCTGGATCTCGAAGCTCCAGCTCTTGGGGATCATCTGGATCATCATTTGGATCTAGTGGATCACGTGGTAGTACATTTGGATCTAGTGGATCACGTAGTAGTACATTTGGATCTGGATCGCGAGGTTCAAGTTCCTTTGGATCATTTGGATCGCACGGAACTTCATTTGGATCTGGATCTCGTGGTTCGAGTTCATCATTTGGATCTTCTGGAAGTTACGGATGGAAAGTCACTGCCAAACCAGTTACTTCGAGACCCTTTACTAATTTTAAGCCTGTTACCAGTAGATTTCAATCAGTAACTACTAGGGTAAAACCTGTTTCAAGTGGATTCCATACAGCTGCACCTTCGCACAGAACTTATTCTAGACAACCGGCCTTTAATCCGAATTTTAATGCCGCTCCAAGTAAAGTTACCCCTTCTCCTGGAGTTCGCCATGCCATTACCAAACAACCAGCGTATAATCCCTTCTTTACAACATCTTCTCACTTAAGTGCCCCTAAGAAGCCCCAAAATAATCCATTCTTCACTTCTTCACCTAATCACGGAAATAGTCAGTTTGGTCGTCCGACATCTAGGCCAGTTTTTCAGAATCCACACCAGAGAAATAATGCATCTGGTTTTAATAATTTTGCATCACCAAAGACTGGTTCTGTCTTTAATACACAACAAAATCATGGATCATCTTTTAACAGTTTTGGAAGTGCTACGTCAAGGCCACGCTTTAACAGTAGCACTGGATTTAATAACCAGAGACCCGCTTTCTCAAATTCTGGTTCTGCTTTTAATACACAAAACCACGGATCTGGTTTGAATAATTTTGGAAGTGCTTCATCAAGACCACGCTTCAACAGTAGCAATGGATTCAGCCAGCGACCCGTCTTTCAAACACCTTTGGGCAATGGAAACTTGGGACGGCGTAAGTTATTATTTATTATCAACATAAAACGTTACTAAATTGTTTCAAAAAATATAGTGATCGGAAAATATAACAAGTAATGTAAATTTTTGTATTGATGGTTTTTTATTAATTTTGTTATCGTGAATCATTTATTTTTAACTCTCTGTTGGTGTCTACTTTATAGATTTTACAATATTTTTTTTTATTTTAGCGGTGCAACCTTGGCGTCCTGGCAATAGCAGCAGTAACTGTAAGTACAATAGTTATTCAAATATTTTTTAATCAGTGACCAGAGTTTTTAATCTTTCTGTTTTGTCTGTAGTGAAACAATTTATAACGAGTTTGTTATATCTAAATCAAAAAATGTAAAATTTTGTAATGGAAACAATGCATGCAAGAAAAAAAGAATCATACCTAAGCTACCTGCACATATGCATCTACAAAAAATATCTTTAAAATTAAATTTACTACCAAAATGTTAGCTTTTGAAGTGAAAAATAATTTGTTTTGACAAAATCATTTTGAAAAAAACTAAGCAAAGAAAAACATTATTTAAATACCTATACAGACATTTGAAAATGACCTTTGTTCTCTCAAATTGATTCAAAAGATTGTTAAAAACTACTGACGATTGTGCCCTCTTCGCATGAAGTAGCTACATAAAAACTCACTATATTGTTCTGAAGCTATTTTTGTGGCATTGTAAATTAATTACTCTTTAACTGGGAATAAGCCACAATTAAAGATAAAAATACGTTTATTGACGTTTCAATTTCCACTTCGGAAATCGTTCTCAAAATACAAACAGTAAATTAAACAAATTTTGTTTTTTGTTACATAGTGAAAAATTCTTCTAATAATTTAATTTTATCTGACTCATTTATATTGACAATTCAGACATACATTATGCATTTTAAAGTAGACGACTTTAAAATGATATTGCCAATATTGTTGAGTTGCGCTCCTGGGACGACTTTACTTATAAGATAGTTCATTCGATTACATGAAATCAACTTTAACTTGAGAATATCCGTCAGAAAAAAATCATAGCATGTAATTCGTCTTTAAAAAGACAAACACATGACATGATGACAGTAAAATTCTCCTGTTAGTGATTCCATAGTAAATTATGAGGGAAAAACCAGGAAAAAAACCTCATAATACTATCCCGACATGGTAAGTATTTGTTCGTGCATTTAGTTTACCTTCAATAAACACCAAAATTCTGATTTTATATGTTTCGTTATTTAAAAAACATAAATGATGTATCCTCTATATGTTACTGACTTACTAATACTGGTATTTTCTTATTAATAACTTCCTCTTTCAATATTGGTAACCAGATCCTACTACATTCTGCCGAGGAATTTGCGACACAATTGGCCTCATTTAGCATAATTAGAGCCGCTTCTTTGATTTTTCTTTTTTTACCATCCGTTTCTTTTAGGACTACATTTGAATTATTCCATTGAACCCTATGTTCATTATCCCATGCGTGTTTACATATTTGAGATCTATCAAATTCTCTATTTTTATTTAGATTTTTTTATTTAGGTGAAACATCAAGGCCATTAAATGTTAGAATAAGTAAACATCAATCTTATATTAAAAATTTAATTTTCTTCGTTTTTTTTATGTATATTAATGTTGTAAAGTAAAGGATGTAAAGGAGAATGCAGAAACTGCAGTAGAGGAATAAAGGCAAGCTATGCTTAACGAACTTCAAAGAAACACAAGAAATACAGTGAGATTTATAATAAAAAAAGAATACAGGCGACTAGAATATGCAGAAGAAAGAAAAGAGAGGCTATGAAAAAACAAGTACAAGAAATCGTAAAGCATAACAACAGACGCGAAAGCAGAAAATTCTATAAATTCATAAAAGTAAGCACACAGTCATTTTGACCAAAAACTAACGATATGCAAAGACAAGGACGGAGAACTACTAACAGAGAAGAAAAAAATTATAATGAGATGGAAACAATATTTCGAAGAAAATCAAAATGCACACAACGAAAATGATCAGAACGAGACAATATATTATACGGCGTAGCTGCACATCGAAAATCCGAGTTATGAAGAAGTAGTTCAGATAATAAATAAACTAAAAAACAATAAAGCACCAAGAACGGACGGATTTCGGCAGAATTATTAAAGCATGAGGATCGAACTCTTGGGAAACCATTACCTAATAACATTAATATGGACGAAGGAGCAAATGCCAGAGGAATGGACAGTTGGCCTCATACAGCCAATATATAAAAAAGGAGATAAGAGGGAATGCCAGAATTATAGGCCAATTATATTGCTAAATGTAATATACCAAGTATATGACAGTCAAAAGAATACTGACAATGAAAATAATATCAACATAGATAACTATACTATCGAACGAGTGGATGTATTTACATATCTCGTCACAGAAATCAATCAGAAGAAACTCCGTAAGTAGCGAAATTAATGCACATATTTACAGCGGGAATCGTACATACTATGCTAATAAAAGATTGATGATATCGAAATTATTAGACAAAAGAACCAAAATGACTATCTACAGAACATGATTAGACCCGTAGTAACCTATGATGTGAAACTTGGATAATGACGAAAAAAGATGAAGCCCAACTTAGAACATTCGAGAGAAAAATACTGACGAAAGTATATGGCCCGGTACAAGAGGAAGATGGCACATGGAGAATCAGGAGAAAACGACGAGGTTAATGAGTTAAATGAAGGTTATGACATTGTAAGATTTGTGAAAAGTCAAAGACTGTAATGGCTGGGACATGTGAAGAGACAAAACGATGCAAAAACAACAAAGAAAATGTTACAATCAAAGTCCATAAGAAGGCGAAAAAAAGAAAGGCCCAGAACGAGATGGTTGGATGACGTGGAAGACGAGCTGAAAACAATGAACATAAGACAATGGAGAAGAAGGGCACAAGAGAGATCTGAATGAAAGGACATATCCAGACAGGCATAGACCCATCCAGGGTTATGATGCCAAAAGAAGAAGAAAAAGAAATGTTGTAAAAGTTAATAATAAACGACATAATTTAATAAACATGCTTCTCTTCTTTCGATAATTTTTATGTGATTATCTCGTAAGACAGTAAACTTAAAGGATATTAAGATTATACATGTTTTGTTTCCTAACTTATGTAACATTGTTCTCCTTGCAACGGTACAAAATTACAAACGAATCGATAAGTGATTTATTTTATTTAACAGTAACTTTATTTTTATTAGTTTTGATCAGGTGTGTCTGAAGCATATGTTACATAATAATCGTTCGACTTAAGCTATTAACTCCGCAATCTCGTTTCAACACAAACCCAATATTTGAACGTCTAGGCTCTGCATTTCTAGAAGTAATTTTTTATTCTCACCCGCGGATTCTTACCACCGCTGTCCCATGTTAGTACATGCGGAAAACGCGGGACCCATTTCTATGATAATGATACCAGAGATTACTCGTAGATCTTTCACTGCAGTGGTTTTTCGTTGCCTTTGGCATTCACTTTCATCATCATCATCATCCAGCCTCTATTTATTACGTCCACTGCTGGACATAAGGCCTCCCTTAAAACTCCTCCATTCCTTGCGATTTTGTGCTCTTTGTTGCCAATTTTTAGTGATACGCCTGATGTCGTCCGGCCCAATGTGTAGGTGGTCTTCCTCTACTGCGTTTGTCTGCTCTTGGCCCTCCAATTTGTTAATTTTGCTCGTCCATCGTGAATCGTGCATTCTCGCTACATGGCCTGCCCAGTTCCATTTTAGTTCCGCTATGCGTTCCACAACATCAGTAATACTCGTCCTTCTTCGCAGATCTTCGTTTCTTATTCGGTCCCTCAACGTCACTCCCACATAGACCGTTCCATTCGTCTCTGTGCCACTCTTTGTCTTGAATAGTTAAATGTTGTTGGGGACCAAATTTGTCATAAACTTTTGGTTTATGTTCTGTTTTGGTCAAGTTCATTCTCAGGCTCCACCTTCGAACATGCAAAATCCAATTCGTTTATCATATCTGTAGCTTCTCCTAAATTATCTGTGATAAGGACATATGTCATCTGCGAAACGGAGATGGTTAAGCTTTTCGCCGTCTATCATTACTCCTCTGTGGTCCCAATTGATCATCTTAAAGGCATATTCTAATGCCGTTATGAATAATTTCGGCGACAATGTATCTCCTTGCCTTATTCCACGATTATTTTTATTGGTCGGGTTTTGTCTATTTTAACAGTCATAGTGGCATTTTTGTAAATATTATAAATAAGCTCACTATACCTATGGTCAATCCTGCTGTCATTCATTGCTTCTATAAGGCTGTCTAATTCGATCGTGTCGAACGCTTTATGAAAATCTATGAAAGTGAGAACAAGAGGTTTGTTATATTCTATAGATTTTTCAATGAGTGTTTTTACTGTGTGGAGGTGATCATTGGTACTATAATTTGAGCGGAATCCTGCCTGCTCTCTCGGTTGGTGGAAATCCTAATTTTTTCTCCAATCTTGATGTCACTACACTAGTGAAGAGCTTGTATATGTGGTTCAACAGGCTAATAGGTCTATAATTTTCTAGGTCCGTTCTATCTCCTTTTTTATGCAAAAGGATGGTTGTAGCATTGTTCCACTCTTTGGGCACCTCTCTTTGCTGCAAACATAGATTGAATAGTTTCCTTAATTTATTTAATAGCATTATCTCCTCCATTTACGATAGCTTCTATTACGATTCCATCCTCTCCTGGGGCTTTGTTATTTTTCATTTTTCTTAATGCTTGTCGAATCTCATCTAGCTTTATCTCTGGCATTAGTTCGGAAAGTCCTCGTAAAACTCTTCGACGACCTGTATTAACTCGTCTCTACGTGATATTATTTCATTTTTGCTTGTTCTCTTAATTTATGAATTTCGCATTTCCCATTCGTTAGCTTTCTACGTAGAACTTTTTAGGCTGTTATTTTCCTCTATATGTGCGTTTAATATTAATCGGTATAAATTTCCTTAAATCTCTCCTAATTGCTTTCGAAACAGTTTTGTTCATTTTTCTTAAAGTGTTGCTATCTACATTCTTATCGCTTCTCATTTGTCTTCTTTGATCCAAGAGCGTTTCAGTATATGGACTTATTTTACTATCTGATTTTCTTTAGGACAGTGCACTCGGTGACTTTCTTGTAAGGCGTTTATGATGGAGTTTTCAAGTCGTTAATATCGTTAGCTGAGGTTTCCTGCAATAGAAGCTTAATTATTGATATGTGTCTGATATTGGTTGATATCTAATGGGGGTGTCCAGATACCATGAAATTTATTTTAAAATTATATTCCTTTCTCTTTTTTATTGATTTGAACTTCGCTCGTATCATCCTGTGGTCGCTGTTTGTGGTGAACTTGTTGAGTACTGTTACATCTTTAATTATTTGTTTTTGATCACTTATGATGTAGGTCGATTTCGTTCCTTGTTCTACCGTTTGGACTTTCCCAAGTCCATCTTCTGTGCATCTTTTTGTGTCTTTAACTTTCATCATAAAGTCATTAACTTTCATCATAAGTGACTCAATAATCCATAGTGGATTCTTGGCCAGCTCATAAAGAAGTCGTCACTCTTGTCGATTCCCGGCAACTTTAGCAAATCTAAATTTTTGCACTTTAACGAAATTTCACAATATCTGATCGGTGTATAACTGATATAGTTCAAAGTTGTATCTTCGACGCCATGGCCCATTTTCATTTACGGCCCCAAAAAGCTTTCTAAGAATTTTTTTCTCACAAATACCAATAAGTCTTTCATCATTTTGAGATAAGGTCCACGTTTCAGCCCTATATAATAAAACCGGTATTATTAGGGTCTTGCATATATTGAGCTATACTGCACGTTTTATATTTGTATTTTTTAAATGTTTTTGGAGGCGTGAACAGTTCTGTTTTCTATTGTTATGCGTCTTTTTATTTCGTCACTTGCGTGTTTGTTGCGTTTACTAGCGTTCCAAAATATATGAATTCTTTGACTTGCTCAAGGTGTGGTTGTTAATTGGAATTCTCTGTTAAATATTTCAGGAATTTTTAGAAACTAACATATAATTTAGTTTTTCATCTTTTACCACAAGTCCTAAACTACTTGCCGCGTCCGCAAGCCTTGTAAACACTGCACCATGTCTCTATAAACTGCACCATGTCTGCCCACTATACCGTCAGCGAATGCGAGATTTTGAGGCGATCTAATAAAAATGGTTTTATTCATTCTAATATTTAATTTTCTAATTGAATTTTCAAGGCAATATTAAAGACGAAGCACGCCAGCGCGTCCCCTGTCTTAAACCATTATTAATTTCATAGAATGTAGATTTTTATCCTTTAATTCTAACGCATGAGCTTATGTTTTGCATTGTTAGTTTGCGTCAACTTAACTAACTTAATCTATCATTGCATTATATAATGCTGCTTTTTGCTCACTGTCACAGGCTGCTTTGAAGTCGACGAAGAGAGATGGTATCTATATTATATTCTAGAAACTATTCTAGAATCTGCCTGTCTGCTTAAATTTGATGTGTAGTTGACTTTCTAACAGTAAATTCGCATTGATATTGACCAACAATATCCCTATAAAATGTTTAAGTTTTTCAAGCAATACATTGCCGGTTATTTTATACGCAGATGCTAACAGAGTAATGCCTCTATAGTTCTTACACTCCAGTGGATCACCCTTTTTATGCAATGGACATTATTTTTCCTTTCAGCCATTTTTCTGATACCAATTCAATCTGCCATATAAGTACTATGCATTTATGGATTGCTGCAAAAAGATAATCACCACCTTTTCCATACAGTTTCAAACAGATTTAATCTATTTCTGTGACTTTATTATTATTGAGTTTTAGACTTGCATTTGAAACTTCTTGTCTTGTTGAGTCTTCCACTGTGTATATTGTTCTGAAGCTATTTTCTTGTGGCATTTTAAATTAATTACTATTTAACTGGGAATAAGCCACAATTAAAGATAAAAAATACGTTTATTGACGTTTCAATTTCCACTTCGGAAATCGTTCTCAAAATACAAACAGTAATTTAAACAAATTTTGTTTTTTGTTACATAGTGAAAAATTTTTCTAATAATTTAATTTTATCTGACTCATTTATATTGACAATTCTGACATACATTATGCATTTTAAAGTAGACGACTTTATGATATTGCCAATATTGTTGAGTTACGCTCCTGGGACGACTTTACTTATAAGATAGTTCATTCGATTACATGAAATCAACTTTAACTTGAGAATATCCGTCAGAAAAAAATCATAGCATGTAATTCGTCTTTAAAAAGACAAACACATGACATGATGACAGTAAAATTCTCCTGTTAGAGTCACTTCTTTGATTTTACTTTTTTTACTGTCCGTTTCTCTTAGGACTACATTTGAATTATTCCATTGAACCCTATGTTCATTATCTATGCGTGTTTACATATTTGAGATCTATCAAATTCTCTATTTTTAATATGAGATTGATGTTCAGTTATTCTAACATTTAATGGCGTTGATGTTTCACCTAAATAAAACTGATCGCATTCACAAGGTATTTTATAAATGCAATTCTTTGTCCTTTCCTGTTCATTGTTAGGTTTGGTTTTGGACATAATAGATCTCAACGTGTTTGTTGTTTTGAATGTTGTTCAAATGTTGAATTTATTTCCTATCCTTTTAAGTTTTTTCCCTAATCCTTTTATGTACGGTATTGTTATTTTCCTCGTATTATTCCTTGTGTATGCTGTAGGATCTCGTTCTAAGTTGTTCTGTTCTATTCGATCGATTGTTGAAAATTCCTTATTTATAAACGATAAAGGATAATAATTTTTTAATAAAACAGATGTTAACAAATGTTTCTCCTCTAGAACGAATTTTCGTTAGAACAAGTAATTTTGGCTCTATCGTATAAAGATTTAATTATTCCCTTTTTTGCATTAATATTGTGATTTGATTTGAAATTTAAATATCTATTGGTATGTGTTGGTTTCTATACACCTGAGTATCATATCCAGTATCGTTCTTAGAGATTAAAACATCAAGAAAGGTAGCGTGTTATTATATTCCTTTTTCATGGTAAATGTTATTGTCTCTTCTTTATCGTTTATATCATTTAGGAATGTGTCCAACAACTCTGATCCAACTGTGTAGTTGACCGTTCACTTTCATTGAGTGTCAAAAAAATAGATTCTCCACCTTTAGCGCCAATTTACTAACACCATTACAAAAATTTGTAACAGTTTTGAAATTTTCCCCCACTTTCTGAGATTTTTTAAAGTGTGAATTGGTGACGTATAAAAATAAATAAAACTTTTTATAAAGGATCATTCAAATATAAAGGTCTATATAAAGTTGACATTAGGTATATTATTTTTTTTAATCAAAAACGTTTCTTTGATAATATTTTCTTTTTTGTTTTAAATAAATTTTAATGTTTAAATATTATGTCAAATAAATATTTTTTTTTCTAAAATTAACGGAATAATCTCAGTAGTTAACTATATACGATAGTTAAAAAACTAATACAAAAGTAAAAACTTCAAATTTGTACATATACTAACAGAAGGCACTGAAGATGATCTGATTCAGATTGAAAACGTTATGCATTTCTAATTTTCGGACGACACTTTTAACAAGTTTTAATAAAAAATTTTATACCAATATATATATATATATATATATATATATATATATATATATATATATATATATATATATATAATCAATAACCCTTCTACCCTAAGGTGTTGGGTGATTGTATATACCAATATACAAATTTAGAGTTTTTATTTCTGTATTAGATTGTTTTTTCTCTTTTAATAGAAATGAAATGTTTGGATTGTTTGGATGATTTGATTTTAAAAATGTCTTGTGTAATATTTGTTAATTATATACCTTTTTAGGGGGACATAACCAGAGACCACTTTACAGTACCTCTAAACCTCTCTACCAAGGACGATCTTGGAATACAACATCATTCGGTGGAAGTAAGTTTTTTTAAATATTCAACCGAAGTAAAGTTTAATTTTTTTGTTTAACCTTATTTAATCTGCTGTAAAAAGACCATAGCCATATCCTTCAGCTTCATCAATAGACATTTATGTCATGAATGCATACTATCCTCATACTAGAATAATATTTACATATTTATATCAATTATTTTTACTTTAAGGTTCGTTAAATAGACCTGGAGCCCAAGGAAATTTGTATCAACCACCAACAAGTAAGTTCCTTTTTCTAACATACTTTACCTATATGAAACATTCTTTCCATTTACCATTGATGTGTAGATATGGACATATATTTCCATTCTATGACTCTGCAATCCATTTTTCTATGCTAGTTTCCAGGTATTGTCACAGCATCGCATTAAAATACATCCAGGTCTTAAATTTAGTATACATGGTTTTCATTCCGTTATTTTTTTAGCGTATGTGTCAATATCTATTCTATTCTGGCCACATGCCATGCCCATCTCTATTTTGACTTCTTCTTCTTAGAATGTCTGTCCGTTCTGAATGTTTGCGATTATTCTGGTTATGATGACTGTGTTGGTTGCTATACGGAATAGCTGTGTTCAGGTCTTTCTATACCATGCTCTCAGGTTAGTAAGCGAGGATTTTCTTCTATTTTGTCCTTGAATTTTACCTTGAAAAAAAAAAAGATCCACGCTTTGGAACCTAAACAGAAAAATGTAGGTGATCTGATTATATTTCTTAGGAAGTGGTTTATTTTTACAGATGTGATATATGCTAAGTAAATACATAATGATTTCCTTGGTTTAACAGCTTTAAAATTCATCTTGATCTTTGCCGATAGGACATTGTGATCCAAAGATATTAAATTATTACCATCGAACCGATGCAACTTTTAAACACTGATGTTGCGCGTGTAACTGATACTCAAATCACCGATCGCTTCAAACGTTGTTTCTGAGAGACCGGTTCATTCTATACAAAAATTGCTAATAAATATTTTCGTTTAAAATTATCTCAGCTATATTTTTTATTCGAAATATTTTTTTCTACTTCGTACAGATTTATGGTAAATCGATTTTTTTGCATTTTTATCCCCATGTGAGGAGGGCTTTATGGGAAATCCCGGGGATTAAAATGGTAAAATTTTTTGCATGTTTTTTAGGTTCTCAGAATTGACATTCTTGGCAAAACTCTGATTGTTCATATGATTTTTAGAGGTTCAGTGACATTTTCATCTTTGGCGACTGGACTAATAGTCGATTGTTCGAACATATATCAGAACTTTTCCACATGTTTTCTATTTAATTGTATATGATATAATCTCTACACGATTTATAATCTATATACAATAACCGATTTCAGTCTTCATATCATCGTTGAAGAACCAAAACCGCGTAAGTGCCAAAAAGGTAATTTTTCAGAAGCCAGTAAAAACTAATTAATAGAAAAGTTATCAATAAAAGTTAAAAATAAAATATCAAGACAGCGCTGGAGGAAAGCACAGAAGGCATAAAGATAAATGGAGAAATAATTAATAACATAAGGCATGCTAATGACACTGTGATTCTAGCAAGTACCATGGAGGAACTGAGTTGGCTAATGAGTAAGATATAAAAAACAAGTGCACAATACGGACTCAGACTAAATATCACAAAAACCAAATGGATGTTAGTAAGCAAAACCCACCAACCACCACAGCAACTGATATTAGACAATAAAAGAATTAAACACGTGGATTCGTACATCTACTTGGGAACAACAGTTAACTCAAATTGGGATCAAGCGAAGGAAATACGTATAAGAGTAGAAAAAGCAAAAGCATCGTTCACTAGCATGAAGCAAATTTTCACCTCTAAAAGCCTCACCCTACCTCTCAAAATTCGACTTCTGAAATGTTATGTATTCCCGGTTTTGTTATATGGAATGGAGGCGTGGACAATGACCGCAACATTAATGAAAAAAGTAGAGAACTTCGAAATGTGGGCTTACCGACGTATATTACGTATATCCTGGACTGAGCACGTGACCAACGAAGAGGTACTACGCCGGATAGGTAAAGAGAGAGAGAGGTAGGAATAAGTATAAAGAAAAGAAAGTTAGAATCCTTGGGTCACGTTATGAGGCATAATAAATATAGAGTACTACAGCTGATCGTTCAAGGGAAAATACACAGCAGAAGGGGTCCAGGGAGGAGAAGATACTCGTGGCTCCAAAACTTGCGGCAATGGTTCGGATTGTCATCTGCTGAACTATTTAGATCTGCCGTAAACAAAGTCAGAATAACAATGTTGATTGCCAACGTTCGGAACGGACAAGGCATATGAAGAAGAATCAATAAAATAACACAATTTTGACCTAAATGATTAAGTTCTTGATTGTTTAAAAGCATGAAAAAGTTTTTATCAATATTTTAACGGAATTACATAATTGCAGTTTATTTTGTTACTTGGGTGTTATTTGGTGTTATAAATTTATAGAAAAGTAAGATAGGCGGTTTTGTGTTCTACATAATAAATAAACAAAATTAAGGAGGTATTTATTTGTTAAAAAGAAAATAACATTGATAAAAAAAAATTTAATATCCATACGATCATGTGGCAGCTGATCGTAATACAAATGACAATCATGCCTCAAACAAGTTTTAATTCTTGAAGGTTGTTCCTTTTGGAATAGATCAACTTTCGCTCCTCTTGGTTTAAAGGCATTCGCGAGTAAATTAGCATGAATGATTTTTTTCTGGTTTTCTTGGAAAAGCAGAATAGTCAAAATAGTCATTAAAATTCGTTTTTACAGTTATTTCACCGTTACTATATTTTATGGCCTTAATATCCACTACTGTTGGAACACCAGCTGATCTACCTGCTCTTATGGAGTCATATATAAAACATTTTTCTAAGAATAATCTTCAAAAAACTTGTAGTCCAGATAGTAACTTCTATATGGAAATGGTTTACGTCGAGCCTCTTTTGTAATATCAGAATACTGACCGGGAAGAGAAATATCTCGATTTTTTAATTTTGCTTCAATCGCGCTATAAACGGTAATATCAATGCTAATATACCATTCTTTACTAAAGTGTAGCAGGGCTTTAGACAAAACTGCATTTCTGGATTTGGATAGTTACGGCCATCCAACCAAAGGCTAACTGGTAACTGTTTTTTTTTTGCAAAGTGTTTTCCAAATTATGTATAATGCAAAAGGCAAATGTAGAAGATACCAATTCTGTGGCTGTTTTATCGAACCAGTAACAAACCGGGTCATGAGTGTGTATGAGCTTTTAAGGCTCTTTCTTTGTCTTATCCTTTTTCAATTCGTGCTCTTTCTTTATTTTGTATATATGTATATTACACTCAGCTTTAGAAATGTTTCCACTTTTATGAGCACAACATAAATCGCACTGATCTTTCCTCATATTAAACAGTGAAAAATTCAAAAATAAAAAGGTAATCTTTCGAGATACAGACTGTACAGTTGCGAAAGTGATGTTACGATAGGCTCTAAATACTTCCTTGTTGTTGTTTGTCTGCAGTAGTGGGAGCGTATCTTTGGTAGAGAACTGAAATAACTTTTAACGAAATCTTTGTCCTTTGTGTGTTGCTTTGCAGCAGTCTCTCTAGATTTTAATTAAGTAACTTTACAATAACAGTAGCTTTCAGTCCATTTTTTAATACCAAATGTACTTAAGTAAGTTTTACAACAAACTTGTCTTCTAATCCCATCAATATTAATTAGGAAATATGGTGGCGATGAGTGGCGTCTAGAATTTTCAGCTTCGCTTCTTCGTCGTCTGATAGTGTGTTTTCAATTATATTTACAATAAATGATTTTAATTGGACCCATGTTATGGTTTTCTAAAACGAACTAAAAAGTTCTTGTCCCTTCTACTCGGTAATTTCATTACAGGTTCTAACCTTCTATTTTTGGCACATATCAGAAGAACACGGTGATCCATTTTTTGGTTGACCTCTCTCAATATGCTGATATATTTTTCCCTCTCTGGTTTTTCGATACCCTAAATACCCAATCTTCCCCTTGCATCCTCAAATTTTTGTTTTTAGGGTTTTTCCATTCCTTTTCGTTGACAAGTAGTAATTTCTTTAGTGCATGTCCATTTTCATCAAAAAGTATCCCTTCCGCATCTTAAGAAGATGAATTAGCTGGTTCTATATCAGTATCATCTATTTCAGGGTCATTAGTTCCATTTGTAGGAGTCTCCTCTAAATCAATGTCTTCCGGTTCAATTTCAGCTACAATTACTTTATTGAATATACTACAGTCCAAATGAACAGAAGATAAATAAGCTAGCTTATTTTCTTTTTTAAATATACCACGAACCAAAGGAACGGTTTTGAATTCAGCAAATGATGTTGATGCATTTTCGGTAAGATTTCTTAATATTTTCTCTAATGTGTATGGTTAAAATTTTCTTATCTAATGAAAAATCTGCAGATGTTGAAGCTCCCGGAAATGAGATGAAGTTCCTGAATATGAGAACAGCAATTTACGAGTTTTCTCTCTATGATCCTTAATATTGGAACGTACATATGAGTCCGCTAGATGCAAAACTTTGTATTTACTGTATAAGTCAAACTAAGTTATTTGCAAAAAACTGATAAATTTTGCAAAAAACCTTAGGCATAATAAATGCCACTTTTTTGTGATAGATAAATGCATTATTAGGTAAAATATAATGTTTTTTTTTTCTTAGAAAAGCTATTGGGTTTGCTAGAAAAGGAAGAAAAATTTGAAAATACCGAGTTTTGTAAGTGAACTATGTAAATACAAATTTATGCAACTAACATTTGCAAATACATGATAATAGTCAACCATTAACGATATTAGTGGTTGTTATATTAGTCTGTTTTCTAAACCTAGTCTGTTAGGAATAAGGAAGAAAGCATGTGGAAGTAAACTTTTAGTGAAGTTTATTTTTATCCAAAGTACCAAAGGTATTACAAATTATAATATGTATATATTTATATTAATTCCTAAACTTTAAGTTCCTCTGTGTCCTCATCATCAATATGATCATTTTCTGCAGCACTCTCGTTATTATTTGCTTGTACATCAGTATCTATAATTTTATAAAATTTGAGATCCGGCTGGTCTCTCCAATTTTCACCAAAATAGTTTCTAAGGAGAGTGCCTATGGACGATTTATCTCCTTTCAATGAACATCCAATCTGTTGTAACTTTGGTTTCAATAAAGAAATCTTTTTCCCTTTTCGTATTATAGACTTGCTGAACCCTATGTCAGAACGATAAAATATTTCCTCCCTTACCGTAGCCATATAATCTTTGTCCTTAGAAAATATAAATCGTTTCGTTGCATTACATTTAAAATGCCACTGGGAAGGTTTTTTAATAACAACGTCACTCGTCTTTCTCCAGTCTGATATCTGCCAGTCTTTACCAAGTCTCAGCACCTTTGAGTGTTTTCCAATTATGTCTTTATATTTTTTTCTGTTTATTATAAAGTTCTTCTTTTTTATCTCGCTTTTTATCATACCGAAAATCCTATCTGGTGGCAAAAAGGAATGATCAACAACAGGAAACATAAACTCCACTTCCTTGATGTGACCAGGTGCTTCATAAACCAACCAGTAGATTATCATAGACATTATCGTGCTATTTTTGTTCTGTCCACCACATCCATCTGCAAATAGGTGAACTTTTTCGATTTGATTTTTAAAATTAATGAGAAATAAGCCGCCTGGTCATAAAGCTTTGGCAAAGAAAGATTTTTTTGACAATAAAAAAAAATATTTGTATGTTATGATTTGATTCATTTTTTAACAAAGAATAAAAGGCTTTAGTTCTTAACGTATGAACTCTCTGCTCTGTTATAACCTTTAACTTTTCTTCTTCTGAATTTTCTTTTCTCAAAATTTCCTTCGCTCTGGGACACGCAGAACAAGCATCTACTAAGGGAGTGCCGAATGATATGTTGTAGTGTTCATTAAAGTATGTTCGGAAATATGATAACTTTACGAAATGATGTGGATGACGTTGACAATACATTCTGTAAAGCTTTGTAAAATTCAGATCACATGGTAAATACAATCTAGTCGATCGTCCTCTATTATAATGACTCTCTGCACCGTTTAAACGCCCCATAAATGTTTGGATAGATAATTTTATTGGATCAAATCTACCTTTTGTTGTATCTCCCCCTCTACTCTCTTTTGGTATTTCACCCCGGATAACAAACGTTCTTACAACACGCTCTATTCTTTCAGAACTTAAATAAGTTATTCCAAGAAATGCTGTCTTGCATACTCTTAAAAGTCCACCCTCTACTGTAGAAACAAAATATTTAATTGAAATTCCATGTAGGTTTGTACCTGATGTCTTGGGTTTTGACCTTTACAAAATTTCAGCAAAAAAATATCTTGTTTTATTTTGTCAGTTGTTGAATACAGATTATTATGGAAACGCTGAATGTCTCGCATCTTTAAATCTATAAAACAATACACTTTCTTTGTATGGTTACAGGTGGGAAAACCGGGTAAATCCTTAGGTTTATGCCTAAAAATATTGACAATAAGTCCCAAATCTATCTAGTTAATTGTAGACACCTCTTACCTCTTAAGTTTCATTACATTTCGTTTCCATTTTTCTGTTTGTACAACTCGTTTTCTCCCTTTTCCTTTTTCACGAGGTCTAATATGCACATGAAGATCCATAATGTTAATTAATTGCAATAAACTTGGCGTTTTTAGTACTCAAATAACGAACAGTAAAACCGGTAATGGCGAATGATGGAATAATTGCCATGTGCACATGAGACGTGTCATGTGACTCAAACAATGTAAGCGATTGGCCAATTGCAATTACACAGTTATGCAACTGGCATAGGCTGACAAATACAGAGTTTTGCGTCTGACTCAAGATTTATAATGCTTTTTTCTTAGTAAATACCTTACTTTGCTGCTGAATTTCTACATCAGCAGATAGCTATAACATGTGACAAATAACTGTCAGCTAAAACTAAATTTTTACAATTTTTGCAAATACAGAGTTTTGCATCTAGCGGACTCATATATAAAATATTTGTTTATTTTTAATTAACTCACATAAAATAAGTTTATGCATTGTGAGATATATAGAACAATATAATTCTAAGTAATACGCCAAAAACTAATATAATATAAATATAAAAACAAAAAATTAAGCTACTATATTTTGTCTTCATTGGATTATTAATTTTACTTAAATAAGTACCTCTTATCTACTTGAATTTTATACGTATGTAATGGCAGTTATAACGAACAATACCGCCCAACTCCATGGTTAACTTTCAGTATAATTTTTACAAATAAACTTTTTTTTTATAATTTTATTAAAATGTTGTAATTAACTAGCTAAGAACTAAGCTAGATATATTTGACTAATTAAACTTACCTTTTTTGCTTGTAATTTGGCACAAAACACAGAGCGATGCAACCTACTCTTAATATTACACCTGTTTGACAGGAGAACGGCGGTATTTTTAACAGAATGTACAAATAGCGTCACTAGAGGGCGTGTCGTTTGTCGAAATTAAAATGTATACAAGTCAAATGACGCAGAAGAGATGTGTCTATGTAAAGGAACCGTAAAGTACATTTGGTGTAAAATGTCACTTAGGCGGTTTTGGTTCTTCGGCGATAATATATTACTTGATAGTGCAAACACTCGTGACCATGGAGCTGCGAGAAGGCGGAGTCAAAATTCACGTAAAGGCAGAAAGGAGTCAAAATTCACGCAAAATTCACGTAAAGTGGGGTCTAAACCAAATTTCGTCTACTGTGCCGTGGCCAGGAGTGCTTGCACTATCTCTACTTGTTTGAGAATGTAGGCATGAATTTGTGAATTTCTGATTTTCCATACATTGTATAAGGAATTTTATATTTTTGTTATTTATATTATATTCATGTATCAAATCATCTAATTATGAACATGCAATGAAATTGGTAAAATTGTTACATTTTTGTTCTAAACTGTTTGTAATTTTTTTTTGCATTATGTTTGTTATTATATTTCACTTTCTTAGTTTTGTTTAATACTTATCGAATTCTTTCTTTCTCTTTTCTTGCTGAAATATATGTTAGTGAGTTTTTGATTGTTTTGATATTTTTACCATTTTTTTTATGTTCAAGTACCCAATAAGCATCCGTCCGATTATATTTTGTATTTTATTTAATATTAAAGTATTATTTTCAGGCTACCGAAATACTTATACGACCGGCTCTGGAGTACACCCACACTATCCTGTTCAACCGGTATTGCATCCTATTTACACACAACCATCAACAACAATAATTTACAACAACAACCATTATTATGGAGGTTCAACATATTATCGTCCCGGTTATAGTTCATTTGGAACGGGGTCCACCCACGTTACTGTTATCAATAATAACAACTACCATCACCACGTTATAGCACCTACAAGTCATTACTACAGTTATGGTCCGCCAGCTATTGGAGTAACTGTAGTGAACAATTATGATCCATTCGCAACCACACATTATCATACAACTTACCATTACTCTTCTTACGATACTGGAAGTACTTCACTTGGTTTCTTCTTAGGGTATCAATTAGGAAGAATTAGTCGACCAAGTTATTACTATCACAGTACCACCTACGTGAACAACGAATATGTTCCCAGATATGATCATTATACTGTCCATCATTATTACCATAATAGCGAATCAATACCCAAGGTAGCACCTATTCAACCTAATGCAGTTGTAGTTTGTCCAGGTGATAGCAGTAGTTTATGTCCTGCTGGTACTATGTCACTCTGTACAAATAACGGTGCAGTTATGTGCGTTGTTAATGCTATGGACACATCTCCCTGTTCTACAAACAAACAAGTTAATTGTGCCAATAGTACCATACCATGTGAAAATAATTCTTCACCAGAATGTAAACAGAAGGCATCAGCATCTGTGTCTATACCATGCGTTTCTACTGCTAACATACCAGCAAGTGTTGGTTTTATTAACAACAGTGTTATTGTAACAGACGCAAATGATCCAACTGTTAAATCTTTTTGTGTGACAGTTGTAGCCTTACCCTCAAAAAATGAAACAAAAGCAAGCAAAGATCAATTGAGTCAACACCTACTGGAAAACAGTGTACCATTCCAGTATACTACAAACCAAACTGGAGTTGATCTTTTGGGGTATTACTTAGCTCACAAGGTACAGAATTTGGTCCAACCAACTTTTAGTTATCTAAATTATGATCAAAACTACAATTATGTAGAAAAGTTCGACCATTACGACGTGTTCCAATACTATCACGGTGCTAATGTCTTGCCAAAAGAAGTAGAGGTTAAACCAGATCAGATCATGAGCTGCGCTGGAGACAGTGGTACTGTCTGTCCCCAATATACTTCATCTTTATGCCTCAATGATGGAGCAGTTATTTGTGTAGCAAACAAATCATCTACAGCCTTCAGCAATGAGCTTCAGACCAACTATCTAAATGGTAGTATACCATGCGATAAACTTAAATCTCCATTTTGTGTACATAATCGAAACACAAAAGTACCTATACAAATTCCATGTTTTTCCACTGCCAAAGTCTACGCTAATATAAGTTTAATAGAAAAAAGCTTTGTAATAGATAATGATATTCAACGTTATAAAACTTTTGAACTTTCCAACGTAACTGCTAATTCAACAGCCCAGAATATAACTGAACTTTGCGTAACTGTTTTACTTTTACCAGCAGAAAAAAACATTGCTCATGTACCCAAGATGACAAAAGTAACAGGGTTACCTAATACAGGCAATCATCTAAACTTATCAAAATATAGTTACCGAGATTTGGGCAATAACGAAATAGGACTATATTTACTTGAAACATTACCAAAGCTATCTTTCCCATCCTACTATTTTATTAACGCTTATTTGTATTCTCAAAATGGCACAGTACAAAAATACGATCATTATTCTGTACACTACCAAGAGCACGGCAGGGAAATAATACCTGCTGATTTAGAATTCCAAGCTTTTGACTTACGAGAGTGTGAAGGCGATAGTGGTGTTATCTGTCCCGTAAACACTTCCGCAATTTGTCTCAACGATGGTGGAGTAATGTGTCTCACAGATATGTTATTAACGAAATCGTGTAGTAAAAATTCTAGTACTACCTGCGTTCAATCCAATTTTGGTTGTGAAAACCGTAACCACTGCAGAAGTTTAAAGACTATAGACATACCATGTATATCAACAGCGACAATTTACGGGGATATTATGTCAGTAAACCACAATATCTACGTTAACGAACCAAACTTAGCCAAACAATACACCGATCTTCAACTTATCCCTGGAACAAACGTAAACAACACGCCAGTATATCACAAGGCACAGCAGTTTTGTGTAACAATAGTTGCTTTACCAGAAGTCAGACAATTGTCTGAAGGCGAAAAATTACTAGCAGTCGCCAATAATTTATTGGGTAACATAATGTTAAAATTGTATCGGTAAACGTAACCTCATATAAATATAGAATATAATAATTGATACTTTTTACAATATTGAAAGACTGTTAATATATGTATTTGTGTCCATAACATTTATTTTATATAATTATGAATATAATTTACATTTTAATTCATATAAATTATTGTTGTTTGTACTTGATTGGTAAAATAAATTTTATTATTTATCTGAAATTGTCCGTTATTGATTATCGGATTTTAAGGGGGCGGAAGTAGCGAAATTGTATTATTACGCTTCATAATCGGTCCGATTCATAATTCATATATTTACACTATTTACACTCTTGTTTTAAATTCACAAATCACCCAGAAACTTTTAGATAAAAATTAATTGTTTTATTAACCTTAGGAACAACCTGGGTTTAAAAGAGGTTATGAAACAAATGACCACCTTTACTTTACTCCGTGGCGTTACAACCGGTCGTGGGCTTTAGCCGACTCGACAACATGCCTCCACTGTTTTCTGTCTTGAGCAACCTCCATCCAATTCTCCACGCCCATAGTGCTTAGGTCTCCTGCTATATTATCTCGCCACCGGAGACGAGGGCGTCCGCGTGGTCTCCTTCCAGTTGGGACTTCCTCATACACCAGTCTTACTGTTCGTTCGTCAGAATGTCTTCTGAGGTGTCTTGCCCATTGGAGTCTTCTGGACTTTATTTCTTTTATGATGTTGGCGTCTGGGTAAAGTTCTTCAAGCTCTTTATTAGTTCTTATCCTATATTGTCCTGATGCTTCATCAAGCACCGGACCAAAGATCTTCCTTAGGATTTTTCTTTCCCAAACACGTAGTCTCTCTTCATTTGTCTTTGTTATCGTCCACGTTTCGCTTCCATACATCACAACGGGTCGTATGATTGTTTTATAGACCTGTATCTTCGTACGTCGTGTTAGTTGTTTTGATTTTATAAGGTTTTGGAGGGCAAAAATACATCTGTTGCCGGCTTGAATCCTGTTGTTTATTTCTTGTGATCCGTTATTGTCTTCAGTTATTGTTGTTCCAAGATACTTGAATTCTCTAACGCGCTCAAAGTTAAAGTCATCGATGGTAATGTTCTGACCGATTCTGTCTCTGCTTTGGTTATTGCGGCTCATATACATATATTTCGTCTTGTTTTCGTTGATTTGGAGCCCCATCTTCTCTGCTTCCTTCTCAAACCTTACGAAAGTCTCCTTCATCCTTAATCGCGTGTTTCCTATTAGATCTATATCGTCTGCAAATGCCAGTAGTAAGTTTGGTCCTTCTCGATGAAATACTGTATTCGGTTTTTCGATTCTTGCACTTCTGATTATGTGCTCCAGAGCTAAGTTGAAGAGTTGTGGTGAAAGTGCATCTCCCTGTTTTAGTCCATTGTTTATTTCAAATGTCTCCGAGTATTGTTGTCCAACTCTCACCTTACATCGTAACCGTTCCATACACATCCGTATCAACTGGACTAGTTTTTTTGGAAAGCCAAGTTCCTGCATCGCTGTCCACAGTCTGTCCCTACATACTCTATCAAATGCTTGTTTAAAATCTATTAACATCTGATGAAGCTCACGATCAAACTCCCAGCATTTTTCCATTATCTGTTTTATTGTGAATATCTGGTCAATTGTAGAGCGGCCCGGTCTAAATCCGCATTGATAATCTCCAACGATTTCTTCTGTGTATGTTTTGGTTCTTTCTAGCAGGATGTTTGCAAGGATTTTGTAGGTGGTGTTTAGGAGTGTTATTCCCCTGTAGTTAATACATTGCTTTTTGTTTCCTTTTTTGTGTATTGGTACAATAACCCTTTCTTTCCATTCATCTGGCATTGTTTCTTCTTGCCAAATGTCTTGAATTAGCTTGTATATCGAACTGTACAACGCTTCTCCTCCATGTTTTAAGCACTCTGCGTTTATACCATCGCTACCTGGCGACCACTGACACAAATGACCACCTACAAGCACTAAAAACCCTGATTGGAAATTGTGAATATATATTGTAACGATAAGACTACCAAAGAGAATTGAAGTACTATTGTAAAAATAATACCTCAATCAACCATGGGAGCTTATCGTCTGTACCTTGCCTAGCTCAGTATGTCAAGGGTGAGTTCGTCTTGTCTTAAACTAGGAATTGAACCTGAGTTCTCAGTTAATAGCAAATAAGACAAATTTTAACCGAACATATTTATTAAAACTAAAAAAAAAACAATAATTAACCCTGCCAAAGCTTAATAATTAATGTGTGATACTTATTGCTTCGATCGATGGGCTGCTTGTATGTTCTAGCTGTTAGGTCTCCCAATTAAAGGTTGTAGTTTATGGAGAGCTGCAGTCACACGTGGGTGTATGTTCTGATTAAATTAAGTCCTCAAATGGTCCTCATTATATTGAACGTGGCTAATACGTTTATTATGGTCAATATATTCAATAAAATGCCCAATAAAGTTGTAAATATTCCCAATAAAATTCCCAATAAACCAAAATAAAAGGAACAGCTCGCATTAGAGACACATCAAAAAGAAAGGTTTAACTTCCTTGTCATCTTACAAAATTACAATTGAACAAATAGCGTATGGCAAGGATAAAATTAAATATGATTGGTAATACTTAGTTAAATTCTGTTAAAGAGTCCTAATGCATATATAAAAAAAATGTGCTTTCGAAAGAAAGTATGGTTACATATATTGAAAATGTGGTCAGAATTATAGAATAAATATCACAATGAAAGTACTTACCCTAAGAGAATTTTTAGGCCATAAAATGAGTCCAATAATAATTTTTGCCTTCTTTTATAAATTTCAAAAAGAAGCAAAAAATAATCCCACCTCGTTAGAAAAAATGTTTTGACAGAAAGTGGGAGACTAAATAAAGTTAGCACAGATGTTATAGGTTGCATATGTTGCTATTTCATGAAACTAGCTTGTTTGTCAACACAAAACAGAAAGAGAGAGGACGAATATTTATTTTACGCGGCAGAAAGAGAGAGAAAATAAAGACAGAGGAAGAAAAGAAAAACAGGGGGCGCCAACGACTTCTTAAATAAAAATAGTAAAAATTAAACTGAAGATAAACAAATTATTAAATTACTAAAGACATTAAATTGAAATAATTATTTAAATATAAATTAATAGAGATGTGACCTTTATAACGTTACAATGTATTTGATAGCGTAAACTTGCCGGCAGTAATGAAAACAGTAGAACAAAATCGAGTAGACTATAAACACACCAAATTAATAAAACATACATACAACAATGCAACAATATATTTATGTTAAACTTCATGACCGAACAGCCTGTTCAGCTAATACGGATTCGAATTTTTATTCAAACCCATAAAAATGTGACACTTGTCTAGTGGCTCTCCTTTACAAGATTCAAATTATGTCGACCTAGTCTGTCACAAATTGACTAAGACTTTGGTTTAAACTTATTTGATTTGATAATATTTCCTTTTGAATAAACTAATGTATCGTGCATGCCGTCTGTATTGCTATAAACGAGGATAATTCACGGGAGCTCTGGAATATGCACATTACAGAAACTAGATTGGACTAAACGAGGAATAAATATTTATTACGAATACTTATGTCACTTGCGTTTTACAGACGATACATTGGTATTACAGCCGAGATTTTAAAAGCTTACAAAGTGATGGAAGGATTAAATAATAAGCAAGCCTAAACATGAGCTTTTAAAAAAACAAAATATATGACTAATTTAGTTTCAACTGATGTTAAGAGAACAGATAATAACGAAGTACATCAGATTTATAACTATGTTTACTCAGGATATGCCTTTAGAATAGGAACAGACAATCAAAGCTGTAAAATTTAGCGCCATATATATTTGAAATAAGCAGCATTTAATTCGATTTGATTCGATTCGAAAAAGTAATTATGGCCATTAAGCGAATTAAAGACGGGAAATAACCAGGACCTGATGAGATGCATGGTGAAATTTTAAAGCTATTAGAGTCACACCAAATCACACCTCTTACGAAGCTTTTCAACAACATCTACGAGAATGGTTACTTACCAAAAGAATGACTACTATCAATATCCATTCCACTCCCTAAAAAAGCCAACGCTAGAAAATGTGAAGAACATAGATTAATTAGTTAAATGAGCCATGTACTTAAAGTGCTTAAAAAGTTCCTAAAGAACTTTTTAAGTTCTAATACAGAGAGCCAGGGATGTCAACTGCGATGTGTATGCATCTTTCATTGATTTCGAGAAGGCGTTTGATAAAGTCACACATAGGAAACCAATCTATATCCTAAAAACATCAGGACTCGATAGTAAGGACATAAGACTGATCTCAAACTCATATCTCCAACAAAAAGCAACAGTACGATTAGAAAATGAGATCTTCACAGTCGAAAAAGGAGTTAGACAGGGGTGCATATTGTCACCGGCATTATTTAACATATAATCTGAAAACATCTTTAGAGAGGCATTGGATCGTCATCTTTGAGGCCTTCGATCAGCATAATCAGAAGATGGGATTGCTGCAAATAGCCAACTTATAAACAACATTAGATACGCAGACGATACAGTGTTGCTGGCAGATAGTGCACAGGGGTTCCAAAGGATGATAGATAACGTTGTAGAAACATGTAACAAATATGGCCTAAAACTAAATTGCAAGTAGACAATAAAATATTGATTATTAGTAAGAACACCGGCATAAACGGCCAAATTACAATTAACGATACGCCGTTAGAAAGAGCGGAAAAAATATGCTATTTGGGCTGCAATATTAAAGATACTTGGGATCACATCAATGAAATAAAAACTCGTATTGAAAATGCCAGAAGCTCTTTCAACAGTCTTAGGAAGATTCTCTGTAACTTATCATTAAAGTATCAATACACGCATAAGAATTCTTAGATGTTACGTCTTTAGTGTCCCCCTCTATGAAGTAGAAGAAGTATGGAGTAAAATTGGGTTACTTCGGTCACATCATGCGTAATAATAAATACCGACTTCTACAGTTTATTCTACAGGATAAGAGAGATCCTGGACGTAGACGTATATCCTAGCTGGCCAATCTTAGGAAATGGACTGGTCTAACGTTAACTGATCTATTTCAAACTGCTGTGTATACAATAAGATGGGTCAATGTGGTCGCCAACATCTCTAGAAGGTAGGCACATTTAGAACATTTGATAAGAAGCGACATATCCTCAAAGATGCTAAACATTCTTATCCATTTGCCTAAAAAAAAACCACCAATGACTAAACATTGACTAAAAAATCTGCCAGTAAATTAAAAGTAGTCCAAAGAGCAATATTGGGAATAAAAAGAAGAGATAGGATACCAAACAGACTAATAAGAGAGATGATTAAAGTATTAAATTTCATAAAAAAGATTTCATACGTCACACGGAGAGGGGCTGGCTGTATATTATGTTTACATAATAATAACTGGACCAAAAGACTCGTAAAATGAAGACCTAAAGAAAACAAGAAATAACCAAGTAAATCTCCAACAAGATGGATGGACGACTTAACAAAACCAGCTGGAAATTGGATCTGAAAAGCATAGGATCAAGAAGAGTGAAAGAGAATGAAGGAGACCTATGTCCAACCGTTGTGCAGGAGGTTGACAGATAATGATAATATTGAACTAATGCTATATTTCTTATAGCTATGCTATATTCTACTAGCTTATCTCTTTATAGCTTAATCTTTCGCTACCGAAGGGTCAAGTTGTTTTATAGTTGACGGAGGGGGTACATTATGTACCCCATGCATTTTTATAGATTAGATATTAACATAATCCAATAATTTTAGTTAAAACATAATTAAAACAAATGCAAGTATTTTTTATTGAATATAAGTAACAATAAAAAAATATATGGTGTCTTGAAAAAATTAATTATCGTTTTTTTTTATTAGCTTTACATGTTGTACATATTATTGTTTGCATTGTTGTGGTTGTTTGATGTTCAGCACAAACAAAGAAAATGGAGAGGTATTACAACGTCTAACAAAGAAGCCCGAACTTGTAAAAATTGTAAAAATACAAAAATTTCAGAATTTTGCCCATATTATGCGTCATCCAGGATGATACCGAGTCTTCCACCTTATTCTCCAACCCAACATATATGGAAAGAGGAGTCTTTCTTGGATAAAGTATATGTGAAAAGAGGAGAGGAGAAAAAGAACATCGGGGCTTCTTAACCTATATAAGTCTTCGTCGTCACTCTTCAAAGCTACGGTGAATATAATTATGCGAGCCAATGTGACCGCCAAAGTTCTGTAAAGGACATAGTGTGGAGAGAAAATATATCACTTAACTTACACAGAAAATAGGTAAGCGTCATTGGATGGTAAAAGTCAGAGCTGATTTATAATTTTCTTTGTGTAGAATTATAGTTCTGGATTTTAATATCTATAAATATTTATAATAATTGTATCAATAATTTGGTCTTATAGTGTTTGATTTTACACTGGCCTTGTGAATCTACATATGTGTCAGATTAAAAAGGTTATCACAAGTTTGGCGATGTTTGTACTTATCTTTGTTTTATAATTATGAGATGTAATAAGAAAATTTACAAACAACATTTATTTTTTATTATTTTTCTGTGAGAACATCAAAAACATGATTATAAATATCGTCTTAGTATGATCTAAAAGCTGTAATTAGACGTAATCTAAAAACTCTAGTGCGAAACCCAAAAACCACATGATGGTTAACAGTAACCAGAAAAACTACCAAGGTGCAAAAACTGTGAGCTGTGAAAGTTGGACAATGGATGCTGAACTAGAAAGAAAAAAGAATAGATGCCTTTAAGATGTATATATACAGAAAAATGTTGAGAAATCCATGGGTACAAAGAATTACTAATGTTGGGGTGCTTCGTCGCATGTGTAAACAAACAGAATTACTAAGAATAATCAAAGAGAGGAAAATACAATACTTGGGTCATGATTTGAGAGGCGAAAGATATGAGTTATATTGAAAGGAAAAGTGCAGGGCAAAAAATCAGTAGGAAGATGTCAGAAGAGTTGTGACCTGAGGACATGGTTTAACCGCTCAACCGTAGAAATATTTCGCGCAGGAGTTTTTAAAACTACAATTGCCATTTGGATCGACAACCTTCGAAAGGAGACAGCGCGGCATCATGAGAGGAAGATCATCATCATCATCATTTTCTTTTACAACTCTTCGTGAGTTTTTGCCGCGTTTACTATTGCCTTCCATTGATTCCGATCCTGTGCTATTATTTCCCATGGCCTTACTTCCATCTTCTCCAGGTCTTCCCTGATTGCGTCTTTCCACCTTTTTCTAGGCCTTCCTGTCGATCTTCTACCATCTGGTGTTTCCCAAAACACATTGCTAATCAGTCTGTCGTCATCACTCCGTACCACTTGGCCTGCCCATCTTAATCTATTGGCTTTTATGTATCTTACGATGTTTCCTTTCCCGAAGAGAGTCTCTATTTAATTATTGTATCTGCTCCTCCATTCATTTGTCACGCTGTCCCTGCAAGGACCATTTATAATTCGCAGGATTTTGCGGTCCCATACTAATAGCTTATTGATTTCTTTGACCACCTTAAAGAGGTGGTCAAAGAATTCAAATAGATGAGAGGAAGATGCAAAAGCTATATTCAATTTAACAATTATTGAAACCACGTGATCTTAGATAAGGAAAGAGAGGGGACGCGTAATCGTATGGAATTGGCTGATGCCCAAACCGACACCCTAAAGGTTGCCAAAACCTTCGGACCTCACCATGACATCACCACAAACTAGTATAAGATCAGAATCAATATCGAATTAAAAGTACCCTACAATGACGCCGATATTGTCCAAGAAATTAAATCGCAGCAGGCCACATGCCCAGACTGCATAACGATTTTTGCTGCATTTGTAAAACTGGTATGGAAGAAGATTCCACAGGCAAAAGACCACTCAGACATCCCAGAATGCGACGGAGAGATAACATCCAAGCAGATCTCCGGAAAATGAAGATTCCATTTGACCCTAGGTTGATGGGAGACCGAACAAATTGGAAAAAAGTTGTACAGTCAGCCAAGACCCACCCAGGGCTGTAGCGCTACGTGATGATGAAGGGTTGCCAGGTCATATTTTATTTCTTCAGTAGATTGAAGATTTTTTTCATTTTTTTCCAAAATTTATAATTGGCCACTGATATAATGATCACTATTTGAATATGATTTTATCATTACAGATTTTCTAGTAAATCTTTATAAGTGCTTCAGTAGATCAGTAAATTGAAGTTGAAATCAGTAGATCTACTGAAAAATCAGTGGACCTGGTAACACTGCGAGAGGTAATAATGGGCAACCTACAGGCCACAAAATAGAACGGCCACATCAAAACTTGCCGCATTTGCGAAAATTTCGTAAATGGGCGTTACCTGTCCTCTCTCTTTCCTTGTCTAAGCACTTAATGTTATAAACTGTAAACAAAAATTTTTATTATTTTAAATTTGTTTTGAAATTATCTTGCCTTAAATATTATAATAATTTAAGTAAAAGAATAATATGGGTACCTACAAAATCTCTTCAGGTAAAAATATAATTATTCAGAAATATCAAAGTTTTTAAAAAGGATTCAAATTTTCAATCGAAAAAAATTATTCACTGTAAATTATTTCAATAATGATAGATTGTGCCTGCTTGGACCCTTAATGAGAGCGCCCACCAAAGTGGCGTGGCAGTGGCAATGAGCAAGTAGCACGCGTCTAGCATAATGTAACCAATGAAAACGAATGATTCAGTTTACACCAAAATGACAGTAACGTCATTCATTCTAATCATTCGTTAGGATTGGTTACATTATGCTAGACGCGTGCTACTTGCTACTTGCCATTGCCACGCCACTTTGGTGGGCGCTCTCACTAAATGTACATAATTGATAGTTTTGTACTAATAGCGACAATAATCAACATCAAGCAAGCAAGATCGAGATCTGGAATGCACCAGTTTGTGAACGCTGTATCAACACATGCCCTTGCATGCAGCATATCATACTTAAATGCAATAATGTCCTATTCGACGTCAGCATTAGTCAACACTAGTGGTACCCTTAATGGCACTGATGAACTTATCTGAATTAATAAACTCATTCATTATTTCTTGAAAGACTATAAACTTATATAATTGAATAATATAAAATATTAAAAATTTTTGTATATTAACAGCAGTACCAAAACTTGTAAAAGTTAAACAATAACGTAAACATTGTTTTCATTGCTTGTGTCAATGACCATTAGTTGTCAAAACACGTAAATATAAATAAAAAAATACGCACTAATAACTTCTGTAGATCTCGGAATATCTTTCATACTTATCAATATCAATATGTATGTATACAGATAGGAGATATAACTTCTTACAGGAAAATTTTTAAAAATATGTTATTGTTAATTGTTTTTATACTGATACCAGGAGTAATAAAAAATTATTGTAATATAATATACGTACTCGTACTAGGTATAAAATTAACTTTCTTAGTAATGTTTACCAAAAAATAAAAAATATGTTAATATGTTAATGTATTTTATTCAGAATTATTGTTGTTTACCGTTGTTTACTTAAAGGCTACAGCAATCTCGAACCTTGTTTTTTCAAAACTATTTGTTTAATTTTGCAAAATAGTGGAATTATATAAGTGCTTATTTTGAAATTTCGGTCATGTTTATAATCCGGTCTTTGCTGATTAATATGTTACAAGTATTTAAAAATTAAAGATTCTTAATATATATATATATATATATATATATATATATATATATATATATATATATATATAGATATATATATATATATATATATAAATATAGCGTATATAACGACGTTAAGAATACAATTCTTTGGTAGGTAACTTTCGGAAAAGCGTCAAATCAAGGATCGGCTAGAGATGGTATAAGCCAGTTTGGTGTAGAACTTTATTCTAAATGTGAAATTTTCGGTGATAGGCTGTCACCTTCATCAGCACCTAAATGGAATGTTAAAAATATTATAAAATACATTTAAAATTTTAAATAAAAACATTACAACACAAAAGGGTATTTTTCAAATAAAACACAACAATAAGACTAAAATCTAAAAACCCACAAAAACCGCAACTTCATGTTAAAGGTAGAAAAGAAGAATTATTCTTCTTTTTTGATGACAATGTTTCTGATGGTCATATGTAACAAGGTTATATTTACATCTGCACATCATGGAAGTTAGAAGGCGTCTTTTTAAGAACCAAAATCAGCAGGGGAATGAAGTCTTTTCTCAAGTGCAGGTAGGTCATCTTTGCGTGTTATGATAAGTTCCCTACATTCTCCAATCTGGTACATCTTGTCAAGCCCTGCTGAAGCAAAAAGGAATAAATACAACTTAAATTTTCAACATCTTTCTTACAGTTCATAGAAGAACTACAGTTATGGATGTAGCACATTTCTATGAAATTCCTCTTAAATTGGTTGTCGAATTTGCATATATTTGGACGAATAGGTTAATGTTGGCCAATCTATAAATTACGAATGGTGCGATACTACGATACAAAACAGTCGTGATGCTTTTCTCAAAGGTTTAAGTACTGGCTTAAAAGCACCTACTAAACGATGTCCACGATATGTCTTATTGCACGCAGGTTTTTCAGGAGGTGTCCTTCCTGGCACACAGCGTGTTTTTCTGGCAAAGAAAAATGATGGCGACTATCACGATGAAATGGCTTACAGTAATGAGTTTACCAATCTCTCGGGGTCTATTTGAAAATCCTTAGTTTTATGGTGGTGATGATTTTGTACTAAGTACGAGGGTATTTATGGTAAAATTTTAATTGGTGGTGAGTGTACCCATACAAAGGACAGAGGAGAAAAAAAACATAATCTAACCCTAAAAAGTCCGGCAGCTGACGCTAAAGTCTATTCGAAGGAAATAAATAACATATTAGATTTTCCTAAAATACTCCTTTACTTAAAAATAAATATTTATGCATATCTACGTTTTATGACCAATGGTATAACCGACTGACGTCATAAACCTCTGTAATTATTTATTGGAGTTTATTTGAATTCGATTAGTTGTGACGATTTTAATCTCATGACTCACGCAACTAGCCCGAATCAATGTAAGAGTAGTTTCTACGTAATACGTATAACTGACCACGCGATGTTGCCAGATCATTTACATTTTTTCTTATTTGCAAGAACTTCGCAAATTTGCACAAAAATTAAAATAAAAATTATGAATTAAATATTGAATGAATTTAATAGGAATTTACATGCTTCTTAAACAGGTTTTCAATCAAATATTTACAGTGTACACCTTCAAAATTAAGTTGTTGATTCTTTAATTTTTAAATTACAAACAGGATAAGAGGCAACACGGTGATATAAACGTCTCAGGTATTCTTTTGTTTTGGGAATTCCCAACTTTCTTCAATCTACATATCTTTGTGTGAATTGAACTCTATTAGCATATTATTGGTGTTGCAAAGATATAGTCATAAAAATATATTTGGTGAGAATGCTTCACAAATCAGAACTTACTGTGATATTTGTGTTAACTACATTGTGTAATATTGACTGTCTAAGATTTGGTGGTTTTAGAAGCAGTGGCTTTAGAGGCAGTGGCTTTAGAAGTAGTGGAAGTCATAGTTTTTGTAAGTATACCCATAATATATTATTTAAAGCAATATCATGTAAAAATATATCGAGTTGACTAGTTGTTTAAAGATTTTCTTTTGCTACATCATGTTTGCTAAACATGGCGGCTTTATGCATTATTTGTTTGTTTTTTAACTTTTGATAAGGTTTTTAATCAATGACTAATGATATATTAATTTGACATCCTTAAGAAAACTTCCTGTATGTCTACATTTCATTTTTCCTTTCTTCATAGTTCTAGTTTTCTTTTTTAATATCTTGAAACATTGATGAAATCAGGGTTTGATATGACTGGATATGAAACTATTTAAAAATAAGATACAAAAGCTAAAACATTATTATTTATTATTGTTTGTGTTTTATTAAAAAATATTTACATAACGTTATTAAAAATTAGCTTCGGGAGCTAGAAGAAATATAAAAATCAACAGAAACTACAAAATTTCAACAAAAACTAAGTTAAATTAGACAAAAATTTAAACATAAACAATTGTGTAATTAGACAAACTGAAATAAACCATAGTAGAAAGTTTAGAATGTTAACCGCTTTTTTTTTCCTGCTGCGTTCTGTTTTCAATGTCTTTTTTGTAGTGCCTTCTTTGGATATTATAGACAGAGAACTACGAACATAGATTCGACATATTTATATACATTGCATGTTTTTGTGTTTCTAATTTCTAACCCTGGATCTTCTTCATCATTTTCTATTTCAACATAGTCTGTATTTGACATATTCATATTGAGGCCCAATTTTTCATATTCTTTCTTTAGTTTTCTAAACATGTAGTCCATGTCTTCCTCATCATTCGCTACGACTACCTGATCATCTGCGAAAAATAAAGTTGTTAGACATTTGCCACCGCTTATGTCTATTCCCATTCCAGATACTTATAATAGGTTATAGATATCCAGATAGGTTATAAATAAGGTCGGAGATAGACAACATCCTTGTTTAAGCCCCTTTTTTTTTTATTGGAAATGATTCAGATATAAAGTTTCTTTCTTTAACGACACTTCTTGCATTTTTTGTATATATTTCCGATAGCATTCACATTCCTTTTGCCTAAATCATATTTGAAATAACTCCCTTTTAACTTCTATTAATGTATAGTTCTTTACAAATACAGTGAGAACAATGAAGTCAGCAATATCATTTTTTAACATATCAGCCAAGAGAAATGAAGTTTTAAAACTGAAACTCGGACAAAATTCAACAAGTTTATTCAAAAAAAGATGGGTTGAACGTCATGAAAGCGTAATCCTGTTCAGATCTGGCATTTTACATATAATTGAAGCACTACAATCTGTCTCAACCTGAAAGGATCTCAAGACTACTACATTTGCATCAACTTTGCTTAATTCTTTATGCATTTCTGAGTTTCTAGTGTCAATGATAGCACTGATTGATATACTAAAATTAACATTACCACTAAGCTAGCTTCAATACAACTTTCCAATATACCTATCGTTTGTTGACTATGAAAAAGCGTTTGACAGCATAGAACTATGGACAGTGGAAGAAGCGCTAGTTAATTGCTGAATAGATTCACGGTACAAAATGTTAATCCACAATATATATCAAAACGCCACTATGAGAATTCAGCTAGACAGAGATTTGCAAACTCCATTAATTAGAATTTGTAGAGGTGTCAGACAAGGGGATACAATCTCACCCAAACTCTTTACTCTGGCATTGGAAGACATCTGTAAATCTATAGACTGGGACAATAAAGGGATTTGTATAAATGGGAAATATTTAAATCATCTAAGATTCGCCGATGATGTACTTCTGATAGCAACAACTATGGAACTACTACGAATAATGATTTTAGACCTAGAAAAAACATTTCTCGAGAAAGGAGTAAAAATGAATCTAAAGAAAACTAAGATAATGATTAATACAGAAGACAGATAAGTAATTACCATAGGTGAAACAAACATAGAACACGTCCAAGAATATATTTACTTAGGACAAGCTATCAGAGCAGACAAAAGTAACCAGACTAAAGAAATAACCAGAAGAATAAGAATGGGGTGGGCTGCATTCGGAAAACTCTCAAAATATACTATCAAAAACCAAAAAATACCTTTAAAATTAAGAACGAAGGTATTTAATGCATGCGTCCTACCTGTTCTGACATATGGTGCCCGGACATGGACGTGTACCAAGAGCAACTTAGATAGAATAAAGAAAACTCAAAGAGCTATCATCATCAGTTGGCGCTACAGCCCTTCGTGAGCCTTGGCCTGCTTCAAAACATTCTTCCATCCTTCCCTATCGAGTGTCTGTCTTCTCCAGCCCCTCACTCCAATCTGCCTCAGATCTTCCTCTACATCGTCCAGATATCTGAGTTTAGGTCGCCCCCTTCTTCTTCTTCCGACCGGCCTGTTTAGCATAGTTATTTTAGTGGGATCACTTTCATCCATCCGCATAACGTGGCCCACCCACCTTAGGCTGTTTATTTTGAGGGTCTTTACAATATCTGCATCACCAAAAAGTCTATAGAGTTCAAAGTTATATCGCCTTCTCCACAGACCCTGTTCGTTTACTCCGCCATATATGGTCCTCAATACTTTTCTTTTAAAGACTCGTAGTAAGTCTTCATCTCGGGTCGTCATTTCCCATGTTTCTGATCCGTATGTGAGCACTGGTCGTATTATTATTTTATAAAGTTTGCACTTTGTTGCTATTGACATACTTCTCGCTCTAAGTTGAGGGCCCAGGCCGAAATTACAGCGGTTAGCTACGCATATTCTTTTTTTTTATCTCGTTGGATGTGTTATTTTTGTAGTCTACCAGTGATCCTAAGTAGCAGAATTTTTTCTAATATTTGTCTGATGGATGATATGTGATCAATGGTAGATTTGTTTTTCTAGAAGCTTCTTTGCTAGGATCCTATTATATTGTCAGTATACTGTGCCAGTCGTTCGTTAAGTATCAGGGACACAATTTTGTATGCTGCATTAAGAAGGGAAATCCCTCTAAAGTTGGAACATTCAAGAACGTTTCTTTTTTTGTGTATGAGGCATATAATTCCAGTATTCCAATCTTCTGGTAACGCGCGTTCTTGCCATACCTGTATAAGTAGTTTGTGAAGGAGGGTTATAAATGTTTGACCGCCACATTTAAGTATTTTTGCGGGTAGGTTGTCTGCTCCGGGTGACTTGTTTCTGGCTAGAGACTGAATTGCTTTGTTTATTTCTTCCAAATTTGGTAGTACAGTATCCTCCTGTTCTATCTCCATATCATATCTACCTTCAGCTCTACTTTCTCCATTAAGTAGCGTACTAAAATGTTCCTGCCATCTTTTTAGTACTTCCACTCTCTGGTTTAAAAGAATTCCGTTAAGGGCCTTGACTTGATTCGCTTGTGGCTTGAAAACTTTTCTTTTTGTGTTAACCTGTTTGTAAAATTTTCTGTATTCGTGTTTCTATTAAGGTTTTCCATTTCTTCGAACTCTTTATTGATTTGTTGCCGCTTTTTCTGTTTGTGTTTTTGTTTTTCCTCTCGTCTCTTTACTCGATATTCTTCAACATTGCTCCTAGTCTTTCTGTTGATCATTTTCAAATACGCGTCGTTCTTCTCTTTCGTTACTCGTTGGCATTCCTCATCAAACCAGTTGTTTCGCTGTCCTTTGGGTACTTCACCCAGCACTTCCTCTGCGGTCTCTTTGAGCGTGGTTTTCATAAACTCCCAATTTGTGTTAAGTTCAGTGGGATATACCTCACTTCTGGGATGTTCTGATATTTTACGATCTAAGCATATTTGGAAGTTTCTTACGACTTCAGTACACTTTATGATCATGATGAGTACATCAAAAAGCTATGGAAAGACAAATGTTGGGAATATCGTTGAGAGATAAAAAGAGGAACGAGTGGATAAGATGCCAAACCGAAACAACAGAGGCTGTCAAACATGCATTGAAATTAAAATGGAAATGGGCTGGGCATAATGAAAGATATCAGGATGAAAGATGGAATAAAGAAATTGGCCGCTGGAGACCATATACTGCAAAAAGGTCAAGAGGTCGACCGCAAATGAGATGGAAAGATGACATTGAGCAAAGCGCAGGTCCAATGTGAAAAAGACAAACAGAAGACAGAGACAAATGGAAACAAATGGGAGAGGCCTATATTCAACACATGAATAGATTTTGGGCTATAGATAGATAAATAGAAACTAAACTACATTTCTTTCTTTGCATTTGTTTGACTTTATGGTTAAAATTTGCTGATTTTTCATTGCTAGACAATTAAAAATATTTTAATAACGGTAAGTTTTTATGGCACTTAAAAGTGTATGAAAAGTGCCTTAAAAGTTCATGGCCCTCACCCATCGAGCAAAAAGATGAAAGAGGGAATGTAAAGGTAGTGGGGGCAAACATATTGTTAGACAGGAAGTGCGATCTTTAGAGGCCACTTTAAACAAGGAAAGAGAGTCTCTCTCCTTGTTTGACATCAAATTTAGTTGGGTTATGTTATTGTTTGTCGCAACTGTCACATGAAATTTAATTTATATTGAAGTTTTTTACCAATTGTGTCATATTTTAGACTATTATCGTTAATATTTAATTAAAACTTTCTCATCTGAAAAATATTTTATAGCTATTCTTAATAAGTGTCAGAAAATTTAAATTTAGCGCCTTTGCATTTCCGGATATGTCCGCCATCAGAGGCCACTTTTTTGGTCTCCTTTCCATAAGGATTAGATTCCCTCTTTTGACTTATTGCTCGACGCCCTCACCCCTCCGAAAATCGGTCCTTCATCTGCCCTTGCTTCGTCTCAGTGGTTCGGACGACATTATATAAAATAAATAAAGAATGGCAGACGTTGCACTATTTAGAACAATATTATTTACTTCTGAAATGTAATTCATGAAGTTTTTGGAAAAAACACCTCACCAGATACACTTGCAAAATCTTCGCATAATAAACATAATTGTTTTTAAATAATTACGTAAACACCTGGCAACTATGCTCTTCGCAAGGTAATTTCACTAATTTCACAAGTTGTAGGTAACTTGTTGCGGCAGCTAGTCTACATTAGTTTATAAACATCACCGTTCAATTTATTTCTGTTTTTAAACGAAATGTTTATTAAACCTTTAGGATAATAATAAATATAAAACACTTCGTGTAGCTATAAAATCTACTGAAAATGTTTCCGAGGGCAGGTTTTTTTGTGATATTGGTTTTAACGCAACTTTTTGTGATTGAATGCGGTAGATTTGGTGGGGGTGGTGGTGGCAGAACTAGCGGCGGTGGTAGCAGAATTAGCATCGGCCATAGTTATTGTAAGTATTTAATTGTTAGTACAATAAATTGTTAATCATATTCAGGTTAGTAGTCTTTACAGAAGTAGTGAAAGTATTTGTTTACAATTGACACAAATGTTAGTTTCTCTTATAAAAATGCATACGAGGACGATTTCTTACATGAAATTATCCACTGTATCTATATCGTATTAATTTTCTTCTTCTTTTTCTCTTGCTTTTCATGTAGGCTGGTCTATCACTGCTGGTTATAGCAATCTTTTTGGTAGTAGTCTATATCAATATTGGTCTGATGACTGTTTTATAAATTCTGACTTTTAGGGTTAGTGGTTAGGAAATATGAATCTGGGTTAAGGACAGTGCTGCTCCATTCAGTCGCCTTTTACAAAAATCAGGAGAAACAAAGATATTCTTCTTTGGTGACCCGTACCCCGCATAGGAGGTGCATGACTACTACAACAGCTTTATTCTACTAAGACCATTAACTTCTATTGAAAGACATTAGTTATATTCTTAACTGTGTTAATGCTTTTAATAGTGTCTCTCCTCCTGATTTAACTGCATTAATAACTCATCTGGACTCACCCATATCCATTCTCTTTGGAACTATTTTTTAAAAGCTATTCATCAAAGAGGACATTTTGCATTAACAAACCTATTATTTTTTTTGTTCCCTTATAAAAAAGTTAATGCGATGATTTTAGAAATACACGTTCCTCTCCTTCGCGTCTTACATTAAACTTTCCTCTGGTAATACTCTTCCTACATTGTACCCTCATCGAAATCTTCAGTCCAAACGTTTCCACTCTTTGTTTAATATCTCTCTTGATCACTACCTCGACCAAGTATCAGCTCACTACCAGACAGAAAAGGATATAAGCACGTGGCTCCCGCAGGTAAGGAAGGAGAAAGAGAGATTCAGTTCAAGGCGTAACGATAGGTAAAACAAAATCGGTAAATATCAAAATTAACGGCAATGTTGCATTTTTTCTATGGTGCTGTTTAGCTTGCGCACTCAGAAATGATTCTGCAAGAGGTACTGGTCAACGAAATAGCTGGCGTTCTAGTAAACGGAATCCATATTAAAAACTTAAGATATGGATAAATAAATAATAATGCTCAACTTTATTGCTAATAAAAATGAAAACTAAAACAATAGTAATTAGCAAAAAACCAACCAGCTCTAAAATAGAAATTGATGGTATAAGTATTAAACAGGTAATGGAAATAAAATACCTTGATATTACACTGTTCAACTATGGAGACCTGGATAAGAAGTGAAAGATCAAGTACAAAAAGCAAATGGATGGCAGGATGCCTTAGTAACACTATATAACGAAACAGGCACATTAACACAGAGATGAAGTCAAGAATTTATAAAGCCAGTGTAAGACCAATAATGGAGCCATAACACAAAGGCTACTGGAAACGACAGAGATGTAAATACTGAGAAGAATTACAGTTAAAAATCGAAAGAGAATGATGTCGTCAAAATAGCAAGAAATGAGTTACCAATCGACAAAAGTATCGGACGACTGCGCAAAAAATGACAACCTTCCTTAGAGATATTATGCCTGGTTGCACCAACACATCTTAAGCTTAAGACGTGCCTTAAGCTCAGCCTACGAATCATACACAAATTTTTTTTTATTTTCACCTGTATCTGTTACACTCTAAAATAAATAAAATAATGAGAGTTACTTCTTAAGATATAATCAATATTTAAATTCGGAAAAAAACTATGTATCGTCTGATGACAAGAAAAATTCTTTAAGTACACATTTCACTAAATTACAGCTTTGCTAGTGTTTATTGTTTGTTGCACTTTTGCAAGAAAAGGTCAACAACTATTATAATCAGCCATATAATATAGAAAATCCCATATAATGTAGATTATGAAATTGGTTGATAGAGATATGCAGTGATCTTTTTCAAGAAAAGTAGATGGTCATTTACTGTAATGTATACTTAATGACTTTTTGTTGGTAACATATGATAGAGCATTAATAAACATAGAAACAAATCCAAAACATGTCTATACCATTGTAAGAGTGGGATCCACATGTCCAAAGATCAAACCGGTCACACTTCACTAATTTAAGTGGTACCTATCTGACCTCCAGGCTTTTTCTCCACCCTCCTCATCGTGTGACTTACGTGAGGAGGCTTATAATCTGTAAGTTACTTAAGGTGCCCTGGGTAATGAGGCACCCTCTATTTTCACTCTAACTGTAGGGGTAGCCACATGTAGGCTTTTCTCCCTATTTGGATTACTGACTCTATAGAAGTTATTCTAACTTGACTTCGGGACTTAAGTCCATAACAAAAATAAAAGAAAAAGCGTGTGTTACAACCGTAGATGCGTAAGCTTGATCTATTGACTCTACGTCCGGAAAGGAGTGTGTGCCTGGCCACTCAGCCGCCGATTTGGTAAAATATTATTTTGTTCTCCTTGCCGCCGAGAAGAGTCCGGCCACCAAGCTCATGTATGCCGCACATGGTCCCAATGCTCGGAGTTCGCGAATAGATCAGTACACTTGATCTGCTTTAAGGGTCAAGTCCGCAGTTGCGGTATACAGAAGGCCTGACGGGCTTTTTATATTAAGATTGTTAAGATTGTGACTTTACTTCACGTTAAAACGTTATAGTGAAAGAATCATAAGAGTATAATCTAAGGGAATTTAGATCAGAAAACATTTTTTTCTTTGATGCCTGGGCATCAGATCTTACCCTTTTTTCTTATCCTAACGTCTGGGTGTAGTGGGGTGTGCATTCCAGGGTATATAGGACCATCACACACTCCGTGTATACTGTACTTATCCTATGCATATCCTCTCGCCAGAGTACCTAAAAAGTACGTAAGTACGTACCACGTAAGTGAGAGTTAGGGCGGCCCTAGGTATAAGCGGAGCTGGGCTAAGCTGGAGCTTAAGATCTGTTGATGCAACCAGTCATTAATCCACCAATGAACAAACAGAATTGCTTAATATTTAAAGAGGAAGAAGAAGACGAACTTTAGTGCTTAAATTATTGATGGGCAGAATATTGGACCAATAGAAATATCTTGGAACATTAATAAATGCAAATATTGATTTTGTAAAGCAACTAACAACTAGAATTGAAATTGTACGTAACTCATGTACGAAAATGAAATACTTTTTTGCAATAGAACTTTTAGTGTTAACGTAAACATGTGCATGCTTTAATATGTTACATATTTAATATTCTCTATATGGCATAGAGGCTGTCATTGTGACTAAAGCTACAATACTGCAAACGCAAACCTTGTCCACATGATGGCAGGAACAAAATAGCAGATTTAATATTTGATTACAATTTAAAATAGTAAGACGTTATAATTATTTATAAATTTCACGTAAACTTTTTATTAATGTATTGACACAATCCTTCAGACATATATTAATAAAAAAATTTAAGAAAAATGTCATAATATAGTAACTAAATTGTGTAGCCATATTATTTTGAAACAATTTTTTAACTAAAGTCAATCATAAAACTACATTCAGTATTATTGTGATTTTAGTTAAATTAGAAACTATAACAACTGTTTTACAGGTATATAAACTAGAGCTAGTTCAAAATACATTTTTGCGCCACGAAATGTTATAGAAATCTAAACAATGGAGCAACCAAAAAACTAAAAAATCAGCGAACCGTAAATATAAAAACAATGATGTTCCCGCGGAAGTAATTCGCGATATTGTTACAAGAAACCGTTTTTATTCACTGTAGTGGAATGGATTTTAATTTATACATAAATTTGATAAAATGATTTGAAATTTTGCAGTCAAACTAGAGAACATTCAGAAGCTATTGATTGGACTGTCTTATAATAACGATCTTAAGTGGAAATGACTCTATATGTAATAATGAATAAGCAAATGAATTAATTGTTTTACCTCAGTGTCTACCTAGCCTTCTTGCGCTTGTGGGATTTCAGTCTAGATCTTTTTTAAATAACATTTGATCAATTCACCTTCAGATTCACAAAATTTCCCACCTCCAGTTTTTGTGACTTTTCTCATAGTAGTATCCAGCACTAACTAGAACAAAGTGGGTAAAATAATGAAGTTTTTCCTGACTCCACCATTGATGTTGATTTCATTTGAGAGTTGCCGTAATGAAAGATTCAGTGAAATCATTCAAACATGTACCTTATAATATTTATCTTCCAAACATACTATTTTAAATGTTCTTAACATACCAGATATGTTAATGATACTAGAAACTCCTTACTATCTATTATTATACGTAAGGTATTAATCAGATTCATAGAACTACATTGTAAACTGAAGATTGCATTTTCCTTCCTTCATCTGGTGTCGACACACTCTTTAACTCTGTTTTTTATACTCAAGGTAAAAGTGATAATGGAGACCGAGAGTAGGCTACTTTCTCTCAAGTTATTACAGTTCTTAATATCTATCTTCTTTAGAAGTTTGACAATAATAGCTTATTTCCATTGTTTTGGTGACTTTCTTTCCTACCAAATCTATTAAATTATTGGCTGAGATATAATCGAGCTATCGTTGTCTGTCTTAAGAAGTTTCTTCTTCTTCTTCAGATGCAAATCCACTAAGGGATGTTAGCGATCACATTTTCCATTAATTCTCTATTTCTTGCAATATGTATCGGAGATTGTATGTCGTTAATCCCTGTCCATTGCCTTATGTTTCGCAGCCAGGACATTTTTTTGCGTCCCATTCCTCTCTAGCCTTCAATTTTACCCTCGATTATAAGTTGGAGGAACTGGTATTTTTCATTTCGCATGATGTGACCTAGATACGCCGTTTTCCGTTTCTTGATGGTTTCGAAGAGTTGGCGTTCTTGGTTTATTATTTTAAGGACATCTATATTTGTGATTTTCGCTGTCCATGGTATTTTTAGGATACGGCGATAAAGCCACATTTCGAAAGCTTCTAATCTGTTTATATCCCTATAAACTTCTTGTTCTTTGAAATTTTCCTTCAATCTCTTTAAGATTTTTAATTGGTTATTTGGTGTTATTAAATTTTTATTTCTACACATAGTCTAGGTATACTCGGTGCGCTATTACCAGTCCAAACTGTCTAGTGAATTTAGTAATTATTTTTTTGCGAAGTTAGTTACTTTTTGACAGTCTAAAAGTGGCTGGAAATTACTATACAACCAAGTACACGTACTCATAGTAAACAAACTAAATAGTAAATAAAATAGAACTTTGCTTTATCTGCACCATATAATAAATAGTTATGTTAAATTATAACAACTAAAATATATTTTTTAAATATATACTACCCAAAATTTGATGGGTTTAGTATACACTTCCACTATTTAGAATAATTCTTCTTTTTTCAAAGAAAGAAGTCTGCAATAGTAGTATACTTGAGCTATTAATACCGAGGAGTAGGAATTGTTGTGTTATAGGTTTCCGACAATGAATCTGTCAAAATATGCCCGAGCTAAGCGAATGGAGTATACGAACTCTTTCCATGTTTAATATAATTTTCTTATGATTCTCTGATTCTCTGATTTGTTGTTAGTAGTTTTAAGTTCTTGCAATTTTGCTGTTGTTTCTATTTTCTTTCTTCTATGTAGCTTTTCTATTTTTTTTTTCAACATTTTGTACTGTGATTGTGATTATTTTATTGCTACTTTTCTTAGAGTCTCAAGTAGGCTCGGTTTTCCTTCTTTTTACCTCAGCGCATTCTACGTCAAACCAATGTTCATTTCGTTTTCCCTTAATTGTCCCAACTAACTCATAGGCTATTTCTCTTGTAACTTCTTCACTTGTCTGCCAGTATTATTGTATGTTCATAAATGTAATAAATTTATATAATAAAAAGATGGCAAATCATTTTTCGTGAAAATGCTGCACATAATGTAAGACCACAGACAAAATGGATACAACTAATGAAATAATGATTCTAGACACAAAAATGTAGAATAAAGTGCATGGAAAAACAATAAAAATTATTTGAATTTCAATAAATTACAAAAAGTGATAAACATTGTATTATAAAATAAAAAATGACTTCACAGTATTAAAATGAATCATTCATAATCGTCTTTAAGTGAGCTAATGGGTTAATAATTGAGTAGGTACCAATTTATAGCTCACTGTTTTCGTAAATCTCCGAGTCGTTGGCAACATTGTTAGATATCAATTAAAGCAGCTTGTTTGTTAAGTAGTATCTGTTGTTTTGAATTCTTAGTAACCTCAGTTGACACGACCATGTTAGAATTGTGATAAGATTTGTGATTTATAGTATATATTGCTTTATTTCGCTATCGTATTTTAAAAATGTCGCGAATATTAGAAATATGTGTGTTGATATTAATATCACAAACAATCATCATCCACGGAAGGGGTGGGCGAGGAAGTAGTCATTCTTCCAGTCATTCGTATAGTCATTCCAGTAGCCATAGCTATTGTAAGTATTTTTATATTATTATCGGTAATTATAAATAATGAGTGTACTAAGTATATGCCTTGTTACTAAGTAAAGTCGACTTTAGTGTTTTTACAAAGTGTTGAATATTATAATCAAATAATCGCGTCACCTCTGGTGAGTGCCGCCCATGTTCTATTTTTGTCTATATGATGTTATTTGCATATATAATGGAATTTAATTTGCCAATGGGAGATTTTCACTACCTTATATAGACCAACTAACCATATTAATTAGAGATAATATCGAGAAATAGGTCCAAACGGCATAATATATCTCTTTATTCTTTCGGTCCAATGTCAATAAACCATTCTCGATCGTTTACTGCACGAAAATGTGCCCTACACCTAACTAGGTCCAACCTCTTATGTTCCGAAACTTTAAGAACCTTTTACGACTAATCATTCGCTTGCCTTCTACTTTTTCCTGACTAATCAGGCGAGGAAAATATTAATCTGTGTCTCAATGCAAGTCCAAAGTACCAATATTTTCTCGTTTTGACGATATTTGAAAGCTCCCGACCTTTATTTAACAATTTGAGGACTTCTTCATTTCTGGTGTGTATATTGTGCACAACGTCTAAATGAAATCTATTAGTTATACTGCAATGCTGTGCACCATCGTGGTGCCTATACGGTTTGATACAAATATGGGTGGAAAAAAAAAGGAAAGTGAGCAACATACTGCAATACAATGGAAAATTTAAACTAGTCTGAAACTTTTATACCAATGTATATGTACTCTTACTTTTAATATTTTTTAAAAAGAAGAAAATGAGAATGTGCTTTGAAATTTTATAAATACTGTCGTTGCAATTTTCGTAAAATTGCGAACTACTGTTCAAATTATTATATTGTTTTATTTTTGTTAAATATTTCTTAAGATAAGAAACTGTTTTCTGCTGTTTTTCGCTATATTCTGACTACAACCACTAACACAAGTCGGTAACTACCCACAAGAATCCTGTTAAAAGGTAAAGATTTCTTACTATTTTAAAACTTGATTATGGTACTTGTTTGCAAATATTTTAAATACTTTTTTAAAAATTTTTTCTAAATTCTGCTGCCAAAGAATCTTCCTACTGATTCTGTTAGATTAAGCTTAGTTAGGTAGTTAAATCGCCCACTTGCAAACGATAACTGACGGTTTTTTCCCGTAAATTCTGTGTATTGTAAAGGACCCATCTCATTAGTATACCTGTTTTAAAAAGAATAAGTGCTTTTTAATATTGTTCTGTTTTGTATTTTGAGAACGATTTCCGAAGTGGAAACTGAAACGTCAATAAACTTACTTTAACCTTTAATTGTGGCTTATTCCCATTTAAATATTAATGTGCTTTGTTATAATTCTTTTCTTTATTTTTGGACCTTTTTTTGTGTATCTTCACCTAGTTTACCCTAGAGGCATTCTTTCATCTTAGTTCTGAGGCCTCGTTTCATCTTATCTTTGGACCAAGGCTTCCTAATATGAGGTTAGACCCCTTATCTCAATACATATCGATGCCCTTATCCCAGTACGGACCGAGGCTTCTAATCCTAGTTTGGAAGTTTTCTGTTATCTCAGTTTCTATGCCGGAATTTCTTATAGACTAAAAGCCCATGGGAAATTTTTAATGGATCATTTGACGCAGCATGAATTTACATATAAAACAAAGCTATAACATGTAATAACAACTTTAGAAACTATGCCTTCAATTCCTATCGGTAAAGGTGAGTCACAGGTAACATAAACTTACCACCTAAAAGTGGGGGGGGGGGGACTTTTTTGCCGTACTAGGAGCAGCGAAATTTTTCAAATCAAAAGAAAATTTATCCGATCTTTAAAATCCGATATATTCCAATATTTCCAATATTGGAATATATCGGAATTCCAATATTTAAAATCTTTTTTAATAAACATAGAATCCAATGTTTAAAATATTTTTTTATAAACAATACATATCTCAATAGTTTTATTATTTGGTGTTAATTATATTTTCTTGTGCAGTCTCTATTTTAAAAATGTTCAAATATAAATAAATTAACTAACTGGTTAAATATCTACGTTAACAAAATTTTAATTTGATCGCGTGCTTTTTTATTGATCTGTTGCAAGGAGGACTTAGGTTAGTTAACACCTTTTTTATGTTTTTAATTTTGGTAGTGTAGGATTTCGCCCATAATTTGCCATGACTGAGCAAGGGTGTTTTCGACTCACATAATGTATCACTGTTTTTAGTTTACTTCTTAGAAATTTAGTTTAATCTGTAGTTGATTTACTTTCTTCATCGTGTAACCTTCTTCTGTCACAAGTCGTCATTAGCCTTGAGATATAGGGTAACGGGTAGAGTGATTGGCCACTTCAGGAATTGCCAATTGAATTAAAATTGTAAATTGGTATCTTTTTTTTTAGGGTTTTTTAATAGTAATGAAACATCAGATTTTATAAAAACTTAGGTTATTTTAATCAGAAATAATAACGTATATTAAAAAAAAAGTTTGAAAACTTACAGAACTACACAGTTATTGGCCATACAAACATAGTTATTAGCATATAGAATTACAGTCATTGGCCATTTATAAAATTCCTAATTTTCTTTTTTTTTGTTATTGCAAGTAAGGCACACAAAACTATTTTAGTTTTCAATTTCTGATTGTTTCTTTGTACAAGTATTATGGTAGCCTTTAACACAAAATAGACATTTTATTCAAACTTTTAATTTAGATATATTATAGGTACAAGAATAACACAATCCTGTATACAAAAAGCTATTTACAGGTGGGTTGGTGTAGTTTGATTGTTTCACCGTTATATCTGAGAATTTTATTTTTATGTTTTGGATATCTCTTATTTTCAAAAAATAACTTTCTTTTAGCCGACTCACCAGAACGTTTTTCTTTGCTGGTTTCTAAATTTGTACATTTGCTTTGGGATTTATTCTTCAAATTTTATAAGTTCATATTGTTGCAGAGATCAAAAAATATGTTATCAATTGTGGGCAGATTAACGTTTTATTCTACAGAATGAGGAAATTGGTTTCGTGACAATTCTTGTTTTTCTTTGAGGATAACAACATCTGGTATATGTACTCTAACTCCACTTTTCAAGGTTGTGCTTTTAATTGTATGATCAATAAGTGTGTCTGCTTTCAAAATATTTGTATCTGCTATTTGTATGTGTCTTTACTGTAACATCTTTATTCTTTACAACAGTTTGACATTTTTTGCTCCCAGAATTGACTCTTGTGCCAATTTTTTTATTACTTTCATCTTAATTTCCCTGTTTTTTGACCTGTATTGTTTGTTTTTGCGTCAATTTGCTTTTATTTTCATTTTAATTTTATTTTCTCTTGTTCTGCTTCTTCTTCAATTTTACGCCTTTCTGCATTTTGACGATCTAAAAAAATAAGCACGAAATTCAACATTTTTGTTTTCTTTTTGCCCTTTCTGGGGTTTTTGGCCAAAAAAAGAATTTCTTGAGTGGGATGTCAATTTCTTTTGATAATGAGTTGTCTTGATTAACTAAAGGCAGATTATTGGATGTCAACTGAATATCTTCTGTCATTGTATCTTCTGTAACATCTTTTATATTATAATTATAATTATTAACGTGTTCTGGAAGTTGAATTGGAAAATCCGAAAGTAGATTTTCTTCTGTAATAACAGGAATATCTTGTAAATTGCATATGATTTCATTGCCACCTACAGGGTTAAGTGTAATATCTGAAGATATATGGGTTTCTGTGATTATAAAGGTATCTTGTATATCATTTGTGATTTTACCTGTCGCTATTAAAGAGCAATTTTGAGTCTCGACTTAGTTCTTCTCAATTATCTCAACTTTGAAATTATAATATTTTGCTGCTTTAACTGTGCCTACAAAATCTTCATGTTATTGATTTTGTCATAGAAATAGTGTGATTAATACCTTTATGCAAGTCTTTGATATTTCCTTAATATTTAGAATAGTCTATTGCTTCCGGGTTTCGTGGATACAATCCAGATGCTTTAAAGCCATTAATTATGGCATCTGATTTTAACTGACTAATGGCTGTGTTTAGTACTAATGCAAAATTCTCTTTGGTAACTACTGAGTTCGGGTTTTCGCGTCTAAACTTTAATACTGCCCGGTTCCAATTTGCCTTTAATGGTTTAAATGCAGCAATATCTGTAGGTTGTATATTTCTGGTTGCATTGGGATATAAGGTCACTAAAATAATTTGTAACTTTGAACATAATTTACTGGTTTGAATGGTTAAGTGAGTTTTATGTCCATCAACGAACAAAATGACTGGAAAATTAGTGTTTTTCGCAACTAGGTACTTATATAAGACGTTTCCTATGTATTCAAAGAAGTTTTCTTCATTCTTCATCCCTCCCGTATTGCTACATTCTATGCCCCATTCTCGTGGAACGGAATTTAAAATATTGCTAGGAATTCGTTTATAAGGGTACATAATCATTGGTGCTGTTATTTCTTCAGATGCTGCAAAGGTAAACATAACCGTCAAATTAACTTTAGAGTGATGCTTTATTTGATATACATTTTTGCTTTCCTTTACAGCCAACACTCGTTTATTTTTGGGACCCAAGAGGAAGCAGGTTTCATCTCTATTTAAAACGCGTGGAGGGTCTTGAAGAATATCAATGTAACCTTTATGATGCAAGTATTCTTAAATACCCGTGAACCATTTTTTTACATCTCTTTCAGACACAACTGAACTTGCTGCCGTTACTGCTTTTGGAGTTCTCTCACTTAAATCTTGGTGTCGCTTTAAAAAGGAGCTATACCTATAACCACTTCCGGGTCGATTCTCAGTAAAAGGATTGGCACGTGGATTTGCGTTAAGAAAACCTTTAACCAATTCTTGTATATCTTGCACTCTTACTGGAAAACCTTTGTCTTGGCATGTTATGATCCAATGCTTTAAACAATTATCTTCCTCCAAACAAAGAATAGGATTGGGACCCAGGCAAAGTTTTTTCATTAAATGTTTCACTTGCTTTAAACTGCAATGTTGCTCTTGGTACATTAAATTGTTCAGCGGCTTTTCGTTGGCCCATGCCATTTTCTATGGTTTGCAAAGCAGACTAAAGATCTTGTTCTGTATATTGTTTGTAGTACGTTTTATCTTTCCGGATATTTGGCATTTTTTATTCTAAAAATAAAAATCATTTATTAGTAATAATGTTAGCTACAATACGGACATTCCAAATTTGATTTAATATGCCCATCTTAGCACTAATTTTATAACAACTAAAACAATTGTAATTTTACAAATACAAATACGGACAAAAGATACATTCTTATCACACATTACAGTTATTGGCAACCCTGTGGTTTAGTGATTGGCAGTCGGCCAACCACTGGTTATTGCCTTAAAAAATAAGAAAAAATGTTTGAAATATCTTGCACAAAACTAAGCTAAAAAAGTCTAAATTATAATAAATATCTTAATTCGAAGTAGGTAGGGGAAAGCGTTGTACCTTGGGACGGTTTTGAAACAAAGATTTTTATTATTACTTGGGCAAACTTTATAATAGTTTTATTAATACTGACTTAAAGTCCATGTTTTAGGGAATTTATTAATGTTTTAAAATATAAAATATGTCAATTGACAAGGGAGTAAAAAAATATTTTCTTCACCCTTGCTAAGTATCCCAAGGTACATCACGGTGTTGTACCTTGGGATACAGGGTGTTGTACCTTAGGACTAAGTAAAGGAGTGAAAGGGAAAAAATCAATAAAGCAAATAAATCTTATGTAATGCATATAAAAATACATAACATTAAAGCTATAAAAACATTATTGGACAATAACAGTCAATTAAGCAAATAAACCTTATGTAATGCTCATAAAAATACAAAGCATTAGAGCAACAAAAAAATTAGTGAACAAAAAAATCAATTTCGGAAATAAATCTTAGGTAATCCTCATAAAAATACAAAATATTAGAGCAACAAAAATTTTTACATAAAGACTATAAAAATACAAAACATTAGAGCAAATCTCTTATAACGGCTACTTTTACCTAATTAGGTCATGGGCATGTCATATGCACTGAAATTCACAGGAAACTTGAGTGATTGCTTCAAACGCTCCGAGGTTCCTGTGGTTGAGGGCGAAGGCAACTTGCATATGATTTCTCCCTCGTCTATTTCATATAAAGTTTCATTTCTTAAGAGAAAAGTATTTCTTCCGGTTTTAACAAGATATTGAGTTTCATACAAAATGTCTATTTTTTGTACGACTTTTGCTACATAATAAACAGTTTTCTTCTTGCCATCAATTTTAACTAAAACATAATCGTCTTGTTTTATTTCTTCACATTCAATCTTCTCCTGTAAGGCTATATCCATTTCTTCCTCCAAAATTCCTTGTATTAATTCTTGCACGGATATATCACAATCTTCTTCGTCAGACAAAAAAGTCATTTCTTCATCCTCAGAACTGGAGGTCTCTATAATTTTGTCTTTGTTTTTCTTTTTGGAATTATTTTTGTTCTTCTTCCTATCAGAAAACAGTTGTTTAGGAGTGACAAAACTTCTTTTCTTTTTATTTTTGTTATTTTCAATCTCCTTTTTTTCTGGCGTGTCGGTCAGTATTCTGCACCTTCCAGGTTTTCTTCCTCTTACGGTCTTCTTTCTCATCTGGGCTTTTGGAAACGGGCGAATCGTTTCTGGTGTCACGATTTTAGATGTTGATGGGATCTGTAGGTGACAGATAGACGATGATGAAGGCTGGGCTAAAGTCTCACTCGCTTCAAAATGACTGGTAGAATCCAACACAACGTCATTTCTTCGTCGTTGAGTCTTTTTAATGGTTGTAGGCCTACCATTTGTATTTTCCTGAACCAGTTCACGATCAGTTACGTAGGATGAAAGAAACTCGTTGTCAGTAAAAATGTTTCTTTCAAATGGAAATATTCCTGTCACCTGAAATCCTTTCTCAATATTTTCTTTTGTAAATGCTTTGTTGTAAGCACTGCCAATTAATCCAGCAACATCATATATCTGGATAGGTTTTCCAGGATTAGATAACATCCAACCACTCATGGTACTGCTGTAGTATGTTTTATACGGGCCAAACTCAGTTCGGTCTAACGGCTGAAGCTTGTGTGAGGTATGTGGTGGGAAGGTTAACATCACCACGCCGTTTTCCTTCGCTAAATTTAAAGCTTCAATCGAGATGTGAGATTCATGGTTGTCTAAAATAAGCAAGACAGGTTTGTCTCGAGTAGGTTTCACATGCCTGATGAAGTGCTTCAAGAAATCAACAAATAACACTTCATTGGACCACCCACTTGGATTTGCACCACCAATTGCACCATTTGGGGCCCCAATGAGCATATGTTGTTTAAAATTAACACGAGGATAAATAAGTATTGGTGGAACGCTGTTCCCAATAGCATTGACACATGCTATCATCGTTATATTAATTCCTCTTTCCCCTGAAGTGACAGAACCAACCTGTTTTGTTCCTTTTGTACATAGAATTTTAGGAGGCACATGGACTGTTGAATTACCTAATTCATCAAGATTGTAGATCTCGTTTGCTTGAAACTGATGTCTTTCTATGACTAGCTGTAATTGATCGAAAAATTTGTTCACGTTGTCTTTGTTAAAGCTTGTTGCTCTTGCAAGGCTCGTAGGCTCGGGTTTACGTAAGCTTAGGGTAGGGTGGCGTTTCCTAAAGCCACGTAACCAGAACTCTCCAGCAGATTCTGCGGTAATCCATTCTTTTGGAACTTTGATTTTGTTATTTTCCTGCTCTGCCAAGCCTTTCGCATACTATAAGGCTAGTTTAAGTGTGTATTTTTTTGTAAGGCCGTAATGCAGAGCAGCTGATTTTTTAAGATAACTAACTAACATAAGCTCTTGTTCGTTTGGAAAAACCTTTTTTACAGCATTTTTTTTCACTGTCATACATAAAATTAGGCTGTTCATCATTATGGTTTAATGAAAGGTATTTTTGACAGTGTCTACTCAAAGTCGAATAGCTTAACTCATACCTTCGTGCAGCCTCATTAACCGTAAGTAATCCCTTCAGAACATCGTTTACTGCACTTTCTAAAGACTGCTGGTTGATCTTCACCCGCGTCTTGCCGTCTTTGCTGCGAGGCATAGTTCTAAAAAAAAACAAAACAAATTCGGCTAACTATAAAGCGTTTTAAAAATAAACAACTTACAATCTGTCCAGACAACTTACAATCTGTCTTGGGACAGAATTACAACCGTAATTCTGTCCCAAGGTACAACACGGTGCAGAAAATTAAAACGTGTCTTTTAAATATATTTTAGGTTAGTTGTACACGATAAATAATTATATCATTTAGTAGAGCACATCTCAGAGTATAATATAATGTCTTATGTTTATTCATAAATAAAGAGTAAAAATTACAAAAAACAAACAATAAAACAACTAAAAATTACTTACCAATGAAAATTTCGTATTTTGTTCGGTAACTCACACACAGTTCTCTTAAAAGTTGCCAATCACTCTACACTAACCCCTGGTGGCTAAGTGAAACAATTTAACAGGTTAGTTTGGTCTGTCGATCATAGATGACAGAGCAATTAAGATCGTCCCAAGGTAAAACTGTCCCAAGGTACAACGCTTTCCCCTACTGTAATTGGCCGTTATAACACTGACATATATAAGATACAATGCTTGGCCATTTAAATTTACCGCCAAAAATGCGTAACTTAACTATTAAACTGTACTCCTAAGATGTACCCCACTAAATCGCCATAAAACATTAATATATCCAGATACATAATACTATTAGCCAAGATAACTCACCTCGTGAAAAGCCTTCCTTAACACATTCTTTAAAAAACTCTTAAAACTGTATGCACCTTTCAAGCTTCAAACAACACACGCCGTAACAACTAAATAATATTAACTGAGAGAGATAAATAGACTAAATAAACAGCAATGTTGCCAAATTTAAATATTTATATAATAAATATAAATAATTTATAATTTTCGTTTCAGCTCATCCGTCATACTCTCATCCTTCCTATTCTCATCCTTCCTATTCTCATCCTTCTCCATCCTATCATCCTTCCCCATCCTATTCTCATCCTTCTCCATCCTATTCTCATCCTTCTCCATCCTATTCACATCCTTCCCCATCATATTCTCATCCTTCTCCATCGTACTCTCATCCCTCGCCGTCGTATTCCCATCCCTCCCATCCATCTGCGCCGATTCCAGCATATCATCCACTTCCAGCAGCCCCAGTTTACAGACCGATAGGATGGAATGTTGGAGGAACTGGATCTTATCCCGACAGCCATGTTTCGTCTGGTGCTGTGGGACCACCTAAACATGTTTCTGGTGTTGGTAGCTCCAATACGAACCATGGTCCAGGTAAGATTATCATTTGACTCACCTACAAATTATAGGCGTATTGTAAACGTTTATTGAATTTGAATAAAAAAGACTATGTTATTGTCAAAATGTTTAATGAAAGGCTATAGACAGGTTACCTTATATGAATTAAAATTTACTTTTCATATAAAAATTTAAATAGTAGGCGACTCTTTTTAAAACCAAGCTCACCAAAGTGCTCATTCAAGTGTATAAATCAACTTCATAAAGAAATAACTCGGGAACTACTACCCAAAAAGAAGTAAACTCGTTGTTGTTTTACGTACTGCAACCAAGGATAGATTTGTTGAAGTTTATGGATTTTATTTGATTAAAATCAAAAATATTTGCCTATATATAACTTCTGGAAAAGACTTACTGTGGATAACAGTATGTCATAGTTATTTGACAGTTTGTACCTTAGGACAAAGTCAAAACAGGCTAAGTGTTGAAGACTGAATAAGTTAGATTATTTTAGATACCTATCTGAAAGTTTTCGTTATAAGACAGTTAATAAAAAGATGTCAAAATCAAGACACAAGCGCTCATATAGTATTAATTAATCTTGAGAAAAAATATGATGTGGTAACTCAGGAAGTTTTTGTAGCATTTACTCCAAATTAAAGAGTTCTTGGTAAGTACGTGAAGGTTGTACCAAATACACACATTAAAAATGTCTAAGGAATACCATTATTATTCCACTTTTTTCAATAAAAACTTTTTTTTAATACATACTATTCGATTAAAAACTTGTTGTCTACAAATAAAGTTATGCCTTGTAAATTAGTCTGTCAATTGCACGGTTTTATTAAGGCAAAAGTGACAGCGCCTTAAATTCGTACGTTTAATGGCTTTAAATTGTAAAGAAATACAGTACTTCATATTTTAAAGATAATTTTAAGATACTTAAAAATGTTACCAAACAAAGATTATTAAATTATATCATGATAGATATTCATGGACCATTTAACACATGTTTAAATGGTAAGTGCTGTTCTTTCAGGCATGATCTTTCACGTCATTTTGACGTGTCTCTGAGTAAGATTTCGGGATGGTGGCATCGATTTTAATAATTCGGTAATGTCACTGAAAGACATAAAGGTCAATGTGAAACTACTTGTCGTTATAATCGGTAGGTGGTAGAATTAGCCCGTTGAAATGAGCATATAACTGCACGTAAACTCTATGGAGCCTTAGAAAATACCCACAACATTACCATATATGTGGTTAAACTTGTAGGGAATCTTTTACATGAAACTGACCTGCACGCCAAACGTCCATTGAGTACTCCTATGTTACATCATGGAAATCGTTGACTCAGATTAAGGTGTGCACAAAAAGATGTATAACTGAGGATTACAAGAATAGAGTTCTGTTTTATTAACAGATGAAGCTATGTTTTGTCTCTAACCTGATTAAAGAATAGTGAAAGTTTGAAGAGGACCTGGTTGACATGAGATACTCAGGCATGTACAGGGTGTTCGCCCATATAGCAGTCTACAAGTTATGATGTGGACTGAATTTTTTTTTTTTTTTCATTTAAAATTTCCGCATCAACCATTAAAGGTTATTAGCGGGTTTTACAGATTTTACAGTTGTTATTAAAAATACAAATTTACTAATTACAAATTGCGTATTAAATTACACATAATAAATTACAAATTACAAAGAGATACATATAATATAACTTAAATTTTGTGTAGTAAACGTATGTCCTTAAGGAATTTGATTGTATTAGATACATTACTGTTTAAAATATCTTTAAGTTTCTTTGCTTCTTCTGGTACGTTGTTGATGGCTCTTTCGTAGGAATAAAGAGGACATTCAATCAATACATGTTGAACAGTTATTGGACATTCACAATAGGAACATTCAGGTGGTAGTTCTTTTGTTATGAGATGCTGGTGAGTTAACGCTGTGTGTCCAATTCTTAGTCGGTTTATAATCACTTGTTGCCTTCTGTTTTCTGGAAATTGTAGTTTAGTGCCAATCCTAGTTTTCACGTTTTTAAGGTTAGCCTTAGTAGAATTCGACATTTGTTGCCAATTTTTTACACAGTGATGTTTAATATTGAGCTGGATATCACTGAATGGAATTGTAGTCATAATTTCAGTTTGCTTGTCAGTAGCAGCTTTCTTTGCTAATTCACCTACTTTTTCATTTCCTGCGATACCTGTATGTGATGGTACCCAGAGAAATGTAACGTTCACGTGTCTGTTTTGTTGGTGATAAAGTGCTAATTGTATTTGTTGCAGGATAGCATGTACTGGATATATTTGCCTTAAGCTCTGAAGAACAGATAAAGAGTCAGTAATGATAAGAAAATCTGAGCTTGCATGACTCTTACACATGTCTAAAGCCTTTAAAATGGCGATTGCTTCTCCCGTGAAAATGCTGCAGAATTAAGGGATGCGAACTGCATATTCAGACTTTCCTAGAATAAAGACCGCTGCGTGTCCGTTTTCAGTTCTTGACGCATCGGTAAAAATCTTGTTATGGCCAGTGTATTCTAATATCCGTTCTTGATATAATTTGTTAATGATTATGGGATTTGTGGTACTCTTTGGATAGGCCGTGAGGGATAGATCAATAGTGGGAAAATTAATAGTCCAGGGAGGTATGGTTCGTTGTGTAGGGTAAGAATGTGTGAGCTATAAATATGAAATAATTTTGTATCATCGAACTGTTTGCATTTTTGTAGAAGGCACATTGAATCAATCCTAATATATTAATCTTATCTTAGAATCTATTATGCTTTTATTTTCTACTGTTGCAAGTTCTGATTTGGGTTACGTTCAGGTTAATACAAGGCCACATACTACAGTAACAGTAAGAGATTGGTTTTATAATCAGGATATTATACTTTTAGCATGGCCAGAACAATCGCGAAATCTTATCCCTATCGATTATATATGAAATATGCTTCAGAGACAGCTTGCTTCTCATCTGCACAATGTTTATATTAGACAAGGTCTTCAATATCTTCCTAAACAGGAGGACTGGTTATTGCCTCAAAATGAAATTTATATTTAAAGAAGTCCTTACTACTGCAAAAAAGATGATAACGTATATTATGATTTGGATATTTATTATGCCATGAAGATAACGAAATATTTGTGAAAATTTGACAATATAGGATCGGCAATTTCTATAAATTATTATTAAAAGGTTATTATAATTAGAGGCTTTCAAGGCTGAAATGATAATTATTCAATACGAATGGTATCTAAATTACAAGTTTCTCGAAAAGTGGGAGAAAAATTTCAAAAAAGACCTCTTCAAAGACGCTTAGGCAAGATAAATGTCTATGAAGAGCATCATCTGTCTATAAAGGGTATGACACAAGACAGAAACTTACGGAAAGATATAGTTAGGGACGCCAACCCGTAGGGATAAACGCAAAGAAAATGGTTACTATAGATATGTTCATATATTACCTATATATCAACAGGGATAAAAGCAAAGAGAATGGTGACCCTAGATATGTCGATATATTACCTATACATGAAATCTTTAAAATGTGCTATATTATTACTACTTATATCTTTTTAAAATGTGTATAATATCTTTTCAGAAATTACAAGACCCATAGGATTCGCACCTGCAGGATCTACCGGACACAGTAAGTTTAAATTAACATATTAACTAAAACATTTTGCTTTACTATTTATTGCCTTAATAAGATTCTTGTGGAACACATGATGACAAAATAAAAATTGCTGAATAAATAATTCGATTAAAAATGATGAGTTAATATTTTATGGTTATTTTTTTATTCTACTACAGTTATTACCATTCAAACCAAATTTTATATACAGCGTGGAAACTACTTATGGAAGAAAATTGTTTGTGTCCTTAATATAGAAAATAATAAAAAACTCTGGGACACGTTAACTTTTAAATTTGAATATGCGCTAAACATAAATTTAAATGTACAGAGTGATCCACGCAAGTCTGGCATAGTCCAATCCTTATTTTTAATGAAACACCCTGTATATTTTTATATTATATTTTAATGTTTTTGAAACATTATTAACAACCTGATTTCAACGAACTATATCATGTAGGCTCTATAATGAATAATACAAGGTGAAATTTTGAAAATAATAATTTATCACTTGTGGTATTTTTTAAATTGGCTAAATACAGACAATACACTTCTACTCTAAGTGTCAATATATTGGAGAAACTTTTTATTTAGTAACCGTGTCATGAATAGGTAAAAACTGTCTAGATAGTCTGTTAATTAAACTAAATCGGTAAATAATGCGGATTGTTATCAATCAGTTGTTGGTGTGTAGACATTTTACATTAAAATAATAAATTCCTACTTAAAAGCTAATTTCTTGTAGAAATAAAAATGAAATATTTAACTGAGACCCACCGAATTGAAATTTTTATGATAATCGGTTAAAAAACTTATTTAATCAGAGATATCCTCAATTGCCTAATATTTCATAAGGTACTGTGTCAAAAATTTATGCACAATTCAGAGAACTTGGACATGTCAAACCATTAAAAACAAAACCGAACTTCATTGAAGATGAGGTGAAAGTGGATACTTTGTTAAGTGTCGCAGAGAATCCAACGTCAACTTTACGTCAAATTGCACGTCAAAATAATATTAGTCACACAACTGTCGACAGAACTGTAGACAGAAGACGATCCAGATCGTAGAATGGATTTCTGCGAAAAAATGATGGATAAAATTAGCACAAATGAAATAGCTCTTGGCACAATTCTTTTTTCTGATAAATCAACATTTCCGTTGAACAGAGAGGTAAACCGACAAAATTGTAGATATTGGTCAGCGGAGAATGATTATTTTATGCGTGAGACATACACTCAGTATCCTCAAAAGTGGCAGGTATGTTTTGCAGGCAAAAATGTTTTGGCAGGTATTATAGGAGACCATATTATTGTTCCTATATTTGTAAATGGCAATTTGACAACGGAAAAATATTTAAACATGCTAAGAGACAATGTTCTTCCACAGTTGGCTATCAGAATAGAGCCATGTCCTCTTTTTATCACACCTAGTCCTTCTGGTCTGTTCCTCCCCGTTCCTATCCGGAGAGTAACAGACCAGTAGTGTATGGCCCGATCTTTGGCCAGATTTAATCATGCGAGCCGATCACCCCCCCCCCCCCTAACAAAACTAGAGCCAACGCACTGTCGTGGGCTTGTAAAAGTTAGCCAAATAGCCAATAAGGGCTATCAATAAAAGTTAAAAAAAAGTAATTAAGTAAAAAGTAGAAAAATGGGACAATACAGACATAAAGGGACGACACAAATATCTACGTGGTAAATCAGTAAAACCCTAACTAGATGAACGTAGGTCCCACGATAGGAAGAAGCCGATATGAGATACTCGAAAATAATGGATCGTAAGTCATTTATGTTAGGACCTTACAAAATGACTATGAATATGGATGCTACCCGTAATTGCCTTTGTGATGAAATTGCGGACGTCGAACCTTGAAAAGTTGAAAATTCTCATGACACGAGAATTTGACTGACACCATCTTCCGCGAGCTCCCATGATTAGAGGTGCCATGCAAATTTGTTTCCCTGGATATTGGGTCTGCATGGTCTGAAGGAATCGAGGCTCAGTGTATAGCGCTGTTTTATTGGCAGGGGCTGTACTAAGGAGTTTACGACCCTCCTAGCTGACGGTAACGTCCACGACAATTACCTGCTCACCCAGATGCGCGACAAGGTCAGGTATCTTAAGAGTCCCGTCAGCGCATCTTATTCGCGGCTCAACCTGGCATATCTACCCTTTCTTTTCAGCTGCATTTCGCAAATACGTAACGAGCTGATCGTGTGTCTTGATGCGGTGCCACTATGTTGCGGGGCACTTTTGGAGATCGTGACTAAGGCTCTTGTTACGTTCGCATCCCTTTCGGCACCGCCGTTCATGTGGTGGATTTGAAGGGATGCATCTAGTTGGCAGTAGATTTCCTCGCAGCTGGATTGCCTTGATAAAATCTCTCATTCCATATCCAATATCCTTATATCCATATCCTTATATTTCAATCCAATAGATCTGACCTTACCGCATAAAACTGTCTAGTTCCAGCAGGACAGTGCAACAGCCCATTATGCTTTAATGGTGAGAAATTACTTGAATGAAGTCTTCTCAATAAATAGATTGGACAAAGGATTACTATTGAGTGGCCAGGTAAGTCGCCAGATACGCCTTTAGATTTTTTTCTGTAGGGTTATCTCAAGAACAAACTATATGCAACTCAACCAACTAGCATTGAAGACCTCAAAGAAAGAACAACTACAGAAATACGGAATATTCTACCTCAAACTTTAAACAAAGTTCGGGACGAGTTTTATAGGAGACTGTGTTATTGCCAACAACAAGGTGGAATAAAAAAAATTTTGTTTAAAATCCTTTATAAAAGGTATATAAAAATGCCTCAAACGGGCTATCACAAACACATTGCAAAACGTTTTCGGATTAAACAATCCATCATCAACGCAAACCAGAGCAAACCTTAAAGTATATAACCACTTTAATTAAAAATAACGTTAAATGAAAATGTTGACAAAGGTTAGAGCAAAATGTGGTTAATACTTACGGTTGTACATGCTAGTAGCCACCAAAATATATGGGTAAAAACCCTTTAAATGTTATAAATTTGAAGTTGTTTTACATTATTAGTATTTCTAATTTGTGATGGTCAAGTTACCGTTGGATAGGTAACATGGCGGCGTAGGAGTCTACATGAGTAAAATGGTCCTGAGACGAAGTGTCTACGAGGACCTGTTGATAACAACTGATCAAAATGACATTGTTGACAAGTTAGGACGGATGTTGTGTCAGAGCAGTCAGTGTAACTTACGGTAGTTGTCTAAAATTGACAGATGTCAGCCTTATTTAAAATTGAAAAAGTTAAAATTATAACAATGTAACAGTACCAACCATCAATATTGTAATCTGTATTGTAAATTAATCAGAGAGGTATATTTGTAACATTGAAAATTGGTTTTTTAAAAATTAATGTAGGTCAACTAGAATTTATGAAATTTTGTAGGATTGATAGGCAACCAACTATACATGTGTAAGGAAATATTTATTTTAAGCTAGAGATTTTGTCAAAAGGCCCTGTATGTTGTGAGACATTAGGTACTTAGAAAATGGTAAAAAGGCACATGTGGGAAGATGGGTCCTAAAAGATATATTATTGAGTATTGATGTAATGGGTGGAGGTGTGTTTAGATATGTTATTAAGCTGAAATGTAAATATGACAAGAATGTGATCATAATGTGGTGTTCATGTAGTACTCAACTTAAAACTTAAGTATGGAAGGCCCTCTATGTCAAAAAATTACATTTGGTACCTAGTAAAGATAAATAAAAAAAGATTTTTAAGTTATAAGTAAGTGAACATGAATTACTGGTTATGTGTGTAAAGTAAAGATGGTAGGTTGTTTATGTGTATGGGCAATTATGCCAGACTGAAAGAAAATTGACGGCTGAAAGATGGTTAGGTGTGATATTGTTCCTACATTGCTCGAGTTATAACTCAAGAAAACAAAAGGCCCTATATGTTAACTTTTTCAATTTAACTTTTTCAATTTTAAATAAGGCTGACATCTGTCAATTTTAGACAACTACCGTAAGTTACACTGACTGCTCTGACACAACATCCGTCCTAACTTGTCAACAATGTCATTTTGATCAGTTGTTATCAACAGGTCCTCGTAGGCACTTCGTCTCAGGACCATTTTACTCATGTAGACTCATACGCCGCCATGTTACCTATCCAACGGCAACTTAACCATCACAAATTAGAAATACTAATAATGTAAAACAACTTCAAATTTATAACATTTAAAGGGTTTTTACCCATATATTTTGGTGGCTACTAGCATGTACAACCGTAAGTATTAACCACATTTTGCTCTAACCTTTGTCAACATTTTCATTTAACGTTCTTTTTAATTAAAGTGGTTATATACTTTCAGGTTTGCACTGATGATGGATTGTTTAATCCGAAAACGTTTTGCAATGTGTTTGTAATAGCCCGTTTGAGGCATTTTTATATACCTTTTATAAAAAAATTTAAACAAAATTTTTTTGTGATATATGGTATACAGCCAGCTACAGGAACTTAGTTTCCTCGTGGAAGGTGGAATAAAGTTAAGGTATCTCAACGTTTTTTTAAGGTAGGTGTTAAGTTAATATCTCAACATTATTTTCTAAAATAAGGATACAAACTTTTATTCCATAAGTGGTTTCCACACTATAAATTTTCCTCTAAATTCTTTCTAATACGCTGTAGATCTATTCTTCTGTTGTTTATTATAAATTAAAATACGAGACGAGACGGCTTCTTACGTGAGAAAAAAGGCAACGATAATTCCTTTAGAGAGCTCTAAACCTTTTTTGCGAAATAAACTTAATCTCAAGATAATACAAGAAAATAAAACAAGAGGAAGATCCTACTTTAAAACAAGAAGTTGTGTTTCCCAAACGGAAAAAATAATATGTCTGTTTTAGTTAAAAAGGGAATTTTATTTTTACGAGTAGAATTATCATATCAAAATTGTTTTTGTGTTAAGTAAAATAAAATATTTTTTCATCGAAGCTACATCAATATCATATTGTACCACAGTTGATAATATAATTGCCTCGATACTAAAAACTATTAAAAATTCCCATTTCGTTTGAAATTATTAGTAGTAACAATAGCGGTTTTTCCAGTTATTTATAATTGTGACGAAAGATTAAATACCAAGCTAGCATAACCTTTTCGGTATATTATTGTAAGTCGAAGTATTAAAAAGACTTAATTATATTTATGTCATACTAGTTTATTATTGTGTTTTAATTGCTTATTTACCAACGACGTAATATTGTATATTATGCCCGCATGGGCATAAAATGTACTTTATGGCCCGCACGGGCGTAAAGATACAAACAAAAATATAACTTAATCGAAACAACTTCTTCTTCTTCTTCATGTACCATGTCCTTTCAGAAGGTTGGTTACCATCATAGCTATCTTAATTGTATTCACTGCCACCCTAAATAGCATGCTTGTATCAACACCATACTAATCTCGCAAGTTCTTCAACCATAAGGTTCTTCTTCGTCCGGGACTGCGTTTGCCCGATATTTTTCCTTGCATGATATTTTGTAGCAAACTATATTTGGGACCTCCCATTACATGTCCGAAATATTCCAACTTTCTCTGCTTGATACTTTTTATAATCTCAGTAGTCTTGCTGAGGCGTTCTAGTATTGTGGAGTTTCGAATCTTCTCCACCCAGGAAACTTTTAAAATTCTTCTATAGCACTACATTTCGGAAGCCCTAAGGTGATTTAGATCGATTTTATTTACAGTCCAGGACTCGACACCATAAAGTAAGACCGAGAATACGTATCAGCGAAGTAGGCGGATCTTCAATGCCAGATTTAGGTCTCTGTTACATAACACCTTGGACATCCTTCTAAAAGCAGCTCTAGCCTGCTCTATACTAGATCTAATTTTGCTGTGACTTTCTGCGTTACAATTTAATTGCTGTCCAAGGTAAACGATTTTATCAACTTGCTCAAGTTTGGTATTATTTACATGTATAGACGGTTTTATATGCTGCTGTTTACATATTACGAGTATTTTGGTTTTCCGTATGTTAAGATCCAGACCTTCTTCTTCTTTTTCTTCAAGTTCCACTCCTATCGGAGTTTGGAAATCATTTTGGCAATTATAATTTTATTGGTTACTCGCCTGAATAGTTCAATTGAACTGCATCCAAACCATTGACGGACATTGCGTAGCCACGAGATTTTACGTCTTCCTACGCTTCTTCTACCTTTGATTTTACCCTGCATTATATTCCTTAGTAGTTCATACTTTTCATGATGTGCCCCAACTATTCCAATTTCCTAATTTTTATGGAATTTAAAGATCCAGACCTACCTCCCTACAATTCTCAACGACACTATCAAGTAGTGTTTGCAGATCTTCTTGACTAGAAGCTAGGAGTACTGTATCGTCCGCATATCGCAAATTATTGATGACTTCGCCGTTCACAAGTATTCCTTCTTGTTTTTCAGAAAGTTCTTTTCTGAAAATTCTTTCGGAGTAAACGTTAAAAAGCGGGGGTGACAAAAGGCATCCCTGCCGTACTTTTCTTTTAATATTGAGAGCCTGTGATTTCACACCATCTACTAAAACTGATGTTGTTTGATTTCAATATAAATTTGCAATTATTCGAACATCTCTGCCGTCCAAGCCAATGTCTTTTAGAGCTTCGATCAATATAGAGTGCTTAACACGATCAAGTGCCTTTTGGAAGTCAATAAAACAACAGTATATGTCTACAGATATATCACGACATCTTTGAGCAAGTTCGTTAATTTCAAACAGTGTCTCTCTCGTTCCAAACCCGTTACGGAAACCAAACCTGAGTGTCATCCAGGTATTCCTCGCATTTATTGTAGATACGACCATGTATTACCTTTAGAAAAATTTTTAGTATGTGGTTTAACAAACTGATGGTTCTATAATCAGCACAGGTTTTTGCTGTTTTCTTTTTAGGTAGAGCTATAAACAGTGAATTAGACCAACCATTAGGTAGTTGTCCGCTGGTATAAATGGTATTGAAAAACGAAGTTACAGCCTCTAAAACATTGCTATCATTTATAAGCTTATATATTTTAGTTGGAATTTCATCAGGACCAGTCACTCTGCCATCTTTTGATGATTGTATGGCTTTTATAACCTCAGAGCGTGTTATTAGGGGTCCGTCGTAGTTAGTAAAATCGAGAGGTGAACTACTCCTATCGTCTTCGGATAGGTTCGTGACGTAATTTTCCCATTCTTTAAATTTGTTCTCCACTGCAAATAGTACTTTACCATTTTCATCCTGTAGCAATACTACATCCTTTATTTAACAACATTTTAAAACATTATTTAGAATTTACATAAAATTGGCAATTCTGAAAGAATCCGGTGATATTAGAATTACCCATGCAAACGTTGACTCATGTTTCATAGCTTGGGTGGCAAGATATGCTGTCCTCTAAATATCTTTTAGCATCCGACGTACTTTTCAATTCACCATGATGCTTCAACGTGGTCATACTGACTCCGGCTTCTGCCAGAAGAGTTGCGTAAGTCCGAAGTAGGCATTGACCTGTGTACTTCTCAGGACTGCTTTCCAACTGGCTGTACAGTACAACGACCTTGTCTGTAGGTCAAAAAAGCCTTTCTTCTGAAGAACCACGAGGTCGTAAAGACATGTAATCCTGTAGTAACTTTATACTCTTCAGTTAATCTTCGATAATAATTGTAAAAATACGCTGTTTATCAGTTTTTTTCGCTGGTAAGTTTACGACGAAAACTGATTTTCTCATATTTTAAACCACCATATTCACAAGTTCTTGTCGTCAACACCCACCAAATACACCAAATATTAATGCTACTTTTTTCATTAAAAATATTTCGTTTGGTGCTTCGTGAATAAATTTTATAACATTTTCTCTAGACAAGACTCTAGACTTTTTTGGCTGGATTTACTGTCGGGCCTTGGTTCAAATATTCGGGCAATTTATGGTAATTGGGAATGTTAATATTTTTATTTACGATTAAAGTCTTCTTTAGCATTGAATATTTGGACCACAAGGAACTCGGAGAAAATGTTTCGGCGAGATCGGCAAAGTATACAAGTAACACAGTTTCAATAATGTGTTATAAAAGGGTTTCTGTCATCCAGTGCTGTAATTTTTCATATTCCTTGTCGTAGGCATCTCTCGACTTATGTGGTACTAACTTTTGCGTAGCTTTTTCCGCTTTTTTAAAAATTTGGTTAGGTCTCTCAAAAATATCTTGGACCATACGGTCTACGGACGATACGGACGATGTTTAAGTACATACTTATTTCGAACTAAGTATATAAGTATAGTAAGTAGTATAGCAGACGGGGTACAAACCCACTTTGGTAACCTGTCCATCAGGGTCTCCGATGCTGAGGACGATACAAGCCTTCTTTGACCTTGGGGGTGTACAAGAAGTACAAGAAGTGATCATCAATGACCAGAGGGTTGTAAGAATTGGTAGCTTATCTTTAGATCTCTTCTTCTTAGCCGAAGAAGGTGTACAAGAAGTGATCGTCAATGACCAGAGGGTTGTAAGAATTGGTAGCTTATCTCTAGATCTCTTCTTCTCAGCCGAAGAAGTGTCACCTGTATATTTTTCACCTGTCTGACCTGTCGTCTCTTCTTTGTCTTACCTGTCCTAAAGAAGTAAAAGAAGCGGTCTACAATGATGACAGTAGACCACCTTGTATGTGAAGTGTAAAACTCATCGCTAATCTTTAGATCTCCTCTTCTTTTCGATAAATTTGTACAGGGTGATCTAATTTGTACTGAGAGATTGTCTAAGTGTTGGTGAGTCTCAAAAAATAAATTGTTTGTGTACAGACTTGTGTAGACGTATCGGTCTAGCCTAGCCTTGACTAGCCTAGCCTATTCAATTGTGTTTGTACTTTTAAAACTTGTATAAATAAATTTTTAGATTTGGTACGTTGTTTTTTTTTCCTTCAGTTACTTTAATTACTGTAAACATGTAGAGATAAAGTAATCCAAGATGTTATTACAACACTTCGAAAATATGTATACCTATATGAAACCTCTAGCTTTATTTCTACAAGTTTTAAAAGTACAAACGAAATTGAATAGGCTAGGCTAGTCCAGGCTAGGCTAGACCGATACGTCTACACAAGTCTGTACACAAACAATTTATTTTTTGAGACTCACCAACACTTAGACAATCTCTTAGTACAAATTAGATCACCCTGTACAAATTTATCGAAAAGAAGAGGATATCTAAAGATTAGCGATGAGTTTTACACTTCACATACAAGGTGGTCTACTGTCATTGTAGACCGCTTCTTTTACTTCTTTAGGACAGGTAAGACAAAGAAGAGACAGGTCAGACAGGTGAAAAATATACAGGTGACACTTCTTCGGCTGAAAAGAAGAGATCTAGAGATAAGCTACCAATTCTTACAACCCTCTGGTCATTGACGATCACTTCTTGTACACCTTCTTCGGCTAAGAAGAAGAGATCTAAAGATAAGCTACCAATTCTTACAACCCTCTGGTCATTGATGATCACTTCTTGTACTTCTTGTACACCCCCAAGGTCAAAGAAGGCTTGTATCGTCCTCAGCATCGGAGACCCTGATGGACAGGTTACCAAAGTGGGTTTGTACCCCGTCTGCTATACTACTATAGTAGTAATAACGAACTAGTATGACTTAAAAGTTTGTATGAACCGCAGTTAATAATTTATCTATATGCCCTCGGGCGGCTTACAAACCGTCGGGCCAAAGGCCCTCGGGTTTGTAACATCGTCGCCCTCTGGGCGTAAACATCTCTTTAATACTCTTGATTCATTTTAATACCATCTTGAAGCTATTTGTTTGCATGCGAGTCACTGGATAAGTACTAAAATTTAGTTTTTGTTATGTTCTTCAGTGACATCGTCGTAGACCTATATATAAAGTGCCTGTGTTGATAAAACGTGTCTTTTAAGTAAAGTTTTGGAAACACTAAGAATGATGGTTTTGTTTTGCCAAAAACTGTACATGATGGATCCTGGCGCATTATCGTGATAAACAACAAATCAATCACCTTTCGTCCATCACTTAAACCGTTTTGTTCTTAAAGCACCACCTAATCCTTTTACGAATTAAAATTGAACTTCTTTGTTGATTTGCTGACATTTTGAAGTGTATTTAGGTACACAACACCTTTATAATCTAAAATACACACAATGAACACGGACGCTTGGTGTTACTGTAAAGACAGTTATTTTTTCTCAGGTCATAATCACAAACTCAGGATTTGTTACTACTTATATGATCTATTTAAGCACATTTTAACCAGTATTGACCATTTTCTGACCTATGTATTGACCTATTTTTGGCATGTGTTTACACTTTATAGTTTTTAATGAAATATGTAGAGGAGGGGAGAACTCTTTATCTCAAGTTGGTCATTCAGAATTATATATGTGTTTTGTAATTTGTTAATTTCCATAGAGTCTAACAAAGATAGCTTAAAGGCCTTTATTTTAAATGTAACGAGTTTTAAATTCGTCATTAAAAGAATGATTATGATCTAGAAGGCGAAGTGCGTATGTAGAATCTGTTTTTCTATTATTGAAAGCCTTTTATGTTCTGCTATTCGTTTATTAAAATTTCTACCAGTTTGACCGATGTAAGTTTTTGGACAGTCGCCACATTTAAGTTTGTATACACCACTGTGTAACTGATTTTTATTTTGGCTCTTGTTGTTTTTAATATATTTGCCTAAGTTGTTATTTGTTCTGAAAGCTGGTGTTATTCCTTTCTTTTTTTATGTGTTTGGCTATTTTTGTTGTTATTTTGCCTGTATATGTAATCGAGGAGAAGGTACTGGGTTTTTTCTCTGGTGGTGGAAATACTAATTTCAGGGCTTTCTTGTGTAGTTTTTGATTTAAAATTTTATTAATTGTTTCTTTTTCTATTCATTGTTTACTGCTATTTGCTTAATGATATTTAATTTTGTCTTAAAGTTGTACTTTGACATCGGAATTTCTGTTAATCTATGTAACATACTATAAAAGGCTGCGACTTTATGTTGTGTGGGATGGGATGAAGATTGTGTATAGTCGTGTCAGTATGGGTAGGTTTATGAAATATGGAGAAGTTATGTTTGTTTTTAAGCCTGATATTTTTTAAATCTAAAAAATTTATGTGTTGATTTTGTTGTGTTTCTATTGTAAATGCAATATGACTATGAAGTGAATTAATATACGATAAAAATTGGTCGAGTTGCCTGTTAGTTCCTGTGAAACATACAAGTACGTCGTGTACGTATCTCCACCAATATAAAACTGTTTGAATATGAGATGTTTTGAAATATTTATCTCTAGATAATCCATAAAAATATCTTATTGCAATGAGCGTAGAGGATTTCCCATTATCAGTCCTGCACTGTTATTTGTATATATTTGGTTATTAAATTCAAAGAGTCCTGGTTTATGCCAATTTCAAGAAGATGTAAAATTTCAGATGTAATGATTGGATTTGTAATATTTTGGTCTAAAAGGTTTTTAACTAGAATAAAAGTTTCTGTACAGGTCTTATTGGGTGATCTGGTTTGTGTAATTCAATAATAGAGTATGATTTAGGAGGCTGTGGATTCATAATATTGAGGTATTTCTCTTCTGTTGGGTTTACTATTGATTGTGAATTTTCTAACGCTAGCTTAATTTGTTTTTGATACTTTTCTTTCGGATCTTTGAGTAATGTTTCAATATTTTGATTATTTAAAAATTTTATTGTTTTGTTATTATATTCTTTTTTATCTATAGCAATAGTAGTGTTACCTTTGTCTGCTTTTGTAAACACTATGTTGTTTTCTATTGATTTATATTTAATTGAAATGGCTGGTTTATTCTCTTTGTAATAGGACTTTTTGGTTTCATTACACACATATGTAATAGAATTTGCAATTATACTTTTTTCGATATTGTTAGCAGTTTTGTTTAATGCTGCTGCATGTTCTACACCTAAATATTCTAAAGTTTTCTGATTATTATGTTGAGGCAAGTTGTGGTTAAATCTTTTCTTTAAAAGTTCTATGTCGCTATTACTAAATTTAGTATCTGTTAAATTTATAAATCTATTGAAAAAACTATGGTTCGAAAAACTTCTTGTATGATGAATATTGGGTATTTTACTCAATCGGAAATCAGCCGAAACATCCGATAATATTTTATAATAAATTTTGTGAAAGTTTTAAAAACGAATATTTATCTGTTTCACTGTGAGTAACATTGAAGTGATTTTGTCACATATGCCAATCATTCCTATATTCTTACACAATCAGACAAAGATGTTTTTCAGGAAGTTCCTTAACTTATACTTGCTTATTTATTCCGTGGCTTTACAAACCTTCGTGGGTTTTAGCCGACTCGACACCATGCCTCCACTGTTTTCTGTCTTGAGCAAGCTCCATCCAGTTCTCCACATCCATAGTGCCTAGGTCTCCTGCTATATTATCTCGTCACCGGAGACGAAGGCGTCCGCGTGGTCTCCTTTTAGTTGGGACTTTCTTCCACACAAGTCTTACTGTTCGTTCGTCAGAATGTCTTCTGAGGTGTTCTGCCCATTGGAGTCTTCTGGACTTTATTTCTTTTATGATGTTGGCGTCTGGGTAAAGTTTTTCGAGCTCTTTGTTAGTTCTTATGCGAGTTCATTGCTTACATTTCTGCAACCTCCATCCAATTCTCCACGTCCATAGTGCCTAGGTCTCCTGCTATATTTTCTCGCCACCGGAGACGAGGGCGTCCGCGTGGTCTCCTTCCAGTTGGGACTTCCTCCCACACTAGTCTTACTGTTCGTTCGTCAGAATGTCTTCTGAGGTGTCCTGCCCATTGGAGTCTTCTGGACTTTATTTCTTTTATGATGTTGGCGTCTGGGTAAAGTTTTTCGAGCTCTTTGTTAGTTCTTATGCGAGTTCATTGCTTACATTTCTCCGTCATTTCCAGCGGTTTCAAAATACATGACTAACGCAAAAATGATAATGTAAACAAAAATATGCTTTTACGTGACAGCTTTATTGATAACTACAATATATGGCAAATTCCTGGTTGCAAAAAAGTAAGGTATTACGTTATGTCGTATAAAAGGTCCTGGAACGTTTTGGCGCGATATTATAAACCTACGTTGGATGAAAAATAAAAAAAATACGAAATCTTTACTGGAATCAGACAACAAATCTTAGCAAGTGGAGTGATGCAAGGCTGTATTTTGTCTCCTCCAATCTTTAATCTGTACTCTGAAAGACTATTTATCGAAGTTTTGCACGAAACTTAAAAAGGCATTCTACCAAATGGCTTCTACCGGCTAAACAACATCAGATATGCAGATAACACCATAGTATTTACGGACAACCTAGAAGATTAATAAGTTCTTATGAACAAAATCACGTATTACAGTTAAAATATGGATTTATTATAAACATTAAGAAGACAAAGCTTATGATAATTAGCAAGAAAAGGATAACAGAAGGTCAACTCTATGTCAAACAATCTCCTGTAGAAGGAGTGACGCACTACAACTACCTCAGCACCATAATAAATAAAGAATGGACCAACAACCAGGAGATTAGAGGACGCATCGGAAAAGCGAGATTCACCTTCAATCGGATGGGGGCCTTCTTCAAGAGTCACAGAGAGCTCTCCTTCAAGTCATCCTGCAAAAAAAAATATTTGGAAAGCGAGGACCAGGAAGAAAAAGAATATCTTGGTTAAAGAACATCAGAATCTGCTTCAATACAACATCTGTGCAGCTTTTCCGCGCTACTGCAAATAAGATAAAGATTGTCATGATGATCACCAACATTCGTAACGGATAGACACATCAAGAAGAAGAACAACGTTGGATGCTTTTGGGACTTCTTCTTCTTCTTCACGTACCATCTCCGTGGCAATTATCACGGCTATTCTGATCTTAGATGCTGCTGCTCTGAATAGTTCAATTGATGTGCATCCGTACCATTCTCTCAAGTTACGCAACCATGAGATTCTTCTCCTTCCTACACTTCTCTTGCCCTGGATTTTCCCTTGTCTAATCAATTGAAGTAGGTTGTATCTCTCATTACGCATAACATGCCCTAGATATTGCAGCTTTCGTATCTTGATAGTTTCCAATACTTCCATTCTTTTGTTGATTCTTCTCATGACTTCGTTGTTTGTCACATGCTCGGTCCATGATATCTTTTTGGGACAGACTTCGTATATCTTGGTTTTTGAAAATTCAACTAATTAAAAAAAGTTGAAAGGCTTTAGCGTATTTGTGGTTGATCGAGAACGTTTGTTTCATAGATTATAAAATTTTCGATAATTTGTATCAACATTTACTCTGGTCAATGACGAACTTGTTTGGTGTATTGCCTTAATCTGAAAGAAATTATATATTTATATTCACTGCATAAGATCTTCTAAATAAAGCAGTCTGGAATGAGATTAAAACGCCATCATAAAATTGAGACTTAAGAGAGAGAAGAGATAGGAAAATACTTATGTACAAAAGTATATGTAGGGATACTTAACAAATTTTTTAATGAAAATTATTATTAATTTTTTGGATTTGACTAAATTGTTTTGTTTATTCCATGCAGTTTTATATTTAAATGCTACATTTTTTATTTTTACAGATACCGGGTCAGGTGTTCATTCACAGCCCATCGGACCACCAAAAACTGTTACAGGAGTAGGCAATTCTGGTAAGTACTTTTAGGGATGAATTTTAAAAGATAACTTTTAAACTTAAGTGAATCCGTATGTAACGACTATAAGTGCTGTCATTAACCCTAAGATAAGTTTAACTAACTAAACAGACTTAACAGTGATCTCGGGTCGGTTGGTGTGTCGGATGTATATATAGTGTACCGGTACGGCGAAAGCAGTGCTTTCTGCGGCACAAATGCCTCAAGAGTTCCAACTTTGGACAGGGTGGCCTCTATTCGAACTCCGAATCTCCAGTTAGTCAGGTATAACGCAAGAAGACATGTCATCGCCTCGCTATATCCTATATTATACATTTTAAATAACAGTCCTTCGTGTCAGACTCTGTCAAAGGCTTAACTGACATCAAGAAAGGCGGTTGCTGTATACATTTTCTCGTTGGAGCTCTTGGTAATATATTCTGTTTGTCTTAGTATCTGGAATTGAGCTTCCGGAATTGTTCCTGTTGCTTTTAATAAATCTTTCAGTCTTTTTAGTATCACTCTCTGTGCTACTTTACTTATAGATGGTAGCAAGCTAATTGGTATATACATATATGGCAGATAGGGCCACTGCAAAGTTAACGAAAATGTAAACGATCAAAATGTAGTCCAAACTATGTAGCTTTTCTTTTGTTTTCTTCGCCGCTTTAATTCTCAAATAATAAGGTCTAATAAGTTTTCTTCATATGCATCATTTTTTAATGTCATGCAGCTATCGTTAAACATATTCTTATAGTTACTCACGGACATGTATACCTAAAATACTTATCACACCACCAGATAATGGAGTAAGTCCGAAGCCAAATTCCTGCACACACACAATAACCATTTTTATCATTATAACTAGATAACCTTATTAGTATGATAGGAAAAGGTCAAAAATAATATCTTATAAACAATATTTACTTCCTTAACAAGTAAATATTTACAGTAATCTAATAGATTACCAGTTTTTATTCCCTGCTCTTCCGTAGAAATAAGGACTAACGAGGCAACACAGAAAAATTTATTTATTTTACTAATTGGAAGTCCCGAGCACCTGATTAATATTTTTTTATTAGCCTTCACGAGCGAGCGTCTCTAAAATATTACATCAATTGTTATTGCATTGGGTAATAAGTCCAATTAACTCAATTAGCAGTATCAGCTTTTCGTTGTTTTCTTAGAAGAGTCGCAGACATTTTACTGATTAGATAAATTGGTGGTGACAATATCTCGTTATGTTCTTTGTCGAAAAGAAAACAAAACATAAAGAGAGAAGGTAATTAATTTAAAGAGAAGTTCGTAACCATGGTTCGTAACGATTTCAGCCAGGTCGTCACAAAATAAAAAGTTTTTTAATTAAAGTTAACTCGTCATAGGTATAGGTATTTTATCAAGATATAATATTTTCCGAAATTGTATTCGAAAAAAGTAAACATTCTCTGTAATTGAAGACACAAGTATATGAAAGTTTTATGTTACATTTTTCTTAAGATGATATGTTTGTTTAAAATTTGCCGTTGGCCACAAGAATGTTATTAATCAGGTATTGTACGGAAATTCAGTTTCTGGTCCACAGAAATTAAAGAACAGAAAATAATTAATGTCGGTACATGGAACGTACCGACACGTCTTCAAATTCTGCTTGATCGTATTCACGAGGTAGGAGAGGAAATGAAAATAAACTCAAACAAAATCAAATTTTTAGTGTTTAGTCGTGACCCACATCCCGATGCAAAGCTTCAATTGAACGGAGTCCAAGTTGAGCAAGTTCACAAAATGATGTATTTGGGAATTGTGATAACGGACCAACTAGATCCAGACATAGAAATAAAACGTAGAATAGCAATGACTAAAACTACTTTTATGAAAATGAGGTCATTTCTTTGCAATAACCATCTCAGTTTAGAACTAAGGCAAAGAATGGTAAAAGTGCTATGTTTGGTCTGTACTTTTGTATAGTGCAGAAGTGTGGACGCTAAAAATATCGATCATGAACAAAATTGAAGCATTGGAAATGTGGGTTCATAGACGAATGCTGAAGATACCTTGGACAGCAAGAAAAACTAATGAAGAAGTAGTAAGGAGCGTCAACAATGACAGAGAACTGCTAAAGACTGTTAAACATCGAAAAATGTCTTATCTGGGACATATAGTAAGGGGAAGTCGATTTAAAATTTTACAACTAATCCTTAAAGGAAAAATAGAGGGCCTACAGGTGTAGGAAGAAAACAAGTTTCTTGGTTAAAAAACATTCGTGAATGGACTCAGATACCAAATGCAGGACAATTATTTCATATTGCAGCAGATCGAGAAGCCTTCGCAATGTTGATAGCCGACGTCGGATAATTCTGATATGGCACACGAAGAAGAAGACATGGAACGTACAAGGGCTATCACAGGTAAGCTGTCAATTACATTGGGAAACAATTTGAGACTCAATTTCTGTTGAGTTAGATTTTTAAGCTGTTTTCTATAGAATTGGGCATGCTAGTTTCAAAACTGTTTTTAATTTTCTTCTTTCACGTCACGTTCGTTTTCTATGCGGATGAGGCGCATGTTGGTAAGGGTAATGCCGCGGTGATAACTGCAACTGGCCTAGACTGCCTGTACTTCAGTTACGGTTATACTGTGGTAAAACGTTGTGTGTCAGTTAGCAGTATTTAGTATTTAGTTACTAAAGTGTATAGAACTACTTAGTGGGTTTTAACTAAAACTTTTCCTTATGGCTACCTTTGTTCCTACGTGTCATAAGTGCGAAAACACCCCGATTAGTTTTGATATATATATGTGGCAGTTTTTCCATTTCCAGTTAAAGGACAAACATAAGTACATTTGTCAGACAAGCATATTTTGCCTATTTTAAAGTCAAAACTTGGTGATCAAGATAAAGCAGGAGCACCTCAAGTGTGTAAACAGTCTGTTGATGGCTTACGGATGTGGGCCAAGGGAACATGTGCTAAACTTGTATTTGGTATAACTATGATTTGGTGGAAGCTCAAAGATCATTCAAGTGATTGTTACTTTTGTATAGTGAAAACATCAGGATATAACAAGAAAAACAAATGTAAAATAGAGTATCCTAGTAAACTCTCAGCTATACGCCCAGTCACATATTGAGTCGAAATTTCAGTGCCAGTTTTTAATAAATTTTTCTCTTTGGAAGAACGGGAATACGGATATGGTGCGTTTGAAAGCGACTCCAACGGTGAAGATTTCGAAATTGAAGATGATTCCGTACGTAAGGTATTCGAGCAGCAAGAGCTAAATGATTTGATACGACATTTGGGGCTATCCAAAAAATCTTTAGAGGTCCTAGCATCTGGTGGATTTGTGTTTTGTCATAATGTAAGTGGTTTAATGGAAGAGTTAGGAATTTCAAACTATAACGCAACTGACTGGCGACTGTTTATAGATAGGTTTATAGCGGAGCTTCAAATGTGTTCTCCTCCATAATAGAAATTTATTTGATTTAGTTCCAGTTGGCCATTAGTCATTATGATGACATAAAGAAAGTTGCAGACTGGAGTTGCAAACGTGGATACACGAAGTATCCCTGCTTTTTGTGCATGTGGGACAGCAGAGCTCGTGCGCAACATTGGGTGCAGTCGAATTGGCCACCAAGATTGAGACCTGGTGATACAAACATTGTACATCAGCCACTAGTCAACAGAAAGAATATTATACTTCCACCTTTGCATATAAAATTGGGTCTCATAAAGCAATTTGTTAAAGCTTTGCCAACTGAAGGCAACTGTTAAGTATCTCGTGTCGAAAGAAAAAGGCCGGTCTTTTGTATTGGTCCAGAGATTCGGCAATTTCTTGTAGATGAACATTTCGTGGAAACAATGTCAGACATTGAAAAGAATGCGTGGTTGGCATTCAAAATCCTTGTTAAAAATATTCTTGGAAAAACACGAGCATTAAATTACTCAGACATTGTACAGCAACCCATGGAGAGCTTCCAAAAGCTAGTTTGCAACATGAGCATTAAAGTGCCTTTTTTACATAGCCACATTGCTAATTTCCCGGACAATCTTGGTGCGGTGAGTGATGAGAAGGGCGAGCGTTTCCATTAAGATTTGAAGTTTATGGAAGCATGGTATCAAGGTAGATGGGACGTACATACGATGGCTGACTATTGTTGGGGCATCAAGTACGAATGTACACAAACTGAATAGTCTAGAAAAAGATACAAAAAAAAATTTTTGTCTTAATTTGTAAGTACTGTTCATTAATTAAAATATTTTATTTGTATGAACTCGATTTAACTTACATTAAATGTTTTGTAAACTTTACATTTGGTACGTTTTTATTTTATGTTTCTTTTTATGCATAATTTTTGAGGATATCCTGTAGTTTAAAAAGTTGACGTGATAGGCAATATCTAAGGTTATTCTCAGATTCAGACGACAAAAATTAGTAGAAAACAGGTACAAGATTTAACTGAACAAACAATATGTTCCCCAGATATTGAAAGAAAGCTGATAAGATATAACATTAAAATCTCTGAACTAGCTGAAACACATTGATTAGGAAAGGGGCATTTTAGAACACAAAATGGCAATTATTTTTTTTTAAATTTATTATTTATATTTTTAATTGATTGGTTTTCTGGCAGTGAAACCCAGAACTATACAGGTGTTGCTATTCTGGTTTCACCAAGATTACAAAAGTTCTCTCGTCGAATTTAAAGCTATGAGTGATAGAATAGTTCTCCTTAAACTGGAAGACAAACCACATAGACTCCATATTATACAAGTTTATGCGCCAACTAGTACAGCAGACGACATAAAAGTCATAAGACAAACAGCTTACCTAAATATGCATTGATTTTAATTCAAAAGTCAGCAACCCTACACAGAATGACAACCTAAAGAATGTACTGAGAAGGTGTGGCATAGATCAAAGAAATGAAAAAGAGGATACCGCTTAATCAAGTTTGTTATCACAAATAACTAATTTGTTATAAATACTCGATTTTAACACCATGTACGCCAACTTTATACTTGGAAATAGGTCTACAAATTAAATTAACTATATCCTCACTATTATTCGCTGGAGATCATCAATCCAAACAGTCAAATCATACCCAGGGGCGATATGTGGATCACATCATACTCTCCTCATAGCTAAAGCACAGAATAATAAACAGTCAGAATGCCCACTCTCCATGGAAAATTAAGTACGCGCATCTCGTTTGCGCAGACGCTCCGCCATGTTTTAAAGGGAACCAATGTTGTTTATGTGGTGTGCATAGAAAAATTAACCCGGTTTAATTGACTGTAGGCAATCATAGACATGCTATACAGTTATATTAACATTAAAAAAAATTTATTTAAAATCCTTTATAAAAGGTATATAATAAAATGTCCAAACGGGCTATCACAAAGATATTGCAAAACGTTTTCGGATTATTAAATCCATTATCAGTGCAAACGAGGTATACAAGCTATGAGCCACCAAAATATATGGGTCCAAACCCTTTAAATGATATAAATTTACATTTGATTTATATTATATATGTGGTTACAAATTATGATGTTTAAGTTACCGTTGGAATTGGTAACATGGCGTAGAACATGACATGGAATTAACATTGTTAAATATAATAACATAAATATAATATAATTAAACATAAATATAAATAATTACCTAACCTCACAAATCATATGTCTGTGTTATATGTTTCCTTAAGTGTTAAAAACTTCAAAGGCGGCATCTGAGAGTGGGCATTGTAATTTTTTATTATTCTGTGGCTAAAGTAAAGCTTAAACTTAAAGCGCATACACTCTCTTTGGTAGGTTTTAATGCAACAAGCTAATTTTTATAGGGCGATTTTGTAAGGATTGTCGTTTTCTCTATTCATCTACACCGCTTTCTGTAGTACGGTTTTCCTTTCGCAAAGGTACAATTTCCTCAGGAGATATGATAAAAGAACTTTTAACTTGGTCATTCATCCAAGATCTAGGTTGTGAAGAGCCTTGCCTAAATTCTGGAGATCTTTGTTCTCGAGTTAACAGATTAGTAATTGTTTCTATCGGCGACAGTAAATTAAATTACGTAATAATTTTTTTGCAAATCGTTGGATGCTGGGAGAATATTTGTAGAGGATGGATTTACTTCTGGATTTTTTAATTTATTTGTATTTTCAGCTGGCGCAAAACCTGCATCGGTAAAAACATTTTGATTTATACGCCAAGTTCCTGTGGCTCTATATTGTGTATTTATCTCGGTTGTCATAGTCATAGCTATTCTCCATTAGCTTTTATAATACAGCTGATAATTTTCAACGTAATATCATAAACCAATGACGAAGAATTTTAAAACAATTTAAATTTTTCTTGTCATAAATATTGTAGACATTGTAATAAACTGAGTACCTAAATAATCTGAAAGATACCAATATTTACGAAACATAACAAGAGACAAATAATAAAATATTTTCCATGAATTAAACTTCGTTTGGGATGATAGGAAATTTGCGATGATAGAGAAATAACAATTAATTTGTTAGTGGAGACGAACATCTATGATTTTTTGCCATTCTCGTCTGTTTCTTGCTTTATTTGTGATTTGGGTCTTGAACAAATCCCCTTCGTTGGCTCAGTGGAGATGTTCGTTCAGTTGTAATGGAAACACCAAATAATAGTAGCAGAGTTTATTGATGAGACGTACACTATGGGTGTTGACCCGGGATTACTTTGAGTAGAGACTGTTGCAGTTGATCGCTGAAGACTATCAAGTTTGTTGAGTGAATATTGATTGAATGCTTCTCTAGGCAAGAGATATTAGTTTTATATAAGTTTTAATTGGGTCAATATATTCGCGGCACTCGCGTGATATGTGTGTCTAATTTATGTAAATTGTTTAACTTTTGACTGATGTCTAAATTATATTGTTGATAATTGACCAAATCCGTATGTAACCTAATTAACTACGTGTGTGTATTCAATAACAAATAAATTCATTCGGTCTACTGGGTGATAAAATTATAGTGTCTAATTTCGGATATGAATTCTGAAGATTTGATATTGGACAGGTCTTTTATTTGACCTTATCTCTATTGGCGCCTGCCTTATTATTTTGATATTTTATTCTCCTGCATCCGTTTGATATCTATTATTCAAGGCCAATCTTTATTAATATAAAGGTGTCAGGTTCCTTGTATGCTGTGTATAATTCAACCACAATAAGCCAGATCTACGTCTCTAGTGAAATAAATATTGACGCATACCATCTTTTCATTGATTTGTAGACGGACTGTTAACATTAGAAAAATTCTGATCCAGGCACTGTAAAAGTTTAACACAATAATACAGCTTATTGCGATAATAAAATAACTCTTACAATATAGAGCAAAATTCAAATTTAAAACAAACTAACATAATATCCAATCTGTGATAGTAAAGGTTTACAACAAGAAGATGCCCTATTCTGTATTAATATCGTAAATCTATTTTTGTACTTACCAATTTCTTTTTACTTTTTAGGAGCTCACTATGGAGAAAAACCACCAGCGTATAACCCCAACTACAACCCTGCTGGCTACGGACATCCACCAGCTTACAGTCCAGCTGGATCCGCACCAGCATACAACTCAGGCGGCGGTGGTTTTAATTTCCCGCCACCTGCCTATAGTCAATCAGGACATCCAGCTTACAGCCCAGGCGTTTACCATGCACCACCAGCTTACAGTCCACATCCCAGTGGAGGAAGTGTGACTGTTATCAACAATAACAACCATCATTATTCTTATCCAGCTTATGTACCAACTTATCATTATACTACGGCAGATACAGGTAAGAAATTGGCAAGTTGTAATTATATCTTAATCCTTCTCAAGCGTTTTTCATTATTAAATGAAATTTTGTGTATTTATAATATTTTTACGTTTTACTTTTTATAGTTTCCTTGTACTTTAATTACATATCCTTTTTTGATTTGATTAAAAATTGATCTGATTATGGAATTAGTTATATGTAATTGAGCCAAGGTGCCTTTTCGTTGGTGATACGGCAATACGTTCTATGATCTTGACTATGCACAAGCAATATGTCCCGTGTAAATATCTAATTACAAACTTAATTTGAAAACTATCGCCAAACAGTAATTCTGCTGACGGAGTGAATGATTCTACAATATGTTCTATATGACAATGTATTTTGCTTAATGATAGTTGGGGGTACATTATCGCAGATAAATAATCAAGCCAGGAAATTAGTCAGTTTGGTACTAGATCATAATCAGTAGACAATTTACATAGTTGAAACAGTAGTCAGATCTAAATGTTCATATGATGAAAGTCTATGTAGAGATCCAGAATCTACAGAATTCAGCAATTATCGGAATATGCTGCTGGTGATATTTGCATGCATTTTTTGTTATATCGGATAACAGTTCTACTAAAAAAGTGTTGGATCCTCTAATTGATGATTTGTTTGTAGTTGAGACCAGCTATGACCAGATAAAACGTCCAAGAAAAGGCATGGTGATCTAACTAAGTGAAAACGTGCAAAAAATGCTTGATCTAGACTTAAGGGTACATCGTACCTGGATTTAGAAATTTTTTAAAAGAAAATACAAACTAATCAAAAAAAAATTTCGGTGGAATGCACAAATAGGAGTTTAAAATAAATTACAGTACTCCGAACAATTACAAAGAAACAATTTTATCACCTCAACACTTGAGAACGTCTTAAGATGTTGCATGAAGAAAAAACATTTCATTTCAATATTTCTTATTTTTGAAAAAAAGTTGACCAAGATTACTTGTCTATAACAGATGTTTATGTCTACATTAGGTATTGGACAACGGCATTTGAAAGACTGGCCTTCTTAAAATACGTTAATCAGTCATTTGTCCAAAGAAGTAGAACAAATAATGAGGAAACAAAATTTCCCAATAGCTTGTCAAAAGTTGACTAATATTACCGCAGAGATTTACAGTAACACAATATAATTTTTTCGTCGATTTTGTATAACATTTTACCATAAATTGCCATGAAAAAATTAGTGTGACCAGTTCAGTGCCCCTTTCACAGATAGCCTTATAATATTCATAACGATAAAAGAGACAAAACCCGGGTAGAAAAAAATGATAATAAAAATAAATCTGGAAAATAACACCGTAGTCTTTACAGTTGACATTCAGGCTGTTTTGTTATAACCAAGATTATAAGTTTTATTTACATATATTAGAACAAAAATCTAAAGAAGTAGTTAAAGCTTCAAAATTTTTCTATGTATAGGTACTTCAAAAATAAGGCAGACACATGCGATATATGATATGAGAGTAATGGTAGTTTTTGGTTCAATACCGTCGTTTAACCTTTGGTTCAAGATTTTAAAAACGTTGTTATGGACAAAAAATGTGTACGATTATTAAACCTGGAAATAAAAAAAAATAATCTGTGTTAGAACTATAAACTTTTTGGTGATACAGTGAAAATCATTATAATAAAATACCTAAAATGAATGGGCCACGTAATGCTGGTAGATGAAAGTGATCCTTCTAAAATGACTAAGCCAAATAGATCGGTCGGAAGAAAAAGAAATGGAACGACCTAAACTCAGGTATCTAAACGATGTGCAGGACGATTTAAGCGAGAATGGAGAAGACAGACACTAAACAGGAAAGAATGCAATAATGTTTTGAGGCAAGCCAGGGCTCACGAAGGGCTGCAGCGTCAACTGATGATGATGATGATCTGTGTATTAATAATCTCATGGGAATTCACTACGATCCAGTGGATTGTGTAATAAAATAAAAAACTGATTTTGGCATGAACTAAAAGATTTGCTAAGAAGTTCTAAGTAATTAAGCATCTCAACAAATTAAACAGCTTAAAAAAATAGACAGTTGCGTTACGATTTAATTTGAGACCTTCGCCATTCTCCTACACGTATTTCAAGGTTTATTTTTTATTGGGGAAGACTTTGTAAGAGGACTGAATTGAATTGACTAGTGCTATCTAGGTAACAATAATATTAGTAAAATAATGTACCAATAAATACTAATAGAGACATCTAACGATATAAAATAAAATATCGAAATACTTTATCAAGCACTATTACCAATATAAACATCAAAGTTTATTTATAAGCAATGAAATCGTTAAATATCCTATGATATTTAACCAGATGGATGCTTAAATACCACAATTTATTTTCATATTTAATCTTTTTGTTAAAGTATTTTTTATAATACTTTTTAGACTACATCATTTGCAATAGGTTCTTTGTCAGCAGCCTTACCTTATTTGCTATAACTATTCATGGTAATCCGTTCTATGTTGTCTCATAACTCTTTCCACAATAATTACTTAAACTCAGGTATTATTATTTTCAATATATCTTTAAAACAAGATAATAGTATGATACAATAATATATTAATTCTAAATATTTTTCCGCATATTACACTTTAAGCCTATTTCAACAATTTCACCGATGCTTTGCTTGTTAAGTTCCTACAGGTGAAAGAGGAAAAGAAAGGGGGAGAGGGAAAAAGAAAAATTGGAAAAAAATTAATATGATTGCTTGAGTTTCCTAATACACATTATTGATTTTAATCTTTTAATTTTTTGGCACCTTAAACAATCTATTGCCATTTTTTATTATTCTTCTGGAATATGATGTATTTAAGGTCTGGAGTGTGTATGTACGTCTGTAGTTAAATTATTTTATTTAACTATAATAGTTATATTATCCAGAGGTAGCCATACGGCTTATACTCACTATAAGAGAAAAATGACACCTCAATCCTTTAGATACCTATGGTATCCAAAGGACTGAGCTCTGATGGGACACTTTCCTTGTTATCGAGCCCTAGGGAAATTGGTTCGTCGAAGTATCTCACAAAAAAAATTTTACGCATCTAGATGTTGAAAACTATGCTGCTTGAAGATGATAATTGCAAACATTGCGGAAAGCTTGAATGTCTTAAGTTTCAACAGCATTCAAACTCTCTCTACAAAAAATTAATCGAATTTAATATGTACGCACCATTCAATATCCAGCCGCTACTGGCTACAGGTTCACAACAAATTTATAATATCATTATAGATTTCTTGTCAGACTCATGCACGGTGCTATAGAATTTGTACGCGAGCATGGAATTTTTATGATCGCATGGAAATTTAGATTTGTACCTTTGTTTACTCTAAATGTTATAACACCTTATCCGTGGTCCAGTTTTGTTTGTCTACTAAGAATGTCTTGATGGGCCCCTAGACGAGAAGCAAGTGACCCTGTAAGTTTCCTTGTCGTATATTCTTCTATTAATAAATTATCGGTTAGTTTTCTATTGGGGATAGAATTATGCATTTGTCTGATTGGAGAATCTATTGCAACTGTCTGAATGACTAATGTCAATGCCATTAAAAAAAACTATGCTGCTTTTTGCATAGTCTTATAGAGATGTTCATTAAGACCTAGCTGTTTTATGTTCTCTAAAAGACTTTTCGGAATAACTCCAGTAGTAGAGAGAATAATAGGAATCATTTGAGTGTTTTTTATTCTCCATTGTGTCCTTATTTGTATTTTCAGATCCTTCTACCAGGCGAATTTTTCGTTGTATTTAACACGCAAATTATTATTGTTAGGTATCGCCACATCTGTTGGTGTTGTCTGTCTAGTAAGTTTATTAACTAGTCTGAGATCTGGTCTATTATGTTCCACTGGTTGGTCTGTGAGCACAGTGCGGTCCCAAAAAACTTTATACTTATCGTCTTTAAGCATTCTGTCACAAACTTATTCATAATAAGGGAGATAGTCGGTGTTTGGAGAAGTCTCCTAGCTAGTTTCTGGTGAATAATCTTTTCTACTGAGTCATGGCATTCTTTTTAATCAGTTGTCCCCCACAAGATGTTGGATAGTTTTTTTGGCTTGACATTCATATCGGCAGTTATCGTTTTGGACGTGGGGGGCTTTAACAATATATTTCAGGTAATATTTATATCAAATAGGAAACCCTCTGCTTCAAAAAACATCCCTGATGTCAACCAATAGTTCGACACTATACTGTCGACATATTCTTGACTGATCTCGTTGAGATTCAGAGGTTTACTTATTCAGGTGCTCATTTGTTCTTGGTTAGAAAAGTAGTTTATGCACATTTCTTGTTTCCTCAGTTTGAGAGGCATTGTGTTATCTACTACGCAAACTGCAAATGTAGATTAGATGTCTCAGCCTGCGTCTGAAAATAGGTTCTTAAATTTTCAGTTGCTCACCTATATCCATAAGTCCTCATCCCCCTTGATACTACAATAATGTTTTTCTCTCTACTGTAGTGCGTGGATTATGTTTTTGCGCCTTTTAAAAAGTATTCTTACTTTTCTCTGAAGACTTTCTATATCCGTTTTTGACCACCTTATAGCACCATAATGGTTGTAGTATGATTATAATATCACATGTTACATATTTGTTACATAATATTAACAGTCTCCCTTTGTACCGCTAGCGCTTTAGAATAGTAGCAGGGTAGGCTGCCATCTGTCTGCTGTGGTACCCTAGGAAGGTAACAGGGTCAGTGCTAGGCTTAAATCACATTTTATTTATTTTATAACAAGATACTCATTAATTTAGAGTGAGTCGGCCTAGGTCTGTAGATATTTTGAAAATATTGATCATTGGTCTTCTGCATTAAGGTCAGACACTCTACTGCCTGAGCTGTATGACCCGGATCTTGTTGCATGATAAATTAAGATAAATCAACTGTTCTGTTGTTTACAATTCGTATCATATACTTCTATGTCTGTAATTACTTTTCTGTACCTTCATTGTTTTTTAGTCTCTTAATTCCTTTATAATAATCATTTATTTTATTAATATTTTACAGGAAGCAGCCATCTTGGTTTCTTTTTGGGATATTCATTAGGAAGGCTGACCTCCCCAAGTTATCACTACCACAGCTCCGTTTTATATGATAATTCTCCAAGATACGACCACTACGAAGTCCACCACTACTACCACAACAGCAACGCTGTTCCAAAGGAAGCAACCATTCAAGAAAATGCCATAGTCGGTTGTGTCGGGGATACTGGTTCATTCTGTCCTGCTAATACTACATCGTTATGTACTAACAACGGTGCCGTAATGTGTGTTGCCAGTGCCACCTCAACAGTTCCCTGTAATTTGGAACGACAAACCAATTGTGTAAAAAGTTCAGTACCGTGTTTGAACAGTACGTCTCCGGATTGTGTAGGAACTTTACAGAAATCAGCTACTGTTTCATTACCTTGTATTTCTACTGCCAAAATTTTAGCAAATATCAGCTTTGTTAATAACTCCATTATTGTTGCTCCAACTGCCAATACAACAGTTCCTAATAATCCAAATTCAACACCTTTCCCTATTACTACTACACCACAACCAATAACACCTCAGAACTTCTGTGTTACCATTCTGGCATTGCCTGCTGAAAGAAAACTTACTGAAAGTGAAAAACTAGCCAATGGCGTGGACGGACTGTTCGGAAAAATAGCTGTAAAAGCATTAGGAATTGCTTGACAGTATATAATTGGTATGGCTGTATTTCAGCTTTCTACATAATAAAATTATTTTTTAACCGATGCTTTGTTTCTAAGCAAAGCCTTGAATCAAATAGGCGATGTTATACAAATTTCAGGTGATGTATACAAGTACCTTATAAAAACATTTAAATAAATTTGTTTATTTAAAAGTTGTTTTTAAAAAAAAATATCTAAAAAGATAAACAATACTCTTGTTAAGTTGTTTGTTCGTCACAACTTAGAGAACCAAGCTCGATATGAGCAGCAAATATATTATGTAAATTTTAAGAAATAAAAATAAATAAACACTGACCGAGTTTTATTTAATGATTTTTGTATTAACGTATAAAACTTTTATATTTTGCAAATCTCCAAAATGGGCGTAAATTATTTTTGTTTATTTAATCAATGTACCCATTTATACGTTTCAGTGTTGAGCTATTTACATTAAAGCTCATTCTTCTTCTTCTTCATGTGCTCATCCTTTGGTGATAATCATGGTTCATGTTACTCTGTCTGCAGCAGTTCTGAAGGCCCCTATTGTTGTTTTTCCACTCCACTACTTAAATTTGCAACCAGGGCGCGCATAGTCTTCCCGGTACTCTTTTTCCTTCCCCTTCCCTTTGTATAACCAATCGTCTCAACCCATATTTTTTATTTCTTAATCTGTGACCAAAGTAACTTATTTTTCTTTCTCCCATAGTGCTGATTTTTTTCATCTTTCTTAATGCTCTTACTAAAAATCATGATTTTTGTTTTTTTTTGTGTTCAGAATCATTCCATACCTCTTGTAGATAATTTCTCTCGATCAACTTAAATTTGCAGCCCTTCTCTGCTGTCCGCAAGAAGTATTGTATCGTTTGTATAACTGAGATTATTTGGTGGTGTTTCGTTAATTATTAAGTTTTCATTGATGTCTTTAGTGGTTCTTTAAACATCTCTTCTGAACCTTTATTAAAGCGTAGAGAGAATAGTACACACTTTTACCATACTCTTTTTCATATATATTATAATTCATTACATTTATGATATTTATACAATACTTATTTAATTTTAACACATATTTATTTCATAAATTCATTTCTTGCGGCGCCTGTGTAATACTTCTTCTCCATGATTGTCTATTTTAGACATATTATCTAATCTGATTCCACTACAGTCCTATCTTTTCTGCTTCTTTTCTGACTTGATTTTTCCACCTCATTCTTGGACGTTCTATCTTGTTTTTTCCTCCTGTTCTGACTTCGTATACTTTTTTTGCTATTCTTTCGTCGTTCTTTCGATAGATATGATTCAGATAACCTAACTGTCTGTCACCTATAATAATTGTCTCATTAAGTTTAACTTTAAATTTTGAATTATTGTATTTTGTATTTTTTGTTAGTTACTTCCATAGATTGTTAAAGGTCTTGCCACTTGGTATACTTGGGTTATTACTTTCTTGGGTATATTTCTTTTCAAAGTTGGGTTTCTTTGTTTATTTTCCTATATATTTCTTCGTTCTGGACTGCGTTTGCCTGTTATTTTCCCTAGTATAATATTCTGTATCAATCTATATTTGGGGCTTCTCATTATATGTCCAAAATACTTAATGCTTTTTATATTCTCAGTAGTCTTGCTGAGACGTTCTAGTATTGTGGAGTTTCGAATCTTCTCCACCCAAGAAATTTTTAAAATTATTCCATAGTATCACATTTTGAAAACTTCAGGGCCATTTAGACCATTATTAATTATGGTCCAAGGCTCAACAACATAAAGCATGACAGAGAATACGTAGTAACGAAGTAGACGGTTCCGCAATCCGTAATACCTTGGACATCCTTGTAAAAGCGGCTCTAGCCTACTCTTGGATTTAAATTCGGTTAACTTGGTAAGTTTGGTACTATTAACACATAGACAGTCTTATATTCTGCTGTTTACTTATTACGAATTATTTAGTTTTCTGTATGTTTAGATCCAGAACTGCTTCCTTACATCTCTCAACAAAACTGTCACGTAATGTTTAAAGATATTAATTAGATGCTAGGAGTACTGTGTCGTCTGTATGTCGCAAATGATTGATGACTTCACGTCCTTCTTGTTTTTCTGAAAGTGCATTTTTGAAAATTCTTTTCGCTTAAATGTTGAAAAGCAGGGGCGACAAAAGATATCCTTGCCGTACCCCTCTTTTAATATTAATAGCCTGTGATTATAAACCGTCTACAAAAAACTAAGGTTGTTTGATTCTAATACAAATTTGCAATTACGCGAATGTCTCTGATATCCAAGCCAATGTCTATTAGAATTTGGATCAATATAGAGTACTTAACACGATCAAATGCTTTTTAGAACTCAATAATACACCATTACATATCTACAGATATATCACGATAATGCCTTTCGTTAAAATCCCGTTCTTAAAACCAAACTGTGTGTCACTTAGGTATTCCTCACATTTATTATAGATACCCTCTTTGTCAACCACTTTCCATCCATTTCTGAATCAAGGTCTCTTCCAATTGCTTCAATACTTCACCATTATCTTTCATCTTGCGCCAATCTAATCCACTGTTTGCCTGCCACTGCTCTTATGTCATCAACTCATCTTTTGTGAAGATGATGGGTAGAATTATAGATACGGCCATGTATTATCTTAAAAATTTTCAATAAATGGTATATATAAACTAACAGGTACGTACTGGTATGTTTATCATATACAATTTTTATCTTGTATTAATTCACTTCATAGTCATATTAAATTTACAATAGAAACAGAACAAAATCAATCCATAAATTTTTTAGATTTAAAAATTAGCAGACTTCAAAACAAACATGACTTCTCCATATATCATAAACCTACCCATACTGACACGACTATATACAATTCGTCATCCCATCCAACACAACATAAACTGGCAGCTTATCATAGTATGTTATATAGATTAACAGAAATTCCGATGTCAAAATACAACTTTGAGACAGAATTAAATATAATTAAGCAAATAGCAGTAAACAACGGATACAACGAACAAATAATTAACAAAATGCTAAATCAAAAACTACATAAGAAGGCCCTCAAATTAGAATTTCCACCACCAGAGAAAAAACCCAGTACCTTCTGCTCAATTACATATACAGGCAAAATAACAACAAAAATTGCCAAACACATAAAAAAGAAAGGAATAACACCAGCTTTCCGAACAAATAACAACCTAGGCAAATATATTAAAAATAACAAGAGCAAAAATAAAAAACACTTAAATAGTGGTGTGTACAAACTTCAATGTGGCGACTGCCCAGAAACTTACATCGGTCAAACTGGTAGAAACTTTGATAAACGAATAGCAGAACATAAAAGGGCTTTCAAGAATAGAAAAACAGATTCGACATACGCACTTCACCTTCTAGATCATAATCATTCTTTTAATGACAAATTAAAAATTCTTCACATTCAAAATAAAGGCCTTAAGCTATCTTTGTTAGAATCTATGGAAATCAACAAATTAAAAAACACAGATATAATTCTGAATGACCAACTTGAGACAAACAGTTCTCCCCTCCTCAACCTATTTCATTAGAGACTATAAATTTGTAAACCCAAGCCAAAATAGTTCACTTGAGAAAGGCAATCAGCCGAAACAGCTGTAGTGATAATATTTCAAATAAATTTGGTGGAAGTTTGAAAACAAAGTTTTCAGTGTTTTATTGTTACAATTTTTACAATTACTAGAGCCACCTATGGTGGTTAGTATATATAAAAATATTGGTAGAAACGAAAATTCTAAAAGAAAGTGCAGGAAGTAAGAAACGAATGAGAACAACCAGAAGGAAATGGTGGCTATTATGCAAGAAGATGCTAGACAGGAAATACAGCACAAACTCCTCCAACCAATCCTTGATATATTTATATACGAATAACTAATAATACAAATGTCTTAAAACATTTATAGCTTTATATTTATATTTATATTTAAATGTATCATGGTTATTCTGAATTTTATTTTATTTTACAAAATTTCTTTATCTTTTGTTTAGACGACCTTTTCACATTTGCACAGACCAAGGTAATAATAATTTAAGCGAATGCTAAGTTTCTTTCGAAATAATTAATAAGCTTCGCTTGATTGGTTCATTAGTATTGGAAATGTTTAATTTAAAATTAATGTATATATTGGTAACACTATCAGTAATCTTTAATTGCGTATTTTGTTTTAAATTGACTGAAAATGGAAGAAGTAAGTACACATTTATCTATGTTTAAACTTTTGGACAAAAGTAAAGCTTCATGCTTTCTTATATTTTATTTGTTGTGATTTTTTAAATTTTACTTAAATTTAATTAATAATGAAAATAGCGGAAATATTTATGCTGCCGTGCCATGTTATTATAATTTTTACTTCATATACACAAAATCCTTCTCCTTTAAATCCCATCTTTTATCAAAAATTATTGGAATTCATTATGGGTATGCGGAACTTGTTGATCCACGCTCTAAATAGTTATGCACTATATGGCTTCCTACATTTTGCTTTACTCGAATTATGCTTTGCGTAATGAATTGTAATATTAAGTATGTTTGCCTTCTAATAACGTATTCTTTGTACTTTTGATAGTTAAATGATTTCCACTATATTTCATATCCTTCTAGTTAACTTTTACGTTTGAAATTCTTTTAATTCAAAGAAAGTAAACTTATTTATATGTAGCTTTTAATGTCCACGCTTTCGAGCCGTAAAGAAAAGTAGAGCTCATGTAACACCGAAGCATTCTTAGGTTCTTATCTTATACCTCCAAAACATAGAAACATTAATGACTTTAATAGAAACTTTATAGAAAGCTTAATTAATAGTGTAAGTGCTATTTCAATACGTGTCTTGATTTCTTTCATGTGGTTTATATTTGATGTTATCCATGTTCCAACGTATTTGTATGTATCCATGCTCTTAATTACTGTTGATTTAGTCATGATCATGCATTTAGTTTTCTTTAAACTCATCTTCAGCCCGTATTCATGACAGTATACATTAAGGCGTTGCTTTATGTTCTGTAAGGGGCTTTATGTTCTGTTATTTCAGGGATAAGATATTATAAAATGTTGAGGAGTCATCTGCGCACACGTCCATTCCAGATCTACAACTAGAAGGAGCTGTTTTAAGATTTCCAGCATAGTTAGAACTTTATAGTGTATTTTAATTATGTAACCCGTGACTTCGTTAATTTATCGCATTTATCGTTATTTTTATCGCGATGTACAAACTAAGTCTATGGATACAGATCTATCTTAATTAACGCTGAATGTAAAAAAAAGTATTTTAAACTTTGAAAATAAGGCTATTATCGAGCACAAGTTAATTAAATCTAGCCCAAGTACTTTCGCTTAAAATAGCATCTTCAGGGGGCATCTGAAATAAGCCAAGAAAACGTTTTTTTAGATAAAGTAAATTAGTTAACTTCGATAAAAACATCGAAGTTAATGGATGAAAAAAAAATTTTTTTGAGATTAACGTTTTAGACTTACTTCGTCAAAATGTAAACTATCCGGCAAGCGTAGAATGTGGAAACATTAAAAATAACATAAAATTGTACAAAACACTACACTAAAACGAGGACAAACAGTTTAAAATGACTTAAAGATTCTACGCTACATTCTCTGTCAGTATCTGGAGGGATAATGATCTAAGCGGAAATGATACGGTGACATGTGACATATGACAACTTTGATAGGCAGTCAAAGTTATGGATCTGTGATCAGCAAATATTAAAATTCTGTATAAGTTGTCATTGGCCAAAGGTCCAACTAGAACTACTACTGAAAATCAGCTGATGAAGTATGACATATAGAATATTTTGATTTAAACTAGATTGCATAATCCAGATCTCACACTCACACCCGTCTGTAATAATAAGGTTGTAGGTTTGAGGCTAAATGAAGTGTACATAAAGTGTGAATGAAAGAAATAGACCAAACGATCTATTGGACAGTGGGTAGTTGACTACAATAAAATGGTCTACCAGGCACTGCCAATACTGCAAAACGAGAAGAAAATTGACTATGAAATTGAAATATTAAAATTAAATCAGAATTGAAAGCAGTGTGTAAATGGGTATAGTTCAAGTAGTTCAGTTCAACCTCAAGCCAATGGGGGAACTATAAAACTAATATGTAATAGCATTACTAAAGACCAACTGACCAACAGGTGTTGAAATATAAAACTGTGGAATTAGTATATCGACCGTTAAGTACCAATACCTTCTATCTAACGACAAGTAAATTTTACAGGAGAAGCAAAAAACTTATTTAATTTTGCTCTGCCAATCAGAATAATTTAATATATGGACTTTCTACTTTTTTATGTATAAGATTATCGTACCTCACATATTTGATTTTGAAAGAGCTTTTGAAAAAGACAGTTTGTCAGTTAGGAGGTATTGTTTTTCTCTGTTACTTGAAATATATGTGTTTAATGGAAGATAGGAGGTCTTAAATGTAATTAAAAAATGAATTAAACTCAAAAAACTTTATTATTATTATTAATGATATCAACACATTAAGACTTCTGAGATAGTGAGTCATAGAATGTATGACAGTCTTGCGGTAACACAGTTTTCAATTGTTGTAAATGAGAGTACTTCGTAGAACTAATAGGTAGCACTTTGTCATGCAAGGGAGTATAAATCGGTTCAGGAATAATTTTAGGTCTTATGGGCAACTCACTCCACTCATCATCAAAGTTTCGTTTATATTGTATTTTTCCATCTATGGTATACAGTAAAGCCCTCAGATCTGTTACAACAGGATCTCCTACTTTACGACCTGGCCTAATGGAAGTGTATCGCCATGTGTCCTCATTTGCGTAATTTTTAAAAAATTGATAGTCAACCAATTTCACTTCATACGGAAATGGCTTACTTCTTGCTTCCTTAGTAGCAGAAGCATAATCGCTTGGAAGATGAATCTCACGATGCTTCAATTTAGTCTCGACAGCGCTGTGGACCGAGTCACACTCCATTTGAGTGTGACCCGGTTCTAAAAACTTTTGGGTTATAACTATCTGATATTTTACAGAAAAGGCAGATAATGCGTTAGACAAAATGTTATTCCGATTTTGGTATGTGCAGCCATCTGAAAATATTACTATAGGTAACCTGTTGGCGAGACAGTGTTGTGACAAGTAATCTAAAAGGAAGTTAACAAATGTGCTTGCTGTCAAGTCACTGGCAGTTTCGTCAAACCAATAGCATGTTGCATGATGAGTGACCAAATTGTAGACCGTATAGTTGTGACAAGTTAACTTCGTTTTGAAGTAGAGGGCACTTGCAGTCAGATAAGGACACACTTTGACAGCTTGAAGATCCATTGTAAGAAGATTAAATTCACCAGCTTGTGCTTTTTCCTTGTCATGTTCTTTCTCGGCTCTTGCTCTTGATTTACGTTGAATATGATCTTTATATTTTTCGTCTGAAATATTTCCTTCTTTATAACTGACACAGATGTCACACATATCCTTTTTTAAGGTATAAATAGAAAGATTTGAATCTTTAAATATCTTGTCAAAAGTATGTCTGCTTGCACTCTCTTCGTTATTATTTGAGCACCATATTTTATAGCAATTATAGAGTTCTGTTTTATTTCGGTAATATGGCTCGATGAATAATTTTCTCGAATTTTTTCTATTATAATGAGAGGGAAGTGTTGGGATATTTTTAAAAAATTCACGTAGCATCTGGATTCTTGTCGCCGTTCCTCTTGGCACAACTCGTTTTCGATTGCTATTGGTGACTTCATTACATGGAAGTGTTTTATGAACTGACTTCTTGACCCAAGATTGTACAGTAAAAGAACCTAGGGAAAATGTATTTAAAAAGGATGTCTTGCAAACTCGCAAATTACCCTCAGCTGTAGGCAAAAAATACTGGAAAGTACCTTCCCGTCTTGTCTCACACCCTACAGTTTTTCTAGCAGTAGTTTGTCGGGAGACTAATCCATTTATATAAATCTTCCTTTGTTCCCAATTTAAGTTTGTCCAAAAATTATTAAATATATCTTGTCGCATCTCCACGGTCAGTTTTTCACAATTCCTGACTTTACTTGTTGTACATTTTTTAGACTTGCATGCTTCACCCAGTTTGCGAGCGCTTCGGGGAGTATTGTGTAACATTTTTCCCTCTTTCGGATTTGTATAACCTAAGTAATCTTTGCCAAGCATTCTTAACTGTTTGTTACGATTTTTTTTCCAAGTCTTACTATCTGGTTTAATTTTTCTTTTTCGTTCTTCATTGATTTCTCCGAAATAAACCTGTCTTGGCACCAGCTCAGAATCCGGCACACTATTTTCTTCAGACACCCTATCTTCGCTCTCAGTCTCCGATGAATCAGACTCTGGGTTATAGGAACTTTCACTGGGTGAAAAATCGTGAGCTGAAGATGTACTTGGAGTCGATGCTCTCTCTGTAATTACATTTTCAGTATGAAGTTCCTCGTTTAACTGTTGGAAGTGGGAGTCTTCTAAATTGTTGGAGGAAAACACATTTTGATAGGAACGATTACTTTCTTGATTGTCAGACAAGGCAAGACTACCAACTTGTTGGCTTGTACTAATAGGAGGAGTAATATTTTCATTTGTCTCCGGAATGTAGGAACTTCCATCTGGTAACAGTACACTGTGGATCAATGTCGTAGTTTCATGAATTAAGTTTACACAGTGTTCGTCTTGGCTCAGATTTTTAGATTGTGATCTTGTGGGCTCTAAACCTTCAGAAATAATAACGCTAGTAGTAGACTCACTTGTGCAGCCATAAGGAATGTTTTCATCAAGTTTCAAAGCCAATCCTAATATTTCAGCTGCCCGTGTTTTCCTACGTCGATCTTGATTGATATTCATCTGTAAAAAAATTTGCATTTAGGTACTACTTTGAGATTTTACTTGAAAATTCAATGCTTTAAACATTGCTTGTTACGTAAATATAACTATTAGGGGATCGAAAATAATCTTTATTATAATTTATCATATAAAAGCAAAATGTTTTGTTTCCAATGTTAGTTAAAACGTACTTTAATATTAATAGCTGCATTTTTCTGTTCTTAAACAGCTTTTCATTATGACAAAATATCCAATATGCCCGTTTTTTGCGCCGCCTATGTACTACGAACACCTTAAGTAATTTTAATTATTTTTGTGGAAAGATCTGCTATCTACATTTCAATTTACTAAAACTCCCTTTGGTGGTTGTGTGTACATTTTTAACTATAACTGTATTATAAGCCTTGAATATGTAACTATCATCTTAACTTAAAATTAATTTATAAGAACTTTAACACACAAAAACATGAGTTAAATTGAGGTTAGGTATTTATTTTTTGTACAAAGTCTTACTTAGGCTGTTAATTTTAGTTGTAAAACACTCCTTACCTTTTGATAACACCAGACACACACGTAAATACAATATTGTACGGCAGAAGAACTAAATAAGATACAAAAAACGAATAATACCGGGAAACTGTTGATAGGCGGTACAACTAACAAACAACAACCACAAATGAGTAGATAGAAGGTATTTCTGCTATTCAGTTAGAAGGTATTTCCAGCATAAAAAACGCTGATTAAGGTAGGATATATTTCCATGATGTTATTTTAAATACTTTGAGAATAGATACAGTTAGGATATTTTGTTAGAAGATGCGTAACAAGCTTTGCAGTTAGATGGTGCGATAAACTCATTTTTGAAAAAAATGTTAGATAGGAGGTATTGGTACTTAACGGTCGATATGTAGATTATGCAGAGGTATGAAAAGTGAAATCAACTCCAACTGTGGATCAATTGACTCTGAGCAAGCTAGTTGTGTAAATTGTTAAATACAATAGTAATGCTGAACAGAGCTTGAAATTGGTAGATTCTTAACGTACAAACTTAATGCAGGAAGTCTAGACAGCCGAGCTGGGTCCACTACGAGGTGAAGCTGTAATAAAGTTTTTAAAAATAGGTTTAAATTTAGTACAGTTTAAATTAATTTGAGTATTAAGACAATGAGAGTTTCCATTCGTTTCCTTTGTGATCTCCAAATCTTCCAATAGATCCAACTCCAAATAGTTTTTCTTTCTATTGATGTCATGCAAAATAGATGACCCAGTATTGATGTTGAAATTGTGTTTGCTAGACTCTAAATGTTGACCAAAACTTGAAGAGTTTGGTCTTTTTAAATGTTCTGATATTCTAGTAGACAGCTTTCTAATGGTTCTGCCTACATAAGAGGCATCACAATCACCACACTTTAATTTGTAAATACCACTTTTGTCAAGTGTGTTCAGCCTGTCTTTGGTGTTAATTAAAAAGGAACCTACAGTGTTGTGTGACTTAAAGGAAATTTTGACGTTTTCATTGTTGGAGAGGACTTTGTGATGAATATGCAAGCTTTTCTGTAATTTTGAGTTTGGCTCTATTTAGAAGCTTATGGATAATGTTGGGATCATAACCATTATTTAAAGCAATTTGTTTGAGAGTGTTGAGTTCTACATTAAAGTTATCATTTGAAAGTGGAAATTTAAGTAATCTGTGAATATAACTATTGAAAGCAGCCATTTTATGTTGGGTTGGATGGTTAGATGTCTCATGTATAACATGATCTGTTTGGGTGGGCTTTCTGTAAATATTGTACTCAAGAGAATCTTTATTGCGAGATATAGTCATATCCAAGAAGTTCAACTTATTGTCAGATTCTGGTTCTAAAGTAAAAGAGATGTTAGGTTGAAGGTTATTAAGATCTTCCAGAATCTGTAAAGCATCATCTTGGGATCCTTGTATCAGAGCTATACAATCATCAACATACCTTGACCAAAAAATTATTTTGTTGTTGTTGTTAACAAATTTCTGTTCTAAGCTGTCCAAAAAAATATCAGCTAAAAAAGGTGATAATGGAGAACCCATTGATAACCTGTCGGTTGTTTGTATATTTTTTGGTTAAATTGGAAGAAGTCTTGATCAAGACAGAATTTGAGCATAGTTGAGATAGCATCTTTGTCTTTAGCCGGTATGTTGCAATTGTTTAAAAGGTTGTGTACTAAAGGTTATGTTTCATTTCTTGGTACAGAAGTAAACAAATTGGAAACATCAAAGGAAACCAAATAAAAACTCTCTTCTATTTTGATATTATTTAAACGTTCTATTAGATCTAAAGAATTTGTAATAGAGAACTTAGGTTTAAAATTAGTAATAGATTGAATTGTGTTATAAACAAACTCTGACAATATAGAAACTGGAGTGTTGCAAAAACTTACAACAGGCCTAATGGGACAATTGTGTTTGTGAATTTTAGGAAGTCCATATAACCTAGGTGTTATAGGGTTGGATACAATTAACTTTCTGTTGTTATATTTAGAGATAGTATCATTAAACAATTTAACCATTGCTTTTGTTTTATTAATGAAGTTGTTAAGTGGATTTTTTTCCAAAACTACAAAATTATTATCTGACAGAAAAGATTCTACTTTTTCGATGTATTGATTTTGTTTTAAAATTACAATACAATTTCCCTTATCAGCTTTGCTAAGGACTAGAGAATCCCTATCGATTTTTTGTTTAATTGATTTTAGCAAATCCTTATGTTTTTTAAAAGAATGATGATTTCTATGAAAATTACGTTTGTACTTACATTGTTGTTGTTGAAGTAAGCTAATGCAAGAATTTCTCAAATATTGTTTAATATCAGCATTGTTTATCATACTTTCTATTAGCGTGTCCAGCTTCACTGCAAATCCTCCCAGCACTGAGTCATTTAACCTAAAATTCTGACAAGGAAACTTAAGGCCTAATCCTAAAAAATACAATTCCTCCTGTGAAAAGTTGGTGTTACTTAGATTTAAGACTCTAGGATGAAATTGATAATCTGAATACTTATGCATAAGTGTTGAGTTATTTCTTTGTTGTTTTTGCAAAATCAAACGGTTTAGTTTGTTGTTGAGACATCTCTTCTTAGTGGATTGTAGACGGGAGACCTCATCTTCTATGTTGTTAAAGGAGTCATTGATAAGAAACCAAGGACATTGTTGTAAAATTTGGTCATAAGTAATCTTAAGATTTATATTAATATAATGAAGTTTTGTATAGTGCTTCTTAAGTTCTCTTTTCAGGATCTTTTTCTCCAAAATCTGTCTTTCCTTGTCTGGTACGTTTCTTGATGTTTTAACCTTGGCAAAAGTAGGAGTGACTTGATGTCAAATGCACTGCCTAACGAACCAAATGTTCAAGAATGTGATCATTCTCTTGCAGGATAGTCTTCTGTAAGAATCAACCAGGACTGTCATAGTCAATAATAAATAAAATGAGGTTGAATGCTCGAATAAATGAAATTTGAAAATAAGGCTATTATCGAGCACAAGTTAATTAAATCTAGCCCAAGTACTTTCGCTTAAAATAGCATCTTCAAGGGCATCTGAAATAAGCCAAGAAAACGTTTTTTTTAGATGAAGTAAATTAGTTAACTTCGATTCGAAAAAGTATTTTGTCAAGCTTGCTCTAAAACTGTAAGTAACTATTTTCGTTTTAAGACCGGTTCTAGCCATTGAGTACGCATGTTTCGGTAAAAAAACCAATAATATTAGACTTTTTGTTTCAGATTTTTTCTGATTGAATTTTTTTTATCGATCAGGATGCAAAAACCTCACCTTAAAAAGTGCAAAAGAAAAACTTTTATAAGTTTTTTAATTTAATATATTTAATTATTTATTTTATAAGTTGCCCAATTTAAAGGGCAATTGACAATAGCACAGTGCTAACTAAGAGACTCAAAACGCCGAGCAGAAACTTTTAACCAGTGTGATGCCTTGTTATCTTCGGGAATTTCAATTACAAAATTGAAAAATGTCACTTTTAAGCCATAAAAGTATCTTAACAAAAAATATATCGCGATTTGCTATGAGAAGACAAATTAGAAAAAATGTTGCCGATAACTCGATTTATTTTATCGATAACGAAAGTATTGATTCACGGGGTCTATAATATGGAAATATCTTATTGCGTCAAAGCAATTAGAGAAAACCAACAATTTGATCATAACAAGTTTTGTTAAGGATGAATTGTCCTATTTTTTTCTACCGGAAAGTATACCATGCGATAAAGTTTTATTAATGTTAAGCAGCAATGCCAGCTAAATTGTAAAGGTAGCATGGATCTTAAAGATATTATATAGCAATTTCATTCGTGTAACATGTCTAATTGTCATTTGATAAATATTGTGAAATTTTTTTTACAAAATCGCCATTAGTATAATTTTACAAAGAACGTCTGGGTACTATTCCGTTACACCCTTTACCTGTTATCACGCGATGACGCACTTTGTCTCTATGTCATCGAGCAAAAAGACAAAAGAGGGAATGTAAAGGTAGTGGGGGCAAACATATTGTTAGACAGAAGTGCGATCTTTAGAGGCCACATTAAACAAGGAAAGAGAGTCTCTCTCCTTGTTTGACATCAAATTTAGTTGGGTTATGTTATTGTTTGTCAGAAATGTCACATGAAATCTTATTTATATTGAAGTTTTTTAACAATTGTGTCGCATTTTAGACTCTTATCATTAATAAATAATTAAAACTTTCTCGTCTAAGACACATTCTGAAAAATATTATATAGCTACTGTTGATAAGTGTCGGAAAATTTAAATTTGGCGCATTCGCATTTCCGGATATGTCCGCCATCAGAGGCCACTTTTTTGGTATCCTTTTCATAAGGATTAGATTCCCTCTTTTGTCTTATTGCTCGATGCTCTATGTGAACCAGTCGATTTGATTAAATACGTTAAGGAATATTTTCGTACGATAAAAAGAAACGTGGGCATATACCTATGTCAATATGTTTTAAACAAAAATTCAGGATTTTTTATTATTGTTCTGAAGCTATTTTCTTGTGGCATTGTAAATGAATTACTATTTATAACTGGGAATAAGCCACAATTAAAGATAAAAATACGTTTATTGACGTTTTAATTTCCAATTCGGAAATCGTTCTCAAAATACAAACAGTAAATTAAACAAATTTTGTTTTTTGTTACATAGTGAAAAAATTCTTTTAATAATTTAATTTTATCTGACTCATTTATATTGAAAATTCAGACATACATTATGCATTTTAAAGTAGACGACTTTAAAATGATATTGCCAATATTGTTGAGTTGCGCTCCTGGGACGACTTTACTTATAAGATAGTTCCTTCGATTACATGAAATCAACTTTAACTTGAGAATATCCGTCAGAAAAAATCATAGCATCTAATTCGTCTTTAAAAAGACAAACACATGACATGATGACAGTAAAATTCTCCTGTTAGTGATTCCATAGTAAATTATGAGGGAAAAACCAGGAAAAAAACCTCATAATACTATCCCGACATTGTAAGTATTTGTTCGTGAATTTAGTTTACCTTCAACAAACATCAAAAATTCTGATTTTATATGTTACGTTATTTAAAAACATAAATGTTGTATCCTCCATATGTTACTGACTTACTTATACTGGTATTTTCTTATTAATAACTTCCTCTTTCAATATTGGTAACCAGATCCTAGAATTAGAGCCGCTTCTTTGATTTTTCTTTTTTTACCATCCGTTTCTTTTAGGACCATATTTGAATTATTCCATTGAACCCTATGTTCATTATCCCATGCGTGTTTACATATTTGAGATCTATCAAATTCTCTATTTTTAATATAAGATTGATGTTCACTTATTCTAACATTTAATGGCCTTGATGATTCACCTAAATAAAACTGATCGCATTCACAAGGTATTTTATAAAAATAAAATGAACCAAACCTAACAATGAACAAGAAAGGACAAAGAATTGCATTTATAAAATACCTTGTGAATGCGATCAGTTTTATTTAGGTGAATCATCAAGGCCATTAAATGTTAGAATAAGTGAACATCAATCTTATATTAAAAATAGAGAATTTGATAGATCTCAAATATGTAAACACGCATGGGATAATGAACATAGGGTTCAATGGAATAATTCAAATATGGTCCTAAAAGAAACGGATGGTAAAAAAAGAAAAATCAAAGAAGCGGCTCTAATTATGCTAAATGAGGCCAATTGTGTCGCAAATTCCTCGGCAGAATGTAGTAGGATCTGGTCACCAATATTGAAAGAGGAAGTTATTAATAAGAAAATACCAGTATTAGTAAGTCAGTAACATATGGAGGATACATAATTTATGTTTTTAAATAACGTAACATATAAAATCAGAATTTTTGATGTTTGTTGAAGGTAAACTAAATTCACGAACAAATGCTTACAATGTCGGGATAGTATTATGAGGTTTTTTTCCTGGTTTTTCCCTCATAATTTACTATGGAATCACTAACAGGAGAATTTTACTATCATCATGTCATGTGTTTGTCTTTTTAAAGACGAATTAGATGCTATGATTTTTTCTGACGGATATTCTCAAGTTAAAGTTGATTTCATGTAATCGAATGAACTATCTTATAAGTAAAGTCGTCCCAGGAGAGCAACTCAACAATATTGGCAATATCATTTTAAAGTCGTCTACTTTAAAATGCATAATGTATGTCTGAATTGTCAATATAAATGAGTCAGATAAAATTAAATTATTAAAAGAATTTTTTCACTATGTAACAAAAAACAAAATTTGTTTAATTTACTGTTTGTATTTTGAGAACGATTTCCGAATTGGAAATTGAAACGTCAATAAACGTATTTTTATCTTTAAGTTATAAATAGTAATCAGGATTTTTTGTTTTGGAAAAAGTTGCGAAAGTTCATCAAGATGATCATGTACGAGATCTTGCACTACTGCCTTATAGAATATATGCGCCAATTTTGTGCACATATATGCGCGTATTTTCTCTGTTTTCTGCTCTGCTCTGCTCTGTTTCCACGCAAAATGCATAGGTTGAAGCAACAACCTTTATTTCACAATCACTTAAGTGATCCATTCCTAGACGTCCAGAAGGCATTCGATCCGGTCTGGCATACAGGCCTGATCGAAAAGCTCCACCTTGCTGGACTGCCTACTCTTTTCGTTAAACTAATCAATTCCTATCTCTCCCATTGGAAGATCAGGATCAAAATAGCTGACAATTTATCCACCCCCTTTACTCCACAAGTTGGAGTACCCTAGGGCTCAAACTTGCACCAGTATTATACACAGTCTACAACAGTGACATCTCCAGCCCACAGCAAGGATTGGAGTAGTTTCTACTTTTCGCTGATGATACTGCCCTCCTCACGTCAGGATCTCACAGAGAGCGTGGACAACAACTGACTCTATTCGAACGATTACAAAACTACCTCAACAGAGTCATTAGGTAATGCAATAAATGGAAAGTGACTATAAATCCCTCCAAAACACAAGCTATTTTATTCAAAACCTCAAATTGTCGCGATGTCGAGAGCCGAATGACACTTTTAGGAGAAGACCTTATTCTCAAAAACTCGGTTTTTTACTTGAAAGTTCACTTAACTAGGACTCTTAACTGGAAAACCGACGTTCAAGATACCCTAGATAGGATGAGGAAGAGGTTTAACCTCCTGAAGGTGCTGTCCTGTAAAATGGGCGGGACATCTTCCAAAACATTATGGCACACCTACAAAACATTCGTCAGATCTATCATCGAATACAAGACATACGTCTTTCTCTGAAGACCCACCAAATTATTGCCATAACGGCAACTGAAAGAAGAATCCTTAGATACTGCCTGAGCAGGGACTGGTCGTATCCATCAGTACACATATATTCTGGCTAACATCACACCAACTAAGGACAGAATCCTATCCCTCAGCAGGAAGTATGTCCTAAGAACCATAGCTGGCTCGAACAACACAGCCAAACAAATATTAAAGACTACTTGCAATCGCCGAGGGCAAATACTCACCAGGCTTCACACAAGAAAAGTTTCGTTTCCTCCAGCAAAACTTCTTTATAACACTGGACCTAAACTTCCTGATGAGTATTTTGATATCTTCTTGATTCTCATTGGGAATGAGAATCATTCCCAATCAAATATCGCAGTTAACCACTGCACGCCAAAAACGGATAAAGAGCCGTTCCTACTATATGGCTGGTGACCCCTAAAGCACCTGATCTGACATGCTTGACAAAGTTCCTCATTTCCTCTTGTGCGCTCCTTACAATTGTTTACACACACGCCACCTTCTGAATCCGCCTTGCTTCTTAGTAGTACACTACTTCTCCACCAATGCAGTAATTACCCCGTTTACCACACCACCACTACCCCGACAAAAAAATAAGGAGTGCCCCATTCCTTGAAGAGGCTCAAGCCTAAACAAGGTTAAAACTCATGTGTCATGTCTGTTTTCTGCTCCATAAATATTCCGGTCTCTAACTATGAGTAATTTTAGAGTACACAAGCTTTTAAATATAGGAACCCACTCTAAACGTTATCCATATCTAAAATCTCTCCAGCTACACATTTTCTAAACCATAAAACTTACTTAATAAATTTCTGGACTACGGTAACTAGACTATGGACAACTAGACTAGACACCGGTGGACGGGCGGCATTTTTTATGTTACGTAGTACTTATGTAATTGAAAATATATTTTTATAGTTTATTAAATATGTAGGAGAGACTTTAAACACGAACTATATATTAAAATATTATTTTTAAATTTAAGGAAAGAGAAGAGTAAGCAATGACAGTTCAGTATTAGATACTGGTATCGGTCCTATAGGAATATATCTCAGCAACTCAATACACCATCTTCCAATTCAAAGAAAGCACTATCACTTTAGAATACACCATCACTACCACAACCGGGAGAAAGTATTAAGATATGTGGACGTTTTACCGAGGGATATAACAATATGTGAGGGTAAACCCGGTGCTTTTTGCCCAAATGGAACATGGGCATTGTGCACTAAAAATGGAGCTATTAGATGCATAGCTAGTTTATGGGGAACTGTACCGTGCGATGAAAGTTATTTTCAACATTGTGCGCCAGTGACTTTGCCATGTACGTTTTACACAACAGAATGCGGAATTGAACGAAGATTTAGGGAACAAGAAACGTTCAATAAAGATGTTCCTTGTATAACTATGTTAAAAATATACTCGAATTTGGTGTATGTAAATGGAACAGTAATAGCCCAAGATTTAGTTAGAATATATCCTCCAGACATGTTTTGTGTCATTATTTTGGCTTTACCAGATACGGCAACACGAGGTGAGGAATTGTTTGAAAAAGGTAATAAAATACTTGGAGAATTGGCTCTTCGTGTTTTTGGCATCAACAAATAATTTTCATTTTGTATATGATAATTAACGTAAATCTTTCAAAATTAATTCTTAATGTAAAGTTATAAAGATTGTTTATTGTTTAGACACTAAATGTATTATATAAACTTTGCAAATAAGCAACTTGTTAATCTAAATTTATATTTTAATATCAGTTTACCTATTCTAGATACAATTGGGCATATAGTTTTATAAATTATGGAGAAGACTGACTTAAAAGTGATGCATTAGTTATGTCAATAAATATAGATATTTAAATTTTTTTTATTTATTTTTATTTATCCGCATCAACCACTAGGGTTATTAACGGTAGGTTTATGATACAAATAGAGGAAATAAGATGAATGTTAAAAGTCGTGAATTACAACAATATGGTATTATGTACATGTACAAGCCATTCAAGACTCTAATGGAGAAGTAAAAACCGACATAGAGAGCATCGCAGAGACCTGGAAAAAATACTGCTCAAAATTATACAAAGACACTTCAAAAGATGACGCATCAGTCTCAGAACACAAAAAACATGCAATCAGAGAGGCTGAACCAATCATTTTACGAGCAGAAGTAGAGAAGGCTCTTAACCAACTAAGAAACAAAAAAACTCCAGGAATCGATGGCATAACAGCGGAGACTCTAAAAGCAATAGGCGAAATTGGCGTAGATGTAATGCTGGATATGTGCAACATGATATGGATCACAGGTGAATGGCCTGATGAGTGGTGTGAATCAACCTTAATCCCTATCCATAAAAAAGGATCACTAACCATATGCAGCAATTACAGAACCGTTGCCCTTATCCCCCATGCAAGCACAATCCTGCTACATATAATCAATGAACGGCTAAAGAACTTTATAATTCCAGAGATAGCCGAAGAACAATGTGGATTTGTACCAGGAAAGGAAACGCGTGAGCAAATACTCAACACCAGACAGATAGTAGAAAAAGCAAGAGAACATAACATACCAATGTTGCTCTATTTTGTAGATTACACAAAGGCTTTTGATTCAGCAAAATGGGATCCTCTCTGAAGTATAATGGAAAATATGGGAGTACCTAACCACCTAGTTAACCTAATAAGAAATCTAAATAATAAAAACTCAGCCAAACTTAAAGTACATGGAATATATTCAAATGCATTCAAAACAGAGAAAGGAACTAGACAAGGTTGCATACTATCACCATTATTGTACAACATATATTCTGAATATATAATGAGAAAAGTACTAGATGAATAGGATGAAGGAATCACTATAAGAGGCAGAAAAATCAGTAACCTGCGATACGCAGTTGACACACTTATACTAGCAGCGAATGAAGTCGAAATGATTACCATCATCGAACGGCTATGCCGAATAAGTGAAGAATTCGGACTTCAAATCAACACCGGAAAAACAAAAATAATGATTGTAGACAGAGCAAATAATAATCTACCGCATATACGCCAAATAGGGATTTTCGAAGTAGTCGACAGATTTGTATACTTGGGCTCTCTGATAACCAACAATGGTGATTGTTCCTCAGAAATCAAACGTAGACTAGGAATGGCCCGAACCGCAACTGCTAAATTAATTAAAATATGGAAAGACCGAACAATAACAAGGAATACTAAGCTCAGGTTGGTCAATGCCCTTATTTTTCCCGTTGCTACATATGCAGCTGAAACATGGACTCTCAAAAAAATCGATAGGAGTAAGATCGAAGCCTTCGAAATGTGGGTATATAGAATAATTCTACGCGTGTCCTGGACAGAACATAGAACCAACCTGTCAATTCTGGAAGAGCTTCGTATAAAAGACAGGCTATTAAAAAAGTAAACCAAGCATACCTAACTTACTTCGGCCACATAGCTAGAAGAACGGGCACCATGGAACTATTGGTAGTAGAAGGAAAGGTAGAAGGCCGAAGACCAAGAGGTAGATCTCCAATACGATGGGTAGACCAAATGAAGAGTTTGGTGGGAAAATCCCTACATGAAGCCGTCCATATGGCACAAGATCGCAGTCAATGGAGACAGCAGACAAACAATATTTAGGGTGTCACTACGCCCTGACAAGGGCTTAAGGATTGAGGAGGAGGACATGTATGTAAATGTAACAAAAATTAAATCACAATTTATTATAAAGTTTACAGTAATTTAAAAAAGACAGAACTTCATTGAATTCTATACACCTTATTACAGTAAGACTCCTCATTTTTATGGAGTACCGAAAATTCAAAAAACGAATATACCACTTAGACCCATTTGTAGTACCATGAATTCTCCTTGTAGTGAACTATCAAAATTTTTATTAAATATTTTAAAACCATTTACAAATAAAAATAACACATTCATAAAAAATACACAACATTTTTTAAAGAAATTATCAAATATTGAATTTAATTCAAATATTTTTTTAAGTTTTGACATAAATAGTTTATTTACGACGTGCCATTAAATAAGACTTTAAGTATAGTCAAGACAAAATTAGAGAGTGATGATTCATTAGCAACTAGAACAAGACTAAACATATCGGCTATAATGGAGTTATTAACATTATGTACTGATAATACATATTTTCAACTAAATAATGAATTCTTTAAACAAAATTTTGGTCTAGCAATGGGTTCTAGTTTATCTCCATTCTTAGCCGATATATCTTCTTCTTCATGTACCATGTCCTTTCAGAACGTTGGTTACCATCATAGCTATTTTAATTTTATTCACTGCCACCCTAAATAGCATGCTTGTATCTACACCACACCAATCTCGCAAGTTCTTCAACCATGAGGTTCTTCTTCATCCTGGACTGCGTTTGCCTGCTATTTTTCCTTGCATGATATTTTGTAGCAATCTATATTTGGGACCTCTCATTACATGTCCGAAATATTCCAGCTTTCTCTGCTTGATGCTTTTTATGATCTCAGTAGTCTTGCTGAGACGTTCTAGTAATGTGGAGTTACGAATCTTCTCCACCCAGGAAACTTTTAAAATTCTTCTATAGCACCACATTTCGATAGCCGATATATGTATATTTATATTATTATTAGTCACACTTAAAAGAGAAAGAAAAATCTTCGAAGTCGTGAAAGCTATGAGCTGTACTGTGCCCAAAGTTCCTGTCTATTTTTCTCAACAAAGTAATTCACATTTATCTTTAGAAAATTAATTAGAAAAGGGAAGAATGGAACAACGAGGTACAGAGTGTCTTTCAGAAATGTTCAATAGATGTATTACATCATATTATATCAGACGAGAGGGGATGAATAGCGAGTTTATGGCACCACAAATGTGTAACTGTTTGGCTGATAGAATAAAGCTTAACAGTAAATTCTGGTCTCCTAGGAAGTTTGGGGTGATTCACTTATACCTATTCTTATCATGACATAAATAATTATCCTTGCAAAGAAGTTTAGAAGTAAGCCTCTGGTACAGCACGGATATAAAATTATAAAGCATAATATGGAATAGTTATTGATTATAACAGTTTTCTATGATACTTCTTGAGCTCCCTGACGGTATTTCCATTTTAACGCTATATTACTAAAAATAAATAGGTCTCTAAGTCTATAGAGACTTTTTTAGACATTTAGACTTTTAAACTTTTAGACTTTTAAGACTTTTATATTTTATGGTTGTGTATACCCTATGAATAGTTTATATATTTGTCGTGATAATAATATATTTAATATCTACATATTTATGGACTTATTGGGGTCTGAAATTATTTCGTTTCGACTGTTTTCGCAGATATTAGGTAACTAATGCATCAACGGCAAGAGTTGTCATCTAATTTTGTATTCTTTATTTTACCGAAGAGACTTTCCTCAATATATTTAAACTAACCAAAGGACTACTGCTCAAAAAATATTCTAGATGAAATTGTACTATATCGTTCTATATACATCATTCAAATATAGCTTTATAATTTTGATGACTAAAATGTTTACTTGTATTAGAAAAATATTCCAGCACATTAATAATATTTCATGTATTCAGAGAAACTTATAAAATGTATACTAAATAGATGTTTTAGTTTTTGAATATCACATATTTTAAACTTTATTGAACACTTCTCCTATGTTTACAATAATTTTTTGTTTACAAAGAGAATAACATTTTTATGAACTGTGAACATAATATTATTACTGCGTATAAAATATACTACTTCCGTTTATATTGTATTTATGTTAGAAAGTTAGAGACCATTAATAACGTTTGTAGACATTACATTATTAAATTACGTTGATCTGGAAAATATCAACCGACAAAAGTTGATAAAGTGGAATTTGCAGATTTAAAGAGCAATACTTAGTCCACATTTAAAATGTATAAACAGGGTGATTCCTCCAATTAACCAATCTGCTATTTTTAAGCATTGTTAGGTAGAATTTTATTGATATTAAGAGATTAAGAGAACCACAAATAAAGGAACAAAATGTAAAAACTCTTACTGAAAATCTACGCAATGCCCAAGAACTGAATAAAAGAAACTATAATATTGATCAGAAATGGGAAAATATAAAAGTAGCAATAATTAAAACAGCAAACGAAAACTTAAAACCAAAGAAAAGAAAACATAAAAACTGGATGACTGAAGAAATATTACTATTAATGAATGAAAGAAAATCATTCAAAACAAAAAATCCAATTAAATATAATGAAACTGATTGATTAATTAAAAAGAGAATAAAAGAAGCTAAGGAGAGAATTTTACATGAGCAGTGCCAAGAACTAGAAGAAATTGAGAAAAAGTATGACTTTTTTAACATGCGTAAAAGAATTAGAGAATTAACAGGAGAAAAACACTTCAAACTAGGCAACTAAGAGATGAAAGTGGTGCACTTATAATAGATATAAACAAAAAAATGCAGAAATGGACAGAATATATAGCACAACTTTTTGAAGACAAAGAGAGAACAGAAGCACCAAAAAAAATTAAGGATGATAATGGTCCTGACATTATACAAGAAGGCATTGAATTGCAAGAAGAGATTGAATATGCAATGAAACAAGCTAAAGGTGGAAAATCTCCCGGGCCTGATGAAGTTCCTATCAAATTACTCAAAATTGTGAATACTGAATCTAATGATCTTCTTTTGGGTCTATTCAATACCATATATAGAATAGGTATAAAACCTAAAGAATGGCTCCAACCAACATTCATACTGCTTCCCAAAAAAGCTGATACAAAGGAGTGCAATGAACCATATCGCACCATTGAGAAGGCCTGTGACAAAGTGCAGCATAATCGAATTTTATTAAATAAAAACATAGACAGTAGAGACATTAGAATCATATATAACCTCTATTGGAACCAAACAGCAAAAGTGAAAGTTGAAAATGAACTGACCGAGGATATCCAGATTCGCCGTGGGGTTCGCCGAGGGTGTATTTTATCACCCTTGCTATTCAATTTATACAGTGAAGCCATCTCAGAATTAGCGCTTGCCGAGGTCAGTGAGGGCCTTATACTAAATGGGGTCACTTAATAACATAAGACATGCTGACGACACCGTCCTTCTGGCAGGAACACTAGAAGAACTGCAACACCTTACTGGACAACTAAATATATATTGCAACGATTATGAACTAAAAATAAATTTGAAGAAAACCAAGTTCATGATATTTACAAAAGTACAAAACATCAAAGTTAAGCTAGTACTAGATAATACAGAAATTGAACAAATATCTTCGTACAAATACCTTGGAGCATGGATCACATAAGATACTGATCAGATAAAAGAAATAAGATGTCGCATTGAAATTGCACGGTCAGCTTTTAATAGAATGAGAAAACTTTTTTGTAATCGTGATATCAATATATTTCTCCGGAGAAGAATGCTTCGATGTTATATTTTATCCACCCTTTTGTATTGGGTTCAAGTTGGGACACTTAAAAATCCAACATGAAAAACGTAGATGAATTCAAAATGTGGTGTTACCGACGTATTTTGAAAATATCATGGATGGATCGCAAAACAAACAAAAAAGTTCTCGAACAACTAGGAAAACAATGCGAAGTCTTTTTTTTTATTGGGTTAATGCCTCGACAACTATGATCATTGGCATGGTACAGTCAGGTACCTAGTGTAGTGTGTGTGGAGTAATTGTCTTGATACTTAGCAAAGTCGACGTCATTGTATTTGCTAAGAGACGCTAATTGTATCCGAACGTCTGTGGTCCCTCTGGTGATTACCGATCGCACAAGGATAGAAATTATTTTCATTTATTAATTTTTAATAAATGAAAATTTCTCCGCCCATATGAGATTCGAACCTACGACTTATGGTTTAAAGGTAGACGCTCTTACCACTGAGCCACAAAGGATAAGTTTTAAATTCCATAAAAATCAGGAAATTAAAAAAATTGGGGCACATCATGAGAGGTGAAAAATACAAGCTACTAAGGAATATATTGCAGGGTAAAATCAAAGGCAGAAGAAGGGTAGGAAGACGAAAAATCTCGTGTCTACCCAATCTCCGTGAATGGTTTGGATTTAGTTCAATTGAACTATTCAGGCGACTAACCAACAAAATTATAATTGCCAGAATGATTTCGAATCTCCAGTAGGAGCGGAATCTGAAGAAGAAGAAGAAGGTAGAATTTTAATTTCAGTTTTATCCTAAAACTATCCATCATAAAGATGGATAATTATAACGATAATGTAATAATAACTAGAAGATAGGAAAATTATATGAATACTAAATAAATAAACAACAACGTTCATGAAAATTAAGTGCCGTGTAACACGTTATAAATATAATAGAGGTCAAACTTGATGCACCATCAAATTTACGTAAATCCGTTCTTTAATATATCTATGAATTTATTTTTGAATTAACTTTGACGAACTTAATCATATTATGAGAAAATGTTGTTAGAAAGGGCCTTTAATCAATAAGAGTGGATACAAAGACATTTCAAAGACGGTAAGGAAACTTTGCTAAGGATCTAATTGTATTATTATAGTGTTAATGGGGTTTAAATGCCTAAGGACTAATATTTTCCACAATGAGAGAACGTTGAGAACGTTACAGTAACGAAGTTCTGCTAGATTGGTTATAAAACAAGACCAACAAGTTGAATTTTGCACTACTATTATTTTAGAGAATATGCACTGTGTTTCACATAAACCCCACATTAGACTTATTAATGAAGATAATGGAAACTGAAATCTGACATTTTGCACTACCGCATTACTGAAGCTAATCTACATTAATACGCCTAGAATATTTACAGCTTATTATCAATTCTGATTATAAACAAAGTTGATTTAAATAAAATATTGGCCTGTGTTTTTCTCTGAGACAATTTATTGTACCACTATACTCAATTATAGCGATGTTATGTTCATTAAAAATATATGGAGGGCTCAGAATACATTGGACTAAGTCCAGTTTTTATCATTTATGAGTTAACAATGCTACATGCACCAACTAGGTAACATTTCAGTGTAATATTGAACCAAGTCCTAGTTTTGATAATATTCGTTAGGCAGCAGTAAGTTCTGGTATTTAGTGACATATTGCTATTTTCTTTCAGAATAGTACTTAGCCAAGTCCAGGTAGTGTCTGTTTACTGTGTACAGTTTTGTGTTGACGTTGACGTAATGTTTATTAGATTGCTTCCATCAACAGTTCCATATAGTGGAACTCTAGGGGTAGTTTACCTCCGCATACGGTTGATTCACTTGAACTCACTGGATACTCATAATTACTTCATTGGTTCTCTAAGTACAAAAATAGAGAGTGCACCCAGTTGACGGATGACTACACTAGCTTCGACTGTTAACTCTTAGTTCTTAATTCTTAATAATCTACTTCCGTTATTTTTCGGGTATTTACCTCACGTGCGTTTGTTTATGCATTTGTGTTTTTCTAGTATAAATTGTACACATTGTTAAATAAGCTTTTGATTACATTGCAAGTTTCACTAGGCCAGCGCGTGTTCTAGTTACGCCGATATTTTCAATGTCTTCAATGTCATAAACAAACAATCGCATAGAGCAATAAGCAATGATCAATATTATTAAAAGGATTTTAAATTTTTAAACTGAATTGGGTTACTTAGATCTAATTTCCAGATGCTTAAATAAATCCCGTTATAGGCAGTTTATTATTATTTTTATGAGCCAGCTGCGTTATGCGATGAAAATTTCATCTTGATTAGGTGAAGACTCAATGACTTGATTCAATGTTGTTATAGTTTAGTTTAGGATTCCTACTCAAAGGGTTTAATATTGGTTAAAGCGTGTATCACAGAAAGGCCTAACCTATTGCAGTAATCATCTAATTTCATATGTTTGTTTTGGGGGGTGATACTCCCTCCGACTATAACAACACTATTCTGTCGACCATATTGAAACGGAGGCGTCCGCCTAATAGCCTGTTAACCAAAAACGTTCCTAATGATCTGGATTAACTCGGTAAAACAAGACAGAAAGGTACTTAAATCTCGGAAATAATGTTTCAATCAGTTTTTAACTAGGCCTAAAGCCTAAAACAGGACATGCATATTATCTTAGGAGATTTCAATGCAAAGATTGGGAAGGAAGCAGCGTACAAACCAACAATAGGTAACCATAGTCTTCACGATGTTAGCAACGATAATGGAACAAGGCTAATAGACTTTGCAGTATTCCACAATCTACTAATAAAATCGACAATGTTTGAACACAAGAATATACACAAACAAACATGGGTCTCCAACAACGGCGTCACAAGAAATCAGATTGATCATGTTCTAGTAGATGCCAGGAGAGGTAGTAACTGTCTAGACGTAAGAAGCCTAAGAGGAGCTGATGGAGACACGGATCATTTTCTTGTAAAAGCGAAGATAAGGACAAGAATAGCGTCCAAAAAAACACACAAGAATACACCAACACAATTATGGAATACCGAAGTTCTACGTAATAAGGAGACAGAACAGAAATTTCAAAAGGCTATAAAAATCGCTCTAGCACAGACAGAAGACTATAACAACATAGACTTAGCTTGGAAAAATATCAAAGTAGCTCTGACAAGCGTATCAGATGAAATACTAGGACACAAAAAGAAAACAACAAAAAAATGGTTCGATGATGATTGCCTGAACTCCATATTAGCAAGAAATATGGCTAGAAGGAACATGCTACAAAACCCCTCGCACAACAACAATAAAATGTATAGACAAAGAAGAACGGAGACAAGAAAACTAATGAAAAGGAAGAAGAGAGAATATCAGGAACAAATAATCAGAGATATAGAAGAAAAAAGAAAGAACAAACAAGCGAGGCAGTTCTTTAAAGGAGTTTCAGATATCAAGACCGGGTACCAAGCAAGAACAGGAAACTTTCTTCAAAACGACAGTGGACAGCTTATCACTGATGACAAGGAAATCTTAAAAACCTGGAAGGAATACTTCTATCAACTATTGAATGACCTATCTAGCAGAAGATAGATGAATCTAGCAGAAGTACATCAAACATAGAGGTACATACAGCTGAAATAGAAGACCAATACCCGACATACGAAGAAGTAATACAGGCAATTAAAAAAACTCAAAAACAATAAGACACCAGGTAGCGATGGTATACTGGAGGAGATGGTATACTGGAGGAGTAAAACATGGAGGAGAAGCGTTGTACAGTTCGATATACAAACTAATTCAAGACATTTGGCAAGAAGAAACAATGCCAGATGAATGGAAAGAAGGGGTTATTGTACCAATACACAAAAAAAGAAACAAAAAGCAATGTATTAACTACAGGGGAATAACACTCCTAAACACCACCTACAAAATCCTTGCAAACATCCTGCTAGAAAGAACCAAAACATACACAGAAGAAATCGTTGGAGATTATCAATGCGGATTTAGACCGTGCGCTCTACAATTGACCAGATATTCACAATAAAACAGATAATGGAAAAATGCTGGGAGTTTGATCGTGAGCTTCATCAGATGTTCATAGATTTTAAACAAGCATTTGATAGAGTATGTAGGTACAGACTGTGGACAGCGATGCAGGAACTTGGCTTTCCAAAAAAACTAGTCCGGTTGATACGGATGTGTATGGAACGGTTACGATGTAAGGTGAGAGTTGGATAACAATACTCGGAGACATTTGAAATAAACAATGGACTAAAACAGGGAGATGCATTTTCACCACAACTCTTCAACTTAGCTCTGGAGCACATAATCAGAAGTGCAAGAATCGAAAAACCGAATACAGTATTTCATCGAGAAGGACCAAACTTACTACTGGCATTTGCAGACGATATAGATCTAATAGGAAACACGCGATTAAGGATGAAGGAGACTTTCGTAAGGTTTAAGAAGGAAGCAGAGAAGATGGGGCTCCAAATCAACGAAAATAAGACGAAATATATGTATATGAGCCGCAATAACCAAAGCAGAGACAGAATCGGTCAGAACATTACCATCCATGACTTTAACTTTGAGCGCGTTAGAGAATTCAAGTATCTTGGAACAACAATAACTGAAGACAATAACGGATCACAAGAAATAAACAACAGGATTCAGGCCAGCAACAGATGTATTTTTGCCCTCCAAAATCTTATAAAATCAAAACAACTAACACGAGGTACGAAGATACAGGTCTATAAAACAATCATACGACCCGTTGTGATGTATGGAAGCAAAACGTGGACGATGACAAAGGCAAATGAAGAGAGACTACGTGTTTGGGAAAGAAAAATCCTAAGGAAGATCTTTGGTCCGGTGCTTGATGAAGCATCAGGACAATATAGGATAAGAACTAATAAAGAGCTTGAAGAACTTTACCCAGACGCCAACATCATAAAAGAAATAAGGTCCAGAAGACTCCAATGGGCAGGACACCTCAGAAGACATTCTGACGAACGAACAGTAAGACTGGTGTGGGAGGAAGTCCCAACTGGAAGGAGACCACGCGGACGCCTTCGTCTCCGGTGGCGAGATAATATAGTATATAGTTATATATAAAGAGACCTAAGCACTATGGGCGTGGAGAATTGGATGAAGGTTGCTCAAGATAGAAAACAGTGGAGGCATGTTGTCGAGTCGGCTAAAATCCACGAAGGGTTGTAACGCCACGGAGTAAGTCTAAAACTAAAGCCTAAAAAACATCATTTTGCTTTATAAGCTTTAAAGCCGGAGATACACATGCCTGTTACTAGCACAAAGGCATACCAGTACCTAGCAAGCACAAGCTACTGTGTCCAAACTGGCAAGTGGGTACGTTAACTGGCATGCTAGTTCCTGGCATGCTAGCTAATCGCAAAGAATTTGAGTTTTCTTGCTAGTAGCATGCTGTGAGATGTAAGACACATGCGTGGGGAATGCCAATGGCATGTGTAAACGCACGCTACCGCTACGGGAATGCCAGTAGCTGAAAGAGAATTGTCAGATTTGTTGTGTTGGTGATAAAAATTAATCGTATTATTTCTAAACTTAACGTCAATTTAAAAAATGTCTCCTTGGCGTGATGAAAAACCATCAAATTTATTGCTATGTATATATAGGGAATTGGAGTGTCTTTTAAATTCTACATTATCACTATATAAAAATAAAATACCCCGTGACAATGCTTACACAAAAATTCAATAGGAAATGAAAACTCCAAGATTTTCTCGTCTATTAATGCAATTTCTCACCCAAATTTTTCTCCTCTTACCTTTTTGAGCTCCGATTTGAATACATTATTAAGTTTCTAACAATATCTGTGGTCATCAGCAATATTTGGTTGTTGAATTTGTTCCGAATACCTTCCATGGATCCCTTTTTTTTTTGTTGGAAACTAAAAAACTTCTAATTACAAAAGAAGTACTTTAGTTTCAGATGAAAACCACTCGATTGTTTACTAGCACTGGCATGTGTAAAAATGTACTCTGCTTCTTTGCTTTGCTAGTATAGGCAGGCGAGCTACTGGTATGCCAATTACTTGCAAATGTGTTTTGTGCTCGCCAGTTACTGGCCTATACCAGCAACTGGTATGCCAGATACTTTACCAATTTACTGGCATGTGTGTATCTGGCTGTATACTATTTATTTTCATTTAAAATTAATGACTCACTGCAGTACGAAATTTAAAAATATTGCGTACCATTTGTTAACACCCTGTATAAAAAATTAAATCCGGAAGTAAATTTCTAAAAAAAAAATTGATTATAGTGTATTTTTATGTATGAGAGAGTAATAAAACAATAAATTATGTATGCAAATCCCTAAACTGTTGATACGGGTGACTCAATGAAAAACAGATATTTGTCAACAAGTTTACAGAAGTATATAGGAAAACAATTTTAAATTGAGTATGACCACCAGGTATAAAGGTTGGAGCAGAATAGAATACAATAGTTGTGAAGGTTACTAATCCCTAAATAAGGTTGCCAGTGTCGGAGTGATGGAGGTTAACAGGTACTAATGAATTTGCAAGAAATGTAAGATGTTTATTTTATTGGTTATATATAACCAATAAAAGTTTAATAAGTACCTACCTATTTACAAAATAAAGTTTAATTCTTTAGATAAAATAAAACGTTTTATTTTATCTGAAATGAGTGCATTCCACGAAATAAGGGTTTCAACAATCAAACATTTAATTCTTTAATTCCAGGAATCTACGACAGTAATTGACTAGATAATTACCTTCTAAACTTATTCCACAGAAAATGTGATAGTGGGTTTTTCCTGTTTGTAGGAAGGTCCAAGTGGCGTATTCAAAATTCTTAACAGTTCACTAAAAGTTGGTACTTCAGTTGCAAGGTGCAGTTTATTGAGTATTCTAGTGTTATGGAAAATTTGGAAGCGCCGTGTAAACGCCGAAAAATTGGTCCTTTAACAGTTAATGAAAAAACAATAATATTTAATTGTTTTAAATCATTTACAGACAAACGTTTACGTGAAAGTGTTGATGAGACCGTTGAGTTAGTTAGCAGTACACTTGGTGTTGGGAAATCTACGATTTACAGAGTTATTAAAGAAGAGAAATGTGGTAGTTTTCAAATGTGGTAGATTTCAAATAGAATATTATTTTAAAGAAGGACTTCGACGGAAAGTGCATGAATTCTTCTTTAGACAAGAATTTCCAACATTTGGATAATGTTCTTGTCTCAGTTCAAGATGATAAGGATTACCCAGAAATGAGTTGAAGTACGTTATGGAAACTTTTAAAAGAAATAGGCTTCCGCTGGAAAAAGAATCCCAGAAAGTCTATTTTATTAGAAAGAAGCGATATTTTCATATGGAGAAGACATTTTCTAAGAACCATAAAGGAAATGAGAAACCAAAAAAGAAAAATATTTTATCTTGATGAAACATGGATCAACGAGGGTCATACACCAAATAAATTTTGGCAGGATGAAACTGTTACAAGTCAAAGGCACGCTTTTGTAAATAACTTATCTACTGGTTTAAACCCACCATCAGGAAAGGGACGCAGGCTGATAATAGTACACATTGGCAGTTCAGACGGTTTTGTTGAAGGTGGTTTATTAACTTTTGAATCAACTCGTACCGGTGACTACCATGAAGACATGAACGCTGATGTCTTTCAAGAATGGTTCGAACAAATGGTAGATCTTCTTCCTAAGAACTGTGTAATAGTAATGGATAATGCAAGTTATCACTCCAGACTTATAGAAGGACTGCCCACAACCAAGTGGTTAAAAAAAGACTTGCAGAATTGGCTGAGTTCAAAAAATATTACGTACCATCCCGGATCTATAAGAAAGGAACTTTATTCGTTGTGTGCCCTTCATAAAGAAAAATTTTAAAAATACGAAATTGATGAAATTGCCAAAAATCGTGGAATGACAGTACTTAGATCCCCACCATATCATTGTGAATTAAACCCGATTGAACTGGTATGGGCACAGATAAAAAGTGAAGTTTCAAGAAAAAATACCACTTTTAAAATTCATGATGTTAAACAGTTGTTTTTGGAGGCCGTAAATAATGTAAAACCTGAAAACTGGGAAAAGGCAGTAAATCACACTATTAAAGAAGAGGAAAAAATGTGGAAGCTGGACAATATTACTGATAAAATGATCGAGCCAGTTATTATAAATCTTGGTTCTGAAAGTTCATCTTCTGAATCTGATTTGGATTTGTAACAAGTAGCTGTAAGTTTTATATTAATATTTTTATTCATCTATTTAACATACCTTAGACGGTTTTAAAAACTCTTTTTCTCTTTTGTAATTTTTAAAAATTAAAAAAAATGTGAATTTTTTAAAACCCTTTTTAATGTAGGCCAGTCAGTTCTAATATAGTGTGTGATAAAAGAGGTCACTTTTGTTTACATACACATAACACTTTATAACACTGAAATAATTTATTTATTTTTTACAATTATCAAAGTAATTTTTCAATTAATCTTGAGCACGCCCATGGAGTGGTCGGAGGTACCACTTAAAATTACTCTCTCGTTCATAAAAATAAACTATTATATCACCATCCGCACAAAAAGCACTCTGTAATAATATATTATTATGAATCGTTTTAAAGGCTTTTAAAGATTTCCCTTGTATAAATCCAATTTTCAATTCATTTCCGTTTGCTATCTGGACCACTCGTAAAAGAGCACTCGTAAAAATCAATAATACTATTCTAAACCCAAAAAAGATATAGATAGGCACATATTTTATAGACTCTGTAAAAGGTCGGGATTTTATACTACGTAAAAGTAAAGATTCGATCTCATTTTTGTATTTTGTTCAGGAAAATAAGGTTCTATGTATTTAGGTTTTAAATAGTTGTTTCCCAAAAATTTTGGTGAATATAGGTCATCGCAGCTTTCAGGGGATTCGCTCTTAGTTAAAGAGAGGTCTCTGTATACAGTTTTTACCTTTGTCAGTAAAATTTAGGGTTTAAGAAAGTTTACTTACCCACATCGGCAGGCCCAGTGTCATGATCCGTCCATTCCGAAAACTGAAAGTAAAAAAAATGTATTAAATATGATAACTCTATTAACTGCTTCCTTAAAAGGCAATAGATAGTTAGATTTTTTCTGTTCTCTTAATATATTATGCGGAAATAATATATTCTTGCATATTTTTTTATCTTATCTTTAAAAATTCAATAGATTTTTATCTGCGGTGTAAAACCTATTAAGCAAAATGTGTCTTTTACTAAATCCTTGTTGGATAATACATCAACTAAAAGGTTTAGTAAAACAAAATCCCAATTCTGGAGGATGCTTATATTTATTAAAACCCTTCGCAGTTGTCTGGTTGATAGATTAAATGGACTGAACATTTTAGTTGCTCACTAAGACAAAATCAATGAAGGTTTAAAACTTACTTTAGGATGAGAACTAAAACTGTGTATATATATATATATATATATATATATTATTATGTTATTACATTTTTTACTTGATTAATTGAGCAAATCAAAAACATAACTTAATTGTTCTCGGGGTGAAAAATCCCCCTATATTAACCTATGTTGTGTGGGTCCAAAGATTTTCTAGTTGTCCTTTATCGGGATAGAGAAAAGAGGATAAAATAAAAATAGTGTGTTAAAAAAAATTGGTATTCTTCATTTTATTTAAAAACGAATAAAAACATTTATCAAATTTTGCCGTTATCTTATCAATCAGCGTAAATGAATACAATTAAATTTACACAAAAAGAATATTTTAAGTCTTTTTGAAGACAAAACGAATTTAAAGCGAATTTCAGTAAATATCTTTTTATCTTTCTAATTTTTCCATATTTACTTTATTGCAAAAACCAAACTTTACAACATTTTACAAATGAAGTCTACCCTTGAGTTAAAATGGTAACCACAATGATGTCAACAAACTTTATTTACAGTTACAAAATTTTCAATTCTTAACAGAAAATCACTGACCTTTCCTTTGTAGATTGTATTTGCATCATACTCAGAATCGTCCACGCTCCACAGCAATGTAATCTGCCACTATTCGCCCCGGCTTTCTTCTTTTCGTATCTGCAATCCTCCTGCTGCGACTATACGAAATACCTGACTCAATTCTTCAACAATAATTAACACTTGAAATTTAACTCTCCAAACACTCAGTTCCTTCTCAATGACACAAGGACCTCTTTTTGTCAACTTGGTGCTGCCAAACTATTTCCTTCGTATTTAGGAAACTGCCCAGTTTAGATCCAAGGATATCCTTTCATCTCCTTCCACAATTCTGCTAACTTACTTTCAAAATGCCGGTATCTAAACTCATTAACACACCCTCTATCGAGACGCGACCTTTCCTTTCGAGGATCAAATTACAACTTCCTCCTGTCTCTCATACATCGACTATCAATTCTCTTATAAAAAAAACTATCCAATCAAAAAGCTTAATTTTGTTTACAATCATTAAGATAAAACCCCATTACTGTGTCTAGAGAAACTAAAATTTTTGATTTAAAACTGGCATTCCCTTTGGTTACAAATATATAATTCATTCCTCTAACAAAAGGTTAATTACAATATCTTAATCCTAGGTTACGTTCTCTAATTTGTGTTCACACAAACACAAATTAGAGAACGCAGAGTAATGAACCAAGGATCCGAACTTCTGCCTACCATAACGATAGAAGAAGTGAAACGAACTCTAAAGGAAATGAAAAACAACAAGGCTCCGGGAGATGACCAAATAATAATAGAAGCTGTTAAAGTAGGAGGCAAGAAACTGCTGGAAGTAGTAACTGAACTATTCAACCTATGTCTAAACCAAGGTATTGTCCCTACAAAATGGAACAATGCAATTACTATCCTAATACACAAAAAAGGAGATATATCAGACCTAGAGAATTATAGACCGATAAGTCTGTTGTCACATCTCTACAAATGGTTTACCAAGATCATCACAAAACGATTAGAACGAAAATTAGATTTCTATCAGTCTAAGGAGCAAGCTGGATTTAGGAAAGGTTATGGAACAAATGACCACCTACAAGTACTTAAAATACTAATTGAAAAATGCGTTGAATATAATAAACCACTCACGTTGATTTTCATAAACTTTAAGAAAGCTTTTGATACCGTGGAATTACCGGCAGTATTAGGAGCATTAGAACAAAGCCGAGTAGACTATAGATATACAAATTTGATAAAACATAATACAACAACGCAACAGTATCTGTTAAACTCCATTACTTTACCGATAAATATAGAATTGAGCGAGGAATTAGACAGGGCGACACCATCTCCCCCCAACTATTCACTGCAGCTCTGGAATATGCCTTATTGGGCTAAAAGGGGAACAAATATTGATGGTGAATACTTAAACCACTTGCGCTTTGCAGACGATATTGTCATTATAGCCGAGAGTTTAAATGAAGCTCACAAAATGATGGAAGAAATAAAACAGGCAATAGAACAAATAGGCCTGAACGTAAACTTTGAAAAAACAAAATACATGACCAATTTAGTTCCAAGTGATGTTATGAGGGTAGATGGGAACGAAGTACATCAGGTCTTTAGCTATATCTATTTAGGGCATGAAATTAGAATAGGAAAAGATAATCAAACTTGTGAGATCCAGCGTCGCATAGGCTTGGGATGGGCAGTATTTGGCAAGATACGGGATATTCTAAAAGGAACGCTACCGATTTACTTGAAGAAAAAGGTTTACAACCAATGCATACTGCCAGTAATAACATACGGTTCCGAAACAATAACTTTAACCAAACATTCTGCAAATAAATTGAGAGTAACCCAAAGAAAAATGGAAAGAGCAATGTTGGGAATAACTAGAAGAAATAAGGTACCAAATAGGATAGTGAGAGAGAGGACTAAAGTGAAAGATGTCATAGTAAAAAGTGCACAAGCCAAATGGAGATGGGCTGGACATATAGCACGTTTAAATGATAATAGGTGGACCAAAAGACTCATAGAATGGAGACCTAGAGAAGACAAAAGACACCGAGGCAGACCACCAAAAAGATGGATGGACGACTTAAGAAAAACAGTCGGAAATTGGATACAGAAGGCGCAAGATAGAGAACAGTGGAAAAACATGGAGGAGACCTATATCCAACAGTGGATGCAAGGGGTTGAGGAATGATGATGATGAATCCTAGGTCATATACAAACAATGAAAATATTATAATGAGTATGGGCTTTCTAATTCTATATAAAAAGATTTTACCCGCGAGTGTTTAAAAATCATTTGTTGACTGGCAAAACTTTCTGTTAATCTAATCTTATCTTATCTAATACATACATTTTGTTTACCAGGATGTCTTGAAAATTTATTTAAATGGTTTATTTATTAATTTTTATTTTTCTCTTTGGCTGAGAAGAAGAAGTATGACAATATATACATATATATACATATATATATATATATATATATATATATATATATATATATATATATTTATATATATATATATATATATATATATATATATATATATATATATATATGTATATATAATATAAAAATAAAGAAATGCGTAATGTGAAAACAGCGCTAAGGAAAAACGGCTTTTCAACATATACCATTGAAAATGTTCATAATGCTCAAAAAAGAGTTAAGGATCCAACAGAAGAGGAAAAACCGATTGCAAAAGCCATTCTACCATATGTAAAAGGTAAAACTAAGAAAATAGGGTGAGTGCTGAGAAAACACAAAATAGAAACGATATTCAATACCGACAGAAAAATCTTAACCATTTTTAAATCCGCCAAAACAAAAATATCGTTTGAAAATCTAGGAGTATACGAGATTCCATGTGAGGACTGTGACAAATTATACATCGGACAGACCAACCGAAGAATCAATGTTAGACGAGAAGAACATCGAAATGCCATCGAAAAGAGAGAAAAAGTCATCCCTTGCCCAACATGTGTTAAACACAGCATATAAAATAAACCTGAACCAAAACACGATGCTAACCAACATGGAAATTTAAAAAAAAAACGCGAAATCAGAGAATCAAGAGAAATAGAAAAAAATCTCAAGAGTCTAAACCAAAGAGATGATGCACAAAGGCTTTAAACAACATGGAAAAGAGCATTAAAGAAAAAGTCTGAAACACATTAGACCACAAGACCGACTAGTAGGACCCCGCCTATCTACACACGGACAGGACCAAGCACAAGAAGCCTTGTGACTATAAAAATTAAACTCAGCGACCAGAAGAGTCAATTAACTTCAAGAATTAGCGAGAAGCGCTACTACCTGACTTGACAATGACAAGTGCGACCTTGCTAAAACGACGTCAAAATAATGGTTTTTATCAAAACCAAAATTATTAAATGCTAAGTCAAACCCGGAAAACTACAGAAAGCACAATAACTCTCGCATGAATTTCAAGTGTCTTCTTCTACCTTCTTGTATGTAGGCTTTAAAGCCTGTTTTTTCTTCAATATTAGCCTCCTAAATTGTTTAAATTGTCGCACCATCTTTTTCTTGGTCTGTCAATACTTTCTTGTCCATTTGGTGACTTATCTCGTGCTATTCATACAAATCTATCCTCTGCCATTATACTGATGTGTTCGTTCCACTCCTGTTTTGTTTTGTCACGCATCCATTTATGTCTCTATACTGCATGATCTTCTTATGTTTTTGCTTCTCTCTCTATCCAACAGACTTTTCCTTGATATTCGTCGGAGTATTGTTATCTCTGTTGTTTCTAGTAGTCGTCTCGTTTTAGATATGTCAGGTCTTGTCTTCGCCGTGTATGTTAATATAGGTCTAATTGCTGCTTTATAGATTTTTGTTTTTATGTCTTGTCTTAGGTGTTTGTTCTTCCAGATTGTGTCATTAAGAGATCCCACCGCTTTACTTGGTTTTAAGATTTGTTGCCGTACTTCTTCTTCAACATCTCTGCAACTGGTTATATATATATATATATATATATATATATATATATATATATTCCCAGATATCTAAACCTTGCTTCCTTCTTTATTAATTTTCGCATCAATTTCGATTTTACACCATAGTGGGTATTAAGATGTTGTATATATATATATATATATATATATATATATATATATATATATATACATATATATATATATATATATATATATATATATAATATATATATATATATATATACAAGACTGTCAGAAATTTGTTTTCAAAAACCAAAACACCCTTGTACCCTCTGGAACAAGTTAATGTCATTTATCATTTACCTTGTGCTGATTGTGACTCGTGCTACATCGGTCAGACTGGGAGCTCATTGAGAGGGCGTCTTACGACACACCGCAGTGATATCAACTTATCTAAGCATACTTGTGCCCTTGCACAGCATGCTATCAACACTAAACACATAGTAGATTTTAATGAAGTGAAGATTCTTGGTTCTGAACGTAATCTCGTTAAAAGACAGTTTTTAGAAATGTATCATATACTTAAACACCCTAATACTCTTAATAAGAGAACTGACATTAGTAACTTGAGCCAAATTTATCATGCTCTAATATTGCAGAATTAGGCTTACTATGTTATTTACTTTAAAAATTGTCACCTAAGATGTTTTGTTTACATAATTTCTTTTTAAATAATTTTTAAATATAAATTAAAATAAATCAAATAATAAACTCTTATTTTAAATTATCCTAGATTTAGGCAACCTATATTTCATGACTTCATGATTTCATGTCAACGTTGCTTTTGTACAATTGTATTAATTGTTTCCATACAAATAGTTTAATACAACTTAAATTTAGTTTAAAGGCTTCTTGTTTCTCTTTACATTTCTCTTTTATTTATTTTCTGACCCATGGTGTATTGTTGTTGATTTTTTTGTTTAGTATGACTTTGCGTATTCGTAGAGCTTCTGCTGCTGCTTCTACAATGTTGTTTTTAATTTTCTCCCAGGTCGCGTTTATATCTTCGATGTCGTCTATTTATTTCAGCTGTACCTTCTGTGCTAGCCTTATTAGGTACATTTCTCTCTAGAGTCGTTCCACAATGATTTCACAATGATTACACATTGAATTTTTCCTCGGTGATTTCCTGTAGAAAATTTTGTCTTGGTGATATTTTCCCTCTTATCTTTGCTGGTACTGGTTTTTGTTCATTCCCTGCGTCTGCTAAGTTCAAAGTTCGGATATCTAGTAGATTTTTCTATTAGTGACCATAAAATTAATCATAGATTTATGCCCCCTGGAGTTTTCAAATGTATTTATACTGGAACTTATGATCGCAAAATGTATTATTGATTCTGAATTCGTTAAAAGCACAGAGATTAGCCATCAGTTCTTGGCGTTGACATAGTTTTCACTCAATCTTTGTTTTACTCCTGGAAGTATTTCAGTTCCGATTCGTGCATTAAAGTTACTCATAAGAATTAGGGGCTCTTCATGAGGTAATAATCATTTAGGATGGTTTGCAATTTTTCGTAGAATACCTCTCCTTCCTCTTTAAGTTTGCAGTCCTTGGGGCTATAGATAGATATGATATTTAATTTTTGGTAGTCCATTGTGGTGTTCATATGTATTATTCTTTAGGAGATATAACGGCAGGTATGTATGTTGTCTTAAAATTTTTATTTCTTCACTCCACTGTATGCTAGGAAATATTGGTTATATTCTCTTCGGCCTTTACCTTTTTTCTTGGTTTCTTCGATTGCACAAATGTCTATGTTTTTATTTGTGAGTTCTTCTGTTATACCTTGGTCTTTGTTGTTGAAAGAAGTTATGTTCCATGTTGCTATGATTTTGCTGAATATTTAGCTATTGAGCTGAACTGTTCGTGATTCATTCACCCATGACTGGTTCACAGTTTGGCAAGCTGGACTATTATATTTGTAACGAGATATCGTATTGCTGTTCAAAACTTTTATCTCGTTTACAGTGTGGTGAGCTGGACTTGAAGTCTAAGATAACAATAGTTCCCGTTTCCTGTTCATAATACTTATAACTGGTTATCTTATATTTCTACTCAGAACTTTTATAACATGCTGAGTTAAGCTCAGTTCTTTCCTGTTTCGCTACATAACGTGCAGAGAGTCTATCTCGATATTTTTTGATCTTTCGATACTAGTTAAGTTATAGTTATCAAATGTTTTTACATAAAATGTGTTTAATTAAAAATTAATGAGTTTATTATTATGACCAAAAGTCAAAATACCTTATATATCGAAATAAGTTAGAAGTACATATATAATTCTAATATCCTTATAAGAAAGAAATCCATTTTGGATCTCTAATGATACGTAAAAATTATATAAATTGTATTACGTACCTTTTCATAATACGTCATATGGTTTTTACGAATATACACAAAAGTTTTTAGTACTAATCAATAATGATGCCTTTATTATCGTTCTAAATACTCGTTTAGTGTGTTTAATCCATTTTAAATGAAAACTAACAATGTCCCATTCTGTCAATGCACGAAAAACCTGGATAATAGCCGTTATTTGCAGGTTATTACAAGCATCAATTATATGTAGGACACCTAGAAAACGGACAAACGTTTCATTTGTACACTTTTCCATTATTTCAAAAATTAATTACACAAAAAATATCATAGTAGTTTTTTATTTATTGTATATGCAATCTTATCAAATTGATTTTATATTTCTTAAAAAGCATTTTTATTTGCTTTTTATTTGAAGTTTGGATATATGTGCTAGTTTGTTAATTATTGATATTTGGCTACACACCGTTTTTAATAGAATTATTTATAAATGAAAAACATATGGTACCCCACTAAAATACTTTAATAATTCATTTAAATTATACATTATTGTTTGGGAAGCTATACAATGAAGCACTGGTAACTAAAGTAATTTGTCTTGATTATTAAAAAAATATACATTGTTTTTATTTTTACCTTTAACTAAAATCTTTTAATTCATTATTTTTACAGCCAGGACATACCTGATTTACTTTCTTCTCGATGTATGTTGCAAATTGGTTTTCTGCATATACTACATGATATTTTAGTCTTTCTATCCCGTGATCTAGTACAAAAGCTGCATCTTCGATTTTATATAATGTTGAGTTCCTCTAGGAGGGTTTTCTGATACTATGGCAATACTGTTAGAAAGAAAAACACCAATCGCGGTTTTTACAATTTTGTGAAAATTATTGCTATTCTATTTCCGGTTTAGAACGTTTGGAAGTGCAAGTTCTTGTGCCAAGTGTTGGAAAAAAAATCCTCCGCCTACTTCGGTCATTACTTCTCCAATCGGTAAACTTTTTAGTGAATATAATATATGGCGTTGAGTGCAGCCATATCAATCAATTTAAATAAAAATTCTAAATGACCATCTCTTACTTGAACGAACACATGTATATTCTGTGGTCATTATATCTCCGGTGTCAACAGACCCTTTTGATAGAGTATGTAGGGACAGACTGTGGACAGCGATGCAGGAACTTGGCTTTCCAAAAAAACTAGTCCGGTTGATACGGATGTGTATGGAACGGTTACGATGTAAGGTGAGAGTTGGACAACAATACTCGAAGACATTTGAAATAAACAATGGACTAAACCAGGGAGATGCACTTTCACCACAACTCTTCAACTTAGCTCTGGAGCACATAATCAGAAGTGCAAGAATCGAAAAACCGAATACAGTATTTCATCGAGAAGGACCAAACTTACTACTGGCATTTGCAGACGATATAGATCTAATAGGAAACACGCGATTGAGGATGAAGGAGACTTTCGTAAGGTTTGAGAAGGAAGCAGAGAAGATGGGGCTTCAAATCAACGAAAACAAGACGAAATATATGTATATGAGCCGCAATAACCAAAGCAGAGACAGAATCGGTCAGAACATTACCATCGATGACTTTAACTTTGATCGCGTTAGAGAATTCAAATATCTTGGAACAACAATAACTGAAGACAATAACGGATCACAAGAAATAAACAACAGGATTCAGGCCGCAACAGATGTATTTTTGCCCTCCAAAACCTTATAAAATCAAAACAACTAACACGACGTACGAAGATACAGGTCTATAAAACAATCATACGACCCGTTGTGATGTATGGAAGCGAAACGTGGACGATAACAAAGGCAAATGAAGAGAGACTACGTGTTTGGGAAAGAAAAATCCTAAGGAAGATCTTTGGTCCGGTGCTTGATGAAGCATCAGGACAATATAGGATAAGAACTAATAAAGAGCTTGAAGAGCTTTACCCAGACGCCGACATCATAAAAGAAATAAAGTCTAGAAGACTCCAATGGGCAGGACACCTCAGAAGACATTCTGACGAACGAACAGTAAGACTGGTGTGGGAGGAGACCAACTGGAAGGAGACCACGCGGATGCCCTCGTCTCCGGTGGCGAGATAATATAGCAGGAGACCTAAGCACTATGGGCGTGGAGAATTGGATGGAGGTTGTTCAAGACAGAAAACAGTGGAGGCATGTTGTCGAGTCGGCTAAAACCCACGAAGGGTTGTAACGCCACGGAGTAAGTAAGTAAGTAACAGACCCTTTGTTTCTAATATACACTGTGTCCGTAAAGTATGGAACAAATCCTTTTTTAGCTAAACAGAGCATTTTAAGAAATAATCCTGAAACACGTCGATTTTTGATTTTAATTTACCGTTTATATAATGTTATCATCCATGTTTCGCTTCCATACATCGCAACGGGTCGTATGATTGTTTTATAGCACTGTATCTTCGTACGTCATGTTAGTTGTTTCGATTTTATAAGGTTTTGGAGGGCGAAAAGACATCTGTTGCCGGCCTGAATCCTGTTGTTTATTTCTTGTGATTCGTTATTGTCTTCAGTTATTGTTGTTCCAAAAAGCAGATCTTGGAAAAGTAATAATGCTTCCTCGCATTGATATGTTTAAAAAGGTTTTATTTGCCCAAAGAATAGTGATGTATACCGAAAGTTTTGTACCATTGGGAAAAAAATAAGCCCTCTGCAGCATTATGGCATGAAGCAACATCAGGCAGAAGCAAGAAAGCGATTATTAGTAGTTTTTATTCATTTCTGTTGCACTATCGAGATGCAGAGTATTTTGTATTCTGGGTAGATAACTGTTCCTCATAGAACAAATATTGGGCACTGTTTTTAATATATATATATATATATATATATATATATATATATATATATATATATATATATATATATATTGTAGCTCAGGATATAACTATAAATTATTTTGAACCAGGCCATACATTTATGTCCGCCAATAGTTTTCACTACATAGTTAAATAAAAAGAAGAAAGTTTATGATTATCATGATTTCATCGAGGCCGTTAAAACGCGTAATTTGAATCTTGTGGTGGTGAAAGAAATGTGGGTTTCCGATTTTCTTATCTAGAAAGACTTATCATCACAGTCAAAATTAAAGAAAACAGAGTCACGTATTAACCTATCACAAATTGTTAAAGTAATTGTGAAGAAAGAGAGCAAGATTTTACACCTTAAGATTGACGATAGCGAGGAGTTGATAGAGATGGACTTTTTGCAGACTAGAATGATAAAATCTTTGATAAAGGATCCCACACCTGTGATGAAACCTTCTGGGATTGCTAAGAAGAGAAAAGAACAAATTATAAAAAATTTTGGTTAAATTATACCGGAGAACCGTCATCAATTTTGGAAAGAATTGCCAACTTCCGATTAATAATAATTTTTATTTTGTATTTTTAAATAAAGGTTTTTTGTAAATACTTATGTTTTATTCAACAAATGTTCATAAAAAATATTATTAAAATATTTAAATGTTTTGCCTTTCGAGACAGTTATATAAATTTTATAATAATTACATAGTTAAAACAAAGTTTAAGACAAACTTGGATAATAATTGATTTTACCTAAGTAAACTTGACATAATTATTTGCTTTATTACCCCGTATGTCGCATAACTAATGTCCATATCAATATAAGGTTGAATGTTCGAAGAATTAAACTTTGAAGGTATACAAGGCAACTATCGAACACGGTGATTAATTTAATCTTGCCCAAGTACTTTCTTGATGATCTGATTTCCTGATGATGATCTATTGATCGAAAGTACTTGGGCAAGATTAAATTAATCACGGTGTTCGATAGTTGCCTTGTATACCCTCAAAGTTTAATGTCCATATGGTAATTTTGCATTTTTTTTTTGAAAAAAGTTAACTACGATGCTACACATTATACCCTAAATGATTTTATGTTATTATTGTACCAAAAGCACAAGGGATTAAACAAAAATCTTTAATCGCCTTTTTCTCAAAACTCGCTATAGTGGAGATACGGGGTTCTTTCTTAATAGGGCAGTATAATCTGGAGGAACTCTAATATTTCAACTCTTCATGCAACTCTAACTTCTAAGCATTTCAACCCTTGCTTCTTAATAATAATCAGATCAATATCGTCGATTCTGTAAAATTTCTTGGTATTTTTAAAGACAGCAACCTCAAATGGTCTCTTCATATTGATTTGTTAAGTAAGAACTAGCCTCAGACTGCTATGCAATAAGATCTGTTTCGAAGGAAATAAATTCAGCATCTTCCAAAATAGCATATTTTTCCTTGTTCGAGTCTCATCTTCGATATGGTCTTCCTTTTTGAGGTTCTAGTACAGCTGCCCAATCTGATGTTATTTTTCTTCTTCTTTGGGTGCCGTTTTCAATGAAGGTTGGCGATAACCTCAGCAAAATCATTTCTGTCCCTGGCTTTTCTTATTAAAGATTGGGAATCCAAACCAGTCCACTCACGAATGTTCTTCAACCAGGACGCCTGCCGTCTACCAGGACCACGTTTTCCTTCTACCTTCCCCTCTATAAGAAGCTGCAGTAGCTGGTATTTCTCATTTCTGTATATGTGTCCCAAATATGAGGTTTTCCGTGTTTTCATTATTTTTAAGAGTTCTCTGTCGGTACCCATCTTGTGTAGGACCTGCTCGTTGCTCATATGCGCTGTCCAGGGGACTTTCAGCATCCTTCGAAATAACCACATTTCAAAACTTTCCAAACGCCTGAGTGAGTTGATTTTGAAGGTCCAGGCCTCCATTCCATATAGTAAGGTGCTGTAAACGTAACATTTCAGCATTCGGTATCGGATTTTGAGATTGAGTGTTTGGGACGTAAACATTTGATTCATTTTTAAAAAGACATTTCTTGCTTGTTCAATTCGCGATTTTATTTCTATGTCTGGATCTATATCTTTCGTTATCCAGCACCCTAGATATCGAAATTTCTCGACATTTTCGATAATGTTACCATTCACGTTTAAAGCCATAGGTGCATGGATGGATGTTTTGGAGACAATCATTGTTTTTGTTTTCTTGACGTTAATGCTGAGGCCGTATTGTTCTCCGATCGATCTGACGCGATCTAATGGTGTCTGGAGATCCTGTGCGCTCTCTGCAATTAGGACCGTGTCGTCGGCGTATCGTACATTATTTACAACTCTGCCGTTAATTTTAACACCTTCTCTTGATTGCTCTAGTGCTCGTGAAAAGATTTCTTCCGAATATATATTGAAAAGTAGTGGTGACAATACACACCCCTGTCGTACTCCTCGCTTGATATTGAATATTTCTGTGTCACCGGCTTCTGTTCTAAGTGCTGCACTTTGGTTAAAATACAGCTTTTGGATAATTTTAAAATCGTTCTCGTCTAGTCCCTTTTTGTGAAGGCAATCCATCAGCTTATCATGTTTTACTTTGTCGAAGGCCTTTTGATAGTCAATAAAACATAAAAAGAGATCCTTTTTTTGGTCTCGACATTTTTGCAGCAGTATAATAAAACTGGTTAATGCTTCCCGTGTCCCAAATCCATTTCGGAAGCCAAATTGTTCATCACTGATATCCTGTTCACATTTCTTATAAATGCGTTGGTGAATAACTTTCAAGAATAACTTTAACATATGCGACATTAAACTAATAAGTCTGAAATCACCACACTTCTTTGTTCCCTTAGTTTTTGGAAGGGGAATAAAGACTGATTTTAACCAGTCTTGTGGAATTTCACCGCTTGTATATATTTGATTAAATAATTTGACGATTATATTTAAATGTTTCTCTTCCAGTAGCTTTATGACTTCCGTATGTATGTCATCGGGGCCAGGGGCTTTCCCATTTTTTGCGTTTTTGATTGCTCTCTCTACTTCTTGTTTTAATATAGGAGGACTGGTTTCATGGTTTTTATATATTATGTTGTTAGTGGTGTGTCCGAGAATAGTTCTTCTATGTAATGTCCCCATACGTTGTTTAGATCGCTTAATTCCCATATCGTTTCATTCTCGTCGTTTATTAATCTACAAGGGAGTCTTTGTTTTGTCATTCCAGCTAGATCTTTTATTTTTTTTGTGAAGCGTTTGACTGTCGTGTTTCTTTATTAATTCTTCGATCTCTTGGCAGTTTTCTATCATCCAATTTTCTTTTGCGGTAGCTATTTCTTTCTTGATTTGACGATGTATCTCCCTATATTTTTCATTATTTTTATTTTTGTAGGCTCTTCGAGTATCCATCATTCCCAGAATTTTTTGTGTCATCCAGGGTTTAGATTTTTTTTTGTTATTAGTGTCTTTTATATATTTCTCGGCGCTAGTAAAAGCATTCTTGACTTCAGTCCATAAGCCTTCTGTAGTTGGTGATAACTCTCTTTGGAGTCTTTCACATTCCTCGTTGAGTTTAGTCTTTACCATACTTTGTATATTTTCTTGTTTAAGTAAATTGATGTCGGTTTTTCTTTTGACAGTCTTTTTTAGCATTTTGAACTTTATTTTTAATTTAGCCACTAGTAGGTTATGATCCGATGGAACATCTGCGCCTGGGTATGTTCTTGTATCCGTTACTGCATTTTTATATCGCTGGTTTATAATAATGTAATCGATTTGATTTCGGACACAATTGTTTTTATTATCTGCGGGTGATTTCCACGTATATAGCCTCCGTAGTGGTAGCTTGAACCAGGTGTTCATGATAGTTGTTTCTCCTGGCAAAATTGTAGTAGTCTGTCACCTCTATCATTGCGATTGCCCAGTCCGTAATTTCCACAAATATGTTCCACTTTTCCACAACCCACTTTGGCATTAAAATCTCCTACGATTAATGTTGTTTCATAACTCATTTGTCATTTTAAGTAATTCTTGGAGATTCTCATAGAACTGCTCTATTTCATCATCCGACTTGTCAGAAGTTGGTGCATAAACTTGGACTTATACTAAACTTATTTTTAAATGACAAAAACCTACTTTAAATTTACTGAAAAAAATTTTAGTAAATTTAAAATTATTATTATTATTTTTCTTACTTTTTGTAAGATTTATCCATAAAATTGTACAATTTTCAGTAACAATAAACCATATTTCGATTCTATTAAAATATTACAGCGGGTCTACGGAGCTTTGGCGCACTAATCAATCACCCTGTATGTATATACGTATATAGTAAAAACAGCTATAGCCTAGTCTTCAGGCAGTCTTGGAAAAATTACTTATTATGAAAATAATAATTAATTTTAATTTTACCTACTTAATATTATTATTTCTATTTTCGTTTCCAAAGTTCTACAGTTCGAGTTTAGAATATAGCCTATTCGTAATGACTCGCCCTATACAACAAACAAATCCAGCTGATTCTACAGACGGTTTAGTAGACATTAAAAGTTCATTCTATTTGTAAACGACGTTGTTTTCGTCACACAATTCCAATGCTTTATTGATCGGTTTTGGATCCTAATGGCCCGTACGTTAAACACAATTTTTAGTAGATCAATATTAATACAGGAATTGTTGTGAATTATTCTAACATAGACAACAGAGGAATATTCCTATTATAACTATTCGTTATTGTAGATTATTGCAATATTTGTATTGTTATCTACTTCTTCTTTGTTTTATTTTAAATTTAATCCGTTGTTAGCAAAAATTAGTTGACAATTCAAACAGTTCCTGCATGGACCTGTTTTCTGTTCTAATAAAATTTCTTTTGGTTTTGTTTGGATAAGTATTTGATATTTACTTAAACATTTTATATATCTTGTATTACTATTCTTAACATTTTTCACATATGATTTAACAAACACATTTCGTAACAGCATGAAAGTTTTTCGATAACCACATCATAAATTAGAAGGTACCCTAAAACATGTGTGGAAAAACATTTACGGTTTTTTACTTCAAATCATATTTCACTAGAAAATCTTGCTCTTACTATTACTTCAGGATAATTTGCAAACCAATGAAGTCAAAGAACCCACATGTATTGTTTTCCACCCTTGATTTTTGGATAATCAATGAGAAGAAACGTCATTTTTCATTTTTTTTGGTGAATAGACTCTTGACTCTCCCAAGACGCCAGAATCCAGTCGTCTATTTAAGAGTGCACAACATATGAGTACCATCTTCGCCAAAGCTAAGCCAAGACACTTCCTGTCAGGTCATATTCTTCTTTCAGTGCCTATTCGTTCCGAATATTGGCAATCATTCTGGCTATAATTATTTTATTAACTGCTGCTTTAAATAAATTCGTTGTTGTTGTGGAGAACCATTTCCTCAGGTTCTTCAACCATGATATTCTCCTTCTCCCAATTCCTCGCTCTCCGAATACTTTACCCTGTAGGATTACCTTCAGTAATCTGTATTTAGTGCTGTTTCTCATTATATGTCCGAGATATTCCAACTTTCTCCTTTTAATGGTATACATCACCTCTCTTTCTTTGCCCACTCTTCGAAATACGGTCTCGTTGGTTATCTTGTCTGTCCATGATATCCTTAGAATTCGCCTGTATAGCCACATCTCGAAGGCTTCAAGTTTTTTCTCCATTGCTTCAGTTAGTGTCCAGGATTCAACTCCGTAATACAATATTGAGAAAATATAACATCGTAGGAGCCTTACTTTTATCTCCAGATTAAGATTGTGGCTTTTAAAGAGTTTGGCCATGTTATTGAATGCACTCCTAGCCTTCTCTATTCTACATTTTTTTGTCACATAGCTTTACAATAATTAGGCGAGTGGTTACATAAATAAATTTCTTGTGCTGATATTGTGTCCACTTACGCGAAATAATTGTTTTCTTTTATTTACATATATTCTATCCAATTGTTCAATTTTTTAATTATTTAACCACTGATTTCAATACATTCTAATCAAACAGTTTCTTATACGCCTTTTATAGAGTGGCTTGTGATCTTCCTAAATCAAAATACCTAAACCAGAGTGTTATCAATTTCCGACATTTCCATTTACGTAAAGTCGTAAAGACATCGATCCCCCAGAGTTAGTATGCAACAACACTGCTGGCCTAAAATAGGGTTAAAGATGTAATTGGCACCGGAAAAATCCGAAATGATCTCTTCTGAAAAACTAACATACTCATACCAAAATGTTTTACTTAATATTTTTTTAATATTAGTTTAGTATATTCCTAATAAAAGAAAGCCTGAATTTAGCTAAACGCTAGAATGCTGAATTATACCCAAGAAAATTTTACTAGTATTTTATTTTCTTTTCTATAACATATTATTAAAGAAAAATTACACCTGTATTACCTGTTTTTTATTATCGTTCTTTTACTTACTACATTAATTTTGACCTGCCTTTTTGGATCAGGTTATTCCAACTAAAAATTTGCTTAATTATATCGTCAACAATTCACCGGTAAATGCCGACAGCTATGCTTGCTCCCTAACTGTGCAAACTGAACACCACACTGTAATCATAAACCAACCAGTGGCACATAATTCGGCAGGCCTTATACTAGTTATTGAATTAACTATTCAGACAACATTAATTGATGTGGCGATAATTTAATGGGCTAATATCAATACATATAAACTTGGTTGAACATGTGGCATTCAGAAGCCAGCGGGACAAAATATCTGCAGGAAATATTTACAAACCACAAGGGACATTGTCCTCCGATATCGTTAAACAGTGACAAAAAATACTTGGGAATGTATTTGCATTGCAGAGCTTCAGAAGAAAATATATCTTTACCAATCGATCCAATTATATTGGAACCAAAGTGCCATAGTTCAAATTGATGGACAATCTTCTTTGTCACCATTTTCCATCCACTCCTGAATGTAGGTCTCTCCCAATTGCATCCATCTTTCTTTATCTTGCGCCAATCTAATCCACTGTTTGCCTGCCACTGCTCTTATGTCATCTACCCATCTTTTTTGAGGTCTTCCCATGCTTCTTGTTGTCGTCCTTGGTCTCCATTCTAGAATTCTCCGTGTCCACCTGTTGTAATTATATGGGGCTACTTGACCTGCCCAGCGCCATTTCATTTTTGTAATTTCTTCCACAATATCCCTAATCTTCGTTCTACGTCTTATCTCGGTGCTTCTAATCTTGTCTCTTAGTGATATTCCAAGCATGATTCGTTCCATTGCTCTTTGCGTTGTTTCTAAGTTTTTGGCAGATTTTTTAGTAAGTGCTACTGTCTCCAAGCCGTAGGTACAAACTGGTAGTGTGCATGTGTTATACACCTTTTTCTTTAAGTTTATAGGAATGGAGGTGTTTTTCAAGATATGTGCTAGTTTGCCGAAAGCGCCCCAAGCCAGTTATATTCTTCTTTTAATTTCAGCATCTTGATTTGGTTTTCCTAGTTTGATAACATGACCTAGATATACATAATGTTCCACATTTTCTATGGTATGATTTTGTATTGTTATATTTTTCTGGTCTTGGCTCAGTATTTTTGTTTTGCTGTAGTTCATTTTTAAGCCTACCGCTCCTGAAACTGCATTTAATTGTTGTAACATATCATTTAGTTCTTGGATATTATCGGCTATTAAAACTATGTCATCTGCGAATCTCAAGTGGTTTAAGTATGATCCGTCGACGTTGATACTCTTCTAGAGCAAGGGTAAATAGTTTTGGAGAGATGGTGTCTCCTTGTCTTACTCCCCGTTGTAGTCTTATGGGATTAGTTTTTGTGCTTTCGTCCAGCTTTATATGCATGGTGGCATTTTCATATATGTTTTTAATTATGTTAATGTATCTTGAATCTATGCGTGCATTTTATAGAGATTCAAGCACTGCCCATAATTCGATGGAATCGAATGCTTTATGGAAATCGACGAAGGCCATATGAATTGGAACATTATACTCGGTGCATTTTTCTATCAGTGTTCTTACGGTGTGGTCTCTGGTATTAAAATGTTTTCTGAATCGAGCCTGCTCAATAGGTTGATAGAAATCGAGCTTATGTGTTAGGCGGTTGGTTATGATTTTGGTTAGTAATTTATACAGATGTGATAGCAAGGATATTGGTCGGTAATACTCGATATTTGCTCTGTTTTCTTTCTTGAATATTAAAATGACCTCGGAGTTGTACCATTCTTGAGGAATCTTTCCTTCATCAATTACTTTATTAAATGAAACATTTAATATTTTCAAAGAATGTGCCTCGCAAAAATCTATTAATCTTTGACCATTGTCGTTTAGAATGTCTTCTCCATATCTCCCTACTATTTCACTGTTGGAGCTCTTTTTAGTCCTTGCATTAAGATCACCTAAGATCCAAATTTCTTTTTTCTTATTAATTGTGGCTAGAACAGTTGTTAACTTGGTAAAGTACTCTTCGTTGCTGGCAAAACTTGAGTCATCCGTTGGTGCATATGTTCCAATTACCACTATTTCATGACCATTTTTCTTAATTTCTATGAGGATAATTCTTTCATCTATTTCTTGCCATGATTTAATACATTTTTTCAGTTTCTGATGTATTGCTATAGATACTTCCCTTTTAGCTCGTTCGCTCTTTTCTACGCCACTATGAAATGCAGGTATTCGCTTATCTTTTCATTTCCTCTTCCTTTTTTCTTTACTTCAGTTAATAAAAAGATGTCTAGTTTCATTTTACTCAGTTCACGGAAGATATCCTCCTGTTTCGTCCTTATTCCTTGTATGTTCCATGCACCCAAATTCATAGTCTATTTTCTTTGCGAATTTCGTTTATAGTTTAATCCGTCCGAATTCCAAGGTTTTTTGCTGAAATTTTTAACCTTTGATCATTTTTTCCGAGTATCGAGGAGTTGACCCGATGCCTTAACCCCCAACTTGGAGGACCAGGGTTTTAAATCAGAGTATCCTTCTCTTAGATAAGTTACCTTCTCTACGGCTTAGGAGTCTATCTACCCTACAATAATATACACAAAATATAAATGTTATACATTACAGGGTTTGAATAAATAGATCCCTTGAGGGGAAAGGTGGTTTTCAGGACTACCTTACTTTATAGAGCTTTCCTGTATCTGATATGTAAGTAATATTATTTTTTTGTTGTAAGTTAGTTTAATTCTAGATTAGTTTAATTCTAGTTTAATTCTAGATTACCAAAAAGCGTTTGATCGTGTCCAACACCACAAGTTATTGCAGATTCTCAAGAAAGTTGATATAGACCAAAAATACATAAGATGCATTGAAAACTTGTACTGGCATCAAACGGCACAGGTAAAAATAGATAATTCTATATACAAACCCATACATATAAGAAGAGGCGTTCGATAGGGATGTGTGCTTTCCCCTCTTTTATTTAACATTTATTCGGAAGCCATATTTCAATAGTCTTTGGAGGATGCAGAGATGGGAATCAAGGTGAATGGAGTATTGATCAACAATATACGATATGCTAATGATGGTGTCTTAATTTGTGACAACATAGTCGATCTTCAACAACTTGTCACTATGATTGGAGAATACAGTAAGCCAATGGGATTAGAGATTAATACCAAAAAGACCAAATTTATGATCATCTCCAGAAACTTAGATGCACTTGAAAACTCCACCATAACACTGAATACTAAGTCCATTGAAAGAGTGAGTAAATTTAAATACCTGGGATCGTGGCTTTTTGAAGACTTGGCATCGGACAGGGAAGTAAAATGTCGCATTGAGCAAGCTCGACAAGCTTTCGTAAAATTCAAGAAAGTACTGACTTATTCAGAGTTTGATCTTCAACTGAGACTAAGGTTTACTAAGTGCTACGTATGGTCAGTGCTGCTATATGGCGTAGAGGGCTGGACACTCAAAACGAGGGATATAAACAGATTAGAAGCTTTCGAAATGTGGCTTTATCGCCGTATCCTAAAAATACCATGGACAGCGAAAATTACAAATATAGATGTCCTTAAAAGAATAAACCAAGAACTTCAACTTTTCGAAACCATCAAGAAAATGAAAACGGCGTATCTAGGTCACATCATGCGAAATGAAAAATACCGGTTCCTCCAACTTATAATCGGAGGTAAAATTGAAGGCAAGAGAAGAATGGGACGCAAGAAAATGTCCTGGCTCCAAAACATAAGGCAATGGACAGGGATTAACGACATACAATCTCTGATACATATTGCAAGAAATAGAGAATTAATGGAAAATGTGATCGCTAACATCCATTAGTGGATTTGCATCTGAAGAAGAAGAAGAAGTTTAATTCAACTTTAATATAACTATCATCAGTGGCATTACAGCTCGTTATGAGCCAATGCCTTCTTTTGAGAACAATTTTCTGATCATTGGATCTTTATCTCGCCCTATTACATGCCCTATCCATCGAAGGCGTGCTAATTTAATACATTTCACAGCTTCAGGTTCCCCAAAATTTCTATATAACTCAAAGTTGTAGCGGCTACGCCAAAATCTCTGTTCTTGGACTCCTCCATATATTTTCCTTAGAATTTTTCTCTCGAAACTTTTAAGCAATTCTTGGTCTTTATAAACGTAAATATAATTTCTTTCTATATTGACGCCTTTCTAACGATAAATTATATTAGATGCATAGTATAAGTTGACCTACAAAGAAAATGCAAGAGCAAGGGACCTTTCGAAAAGGAGGTTACATTTCCCCTAAATTTTCCCATGTCATAAGTGGCCCTCCATTCAGCATAGGATCGTTGGCCCTTCATACGCTTTCCGTGGCACAAAACGTATCGGTGAGTCGTCGACCCACCTGCCGGCACCGGTGTAAGGGTCTTTGACACCATGACCTGGTGATTATTGCACCGTCACGGTTACCCATAAACCCGGAGTGCCGATATGGGGGACGACGCCGCGCGTTCCGCGCCGCGACGATTGCATGTTTGGCGTTCGCTCGCGGGCCCGATACAAATACTTCGCGTGCCGGGTGGGTAAACATTAAGGGGTAAGGCGTCTATCTTATCATTAAGAAATACGTCTAAAGAGAAGTTAACTTTACAATGTGATATAAGAATAATGCCAGGATTGTTAGTTCTAACGCAAACACTTAACGAGGTACTTTTTAATACAACAAAATAGTACCCTATTTCAGTAAAATTATGCAAGGTCCCAGAATGAACAGATCCCGTACACGACATGGAAACAGACGGAAAAGGACAATATTTACGCTACGGATCGAGTAAATCAGCTTTAACTCCAGCTAGATAACTTACAAAAATTAAATGAAAGCTTGCAATTAAAATTTGCAGATCTAGAGAAAAGCTTGTCCAAAGAGAAAGAACCTAATAATAGGGAATTTTATACTGACGATGAGGAATTGGCTGAAAAGACACATGTCTCCTCAGCTAATGGAGTGGATACATCATTGACCACGCCACAAAAGGAGTCATATATCTAACAAAGAGAAGAAAAAACTAGAATAACACAAATTCCACATCCAATAATTGTGGAGGGTATTGTCGAATTTAGCCAATTTCATGAATTAGTCAGACTACATACTGCTAAATTCCAGATAAAAGTACTTGGAGACAAGAGCGCTAAAATTAATGTCGATAGTGAAGCGGAATTCATAAAATTAACGAAAAAGTTAAGTGAAGTAAATTATCCAAGGCATACGTATGAAAATAAGCAAAGCTGACCCATTTAATTTATGGTCAATAATTTACATCATTCAGCCAGTAAAGATTTGATCTATGACGATTTTCGAATATGAAAATATCAATATAATCTATGAGCGTAAAAGTACAAATACTTTTGTACCTCAATTGGTACCTCAATGTAAAAAATGTCAGGCATATGGACACACACAAGGTTATTGTGCGAAAGAAGCAAGATGTGTCCGCTACACAGGAAAACAACTAACAGCCAAATGTGAGAAACCCAAGGACGCAAATAGGAAAGAAAGGAAATACAAAAAATAAAAGATAAATATAGCAAGAAACAGACTTTACTCAGACAACCACAAAGAATGCATCCAAAACCTGTAAAAAGTCCAAAACAAGAAGAAAACAAAACAAGAACTTATAGCATGGTAGCAGCTGGTAAAAGTAACGAAGAAAACTATAGAAGTCAAAAAGATCTGAAAATAGAACAAACACTACAAAAAATATTAGAGAGATTAAATAACCTGGACGAGCGTATAACCAGCATAGAATATAGCACCAAAGAAGCTATACCTAAAAGATTTGGTAATGGCGGGTAGTTTACGAATAATAGAATGGAATGCAAATGACATCTTGAAACATCAGCAAGAACTACAAGTGATACTAGATATAGAAAAAAATAGACATATGCTTCATTTCTTAAACTTATTTTACGAATGAGTCATATATTAGATTTGGGGGTTACAAAACTTATCATACTACTCACCCTGATAATGCAGCCAAAGGAGGTAGTGCAGTAATAATCAAGTAAAATATTATGCTTCTTCTTCTTCTACTTTTTGTAGATCTTTCGATCTGTTTAATTCTGAAGCTGCCTCTGGTTAATTTCTTGGGAGGTAGATTGCCAACTATCCCTCCATCTTTTAGGTGGTCTTCCAGGGGGTCTTGAACCGGGCGGATTGTTTTCTAGGGCAATTTTTGGGAGTCTATTCTCATTCATTCGTCTTACATGGTTGTACCAGATCCTCTTGCGCTGCCTTCTCCATCTTACAATATCTTGAATTTTGCACTGCTCTCTAATGTTTGTATTTCTCGCTCTGTCTCTTCTTGTTTTCCCCATTATTGTTCTTAGGGTTTTTATTTCGGCAACCCTTAGCCTCTGTTTCGTTTTGTTAGTATCTTCGCGCACTTCTATGCCATATGTCATGATCGGTCGTATGCAAGTCTTATAGATTCTAATTTTACTATCTGTGTGCATATACGGATTTAACCAGACTATCTCCCGCAGACATCCTGACAGTGCAGATGCTTTGTTGATCTGACTCCTCAGGTCCTTTACTGGGTCGTGGGTGCTTGATAGATCTATGCCCAGATATCTGAATTGCATCACCTGTTCTATGGGGTTGTCCCATAGAACAGGTATATAAACATTATGCACTATCAGGAAATTGGATACAGAACAAAGGAATTTCATGTTACATCAGTAAAAATTAAAGGAAAAACTATAAAGTAATCGTCACAGCAGTTTACAGTCCACCAAGACATGCCATCGAGAAAAATCAATATGTAGATTTCCTGACCAGTCAAGGATATAGATTTATCCTTGGAGGAGACTTCAATGCAAAACATACGCATTGGGGGTCACGACTGACTATCACTAATAAAAAGAATTTTTAGAAGCAATGAAATACATAAAATGCGACGCAGTATCAACGAAAAAGCCAACATACTGGTTTACTGACACAAATAAAATCCCAGATCTTATCGACTTCTTCGTAATCAGAAATATTTTAACAAATTACATAGAGATAGAAATGGCATTTAATATGAACTCGGATCATTCTCCACTTATTCTCACACTCAGTGACACTGTTATCAAAAAAGAAAGCCCCTCTAGACTTGTTAACAAAAATACTTACTGGAAAAGTTTCCAGATAGATCTTGAAGAGAAGATTAACCTCTAAGTTCCATTAAGAACCATTGATCAACTAGAGGCAGAAGTGGAATTACTTAATAAAAATGTACAACAAGCTGCTTGAAACTACAGTACGAACAGTGTTGAAAGAATAAAAGAAAATAACTACCCGTCAGTCTAGAGCACCAGTTGACAAAACTAAATTAAATAATGCCACACAAAAATTAAAAAGAGAAATTCAAAAAATTAAAAACGAATCGGTTAGCATCTACCTAAATGAACTATGAAATGATAGCGTTACTAAATACTCATTGTGAAAGGCTACTAAACGATTAAAAAGGCCATTCTTACAGAATCCACCAATTAGAAATACTTCTAATTAGCTGGTAGCTAGGCAAGAAGCAATATACAAAAGATTTGCTGACCACCTAGATAATATAAAGCTTCCAAAGAAAGCTTCTGGATTTGATCTAATTACGGGGAAGTGTTAAAGCAACTTCCAAGAAAAGCTATAATAAAATTAACACATCTTATAAACGCTTCTACCTGGCGAAATTGTATTCAAATCTTAACCACTGTGCTTTCTAAAACTTGCAAAGCAAACAGCTTGATAAATAATTTGGCAAGGAAATCTAAGATTAGAGTAGTTACGTCTGTATATAGTTATTTTGATAACTATTGTCTACGACGGAAATAGATTTTGTTTCCACACGGAGTAGTGGCTATACTGTTCTGAAGAGACCGGAGGTCGAAATACGTATAAGCGGCTTATCGCTGCTTTGTATCGAACCAAAATCTAGTACCCTCATTATGTTAGAAACCAAATACCTTATGCAAATAGGGAAAATATTTGGGTATGACATTAGATTCCAAGCTACGTTGGAAAGCACATATTAAGAAAAAAAAAGGAAGAATTAGAAATTAAGTTCAGAAGCATGTACTGGTTGATGGGAAAAAAATACACTCTGTCTACAAATAACAAATTTTTATTGTATAAGCAGGTTCTTTAACTGATATGGACATATGGAATACAGCTATGGGGCTGTACAAAAGAAAGTAACATCCAACATATACAACGATATCAGAATAAATTGATTAAGGGACATCGTTAACGCTCCATGGTACTTCAGAAACTGTGATCTTCATCGAGTCCTTCAGATGGATACGGTTATACAAACAATAAGTAAGTTTGCCGAAAGTCATGAACGGAGATTAAGAGAACGAAGCTGTTTAACTTAGTGCTATAAGTGAGTAAAAGTGAAAAAGCAGAGCAAAGTGCGACTAAAGTGTACACGTTAGCTAGTAGTACTATAATGTATTAGAGCCTAAGGATTATTTCTGAATATTACCTTAGATAAGTTTCTTGTAATATTTTGTATATAGAACTAACTTGCTTATTGATCATAGTGAATGATCAGATAGCAATAATCATAAGATTTCTATTGGGTTTTTATTAAATATAAAAAAAGAATATTGCATTTTATTTTGACGTACCCAAACTGTATATAAATATAGTTCTTTAGCCAAAGTTCTCCTTTGGTCATAACTTGATAGAGCTTTTCATTCTTCCTTTAAAACAAATAAAATTTATAGCGATAAAACTACCAAAGAGAATTGAAATACTATTATAAAAATAATACCTCAATCAACCATGTGAGCTTATCGTCTATGCTTCTATAAAACAATTATTTAACTAGACATATTTATTTAAAGGAAAATAATATTTAAGTAGCAAAAGATAACCCTGCCAATGCTTTACAGAAAATACAATTTGGCGATATTTATGGCATCATGGCATCGATGGACAGTTTGCTACCAATTCTCTGTGGCCTCCCAATTAGGTAATTAGTTCTTTCAGAGCATTTTATTCCATATTACAATTGTGTGGCCTTTCAATTTGGTAGTTTCAGAAATATCTCATAAAATCTTCAATGCAGCTAATAAATCCTTGAATACGGTCAATTAACCTTGAATATGAAAAATAACATCGTAAATATGATCAATAAACTTAAGAGACTTCTGCAGACTATAAAAATGAAGCTTATAATAATTTTTACCTTTTTTTATAAATTTTAATTATAGACAAAAAACATATCCCAATATGTCAGAAAAGCTGATTGACAGAAAATAGGTGGGAGACTGAAATGAAGTTAGCACATATGTCATAAAAGGGTGTATGCCTATGACGCAAATTAGCTTTTCTGTGAACATGGAACAGGATATTATTTAGTCTACCAGACAGAGAAATAGAAGACAAATATTTATTCTACCGGAGAATAGGAGGAAGAAAACAAAGACAGAGGGCGCCAACTATTTTTGAAGAAAAAATAGTAAAAACGAAGCTAAGGGCAAAGGAATTAATAGATTAATAAAAAAATTAAAACAAAATAATTATTTAAATATAAATTAATAAAAATGTGACGTTTATAACGTTACAAATTAAGCATGATCAAAGTCGTAGCACAAAGCCGTAGAAGAAATAAAACTAATAAATAATAAATATATAATAAATATAACAATATAAATTTGAAAGAAAAACGTAAGTTGCGGGTAAAGATCCTAAAAAAAAGTGGAGACATTCGGCAAATAGACCTAACAAAGGAAATTAGCTAAAAAAATAATAGTATCAAAGAACGAAAAGGTATAAAAATAAATTAAATATTAGAGGCAAAAGAGGAAAATTAAAAACGAATATCAAAGGGAAATAATTTAAAAATAGTTACCAAGAGAATCCTATGCATTAAAAAGTTTAAACTGTTCACATTGAGGTTAACCTTTAAAACAAAACAATTCAAATTTATGGGTATGTGCCAAATGTCTGAAGAGGATAATACTAACTGTCATATGTCAAAATGAAATATCAAAACTTTTTGAAATATTAATTAAATTTTAAAATTATTTTCATTAAAAAGAAGAACAATATGACAATTAACCAATTCATAAAACTTATAATTTTATTTATGACAATTTTTTAAGTTGTCTTGAAAGCAAATTCTTTAATAATAAACATTTGTTTATTTTTACTTTCACTTACATCACTGGCTGATGTAGATTTGTTTAAGAAAGTTTTTTTGATCTAAATTTGACAAAAACACAACTGTGTCCCACTCAGGCTGGAATTGGTTTACCATGGAACATAAAAATAGACAATTGTTGAAAAGTTTGAAGTTTCGGACTAACGAACTGCAGTTTTCAAAACTCGGCTACTCAAGTTCTCCTACTTGAAACCATGTGGACCTCTTAAATTGTTGCTAACAACGTCTTACAAATCTCTCAGATAAAACACAGCACAAAACAATCGGTAATTAACTTATACTATTAATGTCACATTCCATTTCAGTATAAAATTTATCTCTCCACATATAAAAATTTGCCGGCTTTTGAAGACTACACTCACAAGCTATCTCTTCCGAATTTCCATCCCAACTTCACTTAAACTACATATTTAACTACTACTATGACATTACACTGTATTTCCGTGACAAAAACGAACAATGAACAAACAATAACAAAAAATCCGGATCCACAATAAAACCAAACGCTTTGACGTTTTATCGTAGAGTGATCTAATTCTCTTCCCTGCTTTCTCAAGAATCTAACTGCATATATTTGACGCGTAATATTAAGCGGCATTAATATCAAAAGAAGGCAATTAAAATGAATATAGACAAACCAGAAATGTTTATATTATAAATCCCAAAGACCCAAAAGGATTGTGAAAATATTTCAGTATTTTAGTACATACGTGATTTAAAATGCTACAATAAAGGTATTAGTCCGCCAATGAACATACAGAATTGCTTATAAAAAGGAAGAAGACAAAGAAGAAGGAGAAGGGAAGATTAGTGCTCTCAACTTAAAACTCCAAGCAAGGGACAGAGCAGAATGGCACAGAAAACTGGAAAAGGTTGAGGCCATTTAAAGGTTGTAGCACAGTGATGACGATGATAATGATATTGTGCAATACGATCTAAATATTGTGAATTTCACAGATCGGTAAAAAAACCTCTAGAGAAAGTGGAACGGAATTTTAGATATTTAAAATTTTTTTGCAGTAAATGTATTATATTAAATTTAAATGTATATAATGCAAGGAAGGATAAGTGGAATACGGTAAATAGGACAAACAATCCTGAATAAAAACTATGCTTCAATATACAGTAACCATAGTCTTACAAAACTTCAGATCAAAGATGGCACTTAAAAAATAAAAATTTACCTAAACTCGGAGAAGAAGAAATATTGAACAACCCCAATATTTATATATTGTGGTTTTTATCAAGATTTATTTTATGGTCATACAATTTCAAACCTATTGTGTTATCTAAATATCTCCCCTCTGTTTCTCCCAGCAAAGACGTGCTTTGAAATTATACCGTGAATTTTACAGATGTATCGAAATCTGAATCGGAGGAAATCTCCACGTATATGTGTCATAACCCTTCCCACAGAAAACCACAATCGCGTGTTCGGCTCTAATATAAATACATCATTCGTGTACAACGTCATTAACCCCGATTGCGGGGAATTGAGGGGCGGCAAACGCGGTCTGTAGGATTTGGGACACTCGGATTTACGTAACTAATGATTTACTATGCTACCCATGCACACACTTATCGAAATATGTTTGTTTTCGTCCTGTCAGAGAATGTCAACAAAAATACTTTTAATACAATTTTTAAGGAACTCCTTAAGCTGTAGAGATAAATATGAATAATTTTGAACATTAATTTTAGTGAACTTTTAAAACCAGCACAGTGTTATGAAGGGCAATGCACGAACTTTTCAACCCCTTATTTATCTCTTTAAAGTTGGGCGACTTTTACGTTATAAAGTAATTAAACTACAGCGCTCAGTATACAGTACACATATGTTTAACCCTTCGGAGGTCGCAGTCATAAAATGTACTTTATAGGTCGCGGTGTATCTCAAAAATACATTCGTTTAAGTTTAATGTTTCAATAAGATTGAAAAAAAAACTGATCGAGAAATCGGAAGAAACGTTTATTTTGAATATGACTAATCAAAAAATAAGCGATTGAAGTTTCATCCCGATTAACGATCGAATAATTATCGCAGCTTTTTCCGTGACAATTTTCGCAGCTCTTTCCGTTACAATTTTCGCATATTCGCGTACATTTTGAACCATGTTTTCACCCTTTTGTCAACCAAAATGTAACGGATCAAGATTATTTGAGTGCCAAACTTGTATTTGTTAGTAAACTCTAAACAATGCTCATCCGCAGCATTTTCAGTTGGTGGCAAATATATTCAACCAAAAAGAGAATTCGTTTAGAATTAGATCGATCTTCATTAAAAAAAAAGTTTTTGTCCTGCAAAATGTATCGAAATTTACGAAGTCTCGTAATTAAAAGAGCTAGATAATTCGATTTGTAATTAAAAAAGCTACAATATAAAGCCTTTTGCATAAAAAAATTTTTACAAAAGGTATTTCAAAAAGTTAAAATCGCGAAAAAATCACGTTTTTGAACTTTCAATCGGTAATTTTGGATCTGAAGAGGCAAATTCAATTTAGCATAAATCAAATTATTAGTTCATTTATATACATTTATATTATTGTACTCATTTTACTCTGAAATATTAATTTAATAAAATAAAAATAAAAATAATTAAATAACACCATTTTTTGTACGTTCTCACGTTTTTGAGTTGGCGTCCGGGTTGATGCGGTGGTTAGCGCTGGGGTTGGTTCGACCATTTCTGACGACGACATCTGCGAACAGAAATGGAATGTTCATAAATCCTACTTGGTATTATACGATTTGTTTGGCCTATATATGATCGGAAGCGGGAAAGAATTATCCGAGAAGCCTTAGAAATTTAAAAAATGTCAAGTTGTCTTAATAAAATAGATTACGGCTTCCAATTACCTTCGACATGGAGACCTCTCATAAAAAAATATAGTTTTCTCCGACCAGCAATAAAAATCTCGTCATCATAAGTGTTTGCGATAACTCCCTCGTCAATCCTATTGCCAGTCCCCACGCCTACCTTCACCCAAACCACGTCACCATCGTATACCATCAGTATAAATAAAACGTCCACTGCTGCAGTTGCCGTAGTGCATTGATTAGTGATCAGTGTAGAAGTGTCTGGGGGCTCGGTAGAATGAGATCTCAAAAGCCCTAAAGAAGACATCAAAGAGGATGTTGTAGCGTTTACGCTACTGACTAGTCCAACTAAAACCCCTCAAGAAACTTCTTGTGTTCCGCCAGCGATCGATTTTTAAATGGACATTTTTCCCCACACGCGCAGTAGTCGCTTAGAAAGGAAGATTGGTCGAATCTGTACGAGAACGATCAGTTTGGTCAAGAGACTCACTACGCAGACACGCCAACCGGTGAAATTTTTTCACCTTCAAAGTGACGGAATTGGGGCAATAAAATAATCTGGGACGAATAAAATAATATCTAATTCAATAAGCATATCTCAGTAATAATAATAATAAGTAAATTTTAAACATCAAGATTTTCTAATCTAAGAGTTCCACATAAAAAGGTATTTTTTTTGGCGTGGGTGCGTGTTCCAAGTAAGTACATCATTTCATACGTATTACCTCTATATCATACAATAAAATTTATCATTGCAGTTTAGTATTTCTTTAGAGATTTATTTTTGAGTTCCGAAATAATTTAAATATGAAATTTCCTTGATTTACTTGCAAAGGTCATTTTTTATATAGTTAAACTTAAATTCTGATTTAGTCCATGTCGTTATCATTAAGTTTTTTTTTGGTTCTCTTTTTATCTAACTCTTTTTTGGTGGAATATAAAAGGTTCTACAAATGTGGTACAGCCTTCTGTATTCTGCGCATGTTCATTTCATGGCGCAAGCCTGTCATGTCTACGAAGTAACTTCGGAAATTCTGACATGTTGACATAACCTAATGTTTTGTTTTGGTGCAGTCAATCTATGCTGCTACACGTATTAAATAAAATAGTAAGTAAATCTGATAATTCTTTTAGATTCCGTCACTTCACTTGAGAGTATTCTCTTAAGAATATTCCCTCAAGGAATAGTAACAGAATTTATTAAATAGTTAGCAACTCTCCTGGATTTTGCCGTCACTTCAAGCAGTTAGACCAGTGACTGGTTTTGTGCCCAGACTCTCCTGGGATTTGTCCTTTACAGCAACAAACCGATTTAGCCGTGCCAAGAGGAGTTTTCCTATGGACTTATAGTGCTGTAAAGATAAGTTGTTTAACTGTTTAACTTTTTGTTACTTTCTATTTATCAGTGTACACTCTTCATATGCATATGATCAGGTGAATACAATTTTGATATAATATAATTCTAAAATATTGGGGAGGGAAATAAATTGGGATTTTAACTAGGATTTCAAGAGTACTGACCAAACTTACTTTTGCTATAATATTTTTTTTAATACAATTTTTGATATCATCTAATTCTAAAATATTGGGGAGAAAAAAATACATTTCATGGGTTATTAGGTTTTTTTTAACTAGGATATAGAGAGTCTGGCCAAACTCACTTTTTTGATATAATATTTTGTAATACAATATATTTTGAGATAATACAATTTTGATATTGGGGAAGGGAAATAAATTTCATGTGGTTTTTAAAACATTGTATAAGGAGTATTGTAGACTCACTTTTTGGATGTAATATATTTAATATAATTGTAATAGATTTATCAAGTTTGATATCTTTTCAATATTGTAATTAGTATTTCATTTTAGTAGAACTATTTAAATTTAAATTACTAACCTTTAGTGTTAAGACCTTGGCTACCATACGGACTATTCTTGGTGTTACTAATATTTTAAACTTTATTTAGCCAGTGGTAGTGACTATTCGCTTGTTGAGGGGCTATTAGGTCTTATTGTATCTTTACACTACCCACTGCCACTGTTATTTAGCTTTGCATTAAATGTAAATTGTTCATACATATATATCTATATACACGTTTTATAAATATATTTATTGTTACTATTTTGAGTTTTATTTCAGTTCTACTAACCAGTATATAATATAGCAAAACAAGACAAGTATTCAGTATTCTGTATTTCAGGTTATTATCTCCAGAATCATTTGTTTCCAATCATTTGTTACTTTAAAATCTCAACTATCTTTGAGTTGGCGCCCTTCTTTTTCTCTTCTTATTGTCCTTTTTCTATAAATTTATTCCCAGTGAACTTCTTTAGTTGATACTAACAAGTCTCATTTCGTTTCTTGTCTCATTAGCTCATTATCCTTGCTATCTGCTTTGTATCTTTAAAGCCACAATTCAGTGCATTGAAGCTAGTACGAACACTCACTTGAGATTTAGTGTCTCTTTGGCCATTTAAATTTGTTCCTCTGAGCTTAGCCATATTTTAGTATTTTTCATCACCTCTCTTCCAGTTCTTCTGGAATTTGGAAGTCTTACACTTCCTAAAATCCAATACTCCCGGAGTATTGAGGTTTCAATGTGGAAAGCTAGGCGCAGTGGTAATCGACGCTATTCAACCCGGAAGCCTGTTAAGTTTAATTTAATTCTTGCAATCTGCTGCTATGTAAGAATCGTCTTCTTTGTGATTTAAGATTCTTTAAAGCCTGCCGAGACCATAAAAACATTCCCAAATGTCTTAATCTTACATTCTGCGCACCGATAAAGGAAATGCCATTATCATCCTAAACAGTTGTTCTTACATTATCTGTAATCTGTAATCTATCAGACTACAGACCAATTCCTAATAATCTGCCCTGTTGACATAAAACATCTCTATTCATTCGTGAAAAATTCGTGAGGTGAACAGAACACCTCAAACATATGGACTATCCAAAATTCACAAACCCGATATTTCTCTGCATCCCACTGTTAGTGCATACAACTGCTTTACATAACCATTGGCTAAGTATTTGGTCAAAACTCTACAACCCCTCGCCGAAAATTCTTTATCCTTAAAAATTTTTTGTTCATTTTACCGAACTTTTTAAACAATACCATATCTCACCATCAGACATTCTAGTAAGTTTCGATCTTTTTCTTCTTCACGCTCCATATCAGAATAATCCGGCGTTGGCGATCACCATTGCGCAGACTTCTCGATCTTCTGCAATGTGGAATAATTCTTCTGCAATATGCATTCGATATCCGAGTCCGTTCACGAATGTTTTTTAAACAAGAAACTTGTTTTCTTCCTACACCTCTACGGCCCTCTATTTTGCCTTTAAGGATCAGTTGTAATATTTTATATCGATTTCTACTTACATATGTCCCAGATAAGACATTTGTCGATGTTAAACAGTCTTTAGCAGTTCTTTATCTTTGTTGACGCTCCTTAGTACTTCTTTATTAGTTTTCCTGGCTGGCCAAGGTATCATCATTATTCGTCTATGAACCCACATTTCCAATGCTTCAATTTTGTTTATGATCGATACTTTTAGCGTCCACACTTCTGCAGTATACGAAAGTACAGGCCAAACAAATTAATCATTTTTTGTCTTCTGTTCTAAACTGAGATAATTATTGCAAAGAAATGACTTCATTTTTATAAAACTAGTTATAGTATTTGCTATTCTACTATTTCTATGTCTGGATCTAGTTGGTCCGTTATTACAGTTCCCAAATATGTCATTTTGTGAACTTTCTTAACTTGGACTCAGTTTAATTGAAGTTTTGCATCGGGATGTAGGTCACGACTAAGCACTAAAAATTTGGTTTTGTTTGAGTTTATTTTAATGTCCATTTCCTCTCCTACCTCGTAAATACGATCGAGCAGAATTTATAGACCTTTAATATTATCTAACAGAATTACTGTATCGTCTGTATATCTAATCACATTAAGTAGTTCCCCGTTGATTTTTATTCCATATCGTTTCGATTCAAGTTTTGATATTGTTTCACTATTCACAAACATTCCTATAGAAGAATCTAATTATTCTGAAAACTACATGCAGTATCCTGCAAGACCACTTATTCCTCGTTAAACATTGTATGTCTAACACTTACTTCAACTTCCAAAATCACTTCTGCAGACAAAAAAATTAAGTCCGAATGGGCTACCGACTATTTCCAGTAATTGTCAATCTCTTCATGAGAATGTCAATTCTCTAGAAGACTTCATGACCCGAGCACTATTTACATCAATGCTCAAACCCACATGTTCACTAGAATATGTTGACGATATATTCGTCATTTGGTTCAACAGTAAAGCTTTGGTGTCTTCTTAAACTCATTTGAATGGTATACATTATAGTATCCAGTTGAAGACAAAGGTAAAAACTCATTCATCCCTACCCTTTCTTGACGTTATTATACAGAAAAACTAATTCCAAGGTTTTTATCACTCGGTTTATCGAAAACCCATCCATAACAATCGTTATTTGCATTCCAACTCTCATCACTTACCTTTACAAATTATTTTAGTCATTAACACTCTTACGTCAAGATCAATACGCCTTTGAGATAATGCAGGTAGACCCGCTGAGCTCTTTAGTTAAAAAAAAGCCCATATCCAAAATGGTAACCGCGAAAATCACATCAATAGGAGCACAGACATCAATCTCCCACTCAATTTCAATCCAAAAACTTATCATACGAAAGCTTTTCTTTCTTACATCAAAGGTTTCACTGATAAAATCGACAAATTCCTAAATCAATAGGAATAAAGACAATATTTACCACCCATTAAAAACTTTTATCTCTTCTCTGATCAATCAAAGACAATATTTTAAATAAACAACACGTAGTTTGTGAAATTCATTATGCAGTCTGATCCTCGATCTTATGTCGGCCAAACAAATGGTAGAATCCAAAATATGATTTATCAACATTCCATTTCTGTTCGCAATTCCAATTCAATTTCAGCTCTAGGTCAACACCACCTTCATACAGGTCACAAAATTGATTTTAAAAACTCCAAAACCATATTCGCCATTTGCTTCTATAAACCAAGAATTATACGAGAAACCATAGAAATTGGAAAAAGGCCAAATTTTCTCAATAAAAGAAATGACTGCATCCGGTTACCTTCGACCTGGAGACCTCTAATAAAGAAAATATCATCCCCTTCACCCTCCAATCAAAATCTCGCCATCAGAAATGTTGGCAACCTCAACTCAAACCACGTCACCATCAACGGTATAGTTGAATTGTCAGCTGTTCCTAGTAGTGCATTTATTAGTGCTTTATAAATCCCCGAAAAAGACAACAAAAATATTATAGAAAGCTCGGTGCAGTGATAATTTTTGTAATAGTATTGTTTTAGGTTTAATTGTACTAACCGGGTAAATCTCTTTGCGTGGGGTCGCCTGGGGATTCGCGCGAGGGTTGCGTGAATATTTCTGACAGTAGGATTTTGATTGACGGGTAAAGCGTACGGTATTTTCTTTATGATGGTCTCCAATATAAAATTTAAAAAAACAGTATAATGCTTTGATACTTTGTTTTATGTTTATATTTATGAATACTATCTCTACTATACATATAATATGATGAGTGGAATAAAACAGGGGATTTATACATTGCAAAGACTTACACTACAAATGATTAGCATTTTTTTCTTTAGCGAATATTATGTTCAACTTTAGCTTCGACTGCTGCTACCACGTAACTTATTCAAGGGCCCTTGAGTATAAATTCGTAGTTCTATTTTATTCCTGAATCTCACGTTCATCAAGCTAGAGATTTATTCAGAAATTTTCAAATGAAAATTTTGGAGTAGCTCGCTAATTACAAACAGTGAAGCGTGGAAGCTTTTGCAGATTTTATATTCGTAAAACTGAATAAATTCATTCCAATTAACAGGTCGACATTAGACAGCGTCTTGCATGATATTTGGTTTAGGAAAGTAATAACTGGTAGTTATCTAAAATTTAAATATTTGAGAATATTGATTGGAAAACGCTTTTAAGTAAATCTTAGAAATGGTTTGGGTTTTGAGTTATAAGAAAACAAAATCAACTGTCTTCATGCCAGTAAATCTTTAGACGTTATAATAGACTTCATTTGGAAAGGTACTGCTGCAGGTTAAGTGATCGGGTGAAACGAAGGTTATATATTGCACATAAAGGAGTAGATTTTTTTTAAACATCTTCACCTATATATGACTGCAACATTCCTGAATATTGTTTAGGCATAAAGGTCTTGAAGTTGAGAATCAAATATAGGTTTCATACTTTTTCTAAGGCCTTAGCTACGTCTAAAAAGATTGTAGAACAAATTTTATTGTTTTCTTATAATTTCTTAATTATGTTAGTAATTCCGTGTATCTGATCTTCTTCTTCTTATGGTACCCTATCCAATTAGTGGATGTTGGCGACAATTCTGGCATATTCCTCTCGATCTTGTGTGGCTCTAAAAAGTGCATGGGCATCTAAGTTTGTCCAATCCGTTATGTTTTTAAGCCATGAGTATTTCTTTCTTCCGATGCTTCGTTTTCCTTTTATTTTCCCTTCCATAATACGTTTAAAGAACTGGTACTTGGAATTTCGAAATACATGACCCAGATAAGTAGTTTTTCTTCTTTTTATTATTGGCAACAATTCTCGTTCTCTGCCCATTCGATTTAATACTTTGACATTTGTTGTGTGATCTGTCCAGGGAATTTAAAGTAGTCTTCTAAAAACTCACATTTAATTTTCAAAGGCCTCCCATCGGTTCCATATAGCCACCATATAGCAGTATGGAGTAAATGTAACATTTTACAAAGCGATATCGAAGCGTTAAGTTGAGGCTACTGTTGCTTAGCAAGGTTCTCATATTAGTAAATGCTGTTCTGGCTTGCTCAATCCTGCTACGTATCTGTATGTCTGGATCTAGATCTTCAGTTATTCAACTACCGAGATATCTGAACTTGTGGACCTTTTGGATGTTCTTGTTGTTTACTAGTTTTAGAAGAGTTTTAGGACCTGGCCCAATAAGTTGATCATTCGAAATTGGCCGCAACTATTAGCATTTGGCTTTTTTGGGATTGGTATAAAGGTTGATTGAAGCCAGTCTTGAGGTATTTCACCGGACGCATAAATGTCATTTAAAAAGATCTATCAAGGCGTCTAAATTGTCTTCGCTCAACATTGTTAGAACCTCTATGTATATGTCGTCTGGGCCTGGTGCTTTTCCCGATATGCTCTGTTAGACTGCCCTTACAACTTCTGACTTCAATATTTTGGGGGAGGGTTCACTATTATATTCACTTTCAGAGTTTCTTCTAGTGTTGTCTGAGTACAATTGCTCTGTGTAGTTTCTCCAATTTTAAAGTAGATCTTTGGGATCAGTAATTAATTTATTGTCTTTTACAATACTGTTAAAACTGAAAGGTTTTGTATGACCTGTCACTTCTTTAATGAGTTTATATATGTTAAGGTGATAACGTTTTTCTTCCAATTCCTTTATTTCTGCACACCTGTCTAGCAGCCACTGTTCTTTAGCTTTGCGACACTCTTTTCGTATTTGTCGGTTAATCTGCTGATGTTTGGTTCGGTCTTTGTTTTTAAATGATCTGCGGTCATCCATCTTTGATAATATTTTGTCAGTCATCCAATTATTCTTTTTGTACTTTTGGGAAGCGATCAGAGACTTGATGGTGGTTACAATAGCTTTTTTAATACAATTTCATTTGTCTTTTATACTGGCCGGTTGTTTAGATCTTGTCGTGATATCTATGAGAAATTCTACAAAAATTCGCACCTTAACTGGAGCCAAATATGGTGATATTGCAATTTGCTGCCCGTACCCCGCAGTAACAATTTTTTCTGTAGGTTGATACCAAATAATATGTTTTCAGGTGCAAGCCTCAAAAAATAGACAACTTCAAGTTTTTTCCAACAAAAAACTGATTTGTTCGCTAAAGCTATTTCATTCTTTTAGCGATCTGCATCGAAAAAAACGAGTAAAAGAGACTTCTGTACTTGAAGCACACGTACATATCAGGTACCAATCGCTTTGTCTTGGTCTCCAGAAGAAACTCTGACCCTTTGAAGAACCAAGAAACACCTGCTCAAAGCGTGGCAAACGGTTATTCAGTCCCTAAAATCGACGTTTTTTTCATTTTTTCGCAATTTTATCCGAAAATAGATTAAAAGATACCTCTATAGTTGGAGCACACATATATGTTACGTACCAATCGCTTTGTCTTGATCCCTAGAATAAATTCTGACCCTTTGAAGAGCAAAGAAACACACGCTCAGAGCGTGGCAAGCGGTTATTCAGTCACTAAAATCGACGTTTTTTTTTTTCATTTTTTCGCGATTTTACCCGAAAATAGACTAAAAGATACCTCTATAACTGTAGCACACGTACATATTAGGTACCAATCGCTTCGTCTTCGTCCCCAGAATGAACTCTAATCCTTTGACGAACAAAAAAAGGCTCAAAGCGTGGCAAACGATTATTCAGTCCCTAAAATCGACGTTTTTTCATTTTTTCACGATTTTATTCGAAAATAAATTAAAAGAGACCTGTATAGTTGGAGAACACGTACATATCTAGTCACCAGCTTCCGATAGGTAGATGAACCTCACCTACGGAAGTCATTTTAACGTGATCGGTAATCTTTTCCGGTAAAATCGCGAAAAGGGAAATTTTAGGGACTTAGTAACCGCTTACCACGCTTTGAGCAGGTATTTCTTGGTTCTTCAAAGGGTCAGAATTCATTCTCAGAATCAAGACGAAGCGATTATTACCTAATATGTATGTGTGCTGCAACTATAGAGGCATCTTCTAAGCTATTTTCGAATAAAATCGCGAAAAAATGAAAAAAACGTCGATTTTAGGGACTGAATAACCGTTTTCCACGCTTTGAGCAGGTATTTCTGGGTTCTTCAAAGGGTCAGAATTCATTCTCAGGATCAAGACGAAGCGATTGGTACCTAATATGTATGTGTGCTCCAACTATAGAGGTATCTTTTAATCTATTTTCGGGTAAAATCGCGAAAAAATGAAAAAAAAAAACGTCGATTTTAGTGACTGAATAATCGCTTGACACGCTTTGAGCAGGTGTTTCTTGGCTCTTCAAAGGATCAGAATTCATTCTGGGGATCAAGACGAGGCAATTGGTTCCTAATATGTATGTGTGCTCTAACTATAGAGGTATCTTTTAATGTATTTTCGGATAAAATCGCGAAAAAATGAAAAAAACATCGATTTTAAGGACTGAATAACCGCTTGCCACGCTTTGAGCAGGTGTTTCTTGGCTCTTCAAAGGGTCAGAGTTCCTTCTGGAGACGAAGACAAAGCGATTGGTACATGATATGTACGTGTTCTCCAAGTATAGAAGTCTCTTTCACTCGTTTTTTTGAGGCAGATCCCTAGAAGAATAAAATAGCTTTAGCGAACAAATCAGTTTTTTGTTAGAAAAAACTTAAATTTGCCTTTTTTTAGGCTCGCACCTGAAAATATGTTTTTTGGTATCAACCTACAGAAAAAAATTGTTACTGCGGGGTACGGGCAGCAAATTGCAATTTCACCAAATTTGGCTCCATTTAAGGTGGGAATTTTTGTAGAATTCCTCCTATACTTTCTGTGACTTTTAGTTTAACGTTAGGTTGTTTTAAGCTGTTTATCTCAATTTTTTTTATGGATTTTCTTTCAATTTTCTTAAGCTTAATTTTCAATTTTCCTACTACGTGATTGTGATCAGATCCAATATCTGTTGCAGGGTACGTTTTTACTCCTTGAAATCCATTTCTGTATCTCTGATTAATGAATAAAAAATTAATTTGGTTTCTTACTATGTTGTCATGCGTATGTTGTGGAGACTGCCAGGTGTAGAGTCTCCGAGGTGACAGTTTGTACCAGATATTCGCAATGACTAATTTTTCTTCTTGACAAATCTGGATTAGCATATCACCTCTCTCGTTTCGATCTCCCAAACAAAAGTCACCCAAGACATTTTCAACACATCCTCGCCCTACTTTCACATTGAAATCTCCCATGATTATAAGAGTCTGGTTCTTCTTGATCAGTTTTATTAACTCCTTAATCTCTCTGTACAGTTTATTGTGTATCTGATCAATCGCACTTATAAGTACGTCTTTCTTTAGTTTTACTCTTTTCAGTAGAAATTTCTTAAACAGCTTTAATATCCCAACTTTGTTTCGTAATTTCCCTGCATCGCCATCATTATTACATAATTTATTTTTCATAAATTTGGGACTATCTTAGTTTTAACGCAGCACTAATGAATCTGGTCAATTTAACTATGGCTTTACGAAGCAGATTTTTTACCAATTCTCTACAAAATTATATCCTGGTGCTTTCTCTAGATTTATGTTGTTCTTTATTTTATCAGCTGCTTTCTTTAAAGATGTTGGTCCTATTATTTGTTCTGTCTGATTAGAGTCTAACAATATTTGATCATTAATTTAGACCTTTTGCTTATTGCTCGTAGCCCAAATACCGTCTTCCATCTTAATGTGTGAAAATAGGTTATTGGTCTTTTTAGCCTCTATGTTACTTTTCATAGAGAGTAATCAGTGCTGCTATTATCTGTTAATTCTCTCGGGATAGAACTGATTTACTTATTTTTTATATTCTAAATTTCTGTTTTAAGATTTTGAGCTCTGCTTTGTTTTCACCACTTTCTTAATTTTCTTTTCTCTTTAGTTTCCTTCCGATAGTTGTTTTTTTTACTTTTGATCTTAGAGTAGAATTTGAATCCTGGTAATAGTTCGATATGTACCTATCTTGAGACCTAAGAGTAGGTTTTAAACATTCCATTACGTTTATTCACCAACAGAAGAGGACAGTGAAAAAAACGCAAAAATCTTTCTTAAAACCTAGCAGTTGTAGGATAGTACCTATTGCATCATGTTGATTATACAAATTCAAATTTAAAAGCACATGTGCAATGTGCAGAAAAAAGTTTGCATTTATAATGCTACGACAAGTGATTGAGACTAACTAATTTTGCAGTATGTAATTCTTTAGTAGTAGCACAGTATAAAGAGGTGTAGTAGGAACGACCATAATTCCAAAGACAGGTATAAATAAAGCAGTGTGGATTTATTCGGCCGGAAATAGTGCAAATAAAATTAAATATGTACTTAAAAAAATATTTATGCTACATTGCGGAACAAAGACATAAAACAAGTCAATACATTGTTCTTCTTTACGTGTTATATTAGAGTTATCCCATGTTGGCGATTACCATTACGAAGCTTTATAAATATTCTGCTACATGGAATAATTATCCTGCATTTAATATCCTTGTGTTCATTCATGAATGTTTTAACCAAGAAACCTCCTCTTTTCCTACATCTGTATGGGCTTCTATTTTGTCTTGAAGGATTAGTGGTTGTATTCTATATTGATTTCCCTCACTATATGTCATCCTCCTCCTAAGTGGCTTCTCTATTGAGGTTGGCGATCAATATGACAAATTTCTCTCTGTTCTAGGCTTGATGGATTAAGTCATTTCCTGTTGTGTGAGTCCAATCTCTAATGTTTCGGAGCCAGGATTTTTTCTTTCTTCCTATACCCCTTTTACCCTCGATTTTGCCTTCTAATATTACCTGGAGCTGCTCAAATTCCTTATGGCGCATTATGTGTCCTAGATATGACGTCTTTCTAATTTTGATTTTATTAACCAGATGAGGTCGTGTGTTCATTATTTCTAGTACTTCTTTATTTGTAGTTTTGCTGGTCCAGCTTATTCTTAGCATTCGGCGGTACATCCACATTTCGAATGAATTCAGTTTGTTGACGTCATACTGTTTTAATGTCCAGGTCTCACAGCCATATAGTAGTAGAGACCACACATAACACTTTGGTGTTCTTAACCATGACCACTGACATATAGTTATGACATAACTATATGTCATAGATAAGACATTTTCCGTTGTTTAACAGTCTTTAGCAATTCTCTATCTTTCTTGGCCCTCCTTAGTACTTCCTTATCAGTTCTTCTTGCTGTCCAAGGTATCTTTAGCACCTGTCTATGAATTAACCTTTCCAATGCTTTAATTATGATATACTTGATACTTTTAATGTCCACACTTCTACTCCATACAAATTATTGCAAAGAAATATCTTTATTTTCAACAAAGTAGTTTTGGGCATTGCTCTTCTTCATTTTATTTCTATGTCTGTATCTAATTGGTCCGTTATGACAGTTCCAAATATGTAATTGGAATTGTAATATGGAATAAAATAAAATACCATTTTATTCTCTTGACCATTCCAATAATTAACACATTGCCAATAGAACTTTATCAAAGTAATTTGATAACTACAAGTTTGGAAATAATTGCACACCCACACAATTTTACATCAACACTTATTCATTGTCATAAATGTCACCTTCATAAAACAATTTAAATAACACACATTTCAAAAATATATCTCTGGAATAAGTATAAATAACTTTTAATAACACAATAATATATTACACCACTTACATTTAACAAACAATCTCACACACATCTCAAATTCATTGGATCAAATCTACCTCCTCAAGAACTTCCCGTTTACTGTCAAACAACTGCAATAATAGTATTGAGTTCTCCATTCAACAATATACAGTAGTTTCAAACATGTTCTACCATCCATCTATTAATAGAGTACCGGCATGTAAGTAATTTTATTTTATTTCATTTATTTATTTGCTCATTCATTAATTTATTCCAATAGAAGAGATTTTATGACAACTTGTGGGCCTTACCTTGTCCTTTTAACTTTTTAAAAAAATATTTATACCTTTTATTCAACTCAATCATTTAAATAAAACCACAGACAGGTAATATTGGCATAATTATTGTAATTTATAACATCTAATTTGTTTATCTTTATTAGACAACACCCTAATATGGGTTTTTATCATTTCAGCATTTGTTTAACTTTGTACCGAGACCTGAAGATGCTTTGCATATTGTAGAAAGCGAAACTGGTCGTCGGATAGTTAAATTAAATTGATTGTGAGTAAGTCTGATTTATTATTTCTTTACCTATTTGATGAATAGTACTTTACTCCCGAATGTAGCTTGGCAAACAGTTGTAAAATTTAGAACTTCCAAAGTTAGGTCTGTTTTCAGAGAAACATGTCATATTTGCACATGCTTATGAAGTCCCCTTGCTTTGTCGGATAATTATGATGATTAGAATTAAGGGTGAAGTTTTGAAATTTTGTTATGATGAAGTATGCACTTATAAGTATACATAGCTTGGAAAGTTAGTAGTTTATGTTTAACTAAATATTCACGATATGATTTACTTCTATCAATGTTAATTATTAGTGTAAGAATTATTTTTTAATTTATAAAATCTACTTCAGGTCCAAGAGTTTCTGGGATAGGTAAACTAATGGGTAAACATTTATCAGTTGTTTGGTATTAAATAAATTTTTAATTTGAAGGAGGTTATAGTAGCCGATGTTTATTTTTTACAAAGCTTTATTGCTCTCTAAAATGTTAACAAGAAATGAAATTTCATGTTGAATATTATGTTTGTAAGAGACTAAGTCACAAATCATTGTAATGAAAATTCATTTTATAATTGTTTCTTATATATATAATAAAGAGTTTCTTATTGTTTTCCAAACAATTGACAGTTGACTTAAAGCTGTTTTCGCAGTTATAGCATACTGCGATTTGAAGTGGGCGTATCACTTACTTTTCTACACTGCTATATGTCAGACCCTACGTGACTTCCTAATTTAAAATCTGCAGTTTGGATGTTTATTCAGTGGCGCCGGCCCACGGGTTGTTTAATGACAATAAATGTATTATTCTCCATTCAAATTAGTTTTGTCGGAATACTTTTTTTTAGATTAATTATCGTAGATAATGTTTTAAGAAGAATTAATCACATTTTTAATTTATATGTCTTAGCTAAACATAGTATTAAATAAAAATTTGTGAAACGTGACTGCAAAAAACACCATGGTGTTTATTTATAATAAATTTAAAATAACATAAGAATATTATTATCAAAAAAATTACAATTTGTTGTCACAAACAAATAAACAATTTCGCAGTTATAGCTTGAAAATTATTTCAAGAAGTTATTTATTTGTTAGAGAAAACTGATATTAGCGTAGTAAAAATTAAACAAAAAATATTTTTATTTATCTATAAAAAAATTGGTACCTGCGAAACCATCATAATAGTAAATGTATTTATCTGGCAAGTATTTCGAGGCGACGCACTGCGAGGAAAAAGTTCTCTGAATGGAATATACATTATTTTAATATATTTATAGGTTGCAGTTACATAAGAAAAGTATCCAATTGATGAATAAAACACAAATCGTGGATAGTTATTTCATCATCATCAGTGGCATTACAGCTCGTCATGAGCCAAAGGCTTCTTCAGAACAATCTTCCATTCGCCCCTGCCTGTGGCAACTTTCTCCATGCTTTAACTCCGATGGATTTTAGATCATCCTCTATGTTATCTTGATACCTAAGTTTTGGTCTTCCTCTGGATCGTCTTCCCACTGGTCCTCTTCGGTCGAAAATTTTTCTGATCGTTTCATCTTCATCTCGCCTAATTACATGTCCTATCCATCAAAGGCGTACTAATTTAATAAATTTTACAACGTCAGGTACTACACCTAAAGAAGCATCGTAGTTTACTTTATATGGATCTTTTTGACCAAGCACCATCAGCTATAACGGTTATTAACCCATTTCCGTCGGAATCTACTTCACCAATTTCTTTGGCTAAAGCTAATTCCTCCCGTCCAGCCTCTTCTAAGGAATCACAAAGTGTTTGGCCGATGATATCTGCAACTGTTTCCGTATGTTTTGCATACTGCCTGTAGGAAATCACAGGTATATTTAATGCAGCGTGCTGCTGCTGTATGTCTGAATAACCAGAACCATTCAAGTTCAGTGAATTGTTACCAGAATCCTATGTTGCTATCTCCTTTTCAATATTCCACATTTGACATTTAAAAGTTAATGTACTTATCAATCCGTCCATTTTTTCTTTGATAATCTCCATATTAGAAAAGTTGCATGAAAATTGAAAATGATTATTCAAACCTTGAATAGATTTAATGAAAAAGTTTATATCCACTATTCTTCTGCCTTCTACCGAAAAAGATGGTTTTTGCGGAGAGGCAATCTCAACTGACTGAGAATGACAGCTATTACTAGAAATAACGATAAAACTTAAAGTATTTTCTGCAAATAATATTATTTGTTATGATTATTATTTAAGAGTAAAACATTGGTAATATTTTGACCATAAACAAATAATATGTAAGGTCATGAACCCTCTATTTACTTACTTTACGGTAAGTAAATAAAAAAAAAAGTAAAAAGGGTTACTTACGAATCGACACTACAACTAGGTAAAGTAGATGTTTCTGCTAATTCTTGATGGAATGAACCATGATACTATGAATAACAAGATAGGCTCTTCCCGTATCACAAAATCGGTCGTGTTCGCGCATGCCGTCATTGGAGAGTAAAATTTGAATTCTTGTTAAAATTAAATGGGATTTGTCTGCATTCTGTAATGAAATTACTAGACGAAAATAAGTTAAGAGGTTCAATAATTACAATAATTGTACACATAGGGATATCTCCAAACTATTTATTAAAGATTATTTGTTGACACATAAAAAAAACTGACCTGACCTGAATTTTTTTTCAATGGTGGGCTCTTGTATTGTTCTAAGGTCATGGAAAAGCTTCTCCAAGTATTCTTTCGCCTTTTCAAGATTGCCGCTCAGTGTTGTTTTATGTTTAATAGTTTGATTACCTATAAATAGTATTCCATATATCTTCTCTTCTTTTATTAAGATTCTGATTTCGTAAATAACTTTGATACGAAAACCTTTATTACGTAATTTACCTTACGGATGTAGTTAACATTTCGAATTTTATAGTTAAACAATAAACCTGGCTTAAAACTAATGTTTGCTAGCCAATATAAATCCTTTATATTTTAATTAAGTTAAAGGATTTTAATGTCGATTCAATACCTGTTTTATTATGTATGAATATATGTATCTAAAGCTTTTATAGATTTATTTGCTATCCCCACTGCAATTTCGACTTGTTTTATTATGATTCTATTCATTTTATTTCCATTAGGGTGGGAACAATCAAGGTGAGGACATGTATATGATATTGTTAGCCTTATTACACACATTGATATCACACACCATGTATTTTGGGTTGTGTATTCTGAAGTAGCCAATTTATTTAATAATTGACGGGCCATCTATTTATTTCTAGAAAAATAAACAGATAATATTGTCTCTGTTTCTTCAATGTTTTCATTTAATTTGTTTCGTCACAAAATAATTACAATGGTTCTATCAAACATTTCTGTTCTTGGGTTCTCTTAAAAATATTACAAATCAACTATCTCTGTAATTCTTGTTCTTGTCGTAATAATGCATTTTCCATTTACAAACTGTTGTTATTTTCACTGATATATAAACTGGATTCGTCGACACTTTATAATTCGGGCTCCTTACATATATTAGTTCTTCCTCACTTCAAAAACTTTTATTTAGTATATTATAAATGATCTGAAATTTTTTCAATTGATTTTTCAATTTTTAATTCAAAAATCACTGATATTTTAGTCATCCTGTCAGAAAATATCCCCAAAAGCTTAGTACAAAATGTACACCTATCAAAAAGCTTTATATTAATAAGTCGGAGGAGCTTAAGGCACCTTTTAAACAAAATTTTTGAAAGAGCAGATTCTTGGTCAAGTCAACTGAGAAAAACCAAGTATTAGAATAAAAAAAGTAACCGAGAATATACTTGGAACAAGTCTGGGTACAGTAAAATATCTTAACTTTTCTCTGAATGTAATGTGCTGACAGTTAAAAATTAAAAGAAATAAAGCAAGAATCAAAGTGATAAACTTACAAAGAAAATAATCTCCAACGATGTTTAAAGAAGCAAAAAAACACTGTTGAGAAAAATGCAGGCAAAAATATAGAGAAATCCATTTTACTCATAGAAAAGTTAGAAGAATACTGGTGAATTGAAAATATACCCTTCTATAAGAGAACTCCAACAAAACAAAGGAGTTTAAAACCAAAGACCGAAATGAATAGATATAAGCAAGGTAATTTGATCATGGAAGAAAAAAGTAATGCAGAAGCGATTGAAATATGTTAAAGAACTTTGTAATTATTGCGAAGAAAATTCTTTCAATGGAAATGACAAGGGAAGCTATAGGCGAGCCCAATAAATAAAAAAAAGCTAATATAGAAAAACTCATCACCAGGAGAAAACGAAACCTAATAAAAAATCCGGAAATCAGAAGGTATTTTAGTAGAGAAAATGTAAAACTTAATAATACATATCTGGAATAACCAAAAAAGATCGAAAAATGAAAAACTACAATTTATATTTTATAAAACCAAATATCCAGCTTCAGAGTGCATTTTAGTGGCTAATCGCATGTAATGGAGAGCCAAGTTGACCATACCATCAATTAAAAATATACAAGGAAAATTATATAAATTATATAAAGGATTTTTAAAATTAAACTTTTTTAGTTTATTGAGTCAAGTACAGAGTATCCCGCTCATTCGCTTTCAGGTAAACCAATCAATCTCTATTTTGAACAATTTTTTGATATAGTGTCTTATTTTCCGTTATGTACGAGTATTTAAAATATTTTACTATTTAAACTAGTCCCAGTTTTGCCCTCACCAATTCGATGTCTCCAACCATTTCTGCTCCTCCCAACAACATAGACTCCATTTTGGACTTGCTAACCTTAGGTTTTTACTCTTCAATTGCTCTTTTTCAACTCTCCAACTTTTTATTTATTTCTTCTCCGACTTTTATTTCTTTACCTACTCTCCAACTTTTTCTACAATATTCCTTTGCTCTTCTTCACTAAAACGATATCACCTTTCACCTCCTCTAATAATACATCAGTAACAAGAGTAAAGAGGTAAGGAATCAGTGAAGAGTATTGATGCAAACAAATCATCGCTGGAAGACTTTCGGTCAATACGACATAAGTTGATACTTTGATCTACGCTCCCTCATACATATCCTTTACAAGCCTAACGTACTTTTTAGGAACCCATTACTCTATCAAGCATCTTCATATCTTTTCTCTAGGAACTGTGTCGTACGCCTCTTAAAAATCAATACTGTCCCTAACTGTATAAAAGCAAACAAGATATCCATTGTTCTTCTTCCTATCATAAGCCTAATTTGTTCTTCTCCTATCCATGTTTCTCTTCTTAATCTTTCAAATTTTTATCTTGTGACACTGACTTTATCCTACTATAATTTTTGCTGTCCTGAACGTCCCCTTTATTTTAATATACTGATAGTATTACGTATTTTCTCCATGTATTGGTCAATATTTCTTTCTCATATACTCTACACAATATTTGTTATAAACCATGAAACTATTCCTTCCCTAGAGCATTTCAAACCTATACAGATATTCTATGAGGTCATATGGAAGTACCATTCTTTAGCCTATTTACCGCCTAAACAGCCTCATCTCGCGTTATTCCCGGTATTATATTCTCATTTTGGAGTTCCAAATTCTTTGTTTCTCTTCTAATGTTCTTCATTTAACAAATGTCTAAAGTATTTATACTATCTTTATTAACCATTGCTTTATTTCAACATCGTATCTTTTTTAACATATTTCTATCCGCACCCAGGATGAAAGAAAACAAGCTTAATAAAAAATGGTTGAATGCAAGAATGTAGAAGAAGAGACATATTGGAAGACCAAGAAAGCAATATGAAGATAATGTAGATGAAAACACCAGAAATCTCCTTGGTAGTCAATCGTGGAGGAGAATGGCTACAGACCATCATGGATGGAGAGGTTTGATGAGGGAGAACAGGGCTTAAATTGAGCTGTAGAGTCATAGGATAGACTAAGGCCACCCTTAGTCTGCTGCACTTTAGTCAAGGCCTTTGATAATTAATTTCTTTCTCAAGCAAATGCTTTAGAAATGTTGTAGAACTTTTTCATCACCTCTAGACGATATTTCCTTAGCAGTAGCTACAGTGCGTTGTGCTTCCCATTTTGCTATCTTTATATGTTCTTATTTTCCTCTATTTTAGACTTATAATATCTCTTTGCAGCCTATTTTTTCTGTGTAACGTTCGTTTCATCACCAAGTATTTTTTCCTTAAAGACCCTTTACCAGATATTTTTCTTAGAACTTTCTCTTCCACTCGAACCACAACATTGCTGTTGGTTTTTTACCAGTCATTTACAGTATATTTTTGATTAAACTCTTCCAGAACTTTACTCTTTAAGACCTTGGCCAAATCCTTATCCTATAACTTCCTTTTCTGGTGTTCTACTAGCTTTTCTTTTTGTCTCACTCGTATCTCCGTATCTAACGTCACCAGTCGGTGTTGACTAGCTTTACATTTACTCTATCACTTTACAGTTGGTAACCGTTTTTAGCAGTCTTCTTCTACACAGCATAAAATCTATCTGACTTTCGCCAAATCCAATGCCACTGCAAAGTCAATCACAATATTCTTGTCCCCAAACCTCCACAAACTCTTTCCATTTCCGCTCTATCAATATGTTAATTCAAATCACCTCTAATTCAATACTTTTCTTCTAAAAGAATGTCGATTATCTCGCAATCAGGAGCACTCCAAAATTCTTCCTTTTTCTTTTCTTTATACTCTACCTGCGGGAGTAGGCAGATATGATGTTTACATTGGTATTATCTATTAGCTATTCAGTTGGATACTCATTGTTCTACCATACTCTTAGATACGTCCATTGAATTCCTTTAATTATTGACATTTCTAGATTTACTTAAAAAGGCAAAATTTTAATCTAATCTATCTTAATTTTATCTAGTTCTTAGTTATCCTGTACTAAAAACTGATTTCCCCCTTTTTATAAAGATATTTTCACCCTTCATCGTCATTAAGTTATTAACTTTTTCTTTTTGTTTGACTTTTGTTGCATGTCTAAGTTAAATATTATGTTTATGTGGGAATAAACCACAACTAACGTTTCACGTTTCAGTTTCCACTCCGATAATCGTTTTCAAAAAAGTTATTCTTCTTCTTCTTCAAGTTCCACTCCTATCGGATATTGGAAATCATTGTAGCAATTATAATTTTGTTGGTTACGCTCCTGAATAGTTCAATTGAACTGCATCCAAACCATTCACGGAGATTGCGTAGCCACGAGATTTTACGTCTTCCTACGCTTCTTCTGCCTTTGATCTTACCATACATTATATTCCTTAGTAGTTCGTATTTTTTACCTCTCATGATGTGCTCCATTCCAATTTGTGGAATTCGTGTATTCCAATTCGGAAGGCTTCTAGGTTTTTAATTGTATATTGTCATTATATCTTTAGCCACTTACATACTTAATGGTGCTAAGTAACATATAATAAATAGTGAAATCTAAAAATAAAATGATTAAAAGCTAATGTAAAACATGAAATTATCAAAATATATAAAAATTTGTTCAAAATAGTGTAGTATAACCCACAAGATTTTCTATTAAAAACAGCTTCCACTACAGCTACAGCTTTTATATAAATGTACACATGATTAAGTCTAAAACAAAAACTAGTAAATATAGTTTGTAAATAATCATTTAAAGTTTTATTATTCCCGTAACAAAACTTCTTTCCACGCTTCCGTGAGCTCGTTCACTACTTCCAAAGTAGAATAACTCAAGTCCTTGATGAACTTAGCCGATGTTTGAGAAATGCAAATTTTGTTCCGAAGCCAGAAAATTCAGGCGTTGCTAATTCTAATGAATTCTTTTGTAATGTCACCTATTGAACGCTTTTCGAATTCGAGTTCCGGTTTATTTTAATTTCTGTTCGAATAGTTAATTGGGACAAACCACAAATGTGCAATGTCCCACGAATAACGTATAGCAGTACTCGAATTATTTTCAAATTTCTCAGAAACGGGAAAATCAGAAAATACTATGATTGGTAAACATTGTGTTTATATGGCATTAAAAAATAAAAAATCCACAAAGAAAATAAATTTATGCAGCTGGCTGTATACCACGTATCACAAAAAAGAGGTTAAATCTTTGTAAGTGGATATATTTAAAAAAAAAAACCCTTAAAAGGTCTACATCAAATTAACACGAACGTTTTCGGAATAAAATAGTAAAAACCCTTTAAAGTAAATAAGGTTATCAAAGATTCGACATATTGTTACGTGAGTACCAGCATCCGGAGAGTAGACCTCTTCAAACGGACTTACCAGTTACCAGCTGAGTAACGTGAAAACTACAAGAGATAGAGGCACAAGACTGTCTAGAAAGCTAAAGGCACAATTTGAGTTCATGAGCAAAATTCAAGGCGTGAAGGATCTCTCTACTTGAATATTATACTTTTGTACAAAACTTCATGGATTAACGAAAGGATATATTTATCACATTTTTCGATTATAAAAAAGCATTTAACACATAAAGCATATGACACAATATTTAAATCATCTAAGATTCGCCGATGATGTACTCCTGATAGCAACAACTATGGAACAACTACGAATGATGATTTCAGACCTAGAAAAAACATCTCTTGAGAAAGGACTAAAAATGAATCTAAAGAAAACTAATATAATGACTAAAACAGAAGACAAATCAGTAATTACCATGTGGAACAAACATAGAATACGCCCAGGAATATATTTACTTAGGACAAGCTATCAGAGCAGACAAAAGTACCCAGACTAAAAAAATAACAAAAAGAATAAGAATGGGGTGAACTGATTCGGAAAACTCTCATACAAATTAAGAACGAAGGTATTTAATGCATGGGTCCTACCTGTTCTGACATATGGTGTCCAGACGTGGACGTGTACCAAGAGCTACTTAGATAGAATAAGGAAAACTCAAAGAGCTATGGAAAGACAAATGTTGGGATGATCGTTGAGAGATAAAAAGAGGAATGAGTGGATAAGATGCAAGACCGAAACAACAGACGCTATTGAACATGCATTAAAACTAAATGGAAATGGGCTGGGTATAACGAAAGATATCAGGACGGAAGATGGAATAAAGAAATTGGCCGCTGGAGACCATATACTGCAAAAAGGTCAAGAGGTCGACCTCAAATGAGATAAAAAGATGACATTGAGCAAAGCGCAGGTCCGATGTGGAAAAGATAAACAGAAGACAGAAACAAATGGAGACAAATGGGAGAGGCCTACATTCAATACATGAATAGATTTTGAGCTATAGATAGATATATAGATTTGATACCGTAAAATTATCTATGCAATAAAGTCACAAATTTTATAGATATTCGCCATGCTAGTTATGGTATAGTATATGGATTGAAAGGTGATGCGAGAGTGGGCAAGGAGTTAAGGTTTGAACAGTGTAATATTATAATTTGAACTGTATTTAGTTGGATTATACGTTAGACGAAAAAAACAGGAACTCACGTGAGTAGAATATTACTAATCCCTGAAGTACTCCCTATCGGAATCACAGAAAAATACCTATCGGCTTTTCTGACTGAAATCCTGAATTTGCTGCCTTAAATCTTCATATCCTGATCCTAAGGTAATGGGCGTATATGGTACAGGTAATACGGCATACATGTCCATTCTATTCTCCAATTACTTTGTATAATGCCAAAAAGGAGGTATCTTGGTCCTACAATGCTAAGCAAAATAATAGTGTGTGATGCCAGTGTGCAATGTCGGGCTTTCCCTGCATTAGCCAAACTGATTTTCCATGTTCACTTTTTCCAAAAAAAAAAACAGACTTAACACTAATAATGTTGAGTTGATTCAGGTTGGGTCGGTACTAAATTATAAACTGTTAGCGATACTGTAACCTCGGAAATCTTTTTTGGGTGGTGCTAGAAAGATAACCTATGGAGACACTGCGGACGGCAGCCGGATGGTTGGTGGAGAGCGAGTCGTGGGTTCGAAACTAGCTTTTGGAACCGGGAATGGATCCAACTAAAGAAATAGGTAAAGATAGGATAAGAGATATTAGAAAAGATACAGAAATAAACAAAAAGATAGATGGGTAAAATTACCAAAGTTAAGAGAAGATAGAAACAGGGCGCCACTCAATTTTTTGGGGTTAAGGAGAAAATTAAGAAAACCTTAGAAAAGAAAAGAGATAAGAAAAGACATTTAGGTTCAGAGATCAAACCCAAGGAAAGATACCAACAGTAAATTATCAAATAAATCTGGTCAACGCAATATATTAACAAATAATAAAGATATTAAGTATTACACATACTTACCTACGAAACTTAATCAGCCTGATCTTTCTACAGTTCAAAAGCATAGTAATATTTAAAGATAGTAATTGTTCAGAGCTATTATTTTATCAGGGAACTTGTTAGGAGCCGACAAATAAAATACATGCATAAAACAATAACAATATATTAAACACAAAATTATGATGCTGCTAAATGCAACCCAGGTAATAAAAATACACAACTATGAAATGGTGTTATATATGTATAAAATTAAGCTATAATGTAATAAAAAAATACCTTCACCAAGATATATAAGTCAATCATATACAAATATAGTTTGGCGTATCTCGAGATATCATAGGAAAGATAATGAACAAAAATTATAGGAAATACAAAAGATAGCAAAAATTACTTAACTCTAGATTTACAAAAAAAAAAAACAAAAAGGTTACAGGAATGAAAACATAAACCAAACCGCACTTGGTTAAGTCAATTAGCTATCTCGCACTATTATTTGATAAAAAACTGAGACTTGTATGTTCATACGTAATATTTATAGAAATTTCTTGAATGGTTCCATTACATTCAAAAATCGGCAATCTACAGGTGAAGATATAGATGATACGTCCAGATAATGGCAGCTGACATAATACCATACCATATTACTCGCCCAGATAATTGTAGATAAAGATTACTTACAGTAGATCTTGACGAAGGCAGCTTAATTCACTGAATTTAATACTTTTCTGGTACTAAACACTGAATTTAATAACCATTAAAGGTAGTGTAGAACTATATATAATTTAATATAGTCTAAGGAAAGAAAACTCAAATATGAAGTGTACACACACTTAGAAAATAATTCACAGTGACGATAAGATAAGAAATATCGTGAGCAAAGCGCATCACGAGATATCACTTCACTCAACAAGAGCCCACCGAGAAGTCTCACGAGATACTCGACCTGTGCTCAACGAGAGCCCACCGAGAAGTAAGTTGGTTCCCTTAAAATTTCACCAACTATCCAAGAAAAAAAAAGAAGAAAGTATATCCCTCACTTAAAAGCATCGGACAGTCGTATGTATTTCTCAGAAGGTAAGGCCTTAACAACTATTGGAAAGTTTGAGGTAAAATAATCGGTATTAACAATTGGACCTGAGAATATCAAAATCCTTAGGATTATATTATTGTCAAAAGATACGGCCTTCGGCGAAAATTACCAATTTATGAAAAAGAAACTGCATACCGGAAAGCATTTATTCTTTTCATACAGAGTATTAAGACGGAAGGATTAAAAACCTTTCTTAATTAGGGAATTAAATTTCAGCTTGGTGTCTACAATAATATTTTCCTATCGTTAACACGGGGATTCCTAATCATCAGCGTATAGCACGGGGGTAAAAGGAATTAAAAATAATTTGATATATTAATAATAAAAACAATGTTACAATACCAACTAATTAAATTCTGTCTATCTACCTTTTTTACTTTAAGGCTGTTTTATCGGTGCACCAAAACCTAGGAACAGTGTGTTCTCTGTTATTTACCGACAAAATGTCTCGAAATTTGGACACGTTATTCGAAATTATGTTGCCCCATTATAACCAAACTTTTTACGCCCATCATTTGAAAGAGTTTTTTTTTGTAATTGTTGATTTTTTTTTACCTTTCTGTGTCCATTAATAATCGAGAAAATGGTACGCATGAACGTACGGTCAGTTAGTTCGTGTTAAAAGTTCGTGTCAGTCGGCTGGCGCCACAGAGTAAAGATGGTCTGGTGTAAGCAGTAGAAAAGTAATTGATACGCCCATTTCAAATCGCAGTGTGCTTTAACTGCTTAAACAGCCTTAAATACGTTGTTTATGCAAGATCACGCTATAGTAAATATAATAAACAATTATATTCTGGTGTTTACCTAAATCCTTTTCTAGTATCACGTTTTATCATTGAAATAAATCCAAATTAAACACATATGTAAAATCGAATTTAATTTAAATCTCTAAAATTTCTGGTTTTCCTTATACCACAATAGTTGCTATGATATTAAATTTTTGCAAAAATCTGCTAGATACTATTTTTGATATTTTTATTGACACCTTCCAAGTCAGTTGATTTTGGGATGGTCTTTAACGAATTATTTCAAAAGTTAGTCAATTTTTAAATAGTGGGGTGTATTTATTTTACTGAACATATATCATACAAACCTCGTAAACACCAATCACTTTGCATATCTGCTCATTCGGAACTAAACTTACACGACCACGGTTTTATTTTACATTCATAAAAGATCCGAGTCTGATGTATTGTTTTCTGATGATTTACGGCGTTTTATGTTTGCCGTGATGAAATATGGCGTCATTCGTCTGTTCCAAATCGAAGTATTAAATTGCACGTTGTTTATGACGTTGTTAAATGGGAGTGAAAACGATAATTTTTATATATCAAAGCCTCTCACTAAAAATTGTAAACGATAAATTTATAAATTTTAGGAATTATGACTTTTTAGAATTTTAATAGTTTAATAAGTTCAATGGATTTAAACTGCAGGCTACTGGCTGCTCACAGGTAACGGATAGTATCGATGAGCTAAACTGTGATTCTGGAATCACAGGTATCACAACGGTGATCGTAATTTTTAGCCATTGTGACTTTTACCTGTGATTGTAATTAAAAAAAAAACAACGAAATAGTCATATCTATATGTTAAACTTTGAATAAAAAGCCAATATCCATCATAAACACATCACGTGTTATTATTTTGTCTAGGTCATGATTATAAAATTGGGTCTACTAGAATGCGTAAGACGCGTGTATAATTATGTATTAATAAATAATTGGATGTTTTTGTCATTGTTTCTATTTTATAAAAATAACAATAATATACAGTATAAAGTTGTAATAATAAAGTAAATAACAAAATAAATTTTTTGAAAAACTATAAATATTTTTGTTTAAAATTATAAATCTAGCGTAATTAATTATTATAGTTTACAAAAAAACAAAACAATTGTACAATATGTTTAAAAAGGTAATTTTTTAAAAATACGCATTATAACCTATCACCACCCACTACAAATATATAGGTACTAAACTAGCCATATTCATATTTCTACAATGACATAATATTATCGTTGCCTTTACATTCCTCGTTAGAAAGAGACTTGCGCCAACTACCTCTATCTCCTTCCTTGTTATCCTATTTTACGTCTCTCATTTCACAACTTTGCGACTAAAAAAGAACTTGATATATCACGTTTTAGCGATCAAGTACTGCAGACATAGAATAAGACTGAAATCACAGTCACAGTATGTTTTGTTGATATTCACAGGTCGTGATTGTTATTTTCTAACCACAGCTGTTAGATCACAAGGTAGTGATATTTAGCCCACCTTTAACGAATACTATTCAGCCTTTATATGTGACTAGCTGCGTATATATAGAATACCGGAGTGCTTATTCTATTTTTCTTCGAAGGATTTGTCTTTTTTTAAAGGTTGACCATCTTCAAGATTACCTAACCAAATTTACTAAGATGTAAATTGGAGAAGGAATGTCAGATAATAGAACAAGTGGTCCAGTTTAAATATCTAGACATCAATCTATCAAGCTACAAAAATCTCGAAACGAAAGTGGAAGATCAAATGTATAGAGCAAACAGTATCGCAGGTTGACTGAATAAAACCAATATATTTAATCTATGAATAAAACGATATGGAGTAAAAAATATCTAGAAAGAAATGAAAAACAGAAGTTACAAAACAGCCATTAAAACAATAATTACATACACGGTAGAAACACTACCAGACACAGAGAGGACAAAAAGAATTTTACAAATAGCAGAAATGAAATCTCTTAGAACAATTGGTGGTAAGACACTATGGGACATAGCTAGAGGTAGATATATTCGACATAGATGCAAGGTGGAGAACATCAAGGGCTAGGTAAGGAATAGAAAGGTAGTATGGAACGATAATATAAGCTGAATAACAACAAATAAAGTAGTAAAGTTGGCGAGAGACGGTTTCCCAAAAGAAAGACGATTAGTAGGAAGATCCCGAAACCAACGAAATGCCAACTTTCTGGAGGCACATTGAAAAACAACAGAGTCATGTCTGAATAAAAATAATAAGAAGAGAAAAATAAGTTATGTTTCTTTTGAAAGTCATCGCAAGACTTCTTCTTTCTTGATTGTGTCTACGTAAGATATTCTCAGGATTCTTCTCTTAGTTGGAGTGCTCGTCGGCAAAAAAGTTTGTAATAGGTACTCATCCCAACCTTTAAGTATCGTTTCATTAGACAAAGTTTGTCACGATTTTCATCTGCGACTTTTTTTGGTTCTGAGGCGTTTTTGCTAAAAATTATCTTCCTTTTTCTAAAACTCTTCCCAAAAAACGTAAAAATTGCAACTGGAATACTGAATAGAACTGTACGCTGAATTTAAAAGAGAACGTCAATTTTGGGACCCCAAATAATATGTAAAAAAGTTTTCCCCTGGCTTTCTTTTAAAAGCCGCTCTCGTAGGAGGACAACTATATAAAAAATTTATTTACCAAAAATCTGTAGGTCGTAGAAAAAATTGTCTCAAATAAAAAATGTAGCTAAGATAATTTTGAACAAGAGTTTTGTTTACTTTTGTGTACTTTTTGTTTAAAATAATCCGTTCTCTAAGAATATCGTTTGAAGTGACCGTAATTTTTAATCTTAGTTACGCGTGAAACCAATTTTAAATAAAATTTGTATCAAATTGACGGCAATATTCCATATTGCAGAAGATCGAGAAGCCTTCGCAATGGTGATCGCCAACGTCGGATAGTTCTGATATGGCACGCAAAGAAGAAGAATCAAGTTGACGGTAAAAATCGATATCTTCTGATTACAGTATCCTATCGACAAAAATCAAAATGTGTTTTAAAGGTGAATAGTGTTTTAATATTGTTCTGAAGCTATTTTCTTGTGCCATTGTAAATTAATTACTATTTAACTGGGAATAAGCTACAATTAAAGATAAAAATACGTTTATTGACGTTTCAGTTTCCACTTCGGAAATCGTTCTCAAAATACAAACAGTAAATTAAACAAATTTTCTTTTTTGTTACATAGTGAAAAATTCTTCTAATAATTTAATTTTATCTGACTCATTTATGTTGACAATTCAGACATACATTATGCATTTTAAAGTAGACGACTTTAAAATGATATTGCCAATATTGTTGAGTTGCGCTCCTGGGACGACTTTACTTATAAGATAGTTCATTCGATTACATGAAATCAACTTTAACTTGAGAATATCCGTCAGAAAAAAATCATAGCATGTAATTCGTCTTTAAAAAGACAAACACATGACATGATGACAGTAAAATTCTCCTGTTAGTGATTCCATAGTAAATTATGAGAGAAAAACCAGGAAAAAAACCTCATAATACTATCCTGACATTGTAAGTATTTGTTCGTGAATCTAGTTTACCTTCAACAAACATCCAAATTCTGATTTTATATGTTAGGTTATTTAAAAAACATAAATGATAGATCCTCTATATGTTACTGACTTACTAATACTGGTATTTTCTTATTAATAACTTCCTCTTTCAATATTGGTAACCAGATCCTACTACATTCTGCCGAGGAATTTGCGATTTGCGAGGAGGTTTGGTTTTGGACAAAATAGATCTCAATGTGTTTGTTGTTTTGAATGTTGTTGAAATGTTGAATTTATTTCCTATCCTTCTAAGTCTTTCTGATAATCCTTTTATGTACGGTATTGTTATTTTCCCCATATTATTCCTTGTGTATGCTGTAGGATCTCGTTCTAAGTTGTTCTGTTCTATTTGATCGATTGTTGAAAATTCCTTATTTATAAACGATAAAGGATAATCATTTTTTAATAAAACATGAAAGTAAAGTCGTCCCAGGAGCGCAACTCAACAATATTGGCAATATCATTTTAAAGTCGTCTACTTTAAAATGCATAACGTATGTCTGAATTGTCAATATAAATTAGTCAGATAAAATTAAATTATTGAAAGAATTTTTCACTAAGTAACAAAAAACAAAATTTGTTTAATTTACTGTTTGTATTTTGAGATTGATTTCCGAAGTGGAAACTGAAACGTCAATAAACGTATTTTTACCTTTAATTGTGGCTTATTCCCAGTTAAATAGTAATGAATAGTGTTTTGTCGCAAATGAAGTCATCAGTTCTTAAAAGGTATTTTAAATAAATAAATGTTGTGTAATTTTGCCATTATTTACTATTTTAAGGAAACCAATGAAATTTATCACTTTCATTGACCGGTCACCATGGATTTTTTATTGCTAGAGCATTGTCTCCAAAACTTATAGCACGAAATTTCTACATTTTAAACACGTATAAGAATCGCTGAATTTAAACTTTTACATTACAAACGAAAAACGTTTAAAACTGCATCTTTTCGATTACGCAAGTACTTTTTGTAAATTGTAAATGGTTGACATGTAAGTTTTTTGTATTTTTGTATTTTGCGACTATTAAGGTAATATATTTGTATTGCCTTTTTTGAGTATTCTTGTATTCTCTATGTTTTGTAACTATTTGTGGTAAGACACAATAAATGTTAACTTTTGTTTCTTAACATTTTATTTATTTATTTTTTAACAAACCTATTTTTGAGTTTCGTTTGAAAAAGATATGTTTTTCATTTTTATTAATTATTTCCCTAGTTACAACTAGTGGTAGTAATAGGTATAATTGAGCACCTCAAAGTGGGGCCTTATATTAAATTACTAGAGGTGTTTCCTGTTTCTTTTTGCTTTGTTTATCTCAAGAGATTCATGACCTTTTGTTTCATATTTTTGTAATTGCCCCAATCCACCCCCTTATCTTTTACTTATCCACGACCCCAGCTCCCCTAACAAACCCTGAGTGCCATTCGCACAAGTAGCGTTCATTTTGCTTTCCCTATCTTTACCCCCAAAATGTTACCCTGAGGTAGCCAAAATATTTTCATTACAACACCACTGTGTAAGTGCTTCTTATTTTGGCTTTTGTTTTTAACATATATGCCTAAGTTGTTATTTGTTCTGAAAGCTGGTGTTATTCCTTTCTTTTTTATGTGTTTGGCTATCTTTTTTTCTCTGGTGGTGAAAATACTAATTTCATGACTTTCTTGTGTAGGTTCTGATTAAAAATTTTATTAGTTGTATGTTCGTTGTATCCATTGTTTATTGCTATTTGCTTAATTTGAGACAGAGTTGACAAATTTGAGACTTTGAGACAGAATAAAATATCATTAAGCAAATAGTATTAAACACTAGATACAACGAACAAAAAATTAATAAAATTTTAAATCAAAAACTACAAAAGAAAACCCTGAAATTAGTATTTCCACAACCAGAGAAAAAACCCACTACCTTCTGCTTGATTACATATACAGGCAAATTATTAACAAATAACAAGAGCTAAAATAAAAAATAGTTACACAGTGGTGTGTACAAACTTAAATGTGGGGACTGCTCAAAAACTTACTTCGGTCAAACTGGTAGAAATTTTAATAAGCGAATAACAGAACATAAAAGGGCTTTCAATAATAGAAAAACAGATTCTACACACGCACTTCACCTACCAGATCATAATTATTCTTTTAATGACGAATTTAAAATTCTTCAATTTCAAAATAAAGGCCTTAAGCTATCTTTGTTAAAATCTATGGAAATCAACTAATTAAAAAACACAGATATAATTCTGTATAACCAACTTGAGACAAAGTTCTCCCCTCCTCAACCTATTTCATTAAAGACTATAAACTGTAAACGCATGCCGAAAATAGATCACTTGAGAAAGGCAATCAGCCGAAACAGCTGTAGTGATAAGATTTTATAATAAATTTTGTGGAAGTTTTGAAAATAAAGTTTTTAGTGTTTTATTGTTACATAAAATTGATTTTGTGCACGTACTTAACTGACATTCAAATCATCGGTCGCTTCAAGTGTTGTTTCTGAGAGAACGGTTTATTCTATACAAAAAGTGTTTATAAACATTTTGTTTGGAATTATCTCAGCTACATTTTTTATTTAAAACATTTTTTTACGGTGTACAGATTCTTGGCAAATAGTTTTTTTGTTCCCCCTCATCCTACGTGGGGGGGCTTTTAGAAGGAAGCATTGACGTTCTCTGCAAAATGTTGCTTGTTCGTATGATTTTTAAAAGCTAAAACTTTAGTTACTGGACTAAACTCTTAAGAAAATAAAATGTTTTCACATTTTATGGACGCACTGTATTGTATTACCAATTTTTATCCTGAATCATTTATAATTCTTCCAATAATGTTCACCTGTGCTTTGCTTTTTTGAGTGATTTATTTGATTTAATTTATTTTAGTATTGTCTTTTAATTGTCTAACATAGCGTTTTTTACCTTATTTACTTTATTTATATTTACATTCTGTGTACAGAGTTTCTCATAATATTTTGACCACCAATTATTTTCCTTAATTTCCTAAATACAAAAAAAGTTTCAAATAAAAGTTGTATTATTTTATCTGTACCGACCAACAATTTAGCAACAGACCAAATTTTGTATACAGGGAGTTCCCAATAAAATGCATCTTCAATATTTCAAATGGAACACCCTGTATTTTTTTAGTTTTAAGGAGCCCTACATTTCCTGATTACCAATATAAAATATTATGTAGCATTAGTTTTGTTCTATAATGGCATATGGTACTACAAAAGGGTAACCATAGGTGGCTATGCAACTGACATTTCAAAATGAAACAATTATTAATTTATTATAAACTTTCAGTCCTCACACCGAAATGGGTTATACTGCCATCGCCAGCTAACTTGGCGGTGCGCACAAACCCAAAATTGCTTAGTGGCTAGGTGGTGGTCTTTAGTCTCCTCCCAGTTATCAGGTGCGTACCTAACACTTAAGTGATTTGCGGCTATTATTTTTCAGACTTCTTATTATTTCGGATAGTTAAGTGTATTTGTGACAATTTCTAACGATGGCATTGAAAAATGGTAGAAAAAATAATTCTGTTATTAGTGGAGAATCTCGGGAGATTATATTTAATGTGTTTATCAGTTATCAGGTGCGTAACACTTAAGTGATTTGCGGCTATTATTTTTCAGACTTATTATTATTTCGGATAGTTAAGTGTATTTGTGACAATTTCTAACGATGGCGTTGAAAAATAGTATAAAAAATAATTCTGTTATTAGTGGAGAATCTCGGGAGATTATATTTAATGTGTTTAATTATTTCAAAAGCGACATTCGCAGAATAATTTACGATTTTTATAAAACAGAAAAATGTCGGGTTACGGTAAAAAAATTAAAACAAAAAATTCATAACGATTTGGATATCACAATTTCACAAACATCTTTAAGGCGACTTCTACGCAAAATGCAATTTCGTTGGAGGAAAACCGAAAACAACTGAAAAGTGCTTATAGAAAAAAGTGCAATAAGAGCTTTGATAATAAAATATCTCAGGCAAATCAAATATTTTCGGAGTCAAAATAGGCCAATCGTGTATGTTGACGAGACCTACTTACACAGCGGTCATACTTCTTCAAAGAACTGGACTGACGAATCAACCAAGGACTTATTTTCAAATATTTCCAAAAGTCAACGACTAATAATAGTGCATGCCGGTGGGGATATGGGATTCATAAAAAATGGCTTATTAATCTTTAAATCAGGTTCAAAATCAGGGGATTACCACTCTGAAATGAATTCAGACAACTATGGAAAGTGGTTACAAGAACATTTATTACCTAATTTACCTGCTATTATCGGTATTAGTTTTTGATAACGCACCTTATCACAGCATTCAGTTGGAGCGGGCGCCTACATCAAACTCAAACAAAAATCAAATGATAGAATGGTTAATGCAGAAAAATATTTCATTTACACCTAGTGCTTTAAAACCTGAACTGTATGAAATAATTAAATATCATAAACCTCATCTTGTAAAATACAAATTCGACGAAATTCTACGTGCGCATGGCCATATTCCTTTACGTTTACCTCCTTACCATCCTGACCTAAACCCTATTGAACTAATATGGGCTACAGTCAAAAATAATATGAGGCAGAAAAACGTTACATTTAAGCTAGCTGACGTACAAAAACTCGCCGAGGAAGAATTCACTAATATTGATGCAAATGAGTGGAGAAAACGATGTTACCATGTCATTAAGAAGGAAGATGAGTATATGGACAGCGAAATAGTTGCTGATAACGCCACGCAAATAGCTCCAATTATTATAAATCTTGACAGTGACTCTTCCAGTACAGAGTTTTCTTCTTCCGAAGATGAAAATGAAGAAAATTATTAACAATCCATTTATTTTCAAATAGATACCACTTTTCAACACGGGTACTTGTTTTAGTATTATAATAAAACCAAAATATTAAAATTAAATAATTACTGTGTTACATTTATTTATACAATATCCTCCATTTAATTTGAAACACAATATCAACGTAGATTTGTGAATTAAATTCAGTCATTATTGTATAATTTGTTTACTAAGTTAAATAAATATTATAAACCAAAATTACAATTTCATCTTTCTAATAATATATTAAAGCTTGCGAAAAATATTACTTTTTTAATAAAATTGTGTAATAATTATTTGACCTATACCGCTACGCTACTGAATATACTTATCAGAAATAGTAAACCAATAGGATGAATCATAGGGCGTAAACATAATTTATTTCTCTGTGACGTTCTGCGTACTCTCTCGCCAAGTTAGCTGGCGATGATTGTACTGCAGATGAAAAAGTAGATATATTCTCAATTTATGTAAAAAATAATAAAAAGAAGCAAGCGACAAAAAGAAAATATAGGCTGATTTATCCAGATCGACAGACTCCTTCTGCAAATACATTTTTATATAATTATCGTCATGTCATAAATGAAAAATGTTTGAACGGAAGAAACGTACTATCGTAGAAAATGATGATAATGATCTTAATACTTTGCTTTACTTTGAAGATAAAAATTAAATACTTAAATAATAGATTAATTAAATCCACAATAACATTTTTATTTTAGAAAATTACGAAACAAGTCTAAACAATGCTACTAATGCATTAGAGAAAAGCCGTGCGACGATAGGTACATACAGTTTTAAAAATACACAACTATAAGCCGTACAAAATATTACCGGTACAAGAACTAACCGATGTTCATAAGAGAAAGCGTTTACAGTTCTGTTAAGACATGCTTACAAATTTGAACAATAATCCTAATTATTCTTATAATATTTTATGGACAGATGAATCAAATTTTTCAACTTCAGGCATTTTAAATAAAAGAATTTGTATTCGTGGGAACAGAAAAATAATAGAAAAAGAAAAATTAAGCAAATAAAAAAGTCACGAAGAAAATAAATAAATGTGTGATGCGGAATATTTCAAAACAAAATAGTTGGACCATTGTTTTATGATTATAAATTACCTGGGGAATCATATTCCCACACAGTCATTATAGACGTGGATGAGTGGATGAAGGGTACCATTACATGGCCACCAAATAGTCCCGACTTAACACCATTTGGTAGCTTCTTATCGGGGTTTTTAAAAGAAAAAGTGTATTGATTCAAATACATATATTAACACTATCGCGGCAAAAGTTCGCGAGGAAATCGAAAATTTGAATGGTCATAATATCACAATATCTGACGCAATAAAAAATTTGAGACAAAAATATTACTTGTGCATTAATAACAATGGAGGGCACTTTGAGCATCTATTGTAATCTTAAATGTAGTATTGTATCTAAATGTAGTATTGTAAGTCATTAATTTTGCGGACTTTCTAAATATATTTTTTTTCTTATCTTAGTATAGTGTAGTAGTACCATACGCCATTATAGAACAAAACCAATGCTACACTATGTTATATATTTGTTATCAGGAAATGCAGGGCTACTCAAAACTATAAAAAAATACAGGGTGTCCTATTTGAAATATTGAAGATGCATTTAATTGAGCACTCCCTGTATACAAAATTTGGTCTGTTGCTACACTGTTGGTCGGTACAGATAAAATAATACAACTTTTATTTGAAACTTTTTTTTTGTATTCCCGAAATTAAGGAAAATAAGTGGGGGTTAAAATATAATGAGAAACCCTGTACACTATATCTGTATCCTTAAAGACTACCGTTTCTAATATTATGTAAATATGTAACACTATTATGAAAAATTATGTAATATTTACATCAAATGGTGAAATTTTTGATAATCATTTGGTTAATTGTGTAACAAAAACTATTCTGACCCGTTGACCTAATGTAGTAACAAATAAATCGGATATTTTAATATTTAAATACCTCCCTCGTGGATCCTAAATGTGATAACCTGATAACCTTCAACGGAAGTCACGTTTCTAAGAAATAAAGCCAGAGTCAAAATTGGGAAGATTACAAGTTGGAAAAGAAAAAATTTAATACGAGGATAATTTGAAAGGTTAGTGCCTTAACACAAATATTCGGAAAATTAGGAATATTTTTTTTTGGCTTAGACTATCGTCATACAGCCAGACGCAAAAAGACTCAGACAGTCATCATTATAATTATTTACCTAAATGCCCTATTAAAATAAAAGATTACATCGATATAAGGAGAACAGGGACACACTCTTCTCGCCTAGGGACCTATCAAGGCATTGATTTATATAAGACACAACAACACTAGGTCACGGGGAGAATGAAGTTATACAAATGGTTTAAAACAAAGGTTACAAGATTAACTAAATAATTTTTAGAGAATTATAATGATAATTTGCTGTCTTTTCAAAATTTAATTAAAGGGTTGTAAATATCTATAGAGCCAAGTGATAATAAATGTAGTATATTCCAAGGAGCTGCTATTTTATATTTTAATAAATCATTTATAAGTTTGGATGAGTAGACTCTGTTTTTAGAACAACCAATAAATATATGATCTAAATCACTTTTCTCTCCACAATGCTCACATTTGCCATCATCCAAAACCTTTATTTTAAATAAGTGTTTTGGATAATATGCGTGTCCGAAACGTATTCTAATAATGGAAGTTATGTGCCTCCTGAAAGCTCTAAAAGACTTGTACCAAGGAAATTTGGGAATATCTGGTTAAATTATTGAGTATCTACTTTGGTTCACAAAAGAGTATTCCTTCCACTGGTAGCTCCACTCTCGAAGCAAGGTTGACTTGCAAGAAACAATACTGTCAGAAAGCGTTACTTTATGTAGAATACCAGTATCGGTTAAAATGCTTTCTTTGGCTAATAAGTCGACATATTCATTATGTTCAAATTCTGCATGTGCTTTAATCCAGAGACAATGTACATTGATTCCTTTGGTTAAAAGAGTTTGAATAATATGTTTAATTCTATAAATGTATGGGCAGTCTTGTAAGTTTGGTGGTCCATATTTACCAATGGATTTTAACACTGCCAAGGAGTCCGACAAACTTATAATATGGGCAAAATCAACTTCAGCTTCACATAATAAAGCTTCATATATTGCAATGGCCTCTGCTGTATAAATCGAAGTTTCCGGGTTTAGTGTGAATTTTTTTTCTATATGTTCCGATGGTATAAAAAAGCGCATCCGGTTCCATCTGGAGATTTGGACGCATTTGAATATAGAGCTATTGCCTCTTTGTATTTGCTTGTTATAGATAGGACAAAATTTTTATTTAAATATACATTTTTACAATAATTTGGTACAATAATATCTGTATGTAAAAAGAAAGAAGAGTAATTTTTGAATATGTAGTTTGTTCTATCTATATTTTTTAAAAGTGCTATATTTTGATTATACGCTTCGCAAAGTAGGGGAGATTTCTTTTTTGCCAATATGTATTTGTCAGGTCATGGCAATTCAAAGTGACTATCTTTTCTTATAGAGATGAGTTCAGTAAGTATACTTTCAATAAATATTTTTTGGACAAAAACCTTCGTCTTATATTTAACGGAGGTTCCAAGGCTTCCAAATATAAAGCTTGTACTGGAGTGGATCTTATGGCTCCTAAACATATTCGTAATGCTGAGTTCTGTAAAACGTTGATTTTGTTTAGTAGTACATTACTTGCTGATCCATATAAAACACTTCCGTAATCCAAAATATGTATGTAAGCTTTGTAAAATAATAAACTGACTTCAACATCTGATCCCCACCAAGTTTATTAATTGATTTAAGAAAGTTTAATCCCTTATTGCATCTGTTCAACATGTCATCAATATGTAACTTCCGGGTCAATTTCTGGTCGAGTATAATTCCCAGATATTTAATTGTGTTTTTAAGGGAAAATTGGTGCCCACCTAAATTGATTTTACAGACATTAGGAAAGTTATGTCTGGTAAATAAACAAACTTGTGATTTTCTGCAGGATAATTCGAAACCATTTTCTATAAACCATTTGTGATGGAATCCGTACACTTCATTCAGGTTTTCAATGGATTGCTGATATTATTTTGTGTTCTGTATACAAACAGAAACCGTCAGCATATGGTACAAATTGTATTGTATTGTACAAAAGAATTGAATTTAAATCGATACTGCTAATTAAATACAGATTTAATGATAATTACACCGGTTAAATTGCAGATATTTTACGCAAATAACTACCCACAAATAAAAAAGTGAGATTTTTGTAATAGAAAAAACTTTGAATAATAATTTTCTGACAATAATAATAGAAGCAATCCTAGATATCTCGTTTCTAAAAAAGATTCTAAGAAAGATGCCAATAATTATGGTGGCACCTCGATAACTGGTACTGGTAATCTCCGTCGTTTATATAAAAGGATATAAATAGGGCTTATAGAAGAAGAATACTGTAATAACCAGCAGAAAAAACAAAGAGGATTTAGGGCTGGAAGGTCTTTGCATTCATAATGAGTTTTTCTTAAAGCATATCATAGAAAAGAAAATAGCAAAAAAAAAAGTAACGTTTATTGATCTTATCAAATAGCCTACGATACAGCGTCAATAACAAAATTTTGGAAGGTACTTCGAGGCACCAATTTAAATCACAGGCTTTTAAAGACACTACAAAACTTATTTAATGAAGCAACATTTTGAGTTAAAATATACAACAACTAATCACCTATATTTGTTAAGACGAAACGGCTGTATCAAGGTTGTTGCATTATATCTAATACTTCTAACATCGAGATCTTATTCCAATACCAAAAAACAAGTATCTCAGCATTGGAACAGGGAGCAAATATTGTATTAGATAAACACAAGGACACAGGGACTGCTGATAAATACAAATTAAAACTACAGAAAAAACTAAGTTAAGGGGCAGAGCTGAGATATATCTAAAACCCATATAATGACAACTCTTGTAGTGAGCGAAGATATATGCGTAGGGGTAAGATCGATAGACCACCAGTAACCTTCGGTAGGTTAAACCACATTTTCAAATCGTCCGATATACTAATATGTCTAAAAACAAAACCTTTAATCAGTGTGTTTTGTCAGTGTTGATCTACGACGTGAAAACGTTGACTATGACAAGGAGAACAGTAAAAATGATCGGTGTGGCTCAAAGTGTCCCATGTTTCGTTAGACAGGTGTCAAGTTATTTAACTTATTTTATATTTTTAGTATTAAATATATAGTATTTTTACTCTTCCTATTTTTTTTTTCAAGCTATTCTATATTCCCAACCATTTCTCTACCTAATAACCACATATACGTTGTTTTCAATCTGCTAATTTTACGTCCTTCCTCTTCAATAGCCCTTCAACCCTCCAACTTTTCCTACAACATATTTTTGCTCTCCTCTACTAACACGATATCATCAGCAAAGAGCACTTGACTAAGGAGCGTCCTTTCTTACATTCTTTGTTAGTACATTCATAACAAGAGTAAACAAGTAGAAACTCAGTTACTGGAAAGCTTTGGGTCAATCCGACAATTACTTACTTAGTCTTTATTTTGATGTACGCTCCCTCATACATATCCTTTTCGAGCCTTACGTACTTTTTAAGAATCCATTTCTCTTTTATACGTCTCCATAGCTTTTGTCTAGGAACTATGTCGTAAGATTTCTCAAGATCTGTAAATACTAAAATATACAAAAAAAAATCATACGATTGCTACCTGGCAAAATCGAATTCAAATATCAGCCACCGTGCTGCCTAAAACTTGCGAAGCAAACAGCTTGATGAATAAATCGGCAAGGGAATCTAAAATTGCATTCCAAATGCCGTTCATTATGGCCAATATTCGTAGTGAATTCGACTTCTAGTACTCCAAACGAAGTAAAGAAATAAAACACAATGACGGTATTAGATTTTGATTCGATACAGAGCAGCGACAAGCCGCATATACGTATTTTGACCTATTTAGGTCTCCTCAGTACAGTATAGCCACTACTCCGTATCGAACCAAAATATTTTCCCGTCGTAAACCATAGTTATTAAAAATATTTATGTACAGACGTAACTACGCCATCTAAAAACAAAAAGAGAAATCATACGATTTCTACCAGGCGAAATCGAATTCAAATATCAGCCACCGTGCTTCCTAAAACTTGCGAAGCAAACAGCTTGATGAATAAATCGGCAAGGGAATCTAAAATTACATTCAAAATGCCGTTCATTATGGCCAATATTCGTAGTGAATTCGATTTCTCGTACTCCAAACGAAGTAAAGAAGTAAAACACAATGACGGTATTAGATTTTGATTCGATACAGAGCAGCGACAAGCCGCATATACGTATTTCGACCTCTTTAGGTCTCCTCAGTACTGTATAGCTACTACTCCGTATCGAACCAAAATATTTTCCCGTCGTAAACCATAGTTATTAAAAATAACTATGTTCAGATGTAACTACGCCATCTAAGAACAAAAAGAGAAATCATACGATACGATAGTTACGTCTGTACATAGGTTTTTTTTAATAACTATGGTCTACGACGGGAAAATATTTTGGTTCAATTCGGAGTAGTAGCTAAACCCAAACTGTTCTTCTCAGTGGGCATCTTTTCTTCGTCATTTATCCTACTCATCATTTGCCACAAAATATCAATCAGTTCCTTACCAACCTCGAGAGATATTATTATCAGATCATAATTTCTTACCGTCAACGGTAAAATATGTCAACGGCGTAAGGATGCAGAAGGCAACGGGGAACCACTGCATTAAAGACTCTTAGAGTACCCCTAGTAAAGTCATGAATGGCAAATGACAAGTAGTGTAAACAAACTTACTTATTATGGAGCACGGAATCCAAGATCCAGCAGGAGAGGAATAACTGTAGATCACAGGGCCTCCCAGGTCGTAAACCAGAGAAATCCCTGTGGACTCAAGACATTGAAAATAGCAACCTGGAATGTCAGAAGTTTATATGCAAGTGGTAAATTAGCGAACGTACTGCTTGAAATGGAAAACCTCCAAATTGATGTTTTTGGTATAAGTGACGTACAGTGGCCAGGTTCAGGCAAACAAATTACAAATAATGGAACCATGTATTATTCAGGTAACAACGAGGTCAATCATCGTTACGGTGTTGCTATCTTAGTTGCAAAAAAGGTCAATTACTCTGTGGTAAGTTTTACTCCCTTGATGACATCAGGAAACAAGGAGGTCCCACATGGCAGAGAACAGCTTAAGATAGGGAAAGATGGAGAAAACTGGGGGAGACCTATATCCAACAATGGAAGGGTAGAGAATAGGTTCAAAAAAAAAAAAAGTTTTACTCCTTATTCTGATAGGATCTTATCAATACAACTACAGTCTAAAAAAGGTATAGTAAATTTTATTCAAGTTTATGCTCCTACGGCAGATAAAGATGACGACGATATCGAACTGTTTTACCATGATTTGGAACAAGTCTTAAAATCAATGAAAAAACATCACACTACAATAGTAATGGGCGACTTCAATGCCAAAGTTGGCCAGGGAAGAGTGGATGGATATGTGGGGGAATATGGTCTAGGAAATACAAATGAACGTGGTGACCGTTTGATACAATTTTGCCAGACGGAAGAATTTGTAATAGCTAATACACTTTTTAAGCTACCAAAAAGAAGGTTGTATACATGGAAATCTCCCGGTGATACAACGAATAAAATAATCCGAAATCAAATTGACTTTGTCCTTATTAGACAAAGATTTCGTAATTCTATACTGTCTGCCAAAACTTACCCTGGAGCAGACATCGGTTCAGACCATAACCCCATAGTAGTCACATACGAACCAAATTAAAACTGATTAAAAAACCCACACAAAGTAGAATTGATATTAAGAGATAAAGGGAACCACAAACAAAGGAACAAACTGTAAAAACTCTTACTGAAAATATACGTAATGCCCAAGAACTGAATAAAAGTAGCTATAACATTGATCAGAAATGGGAAAATATAAAAGCAGCAATAATTAAAACAGCAAATGAAAACTTAAAACCAAAGAATAGAAAACATAAAGATTGGATGACTGAAGAAATACTACTATTAATGAATGAAAGAAAATCATTCAAAACAAAAAATCCAATTAAATATAATGAAACTGATCGATTAATAAAAAAGAGAATAAAATAAGCTAAGGAGAAAATGTTACATGAGCAGTGCCAAGAACTAGAAGAAATTGAGAAAAAATATGACTTTTTTAACATGCATAAAAGAATAAGAGAATTAACAGGAATGAGAAAAACACTTCAAACTAGGCAACTAAGAGATGAAAGGGGTGCACTTATAACAGATATAAACCAAAAAATGCAGAGATGGACACAATATATAGCACAACTATTTGAAGACAAAGAGAGAACAGAAGCACCAAAAGAATTTAAGGATGATACTGGGCCTGACATTATACGAGAAGAAATTGAATATGCAATGAAACAAGCTAAAGATGGTAAATCTCCCGGGCCTGATGAAGTTCCTATCGAATTACTTAAAATTGTGAATACTGAATCTATTGATCTTCTTTTGGATCTATTCAATACCATATATAGAACAGGTATAATACCTAAAGAATGGCTCCAATCAACATTCATACTGCTTCCCAACAAAGCCAATGTAAAGGAGTGCAATGAACATCGCACCATAGCCTTAATGAGTCATGTCTTGAAATTGTTTTTAAAAGTAATTCACAATAGAATACATAAGAAATTAGATGAAGGCATAAGTAATACACAAATGGGATTTAGGAAAGGACTGGGAACACGAGATGCACTGTTTGCAGTAAGTGTTCTTTCGCAGAGATGCTTAGATATTAATCAGGAAGTATATGCCTGTTTCATTGATTTTGAGAAGGCATTTGACAGAGTGCAGCATAATCGACATAAAGAAATTTTATTAAATAAAAACATAGACAGTAGAGACATTAGAATCATCTGTAACCTCTATTGGAATCAAACAGCAAAAGTCAAAGTTGAAAACGAACTGACCAAGGATATCCAGATTCGCCGTGAGGTCCGCCAAGGGTGTATTTTATCACCCTTGTTATTCAATTTATACAGTGAAGCCATCTCAGAATTAGCGCTTGCCGAGATCAGTGAGGGCCTTATAATAAACGGTGAGCCACTTAATAACATAAGATATGCTGACGACATCGTCCTTTTGGCAGGAACACTAGAAGAACTGCAACACCTTGCTGAACAACTAAATATATATTGCAACGATTATGGACTAAAAATCAATTTGAAGAAAACCAAGTTCATGGTATTTACAAAAGCACAAAACATCAAAGTTAAGCTAGTACTAGATAATACAGAAATTCAACAAATATCTTCGTACAAATACCTTGGAGCATGGATCACAGAAGATACTGATCAGACAAAAGAAATAAGATGCCGCATTGAAATTGCGCGGTCAACTTTTAATAGAATGAGAAAACTTTTTTGTAATCGCGGTATCAATATATCGCTCCGAATAAGAATGCTTCGATGTTATATTTTCTCTACCCTTTTGTATGGAGTTGAAGCTTGGACACTTAAAAACTCCAACATTAAAAACCTGGAAGCATTCGAAATGTGGTGTTACCGACGCATTTTGAAAATATCACGGATGGATCGCACAACAAACGAACAAGTTCTCGAACAACTAGGAAAACAATGCGAAGTTTTAAATTCCATAAAGATCAGGAAATTGGAATACTTGGGGCACATCATGAGAGGTGAAAAGTACGAACTACTAAGGAATATAATGCAGGGTAAAATCAAAGGTAGAAGAAGCGTAGGAAGACGTAAAATCTGGTGGCTACGCAATCTCCGTGAGTGGTTTGGATGCAGTTCAATAGAACTATTCAGGCGAGTAACCAATAAAATTATAATTGCCAGAATGATTTCCAATCTCCGATAGGAGTGGAACTTGAAGAAGAAGAATTTCTTACCATACTTCATCCTATTTAACGACTCGACAACCTCTTGTCTTGATTATTATTTGAGATACTGCTTCCTCTGTCTCCACTCTGGGGTTTTTCATTTAGCAAATTTGTAAAGTACTCGTATAATCTTTCCTATATTTTAACAGTGGCTCTTGACTCTTCCGCCCGCAATCTTAATCTGCCGCACGTAGGTCCTTTGATGATCCAGTATGTGCACGATAAAACATTAAAGTAACCTTGGGGTCAGCACTATATCAAGAAAGATTAATTACTTTAAAAAAATTTAAACTTATTTCGTATTAGTTCAGCGGTTTATGTTTATTTCATGTTATTTTGGTGTTTAGTGTGATACCAAGATAGGTATTATATTTATAAATGGATATACTAAACATAGTATTTGATATAGCTAGTAAACGTGTCGTCTAAAAAATACCACAGCAGATTTTTTTGGCTTAAATTCAAATCCTTGATTAAAAAAACTTACTTTCAGTATACATATTCCTTGTTATTAAATCAATACATTGTTGCTACACATTTTTGACAGTGTGTCTGCCTATTGTTACAATGAATGTCCATGCTATGAAGATCCAGATTGTATGGACTAAATATTATAAGGCTAAGAACAGAAACTTACGTACAGTACTCTTAGACAAAAAATCAATATATTATTGCATTAAATAAATATCTGTTTATCAAGTAATAAGATAACTAACACCTATGTACACAAAGTTGAAATACCTATATGCGTTAGTATACACACACCTGAAATATGACAGATAGATAATTATTATTTGAGTAGGATAACTGAATTTCAATTGTTAATTGCGAAATGTAGTCAATACTTTCTCTATTCCTTTAAAACCCGTAAGAGGATAGTAGAAATATATTTTTGTTTTTACATTTTTGTAAATACATTTAAATATATTTACATTTGTTTCATAAGGGAAATGGGTTTTAGAGCAGCAGGGTGTTTTATCGTAGGTATAAGAATCACCAGGTATTGTTTAATCAGGAGAATCACAGACAATCATCACCTTTAAGTAAAATGTTGTTATTGCTTACTTTCCCTGTCCAAAACAATAATAACTTAAATGCTATATTTCCAATTATTGTCAACATGGATGGTCCTATTATTTGCTAAAATTAGGTTTTAATTTTTTCAGGTTTTTCTCGACAAACATACGTTTTGAATTTGTTGCCAAATGTTTTAATTGAGGACCAGAACACGTGTAGCACTAGAAACTATCTCTTTACTTCTTGCCTTGCTATGTAATATACCATGCTAGAGAAATATGTGTTGTGAATAATATAATATTATAGTATGGTACGGACGACACATAGGAAAATGTAACCATTCTGCACATTATCAAGGAACCTTGTACTCCAATTGCCTCCTCCACAAACACTAAAATCCTTTAATAGAAAACTCTAATTCTTGTTATGTGATAACTGTTTCATTCAGAGACCGCCAGTTGTACTAACGTGAACATAGTTTACCACAGGGCAGTTTTGTCGTCAAGACAGTTGTATTGTTAGCGTTGGTTGTAAGAAAGTGAATTAGTTTCTTTAACATATTCAAACTTAAAAATTGGTGTTTTAATAAGTTTTCATGAGTAAATGAACATTAAATGTATGTAGTTTAATATATATTTATTGTTTTTAGTTAATTTTTGTTCTTAAAAAAATGTACTTTGGATTTCCAATACTGGGTCCACAAATAAACAAATGTTCGTAAAATGGACAGGGTATCCATTTAAGTGCATATTATTGGTTATTTAAAATTAATGATAAATACATAGCAGTATGAAATGCTATCCTCATCAGAGTTCGGTTCGAGTAGCCGAATAGTGCGGATGTGCTTTGGAGAATACAACTTTACTGACCTGCAGTCAACAGAGCTTAGTAGCTCCACCGGTGGGTAAGACACCGTTAGTGGCTCAGGCACTTGACGTTTCACAAAGCGAAGAGCCAATGATAGTTGGTTATTAGCTAGGCCACAGAGAGGTTGTTTTTATAGGCCTCTCTCGAAGGGCTATAATTAATTAGCTTTCTTAGAAAATAACGGGATCTTTTTATAGGCCTCTCTCGAAGGGCTATAATTAATTAGCTTTCTTAGAAAATAACGGGATATCTGTAAGGTGTCGACAGGAATGACACTGTAAGGCCTTGTTATTATATCAAGGTCGGACAGCAACGGCCCCTGCACCTACAGATTGAGAAACTGCAAGCAGATCCCTCCTGAAAACAGGAGTGAACAACCGCGCAAGGGTCTGGGAAGGCACCCAGAATCCACACGGTCTAGAGAAAAACAAAAACCGCAGTCTTCGAAGTAGACAGCTTTTGAAATGTCGTCGGATTCCGCTGAATCCACCGAGCTTCCAGCTTGTTCATGGTCTCCTCACACGAGAGTAAGATACAGTATATTAGCATTAATCTGTCTTGTTCTTGACTGGCTGTACAACTCGGGGTGAGTCTTCGCCGCATCCACTATAGCTCTCCATCAGCTATGATCTTGCACTTCCACTTAATATTGTTGTACTCTAGATGAATCGGTTTCAACATCATCATCCTTTTATCTTTTTCTAGGACAGCCTTAGTGATCTTCTACAGTCTCTCAAAAAACTTTCTCAAAAAACTTAACAGTCTTTCTGTTAGCTTTTGTATGTCTGACGATGTTTTCAGTGCCATAGCGAGTCACCAATTCAGCATTATAGAGAGAGAGAGAGAAAGAAAGAGAGAGAGAGAGAGAGAGAGGGAGAGAGAAGTTTATTGTTTTTAAAATGAGATTACATTTATTTAACACAACATTGTATAGTACAAACAAGGTACAAGATATATTAAAATACTAATTATAAAATTTCCATAATTAAAAAATATATAACAATTAGCGCAACTGTCCTCAAAAAATTCTTCTATACTATAGTAACATTTAGATAATAAAAACTTCTTGATTGCTCTTCGGAATACAAAAATATTGCTTGAGGATCTTATATCGAGTGGTAGGTGATTAAACAATTTCTTACCAGTGTAAATAAATGATTTTTTAGTTAATGTAAAAGAGGGAATTGGAAGTGAAATAACATAATTTAGAAGAGTATTATAAGGGGAAACTGTCCGAATATCCTCTTTATGTTTTTTAAAAATTAAGCACACTAATTCAAGGATATATATGCAAGGAAGTGTCAAGATACCATGTTTCCAGAACAGAGGCCTGCATAATGTACCAAACTTGATCTTGCATAAATATCTAAGTGCTCTCTTTTGTAGCATAATGTTTCTACTGAAATGATAAGGAGAATAGCTACCCCAAAAGGCAATACCGTATCTTAAATTAGATTCAATCAGGGCCACATAAACACTTTTTGCAATCTTGAAATCTAAATGGTGAGCAACTGCTTTGACCGCAAAGCAACCCGATGATATCTTTTTGCTTAAATATACAGTGTGTTGCTTAAATTTAAGTTTATTATCAATATAGAGACTTAAAAATTTGTTTACGGTATCAGAACAAATGCCTTCATTGCCCAGAGTAATGTTGTTTAGATCATTCTTAAAAGAAATTAATTTAGTTTTTGAAAAATTAAATGTTAAATGATTAGCTTTGCACCACTCTAAAATTTTTCGCATATCACTACTAATGGTCTTGTTCAGTACCGTAGAGTCCTTGTTTTGCCATTAAATTGTGGTGTCATCTGCAAATATAGTAAACAAGCCATTAATGTCGAGGTTAGTTATATCGTTAAAATATATCAAGAAAAAGATAGGATCCAAGACAGAGCCTTGCGGTACTCCACAATTAACAAAGATATATTATATATGATATAATATTACGGCAGCTTCTCCACTTTCCTTCCAATTCATCTCTTTAATGTCCAAATATCATTCTAAACTGTGAGTAAGATATTATGAAAACTGTAAAAAAGGATACATATATTTGTTTTTTATATTCATTAATCAGAACATATATTATTGAAATATAATTTTCCGCAAATCGCCAGGAAATTTTGACATTCCTGTCAAAATTTCTTGAAGAAAAAGTCAGGACTTCCTTACTGTCAGGAAATGTCATTTCCTTACTGTAAGGAAATGATATTTCCGTACAGTTGTTAGTGTTCTACATAAATGATAGAAAACACATTGCTTATAAGGAATTAATTTATATTTTGAAAACATCAAGTCATTGCTGAATACATTTTTAAGATCAATTTGTTATATTTACAGTAATTTGACAGTTAGTACAATTATTGAGCATTGGAGGAACACTCTTAGAACTATGAGAAACATTTTGGACAACATGCAGGGTGGAAGTGTCATTTTGTTGAATATTTTGTACTGTGAAAATTTTATTTGCCACCTCAACCTTATTGTTAAGCGATTCTTCGATATATCCTTCAGCAATGTTTGATGACTTCCATCCGCCATGCCTCTTTAAACTAGTTATATCGGCACCAGAGTCAACCAATATTGTTGCAGAAGACCGACAAAAGCAGTGACCAGTATATTCTGTCGGATTTACCAAGTTCAAATAAGTAGCAATTATTTTGGGCATTTTTCTAAATTGATGAATTCCTACCACTTGTCTACAACCCTTTCCGCTTTGATATTTAAAGAAAAATCGGTCACTGTTCATATTTTCTGGTCTTAACGAAACATACTTTCAATAAACATTCAAGTAGATCTGATTAATTACAACTGATCTTGGTTTGTTGGTTTTCGAATTAGGTATGCTGATTAAAAGCTTAGATTCTAAGTCTTCTATATCGTGTACAGTCATTCGGACTAACTCATCCATTCTACAGGCCCCAGAAATACCAAATATTACAGCCACCTAAAAAATAAATAAAGCTATAATCTAAATAGAAATTAAAACCTTGTAAATTACCCTAATCATTAAATTTTCTTTATCTGGAGCTTCCTGGATAAATTTTTCAATTTCTTCCTTCGTTAAAATCTTAGATTTCTTTGCCCCATAACCTTGAGCTTGCCGTTTCAATAAAGAACGAAGTTTTGATTATGTAGATATATCTACATTGTGTTTAAGTGCAAGGATTGACTTCAGCATTGAATAATTGGCCCATAATGTTGAAGATTTCATCTTTAAACAAAGGTCTAGAAAGTATGCCATTACAACATTTTCTGAGAAAGAACTCGTATTTTTACTCATGCGATAATCCATAAAACGTCTGTATGCATTTTCGTACTTTTCTCTTGATTTCTTTGGCAATAATTCTAATGAAGCAGTATTCACTGCCTCAACCAGCTCTGGAGGAGTCCCAGGAATGGAAATTTCATCATCACTTATCATTTTACTTTCGAGAACACCAGCAATTAAATTTATAAGCGTCAAGTTTGACAATTCAACCTCAATACGTTTCCATAGTAACCCAAGTAATTTTATTAGTAATTTCAAAGCACCATTTATTTGGGAATAAAATTATCGCGTTTTTTTTTAATCAATTAATATCTGTCGAATTTTAAACGATTTGCGGAAAAATAGTATGTTTACCTCGTAGGAAAAGCCACATTCCTGGACTCTGTGTTGCTAAGTCTCGGCTTGCGCCTCGACTTAGCAATCTTCACAGTCGTCCAGGAATGTTAAGCTTTTCCTACCCGGTAAACAATGTACTATTGCTTTCCGTAAAATTAATTATTGCATACCAGTTAAAAGAATGCCAAATCTGTATAATATACTAAGTATAAAAATTATTTAATGCAAATCTTTTTTTTCTTCCTTACTTGTATTTTCCAGATATCTTTGACAAATTGTTTTCATAAAGATTATTTACAGCTTTAATAAAATCTCTTGTTGTGCACATCACTGTCTACGCAGTAGTCAACTTATTTTCTGTCCCTTTGTTCGATTAGAATAAACCAGAAAAATTCCGTTATCTAAAATAAAATCACTAAACTGAAAATTGCGTAGCCCATGAAATAAATTTTGTTAAAGATCCAGATCCTTTTTTGCCTAAGCTGGAATAATGGCCACAAATCACTCTGCGTCGAGATTTAAAAGAAAACAAGCAGAAAAAGGATCCTATTGTTCTTGGCACGGCTTTAGTAATACCTTATCGCATTTAGTATCCGCTAAAGTCGTTATTAGGATGTTTGTCGGTGGATATTTTATACTTATTTAAAAAAATGTTCGCGAAGTACTCAAGAAAACCGAAATGGAATATAGAAGAATGGAATGTATATATGGAGTGTGCATATACAGTAAAAAAATTTGCTTTAAAATTAAACATTTAATTTAATATATTGGCATTGGAATTATTATTAAAAGAAGCTAAAAAGTAACATAAAGTAAAGTAAAAGGTGTTCATTAAGTATTCTTTCCACCACTGAAAGTTTGCCGTCATTGCGTCAAATTAATCTCTATCTGGTATAAGTGCATGCAAGCACTCCTGACCACGGCGCAGCAGACGAAATGTGGTTTAGTCTCCACTTCCATGCGAAATGCATTGTACTATCTTTCTTCTTCATGTACCATGTCCTTTCAGAACGTTGGTTACCATCATAGCTATTTTAATTTTATTCACTGCCACCCTAAATAGCATGCTTGTATCTACACCATACCAATCTCGCAAGTTCTTCAACCATGAGGTTCTTCTTCGTCCTGGACTGCGTTTGCCTGCTATTTTTCCTTGCATGATATTTTGTAGCAATCTATATTTTAAACCTCTCATTATATGTCCGAAATATTCCAGCTTTCTCTGCTTGATGCTTTTTATGATCTCAGTAGTCTTGCTGAGACGTTCAAGTATTGTGGAGTTACGAATCTTCTCCACCCAGGAAACTTTTAAAATTCTTCTATAGCACCACATTTCGAAAGCCTCAAGGCGATTTAGATCGATTTTATTCACAGTCCAGGACTCGACAGCATAAAGTAAGACCGAGAACACGTAGCAGCGAAGTAGGCGGATCCTTAATGCCAATTTTAGGTCTTTGTTACATAACACCTTGGACATCCTTCTAAAAGCAGCTCTAGCCTGCTCTATTCTGGATCTAATTTCGCCGTGATTTTCTGCATTACAATTTAATTGCTGTCCAAGGTAGACGATTTTATCAACTTGCTCAAGTTTGGTATTATTTACATATACAGACGGTTTTATATTCTGTTGTTTACTTATTACAAGTATTTTGGTTTTCCTTATGTTAAGATCCAGACCTGCCTCCCTACAACTCTCAACGACACTATCAAGTAGTGTTTGCAGATCTTGTTGACTAGAAGCTAGGAGTACTGTATCGTCCGCATATCGCAAATTATTGATGACTTCGCCGTTCACAAGTATTCCTTCTTGTTTATCAGAAAGTGCTTTTCTGAAAATTCTTTCGGAGTAAACGTTAAAAAGCAGGGGTGACAAGAGGCATCCCTGCCGTACTTCTCTTTTAATATTGAGAGCTTGTGATTCCACACCATTGTACTATGCACTGCATAATTCCACTTACAATAGAACCTTTCTGCCTTTACGTGAATTTGACTCCGCCTTCGCGCAGCTTCATGGTCAGGAGTGCTTGAGCTATCTTTATATATATATATATATATATATATATATATATATATATATATATATATATATATATATATATATCCGGTGGAGCAGTATGGCTCTTGCCATACTGCTCCACCATAGGCCCATAGGCCGATAAGATCCCAGCATATCCTAATCTAAGCCGCAGATTCATCTAGAATTTTAAACTGCTGCGTTAGACTTTTTGTTTTCCGTACACCGAGCTGGGGCTCGACCCACATCCACTAAACCATTCGACAGTGAAGCGAATGAGAGGCAGCCGCACAGCCCGCTGAGCTATCTGACCGCTATCTTTAATGAATATGAATTCATTACTGTCCAATCTCCAGAGCTATCAGTGATTTCAGAAGTTAAAGAGGTGCAGCTGCGGACAGTAATCATAAATATTGGTAATAGTCAAACTTAACACAAGCTACAGAATAGAAATACAGAAAGAGATATAACGTGGCCTTACTTAAGAACCAACAAGTGGCAAAGAGGTTAAAAATGAGATTAAAGCAAGAGTAGAGGAAGACAACTTAATGTCTGATACTTTGAAAGAAGAATGGAATAAAAACACAAGCAGCTAATGTTTGCTTAGGCAATATAGAAGCGAAAAGCGAAAAAGACTGGTTCGACGAGGAATGTAAAGGAACACTAATGCTAACAAATAAGGCAAAGTTGGAAATAGACAATAATAGAACCCAAGAAACAATTACAAAACATAAGACAATAAGAAAAGAAGCTAAAAGAATCTACAGGCAAAAAAATGAGAGCATATTTGAAAAGAAAAATAAAAACAATAAAGGAGCATTACATTAGCAAAGAAATAAAAAAAATTTATCAAGAAGTGAAGAAAAACAGACAAACAAATAACACGCAAACAATTTTTTGTAGGAATAAAGAAAGAAGGCTCCTTGTAAATACTGAGGAGAAATTAAACAGATGGGCACAATATTTTGAAGAACTGCCAAATAATGAAGAACAGATGCAGACAAATGAAGCAATAGGTCAATCAGAGGATAATGATGAGAAGTACGTAGGGAAACAAATATGTATTTTTAAATTGTTATTAAATAATTTGAATTGGTAAAACAAAGGCGAACGATTTTTTTTTATAAATCAAACCTTTTAAAATAATTAATTTCTGCAGTTTTATCATAATAATGACATTATTTGATTTCAGAATATATTTTGATTCGAAAATGATATGTTTAAAGCTCGTAAAGTTATTCAATTTGTTTATAAGTCTAAAAAATGTTTGAAACTTTAAAAAATATTCTAAGCTCTCCTAGTGAACCGATTTGAATTTTACAAAAACCGTTTGAAAGCTTGAGCCTTCCTTTATACGTAGAAAAATTTGCAACTATCTGAGGGCCTTATTTAGAGCCTACTAGAAATTTGAAAATTTTCGATTTTTTTTTCAGTAGGCTGGATTTCACAATTATGCAAAACCTATCTGACTGATCTTAACAAAATTTAGCACACGTTTTAAACATATTAAAAAGTTTTTCTAGGCGCGGAATATGGAGCTTGTAAGTCAAGTTTAGAAAGTCAAAAACATTAACAGGATTAACTTAATGCTTTTGTACTTTTTTTCCAACTATTGCTATTTTTTCAACAATAAACATTAAATTTTTAATTTCTAGCTAACGAAATATTGTGTAAAATTGAATTACGTAACTTTTCTGGGATCAATATTTTCCGAATTATAAACGAAAATAGAAGCAAAAAAATGAGAAATTTTTAATTGTTTTCATTTCAGATTTTGTTAAATAAAAACATTTAGCACAGAGTTTGCGACTGGCGCATATCGTGATTATCAATATTGGGCACATCCTGAAGGGATTTCAACAAAAAAATAGCTTCCTATGGAAAATGTCCAATCCAAAACAGATCCCGTCTAGACTACGTTACTAAAACGTAACGGCATTTTTTGAAAAAAATACATATATTTTAAGAAAATTACAAAAAGTGTTTTTACTAATATCTCTGATGTTTCGCTTACTTTTTTTGCAAAACAAATTCCGTCGTTGAAAGGTTAATTAAGAAAGAGTTTAAAAACTGCTTACGTTTGCTGATTACGATTTACCAAGTTTGAAAATAGTACACGTCATTTAATACGTCCAAAGTAATTTGATAATTTATCAATGTATTGTTGTTCTTTTGAGTATAAAACACCTAAAAAGTTATTTACCCAAAATAACACTAATTATTTATAAATTTTATTTACATGTGCGAAATAAAAATATTTATTAATAACAAGCTTAGATATCGATAAAGCCAAGCTGATAAAAAGAAATAACTTTCGAACGATATCGTTAGTTTGCAAATAATTATTGACCGTGTCACTTTGACCGCAATTATCAATATTACTATAGGAATCATTATCAAATCATTTATTTCTTCGGATGAGTAATTATGGTATTGAGCAAATTTATATTAGATATTTTAAACCTTCAACAGTTTAATTGAAATGCAGCCTTTCGTTTAAATTTTAAAAAAGTAACCAAATAGAACAATATAAATTTTCAGCTAAAAATAGAGAGCCAGAAAAATGAAATTTTGGTTGATATTAGTTTGTTACATGTGGATTTTTGCGGAATGCTATACTGCGAAAAATCGTACAGGTAAGTTGAAAATTTTTAATTTATGTGTTATGTTAATTAATCAACTTTCTTATTACAAATACAATACTCTGTATATTATTCAATGTCCTATACCTATCTTTAACTGTTTTGAAAGTATTAAGTGTTTTTTATTTGATGTGAATGTGGGAGATGTTTAAAATGTCGCGAATATCTTGGCAATATCCTCATCTTAATTAGAAATTTCTTCTAACGTTACTCAACATCTCAAGCATGACCATTTAAATATCCCCATACGAAGTCTAATGGCATCAGATCAGGAGATCGTGCTGGCCACTATATCGATCCTCGCCTCCCTCTCCACCTATTTGTAATATTCGGTTTAGTTACTGCCGAACATTGATTTGGTAAGGGGTAGTGTTTTATCTTACCGAAAGTATATTCTATTCGTTCGAACTGGTATACCATTATTTTTGAAAAGTGCTAAATAATTATCGCCATTCGAATTGCCTCAATTGCATCTCCTGTGGTATGGTATCTCCTACATTTCCTGGCCATATTTTAACCTTTTTAGGGTATTGTGTGTGTTCTTGTCTCATCCAGTGAGTATTTTTACTAGACCATGAGCAGCAATTTTGATGTTTAGCATGCCCGTAAACTGTTGTAAGCGTGCACTCATCAGAAAACTAAATATGTTCTAATAATAACATTGTTACCTTATATAGCCATCATTTGTTTACAAAAATAAGTTCTCCAATCAAAGTCGTCTTCGATAAGTTCCTGATTTGGTATCATTTTAGAGGAGTGTATTTTATGTTATAACCTCGGAAACCTTTGTTTTTATGGTGCTAGAAAGGTCACCAATGGAGAGACTGCGGACGGCAGCCCGATTGTTGGTGGAGAGCCAGTCGTGGGTTCGAAACTAGCTTTTGGAACCGAGAATGGGTCCAACGTATGAAATAAGTAAAGATGGGATAAGAGATATTAGAAAAGATACAGAAATAAACAAAAAGAAAGATGGGTAAAATTACCAAAGATACGATAAGATAGAAACAGGGCGCCACTCAAGTTTTTGGGGTTAAGGAGAAAATTAAGAAACCTTAGAAAAGAAAAGAGACAAGGAAAGATATTTAGGTTCAGAGATCAAACCCAAGGAAAGATACCAATAGTTAATTATCAAATAAATTTGGTCAACACACCATAAACAAATAATAAATATATTACTTATCTACGAAACTTAATCAGCCTGATTTTTCTACCGGTCAAAGGTATAGTAATATTTAAAGGTAAAAAGCAAATACTCAGAGTTACTATTTTATCAGGGAACTTGTTAGAAGCCGACAAATAAAATACACATATAAAACAATAACAATATATTTAACATCAAAATTCTGACGCCACTTATTGCAACACAAGTAATAAAAGTACACCAACAAATATAAAATGATGGTATATATGTATATATATATATATATATATATATATATATATATATATATATATATATATATAATATACAAAGATATATAATACAATCATGTACAAATAAAGTTTTGACGTATCTCGAGATATTACAACAAAAAAAATGAATAAAAATTATAACCAACACAAAGGATAACAAAAATTAATCAGTTCTAAATTTACAAAAATACAAAAAGGTTACAGAAATGAAAACATAAGAATTTAACCAAACCGCACCTGGTTAAGTGGATTAACTATCTTGCACTATTATTTAATGAGAAACTGAGACTTAAATGTTCATAATTATTACTTATTGAAATTTTTTGAATCTATTAAAATGTTCTTTAAATTGAATGCAAAAATCAGCAATCTACAGGTGAAGACATGGAGGAACTGTAGATACGTCCAGATAATGGCAGATGATATGATACCATACCATATTACTTACCCAGATAATTTGAAAATAATAATTACTTACAGTAAATCTTGACGACTGCGGCACTAGGTACTTCACTGAAGCTATATACTGTACTTAATACTTTACTTGTATCCAACACTGACTTCAATTAACATTAAAGGTACTTTAGAACTAGGTATATATAATCTAGTATAGTCTAAGAAAAGAAAACTTAAATATAAAGTGTATACACACTTAGAAAACAATTCACACACGGTAAGATAACAGATACGATGTGTGCGAAGCATCTCACGAGAAATCAGCCTTTTACAGAAAACAGCCAAGTAAAAAAGGTTCTTTTAAAATTTTACCAAACTTAATTCAAAAAAGAAGAAGGGATATCTCCGTCTTAAAAATCGTAGACCAGCCTGTGTAAGATTCTAACGAAATCGGAAGATTCTAACGACATTTGAGGTATTTACGGTAATAGCAATTGGATGAGATAAAATACAAACATTCTAGATTAGGTTTTTCCCGAAAAACATTACAACGGGCGTTCGACGACAATTACCGAATTTATGAAAAAGAACCCGAAAAAGGATTAATTAAGAATTAGCCAAACCGGCGTCTTTAGATAAATAGGTAGGTAGATTCTTCAGTTATTTTTCACTATTTTCCCAATAAAAATTTCTGATCATAAACACGACCATCAGCGTATCATCAAGGGGTTAAAAGGAATTAAAAGTAATTTAATATATTAACTATAAAAAATGTTACAATGTTATTGTTCGAATTGAATGGCTAACATCAACCATTGGGGCTGTTTTTTCGAGTGGGTTTCCCTCAAACTCAAGCACAATATTAAATTTGACATTATCGGCTATTGAATTTGCAGCTGTTTTTTAATCTACTTTACATGTGAATGCTCGAAAAATTGTTTTTCTAGTTTACTAATTGTTCCTGGGTATAGCAGCGGTAAAGAGGTTTTATTGTTTTATATGATCACTGGGTCCCCAAATATGAAAAACCGCGGAGTGCTACCTTTTAAATGGGTTCGTTTTCGAAAAGGTGTGAATTTGTCCCAATACACTAGGATAAATTTGGGTTTATTCTATGCAGTTTTCGATTTACAGAAAAGTTGTTCCAAATTAATTTTCTATCAAATTAAAAATTACTTTTAAAGGTAAAAACACTTTTTTTTGTAAAAATATATTCAAAAAACTGAGCAATAAAAACAGGAACACAAGCGATTTTTCTTGAATGTCCCTTAACTTATTCTCACGAGAGTATAGGTATAGGCATTGCTTTATAGAAAAAAAAACGTGTGTTCCTAATTACAAATCCTAATATCCTAAAAGCCTTATTAGTAGTGATGTGATACTGTTCATTGAAGTGCAAGTTTTGTTGAAAATTTACACCAAGATCTTTATACACTGGGCAATTCTCTATTTCTCTATTCTCTATTTAAATATTTTAAGCTTTGTTTAAAATTTCCCACCAAAATTAAAATTTGAAATTCATGCTTAATTTTCCGCTTGAATAAGTTCGGATACAAATCTTATGGAGCGCTGAATTTCATATCCAACTCATCGAGCAATAAGACAAAAGAGGGAATCTAATCCTTATGAAAAGGAGACCAAAAAAGTGGCCTTTGATGGCGGACATATCCGGAAATGCGAATGCGCCAAATTTAAATTTTCCGACACTTATCAACAGTAGCTATATAATATTTTTCAGAATGTGTCTTAGGGCAGGTTTCACCAACGACAAATAGCAGTCTATTCAATGAATAAAGTTATTCGATCAATAAAACTGACATATCTGCGTTTCACCAACGTCAAATAAGACTTATTCTATGAATAAACTCCAAATAAGTTATTAGTCCAATATCGGCCAAATAAATATTTATTCTTCGAATAAGTTGACAGCTAACCTCACTTTAAATATCAATAATAAAGAAAATGCATTAGTTTAACTTGAAATTATCAACAATATACTGCAGGTAAACGTAATTATATCAGACAATTTAATTTTGTATACATATATATTGATTTTCGAATATTATCTTCATCATCTGCAAATGGAAGAAACCCTTTTGCTGAATTTGATGATGTGGACCTTAAAACTAGGTTTAAATTATCAAAAAATTCAGTAGATGATTCATTAAATTTGATCGGTAACCAGTTGCATCCTGTAAGCAACAAAAATAGACCCAGAGATGTGCGAAATCAATTGTTAATTGCTCTTCGTTTTTATGCAACAGGATCGTTTCAAATATGTATTGACCATTGGCATTGACAATTATTATTATTTTGATAAATTAAATCAACCAATATCAAATATAATAGGTTATGTATATAATTACAGTGAAAAATAGTGCAATGTGGCTGGCCAAACACCTAAGAGGTGGAGGCCAAAAGAGGTGTCAACGAGTACAGTCTGTGGAAAATCATTACGCTTTGAACTTATTCGACAAATAACTAACTGTGGATTACAAATAGTTATTGAAACGGAATAAAATTTATTCTACTAATAAATTTATTCTACTAATAAATTCTACTATTTATTCTACTAATAAATTTTATTCAACGATTAACTATTCAGTGATTTATTTGTTGTTGGTGAAACCGGCCCTTAGACGAGAAAGGTTTAATTAATTATTAATGTTAAGAGTCTAAAATGCGCCACAATTGTTAAAAAACTTCAATATAAATAAGATTTCATGTGACATTTGGGAGAAACAATAACATAACCCAACTAAATTTGATGTCAAACGAGGAGAGAGACTCTCTTTCCTTGTTTAAAGATCGCACTTCCTGTCTAACAATATGTTTGCCCCCACTACCTTTACATTCCCTCTTTTGTCTTTTTGCTCGATGATCCAACTAAAGCATTGTCGTGGAACATCTAGGAGGTAGGTGATCTGTGACTTGCCGTGTAACTTGTTTTTTTTTGATAACTTGTCTATCTCATTAATTTATTTTTGGATCTTAAATTTTATATGCTGGCCTGTCCATTACTCTTTGTACCTTTGAAATTTTATCAATCTTTGTGTTTTTAATTGTTTACTTTACTTTAAACTTTAAACTATAAATAAAAACAGGAAGTTTTAATTTGTTAAATTATTCTGTTAAATAAAATAAAGGCTAGTTTCCAGTCCAGTCTGATTCACTTTTTTATTTTTATGTTTTAATTGATTGTTGTTATTGAGTCGTTATTATCTATGTCTCGGAGATATTTTTCGATTTGCCAGGATTTATACCCGATCTTAATTTTTCCGCTTCACTAATTAATTCTAGAATTACCAATTTGATATCGATTTCTATATCCATTATAAGACTTACATGAATTCCTGCCCAGCATTAGTACTCAAAACACGAGAAAGTATTTCTCCAATAGTAAATTCAATTTCGGACGAAATCGAGTATCCTTTGAGTGCTAGAATGTGAAAATAAGCCAAGATTAAGGTAGCTGTAACGATAGCCTTTTATGTCAAAATCTATAAAAATATTAAAATTCCAAGAATTTGTTGAAATCGTAGTACTGAGAAAAATTGTTGACCTCTGTGAAGTTAATTCAGGGTCGGAGATTTTACACGGTGCTATCAATAACCTTCGACACAACAGGACCGTACTCGGAATAATTGGCAGAAGGAATATATTTTGACAAAAGTAAAAAGCTTAGCAGATTACTAAAAAGGAATATTGCACGAAATAAACCATCAGATAATCTCGCAGAGATAAAAGAAATGATCAGTTGTTAAAAGATAGCAAGAAAGGAAATAAAACCGGCTGAGGAAAATAAAATATTGACACTTAAATACCTCGAAGAGAATATAAAAAATAAAACAAAATCATCAATAAATAAAGGAAAATACACATAGTTTCAAAAGTAATGCATCACTACTTTCGCTATTCTTAACTACTGTTCCCTTATATATCAATTATAAAAAAAGTATTATAACGTTGACAGATATTTTCCATTACAAAACATTGACAAAAGTATTATACCATTCGACATTAATATAATACAGGTATACGTCCCGACAGCAGACAGCACAGATGCAAATCTTGAGATTTTCTACTCCGATATTGAAAAGATTAAAAAACACATAAAATCAAATGACATCAACATATTTATGGGAGATTGGAATGCGAAGGTAGGAGCAGAAAAGGTCGAATCGATCATCGGCCCATACGGTTTAGGACCGAGGAATGAACGAGGTACACGCTTTGCTGAATTTTGTCAAGAGAACAACTTGGTGGTTCTTAACACATGGTTTAAATTACCAAAAAGACGTCTGTATACGTGGAGGTCTCCTCAAGATTGCGAAGGAAATATTGTGAGGAACCAAATCGACTACATTACAATTAATAAAAGGTTCCGTAATGGTATTCTAAATGTAAAAACGTACCCAAGCTGTGACATAAATTCAGACCACAATCCTGTAGTTGCAACTGTCAGAATAAAACTTAAAAGAGTAGACAAGGCTAAACCCAGTCAGAGAGTAGCATGGAGTAATGCTGACCAGGGACAAAAACATATGTATAAAAACATGGTAGACACGCAGTTAGAGTCTAAGACATTAGCTCCCACTAAAGAGAAGACGATAAAAGGAAACATTGAAGACATGTGGGGAAAAATTAAAAATACTGTCCTGGAGGCAGCAAACCAAAATATACAGAAAGAAAACCGTAAACAAAGAAAACCATGGATGACAAACGAAATATTACAAATTATGGAGAGGAGACGGATGGTAAAAAACAAAAACCTAACAAGATACAAAGAGCTTAACAGGGAAATTGAGAGAAAGATACATGTAGCTAAGGAAGAGTGGATGAAAGAAAAATGTAAAGAGGTAGAAGATCTGCAAAGGAAGCATAAAGATAGAGAATTACACAAAAAGGTGAAAGAAGTCGCTGGGATATTGAAACCCAAACATTTATCTAGTGTAACCAACACGAAAAACCAAATGGAATTAGACCCTGAAAAACAGAGGGAAATATGGGAACAATATCTTAAAGATTTGTTTGGTGATCGGAGAGCAGAAGGGCCCCCACAATAAGATACCGATGAAAAACTAAGTATTCTAACCGAAGAAGGTATGCCGGCAATAAAAGACGCAAAGAACAACAAGGCACCCGGCGAAGATCTAACAACAGCCGAACATTTTAAAGACCTGAGTGATGATGCTGTCGGGAAATTAACCTACCTCTTTAACATTATATAGGAACATGGCACTCTACCGCATGACTGGCTAACATCCACATAGTAGCTCTTCCTAAAAAACAAAAAGCAAGGAAACGTGAAGACCATCGAAATGTATTCCTAATGAGTCATGCTGCTAAGATTTTTATGCGAGTAATTTATAACCGCATTCACAATAAGTGTGAAGAATACCTGAGTCGTTCTCAATATGGTTTTAGGAAAGGTATAGGCACCAGAGAAGCAATAATGGGATTGACACTAATGGCAGAAAGGTATCTCGAGGTTCAAAAACAACTGTATGTGTGCTTTGTCGATTATAGAAAGGCCTTCGACTGCATTAGACACGAAAAATTGATTGAGGTGCTAAAAGAAGTAGGGCTGGACGGACACGACATAGCTATAATACAATATAAGGTTGAATGTTCGAATAATTAAACTTTGAGGGTATACAAGGCAACTATCGAACACGGTGATTAATTTAATCTTGCCCAAGTACTTTCAATCAATAGATCATCTTCGGGGGCATTTCGTCAATTGTGGACTATCCGACATCCGAAATGCCCCTGAAGATGATCTATTGATTGAAAGTACTTGGGCAAGATTAAATTAATCACCGTGTTCGATAGTTGCCTTGTATACCCTCAAAGTATAGCTATAATAAGCAATACATACTGGAACCACACAGGATGTGTTCGAACAGACAACGGAAATACCAATTATGTAAACATAGAACGAGGAGTGCGTCAAGAGTGCATTCTGTCCCCTCTTCTATTTAATGTCTATGCCGAAAATATCATCAGAGCTTCTCTTGAAGATCACCCTGAAGGTGCCAGATTCAATGGAATCATCATTAACAATGTAAGACATGCCGATGACACCGTAGTATTAGCAGAAACAGAAGACCAACTAAAAATATTGATGAACATACTATCAGAAGAAAGTCACCGACTAGGTTTGGATATTAATCTTTCCAAAACCAAAATCATGGTATTCCACAAGAGAGCTAAACAGTTAGCTAGACCACTCAAAAGAAATTAGAAGACGTATTAGCAAGATCTGGCTTCATGAACATGCGTAAAATGCTCTGTACCCCCAAGCTATCAATCACAATAATGTTAAGAACACTAAAGTGTTATGTGTGGTCTCTACTACTATATGGCTCCGAAACATCAGAGATTGGACTCACACAACAGGAAATGACTTAATCCATCAAGCCCAGAACAGAGAGAAATTTGACATATTGATCGCCAACCTCAATAGAGAAGGCACTTAGGCGCAGGAGGTGATATTTTTTGTTCTAAAAGGGATAATATTTTTCAATAAATAAAAAAATTATTCTAAAACTATTTTCTTCTGACATTTTAAAGTAATTACTATTTTAATGGGAATAAGCCACAATTAACGGTTAAAGTATGTTTATTGACGTTTTAATTTCCACTCTGGAAATCGTTCTTAAAATTCTACAAACGTTCTACAAACATTAATAAATTAAACTAAATTTGTTTTTTATTTCTTGATGAAAAATTCTTCTAATAATTTAATTTTATCGGACTTATTTATATTGACCATTGGGACATATATTACACATTTTAAAGTAGACGACTTTAAAATTATATTGCCAATATTGTTGAGTTGCGTTCCTGGGGCGACTTTATTGTAAGATAGTTGATTCGATTACATGAAATCAACTTTAACTTAAGAAAAAAAATCATAGCATGTAATTCGTCTTTAAAAAGACAACCACATGCCATAATGACAGTAAAATTCTAATGTTAACGGTTCCATAGTAAATCATGAGCAAGAAAACAGGAAAAAACTTTATAATACTATTCCGACATGGTGGTATTTGGTCTTACATTTAGTTTACTCTCAATCAACACCAAATTCTGATTTTTTATGTTTGTTATTTAAAAACCATATTATATCCTCGATTTGTTACTAACTTACTAATACTAGTATTTTTTAATACCGTTCTCTTTTAGTATGGGTAACCAGATCCTACTGCATTCTGCCGAAGAATTTGTGATACAATTGGTCCCATTTAGCATAATTAGAGTCGCTTCTTTAATTTCTCTGTTTTTACTAGCCGTTTCTTTAAGGACTATACTTGAATCATTCCATTGAACCCTATGTTTATTATCATATGCGTATTTACATAATTATTTGAGATCCATTAAATTCTCTGTTTTTAACATAAGATTGATGTTCACTTATCCTCATATTTATCAAGATCATTGAATATGTCCCTTTTTTTTAATTTAACCTTAAAAAATGCATTGGAGGGGCGTAGGAAATTTCGACACTAAGCAGGTAGCGACTAAAATTTAAAGGCAACTTTCGACACCAGCCCCAATTCCCGTTTTTATCTTAAAGGTATATTCGACACCAAATAAATATAGCTGCGACATAAATAAAATACCATAATTAATTTATTTATTTTAATAAAAGTAATGTGCATTTTATTTCTTTATAACTGTAATAATATCTAAAAAATAATACAACTAGTACCTAATTTTTGTACATTTTACCGTTAATATAGGTACTTGTATACAATGATTTATTTGCTATTATAGGAATGATAAGGTACAGCTTTTATAAAATCTAACCTACGTATTTGTTGGGATCGTAATTTATCCATCATTTTCTCAAAAAATGCCAATTTAGCCTTAAAAGTAGTATCTTTGATTTTTGCTGGTATATGTAAACTATTTATTTTGACATAAGTGTCTACTTGAAATTCTTTTAACTTTTCAATAAAAATAAAAATAGAAGGATGTGTTGAATAAAAAGAAGAATTAAATCTCGAATGAAAGGATTCACAGGAATTTGTGGTCCTCGCAATAGACGGATACTGATTAGACCATATGTGTGGTGGAAATAGAGCGCTATCGAAAATGTAATTTTCCAGTAAATAATCTGCATATATATCAAGTGTTGCGTTTATAGGTTTATATGACATTAAATCATAAAGAAAGCATTCTTCAACTTCTGCTGGATTTAAATAAGTTAAACCAAACGTATGCCTTAACCATTTTCCAATTTCTGAATTTGTATCCTTATATTCTTGTACCAAACCCAAAGATTGAATTTTTTTAAACCAGTTTTGGTGTAAGTGAAAACGGCATTCACTAATTTTTGCATTGTGCCACATATACAATAAAGCACAGTGAATTGCTTTTTTAAAGTCCAGAAATATTTCAGTTGGCTCTAATGATAATTGAAATGTTTCAAAAATCTTAGACCTTAATAAAGAAAATAAATTTTTGTATGTCATTGACAATTTGTCCTTTAACAAACAGTATGCTAAAGAAACATAATGTCCATTTTCCAAGCCATGTATAGTAAATAATTGTATTTACTATGTAATAGAAAATATTTGGTACTGTATGAAAATGTACCATCCATATACAAAGTTTTTAATTTACACAACAAACAAATATTTGTCTCGCATGAATATACAATTACATTTAATTCAGGATGATTTAAAAACAAAAAACTTTCATTGCGACAGGTTTTAGGAGAATAATTACTAACCGCGTTATGGACTTCTGATATGCTTCTTGGTAACGGACCTGGTAACAGTTTACGACGACAGTTGTAAATGTTCTTTCTTATGCTAGCTATGTCAGGAACCGTCAGCAAATTGGCATCACACTCAGCAATAGCAGTTCTTGTAATTTTGGCAGGCTTTTCCGATATGTCCTCTTGGGCTTTTCTTTTACATGCATTGGTTACCATCTTTACTTCAAGCTTTTTTGGATCGGCTTCATAATTATGTAATTATTGTGCTATTGTAAACACTTTTGCGGAACACTTAGTGTTTCTTTGGATGCAGCGCCAAAATATCTCGCCGCTTTTTAACACTTTCTGTTTCGAGAACGAATGATGCTCCACCACTAATAAATCTCGACCACGGGAACTTTTTATCAAACTCATTTTTTAAATATCCGTATACGTGCACAAGTCAACGTCAAACAAGAAATAAATTACAACTGAAATAATTTAGTTACAAGTACACAAGTGCCACGTCCCCCGCCGTGACAATAAATATTGGGAAAACCCGCTTGTCCTGCTTGGGTACAAATGTCCATCGCTGCTAATTACCTACCTACCTGCTTGACGCTGCGGTGTCAAAATTTCCTATAATAAAATTTGACCCTTCGATTACCCCAGGTACAAAGACAATTTGGTGTCGAAAGTTCACCCGCCGCATTGGAGTAGCTCGTATCTGCCTTGATTTCTCATTATATATCCCAAGTACTGCAGCTTACAACCCTTCACGATGTTGACCAAATCCGCGGTTGTGTTCATCTTGCGCAGTACTTCTTCATTGGTGACTTTGTCTGTCCATGGTATCTTCAGGATCCTTCTGTATAACCATAGCTCAAAAGCCTGAAGTTTTTATAAAGTTTCCGCCTTTAATGTACACGTTTCTACGCCGTAAAGAAACACTGAGTACACGTAACATTTAAGGAGCCTTATTTTTGTTTCTAGGGTGAGGTCATGGATCTTGAACACAGAGCTTATAGTCAAGAATGCACTTTTTGCCTTTTCGGCGCGATATTTAATCTCTTGGGTATTGTCCCATGACTCATTGATTGTAGTTCCCAAGCAGTTGTACTGTGAGACACGGTCAATTCTCATTTGGTTCACATACACGACATATACGATTGACTAAGGGTTTAAAAATGCTAAATAAAAAACTGGCTGAAGATAGATGAAGTTGAAATATGAAAAAGAAGCCTGTGTTCGGTAGTGAACTTTCGAGGAGTCCAGTTTCTTGTTTTAAAGTGCGCTCTTCTCTTCTCTGTCTTCGACTGTTCTTATTAGTTGTTCAATATTTAGTACTGTCCATTGTCGGATGTATATTAGCCACGATAGTCTTTTCGTTACTAGTACTCTCTTTGCTTGGACTATTAGTTGAGCATATTGTGACTTATGCATAATCCATAATATCTATGCATATTATGAATAACCAATAGTCTATAAAATATATTGCATAATTTTGCTACATATAACCAATGAACCTATATTACACGCACATTTTATTAAATTATCGGGCCAAAATCACCAGATTTTTTTCATCAATTAGCTTTAATCACTTACTTAATATTTGATCTGGACCACAAGATTTATCGGTTTTCATTATTCTAATTGCATTAATAACCCAAAATTGTTCATAGAATATCATTATGTCCATTGTTTTCAAGTATTTTCTCTGTTACGAATTGAGCTGGAGTCTATTACAAGTTACAAATAATTATAAATTAAATACTTATTATGACTCTACAAGATAGCGTTGGTGATACAAATGAATAGATAAATTTAAAATAGGTAAAGAAATAATAAATAAGATATACTCACAATCAATTTAATTTAACTATCAGACGACAGGTTTCGCTTTCTACAATATGTAAAGCATCTACAGGTCTCGTTACAAAGTTAAATAAATGCTGAAATGATAAAAACCCATATTAGGGTGTTGTCTAATCAAGATAAACAAAGTAGATGTTGGAAATTACAGTAATTATGCCAATATTACATATCTGTGGTTTTATTTCAAAAAGAGAAAGTTGAATAAAAAGGTGTAAAAAGTTTTAAAAGTTTAAACAGACAAGGTAAGGCCCACAAATTGTTATAAAATAGTCTATTAGATTGTAATAAATTAATAAATGAGCAAATAAATAAACATTACTTACATGCCGGTACTCTATTAATTGATGGATGGTAGAACATGGTTGAAACTACTATGTATTGTTGAATGAAGAACTCAATTCTGCTATTGTAGTTGTATGACAGTAAACGGGAAGTTCTTGAGGAGATAGATTTGATCCAATGAAGCAGAGATATGTGTGTGATTGTTTGTTAAATGAAAGTGATGTAATATACCATTGTATTATTAAAAGTTATTTATACTTATTCGAGAGATATATTTATGAAATGTGTGATATTTATAAATATATAAATATATCTCTCGAATAAGTATAAATAACTTTTAATAATACAATGGTATATTACATCACTTTCATTTAACAAACAATCACACAAATATCTCTGCTTCATTGGATCAAATCTATCTCCTCAAAAGGGTTGTACTGTCATACAACTACAATAGCAGAATTGAGTTCTCCATTCAACATACACTACATAGTAGTTTCAACCATGTTCTACCATCCATCAATTAATAGAGTACCGGCATGTAAGTAATGTTTATTTATTTGCTTATTTATTCATTTATTACAATCTAATAGACTATTTTATAACAATTTGTGGGCCTTACCTTGTCTGTTTAAACTTTTAAAACTTTTTATACCTTTTTATTCAACTTTCTCTTTTTGAAATCAAACCACAGACATGTAGTATTGGCATAATTATTGTAATTTTCAACATCTACTTTGTTTATCTTGATTAGACAACACCCTAATATGGGTTTTTATCATTTCAGCATTTATTTAACTTTGTATCGAGACCTGAAGATGCTTTACATATTGTAGAAAGCGAAACCGGTCGTCTGATAGTTAAATTAAATGGATTGGGAGTAAGTCTTATTTATTATTTATTTACCTATTTGAAATGGACTCACACAAGCAACACATTCATGATTTAGATAAATTTAAGTTAAAGGTGCGATAAAACAACAAAGTTATAATGGTTGTAATAAACAATCAAAACATCGTCCAAAGGTATTAGAAAACTATTCAAGTTAAATTACGAGTCTTGTTCGGTGGACACTCATGCTCATCGATTTCAAAATGCCTTTTGATCGACAGAAATCGAATGGTCAAGAGAAAATGAAAAATGTCTCGATTAATTCATACAACTATAATTAAAATTAAACATCCTCTATGGATTCACTTCATTAACGTAACTTTATTTTACTATTTTCAGCACTTTTTGAACAAATAAAGAAAGGTATCGAAGAAATAAAATCTTTAAATAAAGCTTCAGTCCTATTTGAAACAGCTATTAAAGAATATAACATTCCAAACATATTTTCATCATCACCAGACAATTTTGATAAAGAAGAGGTATGTTCGGCATGTCTCTCCATTTCTGATTTGTTAATCCAAAAAAGGCGAGAAGGTTTAAAGGACGCAGACTTTCACAAGCAACTTATATATTTCTGCAATCTAATCAGCGGCCAAAATGAACGAATTTGTGAAGGTCTCATAAAATTAAATGCAGTGAGTACTTCTTTTTGTTTGAACTGAACTTATTAAAATATAAAAAATAATTTAAAACAAAATGTAATGTAAATTATTAACAATATTTATTTTTAGCCAATCTTGCTTTATGTTATTGACAATACACCAGAATTAACTGGACAGGACATTTGTGGCATATCTCTTCAAGAGTATGGTTGTAATGGATCTAAACGACTTGAATGGACTATTGATATACCACCAAAAACCAACATTAAACAAAATGAAACACCGGTAAATATATTTAAATCATAGAAAGTGATAGCTTTGTGTGTTATATTATGTTCTGAATATTAATGTTTTAATTCAAAATAATTTTTTAGGCAACTAAAAATACAACTTCATTCAACATCCTTCATATCTCAGATATCCATTATGATCCAAGATATACCACAAACAAAACTACCAAATGTGGTGAACCAATTTGCTGTCAAGATGACCAAGCGGATGGTACAACCGAAAACGATACTTGTGGGTATTGGGGTAGTTATACCAATTCAGATATACCGTGGAGGACTGCAGTTAATGCCTTAGAACAAACTAAATTACATGTAAGTCACTGGCATTTTATTTAAATATATTATGTATGTATTACATTAACATGTATAACATATACATGATTTTATCAAAATAACGAGGAAACTAAGTATACAAACAGTAATGCAGTTCTACGCGAATTAATGAAATCATGGCTGTTGTTGGGAATTTATCTATATTTTACAGTCAGCAATTGCCGGATTCTGGGTTTGTAGTTTACTGTTTTTATTTGCAAAAACAACTCAAATTCCTACAATATATCAATGGCGTCACGACAAAAAGGCATAAGCGCCAAAATTTCTAAATTTATGTTTTGGTATCAAAATAAAATACATTTTACGTCCTATCTACTATTAAAAAGACGCAGCTGTAAAAAATTGCAACTCAACTAAAACAAGCTTTAAATTTTCTAACCGCCAAACGAGTTTCTTAAAAGATGAGACACCAAATGGTAAGCGACAAGATCCGTATTGAAATATGTTGCTTACGATTTGGGTCTGAAAACGTGGTTATATCAATAAGGTAAACACTAAATTGGAATTAATAATTATATTAAATGTTTTGTTAAGCGTTTAGGTAGATTATCTATCTTGAGAAATCATAATATACCATAAGAATCTACAATTTTACCGACTGTCGGTTACGCCTTTTCCAAAAAAAATTTTTCGTTTATCTAAGCGCCAGATGGCCATTTAAAATACACTATGACTTAAATTTGCCATAGAAAAGTTACTCATTAACCGACTTAAATAAGGTTTAAACCTAAAAAAATTTGTATATTTACTCTGTTGCATAGTCTTCTTTTTTTAATTCTAAAGTTATATTTTGGTAGTAATATTATTTTAAAAAACTAACATTTGAATGACGCCTACTTCTCTTTTTTAATGGTTTTTATAATGGTTTCTCGGGGACACAAAATAATAAATCTTGCATTGCAATCCATTTTGGAGAATCAGAAAAGCAATGTGCGGGAATCCAGCAGAAATAATAAAAACCATCGTTCATTTTCCACTGAAAATGAGGTCCTCAATGAAGCGCTAAAGCATGGTGTTCTTTTAGAGCCTATACTTAAAGACTATAAGCAAGAACTTTAAATGCCCAGTTCTGTTCTAGATGATGATGCCATTGTGAATATTGGCAGTCATTTATTTTCGAATATTGATGAGACTGCCGAAGAAGAGACAATTTATTACCTGTGATTAAAAGCTTGTACCTTACTCAGATAGTGATGATACTGATGATAGTAATAATAAAGCCGCAATAGCATTTAGTTCATTAGTTGATGATAAGATAGGTTGTAATGATTTTATACAACATAATGATTCTTTAAACTCCGAATCAGATTCATCATCCTTGACAGTATTTCTTAAAAGTGAGACTGAAATTGACTGCATTACTTCTAGCTCATCAACTGGTTCAATTTCTAGTTAAACATCAGGTAGTTCATCTCAAAGCACTCAACGTGAAGGCAGAGGACAAAGGAGAAAAAAATGGAAAGTAATTTATTACATCATTGAAAGTTACTTAACTTGGGGAACATTACTGTAATTATAAAAACGAACGCGTTGCTGAAAAAGTTTTGCTTCCTAATCCATGTTTAGGCAAAAAATTTGTCAATAAATGTAATAGCTTTAGCACTGAGGACAGAAATAGTATTTTTAAAAAATGTCATACCTGTAAAGAGAAAAAGAACAGTTTCTGATTCACGTCGTAATCTAACTTAACAATACTTTCTTTTGAAAAATAATGTACAAAAACGGGTTTGCTTACAATTCTTTAAAAATACGCCAAATATTAGTCAAAAATTCGTACGGTATGCTATGAAAGGAAAAATTGAAGTTAACCGAGAGAATAGGGGGAAATATGAATCTAAACATAAAATTACTCCAGAACAAATATTTAAAGATTTTATTGAGGGTCTTCCTGCTGTCCCCTCGCACTACTGTCGAGGGTCGACTAAAAAATTGTATTTACCAGCAGATACTAAAAGCATTTCAAATCTTTATAGAATGTACACCACAAAAATGAATGAAAATAATGGCATCCCCTTTAAAATATTTACTTTTAAAAAGTACTTCAATAAAGATTATAACATTGGTATTCAGGTACCTAGAAAGGATAAAGGTTTTACATACAAAATAGTACGTTTTAATATTTTTTGTTGCTTTTTGTATACTCTGTCAGTTTATTTTCTTGTTATACTTAATATAACGGGATAATTATATTGACTTAATTTTTGTATGATATTTTTTTACACCAATATAACTCTAAGAAACTCCTAAATATATTCTGTATTGTTTATTTTGTATTATTTTTACTTAATTGTTATGCTTTAAAATGAAAAAAATTATTCTCCATTTTTGTTATAATTCCGTAAAAGTAAAAGGCGTACAAGATCCTAAGCGACATTTTTTGATCAAAATATTTTTTTCCAAATATGTTAACCGCCTTTCAAAGAGCCTTAAACGTCACAGAAACTAACATTAAAGGCGTAAGCACCAAAATGTTGAATATCTCATGTTTATAATAATTGTTTTATAACTAACATATGGTAAGACAAAATGCCTGAGTTCAATAATAATAAAATGCAAAAAAAATGTAAAAAAATAAATATTAAGCGATATTAAACGTTTTTTGTGTCTCCTGAAAAAAACTGTCAATGGCGCTTATGCCTTTCTGTCGTGACACCGTCGATATTATATTAACAATATAAAAAAACCAATTAATTCCCATTACTTACTGTTCTCTTGCTGTCTGCTAAAATATTTCAATTTCGCCCTAATCGATGACAGTTTGTTTTCAGTAGCTGTTTGAATATCTAGAACTAATTGGAATAGATGATAAAGATCTAAGATTTTACAACATCTATATTAGAATAAAGAAGCTTCTATTCTGGTAGACGGCAATGAAACAGACAAAATTTGTATTTAAAGAGATGTTAGACTGGGTTGTGTGTTGTCCCCAACTTTGATTAATATTTACTTAGAAATAATTTTTAGTAAAGCCTTGGAAGGGCAATGTGGAGTTCAAATCGGGGGAGAAATTATTAATAACATCAGATAGGCAAATGACAAGTCAATCATGGCTGAAAGTATCAAATATCTTCAATGACTTAGTCGATAGATCGAGTCACCAGAGAATGTTCTAATAACGGACTAAGCATAAATACAACAAAGACAAAGTAACTTGCGGTTAGCAAACAAGACCTTGGCGCTATACAACTAATTGTTAATAATAAACCGATAACAAAAGTTAACCATTTTAGATATCTAGGATGTTGGATAAACGAGACACTAAATCTGGATGAAGAAATTAAAACTCATATAGAAATTGCAAGAGGAGCATTTTGAAACTTAGATCTATTCTGAGCAATTCTCAGCTGAACTTACAGCTGAGAATTAAGTTCCTAAAATGTTATATGTATCCTGTATTATTGTATGGATGTGAAACCTGGATTATGAAGGTTAACATGATGAACAATTTAAAAGCCTTTGAGATGTGGTTTTATCGTAGACTGCTCAGAATATCATGGGTTCAACACATTTCAAACAGAGAAGTCTTGAACTCGATAATAGGTAATAAATAAACGATAAAAAAGAGAAAACGAATATTTGGGGCATATAATGAGAGGAAGCAGATAATGCAGTTGATACTCAACGAAAAGATGGACGGAAAAAGAGGAATTGGTAGAAAGAAATAGTCATGCCTCCGAAACTTTCGTCAATGGACTGGCTTATCAGTAGATGAATTATTACATACAAATAAAAGATAAAGGTAAATTTTATGTAATAAAATAATAAGGTAGATTTTAAATAGGTAAAAGAAATAATAAGTAAGACTTACTCACAATCAGTTGAAATAGAATGGAGCAATATAAAAAAATATATAAATGAAACAGCTTCTGAACATGTAGGGATAGAGAGAAAGAACAAAAAAGAAGAATGGTATAATCAAGACTGTCACAATATGTTAAAAAAGAAGATAGAAATAAGACAAAGGTGGATCAGAACAAATAGACAAGAATATAAAGAAGAATACAACAAATTAAGGACAGAATGTAAGAAACAAATACGAAAAATTAAACGAACCTGGTTAAATGATAAGATAAATGAAATAGAAAAAGAAAACACAAATAGAAACACAAAAGCATTTTATAAGAAAATTAGCGAGCAGAACAAAACCTTCAAAGGAAAGATAAAAGGCATAAAGGATAGAAATGGAAAAGTATCAGAAAATGACAAAGAGTTTAAAGAAATCTGGACTGACTATTTTAAAGAATTATTAAGAGTACAAGAGGAAGAAGACTTTAATGAAAATGTGGAAGAATAGACCACGATGATAGAAACCGAGCTAGAAAAACCAACGAGAGATGAAGTTAAGGAAATTATAAACAGTAGTCGCAACGGTAAAGCACCAGGTATAGACGGTATAAACATTAAACTAATATAATATGGTGGACATGAACTCAGAGAAAAAATATACCAATTAATAAAAGTCATATGGGACGAAGAAAAGATGCCAGAAGAATGGCACAAAGGACAAATTATCACAATCCATAAAAAAGGAGACCAACAAATGTGTAATAATTATAGAGGACTGACATTATTAAACACAGCGTATAAAATCATGTCAAGCTTAATACAACGAAGACTGGCCAAAGCGACAACAAATATCATGGGACAGTATCAATGCGGATTTATTGGGGGAAAGTCATTAACAGATGCCATACATACGGTAAAGCAAATTATGGAGAAAGCTTATGAATATAAAATAGAAATTGAACTGCTTTTTATAGACTTCCAACAAGCATTTGATTCAATAAACAGAGCGAAATTACTTACAGCTATAAAAGAAATGAGAATACACAGCAGATTAAGACGATTAATAAAAATGACATTGAGCAAAATCGTAGTAACTGTAAAAACACAAGAAGGAGACACAGAAGAATTTGTTATAAATAAAGGTGTACGTCAAGGAGATTCATTATCTGCAACTCTGTTTAATCTTGCCCTGGAATATATAGTCAGAAAAATCAACAAAGGTACACTTAGAACGAGAGAGGGACAAGTAATAGCATATGCCGATGATATTGTGATAATAACAAAGAACAGAAAAAAAATGGAAAGTATGTTAAAAGAATTGGTAGCAGAAGGGAAAGTAATGGGATTAGTAATAAATCAAGAAAAAACAAAAATAATGAGATTTTAAAATGAGAAAAAATATGAAAACAAAAAGGTTAGACTGGGAGAATATATATTTGAAGAAGTAGAAAAGTTTAAGGATTTGGAAATATTGTTAGCAAACAATGGAGAAAGGGAAACAGAAATTAAACAAATGATAATTACAGCAAATAAGACATACTATGCAAATAAAAAGCTCCTAGAAAATAAATTACTGAGCAAAAAATCGAAAATGAAAATAGGTATATAAAACAATTATTCGACCGACTATGATGTATGCTGCTGAAACCCTTAGCATGACAAAAAACAAGAGGAAGACCTTAGAATACTAAAAAGAAAAATACTAAGAGCAATATTAGGACCAATAAAAATTAATGAAAACCAATATAGACAAAGAACGATTCATGAACTACTAAACGAAATTAAAAAGGATATAGTTTGTAAAATAAAACAGCAAAGGGCAAAATGGCTAGGACATATATGGAGATCAGGACCATCTACGACAATATTCTCAATATTGGAATGGACACCAGCTGGTAAATGAAGACGTGGAAGACCAAGATCTACATGGCTACAAGAAGTAACAAACGATCTCAACAGGGCGGGCGTACGACAATGGAGAGAAAAAACCAGAGATAGGAAACAGTGGAGAAAAATAACAAGAAAAATTAAATAAAGAAAATGAGGACTGATCTACCTCGTAAAATAGATCTAGAGAGCTTAAGCGGCGTAACCCCGTACGGGGTGTTTAGCCACAATATATAATATATATACTCACAATCAGTTTAATTTAACTATCTAGACGACCGGTTTCGCTTTCTACAATATGCAAAGCATCTTCAGGTCTCGATACAAAGTTAATTAAATGCTGAAATAATAAAACCTATATTAGGGTGTTGTCTTATAAAGACAAACATATATAAATGATATAAATTACATTAATAATGATATAAATTACAGAATATTACTTGTCTGTGGTTTTTCAAAGTAAATAAACTATTTACGCAGACAAGGTAAGACCCACAAATTGGTATAAAAATAGTCTATTGAATTGTAATAAATTAGTAAATAAATAAAACATTACTTACATGCCGGTACTCTATTAATTAATGGTTGGAAGAACATGGTTCAAACTATCCTGTATTGCTGAATGGAGAACTTCAGTTTTTACTATTGTAATTGTTTGACAATAAACAGGGAAGTTCTTGAGGAGATAGATTTTATCCAATGAAGTAGAAATAGGTGTAATGTTATTGTTTGTTAAATGAGTTATTTATAAATACCTTTTAAATAATTAAATAATATAGAACATCACTCGAAGAAGGAAATCCGGTCATCTAGAATGAGATTAAGATGATCAAGGTGAAAAAGGCACTTGAAAATAAGTTTTCAGGTTAAGACAAACTATCACGATACATAGTTCAGAACCATTAATATAAGGCGAAGACAACGAGAATTGGTGGCTAATACGGAACAAAGTAAAGCATATTCGCATATACCAGGAATATCTAATCTAAAAAAACAAGATCTTCTCTCACTATGTATGGTTGATGTTATTCAAAAGCACTAACATAGGTTTTGTGCAGATTTACATGTGAACAATGGAACAGTAGAAACCGAACAAACAGATTACAATATGCATGACTTTGATTAAGTGTTAAAACCAAAAAAGTTTAATAAATAAGTACAATCATAAAAAAAGACTTTTATTTGATATGATATAAAATACCTATTTCCTGAAGACAATTTCACATACTCCTTACTGCATATAAGAATATGCAAAATTAAAGACAATTATGCTAAATACCAGGTCTGTAGCTTAATTTTTGGAATTATAGTAAATAATATTAACTTTTAAAAAAATTGAAACACTCATAACTTAACATTATGATTTTTGCAGTTACTGCCCTATGGTTTTCGGTGCGGTCCTAAAAATCCCTCAAATACAAGGCAGAACAAAGTAAAGTTATGTTTTCAATGCTTTGTCATTTGTAAATGTGTATACAGTGTTACCAACTGTGAATATTAAAAAATGTCACAATAATTCTATTAATTCGCCAATAGAAAGGTCACATGCAAGGTCATGCTACATATCAGTAAATGTCAAACTATAGATTCGTACACAAATTTTTACAAACTAGAAGTAAGACAAAGAGGTCAGAAGACGTCAATAAAATATTAAAATGTAGTGGTACCGGAAAGGTTAAATAGAAAAAGAAATAAACAAAAAAAAGGGATGGTTTATGCTTTACTAATTATATAACAATGAGTGCCATGCTCTTCCGCAATGAATGCCATGCAAGTACATGACTTAATTTTCAAGTTTTGAGCTGTCCTTACTTTCTTTTGCGAATTTACCTATTATATTATTTTGTTGTAGAAATACGATTATGTGTACTTCACTGGAGATATTGTTTCTCACAGAGTATGGAACACAAGCATAGAAGAAAACACTAGAGTTATATCTCAAATATTAGACACGTTCGCAGATATTTATAATGTTCCGGTTTTTCTAGTATTTGGAAATCATGAAGCTCATCCTTCCAATTTGTAAGTTTCTATTATTTAATTTTTACTCCAAAATAATACTTTTTAATTGCTAATTGTTCTAGTTCCTTCGAATATACACTGCTCCAAGAAATTAAGGCACTACTTTAAAACTTACCATATAACATGAAAATATTAACTGAAATAAAACGCATTTTATTTCGTATTACTTTTATTTGTACAACAAACAGATTTACATAATATTTTGTTAAACATGTGATTTTTGTTAAACAATTAACAAAATGGTTAATTCTAAAAATTGAAATTCTTTAATTTTTTTTGGTTAATAAGATGTATTTCCACCCATGCTAATGAGGAACGAGAAACCGTCTTTGGAAGTCATACCTTTGGACGTGTTGACAACTTCACATACCTTGGGTCACTATTGACTGCTACCAATAAAACAAGCGAAGAAATCAAAAGATGAATAAATATTACAAATAGGGCATACTACCCAAAAGCATTTCCACTCAAGAAACATTCAAAGAAAAACTAAAATTATTATATACAAAACATTGTTGAGGCCGGTCCTCACATATGGAGCAGAAACATGGACTCTAACGCAGAAAGATGAAAGAAGCAAAGGCCGACCGCGAATTAGGTGGTTAGATGGAGTAGAAACTGACTTACGAATATTAAAAATCAGAAGATGGCAACATGTTGCCAAAAACCGAACAGAATGGCGACGAGCAGGCCAAGATCCACAGAGGATTGTCGAGCCGAAGATGATGATGATGATTGGCCAAGCAAGATCAGCCACCAGACAGCTATACGGACTATTATGGAACAAAAAAATAACAAAAGAAAATAAAAGAAGAATTTATAAAACAATAATAGAAAGTATTGGACTGTACGGTGCCGAACTCTGAGAAATAAACCAATGAAACAAATCAAAAATTAAATTAAACGAAGATATTCGGAGAGAAATGAAATTGAAGCCAAAAGACTTAACTGGTATGGACACCTTCAGAGAATTCCGGAAAATAGATAGAAGAATATATATATATATATATATATATATATATATATATATATTTATATATATATATATATATATATATATATATTTATATATATATATATATATATATATATATATATTAATTTTAATTTTATTTTTAGTTTTTAAATTTAATCAATATGTTCTGTCAGTTTAACATAAAATGTTTGTTTATAGGAAGCAAAAATTCCAAAAATCGGCTTATAGATATGTAAGAGTGTAAACTATTTAATGACCGCAGCTGTACATTGGTTTTGGGAATTATAGGTATTTGAGCTGTGGCAGACATTATCAAAGAAAAAGCATTTAACTTCTTTTTTTAATACCGATTGATAGTGCTATTGGCTATACAACATACGATGAGGATACAGGCAATTTTAAGAAGTATACATTGGCACACCAAAATGTAGTGTTAATAATAGTTTACCTGAGCACAAGAGGAACTATCGTCTTATTCACTGATAGAAATTAGCCGTAGTATATCACACTATCACGCTAACCACCAAAATGTATTTAGTAAAAAATAAGTGCTTAGAAAAATATTGCATTACAGTCCAAGGATATTCAGGAATACCTTCCTCTTCTTTAAGTTCCATCTTCTATCGAAAGTTGGAAATTATCATGGATATGTGCATCCTGTTGACTGCCGTTCTCAATAGTTCGGCATTCAAACTATTCCCTCAAGTTTTTAAGCCACGATATTCTTTTATTCAGGGAGACCACTGAAGTTGAAAGAATTCGTTTAACTTTAGTAATAAATAAAAAGATTTGCTTATAAACAGTGCTATGAAATATGAAACCTTTTCCCAGATGCACCGAAAATTCTAATACAGATTCAGGCTAACCGATAGAGTGATAGTCGAAGGAAATAAATAGTGCATGTATTCACAAACAGTAAACGAAGGACAGTTATGATCATTGCAGCTATTTACCGTAAATGCCGTAAATTGTTAATGTCTACCATACAGTGGGTGATCAAATTATTATAATCACTTGTTTAAATAAAGAATAAAACTGCATATAAGCGTCTAATGATGTGAATATAATATAAAAATAGATCAAAAACACGTTCTTTTACAAAATTTTAAAATATTTTTTTCTTTGACCTTAAATTACAAATTTTTTTTTAAATTTTGTATGAATTATAGATTTTCGCCGGATTGAGGTCTGACGAATGACCTGGCCACTTCAGTACTTTAATTTCCTTTTTTTCGAGGTAATGTTACCTGTTACCTGTTCCATGTTACCTTTTTGTCTTATGGCACGATGATAAATCGTGCATAAAGGTAAAATCATCCGATTCGCCAAACCAGTCATTAAGAGGATGCCATGATCTTAAAAGGATGCTTTACTCGCTCCACTATGCAATCCTTGTGATATTTTCACCCACTCGCCTTCGGACGAAGGCCGATTTATCCACGAGTATCTCCACTGCAGACTCATCGGAAAAACAATCCTTTGAATAAAAAAACTATAAGATATTTTTTTTAGGATAACAACAGTGGTTATAGGGATTTAAACTTTGATAGTGACGTAATTTACCTCATTCCAATCCTCAACTTTGGTTTTTTGGCAGGCGATATGATTTGAAACCTTGTCCAGTAAGTCTTCTGCGGACTGTCATGTCAGAAACTGCTATCCCAGCTTTACGAGTACGTCCCATGAGAATGCTTCTTGGCTTCTTTCTATTGTTTGTGAAGAGATCCCTAATTTTTCTTTCGTCTCTGGGTTTAGTGACACGCTTTTGACCACATTTTTGGGCACGCTGGTGAGTCAGGGGTTTGTCGGTATCAATTTTTTTTTGATATTGCTCACTGTTGCTTGCGCTAATTTGCATTGTTGAGCTTTTTGACGTTGGGAAAGCTTTGTATTCAATAAAAGTGTCTTTATCTCCACCATTTTAGACACAGGGGCGTCTTTAGTCTTACCCATTATGATTTTCCTCTCAAAAATCGAAATATTTTGAATATGTCTTTAAAATTAAAACTGTTAGTTTTTTTTCTCTCACAGTCACCACTAATACATTAAAAAAACATACTACAACGATAAAACGATACTAATCTTTTAAAAACAATACAAAAACATGTCAACTCCAAGCGCAAACTCACCACAATGTGTATGTTGTCACGTAATTTGATACAAATGACAGTTCTAGAGCTGTAAATGTTAAAAAAGTAAGGTTATTAGTCACAAAAAATATTGGCACACCTTAATCGGATAGCAGTATATTGATCTGATCATAATAATTTGATCACCCAGTGTAGTTGCAGACGTAACGCCAAAAAAATCTATACTATGATATAATAACCACTGAAAATAATTTACCAATACCAAAAACCAACCACGAAAGCATATACTTATTGATATTTTTTAGATATTCAGAAGTTCAAGATCCCTTGTACTCAAGTCGATGGATGTATGATATACTTTTCCAAAAGATGTCAAAGTGGTTACCACTCGATGAAGTTAAAGATACGCTTTTAAAGGGTGGTTTTTACACGGTCTCTCCAAGGAAAGGATTTAGAGTTGTTGTATTGAACAACAATATTTGTAATCTTAATAATTGGTAAGACGAAAATATAACAATTTTTTTATATCAAATAATTTTCTCAATTAGTGCCCTATACGAAAACACACTTTTTATATTTTATCATAGTATGCATATTTTTATAGTTTGCCTAAGTAATTTTATGGCACTATAATTTTTATGCATTAAACATGGCATCTAATTCTGCTTAAGTCTAAAATATTGTTGCTCGATTTATCTCACTTTTCTGGCATTTGCTCTATTTCCATAAATTATTTTTAAATATCTTTTCTGTAGATTTCCCGAGTATTTTAATTACAATCTATATAATACTAAATCTAGTTTAATATCCAGTAAAAATTATTTGCTTTGGTAGTTTACAGTCACATTACTTGTTGTTATTCTTAAATTTAAAATAAACCTTCTTGTCAGAACTAAAATGATCTAAGAGTTAAGGTGGGTTGACTTGATTCAATAATGCTTGGATTTCATTTTAAGCCAAGTGGACTTGTACAAGTGTACTTGTACTAAGTTGGTTGCCACGTTTAAATGACTTGGATGTCAAATAATCATTGTAAAGAAGGCGAAAGTAATTGTGGAAGGTTTTCTAGTAGTTGCTGATATGTTGATACATATCAAAAAAAGTAACAAAAAAAATTCCGCACTTCTAGCATCCTTATTTTTATATTTCTTTATACGTACATTCCATAATGCTTCCTTAGCTTCGTATAACTCCATGAATCTTACACTATCCCTTTTAGACTATTTTCTTTTTGTGGTTACTTCTCGATTTCGATTTTACACCGACGCCATTTTAATTTTACAATACCACACTACTTGGATCCAAGGAAGTTGGTCAGCGATCTACTTAACTGGGATAGAACCTGTTGATGTAAGTGTAGGGTAAAGTGTGCAAATCGCGGTCACCTAAGAAGAAAATTTAATATAAATAAATGTAAAACTCTGTGAATCAAATTTAAGCCGTCAATCCGTAATTTGGGGTTTTAACTTATTGCAGGATACATTTAATTTCAAAAATATAAAATTTTTGTCTTTGACAGAGACAAAATATAAAAAAGTATCTTTGACCGGTATTGTCCATGTATGTTGACAATGAGTGTGGGTAATGGCAGTCAATTTGTTTGTGTTATTATTAAAATAAAAATCAATATCTATTTAACATTTTTTTGTTATAAAACGATTAACGAATGTGTCTTAATGGGTCATAATTCAAATAAATCAGTAAGAAAGGTGAAAAAATATTTTTTATTACAAAACAAACAAAAAATAACAAAAATATGTGTTTTAATGTAAAAATAGTTGACAGTCATCGCAGGTATAACTCTCTGCAGAATCCCATCCACTGCACTCTGAATAAACCCATCGTGAGCAAACGGTAAATATATACCACAATTCATTGTTTTTGCCAAACTCGCTGTAAACCAGGCATCTATCTTCGTATGCATCGTCACTGTTATCACATGATATATCAATATCCGATTCCAAAGAACTAGAATCAAACACCTTTTTGAATTTTTTGAAAAAAACCACTCTTGTAATGTCAGTTACAAGAAAAATGTGTTTTATTACAAGAAAAATTATCTTGTAAACTCAAATGCTAATTTTCTCAGTTCTATTGCTGTTACGCCATAAAAAATTAAGCTAAATATTTTTTTGTGTGGCTATTTTAGCTTCTTGTTCGGCAGAAAATACTGATTTTCTACCTAATGAGACACCTTGAAAATTTTTATTTTTTATTCTTTCTTGCAATGTCGAAAAATGGATGGAATAATCCCTAAGGATTAATAGTATAGGGTATAAATTATAGCATGGGGGTAATACCGGTCAACTGACCGGCATTGCCTCCTGTTGGCATTTTTTTTCTTAGAATTTTTTACTCATAAACATGTATTAAAATATTGATCTTTAAAAAAGGAATAGGCAGCTAACGTCATTATAATCAATTGTAACCAATTTTAAGATCTACAAGTGAATAAAAATGAATTAAGACCTTATATTACTGAACATGAAAATAAGATCGAAAACACTGAAAACAGGTTAATAATATTTCTATGACAATGGTTTGCGCGAACTCAACGCTCGTCAGCAATCTGAATACAGAGTAGTGTAGCGATACGTTGGCAGTTATAGGAGGTTGCCAGATTGAATAGATTTCGCACAATCGGGATGACCGCCATTACCCACTGACCGGTATTTGCACACTTTACCCTACTTGGATACAGACTTTAACCAAGTATATTTGGATCGTGTCAATTCGCCTTTATATTGTTTACCATTGTATTCTTGCTAGTTCAAGCTTGTTATTTCCAGCTTCATTTCTAGTTTTATAAGTTCTTGGTTTTTTGTGTTCTAAACTTATTTTTAAGCGTAGGCTATAATCATATTAACAAGCTGCTAGACTGCTTTTACAAAACAATAACTATAATAGAAATAATTGTAACAGTCACTATTATGCAATTCATCCAACTCTGCCCAATAGCATTAACACCTAACCTTTTCTTCTTCCAAATCATATGCTTTCACTGTTATTTTTAGTATTTCAGAGTATTTAAAAGCGCTTTTTATATTTATATTTAGTGTAGCAGTGGGAGACTTAAATCACATATTTTTCGAATTTACCAGACACATGGGATCATCAAAACAGATATTATCCAAATTGTACAAACTATACATTGCAGGTCCAATAAATATCATGTTTAATTACCTCATTCAAAAAATCAGTGTTTGGTCCCTTCAATGATTTTCTCGGGAAAATAAAAATAAATATTTATAATATAAATAAACAGCTTAAAAAATTTTGAGGTAATCACTAAAATGCAATTTATACGCATAAGTACATACTATTAAAAAATAAGTAGATTATCATACATTTAATTTTAAATCAGTACTATTTCATTAATAAGATCTGTAGCTATTGAACATAGTTCAAAGCCAAACCTCGTCGCACATACATACATACATTCTTCTTCTTAGAGTGCCGTCTCCCTACGGAGGTTGGCAATCATAATGACTATTTTTATGTTAAAACTCGCTGCTCTAAACGAATCAATCGATCTGCATTGATACCAATCACGTAGATTCTTTAACCATGAGTTCTGCCTTCGGCCAACAGATCTTCCTTCTTGAATCTTTCCCTGTATTATGAGTCTCAAATTTTCATATTTTGGTTCCCTCATCATGTGGCCTAGGTATTCCAGTTTTCTGGTTTGTATAGTGGTAGTTAGTTCTGTTTCTTTACCAACCCTCTGCAGTACTTCTTTATTGGTAATTCTATCAGTCCATGATATTTTCAATACTCTGCGGTATAACCAGAGTTCGAAGGCCTCGTTTTTTTTTAATTACATTTTTTAATGTATAAGTCTCAGCTCCGTATAATAATATTGAAAATATATAACAGCGAATGATACGTAGTCTGATCTCCAAATTTTAGATTTTTGCACGTTAGGAGATAAACGCTGATCTGGCAATCTCTATTCGCCTGTTTATTTCTACAGTAAGATCATTGGTTTCATTGATCAAAGTTCCCAAATACTGATATTTTTCTACTTGTTCTATCACGTTACCATTGATTGTCAATAGGTAATGTATATTTTGTGGTCATTTTGTAATTAGCATGTACTTAGTTTTTTTAGCGTTTATAGTAATTCCCATCTCAGCACTATTTATACTCAAGCTTTCGATAAGACGTTGTAGATCCTCTATACTCGTTGCTATGATCACAATGTCGTCTGCATATCTTAAGTTGTTAATTATTTTCCGTTAACGGTGACCCCGCTTCGATATTATTGAGCGTGTTTTGGAAAATTTCTTCAGAATATAGGTTAAACAAAAGTGGTGATAAAACATATCCTTGTCTAACTCCTCTACAGATTGTTGCCCATCAATTTGAACTATGTTACTTTGGTTACAATATAATGTTTGCACTATATTTATGATTTTACTGTCAATGCCATTGTTTATAAGTATTGATATTAGTTTTTCATGTCTTACTTTATCGTAAGCTTTTTCGTAGTCAACGAAGCACAAGTGTAGATCAACATTTACAACCCGACATCGCTGAATCAATATGTTAATGGCAAATAGTCCTTCTCGAGTACCCATTCTATTTCGAAACCCGAACTGCGTCTCGCTAATATCCTCCTCTAGCCTCTCGTATATTCTCTTATGTATTATTTCTAGCAAAACTTTTAAAGTATGACTCATGAGGCTCAGTGTTCGATAATCAGAGCACTATTTTGATGCTGGTTTTTTAGGGATGGTTATAAATGCTGACTTCAGCCACTCTTGTGGTATTATTCCCGTATCGTACACCGGGTTGAATAAATCTGCCAATACTTCCAAGTTATCCTCTTCCACTGGTTTTAACATACATACATAGAAAATAATAATTATCGTTCGGTTGGTGACCGAATATGTTTCGCGGTTTCCCCTGTGTTTACAAATAATATACATTTTGCAGTCCCTTTTGCCTCATTTACGAAAATAATATAGAAGAAATACTCAGTGAGAATGTATATTCTATTTTCAGTTTTCTAAAGCCCCAAGAGTATTTTTCGTAGCAAGTAGAATGTTAAATGCAGTTTGGGATTGGATCGCAAGAATTAGCTTTAAATATTTACCAGTAGGCACACAGATGTACAAAAATTACAATATAATATAGTCGTTTTTTACATTTTTGGACATTTTTTCCAGGGATTTTTGGGGAACAACACATTTGATAAAAGAGTTACTAGCTCCTTGTTTGGTTAGGGCAAAAAAAACTGAAAAAATGCGCCTTGATAAAGGTATTAGACAAGGTGATACTATTTCACCAAAGCTTTTTACCTTAGCATTGGAAAATGTATTCAAACAGCTTGACTGGGAGGAAAAAGGTCTAAACATCGATGGTGTACGTTTGAGTCCTTTGAGGTTTGTGGATGACATAGTATTATTTAGTACAGATATCAAGGAACTGAAGTAAATGTTGAAGAAATTAAACCAGCAGTCAAATAAAATAGGTCTCAAAATGAACCTTCAGAAAACAAAAATAATGAGTAATTTACAAACTAATCTTGTTATTGACAACGTCAGTCTTGAAAATGTAGACCACTATATATATATATATATATATATATATATATATATATATATATATATATATATATATATATATCTTGGACATACCATTAAAATCGTCAAAGAAAATCAAATAGCCGAAATAAAAAGACGCATACAACTGTCTTGGGGAGCTTTCGGCAAATTAAGCTTTATTTTGAAGAATAAAGATATACCAATGTGTCTAAAACGTAGAGTTTATGACAAATGTATCTTGCCTGTAACTACATATGGACTGGAGACTATGGCCTTCACAAAGAAAACCTTAGAACAGCTCAGTAAAACCCAAAGAGCAATGGAGAGGGCCATGCTAGGGATTAGTTCGAGAGACAGGATTCGAAATAACGTCATTCGTGAAAGAACAAAAATTACTGATGTCTCAGAACGTATTGCAAGGCTCAAGTGGCAATAGGTCGGACACGTTGCCCGAGATAATCCCGAAAAATGGACACAAAGATTAACAAACTGGAGACCAAGAGAGAACAGGCGAGGAGTAGGCAGACCGCAGAAGATGTGGACAGACGATATCAAACAAGTCGCGGGCAAGCAGTGGATGAGAATTGCCAAAAGTAGAAATTGATGGAAGCAAATGGAAGAGGCCTATGTCCAGCAGTGGACGAACACAGGCTGAAGAAGAAGAAGAAGCTCCTTGTTTGGTTACTAACATCTGTAGTACCACACGGTTTAGACTGCAAAGTTTTCAGTACAACTTGGACTTTTGAATCTGGTTTTTTATCTCACCAATAGTTGCTTATTTTTGTTTTGGTTGTTTCTAGTATAAGTTGGTCGTTAATAGTCATATGTTGTGTTTTGCTTACGTTTACATCTACTGCGTATTGTACACTTGACTTTGCTATTTATGTTATTTTATTTATTTTTTCTTATATCTCTCTCTTATCTCTCTTATATCCCATGCCAGCAAGATAATGCTACATATAATCAATGAGAGACTGAAAACATTCCTTCAAAGAGAAATTCCACAAGAGAAAACTGGATTTACCAAAGGTAGAGGCACTCGAGAACACCTGCTGAATATAAGACAGATAATCGAGAAATCTAGGGAATTCAACATCCCACTATACATCTGTTTTATAGATTACCGTAAAGCGTTCGACAGGGTCAAGTGGAAACACTTATGGCGAATACTAAAAGAAGTAGGCGTACCAGAACATCTAATTACGCTTATAACCGAACTATATGAATACACTACTGGATCAGTTAAAGTACTTGACACACTTTCAAACGAATTTCATCCAGAACGGGGTGTCAGACAAGGATGTATACTATCTTCACAATTATTCAACATATATGGGGAGTATATTATGCGAAGAGCACTTGAAGGATGGGAAAAGGGCATCTCAATAAATGGTCATAAACTAAACAACCTACGTTTCGCAGATGACACAGCCCTTCTTGCAAATAGTCAAGCAGAGCTGATAGAATTTATACCACTGATCGAAAACGAAAGTCAAATATTTGGTTTGCAATTAAACATATCAAAGACAAAGATCATGATAGTGGATAGACTATCACAACAATCATCCACATATAACCACAATTGACCGGTTCGAGGTTGTGAGCTCATACTTATATCTGGGATCATTAATCACAAACACAGGGTCATTACAAGGAGAGATTAAACGTAGATGTGATCTAGCAAAAGTTTCCACAGCAAAAATGACCAAAATATGGAAGGACTGTCAAATTTCAAGAGCGATAAAGATGAGGTTGATCAACTGCTTAATATTAACAATACTGACCTACGGATGTGAATCTTGGACTCTGAGACAATCGGAGAGAAAAAGATAGACGCCACTGAAATGTTCTGTTGGAGACGAATGTTACGAATTCCTTGGACCGACCGTAGAACAAATAATTCAATATTAAGAGAGCTAAAAGTTAGCCAACGACTCTCTAGTAAAGTCCATCTCCAATAAAATATTTTGGGCATGTTATGAGACCAAACACAGAAAACATGGAAAGACTCATAATACAAGGAAAGGTAGAAGGCCGAAGATCACGAGGAAGATCTCCAACAAGATGGATAGATCATATAACAGGAATATGCCAAAGACCTATGCATGAGTTAAAAGAAATGACCAGAGACAGAGATCTCTGGAGACGGACAATACACGACATCACGTCGACCACTACACTCCCCCTGGGGGGTCAGTATTGAAGAGAGAGATTTATTTTTTAACTTATTATTATGGCGTCATCACGGAACTAGCGTCATAAGATGGCATCGTCACGGGTTGGGTAACAAAATAGTGGTTCTTCACAACAATTGACTACTCTCGATTAATTCGTTTCTAGTCATCATAAAGAGTGTTTTTTAAAGGTATTAAATGTATAGAACTTTTAAATGGAATAAAACAAACATGGTTTAAATAAATTGACATGAAATTTGCTTAAAGAAACTCTTTTTTCATTATAATTTGGATTATATCTTATGATTTCTGGATATGACCATCACGGCTGGCTCTGACGTAGTCTAATCTGGAGGTCCAATTTTCGATGACTGTTTGTAATATTTGTCGCTGTATATTAGCAATATCATGTCATGCTTATTGGTGCAGACTAGCACCTTCACATATCCCCATTGACTGTAACGTTCTGGCCAGCATCGTTTTTAAACACTACGCTCCAATGATTCAATCAGACCATAAAGTAGGCCAAACAGTCAGTTTATCTGGATGTAATGGTTTCTCAATATACATTTGAGAATTATTTTAACTTTAAATAAAACAGTTTTATTTGTTGACGTACCCATTTAACCAAAAATGAGCCTCATCGTTAAACAAAATTCGCTAATGAAAATCAGAATCAATCTCGTTTTGGACCCACTCACCGAATCTACGAATCTACGCCTTGCTAGATGATAATGTAGTTTTAGTTCTTGCATAATTTAGATTTTAAAAGAACGCAAAGCAAGATCTTTCCGAACAGTATTCCATAAATTGGATGGAACCTATCCAACTGCTGTGCACGATGACAGATAGAATGATTCGGGTTTTCTTACAATATGCAACGTTCTACAGTAGCCATAAATTCTCCTATATGCACTGTACGACGTGTCTATGGATGCAAATTATCATTTACAGTAAACGTGTGTAAAATCGTTCCATGGTTAATCCAATTTCTTACTCTGATGAACTTTTATGTTGACCATTAAATGGACGTAGTGCGCGATATGTATTTTGAACAGAACTCCTTCTCTTCCTCCTTTTCCTCTATCCTTTATCCTTCGTAAGGATGTGGTGACGTTATAGTATTTGACGAATGATTGCTATCCATTCTTCTCTTTCCTGGGCGCGGTGTGTTGCCTCAGACAGAGGATAACCGGTGATACACTTTATTTGGTCTGACTATCGGAGTAGCGATCTCTCTCGAGTTGTTTTATCATCTACCTTGCCTTCAACCACGAACCTATCCATGCCTTCCATTCGTCTGGTAATGTGTTCAAAGTATCTCAATATATTTTGGTTGATGATTGTGGTAAGCCTAGTATTGATGTCGAGTTCTGTCAATATTGAGACATTTGTGTGATGTGATGTCAAGGGTATGCGCATTATTCTACGATATACCACATTTTAAACGCCATTATAAGTCGTGAGTGGCACTTTTAATGGTCCAAGGTAGCGATAGGAAAGATAAGCGTCTGTGCTAGGCGCAGTTTCGTGTTCCCGGACATACCGTATCTTTCCACTGACCACAACAGAACTACAATTTTCAAAATAAAACTGTAAAATTTTAAGCATTGTTTAGGCGTCAAATCTATTTATGCTGAATGCCAAACTAAACTTAACAGTAATCACTTGGCAGCTGTCAAATTGGCTGACAGTGTTACTAGCTTACATTTCTATAATAACACTTTCTTATTTCTAAAAAAACACTTGTAATTTATTCTAAGCAGCTTTAAATTAAATTTAACTAACAACATACATAAATTAATGGAGAAGTAAAAAATTAAAAGAATATTTGTCAATAAAAGATTTGATTCGCAACAACTGTAAAAATTTATCCAATCAATCATAATATTGAATCATCTGTTTAAATTTTTAACACACTACTCTCCGTTTTAAAATAATTTAGCATAAATACAGTTATTATTTTTAAATATATTATTTAGTTTATTTAATGATTTATTTTACTGTCACAAATGATAATTATTTATATTTTATTATAATTTAAAATTTCTTTAATTTTCTTTCTTTAATTTGACAGGTCTGTTAGAAGTAACCAAAGTATGATTTGTTAATACGTCAACAGATGTCTTGAGGCACAAACCTAATAATTTATTAAAATATTTGAATATAGTATAATCTGTTTAAAATATAAATAATAAATAAATAACAAAATTACTATATTCAATTTTAAAAATGTTATTTAAATATTAAAAATACATAAAATAGTATAGAAGCTTTTCGCGCTAGTCTACTGTAATATACCTTTTTTTTTTTGTCTAGGTGGCTCTACAATAATCCACAAGATCCTTACGATCAATTAAAATGGTTGGTAAATGTATTGCTTGAAGCAGAAAAAAGCAGTGAAAAAGTACACATTCTATTTCATATGGTACCAGGACAAAATGATTATTACAAAGTATGGGCTAGAGAATACAAAAGAATAATAGAAAGGTATTTATATAATAAGTATTTTACAGAAAATAGGTACAATATATAATTTAAAATACTTTTAATAATCGATACATGAGAAAAACTGTTATTATATACTGTTACAGGTTAAATAACAAACTAGCAATTTCTTTATTGCATTCTTAATTTGAATAATTTCTTTGTAGATTTTCTGACACGATAACTGCCCAGTTTAACGGACATTCGCATAAAGATGAGTTCTACGTTTATTATAATACCACAAATCAGTCTCAAGCTCTTAGTGTCCTGTGGAACGGAGCTTCCATTGTAACTAAACAAAAAGCAAACCCGAGTTATAAAATACTTTCAGTCAACGATGCTACTTTTGTAAGTATTATGCTTCTTATTCTTATATATTAAAGAGAAACAAGGTATAACATCAAACAAAATAAGATATATAAAAAATTTTTTTCAGATTTAACATAAATTGCAGTAAAATAGGTAAAGCAAAAAAAGTGTAATGTACTGAGAAGATTTTTAGAAATAATACAAAAATTATTTTATTTAACAATTTTTGTTCCTTTTTTATGTCTCTGCGCACATCTCTGTAAATCAGTCCAGGCCTTTTAAACTCCTAAATATCAAGTCCTTTTTATTTTGTATCTTCCCCTTTTTGCACTGGGCTCAATTTTTGTAATTTTTGTAATAAATATTTCTCCTTTCTAGGTTGCGATCTATGTTAATATCAGTGCCTTAATAAAACTAACGATAATATCGTCGTTAGGAATGAAATATCCGCAATGTAAAAATATCCTAATTTTACAGGAGACAGAAAAAACAGTTAAATAACGCTATTTTATATTGTATTAAATTAGTAATTGATTTTTTTGGCCAAACTAAGATTGATATTGATATTAAGGTGAAATTGATTCCTTAAATCAGTACAAAACATTAAACTAATAAAATAGTATATTACATAACGAGAGTTGTAAGAAGCTTATTACATGCGAGTAAAAAAGTTGCGCGTGAGCTGCGTAGCGGCGAGCGCAGTAATTTTACAAGCATGTAATAAGCTTACAACTCAAGTTGTGTACTATACTTTTTCTACCAATATTTTCGTTTATAAAAATAAAAATTAAATTACCACTATATTTACACTGACAGATTAATAATTTTTAATCTGTCAAAATAACGTCTGTCAATTCGTTTCCATGGTAACTCGACCAACTGACTTACAAAGCTTATGTGATATTACACATTTTTATAAAACTGAAGCGTAATTTTTTTTATTACGTGCTAGTCATTACGTGTCAGTATATGTTATGATGCATTTACTTAGCATCCAAATAGTAGGTAATACACAATTTACTAGTAAGCGAGTAGAAAAAAAATATTACAAACGCGCACATTGGAGAAATTATAATAATGATTGAACCGGTACATAGCAGGAATTTCAAATATTGTGTATGGCATGTCATAGTACTATACACCTTGAATTTGGTGTTATTAGGGGAAAAAGAGTTATATAAACAGTAAAGTGATTTGTATTATCTTTATTTTAAATAAACAAACTTCGACATGTAGTATCAGTGTATGATATTTTTACGAACACCACCGAAAGTATTATTTTTTGTTGATTTTAGGAAGAGTATCGTAAAAGTGATGATGATCTTTTTCAATAACTGATTTGAGGTCTTGCAGATGTTTGAACTTGTCTTCTGATATTTCAGGAGGTGTCTTAAAGGGCGAATTTTCATAAACCGACAGGTCTTGGCTTTCTCTTCTGTGTGGTAGTAGCTTCCAGTTATCTGAGTAATCAGTGGTGTAGTATACCTCTCCATTGGGACTATATTTTAATTGTCTTATATCTACAACTTGCGGATCTTTGCCATTTTTTTCCAGGTCTTATTGAACGGAAGTTACTGTCAATAGCGTACTTTTTAAAGAACGTAAAATCTACGTTTTTAATATTATACGGATGTTTTGGCCGAGCAAGACGCATTCTAGCAATGTAATCCATCGATGAATTAATTGGAGTCTGAAAGTAATGTTCCAAAGTGAAATGAACTGAATCTGCTTCCATCATAGTATGGCCTTTTTTAAGATATAACTGCTGTATTGTAAGGGATTTTGCTCTTGCTGAATCACTTAAAGCACTAGCCAGAGTTTTTTCGATTTTGGTAGTTGCATCCATCTGAGATGAATACAAGAGTTTGATAGTTGGCAGGAATATTATTTATATAATCTATAAGACAAGATGTAAATTCATTGCTACTGACTCCACCATTTGCTTCATGCCAAACGTACAACTGGACATCTTCATCATTTAGAGAATAAATGGTGAAGTTGTGTACTTGGAGTTTGAGCTTATAATACGATTGGGAAGCGAATACTTTTGGACACGTTAAGAAACTTTGAAGATCAACTGTGAGAACCAATTTTTCAGAATTTGCGCTACTTTTTAATAACTCTTTAGCCTGTCTTCCTTCTTTCTGCTTTGACATGTGCTAATCATAATCTTCAGTACTTATTGTCTTCATTTTATGTGCAATATCACATTGATCTTTCCTTTGCTTATGTATGACAATTTTCTCTGCTTCTAAAACAACTTTAAACAACTTGATATGAGCAACTGACTGCTTTCTATCATCGCACCATTCTTTATAATATATAGTCTGTACATGTTATTTGTTGTTATGATACTGTTGTCAACATATACTCTGCTAGTAGATACAATAGTGTGAAGGAACATTAGGAATATTTTGCAACCATTCCATAACATTCTTTTCTTTGCAAATTTGCCTCATTTTTCTTGGAGTAATCTTGTTGAATGTTGGAATCTTGTAGACTTTCACTAGAAGTATCAATTTCATGAGTGGCTGGCTCCCTTGAAACCCATCGTTTCATTGTGTCTTCTCCTAAATTTAATGTATTCAAAAACATAACTCGGCATACCTTGATGTAACTTCCATCTTTAGAAACAAAAAAAGTCACGAGCACTCTTCTTTTTGGACCGTTTGTCTGAATTTTGAGTATCTTTTCGGCGCCTTTGCACTGCTCTTGCTCGAACAAGATTTTTAACATAAGTGCTTCTATGTTCCCACGACGTTAATGTCCAAAATTTTTTAAAAATTCGTAGTCTATCGTCCTGCGTAATTAAAGAACATCTAAATGAGTGTTCTTTTAAACATTTTGGCGTTATAATATGGTTACATCGCTCCTTTAATGACATGCCATTCCGTCTGGTAATATGTTGTACATCGCCAAAACACAAATTTTGCTTTTTTCCTGTTCCAATATAGTAGCTGCAGGCAAACTGAAATAAGAAAAATAATTATTACCTACTTAATTTAAGCAATATTGAGATGAAAGATATCTAACAGTAGTAGTGAATTTGTTTACATACCTGTTTTTGGATTTTTCATTATAAATTTCATTTTCAATAGGAGCAAAAGTTTGAATAGAATTTTGCCGAGCTTCCTTAAGTGAATTTTGTACAACTATTTTAGTTCTTGTCTTGAAAACACTCATTTTGCACTGGTAAATAGCTTATTTGAGAAAATTTGAGGATAGGAATTTGACAGATGAAAGTATGAAATACCTCCAATGTGCAGATATTATAATAGATAATAGCTCCAATGTGTTTTTTAAGCACATTGGATTTATTTCAGTCCAACAATTAATAACATGTTACATTGGAGTAATGCATTTTTAGACATTAGGGAAGTTAGGAATCGGTACGTACATTGGATATTTTTCTAGACTGTAAAACTATTTATAGCGATTCAGAATCGTTTAAAATCTGAATTACCAAAAATTTGCACATTGGAGGTATTTCATTCCTAACGACGATATGTTCTTTTCAATGTTTATTATATCGTGGTTCGGCAACTTTCTAAATTCATTATTGTCAAGTTTATTAGGCGTAATATTTTTAGAACTATTTTCTTTTATATACTTATCGGTAATTCGGCAAAAAACAGTTTGACAGTTTTGACGTTTATATTGTTGTTTTCTGTAGTTGCTGTTTATCTTCTAAGCAGTGGCGCACCCAGGGGGGATTTTGGAGGTTAAACCCCCCAGAACTTTATTCCTTCGACACTGTTACAATGTCTAATTAAACAGTAATTTAGCTTTTCAAACGTCGATTTCGACTAAGTAAATAAAAAAAATGGTGTTAACTACTGTATATGTTGCTCGAATTATTGCATTGTTACAAAACGGAAGAAGTAAAATTTACGTAACCAAAACTTTAGGTATTCCGAGAACTACAGTACGGGGAGCTTTCTATCGCCTTATAAAGACTGGTACATACTTACGTCGATATGGTTTCACTCAGAGAAGAGTTACCTCGAAAAGAGATCATCTTGTTCTTGTAACTTTTAAAATATCGCCATTTCACTGCAATTGTTCCATCAAACCGTCTGCAGGAAGTGCAAAATGTGAATGTAAGTGGGATATAGGTTAGAAGACGCCTAAATAAAAGAGGACTAATGGCAAGAAGGCCAAGCATATATTCTCGAATTACAACCCAGACATTGTAGGAATCGACAAAGAAAAAGGTTGTAGACAAAAAAATTAAAAATATGCGTAAGCTTGTATGTCGCACAGAAGAAAGTTTGGCGGGGGTGGTGTCATGGTTTGGGCTGGAATTTTATTGAAAGCTCGAACTGAACTTATTTTTAATCAATGGCACCTTAACGCTTACTCTCATTTATTGAGAACAATATAATCTTTAGGCATAATACTGGACGGCGGCTGCATACTGCAAGAATCGTGATAAATTACTTGGGGAAGGTAAAAATTAATACTCTAGAATGGCTAGCCTGCAGCCCTGATCTGAATATCATCGAATATCTTAGGGATAAACTTCATTGTAGAGTTAAAGGTCAACCAGGCCAGCTAGAAAGGCTTGCAGAACTTCAAAACATGCTCGGTGAAGAATATGAACGTATTCCTCAAGTTTTTATTTAAAATTTGTCCCTTTTCCTCTAAAATAATAGAAACAGTTATTTATGTTTTAGGGCGTAATACACGAGATTAGACAATTTTGTTTAAGTTCACTCGTAAATTTTATTGTTTGTAATTCGTTTGGATATTACACTATTTTCTTTTGGATGTTGAGTATATAATATGAAACACTGCATAAAACTTCCAATGAAATTTTATTTTCCGAAATTTATAGTTTGGGCACTTTTTTTGCCGGTCAGTGTATTTAATCTGAATATTTTCTTGTTTTTCTGTTACTCACATTATTCCTGCATAATATGTGATTATTGATCTCAATAAAAGCGTAGTTCTCATAGTGTTTCTCAGCCACGAATGTCCATAATGTGGACGGACCTCTCGTTCTTTTTAATTTACCTTCTATTTATAAAACGTAGTTTCTAAGTATTATAAATGGAAGGTAAAATTACTACTTACGTTAATTTCTAAGATAGTATGTTCTTATTAAAACATATAATATATGTTTTAATTCTAAATGTGATTTATTACAATTTTAGGATTTAGGAATTTAGGATTAAACGATGGCCGTGAAAGACTAATGTAGTTTTTCCGATTTATTTGTCAAATTTTCATAAATTAAATTATACAGATTGAACGAATTTAAAACGGATCATATAATTTAATATATGTCTGTTTGAACTACATTTGAAATAGTGGACCAATATAAAACTTGGACAAAAATAAATCCATACCCGGTGATAGACATTGTATAAAATATCGTTTAATTATCTGTCTCCATTTAGGACGCACCATAGTCTTAGTGCAGCCCAAAGGCAATGTTGCCAATCCCCGTGTAATAATCTGATTTGCGGATCTTTTTGAGAGTTATATCTTCTTCGTATCTTTAAATAAATCGGATATTTGCCTATATTTTTCATTATATTTACCAATCTACTACAACAGACTAATAACAAAAATAAACTTAATGGTTTGTAGTTATTTCCTTTCTTTCCTGTAAATATTTTATGGTTAATATCTTATTTGAGAAACATCTAAAGGAATGAGATTGGCAACACCGCTCAAAAGATCCATCTGACTGCTTAGATAAACGAAAAAAAGGCTTGCCTAAAGCCGACCACTCACTATACAGCGGCGTTGTTCAACTTCGTCGAATTCGATGAATTGACAAGGATTTTGATCGTGTGTGCATCCAATAAAATCGTACAATTTGACCGCAGGTAGACTGGCCTGTCTGCTGCAGTACTGCAGAGTTGATCTCATCAATTTGTTGAGCGTGTGTGACCGTTTACAATTTGTCGATACTGTAAAAATACATTTTTAACTACACACTTGCTTTGATCATATTATAGAAAATCGACATGGCTTGATTTAGCGAAAATTTTTTAAGATAGTTTTTTTTAATTATATAAAAAACAAGAATGCTTATAGCGAATAAAAGGTATAACGTATCACGATAGAAATGTCCGAAAACGGGCAATAGACATTCTAGTTTTAAAGTTCCAAGAAGTAAACAAAGATGCGAATGAAGAGTATGTAATAAAAAAATTTAACAATTTTAGAACTTCCTATAAAAGAGAATAAAAATTAGCATTGCAGTCCAGTAAATTGGGTGCAGGGGCAGACGAGATTTATTTTACACCAAAATCTTGGATTCTTTGCACCAGAATCTACGTTTTATTTTAGGTTTCTTTTTACGCTTAGTTATACACAAAGTAAGAGACGCTAAAATGATTGTTTGATTTGACGTGGTCGAGAACCGAACAAATACTGCGGCGTAGTATGGTGTGCGGGCGCACCAGATATATCAACAAATTGAACAACGCCGCTGTCCGATTATGCCGAAAGACACCGCTGTACCGTGAGTGGCCGGCTTTTGGAAGCGATAGGTGGTTTGACAGCACAATAAAATCCAAGATTTATGTGTAGCTTTCAATTTTTATACGTGATGGGCGGGGCAAAGTATTTGGGTAGAGTTTTGACCTGTTGTTGAATGAGTTCAGAATCCAGCAGCCCGCTGAAGTATTGGGTTTTTATAATATAATTATTTGACAACCTTTTGTTGGCGAACCACCTAGAGCGGAGTTGAGACGAAACACATATATTTCGTATTTTCCGAATTTAACTCGTTCAATCTGTATACCAATCTTTTAAGTAAAAGTTTTAAGTAAACTGGTAAAACTGTTTTCTTTTTAAATTTCCCTACTAGAAGATAACGTCTTTTTGACGATTTAACATTTTAAACTATCCTTTATAATATCATAATATACTAGACCCATATCTCGGGTCTAGTATAACTACCGATGGTAACTGTGAAGCAGAAGTTGGGAGACGTATTGGTATGCCAGCTTGTGTAGCGGCGAAATATGACAAAATTGGAATATTGGACAAAATATTTTTACGCATAAATTTTATCAAAAATGCGTGCAAATACACGTTGCGTATTTAATTGTGCTAATAATAGCAAAAATGGTGAGTGTAGTTTTCATAGGTTTCCAAAGAATACATATAAATTAGAGAAAAGAAAAAGATGAATTCGTGCTATTAATATGAAAAAGTAAATATAACATAATTTCATTTTTATGCAATTGAAATAGGAAAAATTTAAATAATTTACCTTGAATGATATTTCATAAGGCTTCAAGCTAACTGCAGATGACTTTAGCTTTTATATCATAACTTTTACTATTATTGTTTTTAATTATATGCTCTTTTGCGTGAAAAACTTGATTTGCCAGTACTAGATTTTTCCCTGTATTTTCCGTTTGGAGTTGAAAAGGTATATTATGATAAATTTTGAGAAACCCAGTTTTTAATACTACATTTATTTTGTACATAAACTTTAAAATATAGTTAAAAAAACTAATTTATTAATAATTGTCAATTTCGCATGTATTTAATAATGTCAAACATATGTCATATGTTTAACCTGAAAATTGGGATTCCCAAATTGACAGATGAAGGCGGTAAGTGTCGCGTCAGTCACGCACGGAGCGAATAGGGTAGAAGCACCAGTTATTGGCCTCTTAAAGAGAGCACGTCGATATATCTATGAAATGTTTTGTCACTGTGGCGTATTATACCTATTTTTAACACCATGGAATTGTATTATTATTTCTACATATTGCAAAATTTTATTACGTTAATATTTCATGTGTGAAAATATTTTATATGTGCTCTTTTGTAAACGTGCAAATTAATCAGTTATTGGCCACCCTGTTCCAGTTATTGACACCATATATTGTGTTAATGATTGGCCATCATTTTTTAAAGAGATATTTTACCAAATAATTCTTAAGTTAAAATAGATAGATAGGTAGGTGTTCGGGTGAGCAAGGATTTTGTGATTAGTGTGGACCCAAAAAAAACACATGTCAAAGTAAACATTTATTTTTTATTTTGGCAAGATTCGCAAACATAATACTTGATCTGTGTCGCCATAGAATCTTGTTATGCAAGTTACATGATATGTTCTAAGACACATTTGGCATATAATGCCTTCTTTACACTCTGTAATATTTAGTACATATAATAACACACACCTTTAGAAACTTTTTGATTTTTAAAATGTGATAGAATGTTTGATACCAAGTTTTTATTTTTAAAACGCGGAAGAATGTTGGATACCAAGTTTCGATTTTCAAAGTGTGAAGGAATATTTGGTAATAAATTATCAGACACAATTGTAATTTTTGTTGAGGAATGATCTGTATTATCATCAAATAATTTCCGTTTGAGTACAATTTTTTTTCTCAGGTCTTGGGGACTTAGTGTGGGCGAGAAATATTTTCGGAGATAATCTCAAATTCGCTTGTGGTGTAGGTGAATGCTTGAAAATGTCAATATTATCTTGGTTATTTACATAGCTTAATTTTGTGTGAGAATGAGATTCCGGTGTAGGAACTTTGACAAATTCAGGTAGTGGTGGCTCAAAAACCTCAATATTGTTACTTCTACTTTGCTGGTTTAGAGGAGAAAACACTTTCAATGCTTTTTTGTCTTTTATTTTTGTGATATTTGTCAGTAGGAATGTGAACATTTACACCTTTTTTTAATTTTGCTAAGGTCATTTTTATGGATCGTCTACTTTTCTCTTCAGACTTAAAAGTTTTAGCTAATTTTTTGGGATTTTTATTATTCCAGCTTTTTATTATTCGAGGTTTTTATTTTCTTTTGATTTTCCTTAATACTCTGTTTTTTCTTGCTTCCAAGTTTCCTCTGTTCCTTTTTACGCGTTCCTTCTATTTTTTTTCATTTTTTCTTTTTTTATTTTTCTTCTATCTAATGAAGTTAAAAGAAATGAAATCTTTTGAGTTTGCTTCTTTCGTTTTCGTGTTGGAGTATCTGTCCATATTAAGTAAGTCGCAATAGATTTATTTATAGCATTTACAGATATTTTTTCAGAAATGTTTAGAGATTTCTCGGGTTTTTTGATTTTTTGACCTTCTTTAACCGTTTTCGTCAAACTTGATTTGTATATTCTTCTATTCCTTGCATGTTGAAAATTTCATTCTCAGGTACCATCAAGGTTTCGTTCTTGATTTTAGGAATGTTTACAATTTCAATATCATCTATTATTACAGGTATATTATTTATATCGAAAATTACTTCACTCGCGTCTAAAAATTTTACTTATTCGTCTAAAATATTTTCTTGTTCGTCGTTTGTAGAAATTTCTACCGAGGATTTTTCTGGAAATGCTGAAAAGATTTGTTTCAATATTTGGTAATCATCAGATTGAGCTTTACAATTATTTCCACATAGCTCTTTAATTTTATCATTGCCAATTATTTCAAAAAATTGTTTATAAGAAATTGTTGTATTTGGATCAATAAGTGTTGGTAAAGCATTGTGCTCATCCAGATTATCTTCAGTTTCAAATTCTTTCCCAAGACATTTTGAATAGTCAAGGGTAGAAGAATTCCAACGAAATATACCTCATGCCCTAAACCCACTTCTGATAACATCTGGATTTAACCTATCTATAGCAGATTTTAAAACAGGAGCAAACTGTACTTCCGTTAACCCTTTTTGGGGGTTGTCTGTCCTAAACTGAAGCATAGCTTTGTTCCAAAAAGTTTTTAGAAGCTTAAATGCAGCCACATCCGCTGGTTGCATTATTCTCGTGGCATTAGGATATAAAGCTACTAAAATAAACAAATCAAAACATATTATTAGGCCAATAACTAGCACATGGCCAACAACTGGTGCATTTCACCTATGTATATGAGAAATTCTAATGATTCATTTAATTATATTTATTATATAAAAGTATATCAAAACTATACAAATAATATTAAAAATAAAAAAACACGTTAATTAATTGTGATTTATCTTTTATAGGAACTATTAGATTTCGAAGAATGGACTTATAATCTGACTTTGGCTAACTTGGACGAAAATGAACCACTATGGTATAAATTATATTCGTTTAAAGAAACATATGGCGTAAAAAGTCTAGCAACTGATGAGATAAATAATCTTATTTTAAGGATGGCAGAAAATCCTGATCTTATTAAACAGTATTATAAGTGAGTATAGAAAAACATTAATAATAGTCTTCATTATTATATAATTCAATGGTAGCTTATTCTGTGAGGTAGGAAAACCAGACGACTCATATATTTATTAGCCTTCTTTTGGAACGAGGGCTCTGCCAAGAAAGGTAACCCGGTCCCTAGCTTCTTGTACAAAAATGGATCACGAATAAACAAACAAATGTAACTGTCACAAGCTTCACGATTCGAAGGTCTAAGGAAAAAGGTCCCTAAATGCCCCTTGAGACACAAGGGGCTCGGCAGCAGGCGCTGAAAAAACAGATGCAAGAAAGAGGAAAGAGATCTTTTAGGTTACATTGTATACCGTTTTCGAAGACAAATGACTATTGTCTACAATTTATTATCACCATGATTTGTAGATATTAATTTGTGACCACAACAGGTGGCCGCCACACTCAATTTTTTTAATATCAAAGGAGGTCGTGTGACACTTCCTTTGAAAATTTGTCAAAATCTTATTCCAAAAGATATATTAGACTAATAATTTTTGCTTATTTTTTAATTGATTGAGTAGAAAAAATATAAAGTTCCTTAGTAAGTTTTACCCCAAAATTTTAATTCATTATGTAGTCAAAATGTTCACCATTCAGCTGTTAACAATAGTATAACCTATTTTTTTGTTTCTTTTCTGATCATCTGTATAATTTTTGTAGTTATGTTGTAAAATTCGTAGGGCGTAGATCACCAATGTTTGTGGATTTGTCTGGTACACATTAAACTTGCGGTAACTCTAAAAGAATAAGATCTGGTGATCTCTGTGGACATTGTTTCAATAATTTAGTACTTTACGTGCATATAAGTACAAGAAGTACCATCATGTTTGAAAATAATGGCTTTATGAAAACCTTTTAAATGTTAAATTTTCAATGAATGTTAGACCCACAAGATAATCATCCATAATTTAACATTTCGAGAAATTGTATTTTACATTTACAAAACTAACAGGGATTTGTATCAGACAAGTAACTGACATTCTAGCAGTAAACGTTGCCTTTCAAATAAAATTAATAATCTTTACAAACAACAATTTACAAGTTTATTTTAACTATTTAATCAGTTGACAAATAGGCAAGAATTATTAGTGTAAATCATAGTTTTGGAATCATATTTTGACAGCCTTTCAAATATCACATAACTTCCTTTGTTGTTTAAAAAATTGAGGTCTGGCAATCACCAAGAAGGGGGTTCACTGAAAATTAATAAAAGATTACTTAGGGAATCTTTCTGTCATATCCGATTGCCAATTTCAATAGGATCAGTTAGTTCTTCTTCTACATTTAATTTTATTGTGTTGTTTTGGTAGACATTTTTGACGTTTTAGTTATTCCTGAAGGTATCTTTCTTGCGTACAATAATTGGATATCATCGTTTAATTTGACCCGCCAAATGCCTTCTTATATCCACAAAACATAGCCGGTTATTGTATTCTGATGATTTTTCTTGCACTTGCATCATTAAAAAATATAGCGTTTGATATTTAGTTCTTTTTAAAGAAAGTTATTTGGATGCTTGATCTCCATTCTTGAGGAATTCTGTTTTGTTTTAATAATTTTTAGATTCATTTTATTAGTTTTTAATTTAATTAATTTTTTTAGTAGTTGTTTGGTCAGATATGGTCCTCCGCACTTTAGGAGTTTTTTCCGTATTTTATTCTGTTCTGATAATTTTTTGTTTTTTAAATTCCTTAGTGCTTCATTACCGTCACCTCTGGTGTTGGTGGTTCAGTATCGTCACCTTAAGCAAATAGGGATCGAAATTAGTCTGCCCATGTTTTTTTCTAAATGTGTTTCGTTTTATTAGTATCTTTTTCTTTGTCCTTTGATGATTCTCCATATTTCTTTGTATTCCGTAGAAATAGTGTTTGTTTCGTCTGTTTTTAGAAGCTCTTCTTTTTGATGATATTTATTTATTGATAATATTATCTGCCAGTTTTTTTGTTTATTTGTCTATCGTAAGTGTTCGTTTCATTTCTGATTAGTTCATAGTGGTTGTATGTCTGTTGTGTTTGTTGTGTTCTGTAATGTAAAAAAGGACTTTTCTTAACAGTTTTTCATAACTTTCTCTCTAAACCAAGGGGTTTTGTTTTTTAATATGTTAATGTTTGTTACTTTCCTCTCTCCAAGTGAACAAGCATTTGATAGAGTATGCAGTGACAGACTGTGGACAGCGATGCAAGAACTTAGCTTTCCAAAAAAACTAGTCAGGTTAATACGGATATGTATGGAATGGTTACGATGCAAGGTGAGAGTTTAACAACAATACTAGGAGACATTTGAAATAAACAATGAACTAAAACAGGGAGATTCACTTTCACCACAACTCTTCAACTTAGCTCTGGAGTACATAATCAGAAGTGTAAGAATCGAAAAACTCAATACAGTATTTCATCGAGAAGGACCAAACTTACTACTGGCATTTGCAAACGATATCGATCTAATAGGAAACACACGATTAAGGATGAAGGAGACTTTCGTGAGGTTCGAGAAGGAAGCAGAGAAGATGGGGCTCCAAATCAACCAAAACAAGACGAAATATATGTATATGAGCCGCAATAACTAAAGCAGAGACAAAATCGGTCAGAACATCACCATCGGTGACTTTAACTTTGAGCGCGTTAGAAAATTCAAGTATCTTGGAACAACAATAACTGAAGACAATAACGGATCACAAGAAATAAACAACAGGATTCAGGCCGGCAACAGATGTCCTTTTGCCCTCCAAAACCTTATAAAATCAAAACAAGTAACACGATGTACGAAGATACAGGTCCATAAAACAATCATACGACACGTTGTGATGTATGGAAGTGAAACGTGGACGATAACAAAGGCTAACGAAGAGAAACTATGTGTTTGGGAAAGAAAAATCCTTAGGAAGATCTTTGGTCCTGTACTGGATGAAGCATCAGGATAATATAGGATAACAACTAACAAAGAGCTCGAATAACTTTACCCAGACGCCAACATCATAAAAGAAATAAAGTCCAGAAGACTTCAATGGGCAAAACAATTCAGAAGACATTCTGACGAACGAACAGTAAGACTGGTGTGGGAGGAAGTCCCAACTGGAAGGAGACCACGCGGACGCCCTCGTCTTCGGTGGCGAGATTATATATCAGGAGACCTAAGCACTATGGGCGTGGAGAATTGGATGGAGGTTGCTTAAGACAGAAAACAGTGGAGGCATGTTGTCGAGTCGACTAAAACCCACGACTGGTTGTAACGCCACGGAGTAAGTAAGTAATACTACTACTATCGGTTTACAGCGTTCTCCGATGCCTTTCAACTCCTAACCGCTATTCTTCTCTATTCAACCATTGGCCTGGAGGGATTTCTCTTTCCTCTAGCTCTTTTTCAATTCCCTCTTTCCAGCTTCTTCTTGTTTTCTCCCTTGTGGTGTCCACGTCAAAATCTGTTTTGGAATTCTGTCTTCAGGCATTCTCTGTATGGCCGTAGCATATTAACTGTTTTGTTTTTATGTTATCAACAATTTCTCGTATTCTCTCATTTGGTATCCGATCTCTTCTTGATTTGCCTACTGCTCTTCTCCAGAAGTCCATTTCTGTTACTAGCAACAGTAAGTAAGTAATGCGTGATATAATTTATGATATACCTTTTTGAAACACTCTGTATAGGAAGTAAGGAAGGTAAGCGTAAGGAATATATAGATAGGAAATATACAGAATGATTAAGGACATACGAACATTACGAAACTAAAAATATAAGGCACTACATAAAGTGTAATGAAAGAAAAAATATAAAAATATTTTAACACCCTTTTTCTATTTTGTTTTTTATATTTTACGACAAAAGAATAAATTCGCATCACTTTAAAGTTAACAATGTTGTTTAATATAAAAATTGATTCAGGTATTTTTAAGGTATTTGTTTGAATATTCAGTGCTCATATCATTCCCTAAAATAGATTTTTGTAATTATTAGATAACATATTCTGCTGGCGAGATACTATTTAATTTGAATAATTAAAAATTAATCATTTTTTAGATACAAATTCCGAGGAAGCGATATATCCATTGAAGATGAATGTGGTAAAACTTGCCAAAAAAATTTGTTATGTTCAATGGTAACTACTCAATATGCAGATGATGGCGTATGCAATAAACTGTTAACTGTGTTCCATAATTCAAGAAAACATAATGAAACCTCGGAAGATTAAACTTGTACTAAGTTAGAAAATTTAAATTTGTTAGTAATTATATTTATTTAAACACGTTAATAAATTTTTTATTCAAATATTTTTTTAATTGCTTAGTCTAGCCATATTATGTGTTTGAAATATGTAGAAAGATTCATCAATAGTTTTAAAGTGACTTTTACAGGAAATATATTTAAAGAAATCTAGAGAATACCAGAAATCGTATATAGTAAATATAGCAAAACTAGCTAAGACTAGCAAAGGAGCAAATAAAAATTGATGGTTCAAATATTTAAGAACCCATCAGAAAAATGTGCGTAAAAAAAGTTTTTTTAATCTGCAAAAATATACAGATTTGATAGACTCCTCTCTGTTTTTAAATATCTCTAGTATTCTAGTTGTTAACTACTCTTACCTGGGCAGTTTGATTCCAATATAATTTTCGTATCACGAATGTCAATATTTTTGCTTTTTAATATATCTACAATATGGTATGACAAGTAATGTCGGAAACAGCTGGAAAAAAATACAAACAGTAAGGAAGATATATACAACTGCAACCAGACCAAAGTAAAAAGTAAAAAGGATTAAGACGACTGCCAAAAATAAACAAGAAAAATAATAAGCACAAAGAAAAGAAACTATGAACAACAAAAATATGAAGCTATGGAGAGAGACCAGCCCAAAAGAGGCTCCAGAGAAATAAAGCAATTTCCTCTGAGAAAAGACGACATAGAACCGTCGTCCCAGGAGCGCAACTCAACAATATTGGCAATATCATTTTAAAGTCGTCTACTTTAAAATGCATAATGTATGTCTGAATTGTCAATATAAATGAGTCAGATAAAATTAAATTATTGGAAGAATTTTTCACTATTTAACAAAAAACAAAATTTGTTTAATTTACTGTTTGTATTTTGAAAACGATTTCCGAAGTGGAAATTGAAACGTCGATAAACGTATTTTTATCTTTAATTGTGGCTTATTCCCAGTCAAATAAAAATCAAATCTTTTTAATCTAACCCAAGAAGACGTCTTCAAAACTACAAATCGGTCAACATATGGCATCAACGTTAATGTCAACAAGTAAAATCACCTCAGATCCGCTGAAGACATCGTGTTTATAGCGAGCACATTAGAGGTACTACAAAAATTATGATAGAGAATCTTGCAGACAGCTCCTTATACGTCGGCATAAAAATAAACCGGAAATACTTCAATAATTAAGGAGCAAAAATGTTTAACCAGTGCATCTTTCCTATCATAGCATCATCATCATCATCATCCAGCCTTCATTTATCACGTCGTCAGCCCAACGTGTGTATGGTCTCTACTACGTTTGACTGTTCTTGGCCTCCAATTTGTAATTTTGCTCGTTCATCGTAAGTCGTGAATTCTCGCTACATGGCCTGCCCAGGTTCATTTTAATTCTGCTATGCGTTCCACAATATCAGCAATACTCGTCCGTCTTCGCAGATCTTTATTTGTTATTCGGTCCTGCAACGTAACTTCCAGCATAGACTGTTCCATTCGTCTTTGTGCCACTCTTAATTTCGAAACCTGAGTCTTAGTAAGAGTCGTATGTATTTTCCGCCCCATAGGTTATGACCGGTAATACGCATTGGTCAAATAATTTTTTTTTGAAGGTAATTGGTATATTGGTCCTAAATGTGTCTCGCAGTTTTCCAAAGGCTGCCCACGCTAAAGAAATTCGTCTTTGGATTTCGCATATTTGGTTATCCCCGCTGATTCGTATTTCATCACCGACATCCTATAATTCTCCACCATTTCTACCACTTTATCTTCAATAGTTAAATGGTTATTGGGAACCATATTTGTCATAAACTTAGTTTTGGTCAAGTCCATTCTCAGGCCAGCCTTCGAACATGCAAAGTCCAATCCATTTTACATAACTGTGGCTTCTCCTTAACTATCTGTGATAAGGATAATGTCATCTGTGAAACGAAGAGGGTTAAGCTTTTCATAACTATTGTTACTTCTATTTGGTCCCAATTGACCATCTTAAAGGCATACTCTAATGCCGTTATGAATAATTTCGGTGACAATGTATCTTCAATGTATCGGTGAAAATGGAATTAAAGCTCTGTGTAATCTCTTTAACAGAATTTATGACACTGGCATATTACCAACTGATTGGTTAAAGTCGACATTTGTCACAATACCTAAGAAACATCGTCCAAAGACATGCGGTGATTATCGGACAATAAGTCTGATGAGTCACGTTTTGAAAATCTTTCTGCGAGTAATACACAGCAGAATTTATACGCTGTTAGAGGACAGAATTAGCAATACTCAATTTGGGTTTAGGAGTGGCTTGGGTACAAGAGAAGCCTTGTTTAGTATACAGGTGCTAGTACAGAGATGCAGAGATATAAATCAAAATGTGTATATTTGTGCAATCGATTTTGAAAAAGCTTTTGACAAAGTCCGACATAACAAAATGCTAGAAATATTGGAAACAGCTGGATTGGACGATAAAGATCTACGAATAATTACAAATCTATACTGGCATCAAGTGGCAAGAATAAAGGTTGAACAAGAACTGTCGGATGAAATAAATATAAAAAGAGGAGTGAGACAAGGCTGTATATTGTCGCCTTTACTTTTTAACTTATATTCGGAGGAAATATTTAAGGAAGCCTTAATGGAGACAACCGAAGGTATTATTGTGAATGGAGTAACCGTCAACAATATTAGATATGCCGACGATACCTTAGTCCTTGCCAATTGCGGAGAAGACCTTCAAAATCTAATGAACAAAATAAAACAGACTTGTGATCAGTATGGACTAAAACTCAACGTTAAGAAAACTAAATATATGATAGTTAGCAAACAAAATTATATACATGATGACGGTATAAAAGTCGGAGATGCCACACTGGACAGAGTAGAGAAACTCGTGTATCTCGGCAGTAATATCAATGAGAGCTGGGATCCAACCGCAGAAATTAAAAGCCGAATAGAACAAGCCCGAGCTGCCTTTGTAAAAATGAGAAACGTACTTTGCAGTCATGATCTTAGCATTGACCTTAGAGTTCGTATGATATCTTGCTACATCTTTCCTGTCCTGCTGTATGGAGTAGAAGCGTGGACCCTAACTGAGGCTATGCTTAAACGCTTGACAGCCTTTGAGATGTGGGTATACAGACGACTACTGAAAATAAGCTGGGTCGACAGAGTTAGAAATGAGGAGGTCCTTAGACGGCTGAACCAAACAACACAACTGGTCAATATAATAAAGAAACGCAAGCTGGAATACTTCGGTCATATTATGAGACACCCTGAAAAATATGATCTTTTACATCTGATCATTCAGGGAAAGATCCAAGGTAATCGTGGTCCTGGTAAAAGAAGAACATCATGGCTGAAAAATCTAAGGCAATGGTATGGAAAATCAACTACATCGTTATTTAGAGCTGCTGTCAATAAAGTCACGATAGCGAATATGGTAGCCAACATGATATCCAACGATCGATAACGGTCATGGAACTAGAAGAAGAAGACAATGTATCTCCTTGCCTTGTATGTATCCTTGCAATGTATCCCACGTTTAATTTTATTGGTCGGGTTTTATTGTGTATACTAATAGTCACTGTGGAATCTTTGTAAATAAGTTTACTATACCCATGGTTAATCCTGCAGTCACTCAATGCTTCTATAAGGCTGTCTATTTCGATCGTGTCGAACGATTTATGAAAATCTATGAAAGTGAGGATAAGAAGTTTTTGTATTCTATAGATTTTTCAATGAGTGGCTTTACTGTATGGAGGTGATAATTATTGGTATTGTAGTTTCCCGCTACACGTTTTATATCATATTCTTTCCAGGGTTCTCTACACTGGGCCGCTTGTAGCCAGTTTCCCGCTACACGTTTTATATCATCGGTCCATCTAGTCGGTGGTCGTCCTCGGCTTCTTTTATAGTTTTTGGGCCTCCATTCCATAATACGTCTTGTTTACCGTCCATCTTGTGTTCTGGTTAAGTGCCCTGCTCAGTTCCACTTAAGCTTCGTGGTTCTTTCGATGACGTCTTGAACTCCTGATCTTTGCCTGATTTGTTGGTTTGTTATGTGGTCTCGAAGGCTCACGTTCAGCATTGCACGTTCCATGGCTCGTTGTGTAACTCTGAGTTTATTCGCAGATTTTTGCGTGAGTGTTAAAGTCTCTACTCCATAAGTGTGTACAGGTAAAACACATTCGTTATAAACCTTTCGATTGGAAAATATGGCTTAATTTGCCAAATTCTGCCCATGTTAGGCCTATTCGCCTCTGTATTTCATGTATTTGATTGTCTCTGCTTATTTTGATTTCGTGTCCCAGATATTTGTAACTGTCTGTTTGTTGTATGATATTATTGTCAATAGTTATATTTCCACTCATTACGAGATTTGTTATAAGTTTAGTTTTCTTAAAGTTTATCTTTAATCCTGCTCTGTCAGACAGTGTGCTCTGAAGAGTGCTCTTAAATATTGACTCTAGAGCTGCCGTGAACAATTTTGGTGAAATATTGTCTCCTTGTCTAACTCCTCGACCTAAGCTGAATTTTTCTGTGTCTTCGTGTAGTCGTATACTTGATGTAGCGTTCTCGTAGATGTTTTTAATTAGTGTCGTGTACCTGTAATCTATTCGGCTTTGATTTAGGGCTTTCATTACTGTTTCAAACTCTACAGAATCAATAGCCTTCTCGTAATCGACAAATGCAAGAACCAGTGGTATGTGGTATTCGATGCACTTTTCTATTAAGATCTTTATGGTATGCAAATGGTCATTTGTGCCATATCCTGCCCTAAAGCCTGCCTGTTCTTTGGGCTGATAGAAATCAAGTTTAGGTGTTAGCCTCTTTGTTAAGATTTTCATAAAGAGTTTGTACATATGTGTCAAGAGGCTGATGGGTCTATAATTTTCTTATTTAGTAATATCGCCTTTTTTGTGTAACAAGACTATTACTGCATTATTCCAGTCTTTTGGAATCGTACGCGCATGTAAGCATTTATTAAACAATTCGCTTACTGATTTTAATAAAATGTCTCCTCCTGCTTTTATTATCTCAATAACGAGTCCATCATCACCAGGCGATCGATGGTTCTTTATTTCCTTTAAAGCTGCTCTTCCTTCTGATACAGTAATGGGTAAAAGTATTTCCGATCCCTGATTTATGAGAGTCTTTACTCGTGTCGGGAAATTGTCTTGTGGACTTCGGCTGTTATAGAGGTCTTTATAAAACTCTCTGGTTATTTTCAGAATGTTTTGTTTATCTGTTGTTGCCTTTCCGTCTTTATCTCTCAGCTTATATATCTCTTTTTTACTTTGTGTGAGTTTTCTTTTCATTATCTTTAAACCTTTGTTCTCTTCTACTGTTTGAGTAATAACATTAGTATTATATCTTCTTACATCTTTTCTAATTTTCACTGAAATTCTTTTATTTAGTTTTTTATATTCTTCTTTGTTTCCCTTTTCGTTCTCGCTTAGGTTTCGTCGTATTCCATGAGAGCTTTTGTATTTTTGCTAATCTTTTCACTTTTGGTGTCATTTTTCTTGCAAAATTTGAGTTGTGCCTTTCTAACCGAGTCAATTATTAATTTATTGTGATCGTCGATACTTAGAGGTTTGGGATTATTGTTCTGTAAAGTTTCGGCTATATTTTTTATGTATGCTTCTGGATGATTTTAATTCTGGAAAGGTTAATGAACGGAAAAATTTTAGGTATACAACTGTCACATAAAAAGAGGAACGACTGGGTAAGTTCAAAAACAAGGGTCGAAGATATCACAACAAAAATTACCAATTTCAAATGTAGCTACGCAGGACACACTGCTAGGCAAAAAAACCAACGTTAGAATGCCATAATACAAGATTGGAAACCTTACAAAGGTAGACAACCAATAGGAAGACTGCATCTAAGATGGGTACATGACATAAAATGAATAGCCGGAATAAATTGCAAGTATGTAGTTCATAATAGAGATCGATGGAAGGAGTTGGGAAGGCCTATGTCCAAAAATAGACGACAGAAGGCTAAGAAGAAGAAGATACACTTATTTATTACTATTTAACTAGCACTCTCTAAGATTTCGGTCAGCTTTGATAACAAATTTTTATTTGTTGTCCTCAAAAACTCTTAAAAACTATATTTTTTTAATGTTGATTATAATATTTGTTTACAAATTATTATGACAAACGTTTGATAATATCTCATTTTTAGTTTACATTATCATTATACGTTTCAACTCATTTTTAATGACTTGTTAATCGAAATATTAACCAGTTGCTCGGTAGCGTCTCCAAAAGTGTGTTCCTATGACTAATACTATTAAATTAGTAATGATTAAATTAAATGATTTAATAAATGTAAATTACATTTAAACTAGCACATAATTTCAATTTAAACAATGCACATTGTTGTCAATTTGCTGTAAATTAAAAATATGTGCTTGAACAAACTAGAAAAGATAAAACATTATCAAAACATAAACAATTTTTTATTTGGATAAAATCTATATAAAAACATTTGATCAATTTATAGAAATTATTGCTACATGGACAACGTTCACGTATATTCACAAAGTGTAATAAAATGAAGATTGTTTTGATTTTATCCATTGCGATAATACTTTTAGATTTTGTGATTTGTATTTCAATTGGAAAGGAAGGTAAATATAATTAGTTAGTTAATTAATTTTAATTTATTAGCGTCATAGTTATTTATAACAAATGCTTAACAAAGATTTGAAAACGTTCTTTGGTTATATTTACAAATTTTGATTGTTTGATTAAAGGTGTTTTTTACTTTTATTTAGTTTTTTATGTTAATAATACATTGTTTTCTAAATAAACGTTAATGTTCGTGATAAATTGTTGTCAACGTCAAATGTCTGTTTCACTTCTAACCAAACATAATCTTTTAGATTTTAGAGTTTTATTAACACGTCGCATGCTTAAAGCCTAACGATATGCTACTGCTAGGTGCTGAGAGTATTTTTTTTGTAAATCGTTATAACTGCAATTGGTTTCTTGTTGGCAGAATACATTTATAAATTATAGTTTATTCGTCTTCCGGGTTTGGACTGTGTCATTTGTGAGTGACCCAAAAGTGGGTTCATCTCAACGTTTCGCTACAATTGTATGTAGCTTATTCAGGAGAACAAAGAAAAAAGAAAGAAATCAAAAGACAGGAAGATGGGTAGTTAGCAACGGTAACTCAGTTACTCAACGCAACCAGAGGCGAATACTAACTACCAAGATGGGCATTTGGTCACAGTAACTCAACTACTTAACGCAGACAGAGGTGAAAACCAAATGCCAGGACAGGGATTCACGTCCAACAGCTCAGAACACTAACGCGTCGAGAGGCGGGGAGTGAATCCCCGCCGTGAATCGGATTCACTTTAATCCAGAATAATCATTTTCTTCTTTAAAATCTATAAAAGGAAAAAGCAATTGTACAAGAAAACATAATGCTGCAAAATAATTCTGTTGATAATATTCTAAAAGGTTGAAATTAGAAATAAACATTTCAAAACATGTATAAAAATGAAGTTATGATATAATTTTGAATTCATTTCTCAAATCTCGTATTGGAATCATATCTGTACTTTAAAATAAACATACCTGTGTCTTCATCTGACAGAACTACACTATTATTGGATTCACTGAATTCATCTTCACTAGATGAATTATTATTTAATATATTATATAATTGATCAGTACTATATTTTGATCTTTTACAGTTTGAATTACTTGCATTCATTTTATCACACGAATCTTCGATCTTTTACAATGTGAATTATTATTTGCATTTATTTTAACAAACGTCAATAGTTTGATAGTTTGACAACTAAAAAACTAAAAAGCATGGCAACCTATTATGGAGGTATGGAATTCTGTAATAGGTTTTAATAAATAAAAAAAATAATACAAATTATTGCAATATATAGATACGGATTTCGGTTGTTGACTGTGATAATCAGCATTATCTTTTCTAATAATATAAATCCAAAATAAAAAAGTCTAATAGCAAAAAATAGAATAAGTTAATTTAAATTTAGAAAATATATTAATTTAATAAATTTGATATGGCAAAATAAAGATAATACAGAATCTAAATTTAAATAATTTTATGAATTAGTTTTTGTACTTGGAGAAAAGATTTTCTTTTTTGATTACCGGTGGGTTTTCTTTGTTTTTAATTTTTATAGTGTTGGTGCAAAACAGAGTTATTGTGAGTCCATCTTTGGAAGCCTTACTTGCAGTACTCATTTCTTCTCTTAGGGCATAAGTTATGTTAGATAATGCTTTCGTCGAAATAAAAATAATCCCGACTCATCTGCGTTAAAATATCTAGCCGTGAGTATCGCTTCAATAAATTGAGCAGTTTTTCCATTCAATCAGAAACCACTAAGTAATTTTCAGCAGCTGTTTTGTCATATACAAATTTGAAGCAACTATTTTGTCGCTTTCAAAACTTCACAAGCCTAGAAGAACTAGAAGCCTTCATATCAATGCTTAGTTCACTTGAAATTTCTACTGCTTTTTTTTAATAATTTTACCAGAAACAATATTATTTTTTAACCCCAATTTACGAAGCAAATCGAAAATAATTTGATTCAATACGGCACCCGAGAAGAAATTACCGAAACACAAGTGAAATTGAAGAAGGTAATGGAAACATTCTAAAATGAGAAAAAGAAAAATATAAGCAAAATTGAAGAAGGTAATGGCAACATTCTAAAAGAAGAAAAAGAAATAATAAAGGACATAGACAGAGTATTTGTCATTATGTATATAAAAATGCCGTGGCCGGTCTGCGCTTTTGTGGAGGAAGTATTCTGGACAAAACACAGGACCAACCTTTCACTTCTGGAACAGCTTCATATAAACGACAGGCTAATAAAAAAGTAAACCGAGAATACCTAAATTACTTCAGCCATAAGAACGGGAACTATGGAACTATTGGTAGTAGAAGGAAAGGTAGAAAATGTTTTTGAGAACTGCTTGATAAATAGGTTAACAGATAGTTTTCTCTACAAACTTGTCCAAAAAGTAAACTTTTATACACAAGGGTATTTATGCTAAACAATACAAAACATAGGTATCTTAAAAACTCACATGTGCGTCATCAGCATATGACTGAAGCGATATCTTGACGCTCATAGGCGTGATTAGCATGCAACGTGTTAAATAAGCTAGAGGTGGAACTCCCTATGATTGTATTAAAACATAATTAAAGCGGGCTAGAGGGAGCAATTTTTCGAAGGTTACAAAAATAAGGGGGCAAGAATTTGAAAATTACACTTGAACTGCATATACGAAAACAATTGTTTTATGCCAAAAAAATTCCAAAAAATACTTATCTCGCGGATTTAATTACACTTTTTGGTAAATAACTTTTTTAAATAAGAAAAAGGAAGAAAAAAATTATTGATTGTTGAATTTGGATATTTATTATTTGAATTATATATTACAATAATGTAAGTATATTAACAAAACAACGTTTTTTATAGAAAGTTTAAGAGTCCCTGAATAATATATATTTAATTAGATTATAAACACTTCAGTTTGGGAAAAATTTGCCTAATAATCAAGACTCACATAAAAAACCAAGGCAATCCTTTAATGGTGTATAGAAGTTTTATACTCTATTTCTGTTTCCATCTCAATCTCTTCCGTATCTTCTTCTTCCTGAATTTGTGTAACACTTTGAAGATCGGCCTCTTTTTCATACAGATTTATATTTTTTTCGTCGGTCCTTCTTTCTTCTTCTGATTCCGCATCCAACATATTTATGTTTAGGTTACTGAATGTTCCTCCACAGTCTTTATCTTCACTATCTTCATCAGTCAATTCCGTGGAGTCAGGAGATGCTAGGAAAATATCTCCACTGGAAACCGACTTCATAAGATTCGATTCTTCCAGCATGGACATGAATTTTATGTGCTCTTGATTCGCATCCAACATGTTTTTGTTTAGGTTATTGAGTATTCCTTCACAGTCTTCATCTCCACTATCCTTATCAGTCAATTCAGTTGAGTCAGAAGATGCTAGGAAAACATCTGCACTGGAAACCGACTCCATAAGATTCAATTCTTCCAGCATGGACATGAATTTTATGTGCTCTTGATTTACATCCAATATATTTTTGTTTAGGTTATTGAGTGTTCCTTCACAGTCTTCATCTCCACTATCTTTATCAAGCAATTCAGTTGAGTCAGAAGATGCTAGGAAAACATCTGCACTGGAAACCGACTTCGATAAGATTCGATTCCTCCAGCATGGACATAATTTTGTGTGCTCTTGATTCATAAAAAAAATTTTTAGGACGACTATTATTACTATTACGACCGAAACTGGTTGAGACAAGTTGATTTGACATCTTATTTCCACCTTCTAGAACAAAAATGATTTTTTGTACTAATAATATGCCTTGTGTCCAGTGTTGCGAAATTCAACACCGATAATTGGGCAGTTGTACCAACTAGCACAGATAAAATAATATCACTTTCTTGATAGATATATCCTCTGCAATAATTTAACAATACGTTGCTATCAAACACGAAATATTTATCCAGTTAATTTATACTCAAACGACTTACTACTAACTAAAAACACGTGTTTACAGAAGTCAAATTTAACCTACCACTTTCAATATGCCATCTGTTAATAGAAACCTAAATTCTGCGATCAATGCTCAATAAAACATACATAGGAAACTATTGTGAAATAAATCTGAACCTTGACTGCCCGAATAAGTCATGTGATTTTTAAAAAGATGACGTCATGATATCAACTGTTGCGAAAACGCAACGCTGGGCATGAATTCGTTAAAGGGTGTAGTATAAAAACGTAATATTCTCTTATAAAAATTGTGCCATCGCGAATTTATAAATCAGATATAGAATAAAAACAAGCCCTGACAGTATAAAAAATGTAAAAATAAATTAATTTAAACCCATTTTTAATTAAAAACTTAATACATTAAATCTTATATCCAAAATATATCTTTCCATTTTAAATCCAATTTATAAATAAAATTCTCTCAGTATACCGCTATGAGTATACACGTGCTTTATGATACTCCTACTTTAATATAATTGTTTGGATATTTTGTTTTTGTGTGTGTGGCTTAATTTAGCGAATGCTGTCCTAATCAATCGAATGAAATTACTTTTAAATTAAATATTTTTGTATACAAACCGATTCTTTTATTCTACTATAAGATAAAAACAATAAATACTTTCTATATAAATGGCACTTAATAAAGAAACAATGTATTTTTAGATGCATTTAAGCAAATGTCAAGAGGTTTATTGGAATACCGGAAAACAGGCACTCGACCGCAATATCTGAAATCGGCTATCGAAAGATACAATGAGCCTAACTTTTTTCAAGTACCAACAGGTACTTTTAAAAAATCAGAAGTATGTGATACATGTGCACTAATAGTAGATATGTTTTTGTACCAAAGAAGAATGGGAATGAGTGATGAAGATTTTAAAAAGGAACTTCTTTACTTTTGTAATCTTTACAAGGCATATCCAGAAAGAGTTTGTAAAGGAAGGGTAGATCTTAATGCTGTAAGTTAATAATTGAATATAATCGTCATTCGTAATATCATCATAAGATTTTTTAACATTATATGGATATATGTTTTTTTTAGCCTATATTTTTATACATAATTGATAACACACCCAAATTAAATGCAATCGATGCATGCGGAATAGCTTTACAATACAACGATTGTGCTCTTAATGCAAAATATAATTGGACCATTGATGTTCCTCTGGAAACAAAAGCAATAAAAACAAAGAAAGTAAGTAAACACTGGAAGTAAGTAATAATACACAAATATGTTTATGTCGTCTAGGATATTCTAGACTAAAAGTAGCTGAACCGAAACAATTTAAAACAAAATGCAAGTTTTTTACGTGACAATTTTCTCGCAATAAATCTATTAGAGAATTTGGTATATTGTTTATTGAACGTTCTCTATGGTATTTTGAACACTCAATTAACAAATGGACGACGCTAAGAGGCGTAGCACATAGGTCGCACACGGGGCGTTCACTGGCCGAAAGTAAATAAGAGTGTGTGATCTTAGTGTGTCCTATACGTAGGCGCGTTAGAACCGTTTGAGTAAACCGTGTACTAGCACTAGTGTTTACTCTGTCGTGTATCTGATTTTAGCCATCTTAATTTACATTGCGATAGAAACTATTCGTGCTGCCACTGACTAATCACTTTTTGTTTAAAAAACGTTTTGAAATATTTACATACACTCTCACGTTCTAATTCATATTCCGCACTTATTGTTACATCACGAGCACTACTGTCTGCCTCTTTATTGTAGATAATTCCTATATGCGATGGGATCCATATAAATTTAAAAGTTGTGTGATTCTCTTGGGCGATTTGTAGTTCAGTTGCTATATTGCAAGAAAAGAGCTGAGCGAGTCAGTGAAAAACAGAGGTTTTGAAATTCTTGAGAGTTTGCATATTTTAGTGCACGGTACAAAGCAAAAAGTTCAGCGGTAAAAGCACTTGAGCTAGGCGGTAGTTAAAATTTGAAAGTAAACGTTGGAGTAACAAATGCACAACCAATGCCATCATTAGATTTAGAGTCATCGGTAAAGACGTTGGTGCAGTTAAAGTAGTCTCGTTCAAGAATCTCGTTTAGTTTAATTTTGATTAGTACGGTATTATTGCATTTTTTGGAGAACTCTATTAAAGAGGTGTTGCAATTTGGGATGCTTATTAACCATGAAGTCGGATGTTGGATGTTACAGTGAAATACATCTGGGATTGTTGTGTCAAAATTATTCAGACTTCATCTTATTCATGTGAATAAGGTTTTCCTGTACGAGGTTTATTAAAGTGAAAGTCAAGATTATTTTTAGAAAAAGTATTTTCGAAGAGTGGATGATCTTTATAACCAGCTACAGAAAAATCGTGAGAAAGTGGTAAAGTGCCCGCCTATGCTACAATGATGGTTCTCCAAGCTTTCTATGGGTAAAGTGTGAAAAGCTCCGATAACGATTCGATGTGCGGCATTGTGGATAACGGTTTTAGGGTACTCTTGGTTGCGGAGGCATAAACAATTGAATCGTTCTTGAGTTTGGATCTAATTATTGTTTTATACAAAAGGAGTAATGCAGAGAAGTCGGAACCCCACAAATGATTTGATATGGTTTTAAGCAAATTGAGTATTTTGTTGCATGTTAGCGCCAAGTGCTGTATGTGCTTTTTTCCAGGAAAGTTTTTTTTTATTGAGTTTAATGCGTCAACAACTAATGGTCATTGACATGGTACAGTGAATTTTAACAGTCAAGTGTGTAGTGTGTGTGTATAGAGTAAATGTCTTGATACTTAGCACTTACACTTACAAGTCGACGTCATTGTCTTTGCTAAGAGACGCTAATTGTATCCGAACGTCTGCGGTCCCTCCGGTGAGTACCGATCGCCCAAGGATAGAAATTATTTTCATTTATTAATTTTTAATAAACAAAAATTTCCACCCAGGTGAGATTCGAACTCACGACCTTTAGGTTCAAAGGTAGGCGCTCTTACCACTGAGCCACATAGGGGGTTGAGGAAAGTTTTTGATCCAGCCACATACCAAGAAATTTCAAGATGTTTAGGAAGGGAATGATGCCGTTGTGAAGATATAGGACTGGTATAATGGATGATTTTTTCTTAAACACCATACCAATTGTCTTTGTTACGGAGAATTTAAAGCCTGTACCAGCTGTTTATTCATCTAGTTGGTTTAAAAATGTCTGTACTATTGTGCACGTAGATTCTTTTTGTACTCCGTTAATAAATACCACTAGATCGTCAGCATAGAGGCGAGCGTTGTGAGGTTTATGTAATTTGTTTAATATGTTGTTTATTCAAAAAGATAACAGTGACAAGAAAAATAGATATCTCACAAAAGAACCCTAAACAGAAAAAAGAAATAAGTATCAAGCTTGAGAAAGAAATAAAAAAAGATCGAAAACTTGATACAGACAGACATTGAAGTAACATAAACTGCTCTAAAAACAAAAATAACAAAGATACATAAAAAGACATCGGGTTCATAAAACACAACAAAAAACAAGAATGGATAACGCAAGAGATCATGGACCTCATAAAAGTAAGACGAAAACATAAAACAAGCCCAATATAATACAAGTGAATCAATAAAACCATTAGAAAAAAGTAAAGGAAGGCTAAAGAAAACTGGATGTCAACAAAATGTCTAGAAATCAAACAACTTCAGGAAAAATTCGACACCTTTAATATTCACAAAAAAATAAAAAAAATAACAGGTAGACACAAAAAGAGTCAAGCAACAATATTAAAAAATGATAATAACAAAATAATAATGGGTACAGAAGACAAACTAGAGAGATGGAAAGAATACATACAAACTCTTTTTGACGACGATAGACCTTGTTCTCCACCATTGACAGATAATCCAATAAATGAAAAAGACCCAGAAAACCCAAAGAAGAAGTAATTCACGCAGTAAAATCTCAGAAAGATGAAAAAGTCACCGGTCTAGACAATATCAATGTTGAAATTGCAGATAATGAAAGTAAAAGCATAGACTTAATAACAGCACTATTCAATAAGATATATTACACAGGTAAAATACCAACTGACTGGCTAATGTTAATATTCATAGCATTACCAAAAAAATCGAATTCATCACAATGCCATGATTATCGAATATTAAGCTTGATGTCTCATGTCCTTAAAACTTTTCTCTCAGAATTATCCATTCACGAATTTACAAGAAGTGCGAGTTTCAGATAGGTGACACTCAATTCAGATTTTGAAACAGATTGGGAACACGAGAGGCTCTTTTTGCTTTAAATGTGTTAACGCAACAATGCAGAGACATAAGTATAGATATATATGCATGTTTTATTGACTATCGAAAAGCATTTGACTGCGTTAACCATCAAAAGATGATCGAAACTCTGAGAACAACTGGAGTTGGCGAACAAGACTTGCGAATTATCTCAGAACTATGCTGGCACCAAACAGGAACAATTGAAATAGAGCACATAACATTCGGAGATATACAAATCCGACGGGGAGTGAGACAGGGCTGCGTCTCATCACCGCTACTGTAATTTATATTTGGATTCTATATTCAGAAAAGCATTAGACGAGGTCCAAGACGGAATTAAGATTAACGGAATCAGTATAGACAACACCAGATATATTAATGATGACGTCTTAATAGCAAGCAACGCACAAGAACTACAAAATATAATAAATGCGGTAGTTCAATACAGTGAAATGTTTGGTTTACATCTAAACGTTTGCAAAACTCAAACTTTAGTATTTTCAAAGACACCAATAAACGTACATGTGTATGCCAAAGGTCAAATAATAGAACATATAAATTCCATAAAACATTTGGGAGTAAATATCAATAGTCAGTGTAATCCAGAAAAAAAGAAATCCTATTAAGAATCGAACAAACAAGGAAAACATTTATGAACATGAAAACATTTTTTACAAGATCAGACCTTTGCAGTTTAGAATCAGAATGACCAGATGTTACGTTTTTTCTGTCTTACTGTATGAATGTAAAAATTGGACAATGGACTCTGAAATAGAAAAAAGAATAGCCTTCGAGATGTATAATATAGACGAATGTTGAAAATTCCATGGGTACAAAGAGTTACTAATGTTGAGGTACTTCGTCGCATATTTAAACAAAAAGAATTACTAGAAATAATCAAAGAGAGGAAAATAAAATACTTGGGTCATGTATTGAGAGACGAAACATATGAATTACTTCAAGTTATACTGGAAGGGAAAGTACAGTGTCACTGAAAAAATCGACAAAATTCTTAAATCAAGAGCAAAAAAGACAATATTTACATTTATAAAGACAACATTCTGAATAAACAATAAGGAGTTTATAAAATTCCTTATACAGACTGCCCCCGATCTTATATAGGCCAAACAAATGGTAGAATCCAAAAAGGATTTATGATCATTCCATTTCTGTTCGCAATTCCAGCTCAGAATTTCAGCTCTAGGTCAACACCATCTTCATACAGGTCACAACATTTATTGTAAAAACTCTAGACATATAGTCCTTATCCGCTTCCATAAACTCCGCCTGTTAATCAAAATCCTACTGTCAGAAAACTTCTCTTGGGAGATATGGTAAATCTAAGGCTTACTGAAATGTATTGGGCGATGTTACCTTTTAATCCGACAATACATCAACAGTTTACTACTGAAAATCACCACCTTTTGCACTCTTTACGTAGAAACGTTAAAAAGGCATTAAAATGAAAGTAAACGATTGCATGTCTTTTCAATTCAAGCTTTACCAATGTTTTAGGCGTATTTCGAGCTGTTCAGTCTAAAGGAACACTTTTGGTAACTTTTAACTGAAATGTGAAAGGCACATTCAGTATTAGTTTTATTTACAGTCATAAATTTTTATTTGCGGTAGATATATACAAAATATTTACTACAGCGTAAACAAACAAACTCTTGAGGTTAGGTTATGTTATCAATATTAACTATCATAATAGATTAGTTTATTATATTTGCGATAACTTGGTGATATTTGTTTCAACATTTATGTGATTTAAACTTTAATAAAAATCTTTGTGTGTGTTGATTTTTTTACATATATAGTTTATTACTCAGTAGTATTTGGCCAAAAGCAAACATATTTATTGCTTTCTTGTAAATTAAATTTTATAGAACCTTTTTTGGACTTATTTCGTACCAAAAAAATTATTTTGCAAAAAATACTTCTAATACATTCTTAAAACTTGTTTTAGGTAACATCAGAAAAAACGTTTAATATTCTTCATATCACCGATATTCATTACGATCCTAGATATACTGTCGGCAGGATAAATAGTTGCGATGAACCTGTTTGTTGTCAAGATGACCAACCTAACGCAACTACTTCCGGAGAAGCCTGTGGATATTGGTCTGACTATATTAATGCAGATATTCCATGGAGGACTGTAGTAAATGCCTTAAATCAAACTAAAAACCACGTAAGTATATGTAAATTATAAAATATTAATTGTTAAAATTAATACGGGACACAGAGTACAAGAAATATTATAGATTTTGTTTATGAAGTAAAATGTTTTGCTAGAAAGCAAAATACCAGAAATGTGAGATGATACTCGGGTAATACATTTGCATAAAAACCCAATATGATGAATATAGTACACTATAAATCGCTTAGTATGTTGTCCCACATGTACAAATTGTTAATACATTGGCAAAACTTAATTTTTTTGAATGATTATACCAAGTTAGGTTTAAAAAAGGCTTTAACATGGTGTACCCTCTGCAAACTCTTAGAATTTAATAGAAATCGCGGAATACAACTTCTTACTACATATGGTTTATAAAGACTATCAAAAGCGTTTTAGTTGGATCAAATTCTGGGTATTCTGGTTAACCATGGACGATGTAAGAATATACCCAAGAAACTTCATTGTTATTGGCAATATTTACAGAAATGCTATCTTTTACAAGAAAATCGAGGACTTTGGAACAGATAGAGTGAGAGAGAACATCTGTAGACAAAAAACGATAAGTGAATGATACAGAAGATAGTATCTTAGATAAATACTTTCTCAATCATGTTAAGTGTTTAGATGGTATTATTTAATAAATGCCGAAGAGTTAAAATCATAAACAAGCCAATTGGAGAGTATAGATAGGACTTTAAATAAATAATATGTGATATTAAAACCAAAATGGTAAGTAATTAAGAGAAACTAAAGTACTTAAGTTGTTCGAAAGGTTTAACTGCCTTTTGTGCTGCCTTCGGTATACCAAACTACATATTTAAAGATGGGAGAATATTTAAGTCTGCTTAGTTAATATACATAGCTGTTCAGGGTATTCGGAACATTATTTTATATAACCATATCGCCAGGTCCAGGTCTCGGCGTCATGTAATATCACCGACGAAATATAGAATTTGATCATTATTTGTCGCAATTTTAGATTTAAGTAATCGTTGCATAAGAATTATTTCATTTTCATCATCATCATCATCATCATCGTTATTATAATCATCATCATCATTCTCAGCGTATTCTACCGATTATGGCGCAGCATTCCTTACATAGTCTTTCTTTATTTCTGCCCATGATTGTTTAATATTTGCTTTTCTGTGCCATGTTGTACCGGCTTGTTTTCTTATGTCATAGTCCCATCTTAAATTTGGACATCCTCTTCCTCTACATCCATGTAATTCTAGTAGACCGTCTACTGTCAGTTCTTTCCTCTAAATGTCCCGCCCACTACCATTTAAAACATCTAAATCTGTGGATTCTGTGTGATCCATTATATTCTTCTTCGATCTCTCTTTGTTATACCTACTATGACTCACTTTACTGACCTTTGAGTGACGTTAAGTTTCGCTATTGTCTCTTTCTTTAACGTTTAAGTTTCGCAGCCGTATGTTATGATTGCTAGTTCACACTGATTAAATGCTTTTTTGTTCAGGTGGTGTGGCATCTTATAGGTCTGCATAACTATAAGTTCTTATAGGTCTGCAGGATTATTTGCAATCAGAACGAATGGATAAGTTTATTTTGCTGAATATATTTTCTAGAGTTGGACTGAACAGCTTTGGTGAGATTGCGTCTCCTTGTCGGACGCCTCTGGTAGTGAAAAATCCTTAATTGTTTTCATAAATTTTTACCTTAGTTTTTGCTTGTCTATATATATTTGCTTAAGTCATTTGCTAGTACAGTTTGTCATTGCCTTAGTTGGCAACGCCTTTATTATTTTCTTGGGATATATAGAATCGAAAGCCTTCTCATGAAAGTTAATCTATGAAGTTATATTCTTTGGTTTTACTCATTATTTATCAAAGCGTATGGATATGATCGAGGGTACTAAATCCACTTCTAAAGTCAGCTTGCCTCTTGCCTGTGCAGTATATCTTTGTGAATATCTTGTATATAATTAGTAGTAGACTAATAGGTATATAGGTTTTAATATCGTTTTTGCCATCTTTCTTATTTATGGGAATTATGATTGCTATATTCTAGTGGTCTGGTATAAATCTAGATCTTAGGCAGTAGATAAATATGCCTGCTAAGATTTTCCAGGTATTTGTGACAGCGTATTTAAGCAGTTCCACTGTTATGTCATATATTACACCTGCTTTACTGCTTCTCATTTTTGTAATTGTCGATTCTACTTCTTCCGGAAAGACTCCTGGTACATATTCTTCGTTTGTGACTGCTTCTTTAAGAAGTGTTTTAAGGGAGACTTTGTATAGTACGCTGTAGAATTTAGACACGAGTTGTATTATTTCATTTCTGTCTGTAATTCTGGTGTTTTCGTTTGATAGAGTAGCGATTTGCTTCTTCCAAATAATTAATGCTTTCTTGTTTTCTTATAACTTTTTTTTGTTTTCGATTACAGTTTCTACCAGTCTTTCATTGTATTTTCTTATGTCTTTTTTCATATTTTCCTTTATTGTCTTACAAAGTCATGAGTTTTTAATCTCTGTATGTTGCGCTAGGTACTTTTACTCCTTTTCTTAGTTTTAGCATTAACTTGGTTTTATTAGACAGTTTACTATGTTTATTTTACTGTTGCGATCCTCCGATTTCTTTGGCACTATCAAGGATTATTTTCGTTAATTGACAGCTGTAAATTTGGTGATATAATCTTTTATCACTTGTCCTTTGGTAGTGATCTGAATTTACTTTTATATCGTTAATATTTGTACCGGTTATTGTTGGTTTTGTCATTAATGTTATTCTTACCTAATTTCAGATCTAGAACAATTTTTACTCTGATTAGTCTATGGTCGCTGCGTATTTGAAATTGAAATTTATTTATTACACTGACAGCTTTTATTGTAGAAATCTTGTTGGTTAAAATAAAGTAAATTTTGTTATTAGTGGTTTTATTTAGTGTTACCCAAGCCCATTGTCTGTTCCATTTAAAAATATATATATTAGCCATAGCATGTTTTGGTAGTGTGCAAACTGAACCAGTCTTGCTCCCCTTTCATTTCTCTCACCGACTCCATACTTTTCCGTGACTTGGCCTTTGCTTACTTTATATTTTTCAGAATTACGACTACGTATATTTCACTGGAGATATCGTGCCTCACCGATTATGGGACACAAGTGTGGAAGATAACAGCAAAATAATATCTCAAATATTGGACGCCTTCGCTGATTATTATAAAGTTCCTGTTTATCCTACTTTGGGAAATCATGAAGCAAACCCAGTCGATAAGTATGTCCTGATAAAATTTTAGCTATTAGTATACTAATCTATTGTGGGGGCAAAAATATAACACGACATATCTTATGCCCGTAATATCTTAACCATCGTCAGATGCTGAGTCAAATTCTTAGCCTTCGAAAGTCGATTTATGATTTTGTTTATGATCTTGCTGTCATAACTTTAACGGTATTATTTATGGATTTTTAGCAAAATATTGTTGTTGTAACTACTTATATTACCCTATAATTTAATTATTTAAAAAAATGCATTGAGTTCAATCGTCAGAGAGTTGACCTCTAGAAATAATACGAACAAGCTGAATTTTGGAGAGAATAATAATTTTGTGACCCCAAAAGAGATGCAAAAAAGTTTACCACTTTTACCCCCAGACTTCCCGCTAAAGTTCCTCTCGCAGGGGGCAAAACGCAAAAAAATCGATTTACCAAGAATCTGTACTTCGTAGAGAAAAATGTTTTAAATTAAAAATGTAGCTGAGATAATATTAAACAAAAATGTTAATGATTATGATTGTTATGTTTAAAGTATCTTACAGTCTCTGTGGTGTTTATGGTTTGGTATTACAATACTGGATCACTAATTAATAAAATCTTTTTTTTTTTTAATTAATTTGCGAAACATATAAAATCTTAAAATGACAATAAATGAATAATAAAATTAATTATTTCAGTTCTAAAAAATACAGACCACGTAGTATGGAGCTTCGGGCTAGTCTGCAGTACTGCCTACTGTACCAATGTTGTCACATACTAAAAACTTCTAAAATTACTTAAAATATACTCCGCCTCCTCCTTAGTCCTAATCCCTTTTGGGATGTGGTGACACTTCATCATCAATCAGCCAATCGCGTCCACTGCAGGACATAGGACTCCCTCAGTTCTTTCCAGTGTTCTCTACACTGGGCTGCTTATAGCCACTTTTCCGCTACACGTTTTATATCATCGGTCCATCTAGTCGGTGGTAAAATATACTACACGTAGTCTGTGAATTTTATTATATTACTGAATAATAAGGTTCCTGTATGTTACAAAAACATGAAAAAGGTCTTAACTGTGTTTAAAAAATTACTATTTTCTTTAAATTTGTATTTAAAAGAAAACAAACACAATTTAAAGTAAGGTTATATATTTAATTTCTTGTCTAAAAGTGACTTATTATCAAAAAGAAGCAAGATTTATTCTAACGTCTGCTCTCATTAAGTTTTTTTTTCAATGGCTCTATATAATTTTGCGAAAACGGTTACTAAATAATTTATTTATAAAATAATTCTTCTATTACTACTACATGTAGCATTATATGAGTTTTACTATTATTTTAGTTACTCCGAAGAAACAGATCCCTCACTTTCAAGTAAATGGTTATTTGAGTTACTTTTTCAAAAACTATCTAAATGGATGCCCATTAATGAAGTCAAAGATACAATATTAAAAGGAGGGTATTATACAGTCTCGCCTAAGAAAGGGCTAAGAGTTGTTGTTTTAAATAATAATGTTTGCAATTCAGGCAATTGGTAAGTGTTTTGTTATATTTAGGGCTATTTTTTGGATACTTCATATTTAAACATATTCACACAATATTTACCTAAACTATTATCATATCTGCTTTAGGACTTTACATTTTACGGTATAATTGGTGAAATTCCATTTCACTCGATATAAAATTTCAACCATGCCGATATTGCAATTCTTAGAAGGAATAAAGGAAGATATTTAATGGTACTTCTTGTTTCGCTTATTATTATATTATATTTGTAACTAAGTAGTTCGCATCGCATTATTATTCATAAATATTATCAAGCCAATCAGAGTTTTCTAAAACCGCATTTATAATTTTCATATAAACACTTCATTTATTCAAACCAGCAGTGTTGCCAGCAGTTTGCTTTGAACATAGGAACGAAATTCCGCTAAGCAATTCTACTTGTAATTATATAATAGCGAAAAGAGCATCAGTGAAAAGTGTAGTGAAGTATCCCATATCACAGTGTTTTTTTACTGTGACACAATCTTTTGTGTATCTGTGACACGGTTTCAACAATCTGTTTTTCATTCCAGACCTTGGCTAGTGGTCCTTCGTCCTTTAATTCTTTAAATGAGTTAGTAATATATAGACTTCGGCAAATATGCAAATAAAAATGTAGAAAATATGCGCATAAATATGCACTTGTTTACCCGAAAATATGCAAATATTTTACAAAATATGCATACAAATAAATAAAAAAATCGTAAAATAGTAACAATTTTATTAAAAAAAAAAGTGTACATAACTAAATATTTCCTACTATTCATTAAGATTTACATTTATTTTAAGTAACTACATCATTTTTAAGTATGAATAAACTTATTTAGAATTATGGTAACAATAAATGACCAAGTGGTGTTCAAAATTTTCTAACAAAAACTTGTGGCTTCTGTCTGAGTACATATATTTATATATGGAAAAACTTCGTTCAACATCAACTGATGTAACGGGAGGATTTTTCAAACTAACCAAAACATTTGGTTCTAAATTAATTGTTTCCGAAATATTTCCAGCTAGAACACTGACTACTTCAGAAAGAATATGGTAACCTTTATTTTTTTCCATAGTAGCTTCAAATTTTTTTAAAATATCTTTTCCAATATTACCTCTAACGTTCCGACAACATGACGCAAATTCTTTTATTAATGCTGTACTTTCGAACAATGACAGTTTTGGTGATTCTACACTGAGTAATTGTTTTTTGAACAAAACTAAAATTTGATTTTATAAATGAAAGTTCTTGTTGAAGCAAGTTACTCTGAAAAGTTTGTTTAGAATCCAAAAGAGATTGGGAACTTTCATCTGTTAACGTATCAATTATGTTCTTTATTTTAACAAAATGATCTGCATAAAAATTAGCTGCTTCTAACCATGTTCCCCATTGTTGTGGTGGAAGAGGAATGTTGGGTAGCATTTCTTTATAAAGTTGAATTCTTATAGGAGATTTAAGAAATACTTTTTTGACACTGGATATCATGGTATTTACAAGAGGAAACTTTTTTCGTATTTCCTTTGCAACTCTGTTTAATCCATGCGCTACACAAGTAACATGTATTAAATCTGGGAAAAATATTTTTAAATTTTCATAAGGAGCAGCATCCGATAAAATAAGCAGTAATTTATTAGAAGGAATAGTTGTCGGAAGAAAAAAAGTTGCTAATGTTTCTTGTATAAAACGCGAAATTGTTAAAGCATTTGTTTTCTCAAGTTGCTGGCATGAAATAAGATGAGATTTTGGTAAAGTATCTTCTTTAAGAACACCAATCAATAAATGAGTAATATACTTTCCTGAGGAATCAGTGGTTTCGTCTACAGATATGTATAAATAATTATCTGCAATTTCTTCCTTAATATTAATTAACACCGACGAGTATAGCCCGTTCACATTATTTCTTCTTAGAGACCGATCACTTGGAACATTAAGTTTGCAATATTTTTTAGAAACGAACTAAAATTTACATTTGCTAATTTTAAAAGCAATATGTTTGCAGACACTAAAGCGCGACACAAGTCTTCATTAAAAGTTTCTTGCTCATCTAATTTTTTTGAAGTAGATTGGAAACATTTAGCCATTGAAGTTTGATGTTTTCTTCCTATTTTTCCTTTTTTTGCAATGTGTGAAGCAGTTCTCACATGTTGGTCTATCTGAAATTTCTTCTCACATGCTATCTATAAATAAAAATAAAAACCTTTATTTTAACCCAACCTTTAAAATATAAAAATATACAAGGTATTTTTGGTTAATCAAATAACTGGTTTGGAAAAAAAACACTCGCTAAGTGTTTTAAATGCAGTATTAATCCACAAATTAGTTTTTGTTACTAACCATTAGTACATCATATAACTTATTTTAAACAAAAGTTTTTTTTTGTTAATTCAATTACAATAAAAATAATTGTGTTTTAGAATAGCTGACTTCATAAAAAAAGTAAAGGTGAAAAATTTTTCTAAATACACACCATTGTATTGTACCATGGACAATTTTTTCTCACTAAAGGAAGCTATTTTTCATTTAAAAACAACCTACGAGTACTAAATTTCAAGTAAATACGTTTATTGGTTTTAAAGTTATTGTTGTTATTAACTAAAAGAATTTAATTTTTTTTAATTTTAACACCCTGTATCTCGAAAAGTAAATAAGTTTGACCCCTTATTAACTATATCGTTTTGTTCAATTTTTCGAGAAGTATCTACAGTCAAACGTTGTAAGTGTCATTTGGAAACACCCTGTATGTATGAAATATTAGATATTTAATAGAAAATATTAGATACTTACAATTTTGCCACAGACTGAACAGTAGATTTTTCCCATATCCATAGACAGCTCTTTATAAGGTTTAATCCAAGTTGAAGCACTGGTTGTTTTAGGCATTATAAAATCACAATCTTCCTTTTTGTTACGCACAACGAGTGTTTACGCTTTGAATATCAAAACAAAAATGATTTACAAATCTGAGCATTAAATTAGAAATGTTTAGGTACCTAATTAAGATACAATAAATTCTAGCTAGATTTGGGGATTAGATCATAAAATGCAAATGAGCGAACCCTTAGCGATTATCCAATAACTGAATGCCTCAGTGACCGAGACTTTCTAAGAATGTTGATGGGCTACTTAAATTGATCTTCTTTGAAATTGTAAATATTTTGTACCTGTAGAGATTACGTACTCAGATCATTTCTTGATTAAAATGACTATAAAATTTGATAAAAGAATTGAAATAAATTGGTATGTTTAAAAATTTTCAAATACAGTATAAAAATCTGAACTTTTATGCACTTTATGCAAACTTTTACACAAATATGCCAAAATATGAAATATTTGCATAAAATATGCACAATATGCAAATTATGCAATATGCATATTTGCCGAAGTCTAGTAATATATTATATATATAATATAATGTTTATCTTCATTCAAATTTTTATGATATAAAATTAAAATAAGCGGGTAACTGCCGTAACACTGGCTGATCTAACAGTCTACATAATATAATACCTAACACTTTAAATAATCCTTGTCTAAGGAAAGTCGTAGAATCTTCATAGAGATCATAGTCATAGTTTTAGAATAGAATAGAATCCATGTCCCAAGTAAGCGTAGTTATTCCGGTCCTATCCAATATATACCCAAATGAGCATCCAAAAACAAAAGTAAACTTCAAAGACACTTCATACAATCAGAGATTCTGCTGAAGTAGCAATAATTTTTGACCAGATAATTTTAAATTAACAGATCTTTTTAACCAAAAAATACTGTCACTATTATTTTTCATGCCGAAAGTTAGGATCGAAATTATTTTTTCGTTTCAAAGACTTATTACCAGTAAACTTTATTATAACCAACGGTTTGAATTGTGAAATAAAAAGTTTCCACTCTAGTACTCAATGTATCAGTCAGTCCTTAATTTTATTGCCTTACAGTTTCATTTGATGCAACACTTTATAGCTCTTTGAAGTTATAGCCTTTGACGTTACAAAATGAAAATCCATTTTTCAATATCTCGTTCAAAGTGTTTGATATTTTTAATGGGAATGGACACGTGGCATTCTTATAGTTCAAACACGTGTAAAAAATACCAAAATCTGCGAATCTTGTAAAACTTTTATATCTTCTGTTTTAATCTTATAAGTTATGCTTTTTAAATCACCTGTTTGTGTGCGCTACAATTAAATTCACATTTTAGCAGCATTAACAGGGGTTTTAAAACTAGTAGTTTTAAGAGAAGCTAATTTTTATCGATGTACTGTCCATTTTTCCATTATGTATATTTCAATTTTTTTTTATTATTTAAACATAGAGAACCCACATCAACCACCAAGAGTTATTAGTAAGGGGACATACACAGTAGTACAGTTTGATAAATTAAAGTTTATTATAAATGTCTATGTCTTTTAGAAACTGCAATAAATCCGAGATATTTGTCGTAAGCGCACTTCTCAGGTTTCGACTAATTCCTCGGCATGTTCTCTGAGGTTGGAACTGCGGACAGTCGACTATCAGATGCTTCACGGTGAGTTGAGTAGAGCAGTAGCTACAAATCGGAGCTGGTTCTTTATTTAGGTGTTGGTGTGTTAGTATTGTGTGGCCGATTCGAAGACGATTTACGATTACTCGATCTCTTCTTTTTCCTTATTGTGGTAGGCCGACCGACGTCTACTCGAGGCTTTATTGTTTTTAACTTAGAGTCTGTTGTGTCCTAGGTTGCTTGCCATAAATTTATTATGGCTATTATATGATTCATGGACTGTCGTTTGATTAGTTCCATGAATTGCGCTGAGTGAATCTCTGATGATTAAAATATTATTTTCAGTTGTTGAAGAGGAGTTTTTAATAGCTTCTAACATCGCTGTGGTTTCCCCGGTGTAAATGCTGCAGTGCTGTGGAATTCTAATGGCATATTTGTAATTCTTATTTGTGAAGGCTGCGGTATGGCCATTTTCAGTTTTTGAAGCATCTATGTATATTATGTGGTGATTTGGATACTTCTTCATAATTTCTTTGAATGCATTACTGATAAGGTTAGGATTTGTGGGAATTTTTTGAAAACTGTGTTAAAGGTAAGGGGGTAAACCATGGAGGGAAGTCTAATTTAGTTGTTATGGATAATTTAAATTCATTGCAATTGAATCCTTTTTGATTGATTATTTCCCTAAAGGGTTTGTCTTTATATTGTTTGTTTCTATACAAATTGGATTTAGGTGCGTTAATAATCTCAGAATATAATGGGTTCTTTTTAGTGGAAGATTCTTGCATAATTTAAACTAAGTAGATGTCGTCTTAGATGTAGAGGAGTTTCTCTTGATATTACTTATAAACTGCTTACAGGACTGATTCTGAAAACACCGACAGCTTATCTTAGAGCTATTGTTTGAATTGTGTTAAGGTTTTTTGGGAACGTTTTATTTGCTGTACCGTAGCATATTGCACCGTAGTCCAGTTTACTGCGAATAATGGATTTGTAGAGGTTAAGCAGAATACTAGAATCAGCTCCCCATATATTACTGGATAGAATTTTTAGCAAGTTTATTCTATTTTGACAAGTGAGTTGTGAATTCGTAATGTGGATTTTCAAGTTTAATTTGTAATCAAACGTTAGATCCAAAAAATTCGATTCCTCTGAATGAGATATATTTTGACCGTTAAATATTAATGAAACAGGAATGGTGTTCTTGAGTTTGCTGAATACTGTGTAATGTTACTGTGTAATTAGTTGGAAAGAGGAAGCCTGTTTTAGAAGACCATTTTTCGATTTTGTATAGAAGGTTCTGTAGTATTTTTGCCCCAGAAGTAATATTTTTGCATTTAATATAGACAAGTAAATCATCAGCGTACAAGTTTGCTTTTATAGGAGGCTTAATTGTATTTATTACATTGTTAAATGCAATTAAAAATAAAGTTGGGTTTAAAATAAAACCTTGTGGAACACCGCTGTCGAGTAGTCGAGTCTAGTGGTAGATGTGTATCCATTTACTCTTACTTGTATTTCCCTTTTATTCAGAAAGTTTTTTATAAACGCAAGCATATGTCCTTGAACACCTCATTTATCAAGTTTATTTAATAAGAGGTACAACACTTAACAACTGATTCAACTGATTTATATATCCTCAATTCGCCTGTAACTTATTCTTGAAATTTTGAAATTTAATTCATTTACATCTATATTTCTTGCAACCAATATAGCCCGTTCGCTCAACCAATCATGGTTTCTGTAATTTTAAGGAACATCTGGGAAACACCTTCTGAAAACCAACCTCGGTTTGTTTGACAGGTGCAACGACGTGAAAACTGATTTAAATTATGTCGCATTCCGAAACTAAAACAAAAGAAAGCATACTGTAAGGCCAATCAAATCTATAGCTCTTACATTTTTTGATTTTTTAATTTGGTCGTGTTCACGATATTATCAATTTTGTGTAAACGCATTAGATCCTCCAACGCGAACACGCACACACACTAACGTGCACACACACGAACGCGAACACACATACATTTGATTGAATTTGAACTTTGTGCAGCGACAATAAAGTGCAAATTAGATATTCGACATTAGGAACTTTATTGAACAGCAATAAATTTTAAATTGACTCTACATTTGGTAAGAATATATTTGTATGGGAAAAGAAAAGAGTTGTTTAAGGGTTTTCCCGGAAATTATTTGAATTTTTCATGCCGTAAAAACCATCCTTTGACTTCAAGGAACATTTTAAAAAAATCAATATAAGGTTAAATGTTCGAATAATTGAACTTTGATGGTATATAAGGCAAATATCGAACACAGTAATTAATTGCCCAAGTACTTTCGTACTAAATCTTGCCCAAGTACTTTCGATCAATAAATCATCCTCAGGGGCATTTCGTCAGTTGTGGCCTATCCGACATGAGCAGAATGTCATACATGTAAATTTGGACATAACAATACCATACACAAAGACAAACAAACACTTTAAAATTTTTAAAAATGGAGAAGCTACATGTTATATATGATTCTGTCTCCGGCTTCTATAAACATGTAGCTTCTCAATTTTTAAAAATTTTAAAGTGTTTGTTTGTCTTTGTGTATTGCATTGTTATGTCCAAATTTACATGTATGACATTCTGCTCATGTCGGATAAGCCACAACTGACGAAATGCCCCTGAGGATGATTTATTGATCGAAAGTACTTGGGCAAGATTTAATTAATTACTGTGTTCGATATTTGCCTTGTATACCATCAAATTAAAAAAAAAATAATTATTAAGATTGGTCCATGTGTTGTTGAGTAATGCGCTTACCAACACATTTTGCGATTCATTTTTATATAATAGATTATTGAATACAAAGTTCTATCAAATAACCGTTAATTCTAAATTAAACAATGTTGTTATTCATATAATACTTTATATTCCATTTTTTATAGGTGGATTATTCATCAACCTAACGATCCCTATGATCAACTTAAATGGTTATCAAACGTGCTGCTGAAAGCAGAACAAGATAATGAACGAGTACATTTATTGTATCATATGCCCTCTGGACAGGACGAATGTTACAAAATTTGGTCCAGAGAATACAGGAAAATTATTGAAAGGTATTTATTATGGATTTGTGTCATTTCATCCTATCATTTTGTATAATCTTTTGATACTGGCATAGACGGTCTGCTTTTGTTCCAATATTGTTTGATTAGTGGGGGAGAAATGTACGTTTCAAATATTAAAATTTTAAGGCATCAAATTGTTTAATAAAAAAAGATTTTTTAATTAAAATTCAAAAACTTCCTTAAATTTCCAAAAAGTTATTACAATGACAACACAAAAAACACATTCAAAGTTTTGAATAATTGGTAATAAGGATATATATTTGTAATTGGTAATAAGGTAATAAGTATATTTTTTACATTTCCAGCGGTTATTAAAAAGCTTGTGATATCTCCACCGAATTTTGGTTTTTACGGAATAATATTTGTAATTCCTTTTTGTGAAAAAATACTAGATGCTTCCTTACACCTGACGTGTTTCTGTACAATTTACACAAAACAGTTTGAAATGCATGAATTATTTCGAAATACTTATCAAAGGTCTTTTAGATCTATAACTCCAACTCTTACTACTCCGACTAGAACTATTTGAATTTTCGTCCTCATGTCAAATTGTAAACTTGTCACTCCGGGAACAACAAGAATTAGATGAAATATAATTATAACATTATGAGTGGAAGAAAAGCTCAATTGGCAATGAAGTTAAGTGATCTCGAGAAAGTAACTACTACTAGTTACTTTATATTCGTTACTATTCAATACCCTATTTACTGAATAACAAACCAAGAATTAAATATCGTTACTTCGATATTCTAAATATTTCGGTATTTTGTTTACACGGTAGCCTCGTCTCGTTATTAGCCGAGCTCTTTCAGCAAATTTTGTTTAACCGAATGATCTCATCGCACACTCAGCAGAAACAATGTTTAGTCATAGGCCGACAAGATTGTTTATTTAGAGATTATTTATTTTGATTCCTCCTAAGTGGGTATCCTAAATAATAAGCATTATATTTTTTATTAGTTAAGGTAACATATTTTTAAAAAGTTTCGATACGATATTACTGTCGGGGTCGCAATGCAAGAAGATTATTTTATATCGCACTTGCAATTTTTATTGCATATTTATATGCGTCTCATAGGGTCTTTAAGCATATAGTCGAACTACTATACTCGCTAAAACGACACGCAGTCCTAACTACAAGACGCAAGAGTCCGCAGGGTTAGTCTTGTTCTTACTTAAGTCTTGCATGGTCAGTCTTTGTCTTGGTCTTAAAATTAGGCGGTCTTGGTCTTGTTCTTGGTCTTACGAGGCAAGACCCAGACTGCAAGACCAAGACCGATTTTGGGCAACACTAATTAAAATGCAATTAGAAGGGTGCTCTTACTTAATCATCTAAACATTTTAAGATATTAACGAAACTTAACACAACCCTTTTTTTTCGGTTTAAGTCTGGAGAACATAATTACACAGCAAATGTCGCAGAAGAAGAGGTTTCGTTATTCAAACATACTATTATTACCCATGCTAGCAATTCTCGTGATCCACCACACTAAATTATATCTCAAAAATCAAGTAAAATCAGTGACACCGCGAAGGTAGCGTTACCATATGTATCATCAAAGACAATTATCTAAAATATTTGTGCAAAAGTGAACACAAGTCCAGCCATTCCAAGTAAAAGAGAATACATGGTTGTACCAATGCAAAATAAACGTACAGCAACATGTGATGAATTTCTTGTATTTGATTCTGTGCAAGAAGAGGATCGTATTTTAATTTTTTAACAAATAAAAATGTGCAGTTGTTAGGATAGTCTAACACTGGTACGCTGATGGGAAATATAAAACAGTCCTATCCCTGTTCTGTCAGTTATACACTATTCATGACGTATCAAGTACGGTTATTCCATTAATGTCAATGTTATTGTCCAAAAAATTAGACGAAACGTATTCGTCTGATAAAGCTATCTAATTAGCCTTCTTCGGTCCATCTTTGGATATAGGTCTCCCCAATCTCTCTTATCCACTCGTTTCTCTTTTTATCCATTAGTCTTATATGCAACATTTGTCTTTCCATTGCTCTTTGGGTTTTTATGATTTTGTCCATGTTTGCTTTTGTAAATGTCCACGTTTGGGAACCATAAGTAAGAACAGGGAGTACGCATTGATTGTATACTTTGGTCTTAAGATGCTGTGGATATCTTTTGTTTTTAAGAATGTAGCTTAGTTTGCCAAATGCCGCCCATGCCAGTCTAACTCGTCCCTTTATCTCTGCTGTTTGGTTCTTTTTGTTAAGTTTTATAGTTTGACCAAGATATGCATAATCCTGAACTTGTCCTATATATTTCATTTTGTCCGATTCTCATTGTGATGTCTTCATCTGTATTTGTTATGGTTTTGGTCTTCCTGTAATTCATATTTAGGCCTATCTTTCCAGCTTCTACGTCCAGTTCTTTCATCATTTCAAATAATTCTTCTTTTTTATCAGTTATCAATACGATATCATCAGCGTACCTTAGATGGGTCAAGCGTTGTCCACAAATTTTTATATCTTTTTCTTCCCATTCTAATCTTTTAAAAGTATCTTCAAGAGCCTGATTGAAAAGTTTCGGTCACATTGTATCACCCTGTCTCACGCCTCTATTTATTTGTATTGATTTTGTTCCTTTCTTCTTCTTCAAGTGCCGTCTCTATCAATGAAGGTTAGCGGTTATGGTGGCAAACGTTTGTCTATCTTCAGCTGTTCTTAAGAGTTCCTCAAATCCAAGTCCTGTCCAGTTTCTGATATTACGTAACCAGGACAATTTTTTTCTTCCAATTCCTCGCTTTCCTTCTATTTTGCCTTTTATTATCAACTGAGGGATGTAGTATTTCTCGTTGCGCAACAAATGCCCTAAATAACTGGTTTTTCTTCTTTTGACTGTTCTCAATAGTTCTTTTTCTAAATTGAGTCTAGCTAGTACTTCTTCATTTGTTTTTCGTGCTGTCCAAGGAATTTTTAAAATTCTACGGTACACCCACATTTCAAATGCCTCGATTCTATTCAGGCTCTTTATTTTTAAAGTCCACGTTTCGACTCCGTAGAGAAGAACAGACCAGATAAAACATTTTACAAGTTTTAATCTCAATTTAATATTTATATGTGTATCGCAGAATAGAACGCGCATCTTAAAGAAACTATCCCTAGCTTGAGCAATTCTCGCTTTAATTTCTTGTTCTGGGTCCAGCTTGCAATTAATCTAACAGCCAAGGTATTTGTATTGGTTTACCTGTTCTAAAATATTCCTATTTATTTTTATAGGTAAGGGGATATTCTGTTTTCTTTGGATCACTATTACTTTTGTTTTTTTTTTTCGTTGATCTTCATTCCAAACTCTCGACAAGCATCCTTAAGGTGGTCTATAACCCCCTGTAAGTTTGTGTCTGTATCAGCCAGTAGGACAGTGTCATCTGCATATCTTATGCTAGATATTGGTTCTCCATTAATTTTTATTCCTGTGGAAAGGTTTTCCAAGGCTTGCTTGAATAGTAGTTCCGAGTAAAGATTGAACAGCATAGGGGATAGTATGCATCCTTGCCTTACTCCTTTATTTATACTAATATTTCTAGATGTATGATCGTCGATCCTAATCTTGGCACTCTGCCTCCAATATAAGTTCTTAATTAATCGGAGATCTTAACTATCCAAGTTGATGCTCTGCAAGGAAGCATGTTTGTTCCTTCATATACTTAAATTGTTGTTTTGGCTTCCTTATATATATTGGCTATTAGTTCCGTACATCTGTGGTCAATTCTGCTGTTAATGAAAGAACTATTCACTGCCCAATGTTCGACTCTGTCGAAAGCCTTTTCGAAATCTATGAACGCCATATATAGAGCAGTGTGGTATTCATTTGCTCGTTCTATAAGTATTTTCATACTTAGTAAATGGTCACTTGTGCTGAATCCCTTTCTAAACCAGATTGTTCTTTTGATTGGTATCCATCGAATTTTGTTGTCAATCTATTGATATTGATATCGATCTATACTGATAAAGCTAAAGAATTAAAAATTGAAAAAAAAAACAAAAAAAAGTGGAAGACTAAAAAGCATGCTTCCTCGTAGTGTCTTGTAGGTAGGGCTAACGGGCTTTCTAATTATTCTGTTATTCCTGATAATAATATTTTAAAATAAATTAATTTTTTACCAATTTATTCATATAATTTCGGTGAATTGTGCTTTCAGTAAATTATGTTTCGGTAAAATGTTTTCGGTGAATTTTTCGTCTACGGGGTGCAAACACCCATCCACCTGGAGAATGCTGAGGTGACAGGCGGACTAGAGTAGAGAATAACAAGGGTTTTGGTAAGCTAATAAGCATACCAATGAACCACTGATAAAAGTTTGTTCCATTTTTGTTAGAATATTGTTAAAAATTCATAGATATCGAAGTAAGATTAAAACTGAACATTAATTAGAACAGAATCATTTGTTTTTTATATATGAATATTTACCGCATCTATAGCAGATCTAGACTATAAAAGTTTTGTTTTAATGATTTTTTATTTCCTTGTGTCAATATTCACCGTTCTTTTCTGCACTAATAAAACAGGCTAATTATAATTGGTCATGGTTTTTATAACGTTGAAAGCAAATATTTGAAAAACTTAAAAATAATGGAAAATAAAATACTGTTTTCTTACATTTTAGATTTTCGAAGATAATTGCTGTTCAGTTTAATGGCCACACTCACAGAGACGAATTCTATGTCTACTATAGTAAATCTAACTCCAGTGAAGCTATCAATATGGCATGGAATGGAGCATCAGTCGTAACTTATGACAAAGCGAATCCAAGCTATAAAGTTTTTTCAATTGACGGAAATACATTCGTAAGCGATTGATTTTATCTTATTTTTATACGACGTGAAGTAGTTTTAGTACGATTTAAACTATTTTCCTTTCAGGATGCGCTTGATTTCGAGGAATGGACATTTAATCTTACTTTGGCCAATTTAAATCCAAATAAAAATCCTGAATGGTACAAGCTTTATTCGTTCAAAGATGCATTTGGCGTTAAAAGTTTGGAAGCGCAAGAAATCAATGATCTTGTAATGAGAATGACCCAAAAGCATGAACTTCTCGACCAATATTACAGGTAAATGGAAGTTTTGGATTTAATTTAGATTTTATTTATTTAATTTTTAAAGTTTTCCAGATGTTGGAATTATTGTTTTTTTTGTGTTTTTGTTTTATTTTTGTTTGTTTTTTTTTCTCAGCAATGGGATATTGTTTTTTGTAGCAATATTAAAGAAATGTTAGAATAAATGGGTGTATATAATTAAGATGGTGAACTTTCTCCTAGACGAACAAGGTGGCTATACAAAATATCCTTGTTTCCTGTGCGTTTGGAATAGCAGGACTAAAGACCAACACTGGAGTAGAAGAAAATGGCGTTTTATGGCTTTAGTTCAAGGAGAAGCTAACGTAATTAACAAAGTATTGGTCGAGAAAATAATATTACCTTCAACACAGACATATTTCTTCTTCTTCTAGTTCTTATATAAACATTACTCTGTTTTTCAACGTGCCCCCAGTAAGTTGTCATTCCATCATTTTCGTGGTCTTCCTACTAATCGCCTTCTTATTGGGCAAACGTCTCTTGCCGTCTCTACTACTCTATTTGTTGTCATTCGGCTTATATGATTGTTTCATTCTACTCTTCTATTTCTTACCCAGTTTTTGATGTTCTCCACCTTTCATCTAGTCGTATATCTGTACTTCTAGCTATGTTTCATAGTATCTTTTCTTCAATTTTTCATCTCTGTGTTTTTATCTCTGCTGTTTCTAACATCATTTTTGTCCTCTCTGTGTCAGGTCTTGTTTCTGCCGCATATATCATTATTGGTCTGATGACTGTTTTGTAAATTCTGCCTTTCGTTTCTTTCCCGATATTTTTATTTCTCCATACTGTTTCATTTAGGCAGCCTGCGGATCTGTTTGCTCTATTCACTTGATCTTCACAGGCTACAAACATAAATCATAAATGTTCCAATGTAGCATTAACACAGACAATGATGCCTATATATTCATCCGTTCATATAGTGAAAGAAACATAAATCGTTTTATTCAAACCCTTGAGTTAACAAATTGGTCAGAGGTATTTAATACAATTTCTGTTGAGGATAAATCATTAGCTTTTTTAAATACTATCCAAAATTACTTTCAGTCCCATTTTCCACTACTTAAATGTAAACCTAAAAAATTTACACGTTCGAATTGGTTTACGCAGGAACTGTACAATTTAAGAGATCAGCTAAAACTTTTAGAAACGATCTGTCAGCAGTAGTAGTAGTAGCAGTAGTAGTAGTAGCAATAGTAGTCTTAGGCCAGTCCTTTATTTGGCAAAGGCAGAATATTTAATTAAATTAAAAGCTGCTAAAATTAGTCACTTCACGAGACAGTTAAACGAATCATCAAATAAAATTAAATGTATTTGGCGTTTAGTAAACTTAACAGTCGGGAAACAAAATTACTCAAAAGTACCTAGTGATGATAACAGTAATTTAGTAGACAAATTTAACCACCATTTTGTTGAAATGGCTCCAAAGTTACTTGCCGCTTTGGATCCTACTAAAATAGATGGGTTTGCATTAGCATCAAAAAACCGTAATAGTTCTTCTATGTTTTTATATCCAACTAACCCACAGGAAATAACTAGTATAGTCGGAAGTTTTAAATCCAAACACAGTTGTGGTTTTGATCAGATTTCCCCAAAGTTATTAAAACAATGCATTCATGCTCTCGCAGATCCACTGACGGATATTTGTAATGCCTCTTTTCAACAAGGAATATTTCCTAGTATGTTTAAACTATCTATTGTAATTCCTTTATAAATGAAAAAAACATTGTATGGTATATTGTATGATATATTTTTCATGTATTTTTGATATATATTGTATAATAAAAACATTGTATGATATTTTGTATGATATATTTTTCAACAACTTTTTATGTAAGTAGTAAAAAACCAACTTCTTCTTGTATATTTAAATTTTAACTTTCTTGTTTTTAATATTGGTATTTTTACTCTCTCTTTTAGTAAACTGATGATGGAATGATGCAATTCCGAAAAGATCTTCTTTAAAATAAAAATTTTAAGCTTTTAATAAGCGCTTTTTTTATACCTTAATACACACGAACACCACGTGCTTTGTATTCAACAGGTATACTAGCCACTCCTGGATATCTCCACTTCATGGTTTGTTCCAGTTTCACTTTTAAAAATTTAAGATTTATGACTGTATTTTTGACTTGTCTCATACATATACTTTGTATAATGTCGCATGTGATCAATAAATTTGACTTGACTTGACTTGACATTGCCAGCTTCAATCGGGTCGGTTAGTTCTTGTTCTACTTTAACTTTTATTGTGTTGTTTTGGTAGATATTTTCGATCGTTTTGATTATTCCTGGAGGTATCTCTCTATACATATTTGCTGATGAAACAATTTGTATAGGCCCTAGACCAGAATCGTCCTTGTTTTGAATACTTGTCCACCAAATTCCCTGCACTCACTAAAGAAAAATTGAATGCCGGAATATTTGATGGCCTCAGATACGACAACTTGACTGCAATTGAATGTAATACATGGTGCTCTTTTGTGAGTTGTGGAAAATTTTTTTGGAAACCATAAATCGCCAAAAATAGCCGGGATATAGTGGCAGAAATGCTCAACAATTTTAACAAACACGGTTGTTATATGAGTATTAAAATTCATTACCTCTACAGCCACTTTACACTTTACAGACCGTTTTAGATAAAATCTTAGTGACCTTAGTGAGAAACAAGAGGAAAGCCACCAAGATATCTTCCAAGATATTCCGTATATTTTGTATGTCAGATAATTTCAATATATTATATCTGTCAGTTTATCTGTTCAATTTTCTTTCCTATGTGACGCTAGAATTTTAATTATTTTGTATTAAATCGTACTTTAAATATACTAATAATATTATTTGTTATTTAATTTATGCGAAATTATTATTTTTTGTATTAACAATTAAACGGATCGGTTAAAAAACAAAATATGATTAACTTATAGGTTGAAATGTCAGTAATTCAGATTTCTTTGTTCAGATGACGTTAGGATTTTAAGTCTAAACTAAAATGAAGCTTTAAATTATTTTGTATTAAATTTCTATCTTAAAAATTAATTATTAATTATATTATTATGTAATTATTTATCTAAACGTATCGTTTCAATAACAAAATATGAGTCAATGGTGGTAGTTCAGATCTCTTTCCTAGATGGCGTCGTCAGCTTACTAGACAAACGGTGTGACTTGTCATCATAGCCTTTTATATAGATGATATATATTATATTTTATATTTGTACAGTCTTACTTACGCTGCTAACGTTGTTTTAGGTACAAATTTAGAAATGGAGACGTTGCTCTTAGAGAAGGTTGTGACGATGATTGCAAAAAAGATTTATTATGTAGAATGGTAAAAACTGAATATGGTGACGATCAAGTATGTGAAAAAGTAAAGGAACTGTATGATCGCAATGAAGGCGTCAAAGTATTATCTACATAACTAGAAACTTTCAGGCTTCAGGCATCTTTTTTGTAATATTTTTGTAATAAAACAAGATTTTTTCAATATATTTTAATGTTTTAATTTATATATGAATATTTAACTGCCCACTGTTTAAGGTTCTAACACATTAAGATATCGTTTCTCTTAGTTACTAGAAAATATCCTTTTAATTTGTTTGTTATTAATACAACAGTGCAATTTTGATTCTAATTCAAATAATAGTCGGTATTACTATAATTATGAAACAATTAGTTTAATAAACAATCTGTAGAAATATCAGAAATATATCTGTTCACTAACCTTACGATTATAACCCGAAAAATAAATTTGAACTTCTACCAAATAGGCTACATGTTGTACAGGATATGGAACAAACAACCATTTGTAATCAAATATCTAACGTGATGATAGAAAAATTTCTCAATTCCAATAAACTCTAATCATTAATTTCCACTGATTTGCGCTTAAAGTTATTTAACAATGGAACTTGGGAATTGTGAAAGTGCTAAATAGTTGACCACAATAAGTCGACTAGAGATGTTCCCAATTGGTTTACAGTCTCTAGAAATATATTGATCTACAGTATTTATTCGTACTATTTGTCGAAGATGTTGCCCGATTATGAAATAACTTGGTAGGAACTTAAAAACAGTGGTTCAAACAGTAAGTCTGGAAATAAGCTTTAATAAAAAAAATGGAAAACTTGGTAAGAATGTGTATGAGAACGTTAATCTGAAATCTGGAAAAGATAAAATTAGTATGGAGTAGAAAAGGAGCAGCAATTATGAATTCATTCGTAACTCTACAGGATACTTAAAACATTATCAGACATGTACGAGCTAACCGGATCAGATTGGCAGATCATGTGTTAAGAGCAGAGAAAAACAAAGTACTAAAGAAAGTGTTTTTTGAGAGACCAGAGATAGAAGATCAGTACTTCGTCCCAGAAAAAAGGTTCTTGAACTCCTAAGTGGAGCATAGAGCTTCAGTGAAAACGCGCCATCGGGTTCTATTTTGCGCTAAGGCCTTCACCTCATTCCAAGACTTTCCTTGTTTTCTTATCTCGTCCATGATGGATATTCTCCAAGTTTGTACTGGGCGACCTTTTTTTCGTTTTCCTTGGGGATTCCACTCTAGGGCAGTCTTTGCAATACTGGAGTTATTTTTTCGGAGTGTGTGACCGATCCAACCCCACTTTCTGGACTTTATTTCATTTACTACCCCCTTTTGTTTGGTCAGGTGTAGTAAATCTTCGTTTCTGATGATGTTAGGCCATAAAATACGAACAATTCTTCGTAGACATTTATTAACAAAGACCTGCAGTTTGTCTGTACGGGCTTTTGTCGCTTTCCAGGTTTCACATCCGTAAAGTAGTACAGACATGACATTTGACTGGAATATGCGGATCTTTGTCCTCGTGGTGTAGTCTCCAGACCTCCAAGCAGGGTTGAGCATGCTGAAAGCTTGTTGCGCTTTTCGTATCCTCATACGAATATCGTCTTCTGTACCTCCGCTTTCTGTTATGACACTTCCAAGATACGTAAAGTTTTCCACATTTTCAATGTGCATGTTATTAATGGTGAATAGCGTGTTGTTTCTTGCATTTATTCTCATGGATTTGGTTTTATCAATATTGATTTTCAAACCTATTTTATTGGCTTCAGTGGAAAGTGTTTCCAATTGGTCAGCCACATCTTGGAACCTTTGTCCTAACAGGCAGATATCGTCGGCGTATTCTAGATCGCTTAGGCGTGTGGTTAACGTCCATTGTATCCCTCTTGTGTCAGAGTCTAGTTTGGAGAGAACATAGTCTAGAGCTATGTTAAAAAGAAACGGAGAAAGCACGCATTCCTGTCTGACTCCAGTAAGTACGTCAAATTCGTCACTGTTTATCCCATTGTGTGTCACGCTGCATTTCGCTTCAGTGTACAGAAACTTTATAATGGAAATTATTTTATGCGGGATGTTTCTTAGCTCTAAAATTTTCCATATCGCATCATGAGATAAGCTGTCAAAAGCACGCTCGAAATCAACAAAAACCATGTATAGGGGTGTGTTCCGTTCAACCGATTGTTCCATTATTAGCCTTACAGTATTAATGTGGTCTATGCAGGAGGATTCTGGTCTAAAGCCTACTTGATTAGCTCGAAATTCAACCTTGTTTGTTAATCTTTTAAGTATGATGGTCGTGAAGATTTTATTTATGGCGGTAAGCAAGGTTATTCCTCCGTGTGGTAAAGCCAGCCAAGAAAAAGATAAAAATTAATAGAGGTAATTGAATTTGCCAAATCCAGAGAAGAATATATCTCTGTTGGTCAGCATAATAAATAATCTAATAATGTAATATTGTCGCACATTTTTGACGCGACATTGTCGCACACTGAAAAAGAAGATACGTAGTGGATCATATAAATACCTTAAAAACGTCTTTCTATGACTCAGCGATTTCAGTAAAGAATGAAATACATTATGCATTGAGCGTTATATAATATTGCATAATATCCGATGAAAAACTAGGCTGTTTTTTTAACACCATACATTTCGTTTATTTGTTGTTCCTTTAGTCACTTTTAATCAACATTTTTAAAATTATCAACGTTTTTTATACTGTTTATAAACCTGAATAATTATAATTTGATTAAAACAATTCCGGTTAAATATATGATCTGTATTAAAGACCGAAAAAAAAACAATAAAATATTGATTTGCGTGAAGCGAAATGAGTTAAGCCGCGAGTTCAAGGCTTATAGTGCGCTGAAGTGGCTTACCTTCTACTGCCGAGATCGGAAGAGAATTATTTCTGTTGATGAATACCTACACTTAATATTGGACGCAAGAATTTCGATGATGAATATAATAAAACCGTATTTACAGCTGTAAATATTTTAACTTATCATTTTTAGTAATTATTTTTTAAACTTAAAAATTAGTTTTATAAATTACTATTCTAATTGTCTGTCAATTACGCACGTAGATTTGTCCATCACATTATATTTTTGATTAGTTTTAACCTCACTAAAATTATCCAGGTTTGTTGACTTTAAAAATCTCAAAATGGTCTTCCAATTGTTGAGAATTTCATGGGTACAAAGAGTTACTAATGGTGAGGTACTTCGTCGAATGGGTAAACAAAGGGAATTACTAAGAATAATCAAAGAGAGGAAAAATTCAGTACTTAGGCCATGTGTTGAGAGGCGAAAAATATGAATTACTTCAAGTTATACTAAAAGGAAAAGTATAGGTCAAAAGATCAGTAGGGAGACCTCAGAACTCATTTCTAAAAGACCTGAGGAGATGGTTCGACCGCTCATTCGCAGAAATCTTTTGTGCAGAAGTTTCCAAAAGCACAATTGTCATTTGGATCATCAACCTTTGAAAGGAGACGGTGGCATGAGAAGAAGAAATGGTCTTCAAATACCATTCTACTAGAATAATGGACTCTTCACAATGGTCTTATATATTCCATGTCTACTGTGAATAGTAAATGTTCTATAAATATATAAACGGTTTTACCACAGGAGTGGTTAGTCCAATTTTCAAACATGGACATCAACTTTTGATGGATAACTATGTTGTAAAATTATTAAAAAATGTTAAATAAATAAGGCGTTAGACAACGATTTATACTTTCATCTATACTATTGAACCCATATTCAGAGGAAATATTTAAGGAAGCCTTGGAAAATTGCAAACATGGTATCCTTTTAAATGGAAAACGCCTAAACAACATCCGCTATGCAGTTGACATCGTTATTTTTGCAGACAGTTTAAACAGTTTACAGCAACTAATAAACAAAGTTATTGCAGTAAGTGAAAGATTTGGACTACAAGTAAACATATTAAAAACTAAATTTATGGTCATCAGCAAAAATAAAACAATAGTAAACGAACAATGGGATCACTCACAAGAAGTAAAATGTAGAATAGAGAAGGCTAGGAGTACATTCAACAACATGACGAAATTCTTTAAAAGCCACAACCTTAATCTGGAGTAAGGCTCCCACAATGTTATATCTTCTTGATATTATACGACGGAGTTGTTTCCTGGACACTCACTGTAGCGATGAAGAAAAAACTTGAAGCCTTCGAGATGAAAAAACTTGAAGCCTTCGGGTACAAGATAACCAACGAGACTGTATTTCGAAGAATGGGAAAAAGAAGAGAGGTGATGTATACCATTAAAAGGACAAAGTTGAAATATCTCGGATATATAATGAAAAACGACACTAAATACAGATTACTAAAAATAATCCTTCAATGCAAAGTATTCGGAAAGCGAAGAATTGGGAGAAGAAGAATATCATTGTTAAAAAACCTGAGGAAATTGATATCATTAGTACAAGTACAACGAACTTTTTCCTGTGAGTGGGTTTACTCCCGCGAATGGGTTTATTCCGAACTGAGAAATTATTGGATAAAGATATGAGGAATTTACTCCAGTTTACTAGAAAAATTAGAGAGTAAAAAAATTGGAGGGAGTCAAAAAAAAATTGAGTAGGCAATTGAGTGACCGTAAATGGCAGATGGTTGAATTCCCGTTGTATAACGACGGGCAAAATGAGTATAAAAATAGTAATTATTTTTTCAAAGTTTCAAATTTAAAATTAAAGTTATAATCACCTCTAAATATCTTCTTAATCAGCCTCGGTTATCCTTGTATTTGTGAAATTGCATATAGATATTATAATTTCAAATTCTTGTAATTTCCATATAATATACTATACTCCTGTATTGAATTATCTATATTGAATTAATTTACTCTCATACTCCCCAACTGTATCTGACTTAATGAATTCTTCTAAGTTAATCCTTTTTTCTAACTTAATTTAATTATAACTGTCTTGAACTAACTTTCTTGATGAATCTCATTTAATGACTTAATTGTAACTGACTGAAAGACTTCATCTCACTTAATCCTTTCTTCTAACTTAATTTAACTTAATCACTGTATGAATTCTTCTAACTTAATTTAACTTAATCACTTCATGAATTCTTCTAACTTAATCAATTGTAACTGACTGACTGACTTAATCTTCTTCTTCTTCTTCTTAGAGTGCCGTCTCCCTCGGAGGTTGGCAATCATAATGGCTATTTTTATTTTAGAACTTGCTGCTCTAAACAAATCAATCGATTTGCATTGGTACCAATCACGTAGATTCTTTAACCATGAGTTCTGCCTTCGGCCAACAGATCTTCTTCCTTGAATCTTTCCCTGTATTATCAGTCCCAAAATTTCATATTTTGGTCCCCTCATCACGTGGCCTAGGTATTTCAGTTTTCTGGTTTGTATAGTGGTGATTAGTTCTATTTCTTTACCAACCCTCTCCAGTACTTCTTTATTTGTAATTCTATCAGTCCATGGTATTTTCAATACTCTGCGGTATATTGACGTTTTCCAGAAAATTCTAGTGAGAAAATTATGAACATATAGGCTTTTCAGATCAGAATACACTATTATATATAAACTAAATATCTTAAACTAATATATTATCACTATTTTACATCCGTAATGGACCACAGGAGTGATGACGTATATTTGATTGACATCTGCCAGTTTCACTTTCCAAACAAACGTTGTTTAGTGTGGATAATTTCCGCTTTTTGCAATATTTAAGTATTCTAATAGTTACTACAACAATTTTACAATTTTGTGTAAATAATAAAGCACATTTTTTTATGCTAATAGGAATAAAATGAAAGTATCAATAAAGTAAGGTTAAAATTTCTTTAATTAAACTTTTAAACCATATTTCATAGAAACAGAACTCTGAATTATGACGGTATTATCGTAAAAACACTATACTTACAAGAAAAAGCAGCAAAGGAAGCAAAATATTAACTTTATAGGAATTAAAAAGTCTTGAGATTTGACATTTCAACGTTTGTTTGGAAAGTAATAATGACAATGTGACGTCACACTCCTGCGGTCCATTATATTTAAATTAAACATCCCAAGTAATAAATAATCCCACTTAACATCCGCAACCAACCAAATGTCAAATAACACAGTGTATATTTGGTTGCCTATGCACATGGCTCAATTAAATATGTTTATAATTAAAAAAAAACTTTTATCATTTATTAGTATGCTAAATTCTTAAAAATACCCTCATATAATTATTTTTTATTAATATTCGCTAGTATATAACTTATAAATTATTTCTTTAACCACTATTTAAGTAAGTAAGTATTATTTATTAATTAAACATCATAATATTACTATGCTAACTTCTTTATATCTATTATTATTTCAATATATATATATATATATATATATATATATATATATTATATATAAACATGAGATTTTAACAAGAGATTTCGTTTTTGTGGAATCACGTTTATTTATAAGTTACACACATTAGGAAAATGAAGAGCAAGCTTATTGACTTGAAACCTTATAGCCTTGTTTACGGATGTCAGAGCATATTATTAATAAGTATAGTTTTTCCATCATTATTCATCTTCTATCTTTAAAAGCTTCCCTTAATTAATAAGGGGAGAATATGAAACCACATTCGAAATAAGTATTCAGTTATAAAGTACTACAAAACATGTATGCCAGGGCTGGGATATTATTACTAGTTTTAACTAATTACATACTATCTACATCAATTTCCGTTATAAATATAATATTCACAGTGTTTCTATCTGTTACTACTTTTAAAATGGTAAAATACGTGGGGATGATTCTGCATAAGAATGGAAGCTGGGGGTGAACATTTGCAGGTGGTAATAGGGTGGTATAATAATCTGGAGTATAAAAGAGTGTAAAAAGGGAAACGAGATCGATTACTTCCTTGATGGGAACAAAGACTTTTTGAGGATATAACTGTTCTCAATCGGTTCACAACTGGCAGCGATCATCGCCTTTTAAGAGCAAAGATTCTTATTAAACAGACGAAAACCAGTAGAAACAGGTCACATAATTATTGTAATCAGATAGATCAAACTAAAATACGAGAGAAGGGAGGTGAGTACAGAGAAGTCTTAAGAAAAAAAATTGTAGAACGTTATAAACAAGAATTTTTCGACACGAACACAATTAATAAAGAAATGCAACGAAAGCTCTTGAAAGCAGGACTGACTGTTGCAAAGAAATCGAAAAATAAAGAAGACCGAATAAGTGAAGGAACAAAACGGTTGATGGAAAAGATACGCCCATTTCTAAGCGAAGTAAAGCAAAACAGCAATGGTTTCAAAGAATTGAATAAACAAATAAAGAAGAAAGTAAAGGAAGATTTAAGGATCTATAATAAAAACCAGGTAAAACAAATAGCAAAAAAGAACCAAGGCCTGAAATGCTTAAGATCGAACTTAGGAAAGCCTATAATAATCATATTGAAGGATAAAGATGAAAAAAAAAAATAAGAGAAAAGAACGAAATCATAGAAGTTACTCAAACATTTTACCGTGATCTATATTCCTCAAACAAGGACCCAGATAACACCGCAAAGTAAGTTCTTAAGAGAAAGATAACGAATGTCAACTCAGAAATACTTACCAATATAGAATCTTTCGAAATAAAACAAGCTACAGCACAACTAAAGAACAATAAGGCTCCGGGTCCAGATGTAATACTTGTAGAAATGTTGAAGGAAGGGAGTGAAATTATTTTCGAAGAATTGACAAAAATTTTCAACGAATGTCTTCACAGAGGGGAAGTTCCAGATGATTGGAATAAAAGTTTGATAATACTTCTCTTCAAAAAGAACGGCAGGGAAAATCTGAAGAACTGTAGGCCAATCTCCCTTCTGACCCAAATATACAAATGGTTTATGAGAGTTATAACTAATAGGTTAACGTCGAAGCTCGATAGCTATAAACCGGTAAAGCAGCAGGATTCCGAAAGGGTTACAGTACAAAATAATGACAAATACACCGAACATTAGATAAATAACGTTGAACGACATAAATTTAGAAATAGTAAGACATACTGACACTTACCAAGTCTAATGTGGATAAAATAGTAAAAGCACAAAGAGAGAAGGAAAGATCAATGCTCGAAGTGAGACCTACAGACAAAAAAACAAACAAATGGATTAGGAGAAAAGCCTAAGTAAAAGACCCAGGAGAACATACTGCCAAATTAAAATGGAGCTTCGAATGACACAATGCCAGATTGAAGGATAAGAGATGGAACATGAAATACAACAATAGTACCATGGTTAGGAAAAAGAAGCAGAGAAAGGCCACACATGAGATGGGCGGATATTAAAAAGATCGGAGGGCCCAACTGGAAGCAGTGGCGCAAAATAGAAGACACTGGATTGATTTGGGGGAGGCCTATGTTTAAAGTTAGATTAATCTATGCTGAAGAAGAAAAAGAAGTTAAAGTCAACTACTGTTTAGACGTAGGAATCGGAACAGCAGAGATCATGCCACATCGCAGGGTGGCAAGCCTAATTAAATGCAACATTGGATGTGTCGCTGTATACGTAGTGATTGGTACCAGACCTGGTAATCTGGTTAGACTGTTTTACATAGGCGTATAGATTATCTGATTGACATGATTTTATGTTGTCGTTGGAATCTGTGAAATAAATGGGCGAAAACGGGTCAAGGCGTTTATGATCAAATGGTGGAGAGAACCGTATTGGATGAATGGAGGTGGAAAGTGATGCACACATATATATATATTATATATATATATATATATAATATATATATATATATATATATATAAATATATATATATATATAATATATATATATATATATATATATATATACAGTATAGGTAAAAGTTTATGGTCGGTATGGACCTTACATGAGATGGAGTGAGAAACAACTGTTTAAAAAGAGAGAGATATATTAGGTGTCCGCCTTTTATATCACCGAACATAAATGAGTGGATATGGAGTGGATATAATAAAAAGGGGAAATTCAACGTTGCCAAACTTATTGGTTTTATTTGACCTGTTGTCTTTTTCGCATTTGAACAATGCTCCAAGATAATGAAATTTGGGCGAAATGGATTTAAATGGCAGCTTATTGTTTTTTATTGGGAATATGCCACAATTTTACTTTACAATAAGTGTAATATAACATTTTGATTTATACTTCGGAAATCGTTTTATATAAATAAAATTTATTAATGTTTGGTATTTTAAAAACGATTTCCGAATTAAAAATCTAAACATCAAAATAAGCTTATTTTAAAGTGACATTATGCCTTATTTCCAATAAAAATATTAAACTGCATATAAATAAAAAAGCTTCGTACAAAACTATTTGCCAACGTGGCGTGTCGCGTGGTCAAATCACCGAATCAAAGGGTAAACAGGTATTTACGAATAGAGGTGGGTCATTGACGTCGCAAAACCGATTTTCGTAAACAAGTAACTATGATTTTTTAATAGTAGTTTCAAGTAAGAAACTACCTACATAAACAAACATAATGGCTATTATCGTTTATCTGTATATTTATTGAAGTGAAGGAAACTAATAAAAGATTTTATTATAACTTGAAAACTAAACTAAACAATACAAATAGTAAATCGTACCTACGTTTACATTACACGTTATTATTAAATCACGAATCGTCTAAATTGACATTTAAAAACATAAGTTTTTTTACTTTACTTCTTATTAATTGTGTTTTTCTTTTATTTAAAATTAAACCTGATTTTGAACATGTGTTCACATTTACAATACTTTATGAATATAGTGGTTAAGTTAGGAGATACATGGCGATGGTTTTTTCACCATTGTAATGGACTCTCGCTACAGGTGTACGTTTAGATGAGTCATGTCCAATTAATTGATCAAAAATACACCATGGACTTAAGTCATCTTTATCGGTTTCTTTTTCTTATACTGGTTGATTTTCAATAGTACAATCTTCTTGTTCTTTAATTATAGAAGTAACCAGCTTCTTAACTCTTTCTTTTGTTTTTTTAGCGTCATTTTTATCAGAAAATCCCTGCACTTTAAATCGTGAATCCATAAACGTACATAATGACAATATGCCACTGTATTCTATCCCTCTAAATCTTTTTGCTAAACCCGAGATTAGTAATTATCCCGTAATTAGTAATAAAAACCCGTACTACGTCGGATACTAACTATGGATGTAAGGTTACTGTTTGCTAAAATTTTATTGCAAGATTTTTGCAGGCAGCGTACCAGAACAATCACTGAACTATCATTCAAGTATTTTTGGCCACTCATTGTACTTGTTATTTCTTTAAAAGGCCGTAAAATTTAGGACAATTACGAAAAAATAATCCAGTCTTCATTATTTAGATTTGGTCTAAGTCTAAGTCTGTATTAACTGATACCAATGTGGAACGGATTGCCTCTTCTAACTCCGTCATTCTTTCTAACATGTAATAGGTGAAGTTCTACCTAGTTTCCACGTCTTGGATTGGCCGTTTGGGATCTTTGTTATGTTGTAATTGATACTTTAAAGGCGTTTCTGAAGATAAGGTACTTTTTTGAAATGTGTTTTTTGCCGAATTGTCGAAAAAAAGACTTTTTATTTTATCTATTTGTACACGACAGCATTTAAGTGCGTCCTCCATCAATAAATTTAACGTATGAGCAAAACAATTTAAATGTTTTCATTCCAAAGCATATTTAATAGCTATGACCATATTTGAGGCATTATCAGTTACTGCAAAATTTACTTTTTGTTTTAGACCCCTGAATAATAATTTCACTAATTTTAAAAGCGATGTTTTCTTAATTATGGTTTCCAGAAAAATGGCAGCAGTCTAATTAAACCGTGTTAAACTCTAAATTTTCGGTTAAATTCGTTAAAATCAACTAGTTGATGGTTGAAGCTGGTTACTTCTATAAAAAAAAAGAAAAAGAAGATTATACTATTGAAAATTGACTAGTACAAGAAAAAGAAACTGATAAAGATGACTTAAGTCCATGTAAATGTAAGTACTATTTGTATTGTTTAATTTATTTTTCAAGTTATAATAAATATATTCTTCGTTAGTTTCTTTCACTTTAATACTTATACACATAAACGATAATAGCCAATATGTTTGTATACTCGCTAATTTGAATACTGGTAAACAATCAACTAGTTACAGTTTACGAAAAACGGTTCCGATAAAAATTTAAAAAACTAAAGGACCCACCTCTAGTTTCTTAGCTTTATGAGGATCGGAACCACAGAATATGTAAAATATCTCTGATCGGAACTAATCGTCTCACTAACAGGCAAAATGGGCGTCAAGAAGATTTATGGAGGGGAGGCCAAGGGGGAATATGATTGTTATCTTTGTCTATTCGCTGAAAATATGATTTTATATCTGTGTTAGATATCCTGTTAAGTTTTACCATACCGACCATAAAATTTTACCTACACTGTATATATATATATATATATGGAAACGTTACCTTCGAAGAAAGCGAAAAGACAAGGTAATGGAACTATAATGACGACGGCCGTTGGATGGGTGCTAGGAGACTCCAGCCTAAGACGTATAGATGCATAAGATATATAAAAATCGAGCTACATAAGTGGATACCGAGACGATAACATACTCGAAGAGGACTGTCTGGTCTCGTTGCTTGGAGTGAGAGGAATGCAATTTAGTTAGTCAAGGGCGGTTCAAGGGCGGTGAAGTACACAAAAATACAAGTTTTGTCAGGATAGGTTGGATGAAGTTACATTAGAAGAAAAAAATATATAAAACTCCATCAATTTTAAGCTAATTTGTCCTTAAATGTAATGTTGTAACCCACACCGGTGTATCGGAGTATAAGGTGAGTAAATTGCCTTTTAAAATTGTATTTGTATTGTTAAGACCTCGGTGTTAGAATCCTGATCATAAATACTAATAAAGATTTAGATGTGGTACCTAAACTGATTAAACAAAAATTGCTTTTGTAAGCATTTCGAAAAACTAGTCAAGAAATAAAGTTGAAAAAGTGATTTAAAAGAAAAAAATTCTTTACAAAATTTCATAATTATGTATTATCAGATAGACTTAAAACTTTAAAATAAGTTGAATAAAACTCACCTTGACTTTTTTGCCGCGCTTTGCGGCAATAGCCCGAGATTTTCTCCGTATCCGATCCAGAGGTAACACTTGGTGAAACTGTCAACTCAAATATACGTCTATTTGTTAACTTTAGAGAAATTATGTCCGTAGCTTGATTGAAGAACTCACCAATTAAACTTTTGCTGGTTTTAAAGTTTGAAAGTTTCTCACAATTGCAGATTTAAAACAAACCTGCTTTAAACTGTACTTCGATTAAGTTTATACTGTGAATATTTAAGGTTGGATACACAGGTCTCGACTATTGGTATCAACTATAACAAATATTAAATGGTTAAAATTTTAAGCTAGATTAAATAAAATTCAATTAAAAACTACAAAAGACATTATTTTGGTCCTCAAAATTTTTTGACGTAAATTATTGCACCGTATGATGTTTTGGATGGTCCCGAAATCCTATTTAAAAGGCACCAAGCAGCGATGATATATCCAAAGTCCTTAAAATACGGAAGATAAGCATTAGACAGATCTATCGTCATCATCAGTGGTGCTACAGCTCTAGTTGAGCCTTGACCTTCCCCAGTCTATTTCGCCAGTCGTTTCTGTTGTTGCCAATTTGCCGCGCCGATTTTCCTTGCGTCCTCGTCCACACCGTCCCTCCATCTCAGTCGTGGTCTGCCTCTACTCCTATTTCCCACTGGGACCGATAATAGAGTTCGTCTGGGTGGGTAATTTTCATTTGCTCTTGACACATGTCCAGCCCATCTAAGCCTACCTATTTTTATGAAGGATATTATATCTCTACCATTTACTATTTTTTTATACTTCTCATACAATTCGAAATTATATCGCCTTCTCCAAATACCACTCTCACAGAATGCGCCCATTATTCTTCTTAGTATCTTCCTTTCGAAGACGAGCAGAAGATTTGCGTCTGTTTTGAAGATGGTCCATGTTTCTGACAGACAGATCTATATGAATGCTAATTTAAGGTATTCGACGAGAATAAATAGTACCTGATGAATGGAATGAAGTCTCTATTATAGCAATCTGCAAATAGGATTAAAAAGCGCTGTATTAACCACCGAGAAATAATGCTCCTAAACACTATTTACAAACTTCTTCTTCTTCAGATGGAAATCCACTAATGGATGTTAGAGATCATATTTTCCATTAATTCTCTATTTCTTGCAATATGTATCAGAGATTGTATGTCATTAATCCCTGTCCATTGCCTTATGTTTCGGAGCCAGGACATTTTTTTGCGTCCCATTTACATTTACATACTCTTGCCTTCAATTTTACCCTCGATTATAAGTTGGAGGAACTGGTATTTTTCATTTCGCATGATGTGACCTAGATACGTCGTTTTCCTTTTCTTGATGGTTTTGAAAAGTTGGCGTTCTTGGTTTATTCTTTTAAGGATCTATATTTGTGATTTGCGCTGTCCATGGTATTTTTAGGATACGGCGATAGAGCCACATTTCGAAAGCTTCTAATCTGTTTATATCCCTCGTTTTGAGTGTCCAACCCTCTACGCCATATAGCAGCACTGACCACACGTAGCACTTAGTAAACCTTAGTGTCAGTTGAAGATCGAACTCTGAACAACTCAGTACTTTCTTGAATTTTACGAAAGATTGTCGAGCTTGCTCAATGCGAAGCCACGTCTTTAAAAAGCCACGATCCCAGGTATTTAAATTTGCTCACTCTTTCAATGAACTTAGTATTCAGTGTTATGGTGAAGTTTTCAAGTGCCTCCAAGTTTCTGGACATGATCATAAATTTGGTTTTTTTGGTATTAATCTCTAATTTCATTCGCTTACTGTATTCTCCGATTATAGTGACAAGTTGTTGAAGATCAACTATGTTGTTATAAATTAAGACACCATCATCAGCATATCGTATGTTGTTGATCAACAACATACGATATGATCAATTCATATTATATGATCAATATTTACAAAGACCCGGCTATAAAGAACCAAAACATACGCAGAAGAAATCGTTTCTTATTATAAGGGGATTATCAATGTGGATTTGGACCGAGCCACTCTACTATTGTTCAGATATTCACAATAAAACAAATAATGGAAAAATGCTAGGAGTTTAATCGTGAACTTCATCAGATATTCATAGTTTTTAAACTAGCATTTAATAAAATGTACAGGGTAAGACTGTGGAGAACGATGCAAGAACTTGGCTTTTCAAAAAAACTAGTCAACTTGATACAGATGTGTATGGAAGGGTTACAATGTAAGGCGAGAATTACTTCGCACAAAAATACGAGCATTTGAAATAAACCATAGACTAAACACAACTCTTTAACTTAGCTCTGGAATTCTTCATCAGACGTGCAAAAATCGAAAAACCGACTACAGTATTTCATCGATAAAAACCAAATTTACTACTGGCATTTGCAGGCGATATCGATCTAATACCAAAAACACCAGATTAAGGATGAAGGAAACTTTTGCCAGGTTCGAAAAGGAAGCGGAGAAGATTTTGCTCCTAGTCAATAAAAACAAAACAAAATATGTACAAATAAGTCGCAATAACCAAAACAGAGATAGAATCAGACAGAAGACCACCATCGATGACTCTTACTTTAAGCGCGTCAAAAAATTTAGGTATCTTGGAACAACAATAGCTGAAGACAATAACGGATCACAGAAAATAAACAATAAGATTCAAGCTGGCATCACATGTCTTCATGCCCTTCACAACCCAATAAAATCAAAACAAATATTACGACAATAAAACACTGAAAACTTTGTTTTCAAACTTCAACAAAATTTATTTTAAATCTTATCACTACAGCTGTTTCGGCTGATTGCCTTTCTCAAGTGATCTATTTTTGGCTTGGGTTTACAAATTTGTAGTCTCTAATGAAATAAGTTGAGGAGGGGAGAACCTATTTCATTACCCTATTTCATTAGAGAGTATAAATTTGTAAACCCAAGCCAAAAATAGATCACTTGAGAAAGGCAATCAGCCGAAACAGCTGTAGTGATAAGATTTAAAATAAATTTTGTAGAAGTTTAAAAACAAAGTTTTCAGAGTTTTATTGTTACATAAAATGAATTTCTATCAAGTAACGGTCGAATCCATAAAATATTACGACATACAAAGATACAACTATATTAAACAGTCATAGGATTTGTAGTACTGTATGGTAGTAAAACGTTGACGATAACAAAGGCAATTAAATAGCGATTGCGTGTTTAAGAAAGAAACGTTTTAAGGAAGATCTTTGGGTTTATGATTGTTGAAGCAGCAGGACAATATAGGATAACAACTAACAAAGAGCTCGAAAAACCCTAGCTTAATAATTATTAAGGTTCAAAAGACTACAGTAGGCAGCGCACCTAAGAAGACCAGACTTACAAAGAATAGTAAGGCTGGTATGAAAAGAAGCTCCGACTGGAAGAAGACCACATGGACGACTCCGATTCCAGTAAAAAAATAATATAGCAGGAGACCCTAAATCTATGGGCTTGGAGAATTTGATGAAGTTTGTCCAAGACAGAGATGAATGGAGGCATGTTGTCAAGTCACCCAAAACTCACGAAGGGTTGAAACGCTACGAAATGGTAAGTAAGTAAGAAATCGTCGTATTTGCATTTTAGTGTTCTAACTTTCGGTTATTTCTCCATTACCTATGGTTTTTTGTTCCCTTTATAACTCTTTTTACATTATTATGCAACTTTCTATAATTATTGATATTTCTACATTTTAATTTCCTTCGCTCTTCCATTATCTGCAAAGTTTTATCAGTCACATAATTTTATTTCTTTTCTTATTTTGATTTAAGATATTCTTGCGAAATTATGGTTATAGATATCTTCATTTCATTCTTTCCTTTTTCTATGCCGCCATTAGTGTTTTCTACTAATTTTGCAAAATTCTTATTGAGCTCTGTTTTTACTTTTTTGCTGGACGTCGTTTTCCTTCTTGACGGGTTTTGTATCTATTGGGTTTGAGCTTCACTTTCTTATAAATTATTTTGAGTCGTATATGGATATTTGCAACTAACAAATTACGATAGGAGAAAATATCTGTGTCTAAATATGTTTTTGCTGAGGTGGTAAATAAAGCCTTCTTAGATGTTATTTAAAAAATGTATTCGTTGCAACCATATCCGTCTCGTGGAAGCATTGGATCAGCCTTTCTCCTATTTCATTTCTTATGCCAAGACCATATGATTCCATAACATTTCCTACTGTACTTTATCGAGGTCTAAGACTGCAGAAAGTCAGGTATCTATATCAGTGGTAGAAATATTAGCATTCCTATTCCACTACAAGAATGTACTAGAAGAAGAATATTCCAAGTAGTGATTTGCGACATTAGGCAAGAGAAATTACCATGAGAGCTTTCGATTTTAATCGGATCAATGTATGGTCAGAAAGTCAACCAGCTACATGGATTGTACAGGAGAACTCGACAGATTGGCGGATCATAACAGTGTCAGCTGCTAATGTCGGTCTAGAGCAGGAGGTGCTAAACAGTGCTATGCCACTTTAGGAATATAATTTTCGCTGGAAATATATACCTGCTTAAGCACAAAAAAAAAGGTTTATTGCCGTGTTTTTATAAATAATAATGAAGTAATGCTAAAAACAAGAAGAAATCAGCTCAAAATTAAAACGGATATGGACACACTGGACATACGCTAGTTAAGAGACACCTTTACACGCTGGTACTGGGTACAAGAATTTTAAAATTTGTATAATGAGTAAATTTTAGATATGGTTGGTACGTCTACGAAAAATATGTTCCACCAACTAGTACCTACGATAAAACTAAAACCAATTAACACCATAAATAGATCCGATATCCAGACTTGCTTTAACAGAAGATGCCGTTTATCAGTATTTTTTGCTACAATTGACAGCATCCAAACTAGATTCAGCTATCTTTCTTCTCGTTTACCCTGTAGCTGTTAGTTTATTTATATCGATTTAGTTCAGCTGTTCTTAACATTTCGTGTTCGTCATCTCCAAATTCCTTCTGCTCTACTTTTGCTCTACTTGGTTTTTTCATGCTTTCTTTCTCTGGTGATCTACTAATTAATATTCTTTTTTCAACACGCAATTTCTTTTGTGTTTTCTTTTTGTTGTTGTTAGTGTTTTTATTTTATTGATCTGTTTTCCCTTAATAGAAAGTTTGTTACTTCATAAAGGCCTTATATCATTTGCTTTTTTTTATTTGGCTTATATACTAAGCCTATATACTAAGCTTATATACTACAATCAGCCTAATGAGCCATATGTTGAAACTGTTTCTTAGACTCATCCATGGAAGAATTTATAAGAAGTGCGAGGAACAAATATCGGACAGACAATTCGGCTTCATTAACGCAGTGGGTACCACAGCGGCACTTTTCGGAGTACAGGTACTGATTCAAAGATGCAGGGACGTTAACTGCAACGTATACGCGTGCTTGATCGACTATAAAAAGGCATTTGACAGAGTTCGACATCAAAAGATGATAAACATTTTAAAAGAGGCAGACCTGGATGACAAAGACCTCAGAATAATTTCAGAACTCTACTGGAATCAGACCGCATACATGAAAATTAACGAAGAAGAAACAGATCACATAAAAATACTATGTGGAATTAGACAGGGATGTATGCTATCGCCGTTGATATTTAATATGTACTCAGAGAAAATTTTTAACGAGGCTCTTTACGGAATAGACGAAGGCATCCTTCTAAATGGTGAAAGAGTAAACAATGTTAGATATGCCGACAACACCATGGTGATAGCAGATAGTTTAGAGGGACTTCAGAGGCTAATGGACTGAATAAACGAGTACAGTCAACAGTACGGACTAAACATTAATACCCACAAAACAAAAGAAATGATTATCAGCAAGGAGAATATAAACATGGCTCATCTATACATTAATGGGACGCAGATAGAGCGAGTAAAACCGTATTGTTACCTGGGAACTATTATTAACGAACAGTGGAGCAATTTACAGAAAATAAAGTGCCGCATAAGAAAGGCAAGAACTGTCTTTAACAAAATGAGCGCCATCTTCAAAAGTCACAACATATCCCTTGATATAAAAATGAGACATTTGAGATGCTATGTTTTCTCTGTTTTGTTGTACGGGGTGGAGGCATGGACGCTTACAGATACCGCTAATAAAAAACTTGAAGCATTTGAGATGTGGCTTTATAGAAGAATGCTGAGAATATCATGGACACAAGGATCACGAACAAGAAGTTCTAGGAAAATGAAGAAGGAACCAGAGATTGTGTTTACGATCAAACGCATAAAATTGCAATATCTGGGAAACGTTATGAGAAATCAGCACCGTTACTCCCTGCTACAGTCTATATTGCGAGGTAAAGTCAAAGGTAAGCGAGGACCCGGTAGAAGGAGAATATCATGGCTGCGGAATTTAAGAACATGGTTTAAGAAAACCTCAACGGAGCTGTTTCGAGCCGCAGCGAGCAAGGTTATGATTGCCAATATGATTTCCAACATCCGAAACGGATAGCAACCAGAAGAAGAAGATATACTAAGGTAAACCTTGCTTATCAATATCTCAGTTTCTGCTGTTGTTTTTAAGTAGCTTAATATATCCATTTTTAAAGCTCTTTATTAAGACTTTCATATTTACCAGTATTCTTCATTGGACTGAAGGTGAACTATTTCTTTTTGTCTGTTGGTACTCCAGTCTTCTGCAATATTACCTATGTTTTTTTTTCATTGCCAGTTTTGTTTTCTCCTTTGGCTATTTCTTTTATTATTATACTATTCTCTTTTTTTATATCACTTTCTAATTGCTTAAGTATATCGTCCTCATTTTTCACCTGTTCTGTTTAAATGACATTTTCTCATAATTAGCATCTAATTTTTTATTTATTTGTTTCATATTTCCAATAATTTATTAAATTTTTAAAAACCGATTTAATAAATCTTGGAGATCGTTCCTTTCCATATTTCTTGATCGCTTTGGATCACACGTATTGTGATATTTGACCTCTTTAAAGATCATTCTAAATTAGTGTTTTCTCCAAACTCAACCTATCTGTAATTTATACCACTGATTTACTTAAAAATTGTTACACTTTTTCGAAAAAATTCTTTGTCGCTCTTGGAATTTCATGTTCAAATCCATCTATATTTTTACACCACGTTGATATGATAACATTACTACTTAATTAGATAAACGAGAAATCAGATAATTTCTAATAACTGATAAGTAACGTTTTGATGTTTTATCTAGGTTTTCATTAAATTATAGTTATCAGCGAAAAATAGTAAATATGGTGGTACTCAAAAACAACACCAACACAAAGTATTGCTGTTACACTCCTATCTTATCTTGTTAACATTTCCGACGTTTTTGCTGATAAATTGATAAACTAATTTTTACGGTTAAAAAAGGATATAGGCCCAACCTTTGTGTTCCACACCATTCATTCAGTTAATTTAGTTAATATTGTAATATGAACAAATTCAAAATATCTAAGGAAGTCGACCATTTTTTCATTCAACAAAACTTTTTGTAATTAATATTATTTTATTCCTAAACTTATTTACAAACAAAGCTAATTTGTCATGAAAATTTGTCCAGTTAATTATTGGACTGTTTTATTTATGAAGATATAAAGCTTCAAATGCTTCACACCTTAAAATTGTACTGAAACCACATTATTAAGAGCCAGGATAGTTATTTACATCAGCATCTAGCACATATTTAGAAGCTGTGCATATTATGATCTAAACTAGGCTGTCATTGGTAAGCTTTGTATGTATCATTTTGGCGTCTCGAAGTTTATTTTCGTAGTTATCCAATTTGTATGAACTATTTAAGTTACTAATATCCAATTTACAACTTTTACTGGAAATAAGCCACAAGTCTATTTGGCGTTTAGATTTCCACGTCGGAAATCGTTCTCAAAATACAAAACATTTTTCCATTATATCAAAGAAGCATTTTCGAAGTGGAAACCGAATCATCAAATAAGTTTGAGAACAATATTAAGATGCTGAAAGACAGAGGTTGTCAATATGCAACTAAGTTTTAGCGTTAACAAATAAAGAGAATACAGAATGGGAAACGTAAAAGTACTCTGTAACAAAGACGACGCAATATTGATAGCCCAAGATGAAGATAGTCTGCAAAGACTGGTCCACAGATCTAAAATACGAGCAAAAGAATTTAATATGACGATGTTATCTCAGAAAACTAAAACAATAGTAATCAGCATAGAATCACGCAGATGTAAAATAAAAATTAATGGCATTAGTATTAAAAAAGTATACAAAGAAGTGAGAGATTAAGTAAACAAAGCAAATAAACTGGCAGGATGCCTTTTTCGTCTTCTTCTTGTGCCACTCCTATCGGAGATTGGAAATCATCAAGGCTATCCTGACCTTGTTTACAGCTGACCTAAAGAGTTTATTAGTGATACAGTCAAACCACTCTCACAAATTACGCAACTATGACATTCTTCTACGGCCTGGATTCCGTTTTCCTTCTAGTTTTCCTTGCATTATATTTTAAAGTAATGCGTATTTGTCTTATCAGAAGAATTGCTTATAAAGAGGAAGAAGAACTATGACTCGGCAGGATCAATATGTTGAATAATAAGCTTATCAAAGTGTACATTCTACACGTGAATTTGTTAGAGTCTACCATATATCTCTTACGTTAACATGTGTAATTAAATTGTGACGAATGTACTATATTATACGAGAAGCTAATTTAAGGGTCTTTGAACTGAAGCGGTTCAATCTATGCATATATAACCAAGCAGTTAGAGGTTCAAATGGGGATCCGCAAAACCTGCGAAAGACTGTGGTAATTAATCTGTTGAAAAGAAGTAAAAGTGGACAGACCCTAAAGCGACGATATGGCAAAAATGTTATAAGAATGTCAGAGAACCTATATCGAGCAGGAGCCTTTAGATCCCTTATTGAAATAGCGGATCTCTATAAAACCAAAGTGGTAGCACTATAATAAATAAGGTGGGCAGGACTGGAAACCATGGAGATGAAAAGACATACTCTGTACTGCAGCTGTCATCTGACAGAGTACATTTTTGAGCGGGATTTTATGTCAAATCAGAAAATCAAACTGCGTAATAGGATTTAAAGCAATATTCATCAAGTTTGCTGCATGCGTATAAAGGGTAAATTATTAACTATATTGTGGCTTATTCCCAGTTAAATAGTAATTAGAATTAGAGGTCACACGTATACCCAATACAAGGAAATTCATATCTATCTTGCGATAGTGACTTAATTCTCATTTCTCATGCAAAAAAGTAGTTTAGAAGTAGTAAAAAGAATTCCAAAAGAATGGGATGATCTTATTCGGCAGTCAAGGTCCAAACCTTCTACATTTAAAGTGGTTAATGCTGGGAAATAAACTTACTGGTTTTTTTTGGACAAAAGTTTAAAGGATTTATTTTTTAACAGTCCAAAACCAAAAATTGCATTAAAACCAACAATTATGTACTATTTGAGAAGTATCCGGGACAAGTTTAAATACGTCAAAGTTATCACAGCCTATGGACGTTCCACACCATTACTGGAAAACACCAAAACAAATAACTCTGGAACCAAATAAAGCGAAAAATAAAATAAGTCAACCAAAGTTTTGCGATCTAATGGAGTTAGCTAAATATCTCAAGAATCCTCTTAATCTAGAATAAAGAATTTTATCTTAATCTAGAACACGAATCCGGGCAAACCCACATTCCGTACTCCAGTCGTAGAACTATTTAACGATGATAATAGCAGTGGTGGCGAATGGACATCATAGAATTTTTTGTTATTTCTACGATGATATTATATATCTTCATTTTTTAATATATCTTACTTTCTACCGATTTTTTTGTAAACTATGAAATGAAATTTTTGGACTGTTGAAGTGTTGCTTTTCAAATAAACGCTTCAATTGAAAAAAGAAGAAACTTCCTTTTTGATTGAGTTAACAAGCAATATACAAATAACTTTTCGACCCTAATGAATCAGAAGCAAAAACCTGGGCTAGTACGTATTGTCAACATTTGCCTACATTGAGTAGTTATTAAAATTTTAAAATAGTTACTATTTAATGTCAACAAGTACTAGCCCGCTGTGTGCTTGTGATACGGTAAGAGAAATGCTATGTGTTTATTGCTTGTTAAACTAATAAAAAGAAAGTTTCCTTAATTTTTTGCAATAGTAAACTATCGAAGTAGGTTTAAACTTTTTATTTATGTGCAGCTTTTAGAGAAACATGCAGCCTGTAAAAACTGAGAACTAAAAGTTAGACTAAATCTTCGATTTCTTGACTTTAAATTTTTATACAACATATATAGCATATTTAATGTATTTTAGTCGTACTTTACAATGGGACTAGCTGTAAATCAAAATATTTAAATTTAAAAATTTATTTATAAAAAAAATGTTTATAAAAATTAGTACTACTTTTTAAGATGGGACCTACATATTTGTATTCAGCAGAAAGTTTTACATCAGATAGAATAGTTTTTAACTACTTTTCATCCTTCCGTTCATACAAAAAGGTACCCTGCTGACTATACTGACATTTTTATCACATATTATTCACTTTGGGACTATTAAGATCGGGTCGAACAGTTGGATTGAAAACACAAATTTAAAATAAGTCTTAAAATAAAAAATAATTAAAAAAATCAATACAGGTTGTACCATTTAGAAGAAAAAAAAATGTCAATTAATATTGTTGGAGTAACAATGCACGGAGTAACAAATAACAAAGCCACAGATATGTTAAATGAATTGGGATTTGTATGTTCGAAGGTGAGCCTCAGAATAAACTTGTCCAAAACTAAGTTTATGACAAATATGGTCCCCAATAACCATTTAACTATTTAAAACAAAGTGGTAGAACTGATGGAGAAATATACGTATAACCCGACAAGCGAGAGCTGGCGGGTTGCGCTTGGAACAAATTGAAAAGTGGAAGGGATTGCTCATTTCTATTGCAGTCGGCTAGGAGTTCACATCGTGTATAACCGTTTAAGTACCTATACTATATACCTATAATCGCAATTAAGTACCTCTCCTATCTCTCTTAGAATAATTCCTTTTCTATTTTCGCGCAGCTCACCCGCCAGCTCTCGCTTGTCGGATTATATTTGGGTACGAAATCATGAATCAGCAGGAATAACCAAACATGCAAAATCCAAAGACGAATTACTTTAATGTGAACAGACTTTGGAAAAATGCGAGACACACTTAGGGCCAACATACTAATTAGCCTCAAAAGAAAAGTATTTGACCACTGCGTAATACTGGTCATGACCTAAGGGGCGAAAACTATGACTCTAACCTGGACTACGGCTTCGAAATTGAGAGTGGCACAGAGACGAATGGAACGATCTATGCTGGGAGTGACGTTGCGGGACCAAATAAGAAACGAAGATCTGCAAAGAAGGAGGAGTATTGCTGGGAAAAATGGAATTGGGCAGGGGGAGCGAGAATGCAAGACTCACGATGGACAAGCAGAATTACACATTGGAGACCAAGAGCAGACAAACGTACTAGAGGAAGACCACCTACACGTTGGGATGACGACATCAGGCGTATCACGAAAAATTGGCAACAAAGCTGTCCAGCAGTGAAGGTGATAAATGAAGGCTGGATGATGATGATGATGATGATGATGATGATGATGATGATGATGATGATGATGATGATGATGAACAATGCGTACTGTGTAATTCTAAGATACTTATACTGTAGCGTTTTTTATTTATTGTGTATATAAAATATTTCTATGGTACGTCCCTGTTGTTTCTACCAAGAAATCGATCAATAAAGTTAAATGTAGGTACGTTGTAAATATTTCAAGTTTTTTTTTGACGAGATTTTTAAATGCGTATTAACGTTGGAAATATGTTTTTATCTCTGTGTTGCAATGTTAGGTAAAATAACAAGTTTTTTGTCGCCAAAGAGGTATTATGTTAAAACGCAATAAACATGATTTCCCCTAATAATAAAGTTGTTTTTCGTTATTAGAATGAGAGTCAAAAAGAATATTTGTTTATTTAGGATACCAATACTGGCGTCTAAAAACGCAATAAAGGAATATTTAAAAGGTTTTTTGTCGATACGAGCGAGGGGATATTGTTTTGGTTCTTGAGTTTGTGGGGACAAGTTAGCTGCAAGACGGAAGGGAAATTTTTGGCGAGTTTCTTGTAAAATGTAACGAAGCAAGAGGAGTCGAGATTTAGATTCCAAGCGGGGCAGACATGTGACAAAAGTCGAGATTTGAGTTCCAAACGGAGCAGACATGGACAATGGAGTCAAAGATTTGAAACGAAGTCGACATTTAAGTTCCAAGCGGGGCAGACATGTGGGAATGGAGTAAAAGATTTGAGAGGAAGTGATGAAGAACTTCTCGAAGAAAAAAAGTCGACAAATTTTGTTAATTAGAGGAACAATTACCCTCTGTAATAAGACAGGTTTAGAAAAGGGTAACTACTAAATATTTAAAGTATGATATAGGATGTCCCCGTAGTCGGCTTATTTCTTCCACTAAGTTCCTGTTCCAATCGTTTTGTCCTGGAGTGTAGAACTAGTTCCTGATGGTTGCTGCCTTCCAGTTTTGAAAGTTTTGAAAGTTTTGTCCGAGTAGCTTCCCCAGAGATGTAAAGTTTCAAAGTGTTTGTAAAAAAAAAAAACATTAAGGTAACAATTCAATATATTAATTTTTCAAAGTAAAGACAGATATTTTTTGGCTAAAGTAATAATTGCTTTCATTCTTTGTCATCAAAATTAAATGTGATACCTGACAGCAAGCTTAATATATTTTTTTGTTATGACAATTTTAATTTGATTATTATGTAGAAACGATATTTCATATATAAGGTTAAATTTATGTTTTCATTAACAAGGATCCTTAATTTTTGATAATCTAATTGGCCATAATATAGTAAACAAAGAACATGTAAGTTTTTGTTATTTGTATTATGTTATATGATATGTTTCTTTTATAATATGTATTTTTGATCTGTTTTGTTTGAGACAAAAATAAATGATTAATTTGTTTCTCTGATCTATTTTGAGTTTTATTTAAAAAAGATATTTTTTTTTCTATATTTTTGATGTTATACAATTATTTCCCTAGTTACAACTAGTGGTTGTAATAGGTATAATTGGGCACCTCAAGTGGCGCCCTATATTAAATTTCTTGAGGTGTTTCCGTTTATTTTCATTCTGTTTGTCCCAAGAGATTTGTATAAGTACCCCTTTATTTCTTTTTTTGTAGTTACCCCAATCTAACCCCCAATATCTTCAACTTATCCACGACCCAGCTCTCCAACAACCAACTGAGTGTCCGTATGCACTTGTTTCGATTATTTTGTTTGCCCAATCTTGTCCCCCATATTCTTACCCTGTGGTAAGCAAAATAGTCGTTACAATTTTGGCGCCCAACGTAGGGCTTTTAAATATTTCCATTTTTTTTAGATTTTGATTCATTTTTCCCAAGCCACTTATACCAATTTTTTTTTCTCTTGAATAGTGCCCCAAGTTGTCTCACAAACAGTAGAATATTTGTATTATATGTATGTATTATGTACCAACATTTATATTTGTGTATGTTAACATATGTATTGTTTCTTATATGTAATGGTAAATGAAAGCAAATATTTGAGTTGAATATTTAAATATGAATTTTAATTGAAATATTGATATTGAAAAGAAATTAAAAACAGTAGCAAATTATACAGTTACTGTTACATTTATTTTTTTATTGATTTGACAAATCTTACAGAATAATCGGTTTTTGTAATTTTTTATTTGTTCCGTCAATTTTGAGTAAATGTGTGTATTCGTTTGAGTGACTTTTGAGCTATGTAGTTGAGAAGTAGTATTATGCAATTTGTCTTCTAATTAACCGTTTCTGAAGGTGTATTTAAATGCCAAGGGTTAATTAATGTTGTTGTACGAGGGGTAGTCATTGTGAGTCGTAGAGAAGATTCGACAAGTTTAGTCTCAGTAGTAGACTGTTTGTTTATTGCGTATCCTTTCTTGTATCTGAATGACCACAGGTGTAATATTTGTGATCAGGAGATGCTGTTTTAGTTTTGACTAGGAGCAGTCTCATTTAGTTGTCGGAACAAGAGTTGGTTTATTTTGGTGTTATTTAGTGTAGCTCACTCAAAGGTCAAGTTTTCAATATTATTAGTATTTTGTCTTTCCTTATATGTACGGTTTATGTTGTTTGTTAGTGTCCATGTTGTCTCATGTTATTTGAAACCATTTTTTTTAGTCCTTGTTAATGGAAGTGTGAACTTTTAGGAGACAGGTTATAGACCTCATTTTTATTTACCAACTGATTACTAGGTCAAGAGCAGAAGTTGCAGCAAACTGATTGAGTTTTGGATTTCAGTACGCGGGAGTGCAAGTGAGACTTACTATCAGGTGATAAATGGAAACGGTTGTTTCTTAAAATTGTCATATTTTCTACCAGTTGTTGAAGTTGATTTTAGTTATTTTGTGTGTTTGTTTTCAACCAATTTTTGAAAAATGAAGTCTACTCAGGTTAATCATTTGAAATCAGGAGAGTTATCTTATGAGCTTTTCATAAGAGGTAAAAATGTCCCAAATAAGACAGTTGATGATAAGAGAAAGATGTTAAGAGCTTTGTTGGCCAAGGAGGCCACTTTGTCTTCAAGTTTAGTCGATTTGGTTAATAATGTAGTAGATCCTAAGGAAGAGTTGAATGAGATCATGTTGATTATAGAAGATTTATATAGTATTGCTCAATCAATGAATGCAGAATCAAACAAAGCTGATTTTGCTAGATTTGAGACAAGGTCTACACATTTAGATACCAGATTAGAAAATTTCCCTATGAATGATGTTGAGGAAGATGTATTAAAGTTTGTTGAAGAGTGTAAAGATGATTTGTTAGTGTTGAAGGGTAATGTGTTGGAAAAAGAGGAAATGTTTGATGATATAGTAAAACCATCCACTAGTAGCCCAGTTTCAGTCCCTGTAGTTCCCAGTTGTACAGTCCCAGCCCCAATAATACAGGTTTCAACTCCTGTAATTATTTCTGATCTACATATTAAGTTTAATGGTGAGAGTAAAGCCCTTCCCACATTTTTAGAGAAAGTTAGAGATTCTGCTAGGTCTCGGAATATTTCCGAAGACATCCTGTTTCGCTCAGCCATTGAGTTATTTGAAGGTAATGCTGCTATTTGGTATAGGAGTGTTAGAGATAAAATTAATAGTTGGGATGAGTTGGTAGCCCTACTCAAATCTGCTTTTTTACACCCAGATTATAATGATAATCTCTTCGAAGAAATTAAAAGTAGAAAGCAAAAAAGGAATGAATCCATAACCATTTATTCAGCAGTGATGGAAAACCTTTTTAAACGTTTGGAAACATATCCTAGTGAAGCCCAAAAAGTAAAAATAATGAGGAAAAATATTTTAGAGGACTACATTCCACTGATAGCCCTTCAAGATTTTGCTACAGTAGAAATGTTAGTAGCAACTATAAAACGTTTAGAGCAGAATGTCCTGCCCTTGTTGCAGACTACTAAAGGTCTTGCAGGTATTTCCATTGATGATTCAGAAAAGCCCAAAGAACAAGTTCATGTGGTGAATAATCAAACCAAGCAAGATAGAAGTGGAGTATGTAACAGACAGGACAGAGAAAAATCTGTATCTAGGAGACCCAATCCCAAATATAAGTATAAGAATAATAGACCCAGTCCTCCAGAGAATACTAAAATAAGAAATCAGTCTTTTTCTTCCCCACCCCCAATGATGCAATCTTTTTCGTCCCCACCTCCATTAATGAAGTCAGTCCCTTATCAAGCTCCAAGAAATCCGAAAAAGATTATTTGTTTCAATTGTAATAGACCAGGTCATATTTCCCGTGACTGTAGGAGTAAGTCAGTATCTTGTTGGCGTTGTGGTCATAAAGGTGTGATCACATCTTCTTGTCCTAAGTGTTGTATTTCGAATAGGTCTAAGTCTAATAGACCTTACAGGTCATCAGTGAACCCAATTTTTGAAAAGAAAGATTTTGATAGTCGTCCCCATGTTAATTGTTTAGAAGTTAATGTAGATAGAATAGACCCTTGGTTCGATAATTTGAGATCAAAGATAGTCCGATCCCCCTTTGAATATCCACAGTGGAAGGTGGAGAATGATTTTGTTTATAAGTTTGCTCCTACCAGAAATTCTTTTAAGACTAATGATGTAGAGTGGAAAATTCTTGTGCCCAAACCACAAAGGTCTGAAGTTATGAAGTCTTGTCATGAGCCACCTACGTGTGCTCACTTTGGATTTTCCAAAACTTTGTCCCGTATTCAGGAAAAATATTATTGGCCCCAGATGCGTGTTGATATACTTAAGTTTGTCAGGTCATGTAAAGTTTGTGGTGCTCAGAAGACACCAAATTATGCTCCATTAGGTAAAATGGGTAAGCAGAGAGAGGCCAAGTTTCCTTGGCAAATAGTTGCAATAGATCTGATAGGTCCCTTTGTTCGTTCAAAGAAAGGTTATACGTGGTTATTAGTAGTTGCTGATTGGTTTAGTAAATATACTTTAGTCCAACCTTTGAGAAAGGCCACGGCTAAGAATATTGTTGAGTTTTTGGAAAATGATGTTTTCCTAATGTTTGGTGTTCCTCAATATGTGATTTGTGATAATGCCTCAAATCTGAACAATCCTCTCTTAATTGAGCTCTGTAATAGGTATAACGTTCAGAAATTATGATTTAGCCCAGTATACGCACCTCAGTGTAATTTTGTGGAGAGGAACAATAGAACCATTGGTACAGCAATACGTACGTATGTTAAAGACCACGTAGATTGGGACAAGAATTTAGCAAAGATCAGACAAGCTATTAACACTGCAAAGCATGAAGTGACTGGATATACTCCAGCTTTCCTGAATTATGGCCGTCATGTTCCTTTAAGTGGAAACTATTATGGTGTTGATCATAAGGATCAACAGAATCAAGATATCGAGATAATTCCAGGTGACCGTAACATGTATGCTTCAGAAGTCAAAGGTATAGATAAAGTTTTTGAAAAGGTTAAGGCTAATCTTCGAAAAGGATATGAACGTAACGCTAGAAGTTATATACAACTTACGTAGAAGAGAAGTCCAATTTCAAGTGGGTGATAGAGTTTGGAAAAGAAATAAGGTTTTGTCTTGTGCTATTAACAAGTTTATGTCCAAACTAGCACCGAAGTATATTGAAGCAACTATCAAGGAAAAATTGTCACCAGTGGTTTATCGTTTGTCAGATTTAAATGGTTCAGATCTTGGTAAGTGGCACATTAAGGATTTAAAGCCTTTTGTATCAGATGAGGACAATATGTCATCTTTAAGTAATTAGTTCATCCTATCCCATGTCTGTATTTTCGAGTTTGTATGTTGATTTGATTTCATTCTTTTGGAATATTGTTTCGCTTTTGATAATTTTAGTTCAGGTAACCTATTTTGTTTGGGAGACACATGTGAGAATCACATTTTGTCATATGTAGGTATATAGATTTAGGGTCTATATCCTAATTTTTTTGTGGAACCGTTGCCGAATTCCCTGTCTCGTTAGGCGTATAGTGGAGATAGTAGACGCCTACCTGTTAAGTGTGGAGCAATTTGTTTTGGATTTGTGTATAGCACTTGGTTTAGGCAACGAGGTGTCATGGCTATGCCTGCCCGACAAATCACTTGTGTTACTGCTGTGAATGTCAGCGAGGTTCACTGCAGGGCATAAGGTTAGCTTCCCCCAAGGCATAGAAACTCATGTCACCTACAGTTCATTTTAGAGTCACAAATTTCAGTCTACTCGACTTTAAAGAGTCTGGCGATCGATGGCACGCTAGCCCATTCTTTGTAACTAACTTTGTTTTTGTTGTTTAATCCCATGCTAGCCATCATCTAAAAGATATTATTAAGAAGTTTCGACTCGGTTAAGAGGTCATCTTCTGATTTGGTTTTTGTTGTTTTGCCTTTATCAAAAACTGGATAAGAATTATCCGAGTTTTTTCTTTTAAGAAGGGGCATTGTAGCGTTTTTTATTTATTGTGTATATAAAATATTTCTATGGTACGTCCCTGTTGTTTCTACCAAGAAATCGATCAATAAAGTTAAATGTAGGTACGTTGTAAATATTTCAAGTTTTTTTTTGACGAGATTTTTAAATGCGTATTAACGTTGGAAATATGTTTTTATCTCTGTGTTGCAATGTTAGGTAAAATAACAAGTTTTTTGTCGCCAAAGAGGTATTATGTTAAAACGCAATAAACATGATTTCCCCTAATAATAAAGTTGTTTTTCGTTATTAGAATGAGAGTCAAAAAGAATATTTGTTTATTTAGGATACCAATACTGGCGTCTAAAAACGCAATAAAGGAATATTTAAAAGGTTTTTTGTCGATACGAGCGAGGGGATATTGTTTTGGTTCTTGAGTTTGTGGGGACAGGTTAGCTGCAAGACGGAAGGGAAATTTTTGGCGAGTTTCTTGTAAAATGTAACGAAGCAAGAGGAGTCGAGATTTAGATTCCAAGCGGGGCAGACATGTGACAAAAGTCGAGATTTGAGTTCCAAACGGGGCAGACATGGACAATGGAGTCAAAGATTTGAAACGAAGTCGACATTTAAGTTCCAAGCGGGGCAGACATGTGGGAATGGAGTAAAAGATTTGAGAGGAAGTGATGAAGAACTTCTCGAAGAAAAAAGTCGACAAATTTTGTTAATTAGAGGAACAATTACCCTCTGTAATAAGACAGGTTTAGAAAAGGGTAACTACTAAATATTTAAAGTATGATATAGGATGTCCCCGTAGTCGGCTTATTTCTTCCACTAAGTTCCTGTTCCAATCGTTTTGTCCTGGAGTGTAGAACTAGTTCCTGATGGTTGCTGCCTTCCAGTTTTGAAAGTTTTGAAAGTTTTGTCCGAGTAGCTTCCCCAGAGATGTAAAGTTTCAAAGTGTTTGTAAAAAAAAAAACATTAAGGTAACAATTCAATATATTAATTTTTCAAAGTAAAGACAGATATTTTTTGGCTAAAGTAATAATTGCTTTCATTCTTTGTCATCAAAATTAAATGTGATACCTGACAGCAAGCTTAATATATTTTTTTGTTATGACAATTTTAATTTGATTATTATGTAGAAACGATATTTCATATATAAGGTTAAATTTATGTTTTCATTAACAAGGATCCTTAATTTTTGATAATCTAATTGGCCATAATATAGTAAACAATGAACATGTAAGTTTTTGTTATTTGTATTATGTTATATGATATGTTTCTTTTATAATATGTATTTTTGATCTGTTTTGTTTGAGACAAAAATAAATGATTAATTTGTTTCTCTGATCTATTTTGAGTTTTATTTAAAAAAGATATTTTTTTTTTCTATATTTTTGATGTTATACAATTATTTCCCTAGTTACAACTAGTGGTTGTAATAGGTATAATTGGGCACCTCAAGTGGCGCCCTATATTAAATTTCTTGAGGTGTTTCCGTTTATTTTCATTCTGTTTGTCCCAAGAGATTTGTATAAGTACCCCTTTATTTCTTTTTTTGTAGTTACCCCAATCTAACCCCCAATATCTTCAACTTATCCACGACCCAGCTCTCCAACAACCAACTGAGTGTCCGTATGCACTTGTTTCGATTATTTTGTTTGCCCAATCTTGTCCCCCATATTCTTACCCTGTGGTAAGCAAAATAGTCGTTACAATACACTTTACCATGAATTAAAAAACAATCATAATGCCCACTTTGCTTCTCAAGATAAGTACACGCATCTCTTTCGCGAAAACGGAATCAGCCATGTTTTAAATGGAACCAGTGCTAAAAAAACGCAAAAAATTGATTTATAAAGAATCCTTACACCGTAGAAAAAAATGTTTTAAATTAAAAATGTAGCTGAAATGATTTGAAACAAAAGTTGTTTCAAAAATGTTCAATAAAATTTGTATGAGCTTGACAGTCAAGTTTCAATATCTTTTGATCCAAGTGCCCTATCGACAAAATTCAAGATGTATTTTAAAAGTAAAGAGTATACTTTTCGTATGCATTTTTGTAGTTTTCCGCAAATAAACTCAGATTTTATACAGGTGCTAAACAAATAAATGTGGAGCGATTTTTGCAAATTTTTTACGATTCTCATCAGATCACTTTCATTGATCAGTCTTAGTAAAACTTCCATTTTTAGAGACCAATCTGTAAAACGTATGACTTGAAATTTCAGTTTTTAATCTTATACAAGGATGGTTTAAGGGTAAAGACTGGGGATGAAAGTGGTGAACTTTCATGAATCTTTTTTGGGGTCCCATAATAAATATTTTCGGCAAAATTCAGCTTATTCATATAAATCTTAGAGGTTCAGTGGCATTTTCGTCTCTGATGCCTGGAGTGTACTTCGAATGCAAAAAATAAGAAATAGCATATTAGGATTTTGTTGTAAACAATAGATGTATGAAAATATGCCAGTTCGTCCTTAAAAGAGGATAAATATTTTGCAATACTTTAAATTTTTTTTGTTGTTTCTCATAAGAAATCAAAAATCCTTTTCAATTTTGTTGTTGTTTGAAAGGTAGTATAAAGATTAATTTTAACAGTAAACTAGTGATGTAAGATTTTTGTTCGTTAAAAATCAAAAGGCACCTCTAAGATGAAAGAGAAACAAATCTTTGTGTGAAAGTTTATGTTTAATCAGTAATAGATAGCAATAGATAGCAAGAATGGCTCAAGTTGCCCCATTTGGATAACAAAAAACAGAAAGGCAAAAATGTTGAAAGATCAATATAAGAAAAATAAAATATTTATTTCAAAAAAAAATTAAAAATCTAGAAATACTTAGTGAAAAAATAAATATAAAGATAGGAAACAAAATTAAAAAAAAAGTAACAAGAAAAAATAGGAAAAGAGTAATTCTGTATACAAAACTACAAAAAATAGAAATAGGTACTATATAAAAAAGAATATATTTATTTCTAACAACTGACAAACTATCTTAATCACAATACACAATAGTGCAAAAGAAATAAAATTTCAAAGCAAGGGGAACGAACACTTTAACAGAGTAATGATTTTGTAAACAATAAACGCAATAATAAAAAGTTTGAAGCAGAGGCAGCAAAACTGCTTCATAGGAATAATTAAAACAAATAAAAGTAAATCAGAAATTAGCCGAAAAAGCTATCTCAAAAAGTTGGAAGGTAAAAGAGAGAAAATATAAAAAACATTTGAAAACAAACATTTGAAAAGATAAAGAGAGGAAATATAAAAAATTTATCAGACCCATTAGAGAAGAATTATGTAAATTCAGGTGATTAGATTGAAAAAAATGTATAAGTAAAACATTGCATACTATTTAACTGGGAATAAGCCACAATTAAAGATAAAAATACGTTTATTGACGTTTCAATTTTCACTTCGGAAATCGTTCTCAAAATACAAACAATAAATTAAACAAATTTTGTTTTTTGTTACATAGTGAAAAATTCTTCTAATAATTTAATTTAATCTGACTCATTTATATTGACAATTCAGACATACCATTGTTCTGAAGCTATTTTCTTGTGGCATTTTAAATTAATTACTATTTAACTGGGAATAAGCCACAATTAAAGATAAAAATACGTTTATTTACGTTTCAATTTCCACTTCGGAAATCGTTCTCAAAGTACAAACAGTAAATTGAATAAATATATTCAATTCGCCAAATAGAATGTAATTCGTCTTTAAAAAGACAAACACATGACATGATGACAGTAAAATTCTCCTGTTAGTGATTCCATAGTAAATTATGAGGGAAAAAGCAGGAAAAAACCTCATAATACTATCCCGACATGGTAAGTATTTGTTCGTGCATTTAGTTTACCTTCAATAAACACCAAAATTCTGATTTTATATGTTTCGTTATTTAAAAAACATAAATGATGTATCTTCTATACGTCACTGACTTACTAATACTGGTATTTTCTTATTAATAACTTCCTCTTTCAATATTGGTAACCAGATCCTAGTACATTCTGCCGAGGAATTTGCGACACAATTGGCTCATCTAACATAATTAGAGCCGCTTCTTTGATTTTTCTTTTTTTACCATCCGTTTCTTTTAGGACTACATTTGAATTATTCCGTTAAACCCTATGTTTATTATCCCATGCGTGTTTACATATTTGACATGTATCAAGTTCTCTATTTTGAATATAAGATTGATGTTCACTTATTCTAACATTTAATGGCCTTGATGTTTCACCTAAATAAAACTGATTGCATTCACAAGGTATTTTATAAATGCAATTCTTTGTCTTTTCTTGTTCATTGTAAGGTTTGGTTTTGGACAAAATAGAGCTCAACGTGTTTGTTGTTTTTATTTTGTTGAAATGTTGAATTTATTTCCTTTATAATATCCTGATAATCCTTTTATGTACGGTATTGTTATTTTCCTCGTATTATTCCTTGTGTATACTGTAGGATCTCGTTCTATGAACCCGGTATGAAACATTCTCGTAGAAATAGTAAAGTAGTTGTTAACGATGATGGTAGTGCGAAAGCTTATCAGTTATTACAAAATTATCTAGATGATGAAAAATATTATAGATCAGATAGCGCGAAAATCAGTTCAAAATCGTTATTAGGTCTTTCGCTTAAACAAGTAGAACATATTAAGTCTAACAACTTAACAGAACAACTTAGAACGAGATCCTACAGCATACACAAGGAATAATACGAGGAAAATAACAATACCATACATAAATGGCCCTGAGGCCATTAAATGTTAGAATAAGTAAACATCAATCTTATATTAAAAATAGAGAATTTGATAGATCTCAAATATGTAAACACGCATGGGATAATGAACATAGGGTTCAATGTCAATGGAATAATTCAAATGTATTCCTAAAAGAAATGAATGGTAAAAAAAGAAAAATCAAAGAAGCGGCTCTAATTATGCTAAATGAGGCCAATTGTGTCGCAAATTCCTCGGCAGAATGTAGTAGGATCTGGTTACCAATATTGAAAGAGGAAGTTATGAATAAGAAAATACCAGTAGTAGTAAGTCAGTAACATATAGAGGATACATTATTTATGATTTTTAAATAACGAAACATATAAAATCAGAATTTTGGTGTTTATTAAAGGTAAACTAAATGCACGAACAAATACTTACCATGTCGGGATAGTATTATGAGGTTTTTTCCTGGTTTTTCCCTCATAATTTACTATGGAATCACTAACAGGAGAATTTTACTGTTATCATGCCATGTGTTTGTGTTTTTAAAGACGAATTACATGCTATGATTTTTTTCTGACGGACATTCTTAAGTTAAAGTTGATTTCATGTAATCGAATGAAATATCTTATAAGTAAAGTCGTCCCAGGAGCGCAATTCAACAATATTGGCAATATCATTTTAAAGTCGTCTACTTTAAAATTCATAATGTATGTTTGAATTGTCAATATAAATGAGTCAGATAAAATTAAATTATTAGAAGAATTTTTCACTGTGTAACAAAAAACAAAATTTGTTTAATTTACTGTTTGTATTTTGAGAACGATTTCCGAAGTGGAAATTGAAACGTCAATAAACGTATTTTTATCTTTAATTGTGGCTTATTTCCAGTTAAATAGTAATTAATTTAAAATTCTACAAGAAAATAGCTTCAGAACAATATTAAAACATTGCAAGTGAGAAAGTAAAAAACGAATATGAGATAAAACAAAAAATAACAAAAAAATGTAGATATAAGGAAGAAGTACTTTTTTTAGAAGAATAATGAATTTAAATACCTGGAAGTGGCAGTAACAATTAGTCTAGTAGATAAATAGATAAAATAGTTGCCAAATGAAGTAAAGTGGGAAGATCACTAAATAAGATGGCGTCTCTAATCAGTTATTATCTCAAAAAAAAAACAAAGAATCTCCAAAACAGTGCATAATATAAAACTACGAAGAAAAAAAGAACCTTATATATAAATAGGAATGTAATGGACAATGGTAAATGAAGTGCTACAAAAAAATATTTATTAAAAATATAGATAGGAGACATGAGGAAATAACGAAGCAGCGCAATAGATCTGGAAGAGACAATAAAGCTTATCTTCAAGAAAGATTATACCCCGCAGTATTTTTTTTTAATATATATATATATATATATATATATATAAATTTTTAATAATAGTATTTTATATATTATACATAAATTGGAGAATAGGAATTTTTGTTCGGGCAAAATATGCAAAATATGTTTAAATTTTTATAAATAAATAAAAACATGCAAATTTTTTTTTCAAAACTTGTATATGACAACCTTATAAATCCCTAAACACTCTTTTTAATTTAACGTAAAGGACATCACCACATTTCTACACGTGATTTACACATACAATATCCCGCGATTGCGATAAAAATCTTCTTGTATACCGAGCCGCCGCGAGTTGATGCTACATAGAGAGAACGTAGGTTACTGACGCATGGCGTCGGAGTTGGATGTCGGACGTCGCGATGATCTCCAGACGCCGCGCTGAACGGGTAGGTCATCACGAATTGGAATATAAAGAAAGAAAAGTAGGCATAAATACAGAAGAACGATTCAAAATTTTGGTGTAAATGATTTCGAGCGACGTTTAATTTGATTTTGGAAACAAAAATTGGATTGTTTAATAAAAAGATGAATAATTTATTAAATTAAATAACTTGATTGTCTTTTTTAATAACTAAATAGATGTAATAAATATTTTCTAGATAAAATCATTATTCCAGTTGTCAAAGATGAAAATGCTACTGGTCCTGTAAAAATTGACCATACGAACAAGCTGAATTTTGGCGAGAATAATAATTCTGGAACGCCAAAAAAGATGCAAGAAAGTTTGCCACTTCTACCTCCGGACTTCTTCCTAAAAACTCTCCTGAAATAAAAAATGTAGCTAAGAAAGGTTTGAACAAGTATGTTTAACTTGTATGTATGTAAAAATTCGACATCTTTTGATAAGAATGTACCATCGACATAAATTAAAATAGGTTATAAAGGTAAAAAGTGCAGCTGTCATATGCAGTTTGTCGTAAATGAAGTCAGTTTCTACAAAGCTGTTAAATAATTAAATGGAGCTCGATGGTAATTTCTGGCATGCGTTTACACTTAATAGTCTTTAATGAAATAGGTTGAGGAAAGGAGAACTCTTTGTCTTAAGTTGGTCATTCAGAAATATATCTGTGTTTTTTAATTTGTTCATTTTCATAGATTCTAACAAAGATAGCTTAGGGCCTTTATTTTGTATGCGAAGAATTTAAAATTCTTCATTAAACGAATGATTATGATCTAGATGGTGAAGTGCGTATATAGAATCTGTTTTTCTCTTATTGAAAGCCCTTTTATGTTCTGCTATTCGTTTATTAAAACTTCTACCAGTTTGACCGATGTAAGTTTTTGGGCACTCACCACATTTAAGTTTGTATATACCACTGTGTAAGCACTTTTTATTTTGGCTCTTGTTATTTTTAATATATTTGCCTAAGTTGTTGTTCGTTCTGAAATCTGATGTTATTTCTTTCTTTTTTATGTGTTTGTCTATTTTTGTTGATATTTTGCCTGTATATGTAATCGAACAGAAGGAACTGGATTTTTCTCTGTTGGTGGAAACACTAATTTCAGGGCTTTCTTGTGTAGTTTTTGATATAAAATTTTATTAAATGTTTGTTCGTTGTATCCATTGTTTACTGATATTTGCTTAATGATATTTAATTCTGTCTCAAAGTTGTATTTTGACATCGGAATTTCTGTTAATCTATGTATCATATACTATAATAGGCTATCAGTTTATGTTGTGTGGGATGGGATGATGAATTGTATATACTAGTGTCAGTATGGGTAGGTTTATGAAAAATGGAGTCATGTTTGTTTTTAGGTCTGATAATTTTTAAGTCTAAAAACTTAATGGATTGATTTTATTCTGTTTCTATTGTAAATTCAATATGACTATGAATATATACGACATTAATATATGATAATAATTGGTCGAGTTGCCTGTTAGTTTCTGTGAAACTTACCAGTACGTCATCTACGTATCTCCAACAATATAAAAACTGTTTGAATATGGGATGTTTTGAAATCTTTATCTCTAGATGATCCATAAAAATATTTTATAGCAATGAGCTTAGAGGATTTCCCATTATAAGTCCTTCACTGTTATTTGTATATATTTAATTATTAAATTCAAAGTAGTCCTGGTTTATGCAAATTTCAAGAAGATGTAAAATTTCAGATGTAATGGTTGGATTGTAATATTTTTGTCTAAAAGGTTTTTCACTAGAATAAAAGTTTGTGTAAAAATTAATAAATACATAAATAAAAATAAATCCATGTGACGATTATAAATACCTGGGCGTCATCTTCGACCGTAGTGGAAAAGACGAACGAGATATAGAACATCGAATTGAACAAGCACGAAGAGCTCATGTTTGAAAGGAGTTCTATGAAGTAAAGAAATACCAAAGAAAATAAAATGGAACATCTATGAGACAATGGTTAAAACTAGCCTACTTTATGGAGATGAGACATGGAGAATAACCGAGAAATATAAGAAAAAGGTCGAAGCCACGAAAATGGATGCCATCAGAAGATCGATGAGAATATCAAGAGCCGACAGAATACGAAATGAAGTGATAAAACAACAAATGGATAAAGAGGGCACTATAGTTGAGGATATTGAGAGAAAACAGCTCATATGATATGGGCATGTGAGCCGAATAGGGGACGAAAGATTGCCTAAAAAATAGATGATGTGGCAACCCCCAGAGAAGAGGAAACAAGGAAGACCACCACAGAGTTAGAACCTGGGAGATAGGAAAGCGATTAGCGCTCGAAATCTGGACGAAGACCTAACTCAAGACAGAATACAGTGGCGTTTGGGAGTCGGACAACGTCGTAAAACGTTATAAAACCAAATATATATATATATATATATATATATATATATATATATATATATATATATAAAAGTTCGTGTAGAAGGAATACTAGGAAAAAGATTTTTACGTCAAATGAAATTAATCTGGAGTTGATAGGTAATTGAAAATGTTGTATTTTATTACCTAGTTTGATTATTTCGCTGGAAATTTAATCTGGACTGATTGCTTTACTGTTCTTTGATAGTTGTATAGCTCATTCCATTTCATCGAAGGGTATATTTGGACCAGTCGATATGTTTTCGAATTTTATTTCTGTTCTTTCGTCATCGAACAGTTCCTCAATAAATTCCCTTAACCACTCAAGTTTATCTTGTTCATTGACTATGATATTTCCTTGTTGATCAAGTACACTACTTGAAGTTGACGTTATATGGTCCGGATATTTCTTGCACTTTTGTACATATTAAACATGTTTCCGCAGTAATATTTTTCTTTTCCATCCCGGATTTTTCTTCTGATTTCTTTAGTAATTTTGTTGTATTCTTTGGTTTTTTTTTGTTCTTGTCTGTTTTCCATGAGTCTTAATATTTCACCAGTCATACATTGTTTTCATTTAGGAATAGTTTTATTCTTTTTGCTTGTTTCTTGTACGATGGTTTTCATCTGATTATAGTTCTTCGATTTTATGTGTTTCTTACGATTTTTTGAACTTTTTTCATCTTGTTCATGATTTTTTCGCTATTATCTTGAATACAGTCAGTGTTTATTCGGTTAGTCGAATTTTGGGATTTTAGTTTTTAAAGTTTCAGTTTGATGTCGCTTATTAAAAAGGTATGATTTGGGGAACATCTGCTCCACGTACTGTTTAAGTATCTTGATTGAATTTCGGTATCTTTCAGTAATCGATTTGATTTCTTACGATCTTCCCTCTAGTACCTAGTGAGGACTTTCAAGTGTGTGTAGATTTAAGAATGTATTTGTCTTATATAAATTTTTTCTCTACGCAGAATTTTATAAAACACTAATTTCTGTCATTACGTTGTCCAAGTCTGAAATTGCCTACAATGTTTTCTTGTCTACCTATTCCTGCTTTGACATTGTTCCTCATTATTATAATAATATCTTTATTTTTTAGATGACTCATTACCATTTTTATATTATCATAAAATTTCTCCATGCCATCTTCCCTATTGCTGGTTGTGGGCGCATAAACTTAGACCACATCAATATCCGCTGGCTTTAAGTTAAATTGCATCATTATGACTCTCTCCGAAATTTAACCCACAGGTTTATTAAAACAAGAGACTTCTTTATCTACAATGAATGCTACACCATTCTGGTGGTTATTGCCTTTTTTTCCAGAGTAGAATGCGTCGTAATCGTCTATGTTAGATTATGGTGTTTTGTTTCTTACTGGGTTAGTAGAAGTTGAGACTTTACGTTCCATGTGACTATTTTCATACCTGATTTTATTCTTATTTATTTTCGATTGTGACAGGATTTCGCTGGATAACGGCTTGTGAACCCCTGTGTGCTTGTCGTCTCCTGCCGCATCTTTGTGTCCTGGTACCATAATCAGCATACCTTTTTTATAATTTCCAGTGCCATTATGTATGAACTAGGGAATAATAATGGGGTGGTTTGCCATTGCCTTCCCCATTAATCCGCTACATTATTTCACCTAACAGCCAGTATAATCGCTGCTCCCAAATCTAAACTGACAATTATTGGTGTATCATTTTGTAGAATAATGTATATTCTTGTGTTTTAAAATAGTTAATTTAACAATTTTGGTTTCTTATTTAGATAACCTAGCTAGACTTTATGGTTTATCCAAAGTTCTAACACCCATACTCCAATCTTTAATTTTATATTTCGTTTCCTAACTGGTCGCTGACCAATCTGTCCTATTATACTCCGAGGTTCATTTATTGGTGCCATAACGATAGTTTCCATAACGACAGAAAGTTGTGGAAGGTGATGTATGGTATTATTCATTATATTTAGTGATTTTTAGAAATTTCGAGAAATACTCGACAGTCCTGCTTCTTTTGGCAAACCTAGTATATAATAATCTTTATGTAGATTGATAAGTATCATAATGAATTTAATCATAACATTCCCTAAAAATAAAATGTAGGATAGAGAAAGCAAGATCTGCATTTTAAAAAATGGCGAAGCTATTCAAATGCAGTGATTTATCAGTATCCATAAAAATCAGGTTACTACGATGTTATATCTTTCCTATACTGTTGAACGGAGTTAAGTCATAGACTCTCACAGATGCTACATATATATTGTATATATATATATACATATATATATATATATATATATATATATATATATATATATATATATATATATATATATATATATATATATATATATATATATAAGGATCACTCAGACGAGTGGTTTAGTTCGTTCCTGTTCATCTAACGCCATTTTCCCGGCGACATTTGTAGGGCTTTGATCGGTAACTTCATTTACACTACTTTTATAATTTTATTAATATCACTTATAATGCTACCTAAAGTTAAAATCAAAGCTTAATATTCATAAAATAGTTGGAAGTTATCTATGATTTTCTTGGTTCTTTCTCACTAATTAACATTAAATAACATTTAATTTACTTTAGACCACATGGTCATTTGCTGTGCTAATTTTATAAGTTCATATATGTTGTTAGTTACTTAATTGTTTATACAAAATCAGCGTATTATGTCCATTTACTTAGTTTCATTAACATTATTGTTAATAACATTGACTGCTACATGTCTTTTTAAGGTAACAATTAACATCGTCTCCATGATTGTGTGGTTCTCATATTGTACTTTTTTAGATGAACTGATGATGCTTTCAAAACTCGAAAGCGAAACGTCTTCAAAATAGATAAAGTAGCCTATCAACTTTGTCTTTTATTTCTCCACCTAGAGACCGATATAAGAACCCACCACTCGTCTGAGTGATCCTTATATATATTGGATTGACGGTCGTACTCCTTTTTCCGATATATATATATATATATATATATATATATATACATATATATACATATATATATATATACATATATATATACATATATATATATATATATATATATATATATATATATATATATATATATATATATATATATATGTATATATATATGTATATATATACATATATATATATATATTGTAATGATTTTGTATTTTTGATTTTAATTTATTTACTTGAAACAATCACAAAAATATACTTTCTCGTTATCAATGTCCTAAAAAATAAACTTCTGATATTTCTTATGTTCAGTGAGTTCAAAGTTTTCTAGTTGTATTTATCGGGATAGGAAAAACAAAGGATAATAATAAAAAGTATAATACATAAAATACAGATATTTTTTATTTTATAAAAAAAAACAATTATTAAATTTGCCGTTATCTTTTCAATCAGCGAATATGCATGTAATGAAATTAATACAAAAAGAAAATTTTAATTCTTATTTTCTTCTTGAGACAAAACAATTTGAAACTAATTTAAATTTGGATACCTTTATAAACTTTTATCTGCCTTATATTTAAAAAATCTATTTTATTATGGAAACAAAACTTTAAAACATTTGATAAACGTAAAAAGGTCTAATCATGCTTTAAACTGGTAACAACAATGAGGTAAACAAATCGCATTTAAGATTTACACACCTTTCAACTTGAAAAAGGAAAATATCTGACCTTTCTTCCCTGGATTGTTTTAGGACCACACAAAAAATTGTCCACCTTCCACAGCAATGTGTTCTTCCACCTTGCGCCTCGGCTTCTTGTTTCAGTATCTGCTCCTTCAGCCAATTTAACTGACTTAATTTAACCTCCTGACTCAATTCTCCAACACTTAACACACGAAAATCACTTCTTCAAACATTCATATAACTTCTTCGTGACCCAAGGATCTCTTTTCTCACCTGGTGCCACAACTATTTAACACGTATTCCAGAAACTGCACACTTTAGATTCAAGGATTTCTTTACATCGACTTGCAATCTACTTCTTCCACAATTCTGCTAACAAGACTGGTAACTTTATCCACTTAACAATGCCGGCCTCCAACTCACGAACACACCGCCTGTCGAGACGCAACCTTTCTTTTCGATCACTCAAACATCACTGTCTTCTCGAACCAACAAAAACTCTATCAACCCTCGGTCTGTCGATTTCCCCTTCCAAAAAGATCGTCTCATCACAAAATCCAAATTTGTTCACCACACTTGTTGGAATGCTAATTACCGTTTTCAAGCAAGGAACTTTAATCTTTTAACAATGGTCATTTCCTTGTAAACAAATAATTTTTATACATTTCAAAGATTTTTGCCTTAGTCATAATAGAAGATTTATACAACACAATACCGGACTAATCCTTCAGGTAACAGCTTATTTTCTATAATGTACAAATGGTTTGTCAATAACTCGTTTAGAATGGCTTAGTTCTTTATAAGTCATAAAATTTCGGTACTAATCTATCTATTTACAAATATACAAACTTTCTATCTTAAAATTAATACATATTTTGTCTTCAGATTTCTTAAAAACTTACTTCCGATGGATTCCTTAATTATTTTTGTTCCTTCCGCGTTTGTGGAAGAAGAAGTATAATAAATCCCCGCCTTTGCATATGATAAAAATTACTGAATTATGTAGGGATTTTTCTCTTATGCAAACATTCTTTGTCTCTTATTCATAATATTTATAAACATCGTTGATATTATATATTCCCCTAATCTTGTCTGAATCCAAATGCTTCAAAACATAACTATTTATACCATTATCATTGTTTATTACGTAAGGACCCTCAAAAACAGGCATTAACTTTGCGCATACATTGCCAGGGATGTTGGACACTCGCAATGCTCTCACCATAACCTTCTCACCTTTTTGGAAAGTAACTGGTCTTCTTTTCCTATTTTGATCTTGTCTCTGGATATATTTTTCGTTTGCTCTCCGCAATCTCCTTTGCACATCTTCCATTATCTGTGTGTATTCCTTTTGTTTTATATCTTCCCATGGCCTTATCGGCATTATCCCTTTCATTATATATTCTGGGGTTTCTTTCGTTACGGTGCTTGGGATGGTATTTAAATACATTTCTACTTCGGACACTTTCCGATCCCATCGTCGATGTTGACCATCTGTTGTAATTCGAAGAAATTTCGTCACTTCCTGTATACATCGTTCCGAAGGATTACTCTGAGGATGTCTGATGCTAACAAAATTTGTCTCTATTCCCCGTTCTCGAAGTTGTCCCTTGAAACGATCATTCCTGAAGTATGTTGCATTGTCTAGAAGAATCCTTCTTGGTGTTCCTACTGTGGCTATAAAATTGTCGATGTTTCTCATTATTTCTTCGCCTTTCGTGGTCCGGCAACTGTATAATTTTACATATTTTGAAAATACATCTATCATGACTAAAACATGTTTATTCCTCTTCGTTGTCATAATTAGATCGCTTAATATATCTATTGCTACAATATCTAATTTGTTCCGGGATATAATATTTTTCGTAACGTTTTCATTCTTGAAATTCCTAATTTTATACTTTTGACAGATCGGGCACTTTTGTGTAATCTCCTTTGTAATGCGGTAATCCTGTCGGCAAATATAATTTTCTCGAAACACCAGCCAAACTTTTCTGCTGCCGATATGTCCATTGTCTTCATGCAATTTCTTTATAATCTTCTCTGCCAATGTTTGTGTCACCAAATATAGTTCCCTTCCGTCTATTCTCTTGAAATATATGTCGTTTTCCATCTCCGCTCTTCTTTTTTCTTTTTCCTCTAATTCTCCTTGATCTCTTCTTATTTCATTTAATGAGAATACACCTTCTTCTTCTGTCAAGATATTTAGTCCCACATGTAACGTAATTGCTTCCTTTTTTCCCGTGTCTTCATCCCGTGTTAGTGCGTCGGCTATGATATTGTCTTTTCCCTTGATATACCGGAATTCAAAATCGTACTCCTGTAATAATAGAATGCCTCTATGTATCCGATTATTCACCAATCGGTTCTTCATGATGTGAATCAACGCGGCATGATCCGTCTCGATTGTGAATTTGGCTCCCAATAAGTAATATCTTAATTTGTTTACACAAAATAGTACACTGGCAAATTCCAATTCTGTCACGCTATATTTTCTTTCGTGAGTCTTTGTCACTCGAGATATAAAACATATTGGCACTTCTTGATCGTTTTGTATCTGTGACAAAACTCCTGCAAATTTTTGTATTGACGCATCAGTTCGGAGTATAAATGGTAGATTATAATTGGGGTGGTATATTTTCGTTCCTTTCGCAAATTCTTGTTTTAATATTTGAAAAGCCTTCTCCTGTTCTTCTTTCCAATTCCATTTTATCCCTTTTTTTAGTAATTTTATTAGAGGAATTTCCTTCTGGCTTAAATCGGGAATTAGTTTTTTAAAATAATTGATCGTGCCAAGAAAACCTCTCAATGTTTTCAAATTGGTTGGTCTTGGATATTCATCAATGAGCTTGACTCGATCTTCGGCTAGGCTGACTGTTTTAGTGTCCAATTGAAACCCTAGATAAATTACTTCCTTTTGGAAAAATTGACATTTTTCGATGTTTAATTTTAATCCCGCTCTATCCAATTCTTCCAGAATTATTTTTATATGTTTCATATGGCTCTGTACATCTCGTGAAAAAATCAACAAATCGTCGATGTAATGGACTATGAAATCTTCGTATCGATTTAAAATCGAATGTAAAGCCCGTACCAGTGCTGCACAAGCGCTTTGTAAACCAAAAGGCACTACCTTGAATCTGTAGACAATACCATCAATTGAGAAAGCGGTGTAGTTTCTACATTTTTCAGCTAAAGGTATCAACCAAAAACTATGCTTTAAATCAATTTTAGAAAATATGTGTGACCCTGTAATTCTTCCAAATATGGCCTCGATGTTTAGAGGTGATTCATATTGTGATACCGTGTGCTGGTTGATATTTCTGGCATCTAAACATAGTCTCAATTCTCCACTGCTTTTCTTTACTATTACAATTGGATTAATATACGGTGAATCACATCGTTCAATTATTTGATCTTCCAACATTTTATTAATTTCTTCTTTCACCTGTTGTCGATACTTATATGGAATCGGGTACGTTTTCGATCGAAAATTTCCCAAGTTTTTTACCTCAAATGAATGTTCGTACTTTCTGGCCACTCTGTTTTCCTCATTTATCAACGTTTCGTATTTTTTTAATATCAAACGCAACTCATTTTCTCTTTCTTCTCCACACATCAATTTAATTTCTCTTTCCTCAGATTCTTGACACATATTTATCGTCCATTCTTCATCCTCTTTTTCATTAATCTCTTCCCTAAAAACCACTGTTTCACTTATGTCGTTTTCATCTTCCTTTGTTGATATTCTTTCTTCTTCTTCTTCTTCGGGGCTCATCTCTTCTTTTGAGGAATCCCCGGTATTGACTTCCTTTATCCTTTTCTTAAGTCTTTTCCTTTTTCTTCTTTGTCCTTGCTTCGTTGCCAGATTCATTTCCACTGTTTGTTCTTTCTCCGAAATATCAATTTTCTGTTTCCCATGTTCGTTTTCCTGTTCTCCTTCCTTTTCTTCAGTCAGTTTCATCGTGTTATTTTTGAAATCTATTACTACATGTTTTTCTGCCAGTTCGTCCACTCCTACAATCATGTCATGCGACATGTTTGGCATTATTACACATTGTAATGCATACATTTTTTTATCCAGTCGTACCATCACTCGTATGCCTTCATTTATCGTTGCCAAAATCCGTTTATTCGCACCCACCAAATTTACCCTTGGTATTTTGTATATTAAATTTGTCAACTGTACTTCTTCTATTAATTTTCTGTTTATTAAGGTTATTTCTGACCCGGTGTCTATCAAAATCTTTATTGGTCTATTGTTAATGAAACCATCTACAAATTTTAAATTAACTCCTCTTCTTTCCTCATTATTTCCTGCCAATTTAATGAATTCCTTCGGGTGACAAAAAATTCCTGCCTGGTTTTTTGTTCTTAGTGGGTGCTTTCGTGAAAAACCGACTGTTGTTCTTCCGTATTTCTTCTCTCATCTCTATTTCTTTCATCCTCATTTTCTTCTATTTGTGTATGATTTACCTCTCTTCTATTTTCTTTTGGTCTGTCATATCCGTTTCGGTTTCCACGATATTCCTGTTCATTTCGTCTATTGTAATTTCTGTTTTCTGGATATGTGCGGGTGTTATTTCTGTTTTGATTTTCTCGATATCTGTCTTCATTCCATGGCCGATTTCTGAAATCATCATTTCCTCTTCTATTTTCCCGATTCTCGTTTTCCCTCCTGGGAATAAATTCTCGTCTAGTGTAATCCCTCCTAAAATTTTGTCCTCTCTCTCTGTATTCCTGAGTTTCTCGATGTCTATAATTCTCTTGTGACCTTCTTGCTCTTCTTTCCTGTATCCGTGATGCCCTTATTTGTAGGAATTGGCATAAACTATCGATATCTTTGTAGTTTTGTAAATTTATGTGGTCTTCCATTGTGTCTTCAAAGTGTCTTGCAATCAACTCGACTAATTGCTCAGATGAATAATTGTATTGCAGATGTTTTGCGTTATTGTACATTTGCAATGCGTATGTTTTTTCTGATATACCCATCTTCTCATGATATTTCCCATTTTGCAATTCCTTATTTATCTGTAATTGCTCTGTCTTTCCCCAGAAAAAACTCAGAAATTTGTTTTCAAATTCTTGATAATTTTCAAATTCCTCCACTTTGCTGTCAAAACCATAGACTTGCCTCATCTTTGAGATGATTTCTGATAACTTCCTTAGCTGTCTCAAAATTTCCCATGTATTGTATCTTCTTCTTTAGATTATTCATGAACGGTACGGGGTGTAGTTTTCTTACATCCCCGCCAAACTGTATTTTTATTTCGCCGGAATTCTGGATAACTATTTCTCTTGTTTCTCCGACTCTATTTTGGTGTCTTATTTCCTTAATTAAATTTTCATTCCGTTTCACTCTTATTTCTATTTCTTCCTTATCTTCTTGCAGAGCGTTTTCAAACTTTGTTTCTAACTCTTCTAATTCCTTTTCCATTTTGTTTTTCATTTTTTTAATTTCCACCTCTTGTTCTGCCATTTCTTTTTTTACATTCTCTAAGCAACTTTTAACTTCTTTTATCACTTGTTGTGTTTCCTGTCGGTTTTTTTCTATTGCTTGTTTCGTTTCACGTTGATTTTCTTCCATTCTCTTGTGAGTTTCTCTTTGATTCTGTTCCATTGTTTTATCCACTTTATCCATTTTTTTCATCATTATTTGTAACATTTTCTCTATTCCTGACAATTCCTGTTGTTCTGATGCCATGATTGTTGTTTCAAAAATGTCTTCTTGTTCTATATGTTCTTCTTGTTTTTTGTTTTCTTTGCTTTTGCTTCTCGTGATCGACATGTAGTTCAAATTTATCCCCGCCTGATATGAAACTCTTAAATTTGTGCAATAATATCCCCGCCAAATATGAAATTCGAGTAATGTTGCAAAGACGAAAAAATTTTTCTCTTATCCCAAATGCAATAAATTTAAATAAATGCAATAAAATTTAAAACTTTTGTCAATTGTAAAAATCAATCAAATATAATAAAATATATCATGCAAAACTTGTACCTAGAGAAATTTGAAATGTTATGTCATAAAATGCAGTTATTATAAACTTTGACCATCGGAAATAAATTCTCAATCAACCTGCTTTCTTTCCCTATCCTTTTAAATTCCAACTAGAAATACTTTCTAAGCTTCACACGTTTGGGCGACAGTTGTAATGATTTTGTATTTTTGATTTTAATTTATTTACTTGAAACAATCACAAAAATATACTTTCTCGTTATCAATGTCCTAAAAATAAACTTCTGATATTTCTTATGTTCAGTGAGTTCAAAGTTTTCTAGTTGTATTTATCGGGATAGGAAAAACAAAGGATAATAATAAAAAGTATAATACATAAAATACAGATATTTTTTATTTTATAAAAAAAACAATTATTAAATTTGCCGTTATCTTTTCAATCAGCGAATATGCATGTAATGAAATTAATACAAAAAGAAAATTTTAATTCTTATTTTCTTCTTGAGACAAAACAATTTGAAACTAATTTAAATTTGGATACCTTTATAAACTTTTATCTGCCTTATATTTAAAAAATCTATTTTATTATGGAAACAAAACTTTAAAACATTTGATAAACGTAAAAAGGTCTAATCATGCTTTAAACTGGTAACAACAATGAGGTAAACAAATCGCATTTAAGATTTACACACCTTTCAACTTGAAAAAGGAAAATATCTGACCTTTCTTCCCTGGATTGTTTTAGGACCACACAAAAAATTGTCCACCTTCCACAGCAATGTGTTCTTCCACCTTGCGCCTCGGCTTCTTGTTTCAGTATCTGCTCCTTCAGCCAATTTAACTGACTTAATTTAACCTCCTGACTCAATTCTCCAACACTTAACACACGAAAATCACTTCTTCAAACATTAGCAGAGTATGGGTCGGTTGGGCCAGACAGCCAGACAGACATGGCGCCAATGTCGGTAAGCATTGGATCTGCATTACCGGCCGACTTAGCCAAGACCGGAACAGATTAGCCAAGACCCGAACCATATGTCAAATTATTTGTCACGTCTTAACTCTTCTTCTTTTCCATCTGTCAAATCTTCTTCTGTCAGCGTCAACTGTCAATTCATTTTAATGCAATTCTTCTTTTTATAGAAAAATCGAAGATAGCAGTATAGCGAAATAGGCTATGTACTTCTGAGACCACCCCTAAATTGCAACCCCTAAAATCGCAACCCCCGGTCGTAAGTTCCAAACGGCTTAACGTACGATGACGTACGAGGGCTCGTTGGAAAGGGGATGAAAAATGGGGTTGAACGCAGTATGTGCCGTGCGCATCGGAGCATGCCAAAAGGACATTAGTGGGTATCTTCGTTTCTAGTGGTCCGATTGTGACGTACGAGGGCTCGTTGGAACGGGGAGAAGACGGGAAATATATGAGACAAAAAATAAAGATGGCGGCGTTGCCAAATGGGCGCTAAAACGTATCTTCGTTGCTATTGGTCCGATCGTGACGTACGAGGGGTCGGTGGAACGGGGAGGAGGTAACGAATACGTTGAGACAAAAAACAAAGATGGCGGCGTTGTCAAATGGGCGCTAAAACGTATCTTCGTTGCTATTGGTCCGATCGTGACGTACGAGGGCTCGACGGAACGGAGAGAAGGTGGGAAATATGTTACGACAAGAAACAAAGATGGAAACATTGCCAAATGGGCGCTAAACGTATTTTCGTTGCTATTGGCCTGATTTTGACGTATGAGGTGTCAAAGCGGTGGTGACATACAGAAGCCATGTACACGCTCGAGCATTCTTCTTCTTCTTTTACGTCAATTCTTCTTCGTCTGTCATCCCTCAAACGTGAAGATAGCGTCAATTCTTCTTCTTCTTCTTTTCGTCTGTCGAGCTTACGTAGCCTCATACCCCACGCCCCAACGTGTATGTTAACATAAAAAACGAAGATAACAACATAACCAGAAGAACACTAAGCGTGCAACGGCCAAACGAGTCAACGTACAACAACGTGTGAGGTATCGATGCTCGTTCTTCATCGGAATGTTGACATTCTTCTCAGCTTAGCAGGAAGAACAACGTGATAGAGCTCAACGTATAATAATGTGTGACATATCAATGGGAAGGGGAGGTGGTAACGATTATGTTAGATAAAAAGTAAGCGTAAAGACAATGCCAAAACGAACGGTGATGTGTGAGGTGTTGATGGGAAGGGAATGTGGTAGCGAATATGTTAAAAGCAAACGCAAATACAATACCAAAACGAACGGATCGTGATGTGTGAGGTGTTGATGAAAAGGGAGGTGGTAACAAATATGTCAAGACAAAAAGCAAACGCAAAGGCTGTGCCAAACGACGCTATGTCGTATCTCTGTTGTTATTAGTCAGCTTGTCTATTATTATGAAAATAACAAAAAACACTTTTTGAATGTGGTAATCATTGGAATTTTATTTGGAATAGCTCAGTCCAAGCTAGACTGTATCATGTCTAACAAAAAAATTTAATTTGTATTGAATTTTCGTCCAAGGTTGACTTAAATGTCCATTACAGGACTCGACTGTCCAAGGTAGACTTTCCGTTTTTCATGCTTTTTATATGTGTGTCCAGGATCCTATACTGAATTAGCGAATACAAATGGTGAGTTGAATACTATATTATATCTATGCCAGTTCGGGCAATATGATTTGTAGGTTGGTATTGTGCTTTTATAATTATTAGTTATAATCGGTATGTAAACGTAATATCTGAGGTCCTCCCCCACTCCTGTAAAATTGACAGATGATACATAATTGAACGAATAATGCAAAATCAGTATCAATCAATCATTCGGCGGAGTATGATGGAAAAAATTGAGCTGTTCAGAGGTCCGAACGCAGTCAGAAAAATTAAGCAATTAAATTTAGATGACATACTTATTGATCAATGGATCCAAAACATGAAAGTTACCTGCTACATCCTATATGTCAGCGGAGAACCAGCATCGTTCGTTCTATTATCAAAATGCGACTTTGATCCACTAGGACATCATGATGCACCGAGAGTATTAGATTACATTTATACATTACCAAAGTATCGGAGAAAAGGATACGCATACAAACTTATGGAACATGTAAAGAAAAATAACCAATTCACAGCATTCTGCTCCAACGATGAATCTGAACGACTTTTTTTAAAATGTAAATATATTAATCACGGATTAATGAATTATAATGTAATGTTTCGACATCCGTAATAAATTAAAATAAAATATATCCTGTTTCATTTCTTTCAGCTTAATGAGCCTTAATGTGCTGTAAAATAGTGAATAGTGTAGTGTACAATGACCATATATATGAAGACGCACAACAGTACATTACATTTACACACGACATACTAGCAAATAAAAATGTAATGACTACAACATTCGTACATGACACTGCTATGTTAGTTACAGATAATAATTCTACATCAGCTATATAATCTTTTTAAAGGTATATCAGGGACATTGAAAAGTAGACAAAGAGATGACTCATAAAGATCAATGAATCCAAATCGCAACATATTATTTGTATAAAATCTCGTAAACATTATTGGATACAGGGTAGGACATTGAAATTTTCCATTCATAACAAACTGTTGGTATACAATACTTACACCGGTATGGACCTATGAGATCCAGCTATGAGGTACAGCAGCAAAATCCGACTTATCCATAATGGGAAGATTTCAATTCAGAGTTTTACGTTCTATAACACACCCACCATGGTTCGTATCAAAGATATTATTGTGATCTAGAAATACTAACGATCAGTGAAGTACTCGTTCTGTGCAGGTTTTGGTACATAAAACGTCTGGTAAACCATCCAAATGCCCAGGCAATAAGCTTGCTTGATAACAGTCAACAAACTCAAAGACTAAAACGGATCTGATTTATAAATAGGTGTTCTAACTCACCGGATTTGTGGAAAACGTATAGAGTATGTGTATTGTTTGTAAATGTCAAGTATATGTAGTTAGCATATTATTGGAATGTTATGTTTGCTCCATACCAGAGGTCTAGTCATTAGACTGACCTCTCTAAAATCATTTTTTTTGAACCACAAAGACGCTTATTATTGGAATAATTGTAACTAATAGATTGCTGAATATACGTTAAAAAATATATAGATAAAGAGAAACTATTGTGGTATTTCATTAGTCAATCATAATGTGTCTTGACGATTGTACATCTGAGACGAACAATTTTTATGTAAGATAATCAACTTTTAGAGGCGGGAAGGAAAATAAACCAGTAATAGAGTTAGCAGCTTGTGGATTTTACTATCTACAAACAACACGTTTTTAACATTGGTTCCTACACAAACGCTATAGACCTGTCTAATTTTATCTAAAAGAACTAAGAAAAGATCGACTCTCCCACAAAGATGAAGAAAATAACGAAGAAGGTTACGTTTAACGAAAATTTAAATAAAATATATTTTATCTGCAAACCGGAAAGGGAATACAATTTTGAATTGCTGAACCACATACGATTCCAAAATCGTATACATGAAACTGCAATAGTTATTAATCCCATATTAGATGTCACCCATAGAAATAATGTATATAATAAAATGAATGTAGAAATAAAGAAATGTTAAAAATAAAACTTGCTTCATTGATCCACACACACTTATGCATTAATAAAAAAACCTACATTAGGATAACACAAGTTTATTATTAGTTTGTCTTCCCTCGTCTATCGCTAGGTTTCTCATATCCTTGTTTTCTGTTGTTAGGTATTCGGTGTTCTCTAAGTGTACTTCCATTCCGTTGTTGTTATATTCTTCGTCTAGTTTTCTGAGCATAAAGCTGAGATCTTCTTCATCGTGTGCGATGACTACGTGATCATCGGTAAAACGTAAGGTGTAAAATGGAACAGATAAATTCAAGTATGTAGGAACCATAATATCGAAACAGGGAACAACAGAAGAAGATATAAACAACAGACTAAGACAAACAAGAAACTGTATAAGACAACTAAATTCAGTGTTGTGGGATATGAACATTACGATAAAGACAAAAAAGAGAATATATTATTATAATACCCTGACAAGAAGTATTCTGACATATGGGTCCAAAAACTAGACAATAAACAAGAGAAATAGAAGTAGAATAAGAGCAGTAGACATGGAGCCCGATCGAAAGAAGAAAAAGAGGAAGACCCCCGAAGGTTATTCAGAGACGAAATCAACGAGATTATGGGGGAAAACAACCCTGCGAGATGGAGACTGGAATAGCTGGGAAAATTGGAGAAAACGGTTGAGTGAAGGAAGACAGTGAAAACTGTGGAAATCCTTAGTAGTAGTAGTATTATTATTTTACGTATATGTTACAAATTTATATATAAAATGAGCTGACTTTAGCCAGTAAATATGTCAGCTGGGTAACTAAGTCTTCGTCAGGGCAAGGAATTCCAAATAAGTTCCAATTAAATTTATAATAAGTGCTGCCATCTAGAATGTCCAAGTCAGACCAACAAACGTATCTTACTAGACATATATCAGCTGTACGACCACTGCTCAGAACAAGCCTCCACTGAACTATCTCTGCTCTACATACCCTCAGCTAAATGTGGGCAGTGACAATTTAGTAATGAACAAGAAGAATTAAATGTTAGAGAAACGAAAAAATGATAGAGAAAAGGTAAACATGGAAGCATACCAGAGGGTCTTATACATGTAGCACATCCCAATGATTTAACATACATAGACGCGTGTGCTCCTTATAGTAAATTTAGCAAAGAGGTAGCATACTTATCTATTAAAACTTATTCAACAGATATCATGGATGTAGAATTCGATGGCCGCTGTTGCGCATATCAATTCGTTCGTATACTGCTTTACACACTTCTTCATTCTATTAGTAAACCCAAACCAGCAAACACCCCCGACATACAACTCTCAATATTTATATCCTCTACATAATAACAAAATCATCAAGTAATCAAGTACTCAAGTAATCAAGTAATAACAAGTAATCAAGTACATCAATGTGGAAGACGGATACAGTACAGCTTTCTTATGATCGCTATGCTCTAAACCTAAAGCATGACCGAGTTAATTAACAAGGGCCATAACGAGATTTTTGTAATCCCATTTATTGCATCTAAGTTTAAATATATTTCTACGCAAGTAGCATTAATGGAAAGGAAAATAAGAATGCAGTAATACTCGATCAGGATCATCAAAACGACTTGTTCTGTCCTAAGCAGTTGAAGTGAAAATAGTATGCTTTTTAGCTACAACAGATATCTGGTTCAGCAACTGGAACAGTTACTCTGGTAAAATGTAAGTTTGGAGCATCTTCCTATATGTTAATGGCTCTTTCTAACAACTGAATTATATCTTTCACTCGTTTCACCTGGGGAAAATATCATTTTAGATTATTTTTAAGCCATTTAGCGTACCATCCATATATAAATTTTATTTGGAAATGTATGAGCGTTGTCTTAAAATCTGATATAGAACTACTATCTATATACTTATATCGCTGCATATCGTTTTCCGAAAAGACTTTCTGCTGCTGCTATGAAAAGCAGCAGTAACATACATATTTAACACACCTCCATCTTGGTTTACATACGAAAAACTGATTCATAAGAGTATAAGCATCAATTTATATATATATATATATATATATATATATATATATATATATATATATATATATATATATATATATATTTAAATAAAAACATATGATAAGGCGCCAAGAGGTCTTAAACATAGAATTTTGTTAGAACAGACGACATAACATATCTTGTCATTTGAAACCCAGTAATTTAAGGTGTCATACGATAAGATTCAGCTAATAATAAACGATAGGGTGCCAAAAAGACCTTATACATAGCATTTCCTTAAATCAGACAGCACAATGTAATTCTTTATTCAGAATCCTTTAATTTGGTGCGTCATACGTTGATTTCCGCTTATCCGTTCAAAAGATATATGGTATAATGCCATAAAGACCGTTGCAATAACTTGGTTGAACTGTAAATGCTTATTTATTGTTATTGACGGTAAAACAAAACCATTGGCATAGAAAAATCTCTTATCGCAGTTTGATCTCTAGCAAACCCTAATTCCCTCAATTTTGCACCAAGTGCTCCGTGTAGTATACCATTAGAAAGGTCTTTTCACACATATTACGGAAATCACTAACCAAGTGCGATGCGATCATTATTTATGGCTAAAAACAACATAAAACGAACCAACGTTAAATTCCCAATTCTCCTGTAGTAATACACATTATATCTTTATAAAATCTATCGAGCAATGTGGAGACACGAACGCTGACAGAGACGCTCATGAAAAAATCGAGATTCAACTGTACCAACACATTTTTCACCGAACAACATGGCACCAACATAGGGGTAATCTACAGAATCGGAAAAAGATAGTGAACAAAATTAAACAAATAACATTCGAATATCTAGGCTATATATATCTAGGCTATATATATCAAGACATGGCAAATATGGATACAGCAGTTGATTATTTAAAATAAAAATAGATACTAAGCGAGGGTTAGGCACGAGAAGACACTCATGGGCCTAAAATCTACGGAAATGATTCGAGGCCCACATCGGTCGATGTATTCAGAAGGTCTGAAAGCAAGATCATAATTACTATGTTAATAGTCAATGTACGCAATGGACCGGGTACTTGAAGATGAACTTTGAAACTAATCCTAGTGTATACTGACCATTTACGTATAAAAATTGCTAAAAATCGAAGAATTGTAATTATAATACAGAAATATTTTAAATAATATGTTAAAATAATGCATTTGTTAGCAAGCCGGATGAAGCCTCATGATAACGATATACCTCGTTGTTCAAAACACGTAAACAAGTTTGAGAACAAATTTTATTTTTCATTTCTATACAGAGGAAATAAAACCGCATATACAAGTTTGTAAATTGATAAAAACCGCATTCTTTATTTTGCATGAAATATTTTATCATGTGTGGTTTGTACTAATAAAAACAGAAAATATATTATTTTATTCTAGAATTTACGCTGCGATATCTGAGAGTATAAATAATCGAATTTAGTATGAATTGACATAGTATTACTGGCGCCCTTAGACGAACTAATATATTGTGTTTAGTGCAGTAAGTGAATAAAATTTGAGGTAAGTTATTTTTTTTTTGTAGTAAATATAATTTTATTTCTTTTAACATGTTCATTTAATATGCATTAACAGAATAGCGCAATATTTTACTGTTTATTTCCCATTTCTAATTGTGATTTATACGTGTTTTTCTAAATTGTATGGGGCACCTCATATTTTTAATTGATTTACGTTGTTTTTCGAAAATAGCGGCTTTTCTCTCTCACATTTTTATAATACTTTTTCTTTTTGGAAAAATAATGCTAAATATATTATCAAGAGCTATATTTTATCTTCTTACGCTTAATAGGCATTGCATACTATATTTTTTTTATCTATGACACTTAGGTAATGCCTTGATTAATTTTTAAATATGCGTTGTATACTACATTGTATCTATGAGAGGTAGGATGGTGCTGTGGGAGAAGAAAATATCTACCATGAGCTGCCTTTTAATTGATTTATTAAAGTGTAAATGTGTACAATCTTTTATATAATTATTCTCTCTGAAATATGTGATCTTCTTAATGTATGGTTTATTCAATGATATCCAAGTGTCGTAATTCAGCGATAAGTTTCATTGCTTCGTGGCTACTTAATGCATCTGGCATGAGTTTAAGTCCCTCTACTAGGAAATTTGGATCGTTGTTTTCATTATAGAGGAGCCATAGTTTGTTCAAGTCCTCATGTAGCTGTCCAGTTTCTGGTCTCTGATTTGTTTTTGACTCGTTTTTGGCTGTGCTGCTTTCCAAATACTGTGTTGTTGTTTTCGCTTCAATGTTTTCATTTGAACTTTTCTTTAGCCGTCCCATGTCTTTAGTTGATAAACAATGTCTTGACGAGGGTTGTCTTCTTTTTCTTCTTTCTTTCTCAACATACATGGGTTTGATAATTGTTCTAAATTTTTCTGGGGACGCTTGATGTCTCAAATATCCTCGGGAATCTCGATGAATACCTGTGACTTCTAATATTTTTTTATAGTTAATGCAATCGTTTGGTGTAAAGTCTCGCGGTTTCTTGTAAAATATTAAGTTATATAATCCATTAGTAGCTTTATACTGATTATTGTTAACCCATATATGTTTAGGAGTAAATTTTATCTCCTTATCACCCATTACCCATTTATCAGTTGTCCAAACATACTGTGGTCCATAACTTCTGTCGATATCTGGCGAATAATGCCAATATTTTTGAAGGTGATCTGATCTCTCTTCATCCTTCTGCTGTGTATTGTTTTGATGGTCGCTAGTGTCTTCATGCTTCTTCGATTGATGGAGAGTTTTCTGATAATTGTCGCTAGTGTCTTCATGCTTATCCGATTGATGTGTAGGTTTCATATAATTGTTTATTTGTGTGAGAGGTTCAGTTATAGGTGTCAAAATTGTTTCGAGCTGTTCTTGCTGATCACTCTGCATTCTTTTTAGAGCTTGGTACTTTTTTCTAATAATATTAGCCAGCTGCGTAATACGTTGTTCTCTGTTCGAAATCATGCGACTTAATGCTCATTCTCTAGTTAAGAGCGCTATTTACAGTCGGTTACTAGAGGCTGACAATAGGCTGACTACAGGCTTACTTGACGCTGACATGACGCTGACTAGACGCTGACTACTGGCTTACTTGGTCCTCACAGGACGATGAGTACACTGACAGGACACTGACTGAATGCTGAGTACAGGCTGAGTTGTCTCGCACAGGACGATGACAATGCAGAGGTCGTATGCGTACAGTCAGACTTGATCCTAACAGGACTTAGACGACTCTGACTAGACACTAACTCGATGATGACTGTGCGATGTGTGGTTTCACATAAATCTAAGACACAAAGTGATGGTTTATAAATATATGTTCAATACGGTTCTGGCAACATATTTCTGTTGGTGACTCTCGTAACTTCTGTTTTCTTTAGCGCATATACCTGTGATGATCTCTTTTTACCTCTGTTCATTTCGGTGTTATCTGCTGTGTCGTTCTTCTGTGGTTTAAAAGCGTAATATAAAGCTATTTTGTTTTCTGCTGTCCTGTGCTTACGTCTATGGTTGTTTATAAATGTGTCTTTGCAGTATCCTTTGCTGTTATTTGTCCTGAAGTTTTTCTATGCCGTAAAAACGCTACGTACAGCTCCGTTGTTACCTGATGTGTCGTTCTCCCGTAAGATAAGTAACCAGGTTAAGTTAGACTATGGTGTTTTAGTTATATGTACCTACACCATTCTAATTAGCACAGAGTATCTTGTACGTTCTAGTAAATTTTTTATAGTTGGTAGTATTGCTTCTTTTTATGTTGACTCTACTAATACTATCTTGCTTAGTTCGTATAAGTTATTCGACACCTTATACGTAGCAGACGTACCAGTATTATCTTTAAATATGTGAAAAAACCCCATGTTTCTTGATCTCTCTCTCTCTCTCTCTCTCTCTCTCTCGCCCGTATGGGACATTATTTGTACTCTTTAGCCTTTTTTTATAGGCATTAATCACGTATTTACAAGTGTTTGAGATCTCGGTTATATATATATATATATATATATATATATATATATATATATATATATATATATAAATAATCATTTGTTGTTAGGTCCAAGCTATAAATAAAGAAAACAGGATCTGTGCTACAGTAATATAAATGTTTTTCGTATTTCTAGTAGACATGGCGGAGCCTCTTTAAAATATGCTGTCGTCGATTTGCTTATCTTAAAATTATGATAAACATGAACCATTTTTATATCTTCACCGCTTTTACATATAAACATACCTTTTTTTCATCGTAAATTCCATTTGATGAGGTAAATGATGTTTTATAATTGCATCTGTGGATCTAATACTATCTCCTTATATTCATTCCAGAAATGTGACGTAATTACAAATCCCTTTAAATAGATCTTTGCACCTACTACCTCTATTGTTGTTATCCCATACTGCCTGGCAACTTCGTGAAAGATTAAACTAGCCGGTAAACACGCGCCTGTGTAGTTGGCTCGAATAAATTCTTGCTCGATACATGTCTTGATCAAGGTTAACTGAATGTACTGTTTCATACTGATGTGTCTCCCCCCCCCCACCACTTTGATCAAAATTCATCCCCACCACCATTCATTTGTGCGTTTGACTAAATGTATATTGAATATCCTATTTCTTCATACTGTTTCAGATATTCCTAACATTCAGACGTGTGCTCTGGTAAGTAAAACAAATTTTGTAAAAAATTTTTGATTTTTTAAAGTTTATAAATATTTTTGAGTTTGTTCTAAATTTTTGAGTTTTGGAAATTTATTTTTTAGTACTGTCGTCTGATTTGGTTTATATTTTTCGATTTATACATTAAAACTTTTATTAGCGCAATTATGGAAAAATTTTTAGTCACTAAAGATACTGTTAAGAAAATCCGTAAATTTGGTGTACAGGGACGAACTCTGGAATTTAAAATCAGGGACGTACCTCAAGGTGAAGAACCTGTTGGCTGGGTTAAGAACGCTATCGTGGATATTGTACATAAAGGTACAGAGAATATTCAACCTCATGATCAGGTAGGGTTTACGTTTTGCTCCAAGGACTTCGCTAGAGGTCAGGGTTGGATGAGGTTCAAGCCTGCCTCGGAAGTTGCTGTTGATGATATATGGGATAAAATTTCCTCTATATATCAGTCAAACTCTACAGGGTTGAATACTGAAACCTTCTGTCTCGGTATTACAACTGTAAAGATGCCTTTGGGGAGGGGCAGTCCGAGAGTAAAGAACTACAACTCGTTCAACGAAGAGTGTTCTAAACGTCGGGGAATCGTTGTTATCAAAAACAATGATAACCTTTGCCTTCCTCGTGCTCTTGTGGTTGCTAAAGCTTACGTGGATAAAGACCCTGAGCTCGTAAAAATACGTAAAGATATTAAAAAAAAACAACGAGAAAGGGCGGTACAGTTACTAGATAGGTCTGGTGTTGTTTTACCCGACGACGGAGCAGGTATTCAGGAATTACAACAATTTCAGTCTTTCCTAAAGGATTATAACCTCGTGGTCTATAGTTATGGACGTAAGGGTCGAGATGTCATTTTCGAGGGTGTTGGTGAAGGGCCCAGACTTAATCTTTTATTTCATGAAGGACATTACAATGTCATCACTTCTTTGACCGCTGCATTTGTATGTGTGTATTATTGTGAGGAGTGCCATCAACCTTTTAACAATAAAAACGAACATAGATGTGGTGGTACGTGTTTTGCTTGTCGACGGTCACCTGCTTGTTCCAAACATGTTGTGAAAATTCCTTGTGAGAAATGTGGCCGAAGCTTCTACGGTGAGACATGTTTCAATGCTCATATTGGTTCGGTGTGTGATAAAATCAAAAGGTGCAAGGAGTGTTACAAAATCTACACCAAAAAACATGTTTGTGGTGAGGTTTTCTGCAAAACATGTAAAAAGAGTTGTCCATCAGGGCATCTCTGTTATATGCAGCCTGATTCCGGTGCTCCTCCATCAAAAGATTTTCTTTTTATTTTCTATGATCTGGAAACTCGTCAAGAAAAAGTTTTGTCTGATGGTTCGCTTCTTCAAGAACCAAATCTCTGTGTTTTTAAACAGGTATGTGACAAATGTTTAGAATCTGATAACAAAATTTGCAAAAAATGCGGTGTTCGCTTACATATTCTAAAACAAAATTCTATTGAACGTTTTGTAGAGTTTGTGCTTAATCAACGTAAACTTTTTAAAAGAGTCGTTGTTATGGCCCATAATGGTGGTGGCTTCGATCATCAATTTATACTCAATTACATCCTCACAAAAACCGATTTGACCCCTGACGTCATTATGCGTGGTACGAAGCTAGTGTCTATGAGTGTTGGTAATGTTCGGTTTCTCGATTCTTTAAACTATTTTCCTATGCCCCTGTCTGGTCTACCTGAATCTTTTGGCTTGATAGAGTTAAAGAAAGGGTACTTTCCTCATCTGTTTAACAGAGAGGAAAACCAATCTTATGTTGGAGCTATGCCTGATTTACAATTCTATGATCCCAATAATTTGAAGGAAAAAGCACGTGGTGAGTTGATGACGTGGCACGCTGAAAGAGTAAATGAGGGCTATGTCTTTGATTTCCAAAAGGAGCTCGTTGAATATTGTATATCTGATGTTGAAATTCTGACTCAGGCTTGTCTTATTTTTAGGAATCAATTGATCGAAACGTCAAATGTTTGTCCTTTCATGGAAGCTACAACTGTTGCTTCCACCTGCAATAAAGTATTCAGGCGCAACTTTCTACAGCCAAACACTATAGGTCTCATTCCTAAGGGCGGCTATCGTTTTAAAGATAATCACTCTAAAATAGCGTTGCAGTGGTTGTTGTGGGAAGAGAAACAGAGGGGTATTTCAATTCATCACGCAGCCAGGGGTTTGGAATCTCTTATTGGAAATTGCAGGGTAGATGGTCTTTACGAAAACATCATTTTTGAATTCCAAGGTTGTTATTATCACGGTTGCCCTACTTGTTACCCTGAAAACAGAACATCTCCTCTTCATGATGATCCTTCAGATTGTATGGAGAATCGTTATGATAAAACTGTTGCCAAAAACCAACATTTGCGTTCTCTGGGATATGAACTGGTTGAAATGTGGGAGTGTGCTTTCCGCAAAATGTTGACGGCCGAAATAAAATCATATACCGATGGTCACTCCCTCATGACAACTCTTCCTCTAAATCCTAGAGATGCGCTGTATGGTGGTCGTACAGGCAATACCGTGGAATATTACAAGTGTAAGGAGGGTGAAAAGATCAAGTACGTCGATGTTTGCTCACTTTATCCCTGGGTCTGCAAAAGGGGGAGGTTTCCAACTAATCACCCTAAAGTGTATGTCGGGGATGAATGTCAAGGTGTTGATATTTCCGCTGTGTCTGGTTTAATTAAGTGTAAGATATTACCGCCTACTAATCTTTATCACCCTGTTCTTCCTGCAAAGATGAACAGTAAGTGTATGTTTGTGTTATGTCGTAAATGTGGTGAGGACTTTATTCAAGGAGAATGTGAGCATTCTGACGAAGAGAGGGCTCTCACTGGAACGTGGGTTGCGGAAGAGGTGGTCAAAGCGTTATCGAAAGGATATAAGATGCTAGAGATATATGAGATATGGAGTTATGACACAATTCAGCTGTCGAACACTGAAAAAGGTTTGTTCTCCGATATGATGAACAAATTCATCAAAATCAAACAGCAGGCTTCAGGGTGGCCCGCGGATGTGTGTCGGACGAGGAAAAGAATCGATACATCGCGGAGTTTCTCCAGAGGGAAGATGTTAGACTGGAATTTTCCGAAATAACGGAGAATCCTGGTCTTAGGAATTTGGCTAAGCTGATGTTGAATTCGTTCTGGGGAAAGTTTGCGCAGCGAGAAAATCTTCCTAAAACCGCGATTGTCAACAAACCTGGAGTATTCTTCTCTATGCTGGTCAATCCTTCCATTCATGTTAACACAGTTGTTCCTGTAAATGAGGAAACACTGATTGTTACGTGGGAATATGTGGAGGAAGCAGCTTCTATGTCTCCCACAGTAAATGTGGTACTTGCTTCATATGTCACAGCTTTGGCTCGTCTCAAACTATATTCTTATCTGGAGATTGCTGAGGACAGGGCTTTGTATTACGATACAGATTCATGTATTTATGTTTCCAGAGCGGCATTTTCTGACCTGCTTACTGGGGAATGTATCGGTGATCTTACTGACGAGCTAAAAGGTGGACATATTTCAGAGTTCGTTTCTGGAGGGCCTAAAAATTACGCATATAAATACACTCTTCCTGATGGTAAAGAACATATTTGTTGTAAAGTTAAAGGTTTTTCCATAAATTATGAGGCTTCTAAAGCAGTAAATTTCGATACCATTAAAAAGATGGTACTTCAGAAGTCCGATTCTGTCTCTATACTAACTAAACAAATCAGACGAACAGCAGAGCATCTAGTTGTTACGAAAACTCTTGGAAAAAAATATAAACCAAATTCAACAAAGAGAAAATTTTTTGATGATTTTACATCCATACCTTTCGGCTTTAAAAAACTCAAAGTATAAAATATAGAACACGCTATGTTTAAAGATTTTTTATTAATATATTACTTTTGTTTTTTTGTTTTCAGCAGCGTAATTTGTTTTCCTCTATTTTATGATACAAAGATTGTCTGCCACACCGAAAAGGTGGGTTGCTATAAAGCTGTAGTGAGTTGTCGTTTGTCCTATCTACCTAAAAAGATACTTTGTCAGATCGTCAAAAGATGTTCAGTCAAGGCCACTAAAAGACATCCAATACGGATCATGTATTAGATAATGAACGGCTCATTTAACCTTAGTATTAACTACAGTTACACTTTAATAAATATAATATAAATAATGTTAATAAAAAAGATGCCCGACGAATCAATAAAAGATACCTACTGAATCATACAGTTTTATATACCTTAAAAGATGTTCAGTTAAGGTCATTAAAAGATATCCGTCACAGGTCTCATTGTATTTTGATAAAATGTAATATAAATAATGTTAATAAAAGATACCTGACGCATCAATAAAAAGATACCTGCTGAACCATATAGTTTTATATAGTTTAAAAAGATGTTCAGTTAAGGTCACTAAAAGATATTCGATACGGGTCATAGAGTGGTTAATGAGCCTTTCATTTAACCCTCGTATTATGTGCTCTTGTTCTTTGATAAAATGTAGTATAAAATGTTAATAAAAGATGCCTATTGAACCACTTTCCTATATTTTTAAAATGTATCAAAAAAATATATTTTTTTGTATTTTTATAACATTACAGTTTTGCTCGTCTAATGTGTGGTAGTTTATCTTGAATCAACATCAGATTTAAATGATTCCTCTGACAAAATTTAGTGGTTGTAGGCCTTTTGGGACGGTGTCCACGTTAAAAAAAAAAAACACCAACGAGCCACGTGTTGTACCTCCTGGGTGGTTTGGAAATCAACACCTTCAATATTTTCTTTGATCCAAAAATATTACCGTCATTCTCTTTTTCTTCACAGTAATATGTCACCTACCTCGTCAAATTAAACTTTTAGACACTATATGATGTTGTGTTACTTTTTTTATTTTTTCTAATTATTCTCCTCGCTTTTTCTCTTTACAACGATATGTCCACTATTAGATCTTTATAGCACTTTTTATACTTTATCATAAGCTTTTAGCGTTGCCAATTACCCTATATAATTTGAATCTTCTATCTCAAAATATACCTGCTACACTTTAGAGCTGAATATGTGGTGGTCCTCTTGGAGTATAAAACGGACGGTCGACTTTATCCCGCACGGATGCACGAATGTGTACCTTTACGAAGGGAGTTGTACATAAACCTATAAGTTGATCGTAATCCATATCTGCAAAGTATGTTGTCGACTTGGGTTAGTATATACAGTGCATTCCGTATGTTTTATAAACATGATCAGGGGAAATTGTTGCCTGATGGCTATCAAAGAACCGTCTACGACCAACAGATATTCTTACCGGAGACCTATGTTCAATATAAGTTTTTAATTCATGTTTGACGTAGATAAAATATAGTGTGCAACTCTTTACGGTTAACTTTCAGCATTGAAACATTACAGGTTTGATATGCGCCAAATAGAACTGTGTCAATAAAATCAAATTTACCTTGTACATGTATTTTTCATCCTTGGTGCCCTATCTCTCTCTCTTATATGTAACTATACGTTATATTAATAACGAAGATACTGTGTAGTGCTCTTTTGGCAGTGTCTGTTTTTCTATCTTAATATATTCGCTATCCCCTTTCATTTAATGCGTCACACGCTCCAATCGATCCAGTAACAACGGTGATATGCCCTTTCGCTATACTGCTATCTTCGATTTTTCTATATCGTTATAATCTATTCGCTAAATACGTCTCTTTATATTAAGGCTTTTAGACACTATAAAAAAGAAGAATTGCATTAAAATGAATTGACAGTTGACGCTGACAGAAGAAGATTTGACAGATGGAAAAGAAGAAGAGTTAAGACGTGACAAATAATTTGACATATGGTTCGGGTCTTGGCTAATCTGTTCCGGTCTTGGCTAAGTCGGCCGGTAATGCAGATCCAATGCTTACCGACATTGGCGCCATGTCTGTCTGGCTGTCTGACCCAACCGACCCATACTCTGCTAACATTCATATAACTTCTTCGTGACCCAAGGATCTCTTTTCTCACCTGGTGCCACAACTATTTAACACGTATTCCAGAAACTGCACACTTTAGATTCAAGGATTTCTTTACATCGACTTGCAATCTACTTCTTCCACAATTCTGCTAACAAGACTGGTAACTTTATCCACTTAACAATGCCGGCCTCCAACTCACGAACACACCGCCTGTCGAGACGCAACCTTTCTTTTCGATCACTCAAACATCACTGTCTTCTCGAACCAACAAAAACTCTATCAACCCTCGGTCTGTCGATTTCCCCTTCCAAAAAGATCGTCTCATCACAAAATCCAAATTTGTTCACCACACTTGTTGGAATGCTAATTACCGTTTTCAAGCAAGGAACTTTAATCTTTTAACAATGGTCATTTCCTTGTAAACAAATAATTTTTATACATTTCAAAGATTTTTGCCTTAGTCATAATAGAAGATTTATACAACGCAATACCGGACTAATCCTTCAGGTAACAGCTTATTTTCTATAATGTACAAATGGTTTGTCAATAACTCGTTTAGAATGGCTTAGTTCTTTATAAGTCATAAAATTTCGGTACTAATCTATCTATTTACAAATATACAAACTTTCTATCTTAAAATTAATACATATTTTGTTTTCAGATTTCTTAAAAACTTACTTCCGATGGATTCCTTAATTATTTTTGTTCCTTCCGCGTTTGTGGAAGAAGAAGTATAATAATATATATATATATATATACATATATATACATATATATATATATATACATACATATATATATATATATATATATATATATATATATATATATATATACACTATATATCTTCAGGATTTAGGATAGATATATGTCCTATATCGACCACGATACTAACCAGGATGTTTTATTAAGAATACAAAAAAAAGAGTTGTTAATCGTAATAAAAACAGCAAAAATCGAATACTTCGGTTATATCATCAGAAACAGCGAAAGATATATGTTGCTGCATATTAATTCTACAACCAAAAGCAGAATGAAACCAAGGGCCAGGAAGGCAAAGGAATTCTTCACTGAAAAATTTACACAAATCTTTTCAGATCAGCAATTATTGCAAAATACAGATTGCACAATAAGAAGAAGATTGATAACTCTGAATGACGACTGAGTAACCAATACATTTTTCTTAACTGAACTCAGTTCATCACATTTTTTGTTATTGTGGTGTTTCCATCGATGTTTTGCATCGGGAGTCATACCAAGATATTGTTCGTATGTGTTGGCATACTTTATTTGTGTACTGTTAATGTAGATTGATTGAAGTGCAATCATTTTATTTCTTATGTAGCTCGATTTTGTTCAGGTGAATATTTTGTTGATAGCAGAATGCAGTATCATCGCTGAAATTGGCCATTATTCTTTACAATATTGTTGTAAGTAATATCACTGATGTACCTTTAATGTAAGATGGGATAAATTGGGTCCAAAACACTCTCTTCTAACTGTATTATTATCATCATTAGTTTAATAACCCTTTGTGTGGTATTTTGATTGATCTGTTACTTGCTTTTTCTTCCAATAAGTAAGTTTAAGAGTGTTTAGATCTTTTTCACTTATTCCAGATATTTAATTTTGGGTCTTTTCATTGACCGTCTGCTTAATGGCGTCTGCCTTATAATCTTTTTTTGTTTTTCATTCTCCTATATCTGTTCGAAATGACCTATACAGCGCAATAGTTCAAAAAAAGTTTAAAGTGAATAAAAACTTTTCAAAATTATATAAATCCATACACATTATATGAATACCATCAATTTATAAGAATTTCTACACGTCAATTTGATGAAAGAAAAGATGAAAGATGAAGGTATAAAGAAGTTTAAACTTGAATAAACTTGAACTTAAAATTTTATCTATTAAATTTCTTATTTTGTATTTTTCATTTTTTAATCCCTTTTCGTCTTTAATATTCGAAATTCTGGCTCTTATTTTACTGAATTAATTCCTCGTCTGCTGCATACGTTATTACATTTGATTGGTGCCTGAAGTTAATAAAACATAATCTATGATGTTCATGGTCGTGAGGTTCATGGAAACATGAAGGTCGTCGTCCTAAGACCTTCATGTTCCCGTATGGATGTTTTTTCTCAATAACTATAAAAAGGTTAAAAAAGTTACTAGGCGTATTAATCTAAGCCAATATCATTAGATCTTTCATGAAGATTGAAGACTATGATTTTTTGTGTTTAGTAGGAATTGTTGCGTTTTTTTTTTTCGATTTTTGCTTTTTTATTTTCTGGTGCACAGTTTTTAGCATCACAACCATGGAATATTATGTGTCCACTACAGTTGCTCTAGTCCCAGTCCATCTAATTTCTTGTAGTTCAGTTACTGATCTAGTTCTATATACTTATCTAATTTATTTAGCAGATTTTGAAACGCTTAACAAATAATTAATCATGTACCTATTTGTCGTCGTCGTTTTAACACTAGTCACAGCTGATTTTTATACGATAGGGTTATTAGGTTAGGTTGAGTTGTTAATTTAAACATTCTTCTTTTTCTTCTTCCTATTTTATAAATAGGCTTAATGCCTGTTTTACTTCGTTTTTTTTGCCTCAATTGACGTTGTCTGACAATCTTTTCCTAGATCGTCCCAATGATCTTCTTTTATTTGATGATTTGTCTCTTGCTATTCGTACTATTCTATTTTCTGTCATTCTTTCGATGTGTTAATTCCATTTCACTTTTCTTCTTTTGGTCCACGCGTTTATTTCCTCTATATTACATCTTGCTCGTATTTCCTCACTTCTTACTCTGTCTCTTAGAGTATGGTTTGCTATTTTTCGTAAGACTTTCATTTCTGTTGTTTCCAGCAGTCTTTGTGTTTTTGCCGTATCTGCTCTTGTTTCCGCTGTGTACGTCATTATCGGTCTTATTGTTGACTTATATATCCTATATTTCGTTACCGTTGCGTTGTGAGGTATTTGTTACTCCAGATTGTGTTGTTGAGACATCCTGCGGCTCTGTTTGCCATGTTCACTTGTTTTTGTACTTCTTCTTCCACTTTTCCGACTTGACAGTTTTATTTCCAAGTATTCAGTTTCCATCACTTGTTCTATTATTTTGTTATTTACGACTAGTTTACATCATCTCAGTTCCGCTGATATCACTATCGTTTTAGTTTTCTCTGTTGAGATTACCATATGAGCGCCATATCTTCGAATTCTTTAATTAATCTTTGTAGGTTTTCTTCATTTTCGGTTGTTATTATGGCGTCGTCGGCGTAGCATATTATCCTTATTTCCTTGTCTTCCATTCTATATTCTCTTCTTTTTTTTAACTTTCTTTACGATTTCATCCATTATCAGATTAAATAGTAATGGGCTCAGAGAATCTCCTTGTCTAATGCCAGTTTCATATTTGATAGGTTGCAATAGTTTTCCTTTACATCTTACCATAGCTATGTTATCTTTATATATATATATATATATATATATATATATATATATATATATATATATATATATATAATATATATATATATATATATATATATTTGTGATATTCCCTTTTTATATAATAAATGTATCGCGTATCGCGTCCCGAATTCTCACGCTATCAAACGCTTTCTTCAAATCTATTAGACACATATATGCTGGTTTGTTGTATTATAGCGACTTTTCTTTTATTTGTCTTATTACAAAAACTGCATCCGTGCATGATCTTCCTGTCCGAAATCCTTGCTTTTTCTCTTGTAGAGATATTCGTTCGTTTATTGTTGTCGCTATTATTCTTGTTGTCAATTTGAGTGTTGTATTTAAAAGATTTATTACTCGATAATTATTGGGGTCTTTCTTTATTCTCTTATTGGGTGATTATTTTATTAATAAGAAGTTGCAGTTGTTGTATAAGGTAATCACCTCCATATTTTAAGAGTTCATTTGGTATTTGATCTTCTCCTGGTGACGTTCTGTTTTTTAATTTATTTATTTCTTCTTTCACATTGTTTTGGGAGATTTCGTTAGTAGACCCACGTTAGTTGGGTTGAAATATTAGTTTAAGATGTTCTGCAAAGATATTTGCGTTTTATAGATTGTTATAGGGCCAACTTCCATTATCTTTCCAAAAGAAGGTACTTGAACTACTGAAATACTCAATATATTTATAAAGAGAGAAATTGTTCCCCATTTAGATTTAAGTGTAGTAGGTATTCAGGGCTAGCACTCCCTTGTCTTATAAGATTGGTATTATATTTAAACGCTAGAACGAATTATGTAAATTTTTTATTATAACTCTAATGTACCTATATATAAATTATTCAATAATAATCTTTAAAAACTATGAGAAATAATGACTGGCCTTTTGGTTTTGTCAGTGCCATTAATTTAGGAAAAAAACAATTTTATTTTAAAATTTGTTTGAAAGTGATTTTTTGATTAGAAATCGAAATATTAAAACAAATGTAAAATGTAATTTCAATAAATAAATTTTGGTTTAAAGCCAACTAAAATGATATTAAAATAATATTTTAATATCATAATATATTATATTATTAGGTACATAATATTCAATTATATTCAAATAATTTAGTATTTACATTTCTTTTCTGTAAGCGCCACCTATCAGTAAGTTATCCAAGTTTTGCTAGGACTACCTCGTAATAACAGTTTTCTAGGCACAGAAGATTTTGCTGTGTAACCACCTGTCACATTTTTACGGTAGATGACGCAAGCTGTAATATGAAAAAAAATGTAATTGGCTTTCAATACGAATTTTAATTTAATTGCTAGTTTATGTATCAATCAATAGATGTTAGGATTCCCACTAAATACAGAATGAATAAATTATTTTTTTATTTTAATTAAAAAACAGGGCTGTGATAAGTAGCTATATAACAACGTCAACTTGTGGAATAAATATATTGCAGTAATATTGTAGCCATGATTATTTAATCCAATGCATAAATCTACTACAATCATAAATATTTAAGTACATACCTAACATTTTTAACTTATGTCCATTTCTGTGAGATAATGAATGAAACAAGTATTGAAAGTAAAATTTAATACTTTTTACAAAAAAATTAGATCCTTTTTTTACTTCTTCTAGAATCACATCTAACACATAGTTTTTTGTCGGAACACACTGTAACTGTAATCGAACGAAGGTGAAATTTTGGCATAAATTGGTAACACTTATTCGACAGTTGCTGTGTTGACACTTTTGTACTTTATTATTTCGAATTTTAAAGTGAATACCTCTTGTTTTATATTTTTACCTATTTATTAAATTTGTGCTTTTTAGAACAAAATTAGTGTATTTTATTTCACGTAACAATTTAAATAGTCGTTGTAAGGAGATGGTAATACTTTTGCAATAATTATGTGACCTATTTGATTTAAAATGGAGTCACGATTTTTTTATACTTTGGCAACTATGTCAACTTCGATCTCTGTCAATGATAATGACGTGCATCGGTAAGTAAATTAGATGAAGTATATGTTATACATATAAGCAACGTTGCTATTGTACATTGTTATTGCGTATAAAGCTGCACAGATGGGGTCTGCAACTTTTTTACCTAATTTTTCTTCATATACGTTTGTTAGAAGTATCTTATGGCAATAATATTTTTATTACGTAACAATTCCCCATCTATTACATTTTTTTTATTTGTAAGTATAATTGTAGTGAATTATCACTCGAATCATAATGATAATCTGGCACTCTGCTTTCATGCTTTGAGATGACGTCATAGTCAGAGTTTAATTATTTTTTCGTTAATTATTTATCTTTACAAATAACTAATTAGTTTAAAAATTATTTATAAATGATTGTCTATATATTGCAGTGGTTCTTGTCTCAAAAATAAGAAAGTTTCATGTTTTGTGTCGGCTAGCGCAATGCCAAAAAAGAATTAATTAATCATGAACTAATTAATTGGTCTACAGAAAAACTGGTCTTATTACAATAATCTAATAATCACTAATCAGTAACAATTGGTTGCATATTTTCATCAGACGTGCTACTCAGAGATATACAAGAACCAAATATTTTCATAGAAACTGATGGCCTTAAATATTTAATAGAGTTCTGACTAATTCTAAAACACCTCTGAGCTTAAAATATTTTTTAGCTTGACTTTTTACTGTATTGATGTAAATCTTAAAAATATTTTTCGATTTTCAAAAGACAATTTGAGAACACAAATATTTAAACTTTTTTGCCTGCGCCATCTCTCGTGGAAATATGAGAGGTAAAGCTTACAAATTGTAAAACTTGTACAACTTGCCAATAGGCGTCTACAAGAGAACACTACTTAAAAAATATCCTAATAAAATATAAATTATTTTTTAAACATATTTTCGATACCATTTTAATTTTAAAGTGAATTTTTAACCCTCCGTTAGTCGCTAGGAAAAACTGAGCATCAAGAGTCGCTACGGTGTCAGAGACCGACAATTAAAAAAAAATAGTTTTCAATATAAAATTCATACAAATGTTTTATATTGTGTATAGAAATAACTGAAAAATATTTTTGAAAATATTTTATTGAAAAAAAAAACAGATACAAAATGAAAAACACTAGTATAACAATATATTGTGAATATTGTTCTCAAGCTATTTTCTCGTTGCATTTTAAAGTAATTACTGTTACAATGGGAATAAGCCACAATTAAAGGTTAAAGTAGGTTTATTGACGTTTTAATTTCCACTTCGGATATCGTTCTCAAAATACAAACATTAGTTTTTATTACGTACTATGTAATTTTCTTGTTTTGTTCTAACATTTCACGGTGGAATAGCCTTTTTCCATCTAGTAACTCTATATTTTCCAATAAACGCTAAGATATTACTTCCACTTTCTTCTTTCTCATCTGTCACATCTTGTTCCGATTCACTTCCACCATCACGTTCCTCAGTTTGATCGATTTCGCTTTCACTTCCCTCATCGTCAAAATAATTTTCATCGTCGGTAGGATCCATTGTCCCTAATTCCAACAAGCGTTGGAATCAAAGTTGTTCGGCTTCAAAGGACATCTATAAATAAGAATTGACAAAAACTTATCGACAAAATGCAGTAATAAGGTAATAAATATTTACCTGTTCTGCAAGTTCTGCAATAAGTAATAGCAACACCGTTAGTCGCTACGGAGTCTGGCACCGAAAATAACTATAAAACTCACACAACTGTACCCAGGAAGGTAAGAATGTACACTAACACGAGTTTGGTTGATAGGGAGAGGTACAGAAAGTGGCGATAGAAAAATAACAATTATTTGCAAATCCAGAATGAATAATTCTGTCGTCGGTGTGTGAGACCGATAGCGACTAACGGAGGGTTAAAATCAATGTATTTATATAAAACAATTGTTTTATTATTAAACTTGTAGAGTTTAAAAAATTTTAAAATATAGAAATTATTACTTATAAATACTTAAATTGTGTTTTAAAATTATTTTAAATCAACCATATATCAATTTTTTATCATAAACATTCACAGTTTGTTGTCACAAAAAGACCTAAAGAGAGAGACTCTAACAAAACTTAATCATCTCTACAAAAGGTGGCTGATGTCAAGAAATTAATTCAATAGTAAATAAATTGGAAATTTAGCTTTTACTCTTAGTGTACAATAATTTTGGTTTTAGTTATTGTTTAAAAAAAATAAGTTAGTTGTTAAGCTTAGCTATATCTAAAATTTTCAACATTTTAGTCTGGGCTATTTGTTACATGATATTATAACAGAGTCATGCGAATTGTATAAAACTTTGACATATTGCCAATAGGTGGTGAGAAGGAATAATATAAAATGAAATTTTTAAACTGTCGACGTTTTAATTCTACAATAATTTTAACAAAATACCGACATTCTTAAATGAAACACCTGTAATTTTAAAAACTGCTTGGTTGATTGCCTTGTTATAAAAAATTTATTACTGAATAAATCCGACATTAATGGCTCCAAACTTCGGTAAAAATCGTAAGTTCTTCAAATTTTTTGAAAATACCATTATTGAATGCATTTATCCACTTCTTTATATCGTTGATTGATTATTTCAATCAACGTTTATATACAATTCTTGGTTCAACTTTGACGGAAGTCAGTATTGGTGCTGGTCTCAAAACAACATGCTAATAATAATTATAACTTTGTGATTAAATTTACTATTAAGTTATAAAAACGAATACCCTAGTAACACACGACGTCCTATGGACGTCCAATATACGTCCAGTTTTGGTCCGGACGTCCCTGGACGTAAAATGGACGTACTATGGACGTACGAAGTGGGACGTACTTTGGGTGGACTAAATATGGACGTTCTCTGGACGTCCGTACCCGGACGTTCCATGGACGTCCATACTCGGACGTCCTCTGGACGTCCGACCTCGGACGTTTTCTGGACATCTGACATTTACCAATTATGGGATCAAATAGCAAATATTTTAATAAAATAAAAAATTATTTGCGTTAATAAAATAATTAAAAGCGAAAAGGTTAAATCATGATTAATTAAAAATTGTATAGTTTAATATATCCAAAACATGTTTTTGTTAAAGGTAAAGTGTAAAAATATTTTATTTCTAGATAATTCGTTACAATTGTTTTATTATTCTAGTTATCACGATGATATATGTTTGCTAATTCTAATAAGTAAAAATATGATTTTTATCAACAAGATGAATCTTGAAATCATTTTTCAAAGATGAACAAGTGGTAGTATATATTCTGGCTGACAACAAAATAATGATGATAATGTCATTGTCTGTCATATCATACCTATTTAAACAAATGGCACAGTTTAATTATATTTATATTATTAATGCTTTAATAAATGAAATAAAAGAATTCTATTTAAGCAGTATACAGTGCATTGGTTTTTTGATGCTTGGCTTTGTGTTGTGGTTATTGTATATTGTTAAAGGTTTGGTACCACGTGTTAGGTTATACTTCAGAAATTGGTTTTATTTTAAAGGTAAGTGTAATTTTTACTTATTAATTATGTTTAAAAGAAAACGATTTGTTTCTAAGCGTCATTAACAGAGGAAGGTTACGAAAAACGTAGAGAATTTTGTTGAAAATATTAATAACCTCGATATTCCATCTCCTTCAAACTTTTATTCGGAATCCCTGACTGATCATTCAGTTCAAATAGTTCAGGTTACAATACTTCCGATTTAAACTTTTTAAACTTAACATGTTAAGTACCTAAAATAATGCAAATTACCACGTGGACGACCATTCCGGTGATCCTTTACAAAGCTCTTCTTTCAATGAAACTGAAGAAATGTCTAAACATGGTTGTAAGGAGAATTCTGGAGAACCTTATCGAGATGTTTTTAATTTTTCTAATAAGTTATTCAACTGGACTTTGTCCTTTAATACTAGGTGATTTATTCTTCTTATGTTGCCCTATCTAATTAGTGGATGTTAACAACAATTATGGCATAATCCTCTCGATCTTGTGTGGCTCTAAAAAGTGCATGTGGCATTGAGGTTTGTCCTATCCCTTATGTAGGTGATTTATTAAAAATTCATAAAGAAGTTCCTGACCTTTCTCATTTGAGTTCAAATGCTAGAACCCTTCTTGCTTCGCTTCACCCAGAGAACAAATACTCTGATCCATATGATTCAAATTTCAATGGTATTTTTATCTTCACAAAAAAACAATGTTATAGAAATTTGTGTACATTTTGAAGGAATCCCACTAAAAAAAGAGTTTTAGTAGTCAGTCATATCCTATCTTGTTTATATATCCTAAAATTGTAGATTTAATAGGCATTTACCATGGTTATGAGAAACCAAAATTTGCAAATGAATGTTTGATTGATTTTGTAACAGAGGCTGTTTTTTTATTAGATAGTTTAAGCTAAAATAATTAAGCATGGATGATCAAGTTTGTGGGGTAGTTAGATTACTGTTACATGTTGATTTATATTTTAGGATAATGAGCTTTCCAAAATTGGTGAGGAGACCATAAATGAATTTGTTAGGAGAAGCCATAAGAAGCTGATCTGGAATAAAATTCAAGGAAAAGATAGTTGGCTAGGGAAAAAGCAATATAAAGTTTTTGAGGACACACATATAGCTCTGATTTTAAAAGGTTTGTAACTTATAAACGTAAATCAATTTAAGGTGCATTTAAGAATTTACACTATCACTTAAGTGGCCACATACAGCTGATTAAGCATATTGTTAACTGTGTCTTATATGTAATTTAGATGGCAAATTTTACCAATTCATAAATGTTCAGGTCTGGCTATGAGATTGCTTTAAGAATTACAGCTAGCTTATGAGATAAAGGTTTGTTGTTGGCCATATATTTTATTTATACAGTTATTTTTATTTTTTACGTATAAAAGTGTAATTACTGCTCATTTGGTCATTAGAAATAAATACCAATGGTTGGGTTGGTATTCTTCTAATTCAGGTGAGATTCATTAAAACTACAGCACTTGAAATTTGTGTGTTTAATTTTACTTTGAATTATGATTTATTCACAAGAAGCAAAGTATAATGAACTAAATCTGAAATTAGTTTATAAATTCAATTTATGAATGTACATTAATTTTGTTTTCAGATGTTGCTTGGAAAAACTCCAAAACCAGCGTTGCCATGGGGAAGGAAGTTGAAACTTGATAATGAAATATCTGAGGAAATATTTAAAGAGAGGGTAGATAAAATTTAACTTGCATGTTGCATTAGCAAATATGATTAATTTTGTAATATTTAAATTGTATGGACACAAAGGAACAGTCCAATTTTTGAGACTGTTTTATATATTAAAAATAAATACCTAAAAATTAATCTACTGTTGAAAGAAAACAGACAAAGTTCCATATTAGGTATTGATCTTTTTCATACTTATGATTTCAACTTTAAAACTCAACAATTGACTTGTCTGCTTTTAATTGCTGACCACACAATTGTAAGGGAAATCAGAATGGGAAGGGATAAGGAAAGTTGAATGGTTCTGTTTTTAAGAACCACAATTTCAACAATTTTGTCAATTTCTTTAGCAGTATTCACAATCCTTCTTTCTCTTGTGTAGACAAGTGTAGTCAAAGATCCCATATAAGTAACAGCCATATTCACTCTTTTAACTGTTAAAATTTGTGACGCATGCTTACAGTGTTTTAATACCAATAAAGGTCTTGGTCCAGACATAATATCTTAACTTATTTTTAGGGAATTGTGCATTCTTTTTATGTAGGCATCTATGGCTTATTTTTTATAAATCTCTGACGGAGGGTCACTTTTCATCACAATTTAATTATTGATTTTATCCTTAACTCATTGATTCCTAATTATCGTTCCATTATAATTCTTTCTGCTATTCCTAAAATTGTCGAGGCTTTACTGACTGATTTTTTGACAGTAAATTTGAAGAATCAGCTTCATACTGATCAGCGTGGTTTACTTACTGCCTAGTCGTTCAACTTCAACTAATTTATATTGATTATGTTATAATTGCATTAAAAACCATTTTTATGTTGATTAGATTTATACTGACTCATCTACAAGCATCAACTGGATTCTCTTATCAAAAGTGTTACCTTTTAATCTTTATTTTTCAACTTGTTTATAAAATAACCAATCTACTGAATTGCTTCAGCTAGTTTGTTTTCATATTCCTTCCCATTCACTGTGCCAGAATTTACATTTCCATGTTCCTTACCACAGAACTAATTATGTTTCACACATAGAGATGGTCTAAAACTTTCATATCAATAGCTTTAGGTACTATTTGAAGCACTTAAATGCTAAATGAAACTTATTATAAAATGTGTACTTATTTATTTTATTCATGTATATTTTATTTTATCTGTAATTTTGTCTATATTTCTGTAATGTTGCATTTTTATATAATTTTGACAGTGAATTTGTTCCATTTGTTATAATATAAATAAATATATGTAATAATAAATGTTAGTTCCTTTAAACATTTATGTTTTATTACACAAAATGATTTTATATTTCTGTAATGTTACATTTTTGCATAATTTTGGCAGTGAATTTGTCCCGTTTTTTTTTTTTTTTTTTTTTTTTTTTTTTTTTTTTTTTTTTTTTTTTTTTTTTTTTTTTTTTTTTTTTTTTTTTTATTGGCATAGACTAGGTGTCAATCAGCCAGTTACAACATGACTACTACCTTAAACATAAGAATTTTATTACCGTAAGGTCCATAAAATATCAATAACGAAGAGCTGAATAATATGCTTTAAGAGCTAAAAATAAAATAGGATAAAAGTTAAATATATAGCATCTTTTTAACATCATCAGTGTGTTCAAAAAATGGTACACATAATATAATTCAAAATACTAATTTTTTTTTGTATTATCTCACTTTTATCTATATTTACATACAAACAAGATGATGAGGTTCTCAGAGTTCCATAGCAAACTCTTGAGCAGCTATCTACTCAATTCGACAGCTGCTTTGCTATGGACTGTCCAAGTTGCTCACCACAAGTTTGCATATACATATATTTTTTTATAGTTGTCACTAAAAGACTATTTTGGTACCTGACAGAAATTTTACTAATGCATTATAAATTCTCTCATTTCCATTAGCTAAGAGACTAAGGATATTAAACGGAGCCTGTACATTGAGATCATGTAATTGTTGAATAAATTGATCTGTTTCATCCTTATATTTTTGGCATTCGAAAAAAATATGATCTAAATCACCTTTTTTGCCACAATTTTGACAAAGATCATTTTCAAGAACATGAATTTTATGGAGATGTGTGGGATAACAGGCGTGACCAAATCTAAGACGTGTTATCGTTGTGATATGTTTTCTGGAATAATTATATTGTTGGAACCACGTTTTATTCGGTATTTGATTTTGTATACTGCAGTATCTAGAAGGGTTGGTATAAGTATATTGTGACCAACATTTGTTCCAAATATTAAGATAATTCATTCTAATATAAGCTACTGCATCACAAAAACTTACAGGTAGTTGATTTGTCAAACCATTTTTTACACTTTTCTTTGCCAGCATATCCACATACTCGTTATGTTCGAGACCGATATGTGCTTTAATCCATACAAAATTAATGTGTTTGTTAATATTTTGCAGTTCTAAAATCCGTTTTTTAATTGCATATATGATATAATTGGAGCTGTAACTTGGGTATTTTGCCAAAACCAAGGAATTTAAAACAGACAGGGAGTCCGATATAATTACTGCAGAATCAATTGTAGATTGTGATAAAAATGTCAACGCTTCGTAGATTGCAATAGCTTCAGCACTAAATATAGAAAATATGTTATCTAGTTTGTAGGAATAATTAATATTTTTGGAGGGAATATAAAAAGCACATCCCACACCATCCTTGGACTTTGAAGCATCGGTATATATTGCCACAGATTCCTCGAAGCTTGCAAGTATTGAGTATAATAAGTTAATGTTAATGTGAAGATTTTCGCTATATGCAGGTTTTACAATCTTTATATTTAGAAACAATGCATTGTAATCATAAAGATCTAACAAAATTGAGCTGGGATCATATAAATCACTAATGATATCTTGATTAGATTGAAGTGCGATACACAGTAGTGGAGAATTTTTCTTCGACCAATATTTATTTGTCAAATCTTGTTCATTTAATACTACTATATTTGAATATAGATTACTGTTGGTTCTGGATATTTTAAAAAGAAATTTGTCTGCCAGGAACTGCCTCCTGTGATTTAAATGAGGCTCAATAGCTTCTACATGAAGAGGTTCGACTGGGGTTGTTTTCATGGCACCAAGACATACACGTAGAACTGAGTTCTGCAAGATATCTATTTTGTTTAAAATCTGTGAACTAGCAGAGCCGTACAAGATACATCCATAATCCAATATGGACCTGATATAGGCACGATAGAATAGTAAGGCGGTTTCAACGCCAGCTCCCCACCAAGTCTTAGTAACCATTTTTAAAAAATTTAAACCCTTTATACATCGGTCTAACATGTAATTAATATGCATTTTCCATGTCAATTTCCTATCAAGTACCATTCCAAGATATTTAACGGAGTCTTTAATGGAAAAATTATATGAACCTAGGACAATGTAACTTAATTTAGGTATGTTGTGTCTACTGAAAACACAAACTTCAGACTTGGAGTAGGAAATCTGAAATCCATTTAATATTAACCATTCATGAACAACACCAAAGATGTCTTTGAGAGAAGCCATAGTGGTATTAAAATTCTTATTTTCAGTATATATGCAGAGGTCATCTGCATACTGTACTATTTTAAACGGAATGTGATTAAAACTTAATTGATGTAAGTCAGCAGTATACATATTAAATAGAATAGGGCTTAAAACTGAGCCTTGTGGAAGTCCGTTGTTGTTATTTCGTGGACCTACAATTGTGTTATCAAAATTTCTTAAAAATATTTTTCTATTAGTGTAGAATTTAATAATCATGTTGATTACCTGATTTGGTATATGAAATAATTTCAACATTTTATCTCTTAAAATGGGGAGGCATATATTATCATACGCACTTTCTACGTCTATAAAAAGCGCAGAAAGGTAATTGTTTCTGCCAAAATTATTGTTTATGTCTACAACGAGAGTACTAAGAGCATCTAGGGAACCAACTCCTTTTTTAAAAGAGAACTGATTTTGGCAAGCTAATTTATTATAAGTTATCCACCATTCTAGTCTAACTTTGATAATTCTTTCCAAAGTCTTCAAAACACACGACATCAAAGAGATTGGCCTATATGATTGTACCAAGTTGGGATCTTTATTTGGTTTGAGGATTGGTATGACAATAACAGTTCTTAATACATCAATGTCTGCATCTTTAAAAAGAATATCATTAAAAATATCAAGTAATACGTTTTTCGCTATATTGGGAAGTTTTTTAAGCATAGGATATTTAATATCATCGTAACCCGGAGCGGTGTTAGACCTATTAGTTAGCGCAAAGTCAAGTTCTTCCCGTGTAAATGGATTTAGAAGAAAGTGACTTGAAGTTATAGTATTATTTTGAATTTCTATAGCAGTGTTAACTGATGGAGGTGCTATTTTGTCAAAAAATTCTTGAATCAGTTCATCATTAAAATGATTAGTACTTGGAGTATACTTCCTTTGCATTTTCCTTGCTTCATTCCACACATTTTTAATAGGCATATTTTTATTTAATGATGAACACCAGTTTTTTCCAAGTTTCTTTGGCTTTTCGTTTTAGAACTTTTTTTGTTTTAGCCATTACTTCCTGACATCGTACGTAATTAGTGAAACTAGAGTTATTTTTATATGTTCTTAAAGCATCTTTCCTGTCAGAAACAACTTGTTCACATTCGAAATCCCACCACGGAGGAGGTGGTCGTTTAATAATTTTAAAGGGTTTATATGTCGGAATGGATTGAGAAGATGCATTATTAATACTTTCCACTAGGAAGTCATATTTCTCTGAGGTAGACAAGCTGTCCGAATAGTTAAGAAAGTTTTGTTCAATTAGATCAGAGTATTGGGTCCAATTAGCTTTATTAACATTCCATTTGGACTTTGGAAGAATGTATTCATTACGAGAAATAACAGAAGAAAAATTCATGAGAACTACATAATGATTCGATCCCAGTGTATCATCCAAGACGTCCCAAGTAATTTCTTTTGCTAAATCAGGAGAACACAACGTAATATCAACACTAGATTGTTTCACATCCGGGCGGGTCAGACAAGTTGCGTTGCCATTATTAAGAACAACTAAATCAAGAGTATCAATGGCATTAATAAGTTGGTGCCCAATGCCATCATTCTTAAGTGAACCCCACAAACTGTTATGCGCATTCATATCACCACCTATAATGCAAGGAAAATTAAATTGTTCAAAAATTTGACACCAATCTTTGGAAGTCGATCGAATATCTGGAGGTCTATAAATTGAAGCAAAATTAATATCAGAGTTATTAAATTTTAACGTGATTCCACAAACAAGTATATCGTCATTAAAATTTTGTGTAATACAAATTTCTTGAAAAAGAAGAATTGATTTTATAAGTATAGCCACTCCCGCGTAACCATCATATCGGTCGCGACGAATAATCTTATAACCCTTAAAGTTATATTGTTTATCGGGTTTAAACCATGTCTCACTCAACAAGGCAACATCAATATCATTTTCATTTAAAAAATGTGTTAAACTGTTTTTGTTGGCGACAGCAGATCTACAATTCCATTGCATGATTTTTAATCTATTTAAGAGAGTGAAAATTATGTAACCTTTTTTGTACCCTCCAATACAGAAGTAATTTCATGATTTATTATTTCATTATCTAATGATTTCAAATCGTCCAATGTACGTATATTTTTTAAAAAACTAATTACAAAGTTAGTCATAGCTCGAGCAATATCTTGGTTTTCCCTTTTTCCACTATGGGAAGTGGAACGGGGTGGATTAGCAGGTAGAGGTTGAGATGGTCCAAATCTGAAGTTAAACATGGGAGGTGGCTGAACAGAGTTAGAAGATACAGTAGGAGAAGAATTGGCTTTCCTCTTTTTGTTAGGAACTGAGTAATTGTTCGAGTTTTGGCGGAAAGTTGGATTAAAATTGGTACTCGTAGTTGCATTAGAAGTAGATTGCGCAGATGTTAGGGACATTTTATTTTGTGTAATATCAGGAAAATTTTTATCGTAGTTCGCTAAAATTGAGAACTTATTTTGGCCTAGGGCCTCTGAATACGAGTTTTCATTAATTTCCTTGGCTTCGATAAAGGAAATTTTATTTTTAATCATAATATTTTTAATTTTTTGTTGTTTTTGATAAGAAGGACAACTTTTTGAAACCGAAACATGTGCAGTACTCTTACAATGAATGCAACTAATCTCTGAATTTTCGCAAGAATGATTTTCGTCTTTATTCTTTCCACATCGAATACATAGATTTTGAGAACTTCTACACTGTTTTGAAATGTGACCGTATCTCAAACACCTGTAACACTGAGTAACCCTACCTACAAATTGTTCGACTGGACAAAAAACTCTATTTATAATAACATACTGAGGCAGTATATTACCTTCAAAAGCTACAATAACAGTTCGTTTTGCAACATACTCAATTGTACCATTTTTTTCAACTTTTCTATTCATACGTTTAATATTTAATATACGTGAAGGAGATTCAATATTTTCCTGTAAATATACAGTATCAAATTGAGTATCAATATCCCGAATTAAACCCTTGCTTTCTAATAAGTGACCGGGAATAAAGGCTTTTAAATTTTCTTCCTTTAGTTTAGTATTATTTATAAGATTATTTGCATCATGTATAGAAGCTACTACTACCTTAATTCTGTTTCTACCAATTGCCCTTACTTGAATTATATTGGAAATTCCTAATTTTTTGTACAAAATATGGCCTATTGTAATTGGATGTAAGCGACCAAGATCGGTGTTATCTATCCTTTCAATATACACAAAAATATTTTCAAGATTATACTTATCTGAATTTACGTTAAATCCTCTATTTTTTAACGGTACCACGTTTTCTTCAGGCTCCATTACTTCAGATGACCTAACAATATTGTTAGAGGCACTTAAAAGCGTCCTTGAGTCAATTCCAGTCCCCATAGGGGACGCTAACACATTTTTGAGCACTATGCGAGTATGTTTTTATTAAACACTACAATTTAAAAAACTAGCCGAATAAAATTAATTTTAAATTACTCAGTATTGCTTTAAATTCAATGAAATAAACTTTAAAATGTAGAGAGTATTAAAAATACGTATCCACACTTTGACAGTTATTTGACACTTGTCCCGTTTGTTAATAATAAATAAATATAAATAAATGTAATAATAAATGTAGGTTTCTTTAAACATTTAAGTTTTATTTACCAAAATACATTCTTAATATGCACAGGATGACACCACTTTTAGTACTTTATGCAATGGCGTTGACGTCTAATTTACATCCTGAGCGCTAAAATAGATGTCCGAAAATATCACAAAAGTCCGTCAAGTAAGTTCTCTGGGCGTATTATGGACGTCCGATTAAGGTCCAATTAACGTCCCGGTACGTCCATTTTACGTCCGCTCAGGACGTAAAATGGACGTCCATAGGACGTTTGGCGCAGCGACATTCGGACCAATATAGGACGTAAAACGGACGTAAATAGGACCAAAGCGGACGTTCGAGGGACTTCCCTAAAGTCCGCGAGGGACGTACTATGGACGTCCACTGGACGTACATGTGCTATTAGGGTAGATACTATTTCTAAGCTAAAAAGGAATAAAATCGATTTCGTCATAGATAGTTCTAAAACATTAAAAAGCACTTTGATGAAAGTGTAGATACCTACAGACCTAGAACTAAAAATTCAGAAAGGCTGGAAAATTTCAAGGAAATATCGAACGGAACCTCATTCTATTAGAAAATGTGTCCAATGAAACTTAAACGAAAAATATCAGCGACCATAAATTAGTACGCTAGAAGCAAAACTTTGTATTTATGATATAAGTTCTTAAAATTTTTTGAAAATAACATTATTAAATGCATTTATCTACTTCTTTATATCGTTGATTGTTTCAATCAACGTTTATATACAATTCTTGGTTCAACTTTGACTGAAGTCAGTATTGGTGCTGGCCTCAAAACAACATGCTAATAATAATGATAACTTTGTGATTAAATTAAGGTACTACTAAGTTACAAAAACCAATAGATACTATTTCTAAGCTAAAAAGGAATAAAATCGATTTCGTCATAGACAGTTTTAAAACATTAAAAAGCACTTTGATGAAAATGTAGATACCTACAGACCTAGAAATAAAAATTCAGAAAGGCTGGAAAATTTCAAGCAACTATCGAACGGAACCTCATTCTATTAGAAAATGTGTTCAATGAAACTTAAACAAAAAATATCAGCGATCATAAATTAGTCCGCTAGATGCAGAACTTTGTATTTATGATATAAGTCTAACTGAGTTATGTGCAAAAAACTTTTCTATTACACTTTTCGTCATATAAAACTGGTACATTTTCTTTTCCCAATGTAAACCTGTGTGTTCAGCCTAGACACAATGGTTAGTCAATCAATTCGTTGTTGCCATCACAGATAACGAAATTGCACTAAATATAAATAAAAAAATATCGTTTAAAAATGCATAAAATTTTTAGATAGGTATTATTTTTATCATTAACAACAAAAAACTGTTATCTAATAGATTAAATAACCACAGATAGGATTGAGTTAATATCCAAAATATGTGAAAGATCTTTAAACCTAGGGTATTGGCACAGGGAACATTGGAATGCATCTACTGTAATTTTATACTTCAATTACCTACCCAACACGAACGTATCAATAAGTTTTATAACAGGCAAACTACCAAGAATAATTTATTATTTATTAAAAGAACGATAAAAAATGCGAAAACCCAACATTATACTTTAAACTACTAGGTACTACTACATATTATAAACTTTAAAATATTCGGAGCGAAAAAACGCTTTTCAAAACGTGACAGTTACAATCCAATATCTCACTGAAATGTTTTATTATAATAATTTAATGTTATGTCTAGATTAATTATCTATCATTATTTTTGAATTGAAATGTTTTCATACATTGTTATAAAACAAAAATCAATGTATGGGTACTTAATTGAGATTAAGTAAAATTACAAAATTAATATGATATTTTTTTAGGATGCATGTTAAAACAAATTTAATGTGACTGACTAATCGAGAATGCTCGATAATGTTTTATAAAAAAAAAACTAAAAAAAAAACTGGCGGTCTGTCACACAACCCTGCTTTTAGCTGGTTTTATATGTTATTTCCGTTGAACTGGCAACGGTGCCTTAGAAATAAGAATGACATATGTGACAAGACCAACGTACACAACTTAAAAATCACGATTTTTGATTATAAGAATTGTACCAGTTTTTTATGACGGGAACGGTACCGTCTACACTAATAAAGGTTGGCTATAACTATTGCAAATTTGTCTTTATCTTCTGCTTTTCTTAAGAGCGTCTATGTATTTAGTCCGGTCCAGTGGCGAATGTTTTTCAGCCAGGATATTTGTCATCTACCAGGACTCCTTTTTCCTTTGATTTTACCCTTCATAATCAGCTGCAATAATTTGTACTTATCATTTCTAAGTATGTGCCTCAAATATGCTGTCTTTTGCCATTTAATGGTGGTCAAATTTATCTGTCTCTTCCAATTCTGTGCAACACCATTTCGTTCGTAATATGATGATGACTTCTTAAAAGCCACATCTCAAAAGCTTCCAGTTTTCGCAATAAATCAACATTAACAGCCCAGGCTTTAACAACATAAGGAAGAATATAGTGGATATAAAATTTCACCATCCGATATCGGATTTGCAGATTGAGTGTTTGGATACTCAGAAATTTCCTCATTTTCAAAAAGGCTGCTTTTGATTGCTCTAGGCTTGAGCGAATTTCTGATTTCGGATTCAGATCTTTGCAGTATTTCATTTTGCCCACTTGCTAGATATCTTCGTTTTTTATCTGGATCCTTGTAATGACTTTGCCCCTCTTACTGATAAGCATGGTTTTTGTGTTCTTTATGTTAATTGTTAAACTAAACTGTTCTCTAGTATCACAAATTGTGTTTAGTAACGTTTGCAGGTCTGTCTCACTTTCAGCAATAATGACTGTATCGTCAGCATAACGGATGTTATTTATATTTACACCATTTATCTTGATACCTTTTTAGCAGTGTTCAAGTGCTTGCGTAAATAACGCTTCGGATATATATTAAATAGTAATGGTGAAAGTACACAGGCCTGTACTCTACTTATCTGTTGCATATCAGTCCTATTTCCATCTAATGTCACCACAGCCTGTTGGTTCCAATCGATATTTTTTTATAATATTATTTTATTATCAATAGATTCTTCTTCTTAGGGTGCCTGTCCTTTCCGAACGTTGGCGATCATTCTGGCTATGATGATTTTGTTGGTTGCTTTACGAAATAGCTGTGTTGAGGTCTTGCTATACCATGCTCTCAGTTTAGCAAGCCAGGATATTCTTCTTCGTCCTGGGGTTTTTTTTCCTTTAATTTTACCCTGCAAAATGCATTGGAGTAGCTCGTATCTGCCTTAATTTCTCATTATATGTCTCAAGTACTCCAGATTACGGCTCTTTACAATGTTGGCCAAATCCGCGGTTGTGTTCATCCTCTGCAGTACTTCTTCATTGAGGACTTTGTCTATCCATGGTATCTTCAGGATTCTTCTGTATAACCATAATTCAAACGCCTGAAGATTTGATAGAGTTTCCGCCATCAATGTCCACGTTTCTACTCCATACAGAAGCACTGAGTACACGTAACATTTAGTTAGCCTTATTTTTGTTTTCAGGGTGATGTCATGGCTTTTGAACACAGAGCTCATAGCCAAGAATGCACTTTTGGCCTTTCCGATGCGACATTTAATCTCTTATGTATTGTACCATGACTCATTGATTATAGTTCCCAAGTAATTGTATTGTGAAACACGTTCAATTCTCATTTGGTTCACATACAGATTTGCTCCAGTTATGTTTTGCTTGCTGATGATCATTAGCTTGGTTTTGCTGGTGTTTATATCCAGTCCATAATTTCTACTTGTTTCTGTTATTTTGTTCATTAAGTTTTACTCTGTTCATTTTTCTATGGTATTGGAAAACACTATTGTATCATCTATATATATTGTATCAATAGATGATGTTCAAATAACTGATTGTTTAAACGATAAACTAACATCAATAAACAACACATTAGATTTTAAATACATTTTACATGTAGTGACTTAGTGGTATGTCCTATGTTTTTAATAGTATTTTCATTGTGACGTCTACTTGTTAGTTACGAATTTTTGCATGCTTGGTAAGTCAAAGGTATAACTTTTAAACCGTATTATGTCTGTCATAAAATGTTTTTTTTAGTCCAAAATGGTTTCCAATACTTCCATTCTTTTGTTGATTCTTCTCATGACTTCGTTGTTTGTTATGACTTGTGACTTATAGGGCAGAAGTTTGGCAGATCACGATAAAAGATAGAAAAAGAATAGAAGTAGTAGAAATGGATTTTCTAAGGAGAGCGTGTGGTGTATCCAAAAAAATTATATCAGGAATAAAGATATTAGAAGGAGGACAAATACTATATATTCCAGTGTAGACAGAATTGAAACGAGATAACTAGTGTGATATGGTCACGTGAAGCGACTGAATGAAGATAGGTGGCTAAAAAAAGCTTTACATTACATATCACAACAAAGAAGGAGATGGGCTTCAGTTGCCTGAGAAGAAAATGTACGACACCTAATGAGAGATAGAGCCATCAAAGAAGACGAATGGATGGACAGAGAAAGATGGTGGTCGATACATAATTTAAATAATATTTTTTAAAATTAATAAAGTATATAATTGAATAATACCACTTTTTAAAGTAAAACCGTTTCACGTCACGACTTATACAAAGTGAAGTCACTTGTATTTAAAATTTCCAGAACATCAACCTTAGAGTTGGAATTCCCTTAACAAACCTAAAAATAGGACATCCTTACGGAGTTGCTCGATCTTTTACGGGCGCCAACATGGTGTTGTTGGCTAAAAAATAAATAATGTTTATTAACTAGATTACACAATCGTTCGGTACTAATACGGGAATACTTCATGTTTTAATAATATGATGGTGGGGTGGCAAACATGGAATAGTCACAGTATAGTCGACACGTAATTTCGTGAGAAAATTTATAGGAACCAGAGCGAGCAAAATCCTAGAAAATGGCAACAATGTTAGAATGGTCATTGCTTTATTGAGCAGTTGCGTAGATATCTAATTTTAAATTAAATAAAAGTTTTTATTTTTATTTAATTTTATTTAAGAAAAATTTTCATTTTCTATAAAGTTTAAATAAAAATTATTGGTGTTGTTAACTTCTGTGATATATCTAGGATATAACACTAATAGACTCACTAAACAGAACTTATTCTAAAATAATAATACCTGTAAAACATTGTTAATAAAAGTAATTATCACATACAATTAAACAATTTTTTTATGTAAAAGTATTTTAGTAAACAAACGTTTTAATAACACAACTACAAATTTATTAAAAATCCTTTGTAAAAGGTATATATTAAGAACCCAAACGGGCTAAGTTAAACATGCAAAACGTTTTCGGAATCCATATTCCATCATCAGTGTCTAAGAGTACATGAATGTAGCCACTAAATATATGGGTAAAAACCCGTTAACAAATAATTGATTACATTTGGTTTACAAAATTTCTTTTAATGACTTAAGATGTTGAAGTTACCGTTGGATTAGGTAACATGTCTCCTCAGTATATGCGCTTAGCCACTAAAATATGCACTTTGAAGCTGGATATATGGTTCATCTCTCAAGGCATAAACAACCAGGTCTTCCCTACTTTTTGTAAGATAAAAACACCAGGAAATGTTCCAATCAACTTAAAGAACAACTTTCAACTGAAAATCTTGAAGAAGTAGATTTGTAACCATTATGGAAGGCTAAATTACATAGATTGTAAACTCAAGAAAAAAAAACCTAATCTTGTTACATGTTACCTAATCCAACGTTAACTTTAACATCTTAAGTAATTAAAAGAAATTTTGTAAACTAAATGTAATCAATTATTTGTTATATTTAGTGGCTACATTCATGTACTCTTAGACACTGATGATGGAATATGGATTCCGAAAACGTTTTGCATGTTTAACTTAGCCCGTTTGGGTTCTTAATATATACCTTTTACAAAGGATTTTTAATAAATTTTTTAATATATGGTATACAGCCAACTACAGGAATGTAGATTCCTTGTGGACAACTATAAATCTTAATTATTGGTTGAGTGACAAGGTTTCATGTGTCACCTCGATTTGTCGATTTGTATAATGTCATTCTAGTTTTGTTTTATTTATGTTTACGGATGGAACCTTGGCATTGTAATGAGTCAGAATTGCGTTGTTAGCCAACGATGTTGTCAGATCAAAAGATAGGGAAGATCAGTTGGAACCTTTTCACATTAATAACTCCAAATATGCGATTTTGTTAGTTGGAACTCTGTCATTTTAACCGAACGATATGTTGTACGTTTTTGCTTTATTATGAAGTGTATTTGTACTCTATTTTGAAAGATATATAAACAAAACGAGAATATCTATAATTACAATAAAAATAAAGGTTTCAACTAACACCTAGTTGTAAATAAGAACTTACTAATCTACTCAGAATCACTGCTATCACTAGTATCAGTTGTATCTTCTAAATTTATAGTTAATTTGGTTATTGCTGGTAAATATTTAACATAGTCATTTTCCACTGCGATTACATGTTTGATTACACTTTTGCAGTTGGTTGCTGTGATCTTTGTGACTTATCTTCTAATTAACTGGAGAGCAGTAGACAAAAATTTAGGAGCCACGTTTTTTCTTCTTCTATTTGCTTCAAGTTGAGTCCATATTAACTCTATTGGGTTCAATTTACAATAGTAAGGAGGAAGTCCAAGCACGGTATGCCCATTACTGCGAGTACAGTTATCAACAACATATACTTTCTGGTACTGTCTACTATAAACAACCTCCAACAATTGGTTTTTACTATATGATGCATCAAAGTACAAATCTCTCTCAAATGAAAATTCTTGAATTTGTAATTTGTTTCAAGTAATATTTGGAATTTTCTCATTAATCTTGAATGATATGATACGTTGTCCATGATAATCACACTATATTTAGGTAATCTCGGAAGAAGAGATTCTTCAAACCATGATTCAAAAATTAAACTTTTCATATCCTCATGATAATCTAAAGACGCGTCTTTACTTTTTTTGCAGATATTAATAGTACATCGTCGATCCATCTATTTTCTCCACCGCAGTGTAAAATTATAATTATCTGTCCTGACATGAGTGTCACACCAAGTCCCATCTAAATAAACAAGATTTCGTTTCATTTTTTGATACTCAGTTATCTATCTCATAGAAATGTCTCTTTAAGAAATAATTATTCTAGTACTTTCCATTAGTGTTTGGCGCTTGTTGTCTATAGTTTTTTACTACTTAAAATTATGGGTTTTAAGAAATCATCAAAGTGTTGTTACTGAATATAAGAGAATATCCTTTTGAACCAGTTCACTTCGAAGGCATTCAATAGTTGGAAAAATATTAGCCACATCCATTTTATATATTGTTCTGATTATATGTTCCTTTAGGTGCGGTTCTATTTGTGTTAATTTGCACAATCCTTTCTCATCTGTCTAGAAGAAGATGTTGCTCCTATAGTCTTGTAGCAGGTTGCTTTCGACACTCTGATAAACATGTTTCTACAATTGTTTCTTATTTAGACAATTTAGAACACAATTCTTCATAACCATGTTTCAGCATACGTTTGGGATCATCAGAGAGATATTGAAAATGTCGCTTACATTTTACTACACTGCCTTGTAAATATTCCAATTGATTAGAGGATTTCACTGGCTTTTCAGCTGCAGAATTATTATCACACCATGGGTGTCACATTTTAAAAGTATCTTCGTAAAATTATAAAGTTTACTGTTCTTTTACATATTTTTACGTACTTCCTTTCTTTGTGAGTTTTATAAAAACTAACTTCTGTTTTTTTTTTCAAAAAAACATTGAACGTTTACATCTATGGTTCCTGAGTTGAACTTTTTTTATACTTGAACCTTTCATATCCTCATGATAATCTAGATTCACGTCTTTCATTTTTTTTGCAGATATTAATAATACATCGTAGATGCATCCATTTTCTACACCGCAGTGTAAAATTATAATTCTGTTCTTTATTGGGCGGTACTGAATTAGAACACTTTTTGTTATTAGTCGTCGAACTTTTTTTCACAGTGTCATGAGTACTATACCAGGTATCGTCCAAATATACAATATTTCGTTTAAAAATAAAGTTTAAAATAAAGCAAAATATTATACCTACTTACCCAAGTGTAAACCACTGGAAGGTCGAAACGAAATTTATTTGGATAAACTACTTTATGGTTTTGGTCGCTCAGGCAAATTTTGTTATCTTAGGCAAAGAATGCATCGATGATAACTTTATCTGGGCGACTGTACATCTTTTCAAACGTAATACCAGGCACATTTGAATGTAAATATCCATGAGAATATTAAAACTTTGTATTATAATACATCTCAGTCATTGATAATTTTGCAGTTAATAACTACTCCTGGTAGAGTATTTTTATTTTAATGATTATTGCATGCTTTTATTGCAGATATAGTACATTGTTTACCGGGTAGGAAAAGCTTAACATTCCTGGACGACTGTGAAGATTGCTAAGTCGAGGCGCAAGCCGAGACTTAGCAACACAGAGTCCAGGAATGTGGCTTTTCCTACGAGGTAAACATACTATTTTTCCGCAAATCGTTTAAAATTCGACAGATATTGATTGATTTAAAAAAAAACGCGATAATTTTATTCCCAAATAAATGGTGCTTTAAAATTCCTAATAAAATTACTTGGGTTACTATGGAAACGTATTGAGGTTGAATTGTCAAACTTTTCTATCATTTATGTAGAACACTAACAACTGTACGGAAATATCATTTCCTTACAGTAAGGAAATGACATTTCCTTACAGTAAGGAAGTCCTGACTTTTTCTTCAAGAAATTTTGACAGGAATGTCAAAATTTCCTGGCGATTTGCGGCAATAGTACATTGTTTACCGGGTAGGAAAAGCTTAACATTCCTGGACGACTGTGAAGATTACTAAGTCGAGGCGCAAGCCGAGACTTAGCAACACAGAGTCCAGGAATGTGGCTTTTCCTACGAGGTAAACATATTATTTTTCCGCAAATTGTTTAAAATTCGACAGATATTGATTGATTTAAAAAAAAACGCGATAATTTTATTCCCAAATAAATGGTGCTTTGAAATTCATAATAAAATTACTTGGGTTACTATGGAAACGTATTCCTTATAAGCAATGTGTTTTCTATCATTTATGTAGAACACCAACAACTGTACGGAAATATCATTTCCTTACAGTAAGGAAGTCCTGACTTTTTCTTCAAGAAATTTTGACAGGAATGTCAAAATTTCCTGGCGATTTGCGGAAAAATATATTCTTACACAGTCTCACTAAAATACGAGGCGACTATACAGTGTTGTCAATACTTTATAACCTTACACTTAGTCTATTTTCCTGTTTGTTTTGATGAATATGATTCGCAATGAATATATAAATTTAATTAACTGTATTTATAAATACATAAATTAATAGGTATAGCCTAATAGCTTTAAAAACTCATTATTTTTATGTAAGCTAAAAGTTCTAAACAACTAAATAGTCATTGTCGAGAACTGGTTGCTTGTTTAATATATTATTTTAAACAATAGCGAAATAATGGCCGCCCATTTCATCATTGAATGCTGTGAGAGAGGTACTTTAAAGAATTTAAAATATATAATTTTGTATTGTAATGGTTTATTATCGTTGAGTTAGCTAAACTCGATGTTTATGATGTATTTTAGTTTGTTGCAGCAGCCTTAAAACTAAGTTTATCTGCTGTTAGTATTACTTTTCAAGCTGTTAAAAATAATGAACTTTTAAAATTACCTCATAAAAAACCAGATCACAAAAAGACTAAAACTAATACAGAAGAGTTGAATGTTGAGAAAAGTGAAAAAAGGAATTTTAAAAATGCGATTATTTTCTTCATTTTAAAACAATCCAATTGACTAGTGTATTTCTCAATATTTGACATTTTGAAAATTCCTCACTAACTATTCTGATGTTTTGGCAACGTTGTGGAGTCTGGACGTCATAAATCTAGAATGACGTGCAATCTTTTATATGTAAAATATTTTATATTTATATATGTTTATGGCTCTCCTTATTAATTTTAATTAACTATTTGATAGAATATATAATAAGCTATACGCTCCTAAGGAAGATCCTTTTTGTGTGAGGGATCATCCCATTCTGAGTTGGGGTTTTCAGCTTCTGGTGTGACTTCGCTATTTCCACTACTTTTCTCCATTCTTCTCTCTTTTTGATTGTCCTTTCTATATTTCTAATTGCCATACCCTTAAATCTTCTTCCACTTATTGTATTCATCTCAGTTTAGGCCTGCCTCTGGTTCTTTTACTTGGTGGTATTCATTCCGTTACAACGGATTGCTCCTTTCTTTTTCCATTATGTATCCATAACATCTAACTATTTGCAATTTTATTGCTGTATGTTCTCTTTACACATTCATTCTTGTATTTCGTGATTCATCCATTGTCTTGCATCCTTTTTTTCCTTTGGTCCAAGTATTTTTCTGATAATCTGCCTCTCAAAAACTTTCAATTGTTTCAAAACTTTCTTCTCTTGCTGTTAATGTAAATGCTTTAGAATGTTTTTTAATGTAAATGTTTCTTATCTTCATATCTCTAAACATTTTTTTCTTCTTTTTCTTCTAGGTCCATAACCATTATCGATCGTTGGATATTATGTTGGCTACCATATTCGCTATCGTGACTTTATTGACAGCAGTTCCAAATAACGATGTAGTTGATTTTCCATATCACTGCCTTAGATTTTTTAGTCATGATGTTCTTCTTCTACCAGGACCAAGATTACCTTAGATCTTTCCCTGAATGATCAGATGTAAAAGATCATATTTTTCAGGGTGTCTCATAATGTGACCGAAGTATTTCTTTGCGTTTCTTTATTATATTGACCAGTTGTGTTGTTTGGTTCAGCCGTCTAAGGACCTCCTAATTTCTAACTCTGTCGACCCAGCTTATTTTTAGTAGTCGTCTGTATACCCACATCTCAAAGGCTGTCAAGGGTAGCGTCAGTTGGAGTCAACGCTTCCACTCCATGCAGCAGGACAGGAAAGATATAGCAAGATGTCATTTAAACTCTAAGGTCAATGCTAAGATCGTGACTGCAAAGTACGTTTCTCATTTTTACAAATGCAGCTCGTTTGTTCTATTCGGTTTCTAATTTCTGCGATTGGATCCCAGCTTTCATTGATATTACTGCCGAGATACACGAGTTTCTGTACTCTGTCCAGTGTGGCATCTCCGAATTTTATACCGTCATCCTGTATATAATTTTGTTTGCCAACTATATTTAGTTTTCTTAACGTTGACTTTTAATCCATACTGATCACAAGTCTGTTTTATTTTGTTAATGTCTAATATTCTGTGTCCGTTTCTGTCTTCTAAACTTTGGGATACTTGTTTCCGTTTATTTCCAGCGACCTCTTTTAATTTCTTGTGCAGATGAAGTGTATCGTGTTTCTTTTCATATTGTTCAATTTCATTACATTCTTTACTATGAAATTGTGTTTTCGCGTGTCTTATCTTCTGCCTGATTATTGCGTGGATCCTCTTGTATTTGTTTTTATCTTTATTTCTGACTTCTTTTCTTTGATCCATAAGTCTCAGTATTTCTTCTGTCATTTACCCTTGTTTTTTTTTCTTGCTTTTAGTACACTCAATTTTGTTTTTTGAACTGTCTTTAAGATGTCTTTAATTCTCGTCCAGGTTTCCTCAGTACTTCCCTCTTTGCTTGATGTTAACTTCATTTTTTTGAACCCCCTCTGTGGCTCAGTGGTAAGAGCGCCTGCCTTTGAACCTAAAGGTCGTGAGTTCGAATCCCACCTAGGTGGAAATTTTCGTTTATTAAAAAAATTAATAAATGAAAATAATTTCTATCCTTGTGTGATCGGTACACACCGGAGGGACCGCAGACGTTCGGGTACAATTAGCGTCTCTTAGCAAAGACAATGACGTCGACTTTGCTAAGTATCAAGACAATTACTCTACACACACAAACACACACACACACACACACACACACACACACACACACACACACACACACACTACATTAATAAACTTATCTTGATTGAGACTGGCTGAATGACAATTGTCCAAGCCAAAACACACAAAAAAAAAACTTCACTTTTTGTTCTAATATACTAGTTATTTCTTGTTTTACAGTATCATTTAGCATTTTTTCTCTATCAATAGTAACTGTCTGCTTATTCGTCCTTGCAACTCTGTTTAATCTCAGTCTTATTTTTCCTACTAAAATATTGTGATCTGTTGGTACATCTGCGCCTAGATATGTTTTTACTGCTAATACTGAATTTCTGTATCTCTTATTTATACATATGAAGTCTATTTGCTTACGAACAACTCGTTCGGGTGTATCTGCTGGTGATTTTCAGGTGTAAAGACGACGTTTTGGCAGTTTGAAAATTGTGTTTGTTATTACTAATTGCTTTGCTACGCAAAAAGATAACAACATATCTCCTCGTTCATTTCGTATTCCCAGACCATATTTTCCTATGATATTTTCCTGTTCACCTTCACCAATTTTTGCATTAAAATCTCCCATGATAATAATTGAGATCGTGTTTCTTTGTAGGTGCTAATACTTTTTCTAAATCATAATAGAATTTTTTAATTTCTTCTTGTTCATGGTCTTATATGGGTGCATATACTTGTAACATAAACATTTTTTTATTTCCATAAAACGCTGTATTTCCCGCTTAAATTCTTTTTTTTATATCTACACTTTCATTTTTTTTTGTTGACTAGTTGACTACTACTCCCAAATATTTTTATGTTAATTCTCTTCCAAAATTAATCACTTGTTTTAGCGTAAGTATAGGGAACCTCTATTTGGGAACTTACTTTTCTAAAACCGTACTGGTAATCCCTTACGCTTTGTTCTGTATATTGTGCGTCTGTCTCTAATATGCGTCATTACTTTATATGCAATATTCAGTAAATTAATTGCTAGGTAGTTTTTGCATACTCTATGGTCTCCTTGTTTTGGGATTGTTACTACAATTTTCTTCCTCCATTTTTTGAGTATTATTTCCTTGCTTTATATATTCTGTATAAGTTCAAAAAACCTGTTTGTATAGTGCCTCCACACCGTATTTTATAATTTTTGCACATATTCTGTCTTCTTTAACTGTTTTCCCGTTTTTAAGTTTGCATATTTTCTCTTTCACTTCTGTATAGGTTAATTTTTCTTCTTCTTCATCTTGTTCTTTGTTTGTCTTTGTTTTTTTTTCTTCTTCTCTATCCCTTTTTTGATATATTTCTTCGAAATACTTTTGCTATTTTCCTGCTTCTATAGCTATATTAGCTGTCCGTTTTCGGTTACCTAGTTTAAAGTATTGTTACAATAGTTTTAAGTTGTGTATTTTATTTTCTGTTCCTATTTCATTTATAATTTCTTCTGCTTTTTGGTTTTTTTTTTTATTTAACTAATCCTGCCTGAATCCTGCCTGATATTCTCCTAGAGACATTTCGGTATAACGCTTTAATCTCTCGTGCAAAATGTTTGACAATATATTATATATTGTGTTCCTTAGTTTTTCTATAGATATTTTTACTTCATCTGCCGAGGAGGGTTCCACGAGTTCCTCATTTCGGTATTCCAGCTCTATACTGTTGGTAGGTTCCCATTCCAGCAACTCTCGAAAGTGCTCTACCCATCGTAAAATGATATCCTCTTTGTTGGTAAGCAATTTACCTTCCTTATCATTACAATAGTTGATTCTTGGTTTGTCCTGATGGTTCATCTAGCACAGGACCAAAGATCTTCCTTAGGATTTTTCTTTCCCAAACACATAGTCTTTCTTCGTTTGCCTTTGTTATCGTCCACGTTTCGCTTCCATACATCACATCGGGTCATATAATTGTTTGAATGACCTGTATCTTCGTACGTCTTGTTAGTTGTTTCGATTTTAAAAGGTTTTGGAGGGCAAAAAGATATCTGTTGCTGGCCTAAATCCTGTTGTTTATTTCTTGTGATCCGTTATTGTCTTCAGTTATTGTTGTTCCAACATACTTGAATTCTCTAACGCGCTTAAAGTTAAAGACATCGACAACGATTTACGCCTAATTAAAATTTTATAGGTCTCATGGAAGAGCGAAGACAGTTAAAGGGAAAATGCAGCCAAAAATATAATGAAGTAAACAAACAAATCAGAAAAAAAATAAGAACTGCAAAGGAAAATTTTTATACAAGAAAATGCGAGGAAATCGAAGAACTACATCTCAAACATGACACTTTTAACTTACATAAAAAGATAAAGGAACTAACAGGTACACAAAAACGAAAACATCCCAATCTCCTATGCAACGCAAATGGTGAAATAATAGCCGATCTACAAGAAAAGCTTAGGACCTGGAAGAACTATGTAGAAGAATTGTTCGACGATGAAAGACAAGAACCTAATATAGATAACTTGCAAGGCGACGAAGGACCAGAAATAACTAAAGAAGAACTATTATACGCTATAAAAATAATGAAAAATGGTAAATCACCGGGTCCAGACGGGCTCACATCAGAACTTCTTAAGCTTGTGGAAGGCGAATCAGTGAATATTCTATTCGACCTTTTTAACTGCATCTACAAAAGAGGAGAAATACCAAAGGAATGGCTACTTTCAACTTTTGTAACCTTACCAAAAAAGGTAAATGCAAAACAGTGCACTAACTACCGCACTATAAGCTTAATGGGGCATACATTAAAAGTATTCATCAAAGTAATCCACTCAAGAATTAACAGAAAACTAGATGCAGATATTAGTAATACTTAATTCGGATTTCGGAACGGGCTTGGAACAAGAGAAGCACTATTTGCACTTAACGTCACATGCCAAAGATGTCTAGATATAAACCAAGATATATATGTGCTTTATTGATTACAACAAAGCGTTTGATAAAGTTCGTCACGATCACTTAATGAAACTGCTAGTAGAAAAAAACTTGGACAAAAGGGACATTAGAATTATCTCTAAGATTTACTATAACCGGAAAGCAAATATCCGAATAGAGCAAGAGACAACGGAGGAAATCGAGATCAAGAAAGGCGTAAGACAGGGTTGTTTACTCTCACCGACCTTATTCAATCTATACTCCGAAGACATTATAAACACAGTACTTTCGGATCAAAATATAGGTATTAAGATAAATGGCATCCGAATAAACAACTTGAGATATGCCGATCACACGGTACTAATCGCAGAAACTTGGGAAGATCTTCAAATACTAATTAACAAAATAGTAGAATGCAGTGAAGAACACGGATTATCACTTAACATAAGCAAAACAAAAATAATGCTAATATCTAAATCACCACAAAACTTTCCTGACATAACCGTGCATGATCAAAGAATCGAACGTGTAAGAAGATATAATTACCTGGGAACTGTTATCAACGAAAATAATGATTGCTCTGAAGAAATCAGAACCAGAATAGAGAAAGCTAGAGCCACATTTACTAAATTGAAAAAGGTGTTCTGCGGAAGAGATCTAAGTCTAAAACTTAAAATTCGCCTTTTGAGATGTTACGTTATGTCAGTTCTCCTCTACGGGATGGAAACATGGACATTGAAAAAGATCGATACCAAAAAGATAGAAGCATTTGAGTTGTGAATGTATCGTAGAATATTAAGAATACCCTGGACAGAGAAAGTAACAAATGTGGAGGTTTTGCGGAGAGTGCGGAAAGAGAAAGAGCTGATACTTACTGTTAAAAAGCGCAAACTACAATATTTGGGACATGTTATGAGGGGAGATAAATACCAGTTGCTGCAATTGATTATACAGGGAAAGATAATGGGAAAGAGATCTATAGGAAGAAGAAGGCATTTATGGTTAAGCATCAAAAATACGCATAGCTTTGATGATAGCCAAACTTCGGAACGAAGACGGCACTTGAAGAAGAAGAAAATTTTATAATTACAGCAAAGAGCAACTGTACGAGTAGACAGCGAAACCGCACAAGAATTCACGATAAAACGGGCAGTACGTTAGGGCTACATTTTGTCACCGACGTTGTTCAATACCTACTCGAAAATGCTGTTCAGGGAAGCTATTGATGGTTTAAGAGAAGGTATAAAAATCAATACGGTTTTGATTGCTGATAATGCGGAGGATCTGCAAACATTAGTAAACTGTGTAGTAGAAGCGTGTGATAACTACGGTATGAAATTAAACTGTTAAAAGACCAAAATTCTTATAGTAAGTAAAAACGGCGTAGTAGAGTACCAATTCACAGCTAATAATGAACCCTTGAGAATAGTCGACAAACTTACATATCTTGGATGCAGCCTAAATAAGGAATGCGACCAGTCACAGGAAATAAGAACACGAGTCTTGAAATGCTATGTATTTTTTATATATTTGTATGGACTCGAAGCCTGGACCTTGACGCATACTCAGAATTTGGTTAAACGTATGAATAAAAATCTGGAAATCAGAAAGTTAACATACTTAGGGCATGTGATGCGTAATGAGAAGTATCAACTAATTCAACTAATTTTACAAGGCAAGACAGAAGGCAAAAGATCTCAAGGACGCAGAAGGACATCGTGTTTGAAGAATATCAGACAGTGGACAGGAATGACTACCATACATCTATTTAGAGCAGCTGTCAACAAAGTTGTATGAACCAACGTGATTTCCAACATCCACAGAGGATAGGCACTAAAAAAAGAAGAGAAAAGAATCATCTAAGTTAGAATGCCCAAAATCTTGTTAAGTGCTACAAGTTAATCACGACCTGAGGTATATCGGTCTAAGTAATTGGAGGGAAAACGCAAAGAACAAATAGGAATATAAAAAGATTGTAAACTAAGACATAAAACTGCTTGACTTGAAGTTCTAATATATTATTAATATCATTATCTTTGATGCGATACCATGTTATGGAAGACCCTGTATTTTTGTAACTAATTCTAGAATGTGAATTCTACAGCTGTTTAATATTTTTGTAAATATTGGTGTCTCCTATACTAAAATAACAGATATAAGGAACTTGGTCACAAAATGTGATCACCCTGTATACAGATACTATAATTTAAAAGGATATAAAACAACAAGAGCACCGTTTACAAGAATATCAAACCCATAAATATATAAAACAGAGATTAAAACCTTTTTTTAACCATAATTGTGTCTTGTTTAATAATAAAATTAGCAAAGTAAAATGTAAAGCAAAAAAGTTATAAATATTGTAATAAATATTTAGAATAAAGCAGAAAATGTATTTATAATTGAGCCAAATACACTCGAATAAAAAGGCAGCAGTACAGAGCAGCTTAGCCCTTCAAGTATATGTTCCTATACGGTAATTTTTGCAGTGTAACGGCTGCATGTAGTGATCGGGAGAGGTCCTGGTGTTATCGGCATTTACTACAACTCTAGTTGTAGGTCTAGCTTTAGCTTCAGCTATAGCCAGCAATGCTGAGGATCGAGTGTAGAGGAACATTTATTCCCCGGCGAGGGTATCGATTCAAGACTTAGCGCCTGCGGAGCGGCCTAAGCGACTGCGCAGCAAAGCTGCACAGCCCCCGTACCTGTTTTACGTGTTCACTTGGGGCGTCGCCTATACAACGCGCCGTACCAGAGTGCAGACCTGGTGCACAGCTCGTCGTCGTCGCGTGCGGTACAGGCCGGTGACAAGTAAAGGTGCAGGTGCAGTTGTGCATGTGTGAAACGATTTTTTCTATTTGCTGGTTCTGGCAGGTCGAGAACGAGTATCGAGAGATTTTCCTCTCGTTTTATTTTTTTTTCTTTTTGCGGCAATGGGCGGACACTACTAACATTATAGTATAGGGTGTTCCATAAAGGTTTAGCCTCTGCTGCTATCGTAGGTGAGTATATATTTCATTTAAATAAACTTATTGATCATTGTATTTAACATTACACTAACAAACCAGATGTCCTCACTACAATTTATACAACTGAGAAAAACGGTCAAAAAGACCATACGAAATTGTTTTAAACCTAAATTTGTCGAAATTGTCTTAAATATTGGATAAAGGAATAATTTAAGCTTCATTGTGAATATAAATAAAAAATATAATGTAAAAATATTAAAATAAGGCATTTCTTATTCACCTATGGACCTGTCAATAATTATGTTTTAGAAATATCGCTATCTTCTGTGTTGTTGTATACGTTTTTAATTATTGCACTAATTTTATAATTACCTTTACTAGATAAAGAGTACAAGTCAAAAATGGCACATTTTTATGGTTCCTTCAAAAAATATATTTTGGGGCGAGTCTGCAGCATCCTAACATATATTTATCAGAAAGAGTTTGACGTATTATCAATTATATGGTTTTTATTGTTTGTATAGCAATCTATAAATCTATTTCCATAACATACAATCTATAAATACTCCTTTGTTAGCTCCAGAAGATTGAGTCTAGTGTGACAGGTTTTAATTGGCTAATTAGGTTCATGTGAATGACGTTAAGAGATCAATCTCTTGCTTTGATGAATATTTTTATGTCATCTTTAATGTGTTTGGGCTCTAATGGCTTTAGAACTAACGGAAAAGCGTTCAATTATTTGACTATAAGTTTAAGTTATACTTTTTCTTGTTTGTTGTAAGATGTAAAATGTACAATTAATTTTGATGATTTTTCAGATTTTATAATTCATTGGACAGTCATTACATATACAGGAACAGATCCATCATAAAGTGACAGGCAAGTTATTTGGATTAAAATATGAAGACAAGGCTCTTTAACTTTTCTACCGAGCTTTTAATTTATTGTGAACTGTTCCTTGATTCTTTCTTTTTGTATACTCGATTTGGAAACACATGAGAGGATAGGTTTTATGGCACAAGACTACAACAGCTTTTTACAGGACTGTTACTAGAGACGTATTTTTATTTCTTAAACAAAAAAATAATTGTGGACACCACCGATATAATTATTGACAAATTAATTATAATTTATAATCTTGTCTTACTAAGTATTTTAAATGTTCGCTTGATAAAATATCTAGAAAAAGATAACATACTTTACCGTAATTAATATAGCTTTAGAAAAAATGTAGCACTACACTAGTTATACAGAAAATTGTGAGAGATATAGTTAATGGCTTGGAGGAAGCTCTTTTTGTGTCTTTGACATTGTGTACCTTATCCAAAGCTTTTGACTGTGTTTCGCATTAATATCTGTTGGAAAAAATGCATAAACACGGGATTAGGGTAAACACACTTAATCTATTTAGACATACATTTAAAAGACATCTATTTAAATCATACTTAACAAAAAAAAACAGGCAGTCTATCTTAATAACAGCTATTTTGAGTTTAACACTGTCGAATATGGGGTTCTTTAAGATTTGATATTAGGATACACTTTGTTTCTTATTTATCTGAACGATTTATTTCACTATACTTTTCCTACCTTGCTTCGCAGATAATACAAGTCTCATTAATACTAATATTAATCAGCATAATTAAAAAATTAAAATTAATAGTGATATCCATTGAATTGAATTGAAAAAGGTGTTCTGCGGAAGAGATCTAAGTCTAAAACTTAAAATTCGCCTTTTGAGATGTTACGTTATGTCAGTTCTCCTCTACGGGATGGAAACATGGACATTGAAAAAGATCGATACCAAAAAGATAGAAGCATTTGAGTTGTGGATGTATCGTAGAATATTAAGAATACCCTGGACAGAGAAAGTAACAAATGTGGAGGTTTTGCGAAGAGTGCGGAAAGAGAAAGAGCTGATACTTACTGTTAAAAAGCGCAAACTACAATATTTGGGACATGTTATGAGGGGAGATAAATACCAGTTGCTGCAATTGATTATACAGGGAAAGATAATGGGAAAGAGATCTATAGGAAGAAGAAGGCATTCATGGTTGAAAAACTTGAGAGAATGGTACAATTGCACCAATTACCAACTGTTTAGATCTGCAGCATCAAAAATACGCATAGCTTTGATGATAGCCAAACTTCGGAACGAAGACGGCACTTGAAGAAGAAGTGATATCCAGAAAGCAAATAACTGATTTGTATATATTGAGCTAAAGCTAAATGAAGAAAAAATCAGAATTTGATTTTTAGTTGCTTAAGCGACTTAGTTTATATGATTTCTAAAAGTACCCTTAGAATTTGCTACTTTGCACTATTCCATAGCCATTTAAAGTACGGAATAACTGTTTGGAGTAATTTTTCTCACGCAGATCGAATTTTTAAACTACAAAAAAGAGTAGTGAGGATACTTACAAGAGCAGAGTATAGGAGACATTGTAAAGCTTTATTACTGGATTTAGGTAGTATGCCACTACCTTCACTGTATGAAACGCTAATTGAAATTCGTGCCTACAAAGGTAAATTTAACATAAACTTCAACTTCCATGATCACGATACAAGATCTAGAGATGGTATTGGAGCACAACGTTTTAGGTTGACAAAGACAAAAAAAATCGACTGATGTTGGTATGTCATTTTTCCCAGATAAAGTCAAAAGTCTTTACTTGTTATTGTTAAAAACTGTTTTAAACACTGTTTCTATTTAAAAAAGAAGTACCTAAATACAGCTTTTACACAATAGTACTAGTTTGGTCAGGGTATTTTTCTCTTATGATGACATTTTATATAGTTTATTTTATATTTTTATTTAGTGTGTTTGCTGTTTCTTAAATTGCTAGTATTAAATATCTTTTTGTAATGTTTAAATTCTCAAAAGTTTTATATGTATGTGTGTATATATATATGTATGTGTGTTAAAATTGTCACTGTTCCTTTGACTTGTCAAAAACAAAACTATTTTTGTATATTGACTAAATAAATTCTATTCTATTCTATTTAATTGTATTCCAATCTATTCTATTTAGTTCTATTCTATTTTCATGTGATATTAGGTTTGAGGGCAACAAACACATTTTTTAAATGAAATACTTACGTCAATTTTTACCAACCGACAAAAAAAAGAATAAAAAATGCTATGTAAAATTAAATTGGAAAAATCTAATAAAATTAAAAAGAAAATAAGCAAGGAACAACTAAAAGCTGTAGGAGCTTTAAAAAATGATGATTTTATGATTATTATACCAGCAAATAAGTAATGACAAATAAACCTTATATCAAATTAACAAAGGATTTAAGGCCTTTGAAAAATAATATTTATAGAACTTTATTAAAGTTTAAAGATTATTTTTAATAAATATTATCCAATCCATTTGCAAATAACAATGACACATTTTATATGAATACACAAATTATAGAATATAAAAAATCAAATAATATTTTGATAAGTTTTGTTATTGGGACCGTGCAAGTTCGGAACAGCGACACCTGGTGTCGTAAATCAGCAAAATTTACTGCGCTTTCATGTTAGATCGAGGTTACCGGATAACTGTCAAGGACGTAGCCCCAAGAAAGAATAAGAAAAAAAAGTAAGATTGATGTTATGTCGGTATGTTATTAAAAGGTAAACGTTGTATGTAGTGTAAATACAAAGAAATATATTTTTAAATTACAGTATTACTGTTAATATGGATGCAATAATAAAAACTGGATTTGAGAAAGTAAATCATCAAATAACTTTTCAACCAAGCACTTAGTCAAAGGGAAAAGCTTTAGTAGTGGCAAATGTCTAAAAAGAATGGAAGAATTATGTGGAAGAATTAAGAAAAATAAATTACCATAAATAATACTAATGTATAAATTAGCAGGTTAAGCCCATGATATCATCATATTGGTTTGAACAATTAATTTTTTCCCTATAAACGTTTGGACAACGAATATATCTTAATGAATCTTCAGAAAAACTTGAACTTGATGGATTTTTGTAAACTTCAAAAAAATAAAATTTAAACATTAAACTTAATTTTTGGGTTAAAATGAACTCTAAGTGAGTGTTATCAAACTAAATGTACACTTAAAAGTGAACTTTTATTTATTATTTATTTCAAACTGACTTTAAAATCGGACGCAAGAATAATGCATAATTTAGCAAGAATAACTTTTCTCTTTGTAGTAATTTGTGCTTCGAAGTTGGAAACAAATAAAACTTAAATTGACAATTTTTTGTTGTATTTTTACAATTTATAACACAGCATTTCCTAAATCCCATTCTCTTCAGTGACAGAAGGTGTAAATAAACAAACGAATATGAAATATGACAATTGACAATATGAATTTATGAAATCTATGAAATGTGCAGTAAAAAATACAAGATTTCTCCTCTACTCGCGCACGATCGTTTCTCGTATCACATCCAAGTACTTGCACGTCGCCAATAAATAATAAATAGTTTATTTAAAAAAGTACCGTTAAATAAATTTTTAAAAATAAAGAAAACAAAATTACTAGAAACTAGAACTAAACTAAATTTATTAGCTATAATACAGTTATTGACATTTTGTACTGATAATACCTATTTTCACCAAAATAGTGAATTCTATAAAGAAAATTTTGGTCTAGAAACGGGCTCTGCTTTATCTCTATTATTATTGAATATATTTGTGTAAGATTTTAAAACACATATTTTTTCTAAACAAAATTTAAAACCCACCTACCCCAGGTATGGTGGATATATGAAGATAATGCTCCATGGATCAGAGTTGTTGGACACATTCTAGAATAATATAAACAATAAAGAAGAGACAATAATATTTACCATGAAAAAAGAATATAATGACACACTATTCTTCCTGGATATTTTAATCTCTTAGAACGATACTGAAAATGAGACTTGAGTGTATAGAAAACCGACACACACCAGGAGATATCTAAATTACAAATCATATCACAATATCAATATATTAAAAAGGAAATCAGTAAATCCTTATACGCATTTGTTAACATCTGTTTTATTAAAAATAAATAAAATATAACGGAATCCTATAATATCCATAAGAAATAATACGAGAAAAATAAAAAAATACATATTATAAAAGGATAATCAAAAAAGAAAAAATAAATTCAGCATTCAAGTAACAAACACATTAAGATTCATTTTATCTAAAACTAAATCTAACAGTGAGAAAGAAAGAACAAAGAATTATAATTATAAAACACCCTGTGAATGTCATTTTTATTTAGGTAAAACATCAAGAACATTAAATGTTAGAATAAGTGAACACCCCATCTTTTAACAATAATAAAGAATTTAATAAATCTTAAATATGGAAACACGCATGGAAAATGGACATACAGTTTAATGGATAGATTTTAGTATAGTCGAGGGTAGGGGTACGTTGGGTACAACGATAATCTCAATAAACATCAAAAATCATTTTCTCATGGTAATTTTTTGTAGAGTTTAAAACAAATTTCAATCAATCTTAACCAACAAACCTTTTATCTCATCGAATATAAATGATACTCAAACATAACTTTTTTTTTTTTTTTTTTTTTTTTTTGAAATGGCCTTGGCATAGCCAATTGACCAGACTGTTTTGTAATTTGTATTCACAGAACAACAATCAGAGTTCTAGTTAGTACTAAATGTAAGTTAAAAATAAATTAAATAATTGATTGTTTTGATTTTTCTTTTTTTTTGTTTGTTTGTGATTTTTTATATTTTTTTTTTTTATTTTTTATATTTTTTTTTATTTGATTTTTTTTATTTCCTTGTATTACTTTTTTGATATTGTATGTAATATGTATATATATATATATATATATTTTTTTTTTGTTTTGGTCTTTTTTTATATTAATTTGGTTTGACCTATTTTTTTTATGTATTTTTTTTTTTGTCTCTTTTTTTCCATTTTTTTTTCATTTTTTCGTATTAAAAGGTTTATTACATGATTGATATGTTCGCAAATTGCTTACAAATTTTATCTTAATTCTAGGGTTAGTACATTATATTGTTTAAAGTTTATATTTACAATTTCTTATTAACTGGTAAATACAATTATAAATTTCTAAGTTTCCAGAGAAAATTAATTCATTTATGTGAAATGGGAAACACACATTTAGTTTTCGTAAGTTTTCATAAAAACATGTAATATTCCCTTGTTGGTTTCCACATTCTAATAGGATATGTGTTAAATCTCCATATTTACCACAAGTACAGTTTGGAGTGTCTGCTAGATCCATTTTGTACATTCTTGAAGGTGTTAGAGCATGATTTGACCTTAGCCTATTAATAGTTTTAATAAAACTTCTGTTGGACTCTGAATGAAACCACCTTTTTTTAAGAAGTGTGGGTTGCCAATATTTAAATGATGACTGTCTTTCGGATGCCGCATATTTGGCTTGCCATTTTAATTTAAGCCGTTGTTTACTATATACATCTATATCTAACACCGGTAGAATATTGTTGACTATGGTTTCTCCGCTTGATAATGCTTCTTTTGCCAATACATCTGCTATTATATTTCCCTTTATCCCAGAATGGCCTTTGATCCATGCGATAATAACTTCTCCTCCGAGCTTTGAAACCTCGTAGTACAATTTTAATATCTCTATATCAAGATGAGTCAATTGCTTGGATTTATTTGTTTCACATAATCTTTCTACTGCACTTTTACTGTCTGTAAATATTACACAGTTCTTCATTTTCTTTGTCAAAACGTAAGAAAGAGCAAACTTTAAACCCAGCATTTCGGATGTGTAGATGGAGGCTTCATTAGGTAATTTATATTTATGATGTTGTCCAGAATACTGTTGATATACTGCGCAAGAAGTGTTATTTCCCTTTTTTGAACCATCGGTAAACATATAATAATAATTAGGCCATCTCTTCTGAATTTCTGCGTTAAACATGGGGCCTTGGACATCATTGAGAAATTCTGTCTTGATTTTTATTGAGAACAGTACATGAGGCTTTTCAGTATAAACTGGTGAAATGTGACCCTTATAAAGTACTTCTTTAAATTTAGAAAGATTTCTGTAGCTTTCCGCCACGAGTGGAGATTTTTTCTTAAACCAATACCTTTCAGTCAAATCTAAAACAGCCAGATTGTGTATATCTTTGAGAAATACTTGGTCTCTGCTAATGGTACGAGCTATATATTTGTCGGTAAGATACTGCCTCCGTAAATTCAATGGCGGTTCAACAGCTTCAATTTCCATTACATTAATTGGTGTAGATTTCAGATACCCAAGGCACAAGCGTAGGCACTTATTTTTCTGTATTTCAATTTTTGTTAAATGAGTGTTCGATGCATTACCATACAAGTGACAGCTATAATCGAAAACTGGTCGTATCAGAGATCGATAAAACATTAAACTAATGTTGGGATCTGCACCCCAGTTTGTTTTACAGAAAGCTCTTAGGATATTCATAGCTTTTTCGGTTTTTTTAATGATATGTTGAATATGATCTTTCCACAAAAGTTTTCTGTCTAAATAAGTTCCCAGGTATCTGACGCAATTTTTAATTGGAAATTTGAATTGACCACAATTTATATACCCTTCTGGAGTTCTATGTTTTCTAGAAAAGAAGCAGATTTCTGTTTTGGATTCTGATAATGTTAATCCATTTGATTCATAAAATGCATGTATTGATGAAATAGCTGTTGTTAAATTATTTTTAGAAACATCTATTGATTTGTCTGATGAGTAGAGTACCACATCATCTGCATATTGTAGTATTTTGGTGTTAATAGGAACAATGACTTCTAAATCTATATTATATAAAATATATAAAAGTGGACTTAAAATACTTCCCTGCGGCAGTCCTATATTAGACAGTCGAGGAGAAAAAATTTTCTCATTGATTTTTAAGTAAATCAATCTGTCTGAGTACAAAGTTTTCAGAAAAGATGTTATACCTATAGGTATCCCGACTGACAATAACTTTTGTTCAAGGATATCCAAATTTATATTATCAAAAGCAGATGATACATCCAGAAATGCAGCTGCAGTGGATGAGTTTTCCGTGAAATTGACTTGAACTGTTGTTACGAGAGCAGTTATGGCATCTTGAGTGGATTTATATTTACGAAAACCAAATTGGGAGTTTGGAAGAATATCATTAAATTCTAACCAATGTTCTAATCTATTTTTAATTAGTCTTTCCAGGGTTTTAAGAAGACAAGAAGCTAGAGATATTGGGCGATATGAATTGTGATCGTCATCACGTTTGCCAGGTTTCCTTATAGGTATTATAATATACTCCTTCCAGCTTTCAGGAATTGGTGCTTGTTTCTGCCAAATATTATTTAGAATATTAAGTAGATAGATTTTATGTTCATTTGTAAGATTAGAGATCATGGAATAAGATATATTGTCTTTACCAGGAGTAGTATTATTATTTTGTTTGAGGACCCTTCTTAGTTCCCACAGATAGAATGGACGATCTAAGCTAAGGTTATCTCTAGAAACGGTGGCTATGGAATTGTTAATGTCATTCGGAACCCAATCTGGTGAAATTTTTTGGTGAAAATCTGTTATCCATGGTTCGTCTGGGTCAATACATAAATTATTGGATTGTTTGCGATTTTTGAAACAATTAACTTTCCTCCATACCTCCTTAATGGGAGTATTTTGATTTAAACTTTTACAATATTCCCTCCAGTTTTTCCTTTTCTTCTCCTTAAAGGTTTTCTTCGCTAATGCGTCCATCTTTTTATATTCTATTAGGTTACTTATTGTAGGATTTTGCTTATATTTAATATAAGTTAATTTTCTGCGTCGGGCTGTTTCCTGGCACGTCTTGTCCCACCAAGGTTTTGGAATGTAATGTTTGTTGTTAATACTCGTGTATTGTGGTATTGCTGTATTGGATGAGAAGTAGAAGTTTTCAATTAGATCACTATACGTCCTGGGTTGATTTAGAGATGTAAAGAGTGATGAATACAAATTCCAATCTGCTTTCTTGAAATTCCAGATTTTATGAAGTCTCTTGGTTTCTTTTTCCTTTGAGTGATAAATTGAAAAGATAATCGGTAGATGGTTTGATCCGTGGAGATCTTGTAAAACATTCCAATTCATTAGCGCTATAATATCTTGGGTACATATTGTGAGGTCTATTGCAGATGCTCGTGAATGTGTGGTTAAAGGAACAAGAGTGGATGAACCGTCATTTAAAAAAACTAGGTTACACTGCTCAATAGCATCCAATAATGATTTACCAGATGTGTCATCAACTTCACAGCCCCATGCGACATTGTGCGCGTTAAAGTCACCTCCCAAAATAAAGGGTTTTGGTATAATTTTAAAAAAGGATAACCATTGCTGTGTTGTAGTTTTGTTTTTCGGTTCATTATATAGGGATACAAGATGAATAGTTTTATTTGTTGATGGAAGTTTAAAGGAAATACATGTATATGTAATAGGAATATTTATGTTAAACCTAATTTCTTGACATTTAATATTTGTTCTGAATAAAATAGCTGACCCACCATATCCATCTATACGATCAGTTCTAAAGCAATTAAAGTTTTTAAAGTTATAATACAAACCAGGCTTAAACCATGTCTCTGATAATAAGGCAATATGAGTTTGATTTTGATGGAGTAAAAATTCTAAATTTACTTTATTTGAGACTGCCGAACGACAGTTCCATTGCAAAACATTTAATTTTGAGTTTAGGTCTGCGAATTTGATAACACATCTGAATTTACATGTTTACTAATTAGTTGGATGATTTCTGATTTAGAAACATTTAAATTATTTGTTTGTTGTAAAGAATTAACAATTTTCATAACCAATTCTAAAATTACATTAATTAAACTAGGATCTAGAACCTCTGACTGTCGATCTGTGATAATTGTTTTTTTGTATTGAGGGCTACTTAATATTCCTCCCAAAGTACTGGGGACATCACCCTGAGAAATAATCTCTTTTCTGATCTGTTCAGATGGGTCAGGAGTATTTGGCCTTGGCCTTTTGTTAGATTTATCTTTTAATTCGTTTGAGCTATTGTTATAAAGCAAATGGGAAGCAAATTGTTTTCTAGAGGAGTTGACTTTTGGAATATTCTGGACAGAAGTAGAGGAAGAAGTAGATTGTGAATAGGTAGAAGAAGTGGGTTGAACCAGTAAGTCAAATGGATGGCTCATATTGCGTTTATTTAAAGCATAGGAAGTTTTGGGAACCTGTTTATTGGCATCAAAAAAGTTTATGTTGGAAAAACTCATAGCTTCCTTAATTAATTTCTGTCTCTTAAACTCTGGACATACTGATAGATTTGTTGTATAGTGATTTCCTTGACAACTGAAACATTTTGGGATAAAGTCATTTTTTTGGCATTCTTTTGTATTATGTGACTCTTGGCATTTACCACATCTTGGGCGACCTTTACACTGACTAGCCAAATGACCATATCTGAGGCAATTAAAACAAATTAAAACTTTTTGTGTATATTTCAACCTCTTTAATAACTTTATTTATTGATATATAACGCGGCAATATCTGAGATTTAAAGGAAACAATACACGATTTTGTAGGAACGTAAATTATTTTTTTTGAATCGTTTTCAATGACTTCCTCTTTGCGTTTAATTCGCCGAACGTTTACAATTTCAAAGTTACAATGACTATCATATTGTTTAATTTTTGATTTTACATATTCTTCAGAAAAATCTGTATCAATATCTCTAATTATCCCTTGTCGGAACAGAATGAATTTAGGTATATATAATTCTAAATTATTTGTAACAAATACTGATGAATTTTTTTGATTTATTAAATAATTAGCATTTTTGTAGTCTGTTAATTTAATCCTAATTCTATTACGACCGATGGAATCAATATTTGTAATTTTTGCGTCCAATTCCGGAAACGCGGAAAGAATAATATCAGCAACTCTTAAAGGTTGTAACCTACCTGTGAATGTTTTTGCGCAATTTTCTACGTAAACATGATAAGGTCCGGTATCTTTATTTGTATATAAATAAACCTGTCTATTATTTACCTTCTCATTAACGTTAGAAACATTTTCGTTTTTTCCCAAAGAATTAGACATTAAATTAGTACTTACATTCTGGTTCTCTTGTTTTTGTGAAATTGTTTCCATATTTGTAAATTCCATCATACCAACCTGATTTTCATCTTTATCATAAAGCCCGGGGTCGGGATCAATGTCTGGGGGCTTACTGCCCCCAATTAATTCACATTGGGTCAAACTAGATCATCTTTAAAGTTTAAAAAACCATAGGAGTTCTGGTCTGGAGAAATTACTAACTGATATGTTGTAAGGAGTAATACATTATATTCCAAGCCCACTTACATTATATTATTAACATCTTTAGGGTATTATCCCAACTCTTAAGGAATCTGTACATTTTGCCCTTCCTTAAAAGTGGAAGAAAATGGCAAATCTATATTTATGCTATCTAATTGGTCTAAAATATTTAAAGAAGTTGTTATGTTGCGGATACGTAATTTTCAAAATAACTTTTAATCTATTCAATAAATAATTTCTTGGAGCCCAATTAATACATGTTGTACTCTTTCGTATCCAATTGGTAAATTAACAACAACAAGCAGAGATTTTGGTTTTTGTATCTTTATTAACTAATGGTTGCTAATTCGATACAGTTAGCCATCTGACTATAATGTACAGAAGTAGTTTTAGAATATATGCATTCTAAATTATGTGGCATTATCTTTCAAATAAATAAACGTATTCAAATATTAGGACAAGTGATAGAAAAAATAATCTTTATAGCATACAAAGTTCAGAAGAAATTGTAGTATGATATACAGATTGCACTTCACAGGAATTAAAAAAATATATAGTTGACGAAAATAAAATTGTGTGTACTTCAAACTCTTTTTAGCTCTATTTTGCAGTAATCTTTAAAAAAAAATGGTATGAGGCCGTATCCATAATAATTAGAAATGGGTCCGCTAGCACCTCAGAATTCAGAAGTACGCCAGTCAGTGTCTTAAAAGGAATCAAATTAAAAATCGGCTATTGTTAATAAGGGTCACTTATTTGCTATCTTTTCTCAATACGGGTGGACACAGGTAAAAGTCTTAAATTCAAAACATTTTTAGCGGTAGACAAATATTTTGTTTGAGCCGCCCCTGCTGTAAATTTTCTTAAAATTTTGATTTATTACTCAGTCTCTATTTCGCAAAGATTATAATACTATTTGATATGCCATCATACTTACGTCCAACAACCAAAACATACTCTCTGGAAACCACTTCTGTAATTATTGTCCGCAGAGAACCGCTCAAGATATTTTTTATTAGGTTCCCTAAAATGAAAACTGTTTTCAATCTGTCTTACATAAATCTAAACTAATTTTGGAATATTTTGATTACTTTAAATATCCGCGTAATAATTACCCTTTTCCATCTTCTTAAGGTGTGAATAATATTTATATGATGTATAATATTAACCAGATTTGGTTTTGTACATTGGTCCTTAGATACTGCTTCTGCATGTGTTTAGTATTTGTTTATCATCATCATCTTCTAGTTCAAATGTTTTAGCTTCTTTTTTTTTGTAGTGCTTTGGAATTTTTCTGTTATTTGGGTACTTTTTTTTATATTGGTTTTTTGTCAAATTATACGTTAAATAATAAATATATAATTATATTCGTTTGTATAGATAATATAATATAATATTATAAACCATAATTAGAACTATTGAATGTTATTTTAAAAAATGGCGAACGTTCTTAAAGTAACCGTAGCACCACCAGAAATTGCCATTTTTTATAGAACGTCATTGGTAGAATGGTAAATTTAAAAAAATAATTGTATAGCATTTTTTATATAAAAATACTTGCACGTCGTTCAAGATTTACGACGTCAGAACACCACAGCGTTGCCAACAGATCAGAATAGTTAGAAAGAATGGAATTTTTAAAATGTTAACTATTTGTCAAACTATTATATTAACAGTAAATACACTTAGTTTTAAGACTACTGCAACACACTACAATACATAAGAAAACATTTTAATACAAAATTATATATTCTAAATTTTAAACTTACAACTTTTAGTGCTTTAATAGTAAAAACGTCCCGCCATTATTTCTTGTTCAAAATAATCTATCTTATATGAAAGCTTATCAGCTTTCTACAGACTATTTATTTGTTTTGGTATAGCACAACCACAATACACAACAATAATTAGTTTTTAAAGCTATTAATCTAAATTTAATATGTATTTATAAATACAATTTATATATAATATATAACAAGCGAGTCTTCTACAGCTGGCGCCGCTTCTCGCATCCTAATTTCCAGCGTTTTCTGTCGAAGCAATCTTCAGTTGTTAGATCTCTGGTGGTCATTGCATCTTCGACATCGTCTCTCCAGGATCGTCTTGGTCTACCTCGTTTTCTTCTAGTTGGTGGAGTCCATTCTTCTATTTTTTTTGGCCATCTATTTTCCGGCATTCTCTGAAGGTGTCCATACCAGTTAAGTCTTTTGGGCTTCGATTGTGTCTATTATGTCTAGATCGATTTCCATTTCTCTCCGAATATCTTCGTTTCTCACCCTATCAAGTCTAGTGAGCTGGCAACATCGTCTCCACTAGTTCATTTACATGGCCTTCATTTTTGATTTGTTTCTTTGGTTTATTTCCCAGAGTTCGGCGCCGTACAGTCCAATACTTTCTATTATTGTTTTATAAATTCTTCTTTTATTTTCTTTTGTTATTTTTTTATTCCATAATAGTCCGTGTAGCTGTCTGGTGGCTGATCTTGCTTGGCCAATCCTGGAATGTATTTCTTCGCTACTTCCTGCTTTTGATGTTATTTGGACTCCCAAGTACTTAAAATTGTTTGTTGGTTTTATAGTTCCTATTTCGATTTGTAGGCTTTCTGGTTTTTCTCCTACAACTAAGTACTCATTTTTTTGTATATTAATTGTGAGGCCCCATTTGGTGTACTCATCTTCCAGTTTTCTAAGCATGTAGCTTATATCACTCTCGTCTTCAGCTAGAATGGCTTGGTCGTCAGCGAAATGTATCGTGTACAATTTATCATCTCCGATTGGGATGCCCATATTGCAGCACTTTCTTCTCCACAGTGAGAGTGCCTCATTTAGATATATTTTGAAGAGTGTAGGTGCTATGCAGCAGCCTTGCTTTAGGCCCTTACTAATAAGAATTTTTCTAGTTAATCTATTTCCAGTTTTAATGTTTGCCGTCATATTTTTGTAGATCTGTTGTACTGCTTGTATATTTTTTGCTTATTCCTTGTTTTTCCATTGCTACCCAAAGCATTGAAAGTGGTACACTATCGTATGCCTTTGTCAGATCTATAAAGACTATATGAGTTGAAAGGTTATGGGCTAATCTTTTCTCGATAACTTGCTTTAGAGAGAATATACTGTCCATGAAGGATCTGCCTGCACGAAAGCCATTCTGTTCTACATCTGTCATCTCTTTTACAATTTTATTTTTTTATTATTTTTCCATCCAGTCTTGAGAGTGAATTTATGACACTTAGCCCCCTATAGTTTGAACAATTCGTTCTATCTCCTTTTTTGTATATGTTGTTAATATGTGCTTTTGTCCACTCCGGTGGTAAGTCGTGTCCATTATAGAATAAGGTGAAGACATACGCCAGTAATTCCCGTAATAATGTGGGCTATGTTTTAATAATTCATTTGGTATACCTTGTGGTCCGCATGACTTCCTATTTTTTAGAGCTCGTATACAATTAATTAATATATATATATATATATATATATATATATATATATATATATATAAAAATATCAAGGACAGTAACGGGTTACTGGTAAATAACAGACAATTGAAGGTAACCGGGAACGACCCAATACTAAGGAAGCAATAAAAAACAGGTGCTTCAAAGTGAGTGTCTTTTATTAGTAGTCAAGCTTTCGCCACATAATTTTTGGGCTTCATCAGAACTTGCTGTAATGGAAAAACATTCTTTACAATCATCGTAATTAAAGATGTTATATTTAATATTACCTTAACGTTGACACTATTTCTTAGTGTAAATTATTGAAGATGTGGAACTACACATTGTTTTTCAAATACAAACCAAAACGCATCTCCTACTTAGAGGTAGACGGCAAACAAAGCTTAAATTAAATAATTATTAAATTTGTTATATTTTAATCACCATGTGGCCGGTATTATTTTTGACAAGACATTGATTAATTAAGTCATGTGTCATATCGACTGTCACTTATCGATACGGCACCTGTCTCAATCAATTCTTCTTTTTGTTGGGTATAAGACACTACCTTTCTTCAGTCACATTATTATGACTGAATAATGAATTTCGTTTAAAATCACAATTAAAATTGAATATATGTATACACACATATATACATATATATATCCATATACACATATATACACATGCACACACACATACGCGTGTATATAGTTCCCGTTCTATATGAGCATATCATGTTTAAAATTCTTTTGGTTTGTATTTAGTGTTGTATATAGTGGTCAACACTCCGGTAAGATGTATGTATTACATACCTTCTGTTAGAGAACTAAGTGTATCACCAACAACACCAAGAACATATGGAGTACACCACAACACCTAGGCACTACTAACATTACACAATTGGAAAACATTACACACCAGGTAAATAGTAGACTCCAGAATATAACTATTAACGACACAATCCGGTACATTTCTAAACTTAAATTAAATATTAATCAATGCATAGACAAACTCAGTTTTTTACTTCCACATGATATATTGGATGAATTTCTTTTCAGACAAAATAATTTGTATAATAAATTATTCAATCAAATAAAAACTACGAACATTAATAAACTTAAAAACTTGATAAAAACTAAAAATAACATCTATAGCAGTTCCAATGATAAATGGATAAAAAATATCTCCAACATCGAGGTACCACCTCAAATTTTAGGCTTTTTAGCTCTAGGCCCTAAATTTAGTTTACCTACAACACCTAAAGACATTGACATCTTTAAATTAATCAGTGAAGTAGAGCATATTATCACATGGACACCACAAAAAGATCAGAATTTGATCAGAAGTTTAGCTACTAATCATATTACAAACTTTATACAACACAATAAACACCTTAACTCACCATCTTTTGCTATTGAAAAAGAAACTAGAATCTTCCTTAAAAATAATCCTAATCTTCTAGTCACAAAATCAGACAAAGGTAATGTAACTGTACTTATGAATAGAGACACATATATCCAGAAATCATTGGACCTCCTAAATGATCACGATACATATGTAATGATTGATAAAGATCCTACCACTTTAATGGAGAATGCTTGTAATAAGTTGGTTAAACGTCTCAAGGAAAAAAAATACATCACTTCTGAAATAGCCAAATCTATCACTACCTATAACGGTATCTGTCCAAAATATTATGGATTACCCAAAGTTCACAAACCAGAGATACCTCTTAGACCTATAGTATCCTGCATTAAATCCTCTATTCAACCGTTAGCTAAAATGATATCTGAGGTGTTAACTACCTCCTTTGATACGTTTAACAAATTTAAAATAAAAGATACTTTTGATTTCGCACAAAAAATCAATAACACAGTTATACCAAATAACTTCGTAGTGGTGTCTTTTGATGTTGTCTCACTATTCACCAATATACCTCTTGACTTGATAACCTCAATTATGGAAGAACATTTTGACCTAATACAATCGAATTGCAATATTCCAAAAACAATGTTCGTAGAGATTATTGCCTTTTTGTATAATCATACTTATTTCTCATTTGATAATAAATTTTACAAACAAAAATTAGGACTACCGATGGGTGGAGCAGCCTCACCAATCTTAGCTGAAATCATTATGAATAAATTGTTGTATTTTGTATACCAACAGGTACAATTCCAAATTCCTTTTCTCTACCAATATGTTGATGATTTAATAACATCAGTACCAAAAGATGAGATACAAAATACACTCACAATTTTCAATTCATTTAATTGTCATTTACAATTCACTGTTGAGGAGGAGTCAAACTCATCGGTACCCTTTCTTGATACAAGAGTTGTTAGAATGGATGATAACACCATCTGTTTAGATTGGTATAGAAAAACTACCAACTCAGGTAGATACATACCCTTTAACTCATATCATCCCATGAAACAGAAAGTTAACACCGTTCTAGCAATGAAAAATAGAATATTAAAAATTTCACATCCAAATTTTACTGAAAAGAACTTAAAACTGTTGTTTGACACACTAATATGTAATAATTATCCAAAAAACTTGCTTAACAAACTGTTGTATTCACACACAGAACGCAGTGCACGTGGCGATACTTCTATTCATGATCGATCGACATCTGATGACGTCGTACAGGTGAAGTATGGATCATTACCTTACATTGAAGGCTTAACACAATCTCTAACTAGACTTTTTAGACAATTCAACATCAAAATAGCCAATTATAATAACAAAAAACTCAACTTGTTCTACTCTAAATTAAAAGATCCTATTCCACCAGATAAAAACTGCAACGTAATCTATGGTATACCCTGTGAATGTGGCAAAATATACATAGGCCACACAAGTCAACGACTTAGTAAGCGCCTAGCCCTTCACAAAAGTGATTGTAAACACAAACCCCTAGCAACAAGTTTGAGTATCCATGTCAACGATAATGACCATCGGGTCTTATACAATGAAACTATAATTCTAGATAGAGCTGAAAAAGAAGCTCATCGAAAAATCCTAGAAATGTGTTACATCAATAATTGTTCTAATTCATTAAACCACAAAAAAGATGTTGATAACTTGAGTTCCATCTATACTTATGTTTTACAACAGAAATTCACTAAAAATAAAAAACTACCACCTTATTACACAAGAATTACATAACATTGCTGATCCACACTTCACTGAATCGTACGTTTGATGTATTTCGACCTCTTATGACTTAGTTGATTGCCTGCACTAAATTTATACTTTTATTCAATTTAACTTACAAGTCAATATGTTAATAATTTTAAATAAAAACAAAAACATTTTACAACTTAACGTCATATACAAAGAATGTTTTTCCTTTTGTATATTTTATGTTCAGTCAACTAGACTATATTGTCTATTGTTAAATCTTAGCATATCTGTAAATGTCCGACCCTTCTTTGGACATATTGTGTTTATACTACTAACATAAATGAATGTAAAAAAAAAAAAAAAAAAAAAAACAACGAAATATCTGTGATATACACTAACATCTATCCGGATGTATTACCTCCCTTTTGAGAACAAGCTCCAACTTTTAGTTTTATTTTTACATCCATCAGCATCATGATACACTTAGTTCTCTAACAGAAGGTATGTAATACATACATCTTACCGGAGTGTTGACCACTATATACAACACTAAATACAAACCAAAAGAATTTTAAACATGATATGCTCATTGCTCATATAGAACGGGAACTATATACACGCGTATGTGTGTGTGCATGTGTATATATGTGTATATGGATATATATATGTATATATGTGTGTATACATATATTCAATTTTAATTGTGATTTTAAACGAAATTCATTATTCAGTCATAATAATGTGACTGAAGAAAGGTAGTGTCTTATACCCAACAAAAAGAAGAATTGATTGAGACAGGTGCCGTATCGATAAGTGACAGTCGATATGACACATGACTTAATTAATCAATGTCTTGTCAAAAATAATACCGGCCACATGGTGATTAAAATATAACAAATTTAATAATTATTTAATTTAAGCTTTGTTTGCCGTCTACCTCTAAGTAGGAGATGCGTTTTGGTTTGTATTTGAAAAACAATGTGTAGTTCCACATCTTCAATAATTTACACTAAGAAATAGTGTCAACGTTAAGGTAATATTAAATATAACATCTTTAATTACGATGATTGTAAAGAATGTTTTTCCATTACAGCAAGTTCTGATGAAGCCCAAAAATTATGTGGCGAAAGCTTGACTACTAATAAAAGACACTCACTTTGAAGCACCTGTTTTTTATTGCTTCCTTAGTATTGGGTCGTTCCCGGTTACCTTCAATTGTCTATATATATATATATATATATATATATATATATATATATATATAATATATATATATATATATATATATATATATACTTCTAGCGGTTAATATGGGCTCCGTACTAAAACGGTATTATACTAACTCCAGGAGAATATACGCCGTGTATATTATTATCTGAGTAGCGCTTTATGTAGACTCCGACCAATACGTCGGATCAAGTGGACTCCGTAATAGGATCAAACATTTTTGGGATCCGTATATAACTTTTCCCGTACACTTCTTAACTCCTGCGATGTTGCCAATAATTGTATTAGTAGTAGATTTTTAAATTTTATATGTGGTACATTTTGGAACCTATTAATATGAACATCGAGTAGCGTAATCGTCTAACAGTTTAAGAAACTCTTCTGTAAGATCTTTATAATTTTTCAATTACTGCAGTTTACGGCGTGTAATATTTATTTCATAAAGTAGTTAAAATTAGACTATAATAATTTATAAATTAATCTTTAATATTATAATTTTTTGCTGTCTAATTTCAATATGTTGATTTTTAATTAACAAAATATTTGATGCATTAAAGTCGCGTAGCTATTTTCACCAAACATTCAATTTTAAAGCTATTAGTATAAAAGTCTAAAAAAAAGTATAAAAATCTAAGGAATTTAATATGGATACACACGTCAGTGTGCTTTTCTCAAGTCTCAAGTTTCTCGAATCCATCAATCATTCATTGTATTTCTTATACTTTCATTTTAATCCTCTCCAATCAAGATTTTAAAGCAGGTTTGCTCCATTAGTCCATTTTTATTACTTTTTGTCACTATTTCTTCTTTTTTATTATCATCATCATTACGTGGCGCTACAACACTGGGTGGGTCTTCGCTAACTACAAATTTTCAAGTTGATCGATTTTCCACGAATCTGTAATCAAATGAAATGTTAATATTTTGAGATATAATTGGATATTTTCTCTCCATTGCTTACTGAGACGCCTAAGCGGCATTCTTTCTTCTGTGCTAACTTCCTTTCATACCAGTTTTACAAGTTTGATATATTGGCGTCTATGCATGTGTCCGATCTACCTTAAGCGATTTATTTTTCTGAACAATATCGTTATAAAAGTTTTCTTTATTCAGTATGGGTTCTTATTCTATACGGATTTGTAGCGATATGAAAATGAGGTTAAAACATTTTTCTAATTATTTTTATTTCAAATATTCGTACTTCTTCCTTATTTTTTTAGTCAATGTCAATGATTCGCATTCATGTATTAAAATAGGTCTAAAATTTGAATTATGCTAAAAGTATTTAGTTATTGGCATTATTATTAACAGTGATTATTTATCTAAGATATTTAAAGTGTTCCATATTTTTGAAATTGTAGTTGTTAACTTTAATATTTTATATAGATTTATTAAATTGGTCTTTTCTGTTGATTCGCTTGTATTTGGTTTTCATTTCGTTGATTTTTCGTGCTCTCTTTACTTTATTGAAGATGTTTGCGGACGGGAGAGTTTCTTATGAGATCTATGTCATTAGCATATGCTAGGAGTGCTTTGTACCTTGGGCCTTTAATGAATTACATCTTAAATTTGCGATATTTCCATTTTAGTAAGCTGTTCATTAATTTTTTGACTATTTGAATCGACAATCTGTATTTTATTCGACTGTTATATCACAGAGTTCCTTGGCGCATATTTTCATTCTTGGTTTTTTGTTTCTCGTATCATTATTATAATTCGACAGAATAAGATCGACATAGGGAACCCGGAAGAATGTACATGATGTTTTCATAACCAACATCGAAAATTTGTCTTACTGTAAAGTCATAATGATTTTACTAGGAAATATAGTGTTGTTTAATAATAATAAAGTTCAAGCAACAATTCCTATATGCAATACCTTGGTATGATATTTCTGCTCCCCGATACCAAGTAGAAGTCCCGAAAACATTAAAACTGCTACACTCATGTTTCCTATTATCCAAAAATTAGCTAGTCCAGGACTATACTGCCCTCATAAGTGAATAGAATATGTACGGAGGTTTTTGGCAATTTAATAGGATTTTGTGTGTTAGAATATTATTTCTCCGAGAAAGTAAAGAATATTTATTTGCTATCCGAATAAAATCCATAAATTAAAAATTAGAATGCTATAAAATAATGCTACTAGCAGCAAAAACGGTATAATAGTCACTAATGAGAAAATCAAATAAATATTTTTTAACATACAAAAGAAAGGATGTAGAGTAAGGCATAACGTAACAATAAAGTTATATAATTTTGAAAGATTGCAGCGTTTTAGATATCGTAGATAACGTTGTCACATAAGAAATAAAAGGGAAAATTCAGGTAGCTAACTGATCTATATAGAACCCTTATAACACTTTTAAATCCAGAAGCCTAATATAAATCTCTAAAATCAGGATATATTAAACAGTGAACCAGTGCTAATGTGTGGATATGTAACGAGAACGTATTAATTATATCAGGATTGCTAGAAAAGCCATCAGAGGTATTTCCCGACTTACAAAGGTCCGAGTACTAACCAATACCGAACGAAACTAATGCCAAGGTCAAACACATATATAAAGATAGCAACGAGGTACAAGAACCTAAATCTCAACTCCAAAGTTGCGCTGGCTTTATCCAAAGGCTCTCTCATTAACTGCATTCCCAAGTGAAATTGGTAGGATGCCCCGAGAGAAAAAATGCCCTTAGGATGTCCACGGATGAAGGGCGCAGATTTAGGAATAATGAGACTACTTACCGACTCATCATATTTATCAACACCTGCTATCCTACCTATAATCAATAAATATCTGTTGAGGACTATCAAATCAATTACATGTAATCAAACGAACTAGGCTTAAAAAAAGTATCCTAGGAAAGGCACTTCGGCAATATTGACATATATTTTTAAAACGCATTTATGTGGCTGAGTTTGCAATAGGAATTAGGAGACAAAAAGGAAGAAATGGTAATAAAATCTTGTTGCGTTCCGACTATACGATGACGATGATCTCTATATAACATATAGAAAGAAATGGAGAATAATGTCTATGTTCAATTTAGAACTCGTTGGTTTTCTCCCTTTCGAATTGGGTATGTATATGTATTACCATAGAAAAAATAAAAAAAAACTATAATTATGAAACTCTATCTAAAATAGTAAAATCGATAAACAAATTATATAAACAAAAAGATTATATAAATCCCCAATATTTAAACAGACTGCTTTACAAAAGGTGAACGAATAAGCATAAACAAATTGTCAACAAAATAAATCAGAAGAATATGACACAGTATATTGCTTAAAAAGAATTCTTATGTGACTATGCTAAAATATGATACGATAGGAAAAACGGCAATGACTTTTACAGCTGATTGCCACATAAATATTAATGTAACGCAAATATGATGATATTGCCTCGTACTGTTATATAGCAATTTGTTGTCACATTGATGAAATTTACTTGATGGAAATTCATTGTATCTAACAATAAAACAAGTATGCGTTTACACGTTATAGATTGTAACTGAATAAGTTGAGGAGGCGAAAACTGTTTGTCCCAAGTTGGTATTCAGAATTATGTCTGTATTTTGTAATTTGCCAATTTCCATAGGTTTAAATTTTCATGGATATCACTAGACTCGAGAGCAGTGTATGATTCCTTAGTTATGTTTTTAAAGGATAGTAAAATAACCATCTAAATAATTATGCATTAGTTAATAACGTAACCTTTGTTTCTAACCCAATTGTCAAATTCCTTTCTTACCGTGGCCTAGTGTTGTACGTCTTTTTAAAAAAATGCCTTGATGGGCCCCTAGGCGAGAAGAGAGTGACCCTGTTTACCTGTATTTTGTTTTGTATATTTATTAATATAAACTCAAACAACTATTTGTACCATGTTGAGTCTGGCTGAATGACTAAAAGTCTATGCCAAAAAAATTTCATAGAATCTAAAGACAGCTTAAGGCCTTTATTATAAATATACTTTTTAGTAATGAAAATAAGTAAATAGAACCTAGAATATTCATGTAAAAGAATGTAATCTTTGATCTCTGGGATAAACTCATCTCCTGAACAATGGCGCCGATATATATGTAGTTAAAATTTTGTACACCTATTTTAACCTGTTTGTTTCCTTATTATCCATATATGAGTTGTGACCGATGTTACAAACTCATTTACTTTTTACAAAGAGTCTTTATATTAGCTACAATGGCTACAGTTATAACTATACAAATCTGACTCGAAATATCGTCTAAAAGTAACAGTATGTAAAATTTAGATTTTTAGTCAACAGTAAATACTTTGTCATTTTTTAGGGAGTTCAACGTAGAAGCCTTCACGAAAATTTAAGTACTAATAAGACCACCGCAATCAGGTGTACCTTGGGTAATAAATAATTAATTAATTGGTTAATTCTTCAATCACTCGTCCAATATGAGTTTTGTCAAATCGGTCCTTTTTAGGACCAACTATTCTATAGAGATAAAGTAAACTATATCTAGAGATAAAGACAATTCATAAGCCTGATGGAAGGTGTAATAAATAAAGCAAATACTATATTGAGTAATTATATAAGCAAAAAGTATATTAACTTTATATTAACATGAATAATATGATTGTCACTTAACTGGGTATTATACATACGCTCTACTTTACTTAAGCTTATCAGACATAAACGCTTAACACAAATGTGACGTATTTTAGTGCAGTAAGCACATAGAGGGCCAAACCTAGGGTATTTGGTATAAAACTGATCGCAGAAGATTACATAATAAGTGCCGGCTAAGAAGCAAAGAACCACTGCGGGAACCATTTAACTATGTTGAGCTTGGATCCACTATGCACGTATAAAATAAACAATATTACGGCTCTCGATTGGGGATCTGAGCACAAAACTAATTATAAAATTTTGACCAAAAATACTACAATAGCTAATATCTAAAGTCTGTAGACAAGCAAAGCAAAGACAAAGTTATCACTATGCTTTAACCTGGCAAAAACTCCAACAAGCACAAAAGCTATCGGCCAATATATCTATTTATTTTGTCAGCTCTACAAAATAAATCTGCACATGATCCTTAATATAAACCGATAATAGAAGAAGAACTCAAATTAAAAGACAAAAGTGGCTATATATGACAGGGAAGATCGTGTACATCACAAATACTAAATCTTGCCCAACACAGCGAAGACGGGTATGAAAAATATCAGGTATGAGGAGTCGTATTTGTCAACCTCAATGCCGCTTACGACACCTTAAATTAGAGGGCATTTTTTTCAAAATCTATGTGATATCCCCTTAGGTAATAAACTCACTTGTATTATCCGTGTATGCCTACACAACATAAGATTTTTCGTATCACTCAACGGTAAGAATAGCAGATGGAGAACGTAGAAGAACGGTCTTCTTTGGGGTACCGTAATCGCACCTACGCTGTATAACATTTACACAACCCATACCGGTAAATAGTAGGACTTTTATTATGTAGACGATACATCTATTGTTGCATAACCAAAAACTTTTGTTGTTAAAGTAGAGAAAAATCTAAATAATACCTTAAACAAAATAAAAATAGAATCGGAATCAATTTTAAGCCACACCCCGGAAGAAGTTAGGTATGCTCCTTAATACCTTAAACAAAATAAAAATAGAATCTGAATCAATTTTAAGCCACACCCCGGAAGAAGTTAGGTATGCTCCTTCAATGTTCCTAACAAAGACGCTTTCACAAATCTGAACATATACCTGAACCAATAGTGTCAAGAAATCCTTAAACTCTGCACTTGCTATAAATACCTTAAAGATAGTTTCTATCAAACTTTATTATTCACAGAGCTTTGTTTAAAACTAAATGAAAACCTAATACTACTATAAGAATGAACTAAGAACCAAAAAAATAATATTCTCCGCAAACTTATCAGCTAAAAATAGGGAGCACATTCTTCCACCCTTAAAACATAGACTTGAACTCTATGCTTCTGCCGAATATACCTTGCTAGTATGGGTGACATCAACACATACTTAATACGTAGATTTAGCTATAAATTAGTCAGTCAAATTCAGAGTACCTATATTAAGACTCACATCCATACATAAGCTCTACAATATCGTAGCTATCAATCCACCTAATATCCGAAGATAAGTAGCTAGAGAACGAAAGAAACAAAGTCTAGATTCGTAACATCAACTCCACGCATACCAGCCCATTTTATGACTAGAATCGAAGAAAAAACTGGCCAGATCAACACATCTGCAGGATATACAAAAAAAGTAAGCTGCTCCTCGACATCTGAACCCTCGAAAGAAACTTCCTGATGGTAGTTATCTTCCTTAAATCTGCCAGGAGGACTCCGGTTAACCTATGTGAATGTGGGGTGGTACAAGATTCATCACACTTTCTTAGTTGACTTTATCATCCAAATCGGTCTTTTCTGAAGGAAAAGGTTAATTTATTTGAACTAAACATGTAAAGTACAGTCAGTAAGCTATTACTTATAAAGTAAAAATCATTGCAAATTTGACACTACCTCCACTTATATTGATTACATATTACCCCTAAATACTAGATAAAATATTCAGAAATATGTAATGATCGTGAAGTGATATAATTCTTGTTAGATAAATTAAGCATTCTTCCCTTTTTAGTGGAAGTCTTTTCCTTCCTATAGTTTTACTACCCATTTTTACACAAAAATATCTATTTTAGCACTATATTTCGAGATAACCGTCTATCCAGAATTATATGTAATACACAGAAAGATACAACTAGAAATAAAATAATAAAAAAGCTGTATACAAGATATCATAAAACAAGAGATGAAATAAAAGAAGTTTTTATTAAGAGGGTTCTTAAATAAAACGTATAAAGACATACTCACGTTAACAAAGTACATTAGGAAATTTCCGCATATGAAACAAAATCCAATTTGGTAATGAAATCCTTTTGTATCTATAAAGCTATTTTTAGAGAAGCACGTACCTACCAAAAACAGGTAGTTATTAGTATACATATCTGTTACACACTGTAATGCGTATGAATGATAACAAAAATAAGAAGTCCATATAAACGTACTTTATTGAAAAAGGTAAAAGTACACTGCTAAGAAAGTACATTGTATTTCTTATACTTTCATTTTAATCCTCTCCAATCAAGATTTTAAAGCAGCTTCACTCCATTAGTCCATGTTTGTTGCTTTTTGTCACTGTTTCTCCTTTGTCTTTATCATTATCATAACGTAGCGCTACAACACTGGGTGGGTCTTCGCTAACTACAAATTTTCTCCAAGTTGATCGATTTTCCACGAATCTGTAATCAACTGAAATGTTATTTTTTTTAGATATGGCATTTTTCTGTGCTAACTTCCTTCCATACCAGTTTTATAAGTTTGACATCTTGGCGTCTATGCATGTGTCCGATCTACCTTAAGGGATTTATTTTCCGGAACAATATCGTTATAAGAGCTTTCTTTATTTAGTATGTGTTCTTATTCTATGCAGATTTGTAGCGATATGATAATGAGGTTAAAAAATGTTTATTATTTTTCTTTCAAATATTCGTAATTCTTCCTTACTTGTTTTACTTATTGTCCATGATTCGCATTTATGTATTAAAATAGGTCTAAAGTTTGAATTATTCTCTGTATTTTTTAGTGGCATTATTATTAACCGTGATAATTTATCTTATAAGATATTTAAAGTGTTCCATATTTTGGAAATTGTGATTGTTAACTTTAATATTTTATCTACATTTATTGAATTGGTCTCTTTTGTTGATTCGCTTGTATCTGGTTTTCATTTCGTTGATTTTAAGTGAAAAATTTTTCGTGCTCTCTTCACTTTATTGAAGATGTTTGTGGACGAGAGAGTTTCTTATGAGATCTATATCATTAGCATATGCTAGGAGTGCTTTGTACCTTGGGCCGGTAATGGATTTTTAATTTTTTGACTATTTGAAACGGTCCTGCAAGTGACAACAGTAGGTTCATTTAATTTCGCTTCGTAATAAACTTAAATTTATTCGGGAATTAAAAGTTAGAAAATTCAACCGAGTTCAAAAATAAGTATCAAAAGTTAAGTGCATACAGGTGATAGTAGTTAATAAAGAAAATACCATCAGACAAGTAAGATAGAACTATTTTAATAATTTTAACAAGTCTTAAGTAAATGAATAATTGAGTGAAAGATTAAAAAAGTGGTTTTGGCGAATGTTCGAAGGGTCGACCTGCAGGCATTCCTACGCGTTTTTTGTTTTTGTTTTTTTTTTGGCAGATAAGAAAGTAATTAGTGCTGACAAGAAATTAATGATCAAAATAAAAGCCACATAATTTTAGTACAAAAATCCAGATCTGGCCTTAAAATAGATTTGATTAAAGTTGGGATTAGAATTAAATTAAATTAAAATAATAAATTAAAAGTAAATGTAATACAATAACTAAATCGAATGAACAGCAAAAGAAATAAGCCAGAACACGATAACTCATTCGACGAGGAGGAAGCCTTCAAAAGAAGCAAAGCCACGTTAAGAACATCTCCAAAGGATAACATAAAAAATCGCGAAATGGAAGAACTAAAGAAACTACTAGAAGAAGTAAATAAGGAGATTAAAACGGAAATAAAAGAGCTGAAAACAGAAATGAAGGAAGAAAATAAGGAGATGAGAAGATATATAAATGAAGTTAAAGAAGAGATAAAACAAAATAACGAAGAAATAAAAAGCATAAAACTGGAAATAGAAAGGGTGAAGGAAGAATAGACAAAAGAGAAAGAAGCACTGAAAAAAGAAAACGAACTAACCAAAACCGATAACAAAAAGATAACGGAAGAATGTAATGATCTAAAACGCTCATTAGAAAGGTTAGACAAAGAAAAAAGAATATAATCATCAGTGGATCAAAAATAGACTCTGAAGACACAAAAACATTGAAAGAGGGAATGACTACTATATTAGAAAATCATCTTGGAGTCAAAACCAATATTAAAAGAGCACAAAAAATAGGAACAAAAACATGCTTAATTGAACTTGAAAGCGAAGAAGAAAAAACAACAATCTTAAGAAACAAATACAAACTTAAGACTGTCAAGATCGAAAAAATATGGATTACAGAGGATCTCACAAAAGGAGAGAGAGAGAGAAAATGGAAGCTTTAAGAGATAAAGCAAGAGAAATGAGGGAAAATGGAAAAATGATCAAAATAGGATACAATAAAATCACAGTGGACGGCAATGAATGGAGATGATACTATAAAGAAGAAAAGGGGTTGGAAATAGCGTGTTCAAAAAACTACCAGAGCAACATAAAAAGAACCAAGGAGAGGCCAAGCAACGAGTAGAGAAAGAAGAATTACTAAATAAACCGGACAATGATGACAAATGTTTAGTTTTAAGTAGTAATAGGAATAGGATTAGAAATAATAAAAATAGATTATAAATCAATTTTAAGCCAAACCCCGGAAATGTCCCTAATAGAGACGCTTTCACAAATCTGAAGATATACCTGAACCAATAGTGTCATGAAATCCTTAAACTCTGGACTTGCTGTAAATACCTTGAAGATAGTTTCTATCACAGAACTTTGTTTAAAACCAAATGGCAACCTAGAACCAGAAAAATAATTATCTCCGCTAACTTGTCAGCTTAAAATAGGAAGCACATTCTTCCACCCTTAAAACGTAGACTTAAACTCTATGCTTATGCTGCCGAATATACCTTGCTAGTATGGGTGACAAAAACACATACTTAACACGTAAGTATATTTAACTATAAATTAGTCAGTCATCAGATCATCACATCTGCAAGATATACAAAAAAAATATAAGCTGCTCCTCGCCTTCTGAACCCTCGAAAGGAACTTCCTTATGGTTGTTATCTTCCTTAAATAGCCTGGAGGACTCTTGCCTGCAAACACCGGTTAACCTGTGTATATGTGAGGTGGTATAAGATTCATCACACTTTCTTAGTTGACTTTTCCATTCAAATCGTTTTTTTCTGAAGGGACAAGGTTTATTTATTTGAACTAAACATGTTAAGTATAGCCAGTAAGCTTTTATTTATAAAGATCATTGCAAATTTGAAACTTACTCCACTTATATTGATAACATATTACCCCTAAATAGAAAATAAAACATTCAGAAGTATGTAATATTGGAGAAGTGGTATAATGCTTGTTAGATAAATTCTTTCTTTTTTTGTGCACTACTACCCATTTTTACACAAAAATATCTATTTTAGCACTTAAATATTTATTTTGAGATAACCTTTTATCCAAACTTATATGTAGTACATAGATAAAACCAGAAATAATAAAAATAATAAAAAAGCTGTATACAATATATTATAAAACAATGGATGAAATAAAAGAAGTTCTTATTAATGGGATTCTTAAATAAAACTTATGAAGACATATTCACGTTAACAAAATACATTAGGAAATTTCCGCATATGAAACAAAATCCAATTTGGTAATGAAATCCTTTTGTATCTATAAAGCTATTTTTAGAGAACTCGTACCTACCAAAAACAGGTAGTTAATAGTATACATATCTATTACACACTGTAATGCGTATGAATGATAACAAAACTAAGGAGTCCATATAAACCGTCCAGACTTTACGCGAGAATTATACATCTTATAGCAGAGTTGCCAAACTATCAGAGCTTACTTAAACCGATATACTTATGGTTCCAATATACAGTGAAAAAGATCTGAACGACCCCTATAACATATACACGTGAACTAAGCAATATACATTTATGATACAGGGATAATTATGGGCTCCAAAATTTTTTTAAAAATTATGAAACTATACATGTTGACGAATCGAAAGAGCCAATATTATGGTATGGTCAAGTGAGCTCCGTATATCGGTGTCCACTTGACCACGGAGCTCACCTGAACCTGAATTTTAACATGGGCGGAGTCCACTTTATGCCGTAAATATATATATATATATATATATATATATATACTTATATATATATATATACTATATATATATATATATATATATATATATATATATATATATATATATATTATATTATGATCAAATTGTGTACGAAATCGAAACATAAACAAAATTCTTACTCTAACAACACGGCAACACTTTTGCCACATGCTGAACTGTCAATAAAATTAAATTAATCAATAAAAGTATTCCCATATCAGTTGCGTACAATGGTCTAATCTATTTAATTAAAATTATTATTTTGTAAAATATTAGACTTTAAGAGTTATTTCATAAAATTTATATTATTAATAATGCATGTTTGTGGTTATTTAATCAATATATTTATAAAATTTCCAATATAATGATAATTACATTTTTCTGATTATTACACCATGTTGACGCCTATAAAAGATAGAGCAGTTCCGGATGGATTTCATATTATTAGCTGTGTTAGGAAAATTTGAACTCTAAGGTTGACTTTCTGGAAATTTTAAATATAAGTGACGTCACTATATAAATTGTGACGTGCAAGCATTTTTATATAAAAAATGCATGAGATCAAAAAGGCAACTTTCCGTGTGATAATATTTTCTAGATTTGCTTGTGCTTCTATCATTTTCAGTATTAGGTTAAATTCTGTATATTCCTAGTTGGTATGTCAATAAATTTTGTGGGTTTTTTTGTAATCATTGTACCGTAAAACCGTACCGTAGTCTGCTCCAAATTTTTGACTTTATTTTAAGTTATATATATGCAATACATACTTTTTAACGGTCAAAAAGATGTTGCAATCACTTAAATTACTAATAGAGGTGTTAAAGAAGATATCTGCCTAATTCAAAAATAATACATTGACCGTGACCATTGACCAGTGAAATGTGGTGCAAAGTAGACCACATGGTGGATTTACTTTGCGCCAGATCGTTTAAGACCAGTTTATTTGTAGTAAAATTTCCCTGGGGCAACGAAACCCTTCATTGCCAAATTCAAGAAATTGCGGTTCTTCTAATATAAAAATTTTTAATTTTTGATATTGTTAAGTAAATAATTAACACAATTTAAGATTTTAAGTTTTTATTGTTTGAAAAACAGACCAATGATATTACAAAATTTGAAAAAACCAATCTAAAAATATTTGTGATGAACCACCCAAACCTTATATTGGCCTAGGGAATACTAGGTGGACCATTTTCTGTCCACGAGTCCCATAAATGTTTAGATTTGTAGACCACAAAAGGTGGCCTAGAATGTAGGTGTAGAATCTTACTTGCAGGATTTATGGCCATTATCAAAAAAACATAAGTTTTTGATGAATTAACTATCATTTCTGGATATTTTATGCCACGTTTGTTTTAACATTTTTTTGCTTGAATACTCTATCAAATTTGATTCATTTTAGTTATAGATTACATGTGTTGAAATGAAATGCGTTTTGCCATCCTTGAACGTTGTAGGTTCTACACGTGATTTTTGATTTTGACGATGGTTGCAATTAAAAACTGATGTCTTTTATAGAAGAACAGAATTGCCCCCTCCCTAATCCGATGAGGCTCTCTCTGTTGGAGGTGTAGACTACCACCTGGATAACTGCCTTCTGATTTTGAATCCTACTTCTTGTATGTTTGCCCTTTTTTTACAAAACAGGATGCTAAAATTTTACTCCAGAACCCCACTTTGTAGTGCTTGTTATTTCAGCCGACCATTCTGGATCCGATGCTGTTGCAAAATTAAGAAGTTGCAGAATTATCCGACTACCTTATTGGATGTTGAAAAGAAGCTTCTCTTTGTATGAATATATTTTACTAATGCAAGACAGTCTGTTTTAGTTGAAAATCTTTAGTAATGAATACCTTTTATTCAATTTTGGGTTAAAAAATCATTGACTTTTATTTTTTCTTTGTTTGTTTACATTGTTGTTAAATGAACATCTTTTATAAGACCCAATAAACTTTTTACTCTTTTTTACTTTATATTAATATTTGGCATTCTCGGTCTATTCGGTATTCTGTCAATGCCTTTAAAATTTTCTGATGGCTTACGGTATCGAATGCTTTCTCGTAGTCCACGAATATCAGTGTCAATGGTTTGTTGCCATCAGGTTCTTTATCACTAGTAAGTGTTCGTTAGTGCTGTATCCCGATCTAAATTCAGCTTGTTCTCTAGGCTCATAAAATGCTAACTGAGTGCCCAGTCTTTTTTAATAATTTCTGTTAAGTTTGTATATATATATATATATATATATATATATATATATATATTTATATATATATATATATATATATATATATATATATGTATATAGTAAACTCTTAAATATTGGGGAAATCTGCAAGAAAAACTCTAATGTGTATCAATTGTTTCGCCGAACGTTTTCGACAAAGAGAATTAATTTGGCTTCTTCAGGGCTGAAAGAGAATAAATTATAATTAGCTACCATATATTATCTAATAAAAAATATTTACCATACCGTAAATTTTAGAAATGTCGAGTTAGGATATTAAAAAACTTAGATAGTAACAACCTAGTGGTGTTTTTTTGTTACTATGTACAAAAAAGTTTTTTTTGTTAACGTTGGAAATGTATGGTAGCTTTGAACTTAAAACGCAAAGGTTTACCCAAGGTTAATCAAAAAACCCAGGTGAATGTGAGGTTCTGTTTTCATAGAACGCAAGCGCTGACAATTACAAGTAGTACTTTTGAATATTTATGTCGTTAAGGTTCATTGGTAAAACCGATGAAGTTAGATCCCACTCTGCCACTCTGGGGAGATATTAGTTTAGAATTTTCTTAATTGAAATTATTTTTTAATTTGTATATTGTTCATGTATTATTATAATAATATCTTATTGAGATGTATCTAAGAAAAGCAAGGGAATGTTATCTTTTTTAGTTAATGAAAATTATTATTAAAGTAGGTTAGTTGTTAATATATATATATATATATATATATATATATATATATATATATATATACATATATGTACATATATATACATATATATATATATATATATATATATATATATATATATATATATATATATATATATATATATATATATATATATGAAAGCAAACTGACAGGACGGTAGTTTTTAGATCTGTTATCTCCTTGCTTGTGTAATAAAATAATGACTGTATTATTCCATTGAGAAGGAGTTTTTCTTTGGTAGATGGATTCGGTGAACGGCCTTATTTCTCCTACCTTTATTTTTACTTAGTTTGATCGCTCTGATCACTACTCCTTTACCGCTATATACTAGTACTTTCCATATAAAAGAAATATTTTTTAAAAATTATTAAATTCGACTGAAAATATTTGGGTTTACTCTGTTTTTATTTGGTATAACGTTTCATTGTGGACGTTGATAAAGAATATGGAAAGGGCACTATGTAAGAATATGATTTTGATATCTGTCTATTAAGTAGAAACATAATGTTAGTATCTTTGTTCGTACTTTCACTAATTTAGTACTACTAACTATAATTTTTATTTGTATCCGTATAAACTTATAATTTGGCTGAATTTAAATGCATAAACTCTGTCCTTTGCTGCCATTAATTTAAGTCTCATGTCATATGTTATCTTCCAGTAAATCTTTAATCAAACAACTAACTAGATCTACTGGTATTATAAAGTGCCCAACAATCAAAGCATAAATGGACAAAACTATACATACTCCACATAAAATGCATCATTTCTATATAAATGTAGCAACCTAAAGATATAATCCTATGGCATAAGAGTAGATATACCGAAGCATGACGCACAGGTATTTTGTCCTCGATAGAATATATGATTTATTATTTGGATACGGATGACATTATTCATAAATCATCATGTATGCAGAGCGAACATATACTCTGGAGAATAGAGGAGAATTTCAAATCTTGAATCTTAATGGTTGGACGTTTAAGTACACTTTAAATTATACCAAGTATAACATAGTCAAAGAACAAAAATGGTTGCACAACAAGTTTAGTTTATAAAAATCATTGATTAAATGAAATAAAATTGGACATATAAGGCCCAATATATTATACATAACCAAACTAATATGAAATCATCTGATATTTCTTACTATTTTAAGGGAATTTAAAAAACTAACGTACGAAGTCAAACAATATTTATTTTAACCCTCTATTACATGAATTTATTTTATTTTGTTTTTTGACAATATAAAATAAAATTATGCTAAATTACTCTTAATAGATCTATGTAAGAAGTGCGAGGAACAAATATCGGAGAGACAGTTCGGCTTCATTAACGCAGTGGGTACTAGAGAGGCACTTTTCGGAGTTCAGGTACTGATTCAAAGATGCAGGGACAAATATCGGAGAGACAGTTCGGCTTCATTAACGCAGTGGGTACTAGAGAGGCACTTTTCGGAGTTCAGGTACTGATTCAAAGATGCAGGGAGGCGTATACGCGTATAGGCGTACGCATTAACTGCGGCGTATACGCGTGCTTGATCGACTAGAGAAAGGCATTTGACAGAGTTCAACATCAAAAGATGATAAACATTTTAAAAGAGGTAGACCTGGATGACAAAGACCTCAGAATAATTTCAGAACTCTACTGGAATCAGACCGCATACATGAAAATAAACGGAGAAGAAACAGATCATATAAAAATACTACGCGGAGTTAGACAGGGATGTATCCTATCGCCGTTGATATTTAATATGTACTCAGAAAACATTTTTAACGAGGCTCTTTACGGAATAGACGAAGGCATTCTTCTAAATGGTGAAAGAGTGAACAATGTTAGATATGCCGACGACACAATGGTGATAGCAGATAGTTCAGAGGGACTTCAGAGGCTAATGGACAGAATAAACGAGTACAGTCAACAGTACGGACTAAACATTAATACCCACAAAACGAAACAAATGATTATCAGCAAGAAGAATATAAACGGGGCTCATCTATACATTAATGGGACGCAGATAGAGCGAGTAAAACAGTATTGTTACCTGGGAACTATTATTAACGAACAGTGGAGCAATTTACAGGAAATAAAGTGCCGCATGGGAAAGGCAAGAACGGTCTTTAACAAAATGAGCGCCATCTTCAAAAGTCACAACATATCCCTTGATACAAAAATGAGACATTTGAGATGCTATGTTTTCTCTGTGTTGTTGTACGGGGCGGAAGCGTGGACGCTTACAGACACCACTATTAAAAAACTTGAAGCATTTGAGATGTGGCTTTATAGAAGAATGCTGAGAATATCATGGACAGCAAGGATCGCGAACAAGGAAGTTCTAGGAAAAATGAAGAAGGAACCAGAGATTGTGTTTACAATCAAACGCATAAAATTGCAATATCTGGGACACGTTATGAGAAATGAGCACCGTTACTCCCTGCTACAGTCTATATTGCAAGGTAAAGTCAAAGGTAAGCGAGGACCCGGTAGAAGGAGAATATCATGGCTGCGGAATTTAAGAACATGGTTTAAGAAATTCTCAACGGCGCTGTTTCGAGCCGCAGCGAGCAAGGTTATGATTGCCAATATGATTTCCAACATCCGAAACGGATAGGAACCAGAAGAAGAAGAAGAAGATCTATGTATAATTCACCTTTACACATTTTTTTTAAATGATTTTAAACGATTTTTGAGAACAAAAAATTGTGCCCATTTGGAAACAATATGTATAAAATTTTTTATTAGAACCAGTTGTCATATACATTAGATCGATGTATTGTAAGTATCAAATTATTCCAAATTGTGAAACTTCTTATAACTGTTACTATTTTAGAATCTTCTTCTTCTTCTTAATATTACTATATCGACATGACTCTGTTTTTTAATGTGCCTCCAGTAAGTTGTCATTCCATAGTTTTCGTGGTCTTCCTACTGATCGTCTTCCTATTGGGGAACCGTCTCTTGCCATCTATACTACTCTATTTGTTGTCATTCGGCTTATATGATTGTTCCATTTTACTCTTCTATTTCTTACATATTTCTTGATGTTCTCCACCTTACATCTACGTAGTTTAGTATATCTGTACTTCTAGCTCTGTCCCATAATGTCTTATCATAAATTTTTCTAATTATTTTCATCTCTGCTGTTTCTAACATCCTTTTTGTCCTCTTTGTGTCAGGTCTTGTTTCTGCTGTGTATGTCTTTTTTGTTCTGATGACTGTAAATTCTGTCTTTCGTTTCTTTCCCGATATTTTTATTTCTCGAAATTGTTTCATTTGGGCATCCTGCGGCTCTATCTGCACTACTTACTTGATCTTCCACTTCGATTTCGAGCTTTCCGTTGCTAGCCAATGTGATGCTTAGATATTAAATCCATCACTTGTTCTATTATCTGACCTTTCAGCTCCCATTTACATCTTAGTAAATTTGCTGTTGTAGCCATGCATTTTGTCTTTTTTTGGGGAAATTAACATGTTAAACTTTCTGGCGGTTATATTAAATTGGTGCAGCATACGTTGTAAATCATCTTCACTTTGGGAGAGTAATATAACAATAAGACTCAGGAAATCTCCCTGTTTTACCCCATTATCGGCTTCAATAGGGTTGGTTAGTTCTTCTTTAGAATGAAAGCATAAATGCACCTTAAGTTTCCTGCACTGGACCCTTCATTTTCCCTTACAGTTGATCACCTTACATATTTTCCTGTTTACATTTGAGTTTGGCCAGTGTGAATACTGATTTGTTTGTACATATATTATATTTAATTTAGTTTCTATGTATCCTTTGTTGCATGGTTGTTTGGGTGTGGAACTTCTAGTCCGACCTACTTTTCTTCTATTTAAAACACCACTGTTAGTTAGTTATTATGCTAGAATTGTTTTAAAATTCAGCAGTGGTATAATCTCTTCAGTTTTTCCAATTTGTTTTTTGATTGCGAATTTGATTGAGATGAAAAGAAAAATAAGTAGAAACTGGGATCTAGTAGATAGAAACAAACTAGGGCAATATAAAGAGATAAACAAAGACCTATTAAAAGAACAACTTATCCAAAAATTAGACAGTGATGATAAAGATATAGGCGAAATAGATAAAATACTTACAGCAACAATGATTACATCAGGAAAAGAAATAGCAAAAAAGGATTTAAAAAAGAACAACTATATATCAACAGAAACAAAGAATCTTATGGATAAAAGAAGGAGGCTGAACGAAGAAGGCAAAAGGAAATCTATAGAATTTGTAGAAATCAATAAAACAATAAGCAGAATGATAAAAGAAAATAAGAGAAAAGAACAAGCATTGACTACTGCTACATCCAGCATATGATAGAAAATACGTTGGTACCATTTTTTTGCTATTATTTTGATTGAATATAGTCCCAATAAAAAATCTTGCAGATACACACCGCCCATGTGCCTGTTATATTGTTGTATAATATCTGGGCAATCAATTTCTTCCCTAGTTTTTTCGGTGAGAAAGAAACTTTTCACTTTGGCTGTTGGTTGAGTTCCACAATAATCTGACAGGAAAGACACAATTTTGTTGTCACACCACTGGACTGACTGTATGTATTGCAGTATTCTCATAAGTATCAGACTGTTCCTCAATGCTTCTCCTTTGTAATTTTTTAATTTCTTTTTTTTGCCAACCTTTGTTATTTAGAATTTGATTTGTACAGATTGTTGTGATAGAATGTATGCCCGTTTTAACAAATATGACACCAGTGGTATACTTATGTATTATTATATATATTATAATAGTTATCGTAAAAGAGTTTGTGGTGTTTATTAGACGATATGTCTACTCAATAGAACTACAACATACCTAGCAGCTCCCAAATTCACTTTAATTACTATTTAACTGGGAATAAGCCACAATTAAAGATAAAAATACGTTTATTAACGTTTCAATTTCCACTTCGGAAATCGTTCTCAAAATACAAACAGTAAATTAAACAAATTTTGTTTTTTGTTACATAGTGAAAAATTATTCTAATAATTTAATTTTATCTGACTCATTTATATTGACAATTCAGACATACAATATGCATTTTAAAGTAGACGACTTTAAAATGATATTGCCAATATTATTGAGTTGCGCTCCAGGGACGACTTTAATTAGAAGATAGTTCATTCGATTACATGAAATCAACTTTAACTTGAGAATATTTGTCAGAAAAAATCATAGCATGTAATTCATCTTTAAAAAGATAAACACATGACATGATGACAGTAAAATTCTCCTGTTAGTGATTCCATAGTAAATTATGAGGGAAAAACCAGGAAAAAAATCTCATAATACTATCCCGACATTGTAAGTATTTGTTCGTGAATTTAGTTTACCTTCAACAAACATCAAAATTCTGATTTTATATGTTACGTTATTTAAAAAACATAAATGATGTATCCTCTATATGTTACTGACTTAATAATACTGGTATTTTCTTATTAATAACTTCCTCTTTCAATATTAGTAACCAGATCCTACTACATTCTGCCGAGGAATTTTCGACACAATTGGCCTTATTTAGCATAATTAGAGCCGCTTCTTTGATTTTTCTTTTTTTACCATCCGTTTCTTTTAGGACTACATTTGAATTATTCCATTGAACCCTATGTTTATTATTCCATGCGTGTTTACATATTTGAGATCTATCAAATTCTCTTTGCTGTGCCATATGATCGATGGTACGTGGCACCCATTAGTTCAAAGCCAGATATTTTCCCCCTTTTACGCAGTTGTTCTTCCGTTTCGCAATGTGTTTCCTGTAGAGCGACCAAATCAATATCGTTATCTTTTATAAATTTTGATAAGTACTGGATATTTGATTAGCTTATGCTTTCTACATTTAAGTGACAAATTTGTATCATAGGTCCTAGTTTTCTAGTCGTTGGGTCTTGAGAGACCCCATTTGTATTATTGATAATTTGCCTTCTAATAACGTTTAACGACATTGTTTGCAATGTGTCTCTGATCAGGAGATCCTGAGATTATCTAACCACCAGTATTGGCTAGTTCATTTAGCATTATCCAGGGTGCACGTATAGGATTCTACTACAGATGCGAACTAGCTCTACACCCCTCATCATTAGAAAATAAAATTGGCGTGTAATACAGGAGGCGACTCCGCTGTCACCACTGAAATACTTTATAGACCCTCAAAGGATGCTAACCCTGTGAGCGGCTGCTAGGCTTACTGGCCCCACTGGTCCGAACTGACTGGTTCGTCTTCGTGGATTTACGAGAAGATAAGGGATTTTCGGGGTAAGGGTAAGGACTCCTAGGTCTCAGGTCCTGTAAAGAGTTGAGGTTATGGGCTTACTTTAGAAGCCGGAGATATGTATAAGCAGAATCTTGTACTCTCCTAGTCTCTGTCTGAATCGGCCGAAAGGAACATTAAAACCAAATTAGAGTCTACAATATATTGAATATACCCTGTGGTTTACAAATACAATCGTTAATAAGTCATTCGGCGCGCCGGGAGACGAGAAGCAAGAGAGTGAAGAATTGACAGTTGTACTATTATAATTACTCAGGTTAGTATATAGAAGTTAGTCTAACTACACCTTATGTGTAGTTAGACTTTCAACAACGACACGTCTTCGGTCCTCTGGAGTTCGGTCAGTTGAGGGGACTCCTCCGTTGTTACGAACTTCACCACTTACCTGATTTATACGAGATACTATGTTGCGTTTTAACTACTCCCCAGAGACATACCGACTGCCTGGCTACCGTCGTTTTTTCTTGTTTTATTGTGCTCGTACTTTCAACGCCGGTTCTAGTACCAAGGTCGTGTTTTCGCTGAATTGTGGGTCCTATATTGCATTACAATAACAGTTTCTGTTTGACGTGCTTTTCTACGTTAAACAATTAACAAACAATGCACTAACTAGGTCAATTTCTTTGTGTAACCTAAATGTATACTTTACTGTATTAATTCTCCCTTATTAAATTTGGATATAATAATTATCTCGAATAATTATTATGTTTTCTATGCTACTTAGCCCTTTATTCCAACTCCCCACTCACTTGCTACGCTCACATTACAATAGTTGCTACTTGTGTCCCAGAAGTACGGATAACAAATGTCCCATATTTTGGTCAGAATTTCATAGGACCGTCTGCAAAATACATTAACTTCAGAGAGTTACCTGTACTATGTGCAAAGAATAGATAAACACAAGCTGTTAAAATATTTTGTTAAAATCATTCATTTTTATTTCAATATTTTTTAAAAGCAATTTCTGGATCGGAAATCAAAACCTCAAATTCAAAGTTAAAATGTAATTCTCATTACAATCAATTGTGGTTTATAATATTTTTCTTAAAATAATATTTATATTAACATACCGCAATAAAACAGTTTCAAAAATAGTTAATTATATAGTTAATACTAAAATCATAAAATATATTTTGTATTTACAGTGTTTTACGTTTTTAAAAACAAAATTTTCAAAACTATGTATTGAAAACGGCTTTGAATGAAAAATATATAAAGAATATGGTTACAATTTTGTTGTATTCCCAATTATGCGGACATCGTAGCTTGGATTTTACGTCGCGCCGCATACAATTTTTCATTAGATTCAAATTTTTAGAGCAAGGTACTTCAGTATGTCCCAATTTAATCGCTTTGCATGATGTATAAACGCAAAGGGATTATGCTGACCAAATTCGGCGCAATTGCCGTTTTTAAGCGGCTTTGTTTATACAGAGCTCTTTGTATATATGTGTACGTCTATCCAAAATAGCGTTTTTCGACAGGCTCTTGAATGATTTGTGTGAATTTTTGCTTGTAAATAACGATCGGCAGGTTTTATTAGACGGGAGAGAAATTTATACATACGTTTAAGTCGTTGATACTATATTTGTATAATAATACGACCTTAAATTTTTTTTTGCTATTTGCTGTATTTATTATTTTACTTCTTATATTATTGTCAAATACTGATCGACAATTTCGAAGTAAATTTTATTTTACCTTTATTTTGTTTATATATTAAAGTTAAACAAGAATCAAAACAACGAATGCAATAATATCGGATACTTTTTTTTTGAATCCTATTATTAATTTTAATACATCAATTAATTTATGAATATTTTAAAGCAAAACAAGTGAAGGTGTAAGAACCAAAAGGATCTAAGTGCCGTTATGTTCGTTTGGAGATATTCAATGTTAAAGTTAATTGCTTATTGTAAAATCTGTAAAGACATTTCGTATAGAGTTTTTAAGGAAAAAAGCGCATAATATATTTAAGTGTTTAATTAAGATTCACAAATGTTGTTACATGCTTGGTTAACAAAAAAAAGTCACTTAGACCTCTTTGGTTCTAATCTTTTTTAGATTTTTTTTTAGAAAACGATGATTTTCCTAATAAGAAAACTTTATTGCAATAGTAAACATAAAAAAATATTAATTGTCATAGTCAGAATAGATGTCAAGATCATTATTTTCTTCTTGGACATTTTCTTCCGTTTGAGTCTCCGTCGTTGGCTTCCTTTTTGTTGAATTTTTATTCTTTTTGGGTTGATGGGCAATATTTTGGTAAAAGGTATGATAAACTGGAAGAATAAAAGGCAACAGCTGAATAAGATTTTCCAACTTAGCATATGGAATTTCCAAAACGGCTCTATACAGGGGTTGGTTTAAATTTTCCACAGATAAATTCTTAACTACATATTCTAATTCTAAAATTAATTAGATCCCAATTTTTAACTATTAGCAGAGTGTAAATGTGAATAATTATAGTATTGAGGTCTCTGACATAATTGATAGTGTTTTAAAGATGCCTTGGAAATTATCGCTTGGACCAGATTGTTTGCCAGCTTATGTTCTCAAGCATTGCATTTTCACTCTTGTAAAACCTATCTGCTACTTATTTAATTCCTCATTGAGTACCGGCATCTTTCCTGATCTTTGGAAGACTAGTTATTTAACACCAATTTTCAAGTTTGGTAATAAAAATGATGTTGAGAATTATCGAGCGGTTTGTAGCTAATCTGTATTACCTAAACTTTTTGAGTGTCTTGTAAGTAACTTTTTGACATGGAATTGTAAAAATTTAATTGATGTTAGACAACATGGCTTTTCTAAGGGTAAGTCTACATGCACGAACTTAATATTGTATACGAATTTTATAGCTAATTCAGTGGAATAGAAGGGTCAGGTTGACGCTATCTACACAGACTTCTCAAAAGCCTTCGATAGAGTTAACCATGATCTGCTTATTGCTAAATTAAATGGCTATGGATTTGGAGGTAAAATAATTGTGTGGATAGGTAGTTATATATCTGGTAGATGTCAGTATGTTAAATATGGAAATTGTTTATCTCAACGAGTATCTGTAACCTCAGGAGTTCCTCAGGGGTCGCATATTGGGCCTCTCTTATTTAATATATTTGTTAATGATATATCCTCAGTGATTAAAAATAGTAAATTTCTAATGTTTGCTGATGACCTTAAAATTTTTCGAATAGTTAATGACCTAGTTGATGCCTCTTTATTACAGAATGACATTAAAAGCTTAGCTAGTTGGTGTGAGGTAAACATGCTATACTTAAATATACAAAAATGTTTTAAAATTACTTTTGGAAGATCAAGAGAGTTTGTAAATTATGATTATTATATAAATAATGTACCTTTAGAGGCACGTCATATTAAATATTTAGGTATAAATTTTGATTCTAAACTTACTTTTAAAAATCACATTAACGAAACTTCAGCTAAAGCTTTAAAAATGTTAGGATTTATTCTTAGAAACTGTAATCAGTTTTCAGTACAAACTTTAAAAATGTTATACTTTAGTTTAGTTGGATCAGTTTTGGAGTATGGTTCTCTCATCTGGTCTCCTTCATATAACAGTGACATCTACAGTATCGAGAGAGTTCAAAATAAATTCTTGAGGGTATGTGCTTACAAAATTGGTTTTCTTAGACAGCAATACACATATGATGATATACTGTCAATACTAAATATCTCATCACTACATGATAGACGATGTCAAGCGGATTTATGTTTCCTTTTTAAAATTATAAATGGATATGTTCAAGATCCAGAGTTACTAAGTTTAATAAGTTTTAATGTTAATACTAGAAGAACTCGTAACACTGAGATTTTCAACATTCCATTCCACAGTACGAATTATGGCCAAAATGAACCCATTACAAGAATTTTACGAACTGCTAATGAGCACAGCAATAATTTAGAGTTACTTGGAATATCTACAGCAGCATTTAAGAAATCATTTGAGCGATTTTGAGCATTATTTAATACCTTAAGCTACCATTTTAATTGAATTTTGTTTGATTTTAATTTTGGTTTGTTTTTTATTAACGCAACCTATGTATACCTAAGCTTTGTAAAGGTTGACGTCATATTTATGTAAAAATGGTATATCCGTTAATTAAATAAATAAATAAATTTTGTCTACTTACGTTAAGTAATGAACACCTTTCAGATTGGAAAGCAAGGCCATTATTTGGATGCCTCGTTGTATGAAACACAAGGAATAAAAAGTGTTCGTGTCTGTACTCAAACCGAGAAAGTCGAGAAAGTCATTTTGTTCCATGGTATATACTTGAAACTTTTTGAACAAATAAATGAAGAAAAAACAAAATATATGGTGATGAGGGGAAACAAAAATCATCTAGGACAGTCCTTTAAGATACAAAGCCCAAGTAAAGAATATAACTTTGAAGTTGTTAGCCAATTCGATTACTTGGGAGTGACACTAATAAATAGGAACGAAGAAAACCAAGAAATCATAAAAAGAATGGCCAAAGGTAGTAAGGGTACTGGGAGCCTAACTTACTAAGATACTGTTATTACTAAATAGCAAAAACTTTAGAGAATATGTTAGTTTTTTAACCTTGACACTAATATGACCGCCATCTTAAAAATCACTAACCACGTGATACAAACTAGCGCTCTGATTGGTGCAGAGTTGTTTTGAAACCCATATGACCTTGGAGAATGGTCGTTTGGAAACAACAACCAATTTTCTCCATTTAATTTCAATGGGAGTTTGGTAGTTATGTTACAAAATTTATGCATAGCTGGATGCGTCTTTTTACAGGGAATCCATTGGCGTATTTAGGCCAGATTTTCCAAAAAGTGGAAATTAGTTGTTTTGCAAGTTTTTCGTATAAAATCGTAAAAAATGTGTAACATATTTTTTTCTTCAACAACCTTTATCTTAAAAACGGATGGCGTTACAAAAATTAGAAGGCCACTAAATAGATATATAACTAAATTAAATGGTAGCAGTTATAAGAAAAATACCTTTTTTGTAAACTTTGAAATAATTTGAAAAGAAAAAGTTTGATGTATTTTTTTTAAATAGTTCAAAATCTATCAGCGCTTTATGTTTTTTGCAATATATCAATACCTAATTAAATGTTATGAAAAAAATTATACTATTCACGCTTGTCAATCATCCAGAAATTGAATTATAATACGGAAGCTGTCGGATTAAATTCGTCTGCGATTATTCCAATTAAGTTTCATCTCGTGTGAATACAGTTGAATATGTTCGTTTATAATGAGTGGCAACGATAATCTCCGATGTTTTAACCAAAATTCGTTTATATTAGAGGGAATGCATTTGCTAATTTTACTTGAAATTGTGAGTGTTCTATTAAGCATTAAACAATATGTATTCTGTAGCCCGTAAACAGAATTTAACCAAATTTAGTGCAGAGTATGTGAAATATAAGCCTTATATAGCAGCAAAACTATTTTTTCGCGATTTTAAAAAAATAACGATATGTACGAGTTATAGGTATATAGAGAAATTAGCATATTGCCATGTCCAAAAAAAAAATTTAAGTTTGAACTTTGAGATGAAGGAGGTGGTTGATTTTTCGACCAGCGCACGTCAAGGACAATATGCTTGAATCCTAGTCAAAATATCTACCACTTCTGTTTTTCAAAATAAGAACAAAAAATAATGAACAAATGTATTTATTTCTTAAAAAATCAGTATATGAAACATTTTCTTATGTTTCATGAAACGGTCAGAGAGCCACGTCACATCTACGGTAAATAATTTGACTTATTTTCGCTTTCTTTGCGGTGCTACAATATGCGCAATGTCAACATATTCCTTTTACTGGCAAGTGATCTCCCAAATTTGTTTTTCTAATATTAGTTTCTATGGAGACACCTCTTCCTCCAGTTTTTTTAATTGCTGTCGCAGCTGGGCCCCTTCTTTTTCGACTGTGATCGTCTAAAGTTAGCTCATCAGCGAGAATTGTTCGAAATTTTAAGTGTGAGATAGGTTTTTCTTTTGCAGGAACTGACATTTTATATAAAATATAGGAATTCACAATGCAACAATCAACTAAATCATAGAATAGTTTTACCCAGCATTTTTGTGATTTCCAACAAATCGAATATGTAGAGTGGGTCAAATTTATCGACTCCTCCCATATATAAATTATATTCAGCAATAGCCTCTGGACAGCTGCCTTTTCGATATCCTATTTTGTTTGTTCTTTTCAATTTTGTTATGAATCCTGGATTATGAAGAGAAGTTTTTACGTTTACAGATTTTTTTCCTCTATCTCTCCACTTTACTACCGATAGTTTCCCTAATTATGCAAAATCTGAATCCGCTACCTGTATCATTTTGTCTGTTTTTAGTATTGTTTTCGATATTTTCTATCAACCCTGAAAGTTCCGCAACCAAAAGTGTTTTGTTCTAATAAAACTTTCAATAAATCAAATGAGGAAAAATAGTAAAAATAGTCAAAATAAACACAGTAGTATACCTTATACCAGTAAGGCTTACTTAGTTGTAAAACAACCCTCTCTCCCAGGTGAGGCTCTGGCATTGTACTTTGTCTTCCTTCATAAATATAAAATGAAAGCATATATGCAGTCTTTGAATAAGCAAGGGCCAATACTTTTATTCCAGGTTTGATTGGTGTTTTCGGCATATATTGTTTTAGTGTCGTTCTGCCCTTAACCATGTTTTCATCGACAGCTATATGTCGGTAAGGAGTAAATAACCTTTTAAAATTTTTGTTTACGTTACCGTTTAGAGGCCTATAGTTTATCAAAATGAGGCTCCCTTCTTTTAGGCATCGTTTTGTTATTTTTTATATGCAGGAATCTTAAAATTTATAAAAATCGCTTTTGCGATATATGATTAGCGATTCTATCACCTTTAAAGTTTTGATCAGATGACCAATATATGCGTAAGATCCATTATTTATAAATGCCCATTATTACAAGTATTCCCAAAAAAGCTTTTGGTTCTTCCAACGTTAGGTCTAAAGTCTTTCCAGACTGGTTTGAATATAAATTGGACTGCTCAACAATACACTCCAAAATATCCAAACTGTCATTTTTTCGAAAATCTCAGACGGCGAATATTCAAAAAGATCCGTTTTGGTTCCATATTTTTCAGTGATAATATAATTCGAAAATATTGTGAGATTACTGGTTTTCTTATACGAAAAAATATATTTTTCTTCAGCGTTTCTATCCGCAACAAGGGGTTCATCAATTACTTGGTCCGAGTCGCTTTCTAGTTCTTCTAGTTCTGCATTCAAGAAAACAAATTCTTTAAGAAGGGCATAATCTGGATCTTGAATGGAATCATCAGTATCATCAAAATCATTAAACGATTCGGTTTCGGAGTAGCTATGTTTCGTACTCGTTTGGACCGTAATAAATCTGTGTTATTAAAATTTTTACAGTCGTTCTGATGTTTTGAACTTGTTGATGGCAACGACGTGTGATCATTTACTTGACCTATAAAAAAATTGTATAATGAAAAACCTTTTTTATTGTCGACTATACTACCTAAAGGGCTACGGGTAAATAATGTTCTCCTATGAAATTCTACTTGTTCTTCCCCGTCACAGTCGCCAACCACATCCGAATTTTCTGCTTGCTTATCATCAAATCCTTTAAGCCAATCGAAAATCTCATTGGAATTAAATTTTTAAACTTCTTACAAACTTATTTTAGACATCTGCAATGTAAAATTTCGATGTCTTATCATCATTTTTCTATAGCATTACATGTTTTTCACTTAGAATAAAAATACATGTTACTTTATATCCTAGTTTTACTTTACACACTAGTGCGTAAAGTAACTTATGTATTGCTAATCTTAGTGGATAATATTAACAGAAGTAGAAAAAACTACCATAAACATTAATTTAAAATAAAACGCTTTATTTTGTCCTAGGTACAAATTTGTACATGTTTTACTTTACGTACTAGCATGATACTATGACTATAAGATAAGATATTGCGCATGTTTTTGTGACGTCATTGGAGACTTGCACGTTCGAAATGTCAGTTTTTGTATATATCAATAAATAATCTTTAATAAATAGTTTGGAGCTATCCTTATGTGTACGATTATTGTAATTATTAAACCTCTTAACTTATTTTCGTCTAGTAATTTCATCACAGAATGCATACAAATCTCATTTAACTTTAATAAGAATTCAAATTCTAGTCTCCAATGACGGCATGCGCGAACCCGACCGATATTGAGCTACGGGAAGATCCTATCTTGTTATTCATAGTATCATGCGTACTAGTGTAACTAGTGTACTAGTTACGTACTAGTGTACTTTGCACACGGTAGTAGACAAAATATTATATTCACATTATTGTTTCAAAGCGGAACCAAAATTCATCAATTCATCTGAATTAATTTACCTAAATTTTCTCAGCGCCAAGAGTACTGTATAAAGAAAACTAAAACATAACGTCGGACAACCTTTAGGAACTGTGTGACGTTAATTATTATACAAATATCATGTGAAATTTAGAAAAACAATCAAATGTATAAAACACTGTTATAAAATAAAGTTAGGTTATTTTTATTATTTCATAGATTTCTAGAACAAATTGTATAAAAAAAGTAATAAAATATTCGAAACATAATAATTGTATATTTATTTAGGTATACTTGCCTTTTTTCACTTATAAACATTTTTTTTTTAAATAACTGAAGCAACAATCACGATCCACCAAAACATCAAATAATAGATAACTGCAGACGTTCAGAGGCAGATTTTCGACCACTTGAAGCAGGCGATGTTGGAGTATACACTATAAAGCCCGCCAGATTTAACTACTGGTTAATACTTCACCTGAAAACGTGGTCGGCAAGCGCCTCGATGATTCTGGTTTATCTTTAGACTACGAACTTAATCCTACATGGAGCAAAATAAGTGGTTAAAAAATCAACCAGGGTTAAGTAATATTTCACTAAACTCATCTTGGTGATTCTAGACTTGAACAATATTTTTCAGGCTTTGGTTATGAAACGGAATTTTATAGTAAAGATACTTTTTAAGCCAAGAGGTTCATCATAAAGGCTTCATAAGAGTACAGTACACAACAGTAAAGGTGTTGTTATACCGGCATATTGCGGATTAAAAATAAACTATATATTTTAGATTATCGGTATAAATATCAAAGGAGTTGTTCTTTGCTGTGAAAAGCAAAACATTAAAATCTCTGGTAAATGCCTAACTGATAGTGACAAAGGGGTCACAGCTAATGTGAAAAGTCAGCCAGCTCTGCCAACGAATCCTACCTCCTTTGTTCGTGAAGACATAAGTCGCGTAATACCCGGGAAGTATATGGCGTATTACATAAGTACGTTAAGCAGCAAAAGGAGTTGCGGTGGGTTTCGACACCTTATAATAGGATGAACCCTTACCAACTCGAACTGGGGCAGCGTAGTAAAGTATACCTCACAACCTCTAACATAAAAGGCACGCTCAAATCATGGCTCTCATTCTCCTTAAGTCCGAATGAACTGGGTAGTTTTCGGGCCCACGCCAGGAAGGCAGAGGGTGCTAAGAATCTGCGGAGTCTAAACCGCCACCCAAATAAAACAAAAACGCTTTATATAGCGACATATAACTGCTGTCAAATGAATCCACTTGTAGAACTGGAAAAAGAAACTAAAAATATAAAATGGGACGTCATAGAAATCAGCGAAGTGAGACGAAACAATGGAGAGCTATTGTGATTAGTGTCAGGAAACACATTCTACTACCAAGGAATATCAACGGACAGAACAGGCAGCATTGGATTTCTAATCATCAAAAAATGAAAACAAAGAGTAGTAGAAATATCCTAGAACTATCAAAGGGAAACAATATACAAATTATACAAATGTACTTGCCAATGATTACTCACACTCACGAAGAAAAAAAGGAATTCTACAGTAACATAACTGAAACATTAAATAACAATAAAAGTTTATATGCCAAAGTACGTAAGAGAAAAGGCAACGAACAAGTCATGGAAAGTATGAAGTCGGTGGGAGAAACTAACGGGGAGAAAGACTGTTTCAATCTGTACACTTACAAAACACAACTATTGCAAAAACATTCTTTAAGAAAAAATCTAATAGAAAATAAACTTAAGTAACACCAAATGGAATCACTAAGAACGACAAAATTGAATTCATTCTAACCAACAAGAATTCTGAAATAAAAGATGACAGTTTAATAAATAAATTTAAATCTAAATATACAAAGTTTGTATATATATATATATATATATATATATATATATATATATATATATATATATAATGGTTCCCTAATGTACATAGTTAGCAACCTAGTAAAGTATGAATTAACTTCTCCTAGTTCTCCACATGTAGATGACGGCCCATCAATCATACAAATTTAAATTCAAAAGTTGATGTTAGTACATGATTAGATCTTACTCTGTTAACGGTAATGATAAAAGTTATACTTATTTGGTTTGAGGGATTGCTTTATTATATCGTTCTGCCACTTAAGCTTAAAGACATTGTATAAATTTTAATAAAGTGTTTTGTTAGTAAGGCTTCTAGTCAAATTACATTAGAGTGGGTAGTAGTTTAAGGAAAATAATGAGTTCATATCCATTTGCTCTAATTTCAAAAAATAAAATAAAAGCCGAACAAAATAAATTAAAAACAGCATGGATGTGTATGAAATAATCAATATTATATTGTATAGGTTTGATCTGGGTAACTATAGCAATATGTCATTATATTTATCACTTGTGTTTGACTTAGTTTTACATAACGAATGTCTCGTTACTTCCGCAATGAGGGTCACGTGTTCTCTTTGACAGTAAGTTATATACAAAGTCCACGTGAGTGAGAATTGGGCGTGAAATTTGAAATAACGAAGTGAAGGATGAGGGTAATAAATTAGTTGGTATTCTAACTATCGGTTTAAATCTGCTAGTTTATTTTTTTAGTTAAGTTTTAGTTATTTTTTTTTTGTAATTTTTTTCCTTGGATTTCATATTATCACTTTGTCTTTTCAAGGTATTATCATTTTAAATATCTTAAGTTTTTTGTATATGAAGGAGTTTATATTTATACAGTCAGTATCTTACACTGATATTCCAATCAAAAACCATAGATACATAATACCTAGATACCTAGACTGAAAGCTGAAATATAGACCCATTCCCCCAGTGCTACAGAGAAAAATGACGCAAAGCAATGCGTATTTCCACCACCAGAGAAAAACCCCAGTACCTTCTGCTCGAATACATATAAGTCAAAATATCAATAAAAACATCCAAACACATAAAAAAGAAAGAAATAACACAAGTTTTTAGAGCAAACAACAACGTAGGTAAATATATTAAAAACAAAGAGCCAAAATAAAAAGCACTTATACAGTGGTGTATACAAACTTAAATGTGGCGACTGTCCAAAAACTTACATAGGACAAACTGGTAGAACTTTTAACAAATGTATAGCGAAACATAACAAGGTTTTCAATAATAGAAAAACAGATTCTACATATGCACTTCACCTTCTAGATCATAATGATTCTTTTAATGACGAATTTTAAAATTTTCACATCCAAAATAAAGGCCTTAAGCTGTCTTTATTAGAATATATGGAAATTAACCAATTAAAAAATATAGATATAATTCTGAATGACCAACTTGAGACAAACAGTTCTTCCCTCTTCAATATATTTTGGTAAAAACTATAAAGTGTAAACAAATACAACTGCCGAAACGGCTGTAGTGATAAGATTTTATAATAAATTTTGTGGAAGTTTTGAAAACAATGTTTTCAGTGTTTTATTGTTAAATATTTATCTGTAATATATCTTATATTTAACATTATATATGTGCAATATAATATGTCTCTCCATAATATGTCCAGAATGAGATATAATCAAATATTATTATCGGCTTCAATACAAACCTAGAGCGGCGCCACCTTGTCCGCGCCCACTTGTTTACATCTTTGTTACAGGAATAGATGTTTTTCCTTGATTTTGCATGGTATTCAAACAATTCTTCTCTAACATCTCAATTAAATGCATCAGTTCTTCCTCTATACATGTCGCTCTGATGGTCTAGCTTTCGGCAACATAACTCAATGTTGGAAAACGACGTACGAGCTTGATCTTTTTTCTATAGTATTTTTTGTTCCTATTTTGTGGTGTGGCTGGACATAGCTATTATGCCTTGAATACCCCCTCGAATTTTTTGTTGACAGCTCCCGACACTACACAGTTGTATAAAATTATCCTCAAATTCATGTTCAACGGTATTTTGAGTATTCTTTAGTTGTAATTGGTTCAATCATCAACTTTGTCTTGGTTATATTAATTATTAACCATTTGTCACTGACACATATTTATCTTGGACTAGTTTATCTATGACTTTTAAGAGTTTATTATTTGGATCGTACTATTATTACAAAGAAAATATGGCATTTTAAAATAATTTTGGTATTTAGTAATAAAACATTTTTTGGGAACTGAATTTTTAATTTTTCTACATTTATATTATCGAACTTATCAGTTTTAGTGATATGTCATTGTTTACAATTAATTTAAGTACTTGTTCGCATTAATATAGCAATACAACTAAACAAATTTCTTTGATTTAATTTTATTAAAAAATATCTAAAAATTACACCCATAATTGAATGAGAAATACAATTATCACAGAAATGTTTTTCACTCAGTTCGGTTGTATATTGTATATGTTGGCTCCATGCTGTCTTCCTCACAGCTATCCACCAAACTCATCCAAATATTATTTTGTAGGAGTTAAAATTGTACAATAATTAACTAGGAAAATTTGATACTGACTTCTGCAAAAAAAAAACAGTATAATTAAGGAACTTAATGTACAAACGAGAAAAATATAAATAAATAAAGAATAAAGAAATACATTATTTTTCTTGTTGCAAACCATATAGCACTGATTTTGTCCAAATTTTCCTGTACCATGAGGTACAGGAAATTTCAATTTTACATTGACTATTGATTCTATCCTTTAACAAAATAGTGTCCCTCGATTCACAAGGTGTCGAAATGAAAACAAACAGGATTTGTAACTCGATGGATAGACGCGCTAATGATCAATTTTAGCGAAGTTCATATCCAAATTTTTAGAAGTAGTTGTTACTATGTTACATACAAGAAGTATGTCATTCATACAATTTCGGCCCAGTATCAGCCTAGGTTGATTCTATATTTGCTGGTGGGCCACAAATCTGATCGGTAAAACGATAGGGACAGGTTCTGCTTGTAAAACGATGTTCCATATTTGTATTTCCCCACAGTCATAGTTTACATAATCTTGGTTTATTTTTCCCTATTGTGCCGTGTTTGATTTTATTAGATCGACCTCGGTTATCCTATTGCTAGTTTTTCACGTTTTAAAGTCTAGATCTTGCCCGATCCATTGAACCTGGGGAAGAGGAAAATATTGGACGGGTTCATTCTGTACGGTTCCAAGAAAACTTTTCCTACATTTCAGTTGCTTTCGTGGTGTCCTAGCTCTGCATAGGGCTCGTGCACGATGTGTTTAATTTCCTCTATGTGCTACATTTCTGCATGTTGAGGGATCTGTAAAACCCGCTACTTCATGTACCGACTTGAGAGTGGCGTCGGGTTCATGCATCCCGTTAGTATCTTGCATGTCTCATTCCATTTGTTTGGTGTGGACAGATCTGTTCCAAACGAGGCATGCATATTCAGCAGTTGAAAAGCACAGTGCATGTGCTGTTGCTCTTAAAACACCATAACATGCACCCCATTTACTTCCCGTTAGCTTCCTGAGTATGCTTTTCCTAGTTGTTACTTTCCCAGTGTTGTCTGCAGGTGAGGGACCAGCCAAGAGTGATTCCAAGGTAATTAGGTTTATCTTAGCCCAAAGGTCTCAGGGAATGTTGAAAAATTTTAAATTCTTAAAAGAAAACAAAATGTCTGACATTTGAAAAAAAAAATTTCAAAAATTGACCTATTTTTCGATTTTTTTTTTGACAATTTGTGGTAAAATATAGAGAAATAAAAAAAAACAAAATGCATCACGGTTTATTAAAATTAACGAAGTTTTGAGAAAAAATACGTTTTTAAAACTGGCGGACAGTTAATCTCTGAATCTATTCGGTCAATTTTAAGAAAACTTATTTGTGTGTATTTGTTTGTTTTGGTGTTCTCTATAATAGTTTACCAATAATTGACAAAAAAAAATAATAACATTTTTGTTACCTACTGAAAAAAATCCAAAACAAATTCAATGTCACAAACAAAGTCAATGTTTTAACTATTTTTTCAAATGTCCGCTATTTTATATTTATTTAGCAATTTTCATTTTTTCTGGTAAACTATCAAGTAAGGGCAGTTCTTTTTGGACGTAAAATGTTTGGCGTCATCTTTAAAATACATGAACAATGAAAAGAAATGTGTGTAATCTTTACAACATGTATAATAGTATAAATAAAATCGATAAAACGAGGGACGGATTTAAGAAAGAAAAGAAAGGCGTTCATGCCTTCAGGTGCATAATATGTTTCCCCCTATAAAAGAAATCATTACCTTCTCTCAAGGGGGCAATGAAATAAAAGTATCAACAATCACATTTTATAACTCATGATGTAATATGGTTCTAATATTATTTTTAGTGCCTTCTTCGCACTAACTTGTACAAGTTGGAAAATACTCTCGGTTTATAATTTACCAACTATAAAGTTGCTAGATAACGATATGGAAAGCAGTTTAGATAAATATTAAAAATTTAAACCTTAATGAAAAGTATACACAAAAATTTATTTTTTACCACAAGTTTGTTACCTTAAGTCTTGGTTCCTTTTGAACTTGACCATTACTATTCTTAAACTGCAGGTCCCTTAAAGATGCATTTGGGAGAGATGTAAAATGATCTTGTTCTTCTATAGACGAAATAGTAGCGTTACTACCAACACAGTCATTTATATCTGCAATATGGAGCTTCTCCAAATTCAAAACTAAAACAATATAATGAGTTAAAATGAGTGGCATTCGAATAGACTATACTTGAGAATCAAATTTGTAGGCAGTAAATTTTTCGAACTGTGAATGTGATAAAGCAACAACATCGTTGCCAATTTGTAATGATAGATAATCTAGCAATTTATAATTTAATCATTGACATGCAGCAAAATTTTCATATTAATGATCGTTTTGTATTTGTTACTTTATTATTACTTTTAAAAGATTAGAATGGGAAAAAAAAAGGTATAAAAATTTGTGGACAACGCTTGAACCATCTAAGGTACGCTGATGACATCGTATTGATAACCGATAAAAAAGATGAATTATTTGAAATGATGAAAGAACTGGACGTAGAAGCTGGAAAGATAGGCCTTAATATGAATTACAGCAAGACCAAAACTATAACAAATACAGATGAAGACATCACAATGAGAATCGGACAAGATGAAATAGAACAAGTTAAGGATTATATATATATATATATATATATATATATATATATATATATATATATATATATATATATATATCTTGGTCAAACTATAAAACTTAACAAAGAGAACCAAACAGCAGAGATCAAGAGACGAGTTAGACTGGCATGGGCGGCATTTTGCAAACTAAGCTACATTCTTAAAAACAAAAGATATTCACAGCATCTTAAGACCAAAGTATATAATCAATGCGTACTCCCTGTTCTTACGTATGGCTCCCAAACGTGGACATTTACAAAAGCAAACATGGACAAAATCATAAAAACCCAAAGAGCAATGGAAAGACAAATGTTGCACATAAGACTAATGGATAAGAAGAGAAACGAGTGGATAAGAGAGAAAACAAAAGTGAGGGATGTTAGACAAGAAGTTGCAAAATTGAAATGGAGATTTGCCGGACACAATATAAGACAAAAAGAAGACCGATGGAACAAAATTCTTATAAGTTGGAGACCGTGGGAATATAAACGAAGCAGAGGAAGGCCCCAAATGAGATGGGCAGATGATATCAAGAAGCACGTGGGCTCTAGATGGATGACTGTTGCGACAGACAGAGAAGAATGGAAAAGGATTGGGGAGGCCTATGTCCAAAGATGGACCGAAGAAGGCTAATTAGATAGATAGATTGTATTTGTTAACGTATATAATAAAATGTATTTAGTAACATCAATATTTATGTATAATATTATATTTATATACAATACTTATATATAGAAAACATCTAAAGTACGATAATATTCTTTGTAAAAGTCATACATGACAACATCGCATTCTAGGACCGGTAGAAAGGAATAGTAGATTAACGTTGTCATAATGTAGAGAGAGATAAATTGCTCATTGACTTCCTAGCTTAGCATTCAGTAGCGTATCGTTCACACTGTTGCAGTGACTTAATTAATTAAAATTAATCTTTATATAATATATGAGACTTATATTTAACTTTGAAGTGTATACTTCTTATCACAAAAAACACTTACTTTCAAATTTCATAATCTTGTACAAAACATACGAGACAAAGAAACTTTCTATGACATTAAATGACAAACTATAATTTTTTTAATGACATTTTTTGCTTGTTACAAAAATTAATTATCAAAAAGGCAGGTAGAGAGATTCCCTGCTGTTATTTCAATGAAAGGTTTCTTTTCATTGGAATTACTTATATTTTAAATATACTCATTTACATAATTAGGAAAATCCAATTCTGAACTTGCCGATTACATGAAGTGAACTTTTACTATTAGTGAACATATAAACACTCACACATATATATTATAATTAAATAAAATAAATCGAATCGAATATACCTAATATATATATATATATATATATATATATATATATATATATATATATATATATATATATATATACAGGGTGGTGAATCGTCAAACGGTCCATAGGAAACTCAATGAGAAATTCTAAATTGTTAAATTCCTGCTTCCCGAATTATTTTACACCAAAAGTCATGGGAAACTATTTGTAGAGGACTCAAATATGTATTGAAAACAACTGTTAAAATTATTCTACGACTTAAACGTATTCCAAAATTTTGCTAAAATATAATACATTTTTCTGTGAAAAAATGTGTATTACGTGTTGCGTTTTGTCATATTATTGTTTCTGATATTTGACAATATTTAAATCAATTATATTACATTTATCTATGATTTAAATGGCCAAAATTTTGTGATTTATTGTTAAAAAAAAATTAAGTTGATTAAAAAATGTACTCAGTTGAGAAGAAAAAAGCAATAATAAAATTGTTTTATTCATGTTTTATTATAACATTTGTTATAGTTTTATGTTTAGAAATTATCATATATTATTATTAGGAATAAAGATCACAGTAACAGTATATTGGAATTCACTGAATTGTTGCATAACTTAACTTAACATGGAATTAAATTTTAGTGAATTAGAATATCTTACGTTAAATAAAGATCCGGTAGTGGCAGGAAAAGGTTCGCGCTATTGCCTGAATACAACATTATGCGATTTTTCGTCAACTGAGTACATTTCATTATATTGATCGATTTGTAAACAATATAATTTATTGTTCACAAAGTAATAATGTTCATTAGTAGTAGTATTTAGTAAAATTCATTGTTTATAATTTAATCATAAAATAAAAAAATTGACAATTCAAATTGTCAAACATCTGACATAAATATGATAAAACACAAACGTCCTAATATATATTCTTGCATTACGTGTGGCCTAACTTTTAGGGGTGGCCTGAAAAATGTATTATATTTTTGCAAAATTTTTAAGTACATTTGAGTCGTAGAACGGTTTTAACATTTGTTTTTAATTCAGATTTTAGTCCTCTACAAATAGTTTTTTATGACTTTGGATCTAAAATAATTAGGGAAGCAGCAATTCAACAATTTAAAATTTCTCATTGAGTTTCCTATGGTCCGTTTGACGATTCAACACCCGGTATATATATATATATATATATATATATATATATATATATATATATATATATATATATATATATAAGAAGTATTCATTTTTTTAAGAGCAAAGTATATTGGTACAAAATGTATTTTAGTTTGAAAACTAGGTTACCAAAATAAACTTAAACTTTGAGAATTAAGGCAATTATATCGAGCACAAGTTTAATCAAATCTTGCCCAAGTACTTTCGCTTAATATAGCATCTTCTGGGGAATTTCGTCAACTATGGGCTATCCAGCAAGCGTAGAATGTAATAAACATAGATGGTAACATAAAATTGTATAAACACTACACTAGAACAAGGACAAACAGTTTAAAATCAATAAAAAAAGTTCTACGCTACATTCTTTGGCGGCAACAGGAGAGAGAATGAGAATTCATTCTCTCTCCTATGGAATATTTATTCCAAACTTATAAAGACATTTGCAATTGTTTCAAAAACAGGTAAATAATGATCAAAAAAGGGATTATGGTAATTGGACTATTTATCCCAAGAACAGGGTTTGTGGCGTAGGCGCTACAACTTTGATTTATACAGAAATTTTTTGGAACCTGACGTCGCGGGATGTTTTGAAAGAAACGATGGAACAAATACTAATATATCTTTAAAACCGTAAAATAGTTTCGAAACACACACACTTTTTTCACTTTTTAAATATATCTTTTTTTAAATTTCCTCAGAAAGACGTAGAGCACACAAAAATTTGACAAAAAAACTGCGGAAATATTGATATTATATTGATGGATATCAGTGACCTAAAACAGAGGGTAATTTGCCAGCATCATTTTGCAGTGGCACATATTTACCAAAGTCGCCAAAGAAAGTTATTAAGCAAAAATGTTCTTAATAAATTAATATTTATATAAATGTTTGTATGAAAATAATTGTGGGAGTGCACGTGCACATGTGCACTTATGAAGGAACCGCCACTACAAACAAATTAATTAAAATAAAAAAATTAATAAACCCTCATTATCCCTTACCTTCGCTATTGCTTCCCGTCTTCGTTAGATTCGTAAAAGCATTATTGTGTAATTCAATAAGTTGTTCATTAACAACTTCTTGCAACTGATTCATTTCCGAACGGATCTCGTTGATCTGCGAATCTCTTAAATCCAAAATTGCGACGAACTTTTCTCGTTCTAATGCAGCTACTTCTATTTGATGCTTTAAATTATTACATTTTTGTTCTAGGCCGTTTTTTTGACTTTTCAGTTCGGAAATTTGGGACTTGAGATCGTTGGATGAATGCTGCAATACTGTTTCCAGTTTCGCTGTAACTGTTTTTAATTTTGTTTCGAGTTTTTGTTTTTCGTCTTCAAGTTGTTTTAAACGTGGTGTTAGAATTTCGTTCTATAAAAAAACATTGTATATTAAATTGATAAACAAATGTGTGTTTACTAATAATAAATAGAAGTGATGAGGTACATCAATTACAAGTGGAATTTACGAGAATTAGAAGCAATCATGTTATCAAATTAACCTTAACAATCGAGCTTTCATAATTATAGAATTGAATGACAAATAACATAGACAAAAGAGGTTAACTTGTACTGTTGTTAAACATAGAATCAACCACACTACCGACCAGCAACGAGAGCAAGAAGGTTCATGTTACTTCTCGCTTTCTTACCATAAAAATATGACAGATTCAATTGGCAAAATCTAAGCCAAACATGACTAACCAAAATCTTAGCCATCTCAACACTAACTAAATAATGTTAAACATAATCCAAATCTTTGAAGACTTCCAATCACTTATGCAAAAATCCCCAGAGTTAACTCATCTTCATTAGTGCTACAGGACTAGTTGAGCCTCTACCTTCCTCCTCTCATTTCATCAAGTTCATGCTATTCTTTCTAGTTGGGTGCCAGTTTGCCACACCGATTTTCCTTGATACCTCATCATACCATCTGTCGATGTTTTACCAATAAAGGGTCATGTAGGGCAACTTTTTCTTAACTATTCTATGACTATATTCCATTTAAAATCTACATAGTTTTTTTTTAATTAGTTTCAGTATACTTCTTCTTCTTCTAGTTCCATGACCGTTATCGATCGTTGGATATCATGTTGGCTACCATATTCGCTATCGTGACTTTATTGACAGCAGTTCTAAATAACGATGTAGTTGATTTTCCATACCATTGCCTTAGATTTTTCAGCCATGATGTTCTTCTTCTACCAGGACCACGATTACCTTGGATCTTTCCCTGAATGATCAGATGTAAAAGATTTCAGGGTGTCTCATAATGTGACCGAAGTATTCCAGCTTGCGTTTCTTTATTATATTGACCAGTTGTGTTGTTTTACTCAGCCGTCTAAGGACTTCCTCAGTCGACCCAGCTTATTTTCAGTAGTCGTCTGTATACCCACATCGCAAAGACTGTCAAGCGTTTAAGCATAGCCTCAGTTAGAGTCCACGCTTCCACTTCATACAGCAGGACAGGAAAGATGTAGCAAGATGTCATACGAACTCTAAGGTCAGTGCTAAGATCGTGACTGAAAAGTACGTTTCTCATTTTTACAAAGGCAGCTCGGGCTTGTTGATGTTACTGCCGAGATACACGAGTTTCTCTACTCTGTCCAGTGTGGCATCTCCGACTTTTAAACCGTCATCCTGTATATAATTTTGTTTGCTTACTATCATATATTTAGTTTTATTAACGTTGAGTTGTAATCCATACTGATCACAAGTCTGTTTTATTTTGTTCATTAGATTTTGAAGGTCTTATCCGCAATTGGCAAGGACTAAGGTATCGTCGGCATATCTAATATTGTTGACGGTTACTCCATTCACAATAATACCTTCGGTTGTCTCCATTAAAGCTTCCTTAAATATTTCCTCCGAATATAAGTTAAAAAGTAAAGACGACAATATACAGCCTTGTCTCACTCCTCTTTGTATATTTATTTCATCCGACAGTTCTTGTTCAACCTTTATTCTTGCCACTTGATGCCAGTATAGATTTGTAATTATTTGTAGATCTTTATCGTCCAATCCAGCTGTTTCCAATATTTCTATCATTTTGTTATGTCGGACTTTGTCAAAAGCTTTTTCAAAATCGATTGCACAAATGTACATATTTTGATTTATATCTCTGCATCTCTGTACTAGCACCTGTATACTAAACAAGGCTTCTCTTGTACCCAAGCCACTCCTAAACCCAAATTGAGTATTGCTAATTCTCTCCTCTAACAGCGTGTAAATTCTGCTGTGTATTACTCGCAGGAAGATCTTCAAAACGTGACTCATCATACTTATTGTCCGATAATCACCGCAGGTCTTTGGACGATGTTTCTTAGGTATTGTGACAAATGTCGACTTTAACCAATCAGTTGGTAATATCCCAGTGTCATAAATTCTGTTAAAGAGATTACACAGAGCTTTAATTCCATTTTCTCCCAAAAACTTTAGTATTTCAGCACTTACTTCATCGGGGAGAAGTGCTTTTCAATTTTTTTCCGTTTGTATTGAACGTCTTACCTCACTTTCTGTTATAGATGGACCTGATATAGCAATCGGTGTATAGTGTTCTACTCTCTCATCTTCAAATAATTCAGAAATGTAGTTTTCCCATTCATTTAACTTTTCATTGATGTCTAATATTCTGTGTCCGTTTCTGTCTTCTAAACTTTGGGATACTTATTTCCGTTTGTTTCCAGCGACCTCTTTTAATTTTTTGTGCAGATGAAATGTATCGTGTTTCTTTTCATATTGTTCAATTTCATTACATTCTTTACTATGAAATTGTGTTTTCGCGTGTCTTATCTTCTGCCTGATTATTGCGTGAATCCTCTTGTATTCGTTTTTATCTTTATTTCTGACTTCTCTTCTTTGATCCATAAGTCTCAGTATTTCTTCTGGCATGCAGATTTCAGTATACAGATTTCCAATATATACTTAGCAATACAAACTATTCATATCTTTATTTTGTTCAAGTTAATTTTATTGTATTTAATAACTCACTATACAAACGTCAGAAATTTGAGCCCTATACATTGTGATTTGTTACCTTGATAATAATAGAACTACAGGAAAGTCAAATTTAAAATATTTATGTTTCTGATTATGTTGTCTCTTTCTGACTATAGCTAACTCGTTGATTGGTGGTGTGGACAATTCCAAACCACTTAAATATTTAATATTGAATAGCTAATGGCTTCGACCAAATCATGAAAATACCCTTTGTAAATAAAATACTGACAACTGCTGTTTTCAGAATGTTCACATTTTTTTTACAAACTTTTAAGTAATTGTACAAAAAGAAACCGTAGATTCTACACTTTAAAATAATATTATGATTTAAGTCAACTTGCTTTAGTAAAATATTGGTATTAAGAAAGATACAGGGTGTTGACGTGGAAATTTAAAATTTCATTTTTCGCTATAACTTTCACGTTTGTAAATATTTATGGACAAAAATTAACAATTGGATGCTTTGAGTAGGAGCAATTATAATCTGATGCATAATTTGATGTAGCTGATAGAGGGTGCCACATATGTGGCATAAATTTGCGCCTTTTTTTCTCCTTAAGTTAGCTCTATTTTTATTAAAAAATATTAAAGACACATTATTTTTACAAAGAAAAGGTATACTTGTTAATAACTTTAAAATTCAACCGTTTTTGAGATAATCGCATTTTAAGTCAGCTGCATAATAATTCTTAGTTGTGCTAATTTTGCGGTAAAACACTGAATGCCTGTGAATAAGCATAATTATTAGTTTGTTCTTATTAAAACAACTCAAATATGATCATGTAATATCCCGAAATGATTTGTTATGGTTGCTAAATGTCTTATTGGAGAGAAGCTTCTATCTTCTTTGAGTGCCGTGTTTATATTCAGAAGTTGGCCGTCATCATGTTTACAATTTCCTTTATATATCACTTTTATAAGTTTCTATGCTGGCGTTGTATTACTTTTTCTTTATTGTAAAATCCTGAGCTAAGCTTCACGGAAGAAGCGCTACAAGACGGCGTCACGAGCGCTACGTGACGCCGTAGCGCTCACGCTATGGCGTCACATTTAACGTTAGTTGTCAATAAATTGTGAAATGTAAATTGTAAAATGGTGAACATATTGAACACTTACTTTGACAAAGAGTTTAATCTTAATTAGTTTAACTATTTCTTAATTTGGTTTGAAAAATAAAATGTTTATGACTTTAATTTAATATAAAACGTAAAATGTTTGATGTCAAATTATCCTATTATTTTGTCAAATCATATTATCAATTATCCTGTTGATATATTTATTTTATTTAATATTTCGTTAGCTGTTAACTTTATTAAAGATATTTCATACCAAAATTCAGAAGTATTAATGTTTTTGTCTATTTTTCTTTCATTGCCTGGAGTAATTGCGGTAAATCAGAATTATGCAGTTGATTTGTAAAATGTGATTATTTCGAAAACTGTTGAATTTTAAAGTTATCAACAGGTATACCTTTTTTATGTTAAAATAATGTATCTTTAATATTTTTTATCAAAAACATCGATAACTTAAAGAACAAAAAAGTTAGGTGGAAATTTATGCCACATATATGCTTTAAATTAACCAGAAGCTTTTGTACTCACCTGTTCTAGTTCCAAATCTAATATCTTCTTTTTTAAAGCTTTGTTGCTATGTTTAGCTTCAACTAAATCACCTTCTAATTTAGTTTTCTCATTCTTAAGTTCTATACAAAGCCTTTCCATATGTTTACAACTTTTTTCTAGTTTTAATGTGCCTTCCTCCATTATTTGTTGCAACCTTTCGTTACTTTCAACAGATTTGAGAGGCACAGTTTGAACACTACAATCAACAGTATGAACAGATAATTTCTCCTAAAACACAACAGAAAAATTGATGTCTTCACATCTCAAAATATCTTAGAAATTAACTGGGATATAAAAAAAAATTTAACGCTAAGTAATAATTAAAACACATTTTACATTATATTTGACATTGCAAATCACATTACAAATCAGGTAAGATTTTTTAGTAGTTGATGACACTTATTTTAATTAAAGAGGTTTCTGCATACATGTGGTGTGTTTGTCAATGAAAGCATTTTAAAAGAATAATAGCTTTATGTTTACGATCTTGCAACATATTATAACTGATAATAAATATTTTAACTTACTGGCCTTAAAATATTATTACTGCTTTTGGGTCGCGATTCAAGAGCTTGCTGTAAATGAATTGTTGAAGCGATTTCTGGGGGTATCCTTTTCAAGGCATATTGCATATCTTTCACCATTTGTTGCACTGTGTTATCCTCTAAAACAGATGTTAAAATCTTTATAATAACTAAATCAGGGACAATAATAACAAGTTCTAATAAAATTAAATCAGTAAAAATCACTACTACCATAAATTAAGACTTAAGTTAAATTTAAACTAAATGGAAAAAATTTCGTATATTGTTTTAAATTTATGACATCAAACTCTGTAGGTGAGTATGTTAAAACCAAACACATTAAAAGATAAAAATACGATAAGTACAAAACAATACTATATAATCATCATGGTAGTGTTGAGGTAATCTAATTACTTAATATTATCAACAAAGGTTGAAAGAAACTAAACCTTTTGAAATGGTTTAATAGTGTGTGTAAAAAGCAGTGAAAACCACATACATGTAGTGTTGACTTAAATTCAGAACACCACTGGGTATTTCAAATACTAAGAATTGGTCATTTCTTTTTCATATACTTCCTTTGTTGCAGCCTTTTTTACTTTATAAATATTTTATTTATTTATTTTATCAACGAATATACCATTTACATTGGAACACAATATAATATATAAAATTTAAAAAAAGTAAGCATAACATTGGAAGATAATTAGTAAAGTTCAACAAAAACTAATAATTATTGAATACAAATTAATATCACACAAATAGCAGTCTCTTTATCACATTTTTAAATTGTTCCAAGGACTGGAAAAATTGGTCCAAATCACTTTAGTGAAGACACAATTAAGTAACGACAACGGAGAAAGATTAATAGAACTATGTGAAGTAAATGATTTGAAAATTATGAATGGATTCTACAAACACAAAAATATACATAAGTACACATGGACTCAAGAGATAAGAAAACTAAGATCCATTATTGACAACATTATCATAAACCACAAAAGCTCCATCAAAGTGAAAGACACCAGAGTGAAAAGAGGGGCAGAGTGTGGAACAGATCACAAACTTGTGGTGGCATGGATGGAATTCCCCTATATCTGGACAAAACTAAAACATACATCGATTACAACGGGAACGACAATAAACGAAAAGAGGCTCAAATTACATCTATTACAGGAAGAATCAATCAAAGATCTATACAAAAGAAGACTAGACCAAAAACTAGAAGAATTCAGATATGACACATAAGATGAAATGCATGAACACATTAAAACCTGCCTGATTTCAGCGGCCTTAGAAGCTCTTGGAGAAGACGACTAAAGGAACACCCATCAGAATATCAAATTAAGGGAAGACACATTGAAATGTATAAAAGAAAAGAAAAAACTACACATAAAATACCTAAACACCGAAAAACAGGAAGACTTAGACCTATATAGAGCGAAAAACAGAGAGGTAAAGAAAAGAGTAACAAATGAAAAGAACGAACGATGGGAACAAGCATGCACAGAGATAGAACGACATATCGGAGGAACGAGAAATTCAGAGACATGGCGAATATTAAAAGCACTCCAACGAAATAAGACAGAGAAAACCCAGATCGGCAAAATTAGTGAAAACGAGTGGCAAAAATACTACGTAGAACTACTTACAGAAAACCGTCCCCAATTTCAGGAAAAGAATACAGAACATGCAGGAAATGGGACATACGACCAGATAGAAATAAGTCTGACAGAAGTCAAGAGAGCAGTCAAGACATTGAAGAACAAAACAGCCAAAGTACCCGGAGGGATACCAAACGAACTAATTAAAAACGGAACGGAAAAGTTATTCCGCATGCTACACAGAATGTTCGAAAGAGGACTAAATGGAGAGGAAATACCTGCGGAATGGACACAAGCATACATCACATCCATACATAAGAAAGGAAACAGGAAAAATGTGAAAACTACAGAGGAATTAATATAATATCGTCGGTAGGTAGACTTTACGGGAAAATTATCAAGGAAAAACTAGAAACTTAAATAATAGGAAAAATTGGAGAAGACCAAGCAGGGTTCACAGTAAGAAAATCATGCCTAGATCATACGTACACATTAGAACAACTGATAGAGAAGAAAATGACAAAAGGTAGACCGGTCCATCTGGAGTTTGTTGATCTAAAGAAAGCATATGACTCAATACCTAGAGTCAAATTATGGGAAGCAATGAATGATCTCGGAATCCGACAAACACTAATAAAAGCAGTTAAAGCACTGTACAAAGAAAACAAAGTAGCTATTAAATGTGGAAAAAAAGCCTACAATCCATTTAAGACGACAAAAGGACTTCTACAAGGCTGTGCTAAGTCCCCTACTCTGTTTAAAATATTCTTGGAAAAGACACTCAAATCATGGAGGAGAAAGTGCGAAGGAATGGGCATACCAGTAAGAGACGAATACCTATACACCTTAAGTTTTGCCGACGATCAAGTAGTCATCGCACAAGATGAAGAAGATCTCAGCTTTATGCTCAGAAAACTAAAAGAAGAATATAAAACAACGGAATGGAAATAAACTTATAGAAAACCGAATACCTAACAACAGAAAACAAGGATATGAGAAACCTAGAGATAGACGAGGGAAGACAAGTAAATGGAACAGATAAATTCAACCAGGGAACAACAGAAGAAGATATAAACAACAGACTAAGACAAACAAGAAACTGTATAAGACAACTAAATTCGGTGCTGTGGGATAAGAACATTACGATAAAGACAAAAAAGAGAATATATAATACCCTGACAAGAAGTATCCTGACATATGGGTTCGAAAACTGGATAATAAACAAGAGAAATAGAGGTAGAATAAGAGCAGTAGAAATGGAGTTCCTGAGGAGAAGCTGTAGACTTACAAAAAGAGACAGAATTGAAAACGCAGAGATTAAGAGTGCAATCAGACACAATCGACTATATAGAGGAGAAGAGACTATCCTGGTACGGCCACGTCAGAAGAGCGGACAGAGGACGCTGGACAAACAAAATTACAGAATGGAGCCCGATCGGAAGAAGAAAGAGAGGAAAACCCTGAAGGTCATTCAGAGACGAAATCGACGAGGCTATGGAGAAAAGAACCCTGCGAGATAGAGACTAAAATGACAGGGAAAATTGGAGAAAACGGTTGAGTGAAGGAAGACAGTGAAAACTGTGGAAACCCTTAGTAGTAGCAGTATCACTTTAGTACCTATTATATAGTCTCACCATATGAGTAAGAGGCTTGAAATATTCATAATTAAATTGATGAAATGGTAGATGAAAGAACAAAGTATGCCTAGTTCAATGAAGAGTGTTAAGATCTAATTGATTTAAGTTCAGGGCAATTTATCAAATTATTAGCAATTTTATAAAAAAATATTAGGCAAAAATAATGTTTTCGCCAATTCATAGAAACCATTTTCAAGTGATTAGCTATCATAATATAACTATATGGGACAGAGAGGTCATGAAAAGCACTACGGTAATGATAGTGTTCTACCAAATTTATGCTGGACATGATCAAGCTTGTCTATAGATGTTTGATAGTAAGGTCCCCATATAACTATTGCATATTCTAGTCTGGAGTGAATGAGACTATTAAAAAGAATTGGTAAAACAAAACATGTTTGTGTTTGTTGAAACAGTGTTTCTAGTTATAAATACTAAACACCTAAATTCTTAACACAGCCCTGCCTAGACAGCTGAGTGTTATCAATGCTATAATCTTAATTTAAAGTTAAATGCTTCCTGTGAAAACAATTACCAATCATCGCTAAATCTGCTGAGATCCTCTTGTAGCTGAATTTGATCATACTGACAAGTAATGACTTTATAAATTTTTTTATCATCAGCAAAGTTGAGAAACTTTGAATACTTAATGATTTTCTCAATATCGTTAACAACGAGGACAAAAAGTAGAGGACCACAATGTGACCCCTGTGGTACTCCAGACAGGACATCAACATATTGAGACAACACACCATTTATCTTAATGCTCTGGGCGGTACCCACAAGAAAACTATCATACCAATCAAACCATTTGCCAGCTATACCAATGGCTCCTAATTTACCAATTAAATAACGATGATTTACTTTATTGAATGCCGTTGAGAAGACAGTATAGATACTGTCCACCTGGTACTTCCTCTCAAAGGCACCCAATATATCATCTTGGTAGACCAACAAGTTTGACAATGTATGTTGGGATATTATTATATTATTTGTTAGTTTTATGAGAGAGAAGTGAGAAGTCACTAGCTTGTTGAGAAGTTTTGGGATTGCTGACTGTATACATATTCCTCAGTATTTTTCAATAACTTCCCTTTTGCCTGACCATTTAAATACATTATTTAACAGTTATGTTGTACCCATTAAAATGGGTACAATATAACTGTTCTTCCAGAAAGAAGGGAACTCACCAGTCATAAGAGATAAATTATAAAGATATTTTAGGGGCATAGTAAGAGAGCATGGACAGTGCTTTAATAATACCGGTGGGATTCCATCAGGCCCGAGGAGAATTTGTTTGGAAGTTTTCTTAATTCATCAAACACTGATATAGTGTCAACTTAAATTAGGTTTACAGGGCAAGGTGTCTGACACAGTTTTCAAAATCTGGAAAGGAGCACCTTTATCTTTCTCATATACACTAGAGAAGAACACAGCAAAAAGGTTAACAATTTCGATATTGCCTTGTGTCCTTTTGTCACTGAGATACATTTCTTACGGGTAACTCAAAGATTTATGAAGTCTGCCAATTATCCCCAAAATTCCCTGAGGTTATTACTAAAATTTTTTTCAAGAGACGAAAAATGTTGTTTCTGACAAAGTTCAACTTTACATTGATCACGCAGATTAGAGAACAATAAGTAGTCCTTGTTTAATTTAGATAATTCAAACCTCAGATGAGCTTTTTTCTTTTGAATAATAAGATCTTTAAGTTTTATTGAAAACCAAATTGGGAACTTGTAGGCACACTTGACAGCCTTCATAGGAACAACAATATTTAAATGCTGATACATATAGCTGTAAAATATTTGACAAGCCTCATTTATATTATTACAATGGTATAATGCAGCCCAATTCACTGAAGACAGATAAAGGTTAACAGAATTAAAATTACTGACTCTTTAAAATAGCCAAGAGGGATAAAAAATTCATATGGCTTATGCCTGAATGATTCACAAAACAATAACCTACAAATAACCAACATCTAAGACACACCTTTCTGTATGTTTGATACCCAATTTTGAGCATATGCCACTCTTCTTGATATAAATCTGATGTGTACCTATCATTACTTAAGTGCACATCAATAAAGGGAGCCTACACTCCTGTATGATAAAAGTTTTGCTATATCAGGGCATATTGTGAGAGTATATTTGAGGGGAAAGGTTATACTTAAAATTAATAAAAGATAGTGTATTTAAAACACTATATATGTGAAACTGTATTTAAGTAACCACCACCAAGTCTTTTTTGGTCTTTGTCTGCTACTGCTTCCAGAAACTTATAACTGAGCTATTGTTAATATTGTGTGATTATTATTTCAAAGTTAAATATATCCTAACTGTCTTAAGCTATGCTCTATCATTAGGCCATCAATTGGTGTCTTTATTACAAAACTTAATTTTAACTTTGAACATTAGAGTATATAAAATTTTCAATTTATTAAACCAATTAATGCTGGCTTGTTACTAATGACTGCATGATAATTATAAGCAACATCAACATCTAAACCCAGGTAAAACTGTATTTACTGTATGAGGATTGATCTTTTTTAAATAAATGTTATTAAATCTGTTAAATTACAAAATGATAAATAAATACTAAAATTGTTTAAATAAGTACCTGGTAAAACACTTTGTAGCTGAAATTGTAATTCTTTGGCAAGAAAATGTAGAGTTCGAAGAGGATCAAAGTTTCCAAATATTGAGATTTTATCTCCACTTTTTTGTTTTTTTAATGCTTGATCCCATGTGTCCCTATCTACTGCAGACGATCTAGATCTCGGCCTTGTATTCATCTTATCTTCAACGGAGTGATCTAAATACTGAACTTTGATTTGAAAAGGATTTCTGTGTTTACTGGGGGAAGGAAAATTTTGTTGTTTCACATTAGGTCGACATTTTATTAATTCATTTTGGTTGTTTGACGAAACAGTCCTAATACTCCTTTCTCTACTTCTAAGTGATAATGCAGCAGGGGTTCTTGGTTTTTCTTTGTATAAAAACCTTGTTAAAAATTTTTCACAAATTGCTCCATCATTCGAAATGTTTGAAAATGGATGTGTCATAACTGAGGTACAACACCACAAAAAAAGCTTTCAAAAAATCATTGACTCGTTAATATAACGTTGTAAAAAATTTACAAAACAATAATTTAGGTTAGCCGTTAGTAGATTTTGAATATTTACTTTTTGACGTTTCTAACCCGCCTTAGATCGTTGCGCCCTCTAGTCGTCAAAGCTATTATTATTAGGCAACCATTATTGTTGAATTAAATTATTTTTGTTTCTATCTGGATAATTTCTATATTTAATTATTGTTTTAAAACATAATATATTATGTAAAATTGCTTTTGTTTTTAAGTTCAATAAATATAATTTACGATCAATTATTCGTAAAGATAAAGAAAATCATAAATCTACAAATTTTATATTTTAATAGGTAGTATGTAGGTAATCAAATAAATATCTTGTTAGTGGTTATTACTTTTTCGAATTGTTTAAAACTATTTTCATCTGTGGCAGATTCTATAATTACTATTTAAAATACAGATTTTGCTCTGTAAATCGCAAGCATTTCTGTTCCCAATAAATTTATATTACGATGCACGTCATCGGCGTCATAGCCTGTGGCGTCACATGATACCAACACAAAATATTTAGGGTGTAGGTGTGTTCTTTTTTAGAACCACTTTACCGAGTACACTGACATTACAGCCACTAGATATATTTTATTATACACGCGTAGAAATCATATTTAGAAATTTCTATTAATGTTAACTTGAAGAAATACACAATAATATGTTTCATTTAATTTGTATAAATGCATTATAAAGCGTTTTTATCAAGAACATTTGTTCGGAACACACTGTAACTGTAATTGAACGAAGGTAAAATTTTGGCATAAATTGGTAACACTTATTTGACAGTTGCGGTGTTGACACTTTTTGTACTTTATTATTTTGAATTTTAAAGTGGTCGAATATGGTAAGGTCACGTGAAACGAATGAATGAAGATAGATGGCCAAAGAAAGCTTTAAATTACATACCACAACAAAGAAGAAGAAGGGGAAGTCCTTCAGTTACCTGGGAAGAAAATGTACGGCACATAATGAGAGATAGAGCCATCAAAGAAGACGAATGGATGGACAGAAAACGATGGCGGTCGAAATGCGAGAAACGGCAGAGGCTGTAGGAACCTCGCTTATATATATAATTTTAAAGTGAATATCTCTTGTTTTATATTTTTAACTATCTAATAAAATCTGTTCTTTTTAGAACAAAATTAGTGTGTTTTATTTCAAAAATGTCACGTAAGAATTTAAATAGTCGTTGTAAAGAGATGGTAATACTTTTGCAATAATTATGTAATCTATTTGATTTAAAATGGAGTCAGGATTTTTTTATACTTTGGCAACTATGTCAACTTCGATCTCTGACGTAGATAATGACGTAAGTCGTTATCTAAATTAGATGAAGTATATATGTTTAGTAGACATGGGAATCCTTCACGGGACGAGATGAATGCGTTAAATTAATTAATAACACCTACAAACGTAGGGATTTTTAAGGTTCTTTATTTAAAATAAAAAGTAGACAAATACCTAAGTAACTTCCCAAGGCCACGATGAGATACGGACGACGTATCGCGAAAATGTCAATGAGATGCGATGAAACAAGCCATCACGTATTCATCTTTATTCATAATAGTATATCGAAGTTGATACACTTAGGCAGTACCTTTTTGGTTTTTTTCTTGACGTAGATATCTAACGGATGCAGATGATTAACACAAATGTTTCGCAGTTCTTGTCTCATTAGGAGTAAACTGATCTTTTCTCTTACAATATTATATGCGATGAATTTTTACGTTACGTCATCACGTATCAAGCAAGTACATAGTCGTATTAAAAAAATAAACATGAGTCCATACAGAAAGAGATAATGCAGGAATAGGACCAATAAATAACCACAATATTTATTACACTGGAGGAGACAAAACTAATCATCGATACGGAGTAGCTTTCATCATAAGCAACACTAATAGAAAATCAATCCTATGTGTGATTCAAATCTCAGAAAGAATAATAATGCTAAAAATTCAAGCACGAAACTGTAATATTAATATGATCCAAGTCTGCGCTCCCACTGCTGATAAGACCGAAGATGATATGGAGAAGTTTTATTCAGAATTGCACAATACAATCAAGTTAACAAAATCTAGAGATATTACTTATATTTTAGGAGATTTTGATGCAAAAATTGGAGTAGGTACAGTTGGTAATATAGTTGGACAGTTCGGACTAGGAACTAAAAACGAGAGAGGAGAAAGGCTTATAGAATTTTGCCAAGAAAAGAATATGGTAATTGCCAATACTTTGTTTCAGCTTCCTCAAAGAAGACTATATATACATGGACGTCTCCTTCGAATTCAGAAAACCACATTACCAGAAACCAGATAGACTTTATACTCGTAAATAGCAGATATAAAAACTCTATAACCTCAGTTAAAACTTATCCTGGAGCAGATGTTAATTCAGACCACAATCCGTTAGTGGCTGACGTGAAAATAAAAGTAAAAAGAATTGAACTCAGAAAACAATAACCAAAAATTGACGAAAGAATATTACAAAAAGAAGAAATAAAAATCGAATTAAAAATAATGTGAATGTTAATATGTAAAAAACACTAACTGACAACAAACAAATTATGGATGTAAATAAAAAGTGGTATAATATAAAAAACACATTACTGAAGCCAGCTCATGAAATTTTAATACAATATAGGTCAGAGGCTAAAAAACACTGGATGACAGAAGAAATACTATTACTAATGGAAGAAAGAAGGAAATATATAAGAAAAATCTACAGAAGTATAAAGAAATACAACGAATAATTAAGGAAAAAATCAAAACAGCTAAGGAAATCTATTTGTTGAAGCAATGTAAAGAGATAGAAGTACTAGAAACAAACTATGATATGAGAAACATGCACAAAAAATTAGAGAAGTGACTGGAATGGGTCGAAATAGACAGCAAGGACACATAAAAGACAAAAAAAGAAATACTACTTATAGATTTACCAGAGAAGTTAAGGCGATGGGAGGAGTACGTTAGAGAACTTTTCCAAGATGAGAGAGGTGAAATGCAGAAAATACAAGAATACAGAGTCTGTGGATCATGTTTAATCTCATTCAATAGATTTTTGAAAAATATTAAAATCGTGTTTTTCAGTTTTTCCCTTCGCGAAATATTCGACCTTCTCGTTTTTTTTCTCTTACCTTGTATATAGTCAAAATTGAAAATGTTAGATTGCAGATTTTTTGAAATTTTTGTACCTTGGTGTTGTGTATTTGGTATTTCTTACTTAAATAAGGTAATAATTAATAATACAACGTGGTTTTACATCATTAACCTTTATTGCCTAATAACTAACTAACTTCATTCCGTTGTGTCAGTGAGCGGTGTTGCCTACCTGTGTTGCCAAGTATATAACACCTCCTCTCTTGACCAAAATTCATAAATACAGATTGAAATAAAGATGTACTTACAAATTCATCCTCTGAACAGGTTTACATACTCTACTTGAACGTCTTAACACTGGTTCAGCTTCAGTGTGAGCCTCAGGTACTGTTGGCTCTATTGTATCATTTAGAAGTTCTTGTACATTTGTAGGTGGTGAAACGGAATTGGGTTCAGGGACAGATACCTCCCTTGGAACTATACTATGTGTAACTGTATCAGGAATGAAACAAGTTGGGTTATATTCTATAGGTGTATCCTGCCCAATTACTCTAATTTGGTCAATATGACGTCTCCACGTCCTACCATCATCTAACTCAACTAAATAATGTAATAATCCTAACCTTAGTATAACCTTGCCAAATTGCCATTTGGCATTAAAGTAATCTCGCACTGAGACTCTGGTATCTATAGCAACATTTCTAAGACTCTGGTCTGTGTAAGCATTTTTGTCATGAGTAAAAGGTTTAAGTAAATCTAATCTATTTCTAATCTGCCTTCCTAGCATACGTTCAGACGGGCTTTTGCCAGTTACTGTGTGAGGTGTTCTACGATACTGCATTAGTAACTTGCACAATTCAAGTTCTCTGTCTTTCTCTTCACTGTGCATGGCTCGCAGACAATTTTTTAGTGTTTGGACATATCTCTCCCCCTGGCCATTCGTGGCTGGGTGATAGGGTGCAGTAAATTTATGTGTGATACCATTATTCTTCATAAATTCTCTAAATTCATGAGAATCAAATTGTCTACCATTATCAGTAACAAATACTGTGGGTATTCCGAAAGTAGTGAAGATTTTTCTACAAATTTCGATTGTAGTTTTTGTAGTAGTGTCTTTCGTGAAATGTATTTCAGGCCACTTACTAAAAGAATCGACTAAAATGAAGTAATAGCCTCCGTTAAAAGGTCCAGCATAGTCAGCATGTACTCTTTCAAAGCAAAATTTAGGTGTTTCCCAGATGTGGGAATTGTCCTTAACAGGATTGTTTTTGTGCTTGTTGCAATGAAAACAATTTTTACATAAAGATTCAATATCCTTGTCTATGAAAGGCCACCAGCAGTAACTCCGGGCTAAAGACTTCATTCTCACCATACCAAAATGCGCAGTGTGTAATTCATGCAGAATTTTATTTCTTAATTTCATAGGTATTAAAACTCGTTGTCCTCTCATTATGACTCCAGACTGTAGTGAAAACTCTGATTGATCTACGTTAAATCTGAATTGTTTTTCAACAACCTCACCAGTTTGTAACCCTAATAGTAACTTTTGTAAAGTAGCATCATTTTTGGTATGAAAAGATAAACTGTTAACATCTGTAGGTAAATTTTCAATCTGATTAAGTTCGAATATGTCTGGTTCATCATGAGTATAATTTTGTTCATTTTTAATAGGTAAACGTGAAAGAGCATCTGCATTAAAATGAGCATCTGTATTTTTGTATCGAATATCATACTTTAGACCTTGTAAGAAAATTGCATAATGCTGCATTCTTGTAGCACTTAAAACTGGTAGACTTTTATCTGGTGCAAAAATCTGAATTAAAGGTTTATGATCAGTGTATAAAATAAAATTTCTAGCATATAGGTAATTGAAGAACTTTTTCACACCAAAAATAATGCTGTATGCCTCTTTATCTATTTGAGAGTACTTTTGCTGTGTAAGGGTTAACATTTGAGAAGCAAATTGTATCGGTCTTTCTGTACCGTCTGGAAAAATATGGGACAGTACTGCACCAACACCATAAGGGGATGCATCAGTTGCAAGGACTAATGGCAAATTTGGGTCGTAGTGACACAAAACATTTTTAGAAGAAATAAGCCTTTTGGCTTTATCAAATGCCATTTGACAATCTCGGGACCATTCAAATTCAACATGATTTTTAAGTAGATTTGTTAAAGGTCTTAATATTGTAGAGGTATGTTGTAAAAAACGTCTGTAATAATTAACTAACCCACAAAAACTTCGGACTTGAGTTTTATTTTCTGGTATTGGAGCATTTACAATTGCATCTACTTTATCTGAGCTACTAGTAATACCAAATTTATTTATTTTGTATCCGCAGTATTCAATTTCGTCTTTTAAAAATTCACTTTTGTCTAAATTTATATGTAAATTATGTTCAGATAATTTTTGTAACACTTGTTCAAGTCTTTGTAAATGTATATCAGTATTTGGGGCAGTAATTCTTATATCATCTAGGAACACAGAAATACCATCGATTCCTTGTAACATTTGTTCCATTAAACGTTGCCATTTGGCAGGAGCACTTGCAATACCGAACATTAAACGGTTTGGGCGGTACAGACCTTTGTGAGTATTAAGTGTAAGTAAATGTTTCATTTCACTTTTTATAGGTAAATGCAAATAAGCTTTTGTAATGTCTATTTTTGAATACTTATCGCCCCCTGCTAACTGAGATAGAAGATCATCAGGGGTAGGTAAAGGATATTCGTCCACTTCAATACAGGGATTTAAAGTAATTTTAAAATCCCCACAAATGCGTATGTCCCCATTGTGTTTGACAACTGGGACAATTGGGGTTGCCCAATCTGAAAACTCTACTTTAAAACACACTGATCAACTAACGACTCTAACTCAGCTTCCACTTTAGGACGTAATGCAAAAGCAACTGGGCGAGCCTTATGAAACTTTGCTATACTCCCAGGTTTTAAATGAATTTCAGCTTCTAAACCTATAATTTCACCAATTGACTTTTCAAACAAATGTTTGTATTTATCTAATAAACTTGAAACTTTAGAGTTCTCATGTGATATTGTATTTACCTCATGTAGTTTAATTCCAAGGGCACGTATCCATTCTCTTCCAACTAGTGATTGACCCTCACCATCCACCACGTACAACTTTAACATTTGCCTTATTCCCTGGTGCTCAACCTCCACTGGAATTAACCCTAAAACATTTAAATGATTTTTACAGTATGTAGTTAATTTTACATCAGATTTCTGTAATTGTAGTGTAGAAAAATATGTGTCAAATACATTTTTGTTTACAATGGTAACAGCAGCACCTGAATCAATTTCATATTTTAAAATATAGTTGTTTACTCTTAAGTTTATAAAAAATTTGTCTTTTGAATTTACAGTACTAATCTTAAAAATTTCTTGAACTGAGCAAACTGAAGTTACTTGGTTAGACCTAACATTTTTTGATTTGAAACAAACTTTTTGAATGTGTCCAACTTTTTTACAAAAATTACAAGTTAAATGTTTTTTTGAACAAGAATTTGCTAAATGTGAAGGATCTCCACATCTATAACATACATTACTATTTGTGTTTGAAGAATTTGCAGCAGAGTTATTCTGAAATTGCATCCTATTATTATTTGCACTCCTTGCTTTTGCATTTAATATATTGACACTAGAATTATTATAATTTTGATTATGAAAAAATTGGTTACTGTCCTTTTCTGATGCCTCCATGCTTGTGGCAATCTCAACGGCTCTATCTAGGTCCAGTCCTTTTGATTCTAGAAGTCTAGCTTGTATTCTTTTCGATCGTAGGCCAAAAACAAATTGGTTTCTTATAGCACTTTTAAGATATGTAGAGAAATTGCAGTTAATTGACAACTTTTGTAGTGAATGAAGGTATTCTTGTATTGTTTCTCCCTCGGCTTGCCTTTTTGATTGGAATCTGAAGATTTCTGCAATTTCCAGGGGTGCAGGGTTGTAAAAATTATCCATTAAATTGACAATGTCGTCGTATGACTTGTCTTCCGGGACTTCTGGGGCTAACTTGTCGCATAGGGTGTCGTAGGCCTCAGAACCCATGTAGTGTAGTAGATAAGGTAATCTCATTTCGTCTGGAATTTTAAATACCTTGTAAGCACCTTCCAGCCTCTTTACCCACCTGGACCATTTGGTGGCAGACTGGTTGAAAGATTCAACGGAAAATTGAAATGTAGATACTTGTGTAGACATAATTGGGGATGTAGTATAATAATAATGTAAATAACTGTACTTGAAGTTGAAGTAGCAATGGTAGTAGTCGTAATTACCATCAAATGTATCCCATCCTCGTCGCCAATTGTTGTGTATTTGGTATTTCTTACTTAAATAAGGTAATAATTAATAATACAACGTGGTTTTACATCATTAACCTTTATTGCCTAATAACTAACTAACTTCATTCCGTTGTGTCAGTGAGCGGTGTTGCCTACCTGTGTTGCCAAGTATATAACACTTGGTATAGATTTTTTTGTGAATTATAAACAAGCCTTGATTATTTCTGCGATCTTAATTTTGATTCAGATTATAAAGGGCACTAAGTGTAATAATATTTTTATAATGTGATAATGTAATCTCTTCTACTCAAGAAAAGTCCAAAAAGCAGCTGCACTATGATTTTCTTATATTAGATCTATTAGGAGATTTTCTGGCCAAGAAAGTGAGAACTCCAAGAATTTTTACTCTTTTTTCTTTAGATGATTTGTGTCAATCAATCAATCAATAAGCTTATAAGGTTCTACGCCGTCTTCTGATTTCCAGTCTCCATTTATCTCGATCGTTCCAATGGTTTTCTTTAACTCCCCTCTCCCTTAGGTCTTTATCGATTCCTTCTCTCCAACTTAATCTCGGTCTAACTTGCTTGCTTCTATCAAGGTCCAGTTCAATACTTTCTTTGGTACTCTCTGTTCATCCATCCTGTGGACGTGTCCATACAACATTAGTTGATTTATTGTAATGTCCTCTGTTATATTGTGCTTAACACACATAATTTCTAGTATTTTTTCGTTTCTAACTCTGTCTAATCTTGATTTTCCAGCCGCTCTTCTCCAGAAGTCCCTTTCTGTTGCTTCTAATGCATTTAAGTTTTTTCCTTTTAGTGGCCATACCTCGCTTCTATATGTAACAATCCTTTTTAAAATGCGCTGTTATAGATTTTGTGTTTGTTTTCTTTGAAGATTGTTTTGTCCCACAGTATACTGTTTAATTGCCTAACGGCTTGTCTTCCCTGGTTATTTCTATGTTTAATTTTTACGTCTAATTTGCCATCGTTGGTTTTTTGCATGGCTAAATATTAGTATTTGTGACAGTGATTTATTTCTCGTTATATTTCTTCCAATATTGGATTTTGTTAAATTCTTCCAATACATATATTCAGTTTTCTTAATATTTACTTCTAGCCCCCACATTTCGTATTCTTCGATAAGTTTACGGGTCATATATTCGAGGTCTTCATAGTCTTGGGCCATCACTATCTGGTCGTCTGCAAAACTCAATGTGTACAATATTGCGTCGTTTATAGGAATTCCCATGTTTCTGCATTTTCTTTTTCACATCTTCAGCGCTTCCTCCAAGTAGATCTTAAACAAAGTAGAAGACACGCAGCTTCCTTTTTTTGTGTCCTTTGCTGATAGTGAAACCCTTGGATATCTCCTGATTTTTCTTTATTTGACTTGTATTGTTCTTGTAGATATCTTGAACAGCCTTACCTAAGGTTACATTAATATTTGTTTTCTCGAGAGCTTCCCAGAGTTTTTGTTGTGGTACACTATCATAAGCTTTTTTAAGGTCCACATAGAGGAGATGTATTGGTTGATTTCGTGCTACTTTTTTGTTGATTAGCTGGGTAACAGTAAACAGATGGTCAATAGTTGATCTACCTGCTTTAAAGTCGGCATGTTCTTCGGCCTCCATCTCACAGAATTCATCTTCCATTCTCTTTTTAATCAGTTTCCCGTAAACTCTCGAGACGGTGCTAAGCACCGCGATTCCTCAATAATTGTCACATACATCTTTACTTCCCTTCTTATGTATTGTCGTGATAAACGATGTTCTTCACTCCTCCGGTATAGTCTCTCCTTTAATACATTTTTGGTAAAGGCTGGCTAGCTGCTTATATAATTTGCTTGTACCGTACTTAAGTAGCTAAGGTGGTATATTTAATGCTTGACATACTCGTGCTACTTCTTTGTCGTCAATCCTAATTGGGAAAGCTATTGTATGTACTTGCACCTCTGATTGTGTTTGAGGTGTTTGCAAATATTCTGCTCTTTCTTCTGTCAGTAGATTTGCTAAGTATTAGTCCCATTTATCTAGGCTGTGTGAAGACAAGATTAATTGGTAGCACAATCATTTTTTAAAACTTTATTCAAAGCTGGTCCTATCTGGTATCCTCTTTAAATGAGCTAATAATCTGTAGCTTTTGAGAACGCACCATAGGAACAAATTCGTTCCACAATGCACTTATTTAAATACAAGTCAACATACTTACTTATTTTAAATATTAAACTACTTTTATTTGGTCTCGCAAATTCCGTTTCAGAATAAGCTGATTGCGTTGAAGCACCGGCCTAGGAGATCAAAACTATTTCAGATCTGACAAAATTTTTCAGATAAGTTTTCCATTTCTCAATATAAAATATTTTTAGCGAAACACGTTCGATTTATTTGTAGGAATCAAACAGGAAAAATCAAACCTATCAACAAGAAGGATCACCCAACTTTAAGTTCTGCTACGATTGTTGAACGTTATTAAATAAATCAAGGTGTAGAAGACGTCCAGTAATCGACGTACCGTTCTGCTGTTCCAAACGCAGGCAGACAGAAACAAGACTCACTCATATCAGTCTAATGTCATATTATTTTCCGGTATAAAATATTTTTGACCTATTTCTGTAAGGCTATACGGGATTTTTAATAAAACACCATTTTTGTAATTCCCAAATGCCACTACATGTATTTTAATTTAACAAATATATTTAATTTTTATTTTGGATCAAAATGTAACAACTATTATGCTTCTTTGCTTATAGTGACGGTATAATTCATGGAACAGTGGAAACGCCCCTCACCGGCCGATCTTGACGTCACGCCTGCTGAAAGGTTGCCTAGTAACCGGGACGTCATTATCATGCTCCTGGGGTTAGAGTTGGGCGTAGAGCAGTTATTTAAAATATATATTTTGACTTAAAATTAGTCTATACCATCTTGAAATTTTTAAACAGTTTACATTGAGAGAAAACACTGTTTTATTTTATTGTTTCCCACATTTTCTATTATTCAGTTTTAAGTAACCCACATAGTATAAAATAAACTTAAAATAAATGATTACGAAAAAAAACATGATAAACGATAGCGGTAGCGCTTTAATAGAAAAAACACAGACTCCATAGATATTTAGCTGATTTAACTTTACGAAGTAAGCATCGATGCCGCTTGTACTATAGTATGCGGTCTACCTCGAGGATGCGGTCTGCTCTACCTGAGCAATAGCTCTATTATAGACTTACCTATCATAACCTGAAAATTCCTGAAGGATTAGCGCAAAATCATGAAATTCAAGGAAAGTCTTGTCGAACAAAATATTTATTCACAAGTAGGAATAAATATTTGAAGGAAAATAAATGAAAAATAAAAGAGGAATTTTTGTAAATTAATAATTGACAAAAAGAATGCACCCCAACTATTCACAAAAAAAATTATATCTAACCTAATTATTTACAAAACTCTCTTTTTCGTTGTCGACCATTTTCCATCCACTCCTGAATGTAGGTCTCTCCCAATTAGTTCTATCTTTCTTTACCTTGCGCCAATCTAATCCACTGTTTGCTTGCCACTGCTCTTATGTCTTCTTCCTATCTTTTGTGAGGCCTTCCCATGTTTCTTGTTGTCGTTCGTGGTCTCCATTCTAGAATTCTCCGTGTCCATCTGTTGTTATTATATCGGGCTACGTGACCCGCCCAGTGCGGGACACGTAACCTGATATATATATATATATATATATATATATATATATATATATATATATATATAGTCATTTCATTTTTTAATTTCTTCCACAATATCCCTAATCTTCGGTCTACGTGTCTTATCTCGGTGTTTCTAATTCTTGTCTCTCAGTGATATTCCAATCATGATTCGTTCCATTGCTCTTTGAGTTGTTTCTAATTTTTAAGCATATTTTTTGGTCTCCAAGCTTTACTGTCTCCAAGCCGTAGGTACAAACTGGTAGTATGCATGTGGTATTTAACACATGTTGTCAAATTCAGTACAATTTTCATAAACCCAAAATTAAAAATTGACTCATTGTAATCAATCCTCAATGAGTTGGGTAATCATTTTTCTCACATACAGCACCGTTGTCTTGTTAATTTTTGGTATCAATATCTGAATTGAAGAGTATTAGTTCTTCTTCATTCTTACTACTTTTTAAAAATTTTCGAATAATTTTGCTTTTTAGTTACCATAGTCTTTACAGTCTTATTCTCTCTTTTAATTTTTATCTTCTCTTTTGTTGCGTAACAACAACATAGAATATTTTTATTCCATTTTATTATCATATCACACGGTATATTAGTTGTAAGGTTAAGATTAAATTCTTTATACCATTTAATAATCTGTACCGGTGCCGATAGCTTGTAGTTAAAAGTACTTTCTATACTATCATTAGTAATTTCCAAATTATCGATTTGAGACAAGTTCTCTAGTTTTTTTTGCACATAAATTCAAGACGCCTAAATTTCCTAAATCGGCAAATTTTCTAAGCAAGTTATCGGCGTCCAAAATACGTAGTTTTAATTGTTTTAATAGACTTGTTAAAACGTTCTTTGCAAAACTTTCATTTGTCCCAAATTGATGTGGTTTATGTGCTGCCGAAAACAGATGAAATTTCCGATGTCGAAGACATTGATGATAATATTATTGGTAAAGAAGGAATAAAAACAGATATTGCAGGTACATATGAAATACAAGTGAATGGGAATTCTGACGATTCTGATGATGATATTCCTCTGAACCACAGATCAAAACGTCCAAAGAAAGAACCAGGCAAAAATAATAAATCCAAATTTGTCCCAAGTTTGGTAAAAACAGATACTTTTTCGTACTTGGCAGTAATTCAACATCAGTCTAATCGATATTTAAAAAATATAAAAGCCAACCATGGAGGCAAGTCACCTATTGAAGTTTTTTCACTCTTTTTTGATAAAGAAGTAAGTGACAGCATTCGATATTTTACAAATATTTATGCATCGCAGAATAACCGTCACGATTTTAAAATGAATTATACAGATTTAAAAAAAATATTGGTATATGTATATTATCTGGTTATCACACTCTGCCTCAAGTTGATATGTATTGGTCGAAGGATGACGATAAAGAAGTACACTTTGTAAGAGAAAGCATGAGCCGACATAGATTTCGTTCAATCAAACAGAACATACATTTGTCAGATAACACCTTACTGAATAAAAATAATAAAATTGTCACCAATTTTTGAAATAATTAACCGAAAGTTTGCACAATTTGGAGCCTTTGCAAAAAATCTTTCCATTGACGAGGAAATGGTTCCATATTTCGGCGACATTCGTGCAAAATGTTCATCCGTGGAAAACCTGTTAGATTTGGTTTTAAACTACAGTGTTTATGTTCTGATACTGGTTATTTGTTCAAATTTATTCCATATGGCGGAAAAACTGAGAAAACAGATAATAGTTTTAGCTTAGGAACGGCAGTTGTTTTGAATTTACTTTCGATAGTTAAAAACCCACAGCAACATAAGGTTTTTTTCGACTTCTTTACGTCATATGCTCTTTTTGGACTATTGAAAGAAAAAGTATTCTTTGCAACAGGAACAGTAAGGAAAAATCGCACTGCTAAGTGTCCTCTAGAAGAAACAAAAAACAAAATTATGAAAAAAAATCATCATTGTCAAACTCGGTATATGGACGTCCATCTAAATTTGCTTTACCAAATGAAACTAGATTCGACAATATTGGCCACATTATAAAAAGAGACGATAATAGTGCAAGAAGAAAATGTCGGATGTGCAAAAGTAATACTATTTATTTATGTAAAAAGTGTACAGTGCATCTACACCCCGAATGTTTCGAAAATTTTCGTCTTAAAATTTAATTTACAGTTATGATACAATATGTTCCTTTTTTAAAAATTGTATACGTATTCGGCCAAAAGTGCGTATACGCATCCACTTGTTTTTCCCTTCATGAGAAAAAAAATGCTTTTTGGTTGTAAATTAGTCTTAATTTATGTGTTTTTAATCCAATCTAATAAATCAATTGTCAAATTTCTCTTTGTTTTTTGTCTCGGACCTTAATGGGTTAATGTTTCGTAACATCTATCGAAATGGTATTTTACTGTTTTACTTAAATACTTTTTATATAAAATATATATCACAAAAGTAAAATGCTTAATTACAATTCTTCCAAATATGGAGAACTAGGAGTTACTTAATACCAATATAGAAATACCTTCACAACTCTATCGCAGGATCGTTTAATGGCTGGAATATTCCTGGTTTTAGTTGGCCCATATATCTGGTCCCAAAATAGTTTAGCAAAAGATAACCAGGGCAACTTTTTACTGGTGTTTTTTGTCTTTTCCAAGTTTGGCCGAATTTCGTGAAAATTAGACAAGAGTTTGTCTGAACTAAAGCAAATAAAAAGCAGACAAGCTAACAAAGATAAAAAATTGTGTTTTTTAGAAAAACTAAATTTGTTCATGATCGTATTAGTTTTGTGGATATTTTTTTAAAAATTATTTTATTTTAAGGTCTATGGTATATTTTGCATTCTTACGTCTTAAAATATTTGGACGGAGTGATTTGAAAATGTGTTTATCTCTCAGTATTATTTTAATTGTTTGAATTTCCTGCAGCTCCCTCAATCTCATGGTCTCATCAATATACTTGGTCCAACGTCTAGGTTATCTTTCTCTTTCTCATCTTTTAATAAAATATCACGTCCTGAACTTTTTATACTATGTAAGGTCAGGTATACTCTAAATATATTCACACCAAGTTACCTTTCACGTTAATACTTTCTGGTATATTGTTGTTCTTTATATGGTATAACCATGGGGTTCAATTACTTCTCCAGAAGCTCATTCGTAATGCTATGTTCTTGATCTCTTTTCATTTCCTTTTTTACTAAGTACTGCCTTCGTTACAGATGTTGGTAAATAATGAAATCTGTTCGTACCTTTCAGACTGAGTTTCTAAATAGATGGTTACTAGTGGTGGTGAACTACTAACGCAGAGGAACGGCTTTTCCTTCATACTTAACGTGTTATACTGATTTTGCACTGCATTATGATTCGAAGCAGTTGGTATTTGTCACCTCTCATAATGTAATCTTGTGAACTACCCAAAGAAGTAAGGTTTTTTTTCTAAGATGTATTAAAACTTTTTTTTTATACGCCTTAATACATTGGTATTGATGATTCCATGCATCCATTCGTAATAATCTACAATACAACCAGAACTGAATAGCTTCTATTTTCTTAATTACTTTTTTTAGCGCTTACGATTCCATGCCGTAGTACAGCACTGATTGAACATAGCATCTCATAAGCCATATCTTTTATTATACACTTGACTAAATAATACTTGCTTCATTTTCATAAATGCACTCTGGTCCTTTTCAATTCTGATATGTATTTCTTGGGAGTTGTTAACATTTTGTTGAAAAGATGTACCTAAATAATTGTATTTTATCACTCTCTCTATCTACTCTTTATACATTAACAGGCGTTTGTAGATCTTGAAGCGCGATTTGGCTATCAGTACTGTGTCGTTTGGATATCTCAGGTTGTTAATTTGGTTCTGTTATTTTCATGCCTTAACGTTTTATTTAAAATTAAAGAATGGAAAAAAGAAAGTATTGTTAAAGTGTGTAAACATTTATTTTTGAGCTGAGCGCTTTCGGCTCACAAAGCCATCTTCAGAGCTGTGGTCAAAATTTTTAAGTATCACTACACTACTAGGAGAAATCTCATTTGGTAAAAAATTATAGAAAATTTTCTTTTTCAGTTGATTCTATTGAAAATTTTTCATGAAAAATAAACACAAAAAAACTGGACACCACAAAAAACACATTTAAAAAAATTTGGTTATGGTGCGAGTGTCATAATCCGACCATTTATTGGACTTGAAGTACCAGAATTTTAATTCTATCTGCTGATACTCGTACCATAACCAAATTTTTAATGTGTTTTTGTGGAATCCAGTATACAGTCTTTTTGTGTTTTTTTTAGCGCAGAATTTGTAATAGCTTAACAGTAAAATTTTCTGTAATTTTTTACCAAATGAGATATTTTCTAGTACCTAGCAATACTTTAAATACACATACCTAACTCTCAAAATGGCTTTCTAAACCAAAAGCGCTCAGTCAGGAATTAAATGTTTACACACATTCAACAATACTTTTTTTATTTTTTGAGTTGTCATAAGTGTGTAAAAAACATATCAGTCTTTTTATTTATGTTAAAAAGATTGGCTCGAACACACAACCCTCACGAACCCCTCATTATTTCTATATCTTTGGTTTTCTTTTCATCTATTTTTAGTGCAGCTCTCTGAACGTAATAGAGAATGGAAAATAATGATATTCTTTTTCAGCAACAATTTTATTCGATTTTTATGGCGATCTTTGTCAAATGCTTTATTATATTCAATAAAGCACAAATACGTATGTCAGGTTATTATCTGGGTATCTCTGAAACATTGCATTAAAACAAATCTTTACGAGTGTCTTTTCAAAACTCACTGAGTATCACTAATATCTTATCTTAGCCTTCTGTATATTCTAGCATGTATCACTTGTAGAACTGTATTAGCATGTGTCTCATCAGGCTTATTGTTCGGCATTCTTGACAATATTATGCTTTTTTTCGGTATGGTTGCAAAGGTTGATATTAGGCATTGCTTTGGTATGATTCCTGAGTTAAAGATGCTGTTTAATAAATTTACCAATATATGAGTATGCTCTTCGTCAAGTTTAAGATTTCCAGCTGATAGTTTGTTAGCACCTGGTGTTTTTCTGTTTTTAGTTGAAACTATTACATCTCATCTCTTTCTTTGTTATGTCAGAATCTTTATCTCCGTGTGTGCGTTTACAGAGGTTTCTTTAGATGTAGTTTTCAAAAAGCTTTTCAATATATGTTTTCCACATTTTTAGTGATTTTTTTATGGCTATGAATATTTTCCTATCTTTAAGATTGCATGAAATCTTAGCATTCTTAGTTACAAATTTAACCGATGTGATCTAGTAAATAGATAATACAGAAATTGAACAAATATCTTCGTACAAATACCTTGGAGCATGGATCACAGAAGATACTGATCAGACAAAAGAAATAAGATGCCGCATTGAAATTGCGCGGTCAACTTTTAATAGAATGAGAAAACTTTTTTGTAATCGCGATATCAATATATCGCTCCGGATAAGAATGCTTCGATGTTATATTTTTTCTACCCTTTTGTATGGAGTTGAAGCTTGAACACTTAAAAAATCCAACATTAAAAATCTAGAAGCATTCGAAATGTGGTGTTACCGACGCATTTTGAAAATATCATGGATGGATCGCAAAACAAACGAACAAGTTCTCGAACAACTAGGAAAACAATGCGAAGTTTTAAATTCCATAAAGATCAGGAAATTGGAATACTTGGGGCACATCATGAGAGGTGAAAAGTACGAACTACTAAGGAATATAATGCAGGGTAAAATCAAATGCAGGGTTTGGATGCAGTTCAATTGAACTATTCAGGCGAGTAACCAATAAAATTATAATTGCCAGAATGATTTCCAATTTCCGATAGGAGTGGAACTTGAAGAAGAAGAAGATCTAGTAATCTGCAGTCATATTTCCAAAGACACACATCTATCAGTATTTGATAGCTTTGGCAAAGTGGTTAAGGCAAAGATCTTTATTGACGCTGAAGTTTGTTCGTAATCTGCTAAAGAATACTTGATCTTGACATTGGAATGGAAGCTCTATTATATAAATAGAAAATTAAATATAAAATATATTTATTTGTATATTTAATACATTAATATATTTTTGTTTCAGGTATGAGATTCAAACAATCTATAAAGGTAATAGTATATTTTATTTTAATCATTTTCAAAATGAATTAATCGATTACAATACACTATTTAGTAATAAAATGCATTTTACCAACCTGCTAGCTACAATTTCGAAACAAAATAATTTTAAATAAATTATAATTTTATATTGGTATATTTATATTAAAAACAAAAATTTTAAATTATTTTAAAAATTGAAATTATATGCACTTTGCTTTTTACCAAATTTAATCCATTTGACTTACACTCTCTCTAGGAGAAAATTCACTCATCCCAGATACCCACGGTATCAAAATAATTGGGTCCTGGTAGGACCCATTTCGTGGTATCGAGCCCTAGGTGACATGGTATGCTGAAGTATCTCTCAAAAATTTTTGGTACGCATCGACGTTGATATATATATATATATATATATATTTATATATATATATATATATATATATATATATATATATATATATATATATACAATACTCCAATATTTGGGTGTGCAGCGGAAGATGGGACAAAGAAGTACTCTTTTTAGTTAACCAAGCTTTCGCAAATCTTTATTTGCATCATCAGGGTGCTACAATAAACAGAATTAGTATAAATTACAGAGTAAGACTTACTTTGCCTCTTACACTAATTGAGGCAAAGAGGCAAAGTAAGTCTTACTCTGTAATTTATACTAATTCTGTTTATTGTAGCACCCTGATGATGCAAATAAAGATTTGCGAAAGCTTGGTTAACTAAAAAGAGTACTTCTTTGTCCCATCTTCCGCTGCACACCCAAATATTGGAGTATTGTATTCTATTTGATCAGCGTTGATTACAAGCGTTCATCGCTTTTTCAGTATATATATATATATATATATATATATATATATATATATATATATATATATATATATCCATATTTAAGCCATATGGATCACCGCTGTAATTCTTTGTATATTAAACAGCCCTTGTAGTTAGCTGGATGACTGCCTTCGCATAGTATGCGTTTCAAATTATTTGATCTTTCGTTTTTTGGACATATATCTGTCGCATGGTCTCCGATGCACTTAACGCACCGTGTACTATGCAATATTTCTTTGTATGTCCGTATCTTTGTATTTTATTGTTATATTGTTAATGCTGAATGAAGTTATTTTCAAGAAGTGTAACAATATTTTTACTTTAGGCTTATTAATCGTATTTCGGTGTCAAATACATTGTTTAAGAACTATATATGTTATTTCTGGTCTAATTCTGCTCTGTAAATAGGTCTTTATAACATTAAGACATAAAAACATATCCAGGAGCAGATGTCGCATCAGACCATAACCCAGACCATTACGAGATAAACGATCAATGGGAAACACTAAAGAACTGCCTCCTCACTCCATCCAAAGGGACATTAAAAGAACCGACACGAAAGAAAGACAATTGGATGACCGACGAGATATTCGACATGATAAAACAACAAAGACAAGCCAAGAACAAAGACAGTCACAATTTCAAAATCATAAACAACGAAATCAGAAAAAAGATAAGAGAGACAAAACAAACTTATTATGAGGAAAAATGTAAAGAGATAGAGGATCTTCAGAACAAATACGACCTATTCAACATACATAAAAAGGTTAAAGAAATGGCAGAGCTTCAAAAAAGAAAGCACAACACAACTCATTTAAATAAAAATAGAAATACTATGATAACGACTGACGAAAAACTAAAACGATGGGAAGAGTATATGGAAGAGCTCTTCGACGACGAAAGAGGAAACCTACAAGACTTGTCTTTTGAGGACACAGTACCAAGTGTAGAAATTACAAAGGAAGAAATACTGTATGCACTAAAGAACACCAGAAACGGAAAAAGCCCGGGGCCAGATCAACTGCCTATTGAAATCCTTAAAATAATAGAAAATGAGTACATTGATGTCCTCTTAAAGCTTTTTAATAAAATTTATCAATCGGGTGACATACGCAACGAATGGTTGACCTCAACAATCATTTGTCTCCCAAAAAAGAAAAATGCTAGAGAATGCACCGACCACCGTACCATAAGCCTGATGTCTCACACACTTAAATTGTTTTTAAAGATCATTCATAAACGCTTTTACAAAACACTTGATATGGATATTGAAGAAACTCAATTTGGATTCCGTAATGGCGTAGGTACCCGTGAAGCTCTCTTTGCATTCAACGTACTAATCCAGAGATGCTTGGATGTGAACCAAGATATGTACGTCTGTTTCATAGACTACAACAAAGCTTTCGACGAAGTTCGCCACAAAGAGCTAATGGACATCCTCAAAACAAAACAACTACAACACAATGACCTTCGAATTATAACAAATCTATATTATAAACAGCAGGCACACGTACGCATTAATGAACACACATCAGAAGAGTTCGAAGTTAAAAGAGGAGTGCGACAGGGGTGCGTATTGTCACCATTACTATTCAATGCATACTTTGAAGAAATTATGAAACGAGCTCTTGAGGGAGAAACAACAGGAATCAAGGTCAATGGAACACCAATTAACAACATTAGATATGCGGACGATACTATCATAATAGCAGACAACCTCCAAGACCTCCAAAAGCTAATGAACAAGATAGTTGAGTATGGAGAAGAATATGGATTATCAATAAACACCAAGAAAACCAAATTTATGAGGATATCGAAAACCCAAAATAATGGTGAAAGCCTGACAATTAACGGTACTGCTTTAGAACAAGTTGAAAACTACCACTATCTTGGCACAATAATTAATCACAAAAACAATTTTTCTAAAGAAATCAAAGTTCGAATAGAGAAAGCACGTACAAACTTCAATAAAATGAGAAAGGTACTTTGTGCAAGAGAACTAAAATTGGACTTGAGAGTTAGGCTGGCAAAGTGTTATATTTACTCGACTCTGCTTTATGGGATGGAAGCATGGACACTTAACGCGTCGACTGCTAAAAAGTTGGAAGCATTTGAAATGTGGGTATTTAGACGAATCATGGAGATATCATGGACCGAGCATGTGACAAACAACGAAGTCATGAGAAGAATCAACAAAAGAATGGAAGTATTGGAAACCATCAAGACACGAAAGCTGCAATACCTGGGACATGCTATGCGTAATGAGAGATACAACCTACTTCAATTGATTATACAAGGAAAAATCCAGGGCAAGAGAAGAGTAGGAAGAAGAAGAATCTCATGGTTGCGTAACTTGAGGAAATGGTACGAATGCACATCAATTGAACTATTCAGAGCAGCAGAATCTAAGATCAGAATAGCCATGATGATTGCCAACCTCCGTCGCGGAGATGGCAAGTGAAGAAATATGTCTTGAGTGAGTTGATTAACTATGAGAAAGTTAGATTTATGAACTGGATGGTCCGACAAATTAATAATTAAGACTTATAGTACCGAAAATTAGCAAACTGGTTTTTCCAAATTAAAAATTGTCTACATCGGTTTATATTATGGATATGTGTGGCATTGTAAGATGGAGTTCATCCAAAACTTTATTTTTCTGAGAGTTTCAATCCTGTATATCTAAATACATATGTATTATAATTTTTCTTTCTATATTAATTCTTTTTTCACTTGTCTTTAGTAGTTTCTTATATGATAAAATACATTATATTATTTAACGATTTATAGCTTTATATTTATACACATAAATACTTATTAAAAAAACACTACATGTATTTATTTATTTATTTATTTATTTTGAGATTGTTTCTTAAAAGGTCACGTCCTGCAGGCTGGATAGAATAGTGGATGTCTATCGCATTTTATCATGGTTAGGTATACAAACATTAATCATTTCCATTTTATTTTGAATAAAGAACTTTATGAAAAGAATATATTAATTTTGCTACATAACAAACGATGCGACGCTCTGTCGTTCGGTAGAAGATAAATGATAAATCCAGAGTAGACCGTGGGTGATGCTTTATTTATTTACTTGCATTTGTCGAAATTATAGCGTACATAATGTCAAGAAACTCTCTCCTTATAGAAGAGAACTTAAAATTATAAAACACATATTAATATGATTTGATGTATATAGAATTTTTCATATAAAAATGCGTGCACGTCATTCAAGATTTACGACATCAGAACCGAACTTCTTCTTAGCCTTCTGTCGTCCATGTTTGGACATAGGCCTCTCCGAACTCCTTTCATCGGTTTCTATCCTGAGCAACATATTTCCAGTTTGTTCCGGCTTTTTTTTTTTAATTTCATCAACCCAACTCATCGTTGGTCTTCCTTTTGGTCGTTTACTTTCGTAAGGTCTCCCATGTTGTATTATAGTATTCCAACGTTGGTCTTTCTGTCTAGCAGTGTGGCCCGCGAAGCTCCATTTAAGTTTGGCAATTTTTATTGTTATGTCCTCGACTTTTGTTTAGGACCTTACCCAATCGTTCCTCTTTTTATCTGACAGTCGTATACCTAACATTGCTATTTCCATTGTTCTTTCTGTTGTGGCTAGTTTATTCATGTTTGCCTTGGTTAGGGTCCAGCCTTGACATCCATATGTCATGATAGGAAGGATGCATTGGTTGAACACTTTGCTCCTCAAGTATTGGGGTATTTTGCGGTTCTTAAGTATCCAACTAAGTTTTCCAAATCCTGCCCATGCTAGTCTTGCTCTTCTAGTAATTTCCGCACTTTGGTTCTCTTTGTGAAGTCTCAGGATTTGGTCTAGGTAGATATATTCCTGGATTTGTTCTATCTCACTGCCGTTCATAGTTATATATCTGGGATCTTCTGTGTTTGTCATTATTTTTGTTTTATTAGACCGACGTATTGGGAGCTGGCTGCTAGTTCCCCCAACATAATTTGCTGTTCCTCGAATGTGCTCGCTATAATCACTATGTCGTCAGAGAATCTGAGGTGGTTTAACTTGTTGCCATTAACGTTAATGCCATAGGTCAACCAATTTGTAGTTTTGAAGACGTCTTCTAGGGCTGGGTTAAATAGCTTTGGCGATATTACGTCTCCTTGTCTCACTCCTCTCTTAATGGGGATGGGATTTGTATTTTCGTCTAGTTGTACTATCATAGTTGCATTTTCATATATATTATGTATTAGTTGCCTATATCTCGAGTCTGTTCTACAATTATTAATAGCTTGTTCTATGGCCCACATCCCAATACTATCAAACGCCTTTTTATAGTCGACGAAGGCAAGAAATACGGGTAGTTGGTATTCATTTGCCTTCTCTATCAATGTTCTCATTGTCAGCAGATAATTTGATGTACTATATCCTTTGAGGAAGCCAGCCTGTTCAACCGGTTGGTAATTATCTATTTTGTAGGTTAACCGGTTATTAATAATTCTCATAAATAGTTTGTATACTTGACTGAGCAAAGATATAGGTCTATAATTCTGTAGATCACATTTGTCCAATTTTTTGGGTAAGAGTATTCCTAGACTCTCGTTCTAGTCTTTAGAGATCTGGCTATTATAGTGACATCTATTAAATAGCTCTGTTAGTACAGGGATTGTTAATGTCTTGCTTGTTTTCAAGAGCTCGGCAATTATACCTTCGTGTCCTGGAGCTTTATTATTTTTTAGTTCTTTTAAAGCTTTTTCTATTTCGTATCCCTTTGTATTTGGTAGTACTTCTGATTCCACGTTTTTTATTTTTCTTTTGACGTTCTCCTTTGTTGTTTCATTAGACTGGCCTTGCGAGCTGTACAAGGATATGTAGAAGTCTTCGACAATATTTGTTATTTTATATTTGTCCTTCTCTACCTTATTGTTGGCGTCTTTTATTTTGATGATTTTTTGAACTCCCAGTGCGGGTCTTAGACACTTTAAGCCTCTCTTGTTTTAAATGACTCGCTTTATTAAGTTTTTGTTCCATTTTTGTATGCCGCGGTTTAGTTCTTTTCTAGTTGTTTTATTAAGCTCTCTATATTCTTGAGTATGGCGTTTGTTTTGCGCTAGCAGTTGTCTTCTTTTCATCATTAGCTGTTTAGTTTCATTGCTTATTTTGTCTTCTTTAGTCTTTAGTTTAGTCTTCTTTAGTCCGGTCAGAACCGAACAGCGTTGCCAAAATATTAGAACTATTAATAACTAACTACTAAAACATACTAGCGAGCATAAAACAGCTGTTCTGTGCTTCTCTACAAGGAGTTACAGAAAACTATACTCCTCGCGACATCCAGATGTGTACGAAAATTTTTGAGAGATATTCCAGCATACCAAGTCGCTTAGGGCTCGATAACACGGAAAGAGTCCCACCAGAGCTTAATCCTTTTGATACCATAGGTATCTGGGATGAGTGAATTTTCCCCTTAGAGATGGTGTGAGTCATATGGCTAAATCTGGATATATAATAATAATTTATTTATCATAAATGTGCAGGAAAATCATCTACGTAGTGCAGTAAAGAGAACAGCATTACAGCGGTATCTAAGGAGAAAAAGACGACTTATGTACCATAGGAGCTTTAGTATCCATTTATTTAGGAATTAATTATTTATTAAGCTATTAAGATTCTTACTTAATATTTAGGATCGGGTTATTCCAACAAAAAATTATTTGAAATATATTGTCAACGACCCTTAGGTCCAAAACGACAAATAGTGATATGGATGCTTATCCTAAAAAACCACTTAACATCTTCACAGGGGCTGTTAGGTGTTTGTCAGAACTGATTATCGACGGCCGGAACAGTAGAAAGTTTATGCAACAAGAATTAGCCAACAAACTTCTCCAAATCAACCATCTCCCTTACTGACTTTATTATCGATAAGTCTCTAAAACAATACTTAAAAATGATCACAAGCCACACTGAAACCGTATTGTGCTTACAGACAATCAAGTAGTACATAGTAGACCGAATCTTATACTACTTTATTAACTAACCAGACAAACAACACCAATTGATGCGGCGATACCTAACGGAAAGTATCTAGATGATACCTATCAACCTCTCTACTACTTGGGTCATTCCGAAGAACCTCTTAGAGAACATAAAACTGCTAAATCTTAGTAAATATTTATGTAATACCCATCCAGATGCGTAAAAAATTGTTTACTTCGTAATTTAACGCATTACAGTCAAAAAACCAGTTAATTATATCAGCCACCAATGAAGGAACGAAGAATAACGTGGTCTTCACCAGAAAACCTGGTTAGATAGGTGAAAATGGAGAACCGTCGCTAGACGATACCCAAATCGAGTCAATATTGTCATCACAGTTAGATACTAATTACCCAATGTACTCTTTATGGATAGATTGTAAATATACATTTAAAGAAAATTAATTTATTTGAAGTAATAGACTTTCTTATTTTATTTTTTTTTGGTAATGGACGGAATATAAATATATATAATAGTTCATCGAACTATATCTACGAAGACAACCCATACACGATATTACAATGACTACTACACGATAAGGTGGGATTTATAGTAAACCAAAGAACAAAAGGCCTAGTTATTGATTTTAAAGCCTCTTCAGTCAAAGAATTTGCTACTTACGCTTAAAAGGTAAATTCTAGAAGACTAGACAAGGACAAACTAAAAGACATTAAAGAACAGTTTTTCGAAGACCTAGACAAGCCTACAGAAGATGCCCCAGAAATGACATCAAGACAGTGATAGGTGACATCAACGCAAGAATAGCACAAGAGCGAGTTTTTATGCCGACTATAGGAAGGCATAGCCTATACAACATCAGTAGCGATAATGGATTACGACTGATAAACTTAGTAGCAGCACTAAACCATGCCTGTCGTTAGCACCTATTTTGAACACAAGAATATACACAAGGTAATCTGGACCTCCCCTAATGGAAGAACAACTAGTCAGATTGATCACATCTTAATAGATTCAAGACACGGAACGGACATAAGGAACTGCAGAAGTTATAGAGGCGCAAACATAGACTCAGACCACTCTTTAGTGATCTTAACACTAAGGGCTAGAATTTCAAATTCACACAAAAAAAATAGATAGAAACAAATGGAAAGTACACAAGCTGAGAGATGCAACTGTTGCAAAACAGTACTGGGAAAATATTACCAATAGGTTAAGGAATCAAAGTCTAAGCGAAGGAGACCAGAGAGATATAGACTCCTACTGGAACAGGATAAAGGAAGATATTAAGTCAGCAGCAGAAGATGAAATAGGAACAGAAATTTTTACCCGAAAAAATCACTGGTTTGACGATGAACAACGCAACAACAAGACGCAACACAAAAAAAATGAAGCCTATGCCAAAATGCTTACTCGACGAACTAGAACAAGTATAGAGAATTACCAGACAAAGAGAAGAGAAGAAAAGCAAATACACAGAATACAGAAACGAAACCACTTAAAAAAGGAACTACAATATATAGAAAACCTCAACAGAGAGAAAGAATTCAGAACATTCTAAAAGAAAGTTAACAACAACAGAAAATAGTTTAAGTCAAAGACAAATCTATGTAGAAGTTTGAATGGCGATCTATTAACAACAAAAACAGACGTACTGAACAGACGGACGGAATATTTTAATCAGATACTTAATATAGAGGAAGAAGAAGAAAACCCGGAAGACGAAATCTGTGAGGTAAGCGGAGCAGATGAGAGGGAGGAGGATCCACCAACGATTCTGGAAGTTAAAGACGCTCTAAGCAAACTAGCCAGAAACAAATCACCCGGAATAGATAATCTCCCAGCGGAATTATATGAAGAAGGTGGCCACGATATCATAATAGCGCTACAACAGCTTATAAAAGAAATATGGATACAGAAGTTCCTTCCCAGTGATTGGAATATTGGAATACTTTGCACCATACACAAAAATGGAGATATCTGTGAATACTCTAACCATCGAGGAATTATGCTCCTAAATGCAGCGTATAAAATATTTTCCAATATTGCCATCGTATGGCACCATATGCAAAAAGAATAATAGGACAATACCAGGCTGGTTTCAGAGGTGGTAAATCAACAATTCATCAGATTTCAATCCTGAGACAAATTCTAGAGAAAACACTGGAATACGGTGTAGATACGCACCACATATTTATAGACTACAAGGCAGCCTACGACTCTGTAAATAGCAGAGAATTAATTAGAGCAATGATAGACCTGGGAGTACCAAATCAGTTTAACCACTTAATCTGTCCAACCCATGAAAAAGTTGAATGCAGAGTACGAATCCAGGAGGAACTCTCTAAATTTTTTAAAACAAATTCCTACACTACGGGTTCAATATATAACAAATCTGTGCAAATCTTAGCATATGCTGATGATATCAATATTGTTGGGAGAACGGAAAACGCAGCACGAGAGGCGTACGTAGCACTAAAGTAAGCGGCTACAAAGATGGGTTTAATAATAAACACCAATAAAATGAAATACATGAAAATAGGTACGCAACCACAAATACTACGGCCACTTGTTATAGAAAACGACGTCATCGAAGCAGTTAACGAATTTGTATACCTGGGATTGCTCATCAATACTGAAAATGACACCACCGCAGAGATAAACCGCAGAATTTACACGGCTAATAGATGCTATTTTTGGCTTAATCTCCTTTTTAGATCTACAGTTATATCAAGAAATACAAAAGTAAAACTCTACAAAACAATAATATTCCCAGTACTAATATATGGTTCAGAAACCTGGACTTTAACAAGAAGCAATGAAAACATGTTAGGATGTTTCGAAAGAAAAATACTAAGGTAAATCTATAGAACGTTAAATGAAAATGGTGTCTGGAGAAGACGATACAACTTCGAACTCTATAGAATATACCGGGAACCAGATATCGTAAAACACGTTAAGATAGGACGTCTGAGGTGGGTAACCATGTAATGCGGATGGAGCAAACCAACCCAGCTAAAAAAACGCTCCTTGATAGACCTATTGGTCAAAGAAGAAGAAACCGGATGACTCAGAACAAGGTTCCTAGATAACATAGATCAAGATATGAGAAATATGGAAATACCTGCTTGGCGGAGGAAGGCGGTGGATAGGGACGACTGGAAAAAAATTCTTGGGAAGGCTAGGAACCACACAGAGTTGTAAAGCCAAAATGATGATAACGACTACACGATATAACGTTAAGACTATAGGGGAGAGTTCAAACTACGAAATTTCTATATGAAATAAATAATAATATCTCAGCTTAATATGTTTCACAAAATTAGATCACTGCACTAAATAGCAGTAATCATATTTAAAATAACAAAAATTACCACAAAAAGTTATTTTAATAAATTGTTTATAAAAAGGATCCAAAATCCAGTACATATAAGAGCAGTAGCATGATAAACTGGTCAACAATACACGATTCAAATCAAAACAGATACGAAATGATACGATACGATCTCGGCATTGTTAAGTGGGAGACTTCAAACGCAGACCTTTTCAAATGTGTTCAATGAAATAAATGAACACATTCATTAGAATAGGTCCGCCATTATTTAGGGACGTCATGTATTCGACTGGGAACAACGCCTCAATGTATTTATTGACAGTGACGTGTTGAACACTGTCGGAATCGCACCCTAGGACAATGCGGTTTGTTTATGTAAATTTATCGTCTTTATAGGGCAGATTCATGACAAAAACTACAGAAGTTTCGGAAAAGCATATATTATAATATATAATAAAGATGAAACATCGAATTTTGGTTTTGTGATTAGCAGAAAAAGAAAAAAATTGTTTAACGGGTTTGTTTAACAAAAGTAACAGGGTAAAAGAAATGCTAGGTATTGCGATTAAATTAAAATAAATAGTTTCATATGGTTTATACAGAGCATGTCCATAGATAAACAATATACTAGGTGCAAGTCATTTAGATTGAAAACACTGCAGTAAAAACTTTTCGATTTCCTTCAACTTCATCGGTTACTGAATTTCCTGGAACTGTCAAGCAATAAAGTTTCTATTTGGGGACACAATTTTTTTTATTTAAAATAACGTGTCTTGACAACTTATGGCCATTGACAAGGGTACAGTTTACAACATTAAAAACATTTTATATATTATATTTGATCATACTGGCATCAGTCCATTATCACGTGTATGATGGAAATAGTGGCATACTGGAAGGTTTTCTGATGTCATAAGGTATCTATGTGTAAGGCGTGTATTCCCTATTCGTAGTCAGCGAATAACTAATTTTTTATTTCTGTTCATGTTCTTGTGTATGAACAAAGACATTCCTAAGCGAAGAAAAGCGAATATGTAACCGATGGCTTTAAAGAATTAAATAAACAAATAAAGAAGGGAATAAAAAAGATTTTAGAAGCTACAATGAAAACAAGGTAAAAAAATAATAGAAAAGAACCCAGGCCTGAAATGCTTAAGATCAAATTTAGAAAAGCCTATAATATGCTCATTGAAGAATAAAGATGGAAAAGAAATATGAGAAAAGAACGAAATCTCAAAATTTACTTAAAAATTTTACCGTGAGTTCTCAAATTTTCTCAATATTCCTCAAATAAGAACCCAGATAACACTGCAAAGGAAGATCTTACGAGAAAGATAACGAATGTCAACTCAGAAATACTTCCTAATATAGAATCCTTTCAAGTGAAATAAGCTATGGCACAACTAAAGAACAATAAGGCTCCGGGTCTAGATGAAATACTTGTAAAAATGTTTAAGGAGAGAATGTTATTCTCGAAGAATTGAAAATTTTTCCAACGAATGTCTTTATAGAGAAGTCCCAGATGATTGGAATGAAAGTTTAATAATAATTCTCTTCTTCAAAAAAGGAGACGGGGGTGATCTGAAGAACTATAGGTCAATCTCCTTGCTATCCCAAATGTACAAACTGTTTATAAGAGTAATAACTGACAGTACTTAAACCAATAGAGCAGGCAGGATAACGAAAATTTACAGTAGAGCGGATTATCTTCTTACAGTCAGAACGCTAGTAGAGAAAGCCAATGAATATCACTGGAACTTATACATTGTCTTCGTTGATTATGAAAAGAGACTCAACTCAATAGAATTTTGGGCAATAGAGAGAGCTATGAACAACTGCAGGATAGACCCCCGATACAGAATGCTCATACATAATATTTATAAGAAAGCTACAATGAAAATATAAATAGATACGAAAACCAAAGCTATACCAATCAGCAGAGAAGTTTCCCAGGGAGATGTTATCTCACCAAAGCTATACACACTTGGACTGGAAGACGTGTTCAAAAACATTAACTGGGCAGATAAAGAAATCAATGTTAATGGAAGAAAACTGAGTCATTTGAGATACGCTGATGACATTGCAATATTCGTTACAAGTTTTAAAGAACTACAGATCATGATGACGCAACTATTTTAAGCTTCGGAAGAAGTAGGTCTTTAGATCTGAAAAAACAAAAATAATGACAAATACACCGAACATTAGAGAAATAACGTTAAACGACATAAATTTAGAAACAGTAAGCGAATACATCTACCTGGAACAGATAATAAAGGTAAACTGCCGAAATTACCAGAAAAACAACGTTAGCGTGGGCAGGATTTGGAAAACTGAGTTGGATCTTGAAAGCACTATAATAGAACAATATTTGAAAACCAGAATTTACGATTAGTGTATCCTTTCTATACTCACGTATGGCTCACAGACGTGGACAATCATCAAGTCTAATATGGATAAAATAGTAAAGGCACAAAGAGCAATGAAAAGATTAATGCTCGGGGTAAGACTTAGATAAAAAACAAACAAATGGATTAGAAGTCAAACCAAAGAAAAAGACGCAGAAGAACATTGATTTGGGAGAGGCCTTTGTCCAAAGTTGGATTATTTAAGGCTGAAGAGAGAGATAGAGAGGGAAATGGAGCGAGAGAGAGAGAGAGAGAGAGAAAGAGAGAAAGTTCATAGAGGATATATTGACGCAAGATAAGTTGGGTTAAACGTAATGTAGCTTAGTTTTTATTTTATTTCACAGATCTGCCCGTAAGCTAGGAATTTTTTGAATCTTAGACCCTTATGAGTTTGGACCTCTTTGAAGGGTGAGTCACAAGAACATCCTGCTTTAGCGGCCTGGGCTACTTTGTTTTAAAGTCTAGGGTCTGGCCAGTCCATTGAATCTGGGGAAGTGGAAAATACTCAGGTGGTTCATCCTGTACTGTTTCAAGTAAGCTATTCCTAGATTTTAGTCGCTTTCGTTGTGTTCGAGCTTTGTATGGGGCTCTATCTGTTTAATTTTCTCTATGTGTGCTGTAACGCCTCTGCGTGTTGAGGGTTATGCAAAACTCGCTGCTCTATATAGATTTGAAAGTAGCGTTGGTTTCATGCACCCCGTTACTATCCTGCATGTATTATTTAGCGCAGTATTAACTTGTTTGTTGTGAGCAGATCTGCTCCAAACGGGGCACGCATATTCAGCAGTTGAGAAACACAGCGCCTGTGCCGTTGTTCTTAAAACGCCAGGACATGCGCCCCATTTACTTACCGTAAGCTTTCTGAGTATGCTGTTCCTAGTTGTTACTTTCCGTCTCGTTTTTATGCAATGTTGTCTGTGGGTGAGGGACCGGTTCAGAGTTACTCCAAGATATATAGATTGGTTTGTGTGTTCTAATGTATTATCATTCCACACAATTTGGAGTTTTCGCTTGGCTTCCTTTGTGCGAAGGTGGAAAGTGCAGACTTGGGTTTTAGAGGGATTGGGTCTTAGAGAATTCTGCAGGTAGTACGCTGTCATTGTTTTTAAGGCAGTTTTGAGTTTCTTCTCCACTTGTTCAAAACTATTTCCTTGAGCACATAATGCAAGATCGTCAGCATAGAGGAAGAGCTTGGTTTCTGTTGCTTGATTTGTGTATGTATTGAGGAGCATTGGTGCTAAAACACTTCCCTGTGGGAGGCCGTTTTTTTGAACTCACCACCTACTTACTTTACCATCTAGCATAACGAAATTTCCCAGATGGTGGTCATCGAGAGTGTCGTATAATTTGCGGAGGAATGTTTTGTGCCTTACTGTGTCATAGGCTGCTGTCAGATTTACAAAAGCAGACCCTGTTATAAGTTTTTCTTCAAAGCACTCTTCAATGTGTTCTGTTAATGCGAGGACTTGACCGGTGTAAGATTTGTCAGGTCTGAATCCTCCTTGTTGTGGGATGAGGTGCTTGTTGACATTTTTTTCTATTTTGGCGAGTATCAGTCTCTCATATAGTTTAAAAAAGTGTTTAAAATGGGTGCACTACCCAATGACGACAATTTGCATACGATCCCTTCGATTTTTAAAAATTTTGAAAATATAATTATTGATTTATGAAAACAATTTAAATTATTATTATACTATTAATGTCTATACCATACATAAATAAGTATAAAATATTATCAGGACTTCTTTACCAGTACAAAAAAAGTTTTATTATATTTTATCGTTCACTTGTTGGTCGAGTCACGAACTAAACGGCTGAACTAAAGGGCTAAATCCCTCTCGCTGTCTAGAAATTGTTATTTATTCTCGATTGTCCAATGAAAACATTTTTAATTAAAAACTATTAGCCTCTGCTACTTGATTTACGAGTTACAGCTGCAGGATATCGAGCAATTTTTAATGGAGAATAGTAATCAACTGGTATTTTGTTTGAATTATAATTATTCGCCTTTTTTAAGTAATTATGTAATACGAAATATTTTAAATCGTTACTTTTTTTAATACAACTTTGAATATTTATTTCTCCTTATGTTTCTTTTTTCTTCATTCTTCCCATCCTTAATACACGTTAAAAATTGGTACTTGGAATTTATAAATATATGACCCAGGCAGGCTGCCGTCCTTCGTTGCGCTAGTTGCAAAAGTTTTGTTTTTCTCCCTATTCAGTCTGAAACTTGGTTTTTATACCTAAAAACGTAGAACTAAAACATTCTTAGTTGTATGTACAGCATCGAGGGAATGTAAAGGTAGTGGGGGCAAAAATATTGTTAGGCAGGAAGTGCGATCGTTAGAGGCCACACAGAAAGAGAGTCTATCTCCTTGTTTGACATCAAATTTAGTTGGGTTATGTTATTGTTTGTCCCAAATGTCACATAAAATCTTATATATATATATATATATATATATATATATATATATATATATATATATATATATATATATATAGAAATGTAATCCTCAGCAACACAAGTAAACCGATGACCCGGAAGCCGACGCAGCATAACCGAACCAATAAATAGGTGCAACAAACATTTTCTAACGTTCTTTTTAATTTGTAATTTCATTGTACAACAAAAGTTCCATAGTTTGTAAATTTGTGATTTCTCAAATAAAACCTTTTTTAAAAGACAAGTTTAAGTGCTCCCAACATTTCTGGCGCTGCGAACAGGATTCATCGTACAGAAACCACCCGTTTCCTGGTCAACTTCAGTTGTTCGACGAGAATCCATTGAACCTGGGATCAGAAGGAAGAGCATGCAGAAAACATCATTACTGATCGTCTTCCTGTAAGTCAATTTTCCTTTTTTCCTTTATGAGCATTTTGAACGATATTTCTAGAAATAATTTAGAAGTTTTATTTGAAAATCTTACCTTAGATACTACTAGTTCTAGTTCTAAATATAATATTCGTAATTCTAAAAAATCTTTAAATAAATCAAAAATGCCTATGTCAAACGCTGATATTTCTAGCCTATGCGCTACTTTGCCTGAATTTTCTACTGGAGATAATCTCTCCACATTTATTAAATCTGTTGATAATTTAATTGTATTTTTGGGTACACAAGATATTACCCAGCCACAAGAATTTGTTTTAAATGCCAATATCGCTTCTCGTATCAAGGGCGAACCTAGAGATTTTTTAAATTATTCCAATAAAACTATTTGGACTGAAATTCGGCCTGCTTTACTCGCTAAATATGGCGATAGACGTTCCGAAGAAATTTTAGTGAATCAATTATCTACTACGGTACAAAAACATAACGAAAACTATGACCAATATCACCAAAGGGTTTCCAATAACTTAAATGATCTTCTACAGCATATCTCTCTTAATGACAATCCTGCCACAGTTGCCTTTAAAACCCCTTATTTTAAGAATATCGCTCTTAAAACATTTTGTACCGGCATAAATGACCCCTATTGTGAATATCTGTCTCATTTTCAAATTAACTCTCTCGAAGAAGCCCTCCAAAAATGCATCTCTTATGATAACCACAAAAGTCAACAACAGTATATGAATTTCCTAAAAGGTCAACAAAATAAGCGACCTAATACATTCAAACAAAAACCAAATATTCCAAATCAAAATCATTCAAATAGGTTTAATACTAGAACCAATAATCCGCCCAATTTTCAAAATAACTTCATGTACCCCCCTCGTAATATACAAGAGCCCACATTCAATTTTCCGCAACAATCTAATTATAACTTCCCAGAAAGAAATCCTCCACAGGCTAATCAAGCCAGCCCTCCTAGAAATTATTCTCAACACAATAATTTCGGCAATAATCCAAATTTCAGAAAACCTCTCCCAAAAAACATGTATAATAGACGAAATATTCCAAATCAAAATTATACTTCTCCTATGAGTGGTGTACAAACAATCTCAAGCAATCAACCAATGACTGTTTCTACAAGAAGAACTCACAATTTTAACATAGATACTAATATTGACGAAAATCCCGAAAATTTCACACAAAACGCCGAATCAGATAGTTATGAACATTCTCAGGATTTTCAATACGGCCTTTTCAAAGACGACCCACCTCTTCTATAAATTTAAAACAATTAATAACCAATGCCCCTGTACTCCAATATCCAGATTTTTCAAAACCTTTTGTTCTCACTACTGATGCTTCCAATGTAGCTATTGGTTCTGTGCTTTCTCAGAACAATCATCCAATCGCATATTATTCGCGAACTCTAAATTCAGCTGAACAAGCTTACTCCACAATTGAAAAGGAACTCTTAGCCATCATAGATTCTTGCAAACATTTTCGTCCTTATTTATATGGCCAAAGGTTCTTGGTCGAAACGGACCATAATCCCCTTGTCTGGATCTATAAAATTAAAGATCCTACGTCTAGACTAGCACGTTGGAGACTAAAACTTGATGAATATAATTTTGATGTAAAATATAAGAAAGGAAAGGAAAATCAAGTTGCTGACGCCCTTTCTAGAGTACAAATTAATGCTCTAAGTACCAGTTCAAACGGTGCCGAACCTTCAGATATTGATGAACAGTTCGACCCAGATGAATTTCTAGAACAATATGACCGACTGCAAAATTATGATGATACTCAACACACTGCAGTTGAAAATCCCATTACTGGAATACAAATTTCGGAAGAACCAATTAATATGTCGACAAATCAAATTATAATTAACGATCACTCCGAAAAATTCGATTTAGTTTATAGAAAAATATTTAACAAACATAGATACAATGTAAATGTCACAGAAGATTGGAAGAAAGAAATACCAGAATCTTTTAAAAATATCTTAAGACCCAATCAAAAATTTGCCATAAAAGTTTCTCACGAATTTAGACCTTTCATTTGCAACTACTTTAGAGAAAATATAGACTCAACCGTTAAAAGCTTTTTCTGCAATAAAATACTGCAAGACATTGAAGAAGAAGAAAGACAAATCGAATGCGTAAAGAAATACCATACCGAGAATCATAACGGTATCGTAGAAACCTACAAACATTTAAAAAATAAATTTTACTGGCCTAATATGCAAACTACTATTTCTAACTATATTAATCAATGTGAAATTTGTTTAAAAAACAAATACGAAAGACGTCCCTACAAACTTCCACAGTTAGGACCTTTACTTGGACAAAAACCTTTTGATATCATACACCTAGATTTATTCCATTGCAACAAAAATCTCTATTTGACAGTTATTGATTCATTCTCCAAGTATGGACAGTGTTACAAAATACCCGACAAAACTTCTTTGTCAATCCTAAGTAAACTCAGACACTACTTCTCACACCACAACTATCCCAAAAAAATAGTATGCGACAGTGGTACAGAATTTAATTCCGCCGTTATTAAAGAGTTCATGAACCTTCACAAAATTGAACTGCATTTCACTACAGTAAATAATTCATCTTCGAACTCCCCTGTAGAACGATTTCATTCTACCCTTATCGAAAAGCTTAGAACTTTAAAAGACCAAAATCCAAACGATCCATTAGATGATATCTTCACCCACGCTGTGTTAATTTATAATCAATCAATCCATAGTGCCACTAATTATTCCCCTTTTTCTATTCTCTACGGACCTTATGCCGAAGAAATACACTTTGATTTTGACCTTCCGGTATATGAAACCTATAACCAAAGACACAAAGATGAACTTCAACCTTTTATAGAACACTTATACGAAAAACAAAAAGAAAAAAGACAAAACATACTTGACAAAGCAAACGAGACTGCCGAAGAGATACCCGAAATAAATCTTGCACAACCTCTTTATGTAACTAAGAAAAAACATAAACCTAAATTACAAAATCCCTATTCTACATTACGTCCAGATAAACAAAATAAGACAAAAGTAATCGGTAAAACTGACAAACAAAACGAAACAAGCACTCACCTAAAATTTGCAAAAAGAGCCCGAAAACTTATAGACAAAACTTCTTTACAGGACGATCCTATCCCTGGGACATCTTCTCAAGATCCAACAAATTCCGAATAATGGTTATTTTGCCGAAGAAGTTGGAAAATCCAGAGAAACCTCACATTATCACAGACATATCTTGCACATAAATCTACAAAAATTAGAAGAAACCTTAGAACGAGATCCTATTTACTATTTTAAAACCCCTATTAAAAATGGACCTCTGTCCTCATTGTATTCCCAGTATAATCACTTACATGACCTAGCTAAAGACAATTTACACAAAATAACTAGAAAACAGAAAAAAGGACTTTTTAATTTTCTTGGTACAGCTATTAAATATGTAGCGGGTAATCCCGATAATTCAGATCTAGATATGTTAAGAACACACATTACAGCTATTGAACTTAAAGAAAATGAAATCATAAAAAAATTTAACAATCAAATCTCATTTGGACAGTCAATTGATACGAGATTCGAGAAACTTATAAACAAAATTAATAATAATAGTTTTGTACTTCTATCCGCAGTTAATAAATTATCTGCCGATTTTGACGGCTATGTTGCTCTACATAATGAAATAATAAACCTTCAAAATATTAACGAATTCTTAATGAAACTTATCAGAACAATCACTTTATCCCATTTAGATATCCCAAATATTGAATTATTCACATTAAACGAACTCGAAAGTTTAAAAGAAAATCTTCTTCAAATTTATTCAAGAAATGCCCTTCTTATTGATGATAATCATCCTTATGAACTTATAGAAGCATCTAAAGCCCTTGTTTGTGTCACTTCTCAAACAATGCTCATAATAATAAAAATCCCTATCCTTGACATTAACCTATACCTTACCTATAGAATTTATCCTATCCCTAATTCAGATCACATTATGATATTGCCACCCACACATTTCTATGCTAACAATAAATGGTACGAAGACTGTAAGGGACATGCTGAATACATAGTTTGTACGAAATTGATCAAATCGAGATGTTCCATACCCAATGTTCAAAATTGCACTAAAGTCGTTGTCACAGAAAACTTCTTCCAAGAAACCAATAAAGTAATATTATTAGGAGTAGTCAATCCAATAAAGATTCAAGAAGAAAAAGTCATAGCCAGTAGTATTCTAATGACGGACGAACCAATTATCATAGAAGGAACCAAATATAATAAAAAGACTACACAAGAAATCTCCATCCCAGAAGTTGTTCCCATAAAATTGATACCAGAGCATAAAATTCAAATTGAAAAACTCAAAATTCCAGAGACCCATGGCCAGCTTCAGCCAATAGAAACATTGGACCCTTTTCCAAAAATTTCAACGGGACTTGGCACCACCAGTTTAATTTTAATAGTTTTCTTATTACTATTTATTTTTATTTTTCTAATAAAAAAGAAAAAAAGAATTTCCAGATTACTTTTTGGGCCCAAACTGCAGCCAGCCCAAATTCAAATTCTAGATCAGCTAATCGCAGAAGTTTCCCAGACTTCGAGGACGAAGTCAATTCCAGAGGAGGAAGGAGAAATGTAATCCTCAGCAACACAAGTAAACCGATGACCCGGAAGCCGACGCAGCATAACCGAACCAATAAATAGGTGCAACAAACATTTTCTAACGTTCTTTTTAATTTGTAATTTCATTGTACAACAAAAGTTCCATAGTTTGTAAATTTGTGATTTCTCAAATAAAACCTTTTTTAAAAGACAAGTTTAAGTGCTCCCAACATTTCTATATATATATATATATATATATATATATATATATATATATATATATATATATATATATATATATATATATATATATATATATATATATAGACAAGGTAGTCCAAAGTTTTTTGACTAGTTTGGAAAAAATATATGTAAATACTTTTTTCTTTTTGGGTGTGGTAGTCAATAAAAAATAGAGCTTTGCTAAGGCGTACTATTTATTCTGAATTCCGAGCTTTCGGTGGTTATTTGCCACCTTTATCAAGGTCTACAATGAAAATTACTGTGTTATAACATTAGGCTGATGTAATATAAAAGTTATAAAAACTTACCAGAAAGTAAGATTCATAGCATATAAAACACAACGTTAAATAACATGATGTGATCTGAATTATTGAAGGCATTAAAAATTTTAAAAACTTTAAAATACTTAAACATTAAAGAACATGTTACAAAGTTTAAAAAGTAAAAAATAAGACGACATGTTTGACAAAAAAACAGTCGTCTTCGCAGGTTTGAATTCAGTAAATTCAAACTCACTGAATTCACTGAATTCACTGAAAATTCACTGAATTCAAACCTGCGAAGACGACTGTTTTTTGTCAAACATGTCGTCTTATTTTTTACTTTTTAAACTTTGTAACATGTTCTTTAATTTTTAAGTATTTTAAAGTTTTTAAAATTTTTAATGCCTTCAATAATTCAGATCACATCATGTTATTTAACGTTGTGTTTTATATGCTATGAATCTTACTTTCTGGTAAGTTTTTATAACTTTTATATTACATCAGCCTAATGTTATAACACAGTAATTTTCATTGTAGACCTTGATAAAGGTGGCAAATAACCACCGAAAGCTCGGAATTCAGAATAAATAGTACGCCTTAGCAAAGCTCTATTTTTTATTGACTACCACACCCAAAAAGAAAAAAGTATTTACATATATATATATATATATTATATATATATATATATATATATATATATATATATATATATATATATATATATATATATTATATATATATATGTATATATATTTTAGTGGATTCTCTTGGGCTTAGGTCTAAGACATTTTTTATATATTTTTTTCCGACGTTTCGGCAGGAAATCCATGCCTTTTTCAAGAATATATATTGACTAAAAAAAACATTTTATGACAGACATAATACGGTTTAAAAAATAAACTTTTGACTTACCAAGCATTTAAAGATTCGGTATTAACAATTAGACCACAATTAAAATAATATTAAAACATAGGACATACCCACTAAGTCACTACAAGTAAAATGTATTTTAAATCTAATGTGTTATTTATTGATGTTAGTTTATCGTTTAAACAATCAGTTATTTTAACATCATAGCCGTTCTCAGATTGACTTTTTATGTGTTTTTAAATTAAGTTAAAATATATTTTGTTCAAATTTTTGACATCTTTTTTATCATTTATTGCGTTATTATTTTTTTTTTTATTTGTATGGACTCTAGAAGCTCTCTCTTTTTCCTGTTGGGTTCACTTTTTAGGATCTTGGTTTTCTCAAAATCAAATTTATGTTTTTTTTCGTTTTCATGTTTTGTGAGGGCGGGCGGTTGAGTTTTTTTTGTCATATTTGTGGGAACGTATTCTTGAATTAAGTAGCTGACTGGTTTGTCCAATATAAACTCCATCACAATTCGAGCAGTGAATTTCATATATAACATGCAATCTTTTTAATAGAGGGGTTTTTGTTTTCAATCTTGTAAAATTCCTTTTCAAAAGATTGTGACCTTTATGAGCAACCGTAATATTATGCTTAGACAGAAGATTTGCAATTTGTTCTGATAATCCTTTTATATAGGGGAGAGACATATAGTTTTTCTTTACCGTGTTGGTTTCATTGTTATTATTGTTATTGTAAAATTTATGCAGTCGCGATTTGAAAGTGTTGTCGATAAGGTGGTGTGGATATGAATTAAGTGTTAGTGCTGTTTTTGCTTTTTTAATGGCCTGAGGTCTATTGATAGGATCGGATAATCTAATAGCTCGATCAGCGAGTCCGATGACTACTGATTTCTTTTGAGACAGGGGATGATGAGAGTTGAAATTCAAATATCTCGACGACCAGGTTTTTTTGGTGTACAATGAAGTAGTTATAGTGCTGTTTTCTCTATGCAAGGTAAGGTCCAGAAAATTAATTTTAATTTCTAATGTGAATTTTAGTATTTGGTAAAAGTTATTGAATTCATTTAGTAAATTATCCATTTTATCCTCTGGTGCTGCACTCAAGCAGTCATCTATATAGCGATAGAAAAAAGGTATATCAAAATCTATTTTATTTAAAACAATTTCCTCTAGATGCTTTAAAACTAATTGAGCGATAGCACTGGATATGCTAGCACCCATAGCACATCCATCTGTTTGTTGAAAGATTTTGTTTTTATATTGGAAATAGGTTGACTTTAATGTTGTTTCGACTGCTAGCAGAAATTCTTCTAGAGGGATGTCTGTGAACGCTTTAATTTCGTTCCATTTTCTTTAAATTATGTCTTTCGCTAAAGCTATTGGAATATTGGTGTATAAATATATATGTATATATATATATATATATATATATATATATTATATATGTATATATTATATATATATATATATATTATATATATATATATATATATATATATGTATATATATATATATATATATTATATATATATATATATATATATTGAAGTTTTTTAACAATTGTGTCGCATTTTAGACTATTACCATTAATAATTAATCAATTAAAACTTTCTCGTCTAAGACACATTCTGAAAAATATTATATAGCTACTGTTAACAAGTGTCGCAAAATTTAAATTTGAATTTAAATTTGGCTCATTCGCATTTCCGGATATGTCCGCTATCAGAGGCCACTTTTGTGGTCTCCTTTTCATAAGGATAAGATTCCCTCTTTTGTCTTTTTGCTCGATGATATACAGGCTGAGTCGCCACTAACAGGATGGAAGATTACAGCTAAACGGTAAAAGATTTTGAAAAAAATTTTAAATTTATAGTATGTAGGTTGATAAAGGCTACATTTTAAAATTATTCTAAAATATACAGGTTGTCACAATAAAGCGCGGCGTTTCAAAGTTATATTTTTTTATGGAATACCCTATATTTTATTGGATTTTCTAGTTGTGTGCAAGAAATAAGGTATAGTCTCATAAGACTTTCCTATACCTATGTACAGAGTGTTCTGAGTTATGTCAAATTTTCTTCAAATGTAAAACTTTAAACGAGGAGTCATTTTTAATTTATTTAAACAATTCTAATATAATTACTTATACATCTAAATAGCTGGATATTGGTCGAATGTATTTCATGATTAATTATCAAACATTTATTTACTGAGTGTTCAAATCTTGTAGTTTCATTACTGCATTATTCAAAGTGTAATATAAGGCTTATTTTAAATGGAATACCCTGTATATTAATAAATTATTAAATTAAAAATTTTTTTCTTTTCCTAATGATATACGGATGTCCTATAACTAGGACTGATAGTTTTGACATAATTTAAAAATTTATTAAACGGAAATTGATTTTAGGTATTTATAATTATTGTTACTTTCGATTTTTAAACACATCATATTGACATATTGTTATAAACGAAACCAGTGTAGTTGTAAATATATTTTTTGTAAAAAAATAAAACTGTTATGACTTTGGATTTGTATTCGTTGGGAATAGGATAATTAGTATTAAAATATGATGAAAATAAAATAAAAAAATTTGTTGAAAATCTGTTGTTTTGTAAATTTTCTACGATTCATCAAGTGAAAGGCAAATGCGCAAAGGTTATAATTTTCAAAAATGACGTAAATATTAACGTTATGTTTAATTTTCTGTATTATTTTAAGTATTAAAATAAGTTTAATAGAGTTACCAGCTGTAGTCCGTCTGAAGAGGTTTACTCTCCGGACACTGGAACACACTCAAACCATAGGTCTATGTTACCTGAAGCCATATCTAATCTAATATCAAACATCACATATTTAAAACAACATTATATACAACATTTTATAACTAAATTTATTTTAAAGGGTTTTTACTCAAATATTTTGGTGCTCAGGCATGTAAACCTAGTGTTTTTTAAACCTGATGATGAAATTGTCATTCCAAAAACGTTTGTGTTTTTTAATGTAGCCCTTTTAAGGGTTTTTAAATATACCAAGTTAAAAAGATTAACCTCTTTTATGTACCTATAACTCTGCTGAGAAGAAAAAAATACTCAATCCCTCAACTAATCATCCAGGGAAAGATTGAAGGCAAAAGCGGAGTAGGTCGCAAACAAATGTCGTGGCTACAGAACATAAAGAACTGGACAAGCATAAATAACACTGGCGATCTTTTGCATGCCGCAAAAAACAGACGTCTAGCCTTAAGATAATTCACCAACTCACTATAGGTGCACGGCACTATAAGAAAAAGAAGTACCTATAACTTCTTACGTGCTTACGAGCACACTCTTTTTTTGAAAACAATTAAATACATAAGAAACAAAAAGAATTTTAATTAAACAAATAATACAAAATAATCCAAAACTTAGTATAACTAAAAAATGTTCAGGTATGTAACAGATGTTCAAATTGCTTGCCATCTTGTGCAATACAACTAGCGATTCTATCTTCGAATGATTTACTTACATTATTTAACATATCAGGAGTTAATGAAGCAAACGCGTGTGTAATTCTTAATTTCATGTCACATCTAGTAGTAGGAGGTGTAATATACAATATTTTTAATATAACGTCACTTAAAAAAATTCATCTATTCCTACTCTACCTATCCATCTGTTTGTAAATTTTATGTTAAAGTAGTTCCTAACATTACGTGAGAAATGAGCAGGAGCTTCGTCCAACTGGAGCACATTTTTGTTCGTAGACTAAGTGAAAGGTTCTCAAGCAGTGTCCAAAAATCTTGTTTTAAAAAATTTAGGAAATTTGACCCATTGAAATGTCCATCAAAAAAATACGAGCCAATAACGTACTCGCCTATAATGCCGCCCCAAACATTAACACTCCATCGGTGTTGGCGATCAACAGTACGAAATAAATGTTTATTTTTTGTGTCATAATAATGAAAATTATGTCTATTTACTAGACCATTATTATAAAAAGTCGATTCGTCTGTAAATAATACATTTCTTAAAAAATCAGGATCTTCTCCAACTTTATCTAAAGTCCATAAACAAAAATTTAAACGGTTACCATAATCTTGTTTTGTCAAATACTGGTGAGGTTGAATGTGAGACGGATGAAAGTGGTTGGTCTTAAGTATTCTACATACACTAGTTTGACTAATTTCGTATTTACCCGAAATTTTTCTTGTACTAATATTTGGGTTTTCCGCAACAGAAAGCAGGAGATTAAGTTCGTTACCGCTGTCACCAAGAACTGGTTTACTTTTATTTACCTTTTCGTATGCAACATTACCAGTAGCACGAAATCTATTAAGCAATATCTCAAAAACTTCCTTGTGCGGGTGTCTTCTATCAGGATCTCTCTCCTCAATCCTGACCCCCCAGTGGGAGTGTAGTGGTCTACGTGATGTCTTGTATTGTCCGTCTCCAGAGATCTCTGTCTCTGGTCATTTCTTTTAATTCATGCATAGGTCTTTGGCATATTCCTGTAATTTGATCTATCCATCTTGTTGGGGATCTTCCTCGTGATCTTCGGCCTTCTACCTTTCCTTGTATTATGAGTCTTTCCATGTTATCTGTGTTTGCTCTCATAACATGCCCAAAATATTTTAATTGTTGGAGATGGACTTTACTAGAGAGTCGTTGGCTAACTTTTAGCTCTCTTAAAATTGAATTATTTGTTCTGCGATCGGTCCAAGGAATTCGTAACATTCGTCTCCAACAGAACATTTCAGTGGCGTCTATCTTTCTTCTCACCGATTGTCTCAGAGTCCAAGATTCACATCCGTAGGTCAGTATTGGGAATATTAAGCAGTTGATCAACCTCATCTTTATCGCTCTTGAAATTTGACAGTCCTTCCATATTTTGGTCATTTTTGCTGTGGCAACTTTTGCTAGATCAGATCTACGTTTAATCTCTTCTTGTAATGACTCTGTGTTTGTGATTAATGATCCCAGATATAAGTATGAGCTCACAACCTCGAACCGGTCAATTGTGGTTATGTGTGGATGATTGTTGTGTAGTCTATCCACTATCATGATCTTTGTCTTTGATATGTTTAATTGCAGACCAAATATTTGACTTTCGTTTTCGATCAGTCGTATAAGTTCTATCAGCTCTGCTTGACTATTTGCAAGAAGGGCTGTGTCATCTGCGAAACGTAGGTTGTTTAGTTTATGACCATTTATTGAGATGCCCTTTTCCCATCCTTCAAGTGCTCTTCCCATAATATACTACCCATATATGTTGAATAATTGTGGAGATAGTATACATCCTTGTCTGACACCCCGTTCTGGATGAAATTCGTTCGAAAGTGTGACAAGTACTTTAACTGATCCCGTAGTGTGTTCATATAGTTCGGTTATAATCGTAATTAGATGTTGTGGTACGCCTACTTCTTTTAGTATTCGCCATAGGTGTCTCCACTTGATCCTGTCGAACGCTTTACGGTAATCTATAAAACAGATGTATAGTGGGATGTTGAATTCCCTAGATTTCTCGATTATCTGTCTTATATTCAGCAGGTGTTCTCGAGTACCTCTACCTTTGGTAAATTCAGTTTGCTCTTGTGGAATTTCTCTTTGAAGGAATGTTTTCAGTCTCTCATTGATTATATGTAGCATTATCTTGCTGGCATGGGATATAAGAGAGATAGTTCTATAATTGTCGCATTTATGGAAGCTGCCTTTTTTATGTATGGTCGTTATTGTAGATTTTGTCCAGTCTTCAGGCCATTGTTTGGAATGCCATATTTGGTTACAGAGTAGATGAAGTAACTTTACGCCGGTTTCTTCTGTGGCTTTAAGCATTTCTGCTGTTATCATATCTGGACCTGGTGCTTTGTTATATTTGAGCTTGTTGATAGCCTGTCTTACTTCATTTTCGAGTATATCAGATTCTTCTTCCACCTCGTCAGAGATTTGGCTAACAAGCTCTTGGCGTTGATCATCTTTATATAGGTCCCTGCAATACGATCTCCATGGTTCCAGTGTTATCTTCAATGGCCCAAGTTCTGGCTCTGAAGTCTCTTTTCAGGTAGCGTATTTTTCTAAATAGATCTCTCGGCATATTATTCTGACCATGTCTCTTAATTTCTTTGCATATACTTTGATAGTACTGTTTTTTGTCGGCCTTACATCTTCGTTTTATTTCTTTATTGAGGTTTCTTAAACTAGCTTTTTTTCCCTTTCACTATGTACACCACTTTTACAAAGATTTCTTCTATTCTCAATTATTTTAAGAGTTGCATCTGTTATCCAGTGTTTCCGTTTCACCGGATTACCTATCACGATACTTTTGAGCATAAACTTTAGAAGCGAAAAGACAATTTTCCAAACGTTCTTCAATGCATAGTACCATGAACAATGAAAGTTAAATATTACACACGAATGTTTATATTTTGATAATTACCAGACCGTAATGTCAGAAAATGACAATGTCATAAAATGACATTAACTAACTATATCTTTTGATTTAAAATCAATATACCGATGAAGAGTTTCAATAATTGTAAATTACGCAAAAAAGAGGCTCTGTATGCTGTCTTTTTTAGGCTGGTATGTATGGTGGACGAATATATTTGTCCGCCAAAAATTCATATTTTTCTGGGAGAATCCCAAAACTCACATTACGTTTGACAGTTATTTTAACAATTTTGTATACGTAATTTAAAGAAGTTAAGATTATTGTGAGATCACAAATTAAAGGGTTTAATTTAAAATTGATCCAGAATAATAAAATAATACTACTGAATAATATAAATAAAGTAGGTATGTAAAATGGAGGTCTTATCCATTAAAGGTAAACATTTTTTTATTAATATTCTACATAGTATTGTGATTTTGTGAAAAATATACTTACTAGTTCTCATACTCTTGTGTATTTCCAAAATACAGTCCTTAATTAACATAATTAAATTTTAATTCCATATCGTTTACTTCCGAGAATTATTGACCCAATAAAAGTGTGTAAATCTCATCGCTACTATAACTAACTGCATCAATTATAGGCGAGAACTATCATGGGAGTTTATCACGAAATCTGATACGGAACTATTTCCGACCTTTTAATATCATTCCTCTATTAAATTTGATACTGAATCAGCAGCGCTGACATTATTTTATATTGACCTGCCGATTTCAATATAAAGACTTGAATTTGTAAGGCGGTTCCATTAAGTCGATGCTAGAATATATTTGACATATGTGGGAGTTTATTTAAAAGTTAAAAAGTGACTTTTTTATGGTAATTAGTAATACCGTGTTCAACAGATTTGTAATTATAAGGGTTAGGATTTCTATAAATATTTTTTTTCAAACCTACATCAGAATTTTTATCTCTTGAAACCTGGTCAACTGATCAATTTGTAATTAATCTTTAACATGCATACCTTACACATACCCTACACTGTCTGGAAAAATTGGGGAGTAAACAGAGTAGCTCTGCGATTACAAGAGCCAATTCCAAACCCGCTAAAATGTAGAGGAAGATTTGAATGGTAAGCAAAGTAAAAACTAATAATGTTTAAAGAAACAATGTAAACCTCCTTAACCGGATTGATAATGTGAAGACGACTACGGCAGAAAATAAGGGAAAGAGAAAAATATCCAAAACTTAGATAAGAATTACCACATTGAATATTAGATCGCTCAATACAAGAGACCAAGAAATATTTCCAAGTGCAGAAAGAGAACATGCGCTTTACAGGAAACAAAACAGAAAGAAACCATATAGGTACCAATCTACAGTGAAGTAGCAAAAGAAAACAGGACCAAAGAAGGTGTAGCTTTACTAATACACCAAAAATATAAAAATCGGCCAATACATATCAGAAAGGATTTTAACAACAAAGATAAGAATGGAAAATGAAGACCTTAACATCATCGAAGGATACGACCCAAAAAATAACAAGCCTCAAACAGCAAGAAACAATTTTATGATTAATTATATCAAGTAGTGGACCAAGTCAAAGGGAAGAAGGTAATACTGGGGGATTTTAACGCTCGAATTAAAACCAATACAACATTTGTAAAACTTATAAAAATATTCACTATTCGTGATTTGCTATGAAGCTGCGGATAACAACAGCCCTTAAGTATTATGTATTCTTATCTTTTTATATGAAACATCATCATCATCAATCGGTCAATCGCGTCTTCTGCTGGACATAGGCCTCCCTTAATTCTTTCTAGTATTCTCTACACTGGGGCGCTTGTAAGTCAGTTCCCGCTGCACGTTTTATATCATCGGTCCATCTAGTCGGTGGTCGTCCTCGGCTTCTTTTATAATTTCTGGGCCCCCATTTCATAATACGTCTTGTCCATCGTCCATATTGTGTGTTCTGGCTAAGTTTCCTGCCCAGTTCCACTTAAATGTCGTGGTTCTTTCGATGACGTCTTGAACTCCTGATCTTTGCCTGATTTGTTGGTTTGTTATGTGGTCTCGAAGGCTCACGTTCAGCATTGCACGTTCCATGGCTCGTTGTGTAACTCTGAGTTTATTCGCAGATTTTTGCGTGAGTGTTAAACTCTATGCTTTATAAGTTTATACAGGCAAAACACATTGGTTATTAACCTTTCGCTTGACATACATGGGAATTGAACTTTTTAAAATATGGCTTAATTTGCCAAATGCTGCCCATATTAGGCCTATTCGCCTCTGTATTTCATGTGTTTGATTGTCTCTGCTTATTTTGATTTCATTTCCCAGATATTTGTAAGTGTCTGTTTGTTTTATGGTATTATTGTCAATAGTTATATTTCCACTCATTACGAGATTTGTTTCAAGTTTAGTTTTCTCAAAGTTTATCTTTAATCCTGCTCTTTCAGGCAGACTTTTAAGCGAATGCATCATAGAAACTGTATCATCTAAGTTATCTGCGATTAATACAACATCATCTGTAAACCTTTAGTGATTTAATCTTTCTCCATCTATATTTATGCCCATATCTTGCCATTGAGTGCTCTTAAATATTGACTCTAGAGCAGCGGTGAACAATTTTGGTGAAATATTGTCTCCTATAGATGTTTTTAATTAGTGTAGTGTATCTGTAATCTATTCGGCCTTGATTTAGGGCTTCCAGTATTCTTTTAAACTCTACAGAATCAAAAGCTTTCTCGTAATCGACGAATGCAAGGACCAGTGGTATGTTGTACTCGATGACAAGCGATAGACGCTTGTGATCAACGTTGATTAGTAAAACTACAAACACAACTATTTGGGTATGTAGTGGAAGACAGGATAAAGTACTCTTTTTAGTTTTCCAAGCTTTCTCAAATCTTTATTTGCATTACTAACAATGTTAACACAATGTTCACGAGGAGACGGGATAACATCATTACTTTTGATTGGTATAGAAAAAAGTGTAACTCTGTGAGATACCTTAACTACCATTATTACCACAAATCAAGCATGCAACTTAATCTAATGAAACAAATGACCACAAGCGTTTGTAAACTGGCTGACAGTGTTTTTAGAAAGAAAAATTTTAACATCCTTTTACAATTGTTCCTAAATAATTATCCCGATCCCTTATCATTAGAAAAATCATCTTCAAAACATCCTCTATTATACTCAACAGACCTTTCCAAAATACAGGTGCTATGAAAGTAAGCTTTGATTTTTATTCTCTGATTATTAATACTCCTAAAATCTCTTTTGTATCACTTCCATTTATTAAGGATGTCACTCCCAAATTGACCATTTTTTTACAATTTTTGCTCAATACTTACCAAATGTAAAAATTACTTATAAAAGCCCTCTAGTTGTAAGATCTTTATAAAAGTCATTGAAAGAACCAAATTCACATACAAGTGATGTTGGATACAAACTTAATTGTTTAGGCTGTGATAGTTCTTATATATTATAGGTCACAGCTGCCAACAAGTTCCCAGCCGTTTGACTCTTCACAAGAGTGACATTAGGTTACTTAAAAATCCTATCCACTTCTCCTTCTTAGGTTGCTTGTCCATTCCGAACGTTGACGGTCATTCTAACTATGATGACTTTGTTGGTTGCTATATGAAATGGCTGTGTTAAGGTCTTTCTATACCATGATCTCAGGTTAGCAAGCCATAATATTCTTCTTAGTCTTAGGGCCCTTTTTCCTTCAATTCCCAAAATTCGCAGTTATGTTCATCCTCCGCAGTATTTCTTCATTGGTGACTTTGTCTGTCCATGGTATCTTCGAGATCCTTCTGTATGACCGAAGCTCAAAAGTCTGAAGTTTTGATAGAGTTTCCGTCTTCAATGTCCACGTTTCTACTCCGTACAGAAGCACTGAGTACACATAACATTTAAGGAGCCTTCTTTTTGTTTCTAGGGTGAGAATGCGCTCTTTGCCTTTCTGATGCGACATTTAATCTATTGGGTATTGTCCGACGACTAACTGATTATAGTTCTCAAGTAGTTGTATTGTGGACTCGTTCAATTGTCATTTGGTTCACATACAAGTTTGCTCCAGTTATGTTTTCCTTGCTGATGCTCATTAACTTGGTTTTGCTGGTGTTTATAGCCAGTCCATTTTTTTCACTTGTTTCCGTTATTTTGTTCAATAAGTTTTGCAGCCCTTCTATGATATTGGAAAACACTATTGTATCATCTGCATACCGCAGGTTATTGAGCTTGACTCTATGTATTGAGATACCTTCACCTTTATCCTATTCACGGAGAGTAATAATTCAAAAAGATGGTTTCTCGAGATTGGATTAAATTTTCAAGAGAACGAAGCCATTAATAAAAAACAGATACCAAAAATTTAAGCTACTCATTACTGTTAACTTTAGATAATCACAAATCTACTAATAAAGGCAATTCATCGTTAATAATATAAGTTTCATTATATATGTGATATATTATAATATCTCTTCTACTTCATAAAATAAGTCTTTTTGCCTCTTCTTCTTCAGAAAATCCAGCGCCTATCAGGTATGCTATTACCATTAGGTACATAATATGTTATGTTACCATTTTAAGATTCAACGTTATGCCATTTTAAACTGACAATTATGAATTCACAACCAATTGTTTTGTTTTTGATATTTATTATTATTATTATTATATTTATTATTATATTTATATTATTATATTTATTTGTATATGTGTAACCTAGAATTTTTATAACTACATTTTTTGTAATGATTTTATAAAAAAATTTCATTTAAATGTTTGTAAAAGTTTTTTAAAACAAACAACTTTTTGGATAATTTTCGCTATTATATGTAGGAGCCAGATGAGTGGTTGATTCCATTTTCTAAACACCACAACAACTAACCTCCATTAGCGTAAGATACAAAATAATTTTTATTCTGTAATTTATACTAATTTTGTTTATTGTAGCACCCTGATAATGCAAATAAAGATTTGCGAAAGCTTGGTAAACTAAAAAGAGTACTTCTTTGTCCTATCTTTCGCTGCATACCCAAATAAATGTGTTTGTTGTATATGTTTATTTATAGACATAATATATCTTTTTAATTAACTATATAGATTAAAGTATTTTAAATAATGATATTAGCGTCGTTTTAGTAATCCGGTGATGTATCATTAGGACTGCGGATCGGAAGAGAAATCTTAAAGATTATTAAGGATAATAAGTTCGGTAGCCAAAAAAGGCGGGACAGAAAAAGGGGTCAAAATGAATAACGAGGGCCGAAATAGAGGTCTAACGAATAGTCGGGATTAACCTTAAAAACTTTGCGGAAGACAGCTTCCTCTTTAATATTATTAATGTAATAAAAAAGGATTTAAATTACGTACATAAAGCTAACCATAATAAAGCAAAAGATTAAATAAAATTTATAATATTTAATTATATTGTATAAAAGTCTGTTTTTTTTTACAAAATCGTCGTAAAGTTTTTAGAGTCGTAGAGTTAATACTGAGAGTATAAATGCAGCTACATAGTGTAAGAAGAAAATATACCGCAGAAATAAAAAAAACAGAAAAAGAACTCCAAGAACTGGAAGAACTAAATAAACCATCAAAAACTAGAAAATTCTACCAAAAACTTAACAAAAGTGAAAGAATTTAAACCAAGAACAATGATCTGCAGAGACAAAGAAGAAGATATAGTAACTCAGCAAAGTGAAATACTACAAAGATGGACAGAATTCTTCACAAAGACAAAGTTTTAAAAAAACTAAGATTCCAGACTCAGTTACTAGACTGAAAAGCAATAAGTCACCTGGATTAGACAACATTAGCGCATAATTTAATAAAGAAAGGTGGAGACTTCTTATTGAATGTGATACACTAACTAATAGTGAACATATGAAATAATAAACAACTGCCACAAGACTGGAATACCGGTGTAATTATTCCACTAGATAAACAGGGACATAAGCTTCAATTTAACACACGAATACCTTATTACTGGAAGTGTTCATCCAATGTGCGGTAAGTGTTTCAACAGTTTAAGTGTCAAACATTATTTAATCGAATGTCCGGCAAGAAAACTGTGTATATTCGTCTGTTTTAAGTTTTCTAAAGTCAATTGGAATATACAACAAAATTTAACATCAGTGTCTGTACAAATAAATGTGTAATCTTCTATTAACCAATGTACTTCAACTCAGATTTATGTATGTAAAACTCTATCTATGTTATGTCTATGTCTATATTTAATCTATGTCTAAAAAAATGTAAAACAAAATTGTAATACCAAGCTGCGCTAATAACCACTTAGGTTGATGCGCCTTAATTGTAAATAAAAAAAAGCTTCAATGTAAAAACTACCGGGCAATAACGTTACTAACTGTGGCATATAAAATACTGTCAAATATTGTGTATAAACGATTGAGACCATATGCGAAACAAATAATTGGGGGATAACAATGTGGTTTCTGCAGGCAGAAGTTCACAATGGATCAGATCTTTAATCATCATCATCATCACCAACCAGCCCTTTGCGTCCACTGCTGGACATAGGCCTCCCTCATTTTTGTCCATTGTGCTTTGTTTTGAGCACTTTTTATCCAATCTCTTGACATATTTTTGAGATCGTCAGTCCATCGTGTAGGGGGTCTTGGAGGGATTGCCTCCACTCAAGCAATCTCTTCGGCCACCTTCCATCACTGGTTCGGGCGACGTGTCCAGCCCAGTTCCATTTCAGTGTGGCAATTCGGGAAATTACATCGGTAACTCCTGTTCTTCGTCTTAGGTCTTCATTTCTAACTCGGTCGCGAAGCGATATACTCAGCATTGATCTTTCCATTTTCCTCTGAGCTACTTGCAGCGTCCTAGAACTTGTAGCTGTCAATGTCAAAGTTTCGGCACCATAGGTCATCACAGGCAACACACATTGGTCAAATGTTTTACGTTTCAAAGAAATTGGTATATCGCTTTTAAAGATGTCTTTGAGTTTTCCGTAGGCTGCGCATGCTAGGTTTACTCTTCTTCGTAGTTCGCATGTTTGGTTGTTTCTTGTGTCTCTTTATTTCGTGTCCAAGATATATGTATTTTTCCACCAGCTCTACTTCGTTGTCTCCAATATTGATATTTCCGCTAGGTACTAGGTTTGTCATGAATTTTGTTTTGGAGATGTTTATTTTGACCCACACTGGCACACACTAACTGAAACTCATGTAGCATTGTGCATATCTCCTTGAGGTTGTCCGAGAACAAAACTATGTCGTCTGCGAATTTCAGATTTGTTAATCTTCTACCGTCAATGTTCAGGCCTTTCTCTTCCCATTTAAGTTTTTTACAAGCATATTCTAGTACTGCGGTAAACAGTTTAGGCGATAAGGTATCACCCTGTCGGACTCCTCTGCCGATTGGGATGCGATCCGTGTTTTCATGTAGTTTCACCGACATAGTTGCGTTCTTGTATTTATTGTAAATTAACCTTGTATATCGGTAGTTAATGCGGCATGCTTGTAGTGCTTCCAGGATTTTGTCAAATTCTACCGTGTCAAAGCCTTTATGGAAATCTACAAAAGCCAGAAAGATCAGATCTTTGTCTTGAGGCAAATCTTGGAAAAGTCTGGTGAATTTAATATAGACACACATTATCTTTTTATTGATTTTGAAAGTGCCTATGAAAGCATCCATCGAGAATTTCTGATCCATGCATTGAAAGAGTTTATTACTCCGACTCAACTCATTAATATAGTAAAAGAAACACTTAAGGTACAAAGCAAAATTCGAATTCAAAACGCACGAACAGATACAATCCATGTGAGAACGCGCCTACGACAGGAAAATGCCCTATCTTGTATTCTATTCAACATAACATTAGGGAAAATATTTAGAGAGTCAAAAGTTAATAATTAATATTATAGCTAGAAGCGAATAGATAGCATTTCAATAGAAGCATTTAATGCTATAGAAAGTGGCACAAAACAGTGGCCTAAACATTACCGAAATAAAAACCAAATACATGAAGGTCAGCAAATCGACAGGCCAAAGAAACCTACAGATTCTAACAATAGGAGACTATAATATTCAGTCAGTGAAGAAGTTAAGAGAAGAATACATATCGCTAATAAAACATATCATGGACTAATTAAAGATCTAAGATTTAACAACATCACAAGAAAAACCAAATGCAAAATCTACAAGACCCTGATAACACCTGTCCTTGTATATGAATTATAGACATGAACACTGTCGATAAGCGATGAGAACCTATTAGATACATTTGAATAAAAAATCCTTAGACACATATATAAGGGGGTGGGGAAAAATGACATATGGCGCAGAAGATATAACTTTGAACTATACACAGCATACAATGAACCCGAGATCATAACATCCATAAAGATCGGACGTCTGCGCTGGATGGGCCATGTTGAACGGATGTTGGAGACTGAAACACCAAAACATATAATGAGGAAAACACCAGTAGAAAAAAGGTCAAATGGAAGACCCAAACTAGATACATGGAACAAGTGGAACAAGATCTAAAAGCACTTAAGATTACCAACTTGAAAAACAAAGCAAGGAACAGAACAGAATAGCGAAAAATCCTGGAACAAGTCAGGACCCGGAAAAGGTTGTCGAGCTACGAATGATGTTGATGACATAGTGTAATACCGGTCGTCACTCGACACAGGAGTAGGCGGATTTAGACCTCAGTGCCGTTTGTCGACGGTTTTTGTATTTCTACAGAACAAGATATAGTTACATCATGGATGAGGGAGTCGGCAGATTGGGACCCCGAAGTCGAACTGAACCGTATCCCTTTTGATAATGGCTTCAAAATAGGTGCCAAAACGTCGAGTTTTAAATTCGTAACAGTAAAGATTTAATTTCACCGTTTACTTACCATCTGTTTGTTTTAAAAATTAATTGTAAAAAGCACAGATTTAAGATTCAACACTAAGAAATCTTGTATTCTAAGTTTTGTTTTTATATTTTTATATCCTTTTGCTATTTTTGACGATTTACATTTGATTGATTATTCTATATATTGTTCCACTTGTGCGCAGGTTGCTTGTAATTCTTCATCTTCTCCCTGTAATAATTGACGAACCGGTTATAATGTTCGCGGAAACCCTACTGTCATTATTCAAATAAATGCCGCTGTCCTCATTGTCTAAAGAGACGCCTGTCTCGAATCTTTGGGTGCGTCTACAATTCTAAGGGGATACTTATCCCTGCGAGTGGAGACAAGACTTACTGGTTCCACTAGTCTGAACTGGCTGGTTCGCCCTCGCGGATTCAGGAGAGTAGGGAGATCTGGAAAAAAGGGTGAAGGACTTCTAGGTCTCAGGTCCTGTAAAGAGTTGAGTCTATGGGCTTACTTTAGAAGCCGGAGAAATGCATAAGCGGAAATTGTGTACTCTTCTAGTCTCTGCCTGTAACGGCGAGGAAGAAACAATAAAACCAAATTTCGAATCTACAATGTATTAAATAGACTGCATACTACAATTAAGTTAACAAGCTGTCAGTTATAACCAATAATGATTCGTTCAGGCGCGAAGGGAGACGAGAAGAGACCTTAGCAAAAAATTAAAGGGTGGACAATCTACGTTTTTATATATTCTTTTGGTTAGTATATAGATCTACAGTGTGGCCTAGGTATACATCATACCTAGGCCACATACTGAGAAAAAATAAATACCAGTATGCCCAACTTATAGTGAAAGGAAAAATCGAGGGAAAGAAAGGTCTAGGAAGGAAAAGACTATCGTGGCTCAGAAACATCCGATAATGGACAGGGCTAATAAGAACAGCTGAAGAGTTTAAAATTGTAGTAGCCAACCTTCATTGAGGAGAGAGAAGAAGAAGTATATAGATTTAGTTACCTTCGCATATTTAGGCCCTAGCTAATGAATACGTTCTTCAGTCCTAATGGAATTCAGGATCAGTTTGTTGAGGTATCGCGCGCTATCACGAATTTTCGAAACACCAGATGCTGGCACTTATACGGTACTATCCCCATCGAATTACAATAGCGGGCTCACTGGATTGCGTAATGCCCGATCGCCCGTACCTCTGGCGTGGAGCCCCCTCGGATGTCCCGCTCTTACTGACTCCCTGGCCCACTTCGTTCGTTTTTTATGAACCCGTATTCTCAATTGCCGAGGTCAAGCTTTTGCTAACTCAGTACTCGTGCGTAAACCGGGTCAGGCAGCGGTGTTATTTTTCAACAAAGGTCTCTGTTTTAAACGTGATTTTTTTCATTTAAACAATTGTTGCGACCTGATATTGAACTCGTGTAATACACTTAAAGTAGGTCGAGTTATGTTTGTTTCGAGTTTCGAGTTTGTTCCTTATTCAATTTGGAATATATAATAATTATTCAAACGATTATTACGCTTCTCTAGGCTACTACCCCTTATTTTTTTTCTTTATTTGCTTGCTATGTTTACATTACATCCCTTATACTTTTTCATTTTATTTCCTTGTTTTCCTCTATGTACACTGTTCATCTTCTGGGACTTGTGTATCTATACTAATGTAAAGATGTCATTTTGCATCTTTCAATTTTGTTTGGTCCGTTTAGTTTTACTTTTGCTAATTACATATTTTTCTACTTGATTCACTGTAATCTGAGCCACCTTAAGATTGTTAATAAAATATTAGTGGAAATTCTTTTTATTTCCCTTGCCTTTAGTTTCTATTATTTTCTAAACATTAATTTACAATTTAAAGAACAATGTTTATTATCAAATAGGATAAAATCACTGGTTTGATGTAACAAACCAGTAAAGTCTGTGTCATAGCTATATTATTTGATAGGACTACGCCAGATCCGATTATCTTAATTCCGATAATTAAGATATCAAGGATAAACATGTATTTTAAATAATATTCAAATAAAAATAAACACTAATGCTTTTAAAATGCTTATTCATTACATCTGCTGACCTGCAACTAAAAAATGATTTTTTTTATTATTTTGTAGCAATATGTAAAATTTCTAATATCTTTACTAAATATGTATATGCATTCTACTTATTTGTCTAGGACTAATTATAAGTTCTAGACTCTAATAACAACAGGGTACAAAAAAGTACAAGTTTCTTGTCGAAATATACAAAAGTTGTAAAATAAAGTGAACTTTTCTGAAAAAGTAGATAAACAAAAGCTTTTCTCTAGGCTTCGCCAAGAGAATGCCTTCGAGGATTTAGGTCTGAGATAAAAAGGCGAGGAAAATTCCGTCACAATGCTTGTTGGATATTTTTACGGAAAATATGAATAGATCTTCGGCTTTATCCATATTACAGGAGACAATAACGGTAAAATTCTGAAATAAAATCGAGTATATTTTCTAATATAAACAATTGTCGCTATATTTTTCGAAACCTTTTACATTGTACAATGCAGACGTGTAAAAAATATATTGGAGATGGGAGAGTTTATTATCATATACATGTACATACATGTAATATATATATATATATATATATATATATATATATATATATATATATATATATATATCTATTGCTATGATGTTTTGTTTGTGTTATGAGCAATGAGTGTTTTAAAATAACACATATAAGTATAGGGTTTTTATCCCGGTTCTCAAGAAATTAGTTTGTAAGTAGTTTTTTTAAATTATCTTTATTATAATTATTATGAAAACACACATATATATCTAATATAGACAATATAAATTTAGAACAACCTATCTTAAAATTGAAATTCTTGCAATAATTAAATTATATTAACAAAATTTGGTACCATTCTGTCACTGAATGCCTAAATGAAACTGTTTTTCCAAAATAAAGGGTTTGATCACCACTTAATATCTTCGTTATCAGCCTCGGTTATCCTTGTTTTTGTAAAATTGCTTTTTTTCCAATACACGACAATGTTTTAATTATCAGCTTCCACCAACGTAAAATATTTTTCTTTTTAATAGCATTTATAAATGGGCAAAATATTCTTCTTTCTTTATTATTATTCTTTTCTTCTTTCTTGTTTATTATTCTTTTTAATAATCTTATTTTGTTTTCAATCTCCAATCACCATATACATAATTAAATTTTTAATCACCAACTAATACTCTCTTACTCTTTTTTAATCTCCACGTAATATATTTTCTAATACTATAAAACTTTGAATCACTGTTTACTGTATACTATACTGTATAATTAATACTCTAATACTGATTACTGTATACTATCTGCTTGTACTATTTACTGACCGACTGACTGAATGATTGACTGCTTAATGAATGCACTGTCCAACTGTAACTATCCCCTATTCTCCAAACCATCGAGTATTTATATCATTTATATCATTTATATCATTTCAGTGTTCAAGAATGTTCAGGAAAGAAATCATGTCAAAATTGTTCTATTTCCTAGATATATTAATGTTCTCGAATAGTCTACCTCGCAAATAGGGTTACAAATAACTTCCTTGAATGAATCCTTGTTGTTTATCTGACAAAGTTGTTAGTTTATTAATTTTATTGGTAAGGACTGTTACGGTAAGCTTAAGTGGGATGTTCAATAGATCTATACCTTTATAATTGTTGGGGCCTTCTTTATCTCCTTTCTTAAACATTGGTATTAATTTGCCGTTTCTCCATGCGTCCAGTATCTTGCAGTGCAATATTAGTTTTTGTATAATGTTTGTCATCTCTAGGGTTTTACTTTCTCCTCCGTGTTTTAAAAGCTTCTTGGTTATTCCATCTGCTCCTGTTGACTTTCTATTTTTGAGTGAATGGCTATCTCTACTTTCTGAAAACTGATTTCTATTTCGTGTTTTAATTTAAGTACGTTATTGTGTTGATTATTTACGTTTCCTGTAAACAGTTCCTCAGATATCTTTCCCATTCGTTTGCTGGTATGTTATTGTATTTCTTCAATTCTGTCATTTCTTTCCGTTGGTTTCTTATGAATCTCCATATTTGTTTTTATGTACTGTAGAAGTTGCTTTCCATCCTTTTTGGAAACTGTTCTCAGTATTCATTCTTTGTTCTTCTGACCAACTGCTTTGTTTTATTTCGAATTCTTCTATAGTTGTATCGGAATTTTGGAGCATTTGATGTTTTGTAATTCGCGTAGGCCTTTCGTTTCTCTTTACATTTCTCTTTGATTTCTTTTCTGAACCATGGTATATTGTTGATGTTTCTTTTGTTCAGTAATATTTTGCGTTTTCCTACAGCTTCTGTTGCTGCATCTTAAATGTTGTTTTTAGTTTTCGCCCAGCTCGTGTTTATATCTTCAATGTCGTCTATTTGTTTTAACTGTACCTTCTGTGCTAGCCTTCTTAGGTACAGTTCTCTTGCAGAGTCGTTCCATAGCGATTCTACAATAAATTACTCCTGCGTGATTTTGGTCGGATATCTAGAATCTGCTTTGGGAGGATAGGCAGTCTTAGATTTGTGCCCCCTGGAGTTATCAAATGTATATTTATACTGGAGCTTATGGTCGAAAATTGTATTATTAAGTCTTATTTCGTTAAAAGCACAGAGATTAGTAATGAGTTCTTCTTTTGCGTTGACATAGTTTTATATTTATTATACATATATATATATATATATATATATATATATATATATATATATATATATATATATATATATATATATACATATATATATATATATATATATATATATATATATATATATAATATATATATATATATATATATATATAATATGTATCATAAATATATGAAACCCGATACTTTAAGCTAAGATTAATATTATTAGACAAATGAATATCAAACTTACCTAGTTTTCGGATTAAACCCCGATGAGTTAGGCTACACCGAGCTTTCTATTTCCTCTCTGAAGTCTTCATCATGGCTTCTTACGTCACAGTCGTCTGACTTCTCAGATCTCTACACAATGAAACAAGTTAAAAAGATCTTGATTGGGCTTTTACCTCTTTCAGGAATGGCTATTACCTTTTTGTGTTCATGCGAGAATCGATAATGGTGACGTAAGTAAACGTTTTATGGAGTGGTGTAATGATGCTTGTATAATCCATTACTTGCTCTGCTCAGAGAATAATTTCTGTACATATTATCCGATATATCAGTTTTTTAGGAACGAATCTTCGATTAAACTTTTTTTGATTATGAAATAATGATATATGCGATATTTAAAAGTGTAGTATTCTGTACTCCAGAAGAATCACTTCAAAATATATGTTACACCTTTAATAAGATCAAAAAAGAACATCTAATAAAAAAGAAATAAAAGAGAAACAGTTGGACGAATGCCAATACACTGCAATTTATGGAAGAAAGAAGGAAATCAAAGAACAACATAAGAATATACAAACATATTTAGAGACAAATAAGATCCAAAATACGAAATGCCAAAGAACATTGGTCTTCTCTAAAAACACAACGTAAAGAGATAAAGTTGTTGGAACAAAAACACGATACATTTATTATCCATAAAAAGTTAAAACAGCAGCTGGTCTTCAAAAATCCAACAGCTAGCGAACTACAAGATCAAAAGGGAAATATCCGCTCCTCTCAAATAAGTGAGAAAGTGGGAGTGAAAACAGCAATATCACAACAATGAGTGACAAAACTCCAGGGCCTAACAATGCATATGCTAAACTCATAAAGTTTTTAAAAACCGACGGTACTTCTTAAAAACCAACTACTAAAAAAATATTCAATGATATATTTAAATGGAGTGATATCAAGATCATGGCTGAAGTAAACGTTTATTGCTCAATCAAATAAAACAAAATCCGTATCCTGCAATGGTTTTCTGACACTAGCTTAATGAGCCACATTTTAAAGTTATGACTATATTTATGCATGCTTTATTGATTACCATAAAACATTCGATACAGTATAATAAGACAAGCTAACAGGCATATTAACAAATATTGAAATAAATACCTGTGATCTAAGAATTATTAGCAATCTATACTAGAATCAAACATCGCCTATCCGTACAGAGGCAGGAGAATCCGATGATATCAAAATTGAACATGGGGTTCAAAAGAAATGTATACTACCACCCATACTGTTCAAAATATACTCTGGGACAATCTTTTAAGAAGCAGTAGATAGTAGAGAATGTATCAATAACTTTTGCATTACAGTTTGCATTAGCAATTTTTCTAAACTCGGTGCAATTCATTTTGGATGTTATTCGGATAAGAATCCGATTCGTCACAGTTCGGACTGTCCAATGTTATATATGTTATATATAGCGAGTGTTTGCAACTTTAATTTTGTCGCTTCTCGCATCCCAATCGCCATAATTTCTTATCGGCCCAGTCTCCTTCTTGAAGACCTCTATTTTCCATTTCTATATGAATATTGGATATCCATTTCTTTCTTGGCCTTCCCCTTTTATTTCTCTGTGTAGGTCTCCAGTTCCAAACCTTTCGTGGTATCCTTTCTTCGTTCATCCGTCTCAGGTGTCCATACCATTTTAATTGTTTTTCGGCTATCGTATCCATTATTGTGTTCTTTACTTTCATTCTCTCTCTTATGTTTTTATTTCTTATGTGGTCAAACAAAGTTAACCCGGAACATCTTCTCCAGTACATCATTTCCGTTGAGAGGAGTTTTTGTGACATATTCTTGTTAAAGACCCACACTTCTGGCCCATACGTCAGCACCGGCTGAATCATAGCCTGATATATATTTTTCTTTGTTTTCTTAGTTAAAGTTTTATTCCACAGGATCGGATGTAGTGTTTTTATCATGTTTTTTCCTTTTCCTATTTTTCTTGTTATATCTTTGTCGTCTCTCCCGTCTTCGCTTAGTGTAACTCCGAGATATTCGTACTGATCAACGTTTTTAATTAATCCGCTTTCTGTTTCCATGTCTTGACCGATGCCTCTTATATTCATGTATTGTGTCTTTTCGGTATTAACCTCTAATCCCCATTTTTTGAATTCGTCTATTAGTTTGTTTGTCATGTACGTCATATCTTGTAGGTCCTCGGCAAGAACTACCTGGTCGTCTGCGAAGAGGATTGTGTATATAGGAGTGTCATTTACCCATATGCCCATTGGGCTGCATTTTCTCATCCAATATTTTAAAGCATTACCAAGTTATATTTTAAATAGGGTTGGGGAGAGGCAAGAGCCCTGTTTGACACCCTTTGTTTGGGTGAAACCCTTGGAAATTTGGTTTCCAACCTTAATATAAGCTTGGTTATCTTGATATAGCTTTTTCACGGCATTTATATATACTGCATTTATACCTGCGTTTTCCAATGTTGTCCATAGTCTCTGCAGTGGTACGGAGTCAAACGCTTTACGGAGATCTATAAAAGTGGCATGAAGTTCTAGTCCTCTTGCTAATCTCTTTTCTATTAGATGTTTGAGAGTCAATACATTGTCGACACAAGATCTCCCTGGTCGGAATCCACTTTGTTCTTCGATCTCTGTGGCTTCTTTTTCTATTCTGGCTTTCAAAACTCTTTCATACAGTTTGCCAGTGGATGACGTAATGCTGATACCTCGGTAATTACTGCAGTCATTCCTGTTTCCCTTTTTGTAGATGGAGTTTATGTACGAGACTTTCCAATCTCTTGGGATACTTTCTCCTTGTAGGCACTTGTTAAACATTTTACAAAGCAATTCTAATGTTATTGTAGTGGCATGTTTGAATAACTCGATAGGTAAATCACCCGGCCCAGGAGCTTTATTATTTTTCATTTTTTGTAATGCGTTTTTTATTTCTTCTACGGTAATCATCGCCACTTCATTTAACCCCGTTTCAACTATATCTATATGTGTGTCTAGAAACTGTGTACGTTGTTCATTTAATAGATTTTCGTAATAATTTTTCCATCTTTCTATGTCTATGGGGTTTATTTTTTTTGTTTCGTTTGTATTTTTTCTAAGACTGTTGATAGTTTTCCAAGCTTGTCTGGACCTAGATCCTCCTACCATTGAGCTTATTTCTGCACACTTGTTGTCCCAGGTTATGTTTTTTGTTTTTTTAATTTCCTTTTTTACTATATATTTGTATCTGTTATAGTTCTTTCGGTCTTCCTCATCTTTTGTCGCTAACCATTTGAGATACAGTTTTTTCTTTTCTTCTACCAGTTCTAATAAACCTTCTGTCCACCAATAATTTCTACGTTTTACATTTTCTTTCGTACCTAAAGCTTCTAATGCTGCTTCATGAATTTTGATGTTCAAAGTCTCATACATTTCTTCCGCTGTTCCGTTTATTTCTTCGTCTAATTTTTGTGCCAAACGTAGTTTATAGAGAAAACTTGTGGACCCATTTTTTAAGCTGTCTATGTTATAGAGCCGTATGGATTCTTTGTTTGTCTGTTCTTGGGATTTATGTTGTCCACAAACGGACTGTCCAAACTTACATTTAATTAAACATATTTATAATATCTGTCATTCGTCAACTTCTCCCCTCCGGTTCCATAACCCATTAATTTTAATATGCACGGCAGATTATCGGCATAAAACATTAATTCATTGAAGTTGTTATACAGTTTGAATGTAACGAAATAACTTAAAGATCTGCAGCTAATAAAAATAAAATTAAGAATGATCTACCTAAAAATAAAATCTTGTAAAAAACCGCTATAGCCATAAAGTTAGCAGCTTTTAACTGTTGTGTTTTATATGAAAAGGGCTTAAAGAAAGGTTAATTAAAGCACAAACACCCTAATCTGTCCAAGTCACGCAACCCAACTCTCGACTTTGCTTTGATCTAATTACTAACATTTTCAGTATGATTTGACCGGACAGCCTTTTTTTGCATTTTGAATATTTCAAATAAAGATCATGGCATTTCCTGTCGATTTTTTCGTTAAAAAAAGCTTTAAATTAGATCAAACTTATACAAAATGACATTCAACTAATTTTGGGATGTAGTTATTGTTACTAGGTGGATCTAAAATTACAGCTTTTTCACCAAAACGTGTGTTTTATATTTTTGCGCCAGAAATCTAGTCAATGAATCTACAGAGGTTTTTAAAACTTCCAAGATTTAAATAACATAAACAATGTTGTAGTTAATTTACGTTTTATCTTTTCCCTTGTAGTTTTTAACCTTTTAATAGTTTTGGATTATACATTACGAATGGTATTTTATATTTTGAGTTTCTACTTCCTGTTTCTATTTTTTTTTGTTTACTCTACTCTTCGAAATACTTTCGACCTGACTAAGTATAAATGGGATTTACTGTATCTTTACTACTCTCATTTTCGATATATTATTATACAGTTCCAAAACAATATTGCAAGCACCCATTCGTCTGGATAGGGTTGAGACGAGAGATAGAAAACTAAAGTCTGCTTCTTTATAAAATAGACATTAGACTTTAATAAAATTACATAATGCGGGCTTTTCACCAACAATAAATTCGCGAAGAAATTTATAAATTTATTCAGCAATTTCTGTGTCAATAAATTCGTGAATATCTTGAATGTAAAAGTTTTTTTGACTTCAAAAAAATTTTTACATTAAAGGTCGATTCAGACACATCAGTCCCGTCACAGTCCCGACGCCGAACCGGTCCTGTTTGGTCACAGAACTATCAACTATCTGTCAGCTGGCAAACTGTTCGTCGCCTGATGAATGTGAATGCCGGCTCCATATTTCTATTAAAGAATATTTTGTATGACGGATTGTTCGGTTCGGCGCCAGGACTGTGACGAGACGTGACTGATGTGTCTGAATCGACCTTAAAGGTCGATTCAAACGTTGATTAATCCATTTTTTAACTTTCAGGATAATAAAAATATTTACTTAAATCTAATGACTAGACCAAGTTAAAGATTGGAGTAAAAAAAGGTGGAAGACTTTTATATTCTTTTAATAACAAATATTTACTACATACCTATTCTTAAAGCATTATATAAATAATATTTGAATAAAAAGGTAAAAGAAAGAAAAAAGTAAACAATGTTTTAATAACACTAGAGTTTCCTGCCACGAAATTGTATGTGTTTCCTAAAAAAAATACATAATCTTATTTTCTGTCTTTTATTATAGGATAATAAACTTACCTCTGTTCCATAACTAATTTTCTTTAATTCTCAATTAAGAAACTAGTTAAAAACTCTTGCTTGAAAGCTTGACACATAATATCTTCTTCTTTCAGTGCCTATTCATTCCGAATATTGGCAATCATTCTGGCTATAATTATTTTATTGACTGATGCTTTAAATAGATTCGTTGTTGTTGTGTAGAACCATTTCCTCAGGTTCTTTAACCATGATATTCTCCTTCTCCCAATTCCTCGCTTTCCGAATACTTTACCCTGTAGGATTACCTTCAGTAATCTGTATTTAGTGCTGTTTCTCATTATATGTCCGAGATATTCCAACTTTTATCCTTTTAATGGTACACATCACCTCTCTTTCTTTGCCCACTCTTCGTAATACGGTCTCGTTGGTTATCTTGTCTGTCCATGATATCCTTAGAATTCGCCTGTATAGCCACATCTTGAAGGCTTCAAGTTTTTTCTCCATTGCTTCAGTTAGTGTCCAGGATTCAACTCCGTAATACAATATTGAGAAGATATAGCATCGTAGGAGCCTTACTTTTATCTCCAGATTAAGACTGTGGCTTTTAAAGAGTTTGGCCATGTTCTTGAATGCACTCCTAGCCTTCTCTATTCTACATTTTATTTTCTGTGAGTGATCCCATTGTTCATTTACTGTTGTTCCAAGATAAATATACTGTTTTACTCGGTCCACTGGTGTATTATTGATAAGTAGTTGAGCGTCTCTAACTTTATTTTTGCTGATGATCATAAATTTAGTTTTTGTTATATTTACTTGAAGTCCAAATCTTTCACTTACTTCATTTACTTTGTTTATTAGTTGCTGTAAACTGTTCAAACTGTCTGCAAAAATAACGGTGTCGTCTGCATAACGGATGTTGTTTAGGCGTTCTCCATTTAGAAGTATTCCATGTTCGCATTTTTCCAAGGCTTCACTAAATATTTCCTCTGAATATAGATTAAATAATATAGGTGAAAGTATACAACCTTGTCTAACGCCTCGTAGAATCTGGATCATTTCCGTTGGTTCACCTCCAAAATTCGTTCTTATTGTGGCTGATTGGTTCCAGTATAAATTTTGTATTATACGCCGATCTTTATCATCCATTTGAGCTTTTGTTAGAATATCCATCATTTTTTGGTGTTGAACTGTATCAAATGCTTTTTGGTAGTCCACAAAGCAGGTGTAAATATCGCAAGTCATATCTCTGCATCTTTGAAATAATACTTGCAGGGATTATACAAGGTAATAAATTCTGAAAGTAGCCAATCTTTTGGGATATTGCCTGTGTCATAGATATTATTGAAGATTTTACATAGTACTCTTAAAGATTCATCATCAAGAAGTTTAAGAAATTCAGATTGTACTCCGTCTGGTCCTGGAGCTCTACCTTCTTTTAGTGATATGATGGCTGCTCTTATTTCTGCCACTAGTATAGGTGGTCCTGTTTCCGTAGGTATTGGGGGCTGGTTCTCATTCTCATCAAAAAATAAATTTCTTATGTAATTTTTTAGAGGTATCATTGATACTCTCTTTGTCCACGATTATCTCTCCATTGTCATTAACAAGTTTACTTACTCTTCTGTTTTTACATTTACCTGTAATTTCTCTTACCTTCTTATGCACGTTAAAGTCGTCGTATTTACTTTGGAGAATTTCGATTTCTTGGCATTTTTTCTCCAGTTCTTTCTGTTTGGCTTCTCTGATCTTTCTCTGTATCTCTCGCTGTAATGTTTTATACATGGAGTTATCGTTCTTGTTTTTCCTTCTTTCTTCCATTAGTTGCAGAATCTCTGTCGTCATCCATGTCTTATTCTTACCTTCTTCGTTCTTCATAAAATTGTCTTTAATAATAATACTATAAAGTTCAATAATCAAAACCAAATTATAATTATCCTCACTTCGCGCCAATTCTACACAGGTTGGTTGCACTGAATTCACGTAAAATAAATGAGCATAATAGGACAATTTCTATTTCGTCAGTTTCTTTCAGAAATTATTTATTAATGTATTCACGGCAAAATTTGATGTTAAAGTGTGCTTTACATACGTCAAATTTGACCTTGAAACGACTTTACGAATTTCTTCGTGAATTAATTGTTGGTGTAAATCCCGCATAACAGAACTTAACGTTGGTATTTGTTTTAGTATAAGTAAAAACTAGAAATAATAATTCTTAAACCTTAAAAAACATATGTTGCACTGGCATATCATCGGTCAATCTCTCCTCCCCACTGTGGAGGCGATATTGACCACTAGGAGTAAAAAAATGGACCAAGCTAAACCTTTTTCTTTATTATAGCCAGAGACTCCTCTTACTTGTTGCAGAAATTAGCAAAGCCAGTACAAGTTTCATGTACCCAGCGCTTACAAAAATGCACTGTAACCAGTCATATTTTTTGACAAATGTCAAAAATATTGGCAAAGTTTGATATTAATGTTGGACATAAATCATCAAAAACACCTTAAAAATATTTTTCAAATTTTAAGTCCAAGGTTAATAAAGATCATCAATCAAATGTTATTAATAAAATAAATTGTAAAGACAGTAATTCAACATATATTGGGCAAACACACCAGTACCTGCATAGAAGAGTTGTTGCACACACATATAGTGAACATAGTGAACAGACCATTTAACATTTTCTAAAAAAAAACATTCTTTTGATTTTGAAAATGTGAAAAGACTAAAATCAAAGATCTTTCCAATATGTATCATAATTTAATAAATTAAGTTGTTTTTAAATGGACTATGGCAGATATTTTAGATACGACCCTACACCACTCCTATTTTAAGATACCTACTAGATGTCATCTGTAAATGTCAGATATCATTTTTTTAATGTTAAACTTTTAAAAAGTTTAAATTTGGAATATAATTGTATAATATATTGTATAAAAAATAAAGTGCTTATTGAAAAATTGATGGTGTTAAGACATATTTATATTAAAGTCAAGTACCAAATGCTCGTTTTGCAAAGTCAAGTTTAAAATGGTTTTAAAGTATTAAAAAATCAGATCTTCCCACCGCGTCATCATTAATACACGAGTAGGTTGCAGCTTATGTTTGCGATCTCGCCTTGTCCTCCAAATCAGACGACAATGAGCGCTCTGTCTAATATTCACTGTAATCCCTTTTTAGAGCTTCCTTTTTCTGCTTTCAGGCAGGAGTGTATTTGGGTTCTAAAGCAAAGCATATTTAGCATATTATTATGGAAGTGACGTACAAAATAAAGTAAATTATCTAAAGCATTTGATATTTATAACGATTATTAAATTTTCCGGCGCAGCTTCGTATATTTAAGTAAATGACAAAATAGATAGAATGGAAATATTAAATTTAATTTAAAAGACAATTACTTTTTTTCAACATTTAATTAATATAAGCCCGTATAGAAAGTATCCGGAAAAAAGAAAGCAGAATTATATATATATATATATATATATATATATATATATATATATATATATATAATATATATATATATTTTTTTTTTTTAATGGCCTTGGCATAGCCAATTGACCAGACTGTTTTGTAATTTGTATTCACAGAACAACAATCATAGTTCGAGTTAGTACTAAATGTAAGTTAAAAATAAATTAAATAATTGAGTTGTTTTGATTTTTCTTTTTTTGTTTGTTTGTGATTTTTTTTTTATTTTTATTTATTTTTTCTTTTTTTTTTATATTTTTTTTATTTGATTTTTTATTTCCTTGTATTACTTTTTTGATATTGTATATAATATGTATATATATTTTTTATTTTGTTTTGGTCTTTTTTTATATTAATTTGGTTTGGCCTATTTTTTTTTATTTATTTGTTTTTTTTTGTCTCTTTTTTCCATTTTTTTTCATTTTTTCGAATTAAAAGGTTTATTACATGATTGATATGTTCGCAAATTGCTTACAAATTTTATCTTAATTCTAGGGTTAGTACATTATATTGTTTAAAGTTTATATTTACAATTTCTTATTAACTGATAAATACAATTAAAGATTTCTAAGTTTCCGGAGAAAATTAATTCATTTATGTGAAATGGGAAACACACATTTAGTTTTCGTAAGTTTTCATAAAAACATGTAATATTCCCTTGTTGGTTTCCACATTCTAATAGGATATGTGTTAAATCTCCATATTTACCACAAGTACAGTTTGGAGTGTCTGCTAGATCCATTTTGTACATTCTTGAAGGTGTTAGAGCATGATTTGACCTTAGCCTATTAATAGTTTTAATAAAACTTCTGTTGGACTCTGAATAAAACCATCTTTTTTTAAGAAGTGTGGGTTGCCAATATTTAAATGATGACTGTCTTTCGGATTCCGCATAATTGGCTTGCCATTTTAATTTAAGCCGTTGTTTACTATATACATCTATATCTAACACTGGTAGAATATTGTTGACTATGGTTTCTCCGCTTGATAATGCTTCTTTTGCCAATACATCTGCTATTATATTACCCTTTATCCCAGAATGGCCTTTGATCCATGCGATGATAACTTCTCCTCCGAGCTTTGAAACCTCGTAGTACAATTTTAATATCTCTATATCAAGATGAGTCAATTGCTTGGATTTATTTGTTTCACATAATCTTTCTACTGCACTTTTACTGTCTGTAAATATTACACAGTTCTTCATTTCCTTTGTCAAAACGTAAGAAAGAGCAAACTTTAAACCCAGCATTTCGGATGTGTAGATGGAGGCTTCATCAAGTAATTTATATTTATGATGTTGTCCAGAATATTCCTATTATACTGCGCAAGCAGTGTTATTTCCCTTTTTTGAACCATCGGTAAACATATAATAATAATTAGGCCATTTCTTCTGAATTTCTGCGTAAAACATGGGGCCTTGGACATCATTGAGAAATTCTGTCTTGATTTTTATTGAGAACAGTACATGAGGCTTTTCAGTATAAACTGGTGGAATGTGACACTTATAAAGTACCTCTTTAAATTTAGAAAGATTTCTGTAGCTTTCCGCCACGAGTAGAGATTTTTTCTTAAACCAATACCTTTTAGTCAAATCTAAAACAGCCAGATTGTGTATATCTTTGAGAAATACTTGGTCTCTGCTAATGGTACGAGCTATATATTTGTCGGTAAGATACTGCCTCCGTAAATTCAATGGCGGTTCAACAGCTTCAATTTCCATTACATTAATTGGTGTAGATTTCAGATACCCAAGGCACAAGCATAGGCACTTATTTTTCTGTATCTCAATTTTTGTTAAATGAGTGTTCGATGCATTTCCATACAAGTGACAGCTATAATCGAAAACTGGTCGTATCATAGATCGATAAAACATTAAACTAATGTTGGGATCTGCACCCCAGTTTGTTTTACAGAAAGCTCTTAGGATATTCATAGCTTTTTCGGTTTTTTTAATGATATGTTGAATATGATCTTTCCACAAAAGTTTTCTGTCTAAATAAGTTCCCAGGTATCTGACACAATTTTTAATTGGAAATTTGAATTGACCACAATTTATATACCCTTCTGGAGTTCTATGTTTTCTAGAAAAGAAGCAGATTTCTGTTTTGGATTCTGATAATGTTAATCCATTTGATTCATAAAATGCATGTATTGATGAAATAGCTGTTGTTAAATTATTTTTAGAAACATCAATTGATTTGTCTGATGAGTAGAGTACCACATCATCTGCATATTGTAGTATTTTGGTGTTAATAGGAACAATGACTTCTAAATCTATATTATATAAAATATATAAAAGTGGACTTAAAATACTTCCTTGCGGCAGTCCTATATTAGACAGTCGAGGAGAAAAAATTTTCTCATTGATTTTTAAGTAAATCAATCTCTCTGAGTACAAAGTTTTCAAAAAGGATGTTATACCTATAGGTATGCCGACTGACAATAACTTTTGTTCAAGGATATCCAAATTTATATTATCAAAAGCAGATGATACATCCAGAAATGCAGCTGCAGTGGATGAGTTTTCCGTGAAATTGACTTGAACTGTTGTTACGAGAGCAGTTATGGCATCTTGAGTGGATTTATATTTACGAAAACCAAATTGGGAGTTTGGAAGAATATCATTAAATTCTAACGAATGTTCTAATCTATTTTTAATTAGTCTTTCCAGGGTTTTAAGAAGACAAGAGGCTAGAGATATTGGGCGATATGAATTGTGATTGTCATCACGTTTGCCAGGTTTCCTTATAGGTATTATAATATACTCCTTCCAGCTTTCAGAAATTGGTGCTTGTTTCTGCCAAATATTATTTAGAATATTAAGAAGATAGATTTTATGTTCATTTGTAAGATTAGAGATCATGGAATAAGATATATTGTCTTTACCAGGAGCAGTATTATTATTTAGTTTGAGGAACCTTCTTAGTTCCCATAGATAGAATGGACGATCTAAGCTAAGGTTATCTCTAGAAACAGTGGCTATGGAGTTGTTAATGTCATTCGGAACCCAATCTGGTGAAATTTTTTGGTAAAAATCTGTTATCCATGGTTCGTCTGGGTCAATACATAAATTATTGGATTGTTTGCGATTTTTGAAGCAATTAACTTTCCTCCATACCTCCTTAATGGGAGTATTTTGATTTAAACTTTCACAATATTCCCTCCAGTTTTTCCTTTTCTTCTCCTTAAAGGTTTTCTTCGCTAATGCGTCCATCTTTTTATATTCTATTAGGTTACTTATTGTAGGATTTTGCTTATATTTAATATAAGTTAATTTTCTGCGTCGGGCTGTTTCCTGGCACGTCTTGTCCCACCAAGGTTTTGGAATGTAATGTTTGTTGTTAATACTCGTGTATTGTGGTATTGCTGTATTGGATGAGAAGTAGAAGTTTTTAATTAGATCACTATACGTCCTGGGTTGATTTAGAGATGTAAAGAGTGATGAATACAAATTCCAATCTGCTTTCTTGAAATTCCAGATTTTATGAAGTCTCTTGGTTTCTTTTTCCTTTGAGTGATAAATTGAAAAGATAATCGGTAGATGGTTTGATCCGTGGGGATCTTGTAAAACATTCCAGTTCATTAGCGCTATAATATCTTGGGTACATATTGTGAGGTCTATTGCAGATGCTCGTGAATGTGTGGTTAAAGGAACAAGAGTGGATGAACCGTCATTTAAAAAAACTAGGTTACACTCCTCAATAGCATCCAATAATGATTTACCAGATGTGTCATCAACTTCACAGCCCCATGCGACATTGTGCGCGTTAAAGTCACCTCCCAAAATAAAGGGTTTTGGTATAATTTTAAAAAAGGATAACCATTGCTGTGTTGAAGTTTTGTTTTTCGGTTCATTATATAGGGGTACAAGATGAATAGTTTTATTTGTTGATGGAAGTTTAAAGGAAATACATGTATATGTAATAGGAATATTTATGTTAAATCTAATTTCTTGACATTTAATATTTGTTCTCAATAAAATAGCTGACCCACCATATCCATATATACGATCAGTTCTAAAGCAATTAAAGTTTTTAAAGTTATAATACAAACCAGGCTTAAACCATGTCTCTGATAATAAGGCAATATGAATTTGATTTTGATGAAGTAAAAATTCTAAATTGACTTTATTTGAGACTGCCGAACGACAGTTCCATTGCAAAACATTTAATTTTGAGTTTAGGTCTGCGAATTTGATAACACATCTGAATTTACATGTTTACTAATTAGTTGGATGATTTCTGATTTAGAAACATTTAAATTATTTGTTTGTTGTAAAGAATTAACAATTTTCATAACCAATTCTAAAATTACATTAATTATACTAGGATCTAGGACCTCTGACTGTCGATCTGTGATAATTGTTTTTTTGTATTGAGGGCTACTTAATATTCCTCCCGAAGTATTGGGGACATTAACCTGAGAAATAATCTCTTTTCTGATCTGTTAAGATGGGTCAGGAGTATTTGGCCTTGGCCTTTTGTTAGATTTATCTTTTAATTCGTTTGAGCTATTGTCATAAAGCAAATGGGAAGCAAATTGTTTTCTAGAGGAGTTGACTTTTGGAATATTCTGAACAGAAGTAGAGGAAGAAGTAGATTGTGAATAGGTAGAAGAAGTGGGTTGAACCAGTAAGTCAAATGAATGGCTCGTATTGCGTTTATTTAAAATATCTGCATAGGAAGTTTTGGGAACCTGTTTATTGGCATCAAAAAAGTTTATGTTGGAAAAACTCATAGCTTCCTTAATTAATTTCTGTCTCTTAAACTCTGGACATACTGATAGATTTGTTGTATAGTGATTTCCTTGACAACTGAAACATTTTGGGATAAAGTCATTTTTTTGGCATTCTTTTGTATTATGTGACTCTTGGCATTTACCACATCTTGGGCGACCTTTACACTGACTAGCCAAATGACCATATCTGAGGCAATTAAAACAAATTAAAACTTTTAGTGTATATTGTTCAACCTCTTTAATAACTTTATTTATTGATATATAACGCGGCAATATCTGAGATTTAAAGGAAACAATACACGATTTTGTGGGAACGTAAATTATTTTTTTTGAATCGTTTTCAATTACTTCCTTTTTGCGTTTAATTCGCCGAACGTTTACAATTTCAAAGTTACAATGACTATCATATTGTTTTATTTTTGATTTTACATATTCTTCAGAAAAATCTGTATCAATATCTCTAATTATCCCTTGTCGGAACAGAATGAATTTAGGTATATATAATTCTAAATTATTTGTAACAAATACTGATGAATTTTTTTGATTTATTAAATAATTAGCATTTTTGTAGTCTGTTAATTTAATCCTAATTCTACTACGACCTATGGAATCAATATTTGTAATTTTTGAGTTTAATTCCGGAAACGCAGAAAGAATAATATCAGCAACTCTTAAAGCTTGTAACTTACCCTTGAATGTTTTTGAGCAATTTTCTACGTAAACATGATAAGGTCCGGTATCTTTATTTTTATATAAATAAACCTGTCTATTATTTACCTTCTCATTAACGTTAGAAACATTTTCGTTTTTTCCCAAAGAATTAGACATTAAATTAGTATTTACATTCTGGTTCTCTTGTTTTTGTGAAATTGTTTCCATATTTGTAAATTCTATCATACCAACCTGATTTTCATCTTTATTATAAGGCCCGGAGTCATCTGGGTCAGGGGGCTTACTGCCCCCAATTAATTCACTCATATTTATAAAAAAAACACCTATAGTTTCACCAAAATTGATTATTTATCGCAAACAACAAAATAAGTAAGAAAAGAACTTGTTAATGATACTATTAATTAACACTGATAATTTAAACACGTCCGTACGATTTGAATTCTACCGAACAACTGGTGAAAGCAGAATTATAATTTTGCAGTATTTATTTCTATCAATTGAAATATAAAATTTAAAAATTTAAAATAATTCATCTCATTTACTTATACAACCTGCATTTAAATCTAAACACTTAACTAAACCTCTTGGTATACTCGAAACTAGATCAAGGCCATAATTTTTGGTAATAGTGTTCCAGACCTGTAAAACTGACCGAATCAAACCTTCTTTATCTCGTGGCGCTGCTCGTTCCACTTTAATCTTCATCATTTCCCATATGTTTTCAATGGGGCTAAGATCTAGAGATACTGCTGGTAACGGAATTGTTGCCAATTCGACTTCTTGCATCCAAGAGTATAAGCAGAAGTATGGTATCTTGCATTATCTTGCTGAAAACGCCACCCCTCTGGATAAAAAACATGAGCCGTTTCAAGAAGAAAACCTAAATGGTTGGTGGATGTCATAATTTTTCGCACTATTAACAGTACCATTAACTATACAGGGAGGTGTAGCACCAAGCTGAGATATTGCCCTCCAAACTATTATTTTAGTGAGAAATTTGATCGGTAACATTTTCTCTTGATAGGACTTTTAGAAGTTTTGCACCAAGCTGAAAACAACTTTCATCCGATATAAAGATCTTATTAAAATTATCTTCTCGAAAACGGTGGCAATAATCTATTCTTCGTTGCCTTTGCAGAGGTGTCATTGTAGGGATTTTACAGTTTCTGGGCATACTTTTATTCTTCGTTGATTTCCAAATTTGCTCGCTAATTTTCGACACCCTAGGCGTGGGTTTTGACGCAATAATACCACTAAAGTATTTAAATTGTTTCGGCGAATCATATGCAGTCTACCCGAAACTGGTCTATGTCTCATATCTATGCCATTTTTAATTCTCTTTATTGTTTCATACACTGCACTTTTTTCGAGTTTGGTCAATGGCACTAATTTTTTAACGTTTTGGACACCCTTTCTATATAAATATTCCAGCACTTTTCACAAATCTTAAGTCTATTTACAAACAACAATATTTGACAGATGGTGTTGTCATGCGATTTTGTCCATATCCCACTATCGGTATAACCATGGACGTATAAACATAGATGGACACAGCAATAAGATACCTTTAACACACAATGTTTTGAAGCTTTCATAGAATGTGATGCTTCCGCAATGAGCATAAGCGTGCTTGAATTTTTACTCGCGGGTAATTTTTCAGATTTTAAAAATTGGAAGTAGTAATAATGTATAAAAACACGTTTTAAAAATTTACTAAACAGATCTTTTTTAATCAGAGGATGTCTACTTACAATTTAAAAATGTCTACTAATTTCATGAACTTTTATCTTATTCAATACATTAATGAACATGAATAAACCCAATGGCACGCCTATTAAAATGTAAACAAACACGCTTCCTCATTTCCTCATCTTAAATAATGTAAATTGTATGTACTTACAAATGAAATGAGAGATCGGGATGTAAATATTTCGTTTATTTTATTTCACAAATGTCACTCAAAATATAGCCAAAATATCGAATAATAACTTTTACTAAAAAGTAAACAAACATGGAACATCATTTGAAGTTTGACGTAAATCCATAAGACAGAGAAATGTAAACAACCGTTGCCATTTATAAATAGTTTTCAGTGCTTCTACATATAAAATTATTGATTGATATTTATTATACGCTATTATTTAATGATAATGCACACTACACACACTTTATATTTTGATTACAATTAAATATATTAATCAAACCAATAAATAAATTAAAAACCAAACAATAAATTATTAGTTTGGTTTGTTAGCACCTGTAAAGTATAAAATACGGAGTAATATTTTCAGCGACTCGCGAATAAGAAATTTTAAAACAACACGTGACAACAGTTGAAGGTGCTGAGAATGTGACCTATTCAAATAATTTTGAATTCACAATTTTATGTAAATAACTGAGTCCATCTGTGTTTATACGTCCATGGGTATAACCAAAAAGCAAATCTATTAAAATTAGGAAAAATATAAAATTCCGGATACTAGACCGACTATATTATCAGAAATGGATAGAATTGCACACGCATATACAGGAATATTTATATCTCGTCTACTTTCCACTCTATTAAACGTATTGCAGACTTTTGGCATTATCAGATACCGTTTGGCCGAAGACTAGATGGGAAACATATCCATTCGTATATTGGTGGTTAATACAGAACGGTTAAGTATTTGAGCAACTATTAAAATCTGAATCAAATAGAAGTAAACCTAACACTATACTATTTTGGTTTAAATTAGAAAGTTGCAAATCGTTTTTACATGACGTTTGCTTTTAGTTCATGTTAACGAAAATATCAAGCGCCGTCTAGTTCTCTTTAAAAATATGGGAGTGAGAATGTCATAGTAGTAGGTTTGCTTCTAATTGATATACAGGCTGTCCAGAAACTCTCCTAACAAACCAAGACTGGAAATTTCTCAGATAATTTTAAGACAATTTAACCCAATTCATCTAGTACAAAAAAGCTTCCTAATAGAGCTCTACGTCTTTAGTGTCCTCCTCTATGGATTAGAAAGCTGGAGCATTACAGAAGATGCGATAAAACGATTAAAAGCATTTGAAATATGGTGCTACCGATGTATGTTGTGGGTCTCGTATATACATCACAAGTAATATAACTATTTTTCAGAGGCTAGAAAAAGACAAAGACACACTCTGTTGTAACAAATTACAACGGAGCGCCAATGTAACAAAAAAGAAGAAGGTAAGAAAAACAGGTATTAATTCAAATATTTAGTCTTCACTACAAATATTCTAATACCTAACCAAATATATACAGTATAATTTATATGCTACCACCACAATTTATGTGCAGTTAACCTAGTTACTTTTATAACCAGTTATGTATCCAGTTAATGGGATTATTCTATAAGCTACGCATTCACACTAGCTTAATATGAAATCTTTTTAGAAATAGAAAAGTGCTGTGCTAGATTTTTACTATAGTTTTACTAGCCTAGTCATTGTTTTCTCAACTACCCTAATTAAAAACATGTTACATGAAATGTTACTCTGTGCTAACTAATATTTATTTTTTAAATGTTTAAATATTGAAAATATGAAAATACTTTATTACAAAAATTACAAATTTTCTCTGTTTTAAAAAATTGACTCTGATTATAGTAGTGAGTACATGGCTGAGAGAAATCGAATCGTGAGTCCCTTTTATGAATAAAAAATAGCTGAATTTAAGTTGAGTTATAGTAAATACAATGGAAAGCACAGAAGATAAGATAGAATCCCTTAAGAAAACAATAGACGACATTAAAGACAATTTTATGAAGATCGAAGAAGGTAAGAATAAGACATGGATGACGACAGAGATTCTGCAACTAATGGAAGAAAGAAGGAAAAACAAGAACTATAACTCCATGTATAAAACATTACAGCGAGAGATACAGAGAAAGATCAGAGAAGCCAAACAGAAAGAACTGGAGAAAAAATGCCAAGAAATCGAAATTCTCCAAAGTAAATACGACGACTTCAACGTGCATAAGAAGGTAGGAGAAATTACAGGTAAATGTAAAAACAGAAGAGTAAGTAAACTTGTTAATGACAATGGAGAGATAATCGTGGACAAAGAGAGTATCAATGATACCTGGAAAAATTACATAAGAAATTTATTTTTTGATGAGAGAGAGAACCAGCCCCCAACACCTACGGAAACAGGACCACCTATACTAGTGGCAGAAATAAGAGCAGCCATATTATCACTAAAAGAAGGTAAAGCTCCAGGACCAGACGGAGTACAATCTGAATTTCTTAATTTTCTTGATGATGAATCTTTAAGAGTACTGTGTAAAATCTTCAATAATATCTATGACACAGGCAATATCCCAAAAGATTGGCTACTTTCAGAATTTATTACCTTACCAAAGAAACAGGGAGCAAAAAAGTGCGGAGAATATAGGCTAATAAGTCTAATGAGCCATACATTAAAACTTTTTCTTAAAATTATACATCGTAGAATATACAAGCTATGCGAAGAGAGAATACAAGACATACAGTTTGGATTCATGAAAGGCGTAGGTACAAGAGATGCACTGTTTAGTCTACAAGTATTATTTCAAAGATGCAGAGATATGACTTGCGATATTTACACCTGCTTTGTGGACTACCAAAAAGCATTTGATACAGTTCAACACCAAAAAATGATGGATATTCTAACAAAAGCCCAAATGGATGATAAAGATCGGCGTATAATACAAAATTTATACTGGAACCAATCAGCCACAATAAAAACGAATTTTGGAGGTGAACCAACGGAAATGATCCAGATTCTACGAGGCGTTAGACAAGGTTGTATACTTTCACCTATATTATTTAATCTATATTCAGAGAAAATATTTAGTGAAGCCTTGGAAAAATTCGAACATGGAATACTTCTAAATGGAGAACGCCTAAACAACATCCATTATGCAGACGACACCGTTATTTTTGCAGACAGTTTGAGCAGTTTACAGCAACTAATAAACAGAGTAAATGAAGTAAGTAAAAGATTTGGACTTCAAGTAAATATACCAAAAACTAAATTTATGATCATCAGCAAAAATAAAGTTAGAGACGCTCAACTACTTATCAATAATACACCAGTGGACCGAGTAAAACAGTATAACTATCTTGGAACAACAGTAATTGAACAATGGGATCACTCACAGGAAATAAAATGTAGAATAGAGAAGGTTAGGAGTGCATTCAATAACATGGCCAAACTCTTTAAAAGCGACAATCTTAATCTGGAGATAAAAGTAAGGCTCCTACGATGTTATATCTTCTCAATATTGTATTACGGAGTTGAATCCTGGACACTAACTGAAGCAATGGAGCAAAAACTTGAAGCCTTCGAGATGTGGCTATACAGGCGAATTCTAAGGATATCATGGACAGACAAGATAACCAACGAGACCGTATTACGAAGAGTGGGCAAAGAAAGAGAGGTGATGTATACCATTAAAAGGAGAAAGTTGGAATATCTCAGACATTTAATGAGAAACAGCACTAAATACAGATTACTGAAGATAATCCTACAGGGTAAAGTATTCGGAAAGCGAGGAATTGGGAGAAGGAGAATATCATGGTTGAAGAACCTGAGGAAATGGTTCTCCACAACAACAACGAATTTATTTAAAGCAGCAGTTAATAAAATAATTATAGCCAGAACGATTGCCAATATTCGGAACGAATAGGCTGAAAGAAGAAGAAGAAATACAATGGAATTGTTATACTTCACAGAATAATTTTCAGATAAGAAATATTCAAATTGAAAAAATTTTAATATATATCTATTAATATATTCTATTAATATCTATTAATATATATGGGGATTCACTCCCCGCCTCACTCCCCGCCTCTCGACGCGTTAGTGTTCTGAGCTGTTGGACGTAAATCCCTGTCCTGGCATTTGGTTTTCACCTCTGGCTGCGTTGAGTAGTTGAGTTACTGTGACCAAATGCCCATCTTGGTAGTTAGTATTCGCCTCTGGTTGCGTTGAGTAACTGAGTTACCGTTGCTAACTACCCATCTTCCTGTCTTTAGTTTTTTTTTCTTTTTCTTTTTCTTTGTTCTCCTGAAGAAGCTACATACAATTGTAGCGAAACGTCGAGATGAACCCACTTTTGGGTCACTCACAAATGACACGGTCCAAACCCGGAAGACGAATAAATTATAATTCTGACTCTGGCCGTGGAAGCCTACGATCTCATGTAATATTATTATTTAAATTAAAATAGTAAATACAGTAAAAACTTACATTTTTATTTAAATTAAATCAAATCAATCAATCAATTAAATTAAAGTTTTTATAACAAAAATTTGTGCATAGAGATTGAATAAATATCAGAGGCAGCAAATGGAATTCATTGATTACATAATACTTGAAAAGTTTGCTTGTTGAAATCCAATCGATTTTCACAACAAAAAAACTTCGTTTCATTCACGAAAGCCTGTTGTCTTAAAAACCCTGGAGTTTGAAGAGAATGTAAATTTCTATTAATTTATATCTTTTTATTCGAAGTTTATTTTTCTTCTTTGCGATCAAACTAATTTACAGATTTGAAACGGTTTCTTTCGAATAAATTTAATATTGTTTAGATTTAACTTTATTTTATTTAATTTTAAGTTTTTTTAAGTTTAAAATTCAGTCAATTTTTCTAATTTATAATAATAATATGTATAAACAAGAGTGTAAAGGTTTGTCTTGTTCAAATATGGTTCTGTTTTTAAATATATATAGTTTAAACCATAGCTTAACTGCAAGAAATTGTAAACTTATATTACGAAAAGCAACAAAAATATTTTAATTATTTGCTAAGCGCCTATTCGCGAAAAAAATTTCGCCTCTATGTTATAGCACCTATTAATACTAAAACCATCATCTTCTTCTTTTTGGACAAAGTCCTGCTTATTATATCATCGCAGCTCTTGTGGTGTTAATGTGCAGCTATCATAGCACCTCTTCGCAGTTCTTCCAAGTGGTTTTCTTGTATTGGATGGATGTGTTTTTGCCCAGTTCGCAATTTTTTCTCGGTTAATTTTTTTCCACATGATCTTTCCATTTGCGGCATTCTATCGTGGTTTCCAGTTTCTCATCATGCCCAACCATTTTTGTATATCTTATCGCTGAGCAAAATGTGCCTTATTGATTTTCTTTTTAGTCGTTAATCTAATGCAGTTGTCGTGATAGTCGAGTTAATTAGCCGATTATTTCAATGTTCCTCCACGTCTTTCTATCTTTTGCCATTCTAGCACATTTTAACAATGGAGCTCCAATAGTAACCATATTATGGTAAGTATATAGTATGGAAAATCTACCTCGATATTTGTGTTCCTAATATTCAGCAGTGCCCCTCAAATATATCTTTAATAATCTAATCATAATATTTTTCTTTCTGTATAAGGGTCCAGCATTCGGATGCATAAGTGAAAACTGGAAAAACTAGACTTTTTACTAGTCTCATTTTTGTTGTGATAGTTATAAAGAACTGTTAGGTCGCTTTGAAAGAAGAATACTTAGACACACATACGGAGGAGTACAAGAGAGCGGGATATGGCGCAGGCGTTACAATTTTTAGTTGTATCAATGCTATGAAAAATGTAACATTGTCCGGTCTATTAAAATTATTAGACTAAGGTGGCTAGGACACCTTGAAAAAATGGACACTGGAGACCCTCAAAGACGGATATTATATCCGTCTATATATATACTTCAAGAGACAGTAGGAACTAGGAAGAGAGGCAGGCCAGGATCTAGATTTAAAAGTCAAGTCGAAGATGACTTCGTATGGCACATTCGTAAATAAACTATTTATGTCAAAACTTACCAAAGTAATATTTGAATTAAATTCAATATTTGATAATTTATTTAAAAAATCCACAAGGAAAACAATTCCTGTAGCTGGCTGTATACCACGTATCACAAAAAAAGAGGTTAGTCTTCGTAAGTGGGTATATTTATTTAAAAACCCTTAAAAGGGCTACATCAAAAAAACAAACGTTTTCGGACTAAACAGTCCATCATCAGGTTTAAAATCGCTAGGTTAAAATGCCTGAGCCACCAAAAATACATGGGTAAAAACCCTTTAAATTACATATAGTTATAAAAGATTATACATCTTGTTGTTAAAAAACTGTGATGTTCAGTAATAAATTAAATATGACTTCAGGTAACATACATTGCAAAAATTGAGTTCCAGAGCCGGGGAGAAAACCTCTACGCACGGAGAACAGCTGGAAACCACAGTTTTTTAACAACAAGATGTATAATCTTTTATAACTATATGTAATTTAAAGGGTTTTTACCCATGTATTTTTGGTGGCTCAGGCATTTTAACCTAGCGATTTTAAACCTGATGATGGACTGTTTAGTCCGAAAACGTTTGTTTTTTTGATGTAACCCTTTTAAGGGTTTTTAAATAAATATACCCACTTACGATGACTAACCTCTTTTTTTTATTTAAAAAATGTTGTGTATTTTATATGAATGTGCCATTTTTATTTGTAAATAGTTTTATAATATTTAATAAAAACTTGATAGTTCACTACATGGAGAATTCACGGTACTACAAATGGGTCTAAGTGGTATATTCTATAATTATAATTTATAATGGTGTATATAACATTTTTTAAATAAATTATCAAATATTGAATTTAATTCAAATAATACTTTGGTAAGTTTTGACATAAATAGTTTATTTACGAATGTGCCGTTAAATAAGACTTTAAGTATAGTCAAGAGAGTGATGATTCATTGGCAACTAGAACAAGACTAAACATATCGGCCATAATAGAGTTATTAACATTATGTACTGACAATACATATTTTCAACTAAATAATAAATTCTATAAACAAAATTTTGGTCTAGCAATGGGCTCTAGTTTATCTCCATTCTTAGCCGATATATTTATGAAAGATTTTGAAACAAATATCATTTCTAAACAAAATTTAAACCCCACAGTATGGTGGAGGTATGTAGATGATGTATTCTCAATATGGCCTCATGGATCAGAGTTGTTGGACACTAACCTAAATGATATAAACGATAAACAAGAGACAATAACATTTACCATGGAAAAGGAATAAAAACACGCTACCTTTCCTGGATGTTTTAATGTCTAAGAACGATAGTGGATATGAGACTCAGGTGTATAGAAAACCAACACACACCAATAGATATTTAAATTTCAAACCAAATCACAATATTAATGTGAAAAAGGGAATAATTAAATCCTTATACGATAGAGCCAAAATTACTTGTTCTAACGAAAATTCGTTCTTGGAGGAGAAACATTTGCTAACATCTGTTTTATTAAAAAATGATTATCCTTTATCGTTTATAAATAAGGAATTTTCAACAATCGATCGAATAGAACAGAACAACTTAGAACGAGATCCTTCAGCATACACAAGTAATAATATGAGGAAAATAACACTACCGTATATAAAAGGATTATCAGAAAAACTTAAAAGGATAGGAAATAAATTCAACATTTCAACAACATTCAAAACAACAAACACGTTGACATCTATTTTGTCCAAAACCACACCTAACAATGAACAAGAGAGGACAAAGAATTGCATTTATAAAATACCTTGTGAATGCGATCAGTTTTATTTAGGTGAAACATCAAGGCCATTAAATGTTAGAATAAGTGAACATCAATCTTATATTAAAAATAAAGAATTTGATAGATCTCAAATATGTAAACACCCATGGGATAATGAACATAGAGTTCAATGAAATAATTCAAATGTAGTCCTAAAAGAAACGGATGGTAAAAAAAGAAAAATCAAAGAAGCGGCTCTAATTATGCTAAATGAGACCAATTGTGTCCCAAATTCCTCGGCAGAATGTAGTAGGATCTGGTTACCAATATTAAAAGAGGAAGTTATTAATAAGAAAATACCAGTATTAGTACGTCAGTAACATATAGAGGATACATCATTTATGTTTTTTAAATAACGAAACATATAAAATCAGAATTTTGGTGTTTATTGAAGGTAAACTAAATGCACGAACAAAACAGGTTTTTTTCCTGGTTTTTTCCTCATAATTTACTATGGAATCACTAACAGGAGAATTTTACTGTCATCATGTCATGTGTTTGTCTTTTTAAAGACAAATTACATGCTATGATTTTTTCTGACGGATATTCTCAAGTTAAAGTTGATTTCATGTAATCGAATGAACTATCTTATAAGTAAAGTCGTCCCAGGAACGCAACTCAACAATATTGGCAATATCATTTTAAAGTCGTTTACTGTAAAATACATAATGTATGTCTATATTGTCAATATAAATGAGTCAGATAAAATTAAATTATTAGAAGAATTTTTCACTATATAACAAAAAACAAAATTTGTTTAATTTTCTGTTTGTATTTTGAGAACGATTTCCGAAGTGGAAATTGAAACGTCAATAAACGTATTTTTATCTTTAAATGTGGCTTATTCCCAGTTAAATAGTAATTAATTTAAAATGCCACAAGAAAATAGTTTCAGAACAATATTAAGGATTAATTACTATTTATAACTGGGAATAAGCCACAATTAAAGATAAAAAATACGTTTATTGACGTTTCAATTTCCAATTCGGAAATCGTTCTCAAAATACAAACAGTAAATTAAACAAATTTTGTTTTTTGTTACATAGTGAAAAAATTCTTCTAATAATTTAATTTTATCTGACTCATTTATATTGACAATTCAGACATACATTATGCATTTTAAAGTAGACGACTTTAAAATGATATTGCCAATATTGTTGAGTTGCGCTCCTGGGACGACTTTACTATAAGATAGTTCATTCGATTACATGAAATCAACTTTAACTTGAGAATATCCGTCAGAAAAAATCATAGCATGTAATTCGTCTTTAAAAAGACAAACACATGACATGATGACAGTAAAATTCTCCTGTTAGTGATTCCATAGTAAATTATGAGGGAAAAACCAGGAAAAAAACCTCATAATACTATCCCGACATTGTAAGTATTTGTTCGTGAATTTAGTTTACCTTCAACAAACATCAAAATTCTGATTTTATATGTTACGTTATTTAAAAAACATAAATGATGTATCCTCTATATGTTACTGACTTACTAATACTGGTATTTTCTTATTAATAACTTCCTCTTTCAATATTGGTAAGAAAATAGCTTCAGAACAATATTAAGGATATAAAAACATTCGTTAGAATTTATAATTGCAATACTCAAATCAAACTTTATATAGGTCGGGAGTTGAAATATGTGAATTAAAACTTTTGGATCGTTACAATAATTACTACAAGTATATTAGTTAAAAGTCCATAGTGGAACACTGGTACTTTTTTTAATTACAAATGATCTGACACTTTTAGGAAATTGTCTTTTCAATCTTATACTTAGTGTCAATGCTTTTTTTATACGTTTTGAAGAACAAGTTATTACACTAAGAGTGTAATTTTAATGTTAAAATTACCTATTTAAAAATTTTAGTTATACTATATTTGCTTCTATTTAAATTTGATATAAAATGTTACTATAATGACTTAAAATTCTAAAATTTCCACAAATGAGATAACAGTTGTTACGCAATAATTCAAATTAAACACTCATTTAAATTAAATTCATACTTTTGTTTGTGACTCTGCAATTACCACAATAATTATGTAATATACATAATATTTCAACATTCTGATTAAAATAACACTTAAATCCTTCTATTGTTTGGGTTTTTAAGTTAATTTTACCGCAGAACTCACCTTTCAAGAGAATAAATGAGTACATAGTTAACTCGGAATAAATAACGGAAGCATTCGATTTTACGCCCGTAATTCAGCTGTTTTAATAGAAGTGGAGAAGAGTTAAGTGGGATATCTAAAAGTAAGTGGAGAAATAAATGAATGCTCTCGTCATTTCAAGTGCATAATAGAACACAGGTCGATACAACAGCGGGAGACAAGCAGAGTTGAGTTCCGAGCCACTCTCAGAATACCTAGACAGAACCGTCTCGAAGCATTTATTAACCGAAAACAAGATACAGTCAGGTCTCTTTTTCTGCGGATTATTTTTATGCGATTTTGAAGTTGGGCGGTTTGTATTTTATCCAAAAATTTTTATTATTAACTCTTATAATTAAATATTTTCCTCTCTCGAGGAAAATACAAAATGTTGGCTCAGAAGTATTACCAGAAATAACTGAAGATGAAATCGAAAAAGCCATAAACGACATGAAAAGAAATAGAGCGGCCGGTGAGGACAAAATACTGGCGGAACTGCTAAAAGAAGGAGGAGACACGATAAAAATAATGCTAAAAATACTGTTCAACAAATGTCTGTTTAAAGGTGAAATCAGATTGGGAAAACAGAGGAATATGTATTAACGGAAAATACTTAAATCACCTTAGATATGCGGATAATATACTCCTGATCTCCTCGGAACGACAAGAACTGGAATTAATGCTGAATGAACTTCATGAAAAATCACTGCAAGAAGGCTTAAAATTAACTTATCAATTAACAAAACAAAAGTAATGACAAACACGGAAGACCAAGAGGCAATAAAAATACAAACAGAAAAAATAGAACTTCTTCTTCAGATGCCATCTTTGCTACGGAGGTTGGCAATCATCATAGCTATCTTAATTTTTGAGGCAGTAGCTCTAAATAGTTGTTTTGAGCTGCATCCAAACCATTCTCTCAGGTCCTTCAGCCATGAAATTCGTCTTCTTCCGATGCTTCTTCTGTCATCTATTTTTCCTTGCATTATGAGTCGCAGGATGCCATACTTATCGCCCCGCATCACATGTCCGAGATACTGTAGCTTTCTTTCTTTAATTGTAAGTTCAATTTCCTTCTCTTTGCCTATTCTTCTCAGTATTTCATTGTTTGTAACTCTATCTACCCAGGAAACCCTCATAATTCTTCTATAGGTCCACATTTCAAAGGCGTTAAGTCGTCTCATGGTATCTAGATTTAACGTCCATGATTCCACTCCATAATATAGTACACTGTATACGTAACATTTTGTTAGGCGTACTTTAAGAGCTAATGTTAGATCTTTGCCACATAGGACTTTTTTCATTTTTATAAAATTAGAACGTGCTTTTTCGATTCTGACTTTGATTTCTGCCGTGTAGTCATTATTTTCTGTTATAAGTGTTCCTAGGTAAGTGTACTTTTTTACTCTTTCGATCTGCTGGCCCTCTACTATCAAGATTTCGTTAGTATTATAGTTGTTTTTACAAATTTTCATAAACTTCGTCTTTTTGACATTAAGAGAGAGTCCGTACTCCCTACTACACATGACTATTTTGCTCATGAGTCTTTCCAGGTTTTGTAAACTATCGGCTATTATTACTGTATCATCTGCATATCTGATGTTGTTAATTAAGACTCCATTTAGATATATATTAATATATCTATCTAGGACAAGCAATCAGAGCTAACAGAGAAAATCAAACAGAAGAAATATCGAGACGAGTAAGAATGGGATGGGCAGCGTTCGGCAAACTTTCTTAGTATATAACTCCTGTATAATATAGCATATAAAGCAAGGTATATAACTCCTGTATAATATCGGTGCTTACCTACGGAGTACAGACATGGACATTTATACAGACCAATTTGGATAGGATAAGGAAGGCACAAAGAGCGATGGAAAGACAAATGATGGGTAGATCAAGTATCTCAGTATCAAAGATAGAAAACGTAACCAGTGGATCAGAACCAGAACAAAGACAGTAGACGCGATAGAACAAGCAGCAAAACTGAAATGGAAATGGGCTGGACACAATGAACGTCTCCAAGACGGACGATGGAATAATGTCATCGGAAAGTGGCGTCCATACAATGCAAAGAGATCAAGAGGCAGACCACAGATGAGGTGGAAAGATGACATCAGGAAACAAGGAGGTCCCACATGGCAGAGAACAAGTCAAGATAGGGAAAGATGGAGAGAACTAAAAGAGACCTATATTCAACAATGGAAGGATAGAGAATAGGTTTAAAAAAAATAATTAAATATTAACTATTCACATCCAGATGTCAATAAAAATAGCCTTTGCAATTCGGGGATTCCCTTGGTATGTCCCTATTATATCATTGCGAGTTTCACCTTAAAAGGTATAACCTGTTACTGTTTTAAAATAATTTTTATTTTAACGGTGCTTCGTTTTATAAGTTGTTTTGCTGACTACAAGTTGCAGTATAATAAGCAGCACGATTTTCGGATTGGGAGATTTTAAGTGAGTGTCGAAAAGTTTTATTTTTCATTAGAAGAGGTTTTTGCCAACACAATATCGTAGGTTTAATTTTTTTGAAGTTATACTTCTATACGCACGATCGGCGTTGGAAATTATGGGACTGAATCTGTGAAACCATTATATATGTAAGATAATGAGTAAGAAAGAGACAAAAGATATATTTTCTCTCTTTTCCTCTCTCGATAATAAAAATGTTTCTTTTGTATATATATTTAATAATATATGTATAATATTGTATATATAATATAATATATAATTGTTATAATATATATTGTTATATATAATATAATATAATATGTATTAATATTATTATGTATGTGATATGTTTTGTATTATTTATTAAACGTTAATAATTATTTTATGCTTTTGTATTTCAAAATAATCACTGTTTCACCGAGAAATGTCAATTTTGAAATCCGTTAGTGTAATGTCTATTTGACAAATTCTTCACGTGTTTGGTTTATACGCTGGTGTTTATGAGTTCGAATCCCAAAATAAATTTCCTTTTTTATTTTTGAAATATTTAAAAACCCCACGTTAATTTTATTAAATATATGTATTATACGCAAAGATGCTAAATTTTAAAATAAAATGCAAATTTACAACATAATCCGAGATTTTGGTGTTTTATTTTTATCTTCGTAACGTAAGTTATGTATATTGGCAGTTTTAAATACTTATGCATATTACATTTTAATGTATATTTTATTATTATATTGAATTATGTTGCAGTGTAATTATTGTATTGTAATTTTTATATTAATAACTAGACTTCGGCAAATATGCAAATAAAAATGTAGAAAATATGCGCATAAATATGCACGTGTTTACCCGAAAATATGCAAATATTTTACAAAATATCCATACAAATAAATAAAAAAATCGTAAAATAGTAACAATTTTATTTAAAAAAAAAGTGTACATAACTAAATATTTCCTACTATTCATTAAGATTTACATTTATTTTAAGTAACTACATCATTTTTAAGTATGAATAAACTTATTTAGAATTATGGTAACAATAAATGACCAAGTGGTGTTCAAAATTTTCTAACAAAAACTTGTGGCTTCTGTCTGAGTACATATATTTATATATGGAAAAACTTCGTTCAACATCAACTGATGTAACGGGAGCATTTTTCAAACTAACCAAAACATTTGGTTCTAAATTAATTGTTTTCGAAATATTTCCAGCTAGACCACTGACTACTTCAGAAAGAATATGGTAACCTTCATTTTTTTCCATAGTAGCTTCAAATTTTTTTAAAATATCTTTTCCAATATTACCTCTAACGTTCCGACAACATGACGCAAATTCTTTTATTAATGCTGTACTTTCGAACAATGACAGTTTTGGTGATTCTAACTGAGTAATTGTTTTTTGAACAAAACTAAAATTTGATTTTATAAATGAAAGTTCTTGTTAAAGCAAGTTACTCTGAAAAGTTTGTTTAGAATCCAAAAGAGATTGGGAACTTTCATCTGTTAACGTATCAATTATGTTCTTTATTTTAACAAAATGATCTGCATAAAAATTAGCTGCTTCTAACCATGTTCCCCATCGCGTTAAAATAGGTTGTGGTGGAAGAGAAATGTTAGGTAGCATTTCTTTATAAAGTTGAATTCTTATAGGAGATTTAAGAAATACTTTTTTGACACTGGATATCATGGTATTTACAAGAGGAAACTTTTTTCATATTTCCTCTGCAACTCTGTTTAATCCATGCGCTACACAAGTAACATGTATTAAATCTGGGAAAAATATTTTTAATTTTGTCCTGCTTTCACCATATAAGGAGCAGCATCCGATAAAATAAGCAGTAATTTATTAGAAGGAATAGTTGTCGGAAGAAAAAAAGTTGCTAATGTTTCTTGTATAGAACGCGAAATTGTTAAAGCATTTGTTTTCTCAAGTTGCTGCCATGAAATAAGATGAGATTTTGGTAAGGTATCTTCTTTAAGAACACCAATCAATAAATGAGCAATATACTTTCCTGAGGAATCAGTGGTTTCGTCTACAGATATGTAAAAATAATTATCTGCAATTTCTTCCTTAATATTAATTAACACCGACGAGTATAGCCCGTTCACATTATTTCTTCTTAGAGACCGATCACTTGGAACATTAAGTTTGCAATATTTTTTTAGAAACGAACTAAATTTACATTGCTAATTTGAAAGCGGTATGTTTGCAGACACTAATGCGCGACACAAGTCTTCATTAAAAGTTTCTTGCTCATCTAATTTTTTTGAAGTAGATTGGAAACATTTAGCCATTGAAGTTTGATGTTTTCCTCCTATTTTTCCTTTTTTTGCAATGTGTGAAGCAGTTCTCACATGTTGGTCTATCTGAAATTTCTTCTCACATGCTATCTATAAATAAAAATAAAAACCTTTATTTTAACCCAACCTTTAAAATATAAAAATATACAAGGTGTTTTTGGTTAATCAAATAACTGGTTTGGAAAAAAAAACACTCGCTAAGTGTTTTAAATGCAGTATTAATCCACAAATTAGTTTTTGTTACTAACCATTAGTACATCATATAACTTATTTCAAAATTCAACGAAGGTTTTTTTTTTTATTAATTCAATTACAATAAAAATAATTGTGTTTTAGAATAGCTGACTTCATAAAGAAAGTAAAGGTGAAAAATTTTTCTAAATACACACCATTGTATTGTACCATGGACAATTTTTTCTCACTAAAGGAAGCTATTTTTCATTTAAAAACAACCTACGAGTACTAAATTTCAAGTAAATACGTTTATTGGTTTTAAAGTTATTGTTGTTATTAACTCAAAGAATTTAATTTTTTTTAATTTTAACACCCTGTATCTCGACAAGTAAATAAGTTTGACCCCTCATTAACTATATCGTTTTGTTCAATTTTTCGAGAAGTATCTACAGTCAAACGTTGTAACTGTCATTTGGAAACACCCTGTATGTATGAAATATTAGATATTTAATAGAAAATATTGATACTTACAATTTTGCCACAGACTGAACAGTAGATTTTTCCCATATCCATAGACAGCTCTTTATAAGGTTTAATCCAAGTTGAAGCACTGGTTGTTTTAGGCATTATAAAATCACAATCTTGCTTTTTGTTACGCACAACGAGTGTTTACGCTTTGAATATCAAAACAAAAATGATTTACAAATCTGAGCATCAAATTAAAAATGTTTAGGTACCTAATTCAATAAACTGGGAGATTTTGGAAAATCCCTAAAGTAGGAACAAAACTATTAGCCGTTTACCTGCTGTTAAGATACAATAAATTGTAGATAGATTTGGGGATTAGATCATAAAATGCAAATGAGCGAACCCTTAGCGATTATCCAATAACTGAATGCCTCAGTGACCGAGACTTTCTAAGAATGTTGAGGGCTACTTAAATTGATCTTCTTTGAAATTGTAAATGTTTTGTACCTGTAGAGATTACGTACTTAGATCATTTCTTAATTAAAATGACTACAAAATTTTATATAAGAATTGAAATAAATTGGTATGTTTAAAAATTTTCAAATACAGTATAAAAATCTGAACTTTTATGCACTTTATGCAAACTTTTATACAAATATGCCAAAATATGAAATATTTGCATAAAATATGCACAATATGCAAAATATGCAATATGCATATTTGCCGAAGTCTATTAATAACCAATAAATTATAAAATAAACAATGAATTTTACTGCATAGTATGTGTAAAAATTTTTTTGCATTTAACTCATTTTATACATATATGAAAATAAAGATATATATATTTTCATTAAAATATTGATACAATACTTCATTTACTATACTCCTATTACAGGTTAAATGTTTATATACAGCAAATCATGCACCATATACCACGATACACCATGTACGTATATACCTAATTGCTTTTCTCTTTCTGCTCTCTCTTATCTATAGCATTAAATATGTAACGATTGTGCAGATTGACTCCCATATAAATTTGTAACGGCGAACGTGTGTATAGAAGTATAACTTCTACCGGCATGGCAGTTCCACTGGACTGCCACACCCGTTTTTTTATTTCTTTTTTTAAGATTTTATTTGTCCCAATGGAAAAAAAAAGACATTTAAAACAATTAATTTCGTTGGAAACGAAAATTGCAATTTTAGATCGCTTAGGAAAAGAAAAAGGATCTACTGCAATTGAAAACCATTTTAATTTAGGCGAATCAACTGAAAAACAATTAAGAAGAATAAAGTTACTATAGGAAAATCTATAATTTCTGGTACAAAATTAAACGCCACATTTTCATCTTACTCAAGGACTGTATTATTACAAAGAACAGAAATAGCCGTCGCAATTTGGATTGTCACAAAACAAATAGAAATATGGACCAGTTTTGTCCTAGAATAATACAAAAATATACTTTACAAGTAAAACAATTAAAAGCAGATGATGTAAAAAAATTGATAAGAAAATATGATCATTTCAATTGGAAGAGTATTGAAGAGTTAAGCTATTTTAAACACGTTTTAGAACGAGACAAGTTATTGTAACATTGACTTTTATTGACATTGTATTGACTTTTAAATGCATTAGTAGAGTTAAATACCTATCATATGCGTGGAAGATTAAAACAAGGATCCGCACAACCTACAGGAAAAATTGACATAGAATTCAGAATTTGTGAACTGTCAATAAACATCCACAAAACTAAATATATTTATGGTGAACACTAAAGAGGATATCGTGTTAACCTTACTGTTATTAAAAAAATACAGCTATTTAAGTAGCTTGGATGTTAGATGACATAAAATTTAGATTTGTCTTTCCAAATCAGATGTCAAATAGTACAGGTTCAGATGCTTATTATATAATACCTCCTTGAATTTGGAAATCCAAGAAACGTTTGTGAGATGCTATGTATGGTATGTCTAACAAACTCTATAAAATATCATTAAAAGATGGCTTAAACTAGAATAACTTGGAGATTTAATGGGAGGAAAAAGACTTCCTTCGTAAAATTAAAAAAAAAAAGTGGATAGAGCGAAAAAAACTCTGCTGATTGAAAAATTTATGATAGTGGACGGGTTTAAGAGACAGCAAAACAATTGCTACACATACTCCAAGACAAAGATCAGCACCCCTCTAAATGGTACTCTACGAAGATTTAACTATATTAAGCCTAGCGTGTTTCTGTAAATATTTTAATTTATTTTTTAATACATAATGTATGGGATATTGTAATTTTTATTGTAAAAAATAATAATTACAAAGAAAGTCCAGATTAACCTTATTTTCTATGTTTACTATTTGAACAATTTGTAACAGCTTATAAAAATAACACAGATTTTTATAAAACAACTTTGTAGTAAAGTTGTTCTTTATTGTACATTTGCAATTCTTTCTAAAATTTAGGTCTTAACATTTTTTACTAACTAAAATAAAGTAAGAAAAAATATAATACTATGCTCTGGAATATGTCAGGAGATTATCAATTAGAATAATGGCATAATTTAGGAAAGTTCGATTAGTGAAGAAAATTTCTCATGCTGGGGCTGCAAATTTATTAGAAAGGTAATTAAGAGCCTTACGGTCTGCTCTGATTTCAATTTAATTAATTAAAAAAAAGTTTAAACGCGCGAAAAGCGGCTTATAATCAAAAATAATGAATTCATCAAGCCTTAAAATATGAATTAAATTTTAAATTGCGTAGGTTGAAAAGAAATACTATTTCATAGAAAAAAATATTTCAATTTATTTAAAAATAAATTAACTGAAAGTATTAGTTTATGTAAGAACGCTAAAAAACAAGACAACAAAGACAACTGGTACATAGAAAAACTGAATGCTACAGATAGAAGAATTAAATATGCAGAAGATATAAGCAAAAACTGAAGGAATACTATGAACATACAGAGGATGTTGAAACAGAATGGAGAAATATAAAAAAATGTATAAATGAAACAGCTTCTGAACATGTGGGGATAGAAAGAAAGAACAAAAAAGAAGAATGGTATAATCAAGACTGTCATAACATGTTAAAAAAGAAGATAGAAATAAGACAGAAGTGGATCAGAACAAAAAGACAAAAATATAAAGAAGAATACAACAAATTAAGGATAGAATGTAAGAAACAAATAAGGAAAATTAAACGAACCTGGTTAAATGATAAGATAAATGAAATAGAAAAACAGAAACACAAAAGCATTTTATAAGAAAATTAGCGAGCAGAACAAAACCTTTAAAGGAAAGATAAAAGGCATGAAGGATAGAAATGGAAAAGTATCAGAAAATGACAAAGAGTTTAAAGAAATCTGGACTGATTATTTTAAAGAATTAATAACACTACAAGATGATCAAGACCTAAATGAAAATGTGGAAAAAGAGACCACGATGATAGAAACCGAGCTAGAAAAACCAACGAAAGATAAAGTTGAGGAATTTACAAACAGTAGTCGCAACGGTAAAGTACCAGGTATAGTCGGTATAAACATGGAACTTATAAAATATGGTGGACATGAGCTCAGAGAAAAAATATACCAATTAATAAAAGTCATATGGGACGAAGAAAAGATGCCAGAAGAATGGTACAAAAAACAAATTATCACAATCCATAAAAAAGGAGACCAACAAATGTGTAATTTAGAGGACTGACATTATTAAACACAGCGTATAAAATCATGTCAACCTTAAAACAACAAAGACTGGCCAAAGCGACTACAAATACCATGGGACAGTATCAATGAGGATTTATTAGGGGAAAGTCAACAACAGATGCCATACATACGGTAAAGCAAATTACGGAGAAAGCTTATGGATATAAAATAGACATTAAACTACTTTTTCATTATAATCATTTATTAAACTTGCAACAAAAGCATTTGAGTCAATAAACAGAGCGAAATTACTAACAGCTATGAGAGAAATGAGAATACACAACAAATTAAGACGACTAATAAAAATGACAATGAGCAAAACCGTAGTAACTGTAAAAACACAAGAAGGAGACACAGAAGAATTTGTTATAAATAAAGGTGTACGTCAAGGAGATTCATTATCTGCAACTCTCTTTAATCTTGCCCTGGAATATATAGTCAGAAAAATCAACAAAGGTACACTTAGAACGAGAGAGGGACAAATAATAGCATATGCCGACGATATTGTGATAATAACAAAGAACAGAAAAAAATAGAAAGTACGTTAAAAGAATTCGTAGCAGAAGGGAAAGTAATGGGCTTAGTAATAAATCAAGAAAAAACAAAAATAATGAGATTTGACAAAAAATATGAAAACAAAAAGATTAGACTGGGAGAATATATATTTGAAGAAGTAGAAAAGTTTAAGTATAAGAAAAAGAAGAAAAAAACTGGTTTAATTAAATTTTTAAAAATTTGTCAAAAGGTTTTAAAATATTGTTTTTGTTAAGACTTATGCAACCGTACTAGTCTCAGACTATAGGTCTGAGCTCGCCAGTATACTGCTGGCTAGCTGGTTAATTAATTTTTCAATCTTAATACGACATTAATTATTGTGAAATTGGTGCAATTATAGAATTATGGAACCCTGTACTTGTTTATATAAGACTAGCGAAAGTGTCCACAATTATATATTTTTGAAGTCGCTTGGTAGTCTCTAAAAAGTATTTGTTAACTGCGATCTTATATCAGTTATCTGTTATCTTTCTAGTCTGCGATTTTAGTGGTAATGAGATAGTGCCTTAATATTTAGGTGTCTCTTAACTTAAGCATGTCCATTAGCGTAGCATATTATAAGTCAAAACTGATTTCTGCTAGATTTTCGCTAAAATGTTTAGTCCTATTAGTAAATAGAGCTTTACTTTTCAAGTAAGAATAATCGAGGCTTTTGTATTCAGATACTGACTTTTCGATCGCGGATATACTTTTTAACACTCCTATAACCGAATATGAACCTAAGTATTTTGTTCCTTTGCTGGTAAATTCATCAAGTCTTTCTTTGTCGTATGTTTTGGTAACTCAAAATCTATACCAGTGTGGCACTCTCATGTTCGACCAGTTAGTCTAGTTCCTCTAGATATTTTCAGAATGTCTAGAACAAAAATGTATATCGAAAAAAACAAGTTAAAAAATACACTTTTTGAGTGACTCCTTATATGGTCTTAAATGCATGTCTAACCAAATTAATCCGATATCTACTAGTATAAATCATTATCTTGGAAAATTACGATCGATAAAAAGTCAATAGGAACTAAAATTCACTTGGATGAAAGCTTATATAGAGCTTTGTAGATGATATCTTATATGATTAAAGAGTAAATATAAGGAAAAATAGGGATTGCATTAGAAAAATATTACTCGAATAGCCTCACTCTTACAAGAAATGATATTGTGACCATTTTTAGGCTGAAATTCAAACATGCAACCTTTCTTCTTATATAAAATGGGTTTAGTCAATACCGAACTTTGTGAAACCTGCAATTTAGATCACATTTTTATGCTTGTAGCAAATTTGAAATAAAAAAAAAAAAAATTTTAATATTTTTTTATTGAAAAGCTATTGAAATACCCTGTCTTTCAATCTAATTTATTTGCTATCATTAAACATAGATTAGGTTTATAAAATTATTCTTTTAAAATGTGTAACTTAAAACTTTAGCCTAGGTGTTAGGCTCATAACCTCTGTTGAACTTTCAAATATTTTACCTTTTTATCTATATTTTGTGTGGTCTACCCTTTCTGTCTGTGAGTCACCTTAAATGACCCACAGGTGCGAAAAGTAATCATAGTTTCCCTCCTATCGTAGTTCTTTTTTTAATTTATAGAATGGTAGTGTAGTTAGTTTAGTTAAAACATGTTAAGTCAGGTGAACTTTATTACACATTTGCTGCTGGCTGGATGGGTATTTAAGCTCTATTGCCAAAAAAAACCTTAAGAAACAATGAAAATATGATTTAAAAAAATTCTATCTTGGTTACTATATCTTTACTATTGGTGATAGAAGTTTTTTTAAGATTACAGGCGCGTGTCATAATAAATATCAGTTATTAAAATTGATTATAAGCTAAAAATCCTTTATGTGATAGAACCTCTATATGAATCAAGTGGCATCTGTTAGAGTAGGACTGGAATCTACATCATGTTTCTTAATTGAAAAAGGTGTACGATAGGGTTATGTTCTGTCACCCCTCCTTTTTAATCTTCACTCTGAAACGATTTTCAATAGAACCTTAAACGACACTGAAGATGGAATCAAAATCAACGGACAGACTATTAGTAATCTTCGCTATGCTGATGATACAGTCATAATAGCTGATAGCCAAGAAGCGCCACAACGACGAAGGATAGCGAGTGGGCTTGAAGATTAATATAGACAAGACGAAGGTAATGGTGGTTAGTAGAACACGAAATATGCAATTGAATATAAGAGTAAACAACAAGAACATCCAAAAGGTCCCCAAGTTCAGATATCTCGGTAGTTGGATAACTGAAGATCTAGATCCAGACATAGAGATACGTAGCAGGATTAAGCAAGCCAGAACAGCATTTACTTATATGAGAACCTGGCTAAGCAACAGCAGCCTCAACTTAATGCTTCGATATCGCTATGTAAAATGTTACATTTACTCCATACTGCTATATGGTGTAGAAACCGGGACCATAAAGGCCAATGTGATGAACCGATTAGAGGCCTTTGAAATGTGGGTATTTAGAAGACTACTTAAAATTCCCTGGACAGGTCATACAACAAATATCGAAGTATTAAATAGAATGGGCAGAGAATGAGAATTGCTGCCCATAAATAAAAAGAAGAAAAAGTGCTTATTTGGGTCATATATTTCGAAATTCCAAGTACCAGTTCTTAAAGCTTATTATGGAAGGGAAGATAGAACGAAAACGAGGCATTGTAAGAAAGAAATACTCACGGCTTAAAAACATGAGAGATTGGACAAATCTCGATGCCTATGCATTTTTTAGAGCTACACAAGATCGAAAGGAGTATTCCAGAATTGTCGGCAACATCCACTAATTGGATAGGCCACCATAAGAAGATAAGCTAAAAAGTCAGCTTTTTTAAGTAACAATTTTGATAAAATGTTGAATTTTTTAATATATCTTGAAATCAAACCCTCATAGAGATTATCTCGATCTAATAAATACCTCTAGAGTCATTGTTTAGATAATTAGAGTTATTTAAATAACCGCTCTTCAGAATAAACAAATTGAATAACTTACAAACGGTTTTATAGATTTAACTTCTATTTATCACATGGTAATACCTCATTATTTTCCACAATTTCAAGTTATTATATTACAGGTCATTATGCAAGAAAAGTTATTACGATTTATAGTTTACTGCAAATTTAACACCTAAAGAACAACCGGTAAAATCGGCAAATTTAGGTTTTTTCCAACAAAAAACCGATTTGTTCGCTAAAGCTATTTCATTCTTCTAGCGATCTGCCTCGAAAAACGAGTGAAAGAGACTTCTATACTTGGAGCACACGTACATATCAGGTACCAATCGCTTCGTCTTGGTCTCCAGAAGGAACTCTAACCCTTTGAAGAGCCAAGAAACACCTGCTCAAAGCGTGGCAAGAGGTTATTCAGTCACTAAAATCGACGTTTTTTTCATTTTTTCGCGATTTTACCTAAAAATAGATTAAAAGATACCTCTATAGTTTGAGCACACATACATATTAGATACTAATCGCTTATTCTTAGTCCCCATAAGGAACTCTGACCCTTTGAAGAGCCAAGAAACACCTGCTCAAAGAGTGGCATTTAATATTATATAAATATATTAATATATTAATATTTCTATGCGTTGTGTTTCATTCAGTAAAACCATAATTTAGAATTCAAAAGTAAAAATTACAATTGACAACTTATGACAATTCACAAAATTACAAGATTTACGTCAATAAATATTACATAAATCACATGCCACTATCACTTGCTTAACCCATATATGCCTAAAACCTACATGAAAATATTTTTCTTAAAATTGACATGGTATATCAAAACAAAAACATATTTGTCGTAAAAACAAAATATTTATGAAAAATAAGTAAAAAAAAAAATACTGTACAAAATATGGTAAACCAGGCATTTAAACTACTATTAAGTTTTAGTTATAAACTTAATATAGTTTAATATATTATATTATAAGTTTATATTATACTATATTATAAGTTTATATTATAACTATAATATAAACTTATAATATAGTTATGTTTATAACTGGAGCAAATCTGTATGTCAACCAAATGAGAATTGAACGTGTCTCACAATACAATTACTTGGGAACTATAATCAATGAGTCGTGGGACAATACCCAAGAGATTAAATGTCGCAACGAAAAGGCCAAAAGTGCATTCTTGGCTATGAGCTCTGTGTTCAAAAGCCATGACCTCACCCTGAAAACAAAAATAAGACTCCTTAAATGTTACGTATACTCAGTGCTTCTGTATGGAGTAGAAACGTGGACATTGAAGGCGGAAACTCTATCAAAACTTCAGGCGTTTGAATTATGGTTATACAGAAGAATCCGTAAGATACCATGGACAGACAAAGTCACCAATGAAGAAGTACTGCGGAGGATGAACACAACCGCGGATTTGGTAAACATTGTGAAGAGCCGTAAGCTGAGTACTTGGGACATATTATGAGAAATCAAGGCAGATACGAGCTACTCCAATGCATTTTGCAGGGTAAAATTGAAGGAAAAAGAGCCCCAGGACGAAGAAGAATATCCTGGCTTGCTAACCTGAGAGCATGGTATAGAAAGACCTCAACACAGCTATTTCGTATAGCAACCAACAAAATTACCATAGCCAGAATGATCGCCAACGTTCGGAACGGACAGGCACCCTAAGAAGAAGAAGTTTTAGTGTGGTATGAAACAAAACATTTAATAGGTATGCCTACTTTACATTTTGAACACCTCATTTTTGCTCTATCGTGGCACAAACCACATCGAGTTGGTTTTTCTAACTTGTCTTTCCAACTTTTCAAGTTTGGAATTACTAAATGGTTTAGTCGATCATAGCGAATATCAATATTTTCATTGGCTGATGGACGACCTCGAAAAAAAGGGAAGTAGGAAAAAAAGGAATTCTGAACTTAATGGTCTGTACTTCATATACTTCTTATTCAAATTTACAAACAAAGGCCTGACTTATGCAAATTTATCTCCTTGTTCTAAGGCACAGTTACCTGTCATATGAAAATTTGATATAATAAATTCAAATTTATCTCTCGCAAGAGCTTCTGTCACAAGTTGATTGTTAGCATCTCTGTCAAGTTGCCAAAACATTCTCCTGCGATGACTGTTTACATACCCACTCAATATGAGAGTTCCCAGAAAAGCTTTGACTTCATATTCTCGAATTTCTTGTTGGCGATTCTTCTGTGAAGTATATCAGTTAGTTTCTGACGTTATCAGATGTATCAGTTCTAAATAAAAAAAGGGAAAACCATTCAAGGAAACTCTTAGAATCATGTTGTTCTGGAAGTTCGTTTACAATGATACATTGGTCTTCCATCTGAATGTCTTCGTTTACCCAGTGGTAGATTGTTTTTCTAACATTTTACATGTAAGCCTACGTTGCATGTTGAACACCTCATTTTTGCTCTATTGTGGGACAAACCACATTGAGTTGGTTTTTCCTCTGAAATTACTAAATGGCCTAGTCGACCTGGACAACCTCGAGAATATGAAGTAGGTTTTTTATTTTGTTGTAACAATGATGTTGCAATTGGTCTTCTAAATAATAGCTGGTCCAGTTTTCCTCCATGCAAACGATGAAGTTGCCAGGCATTCTGAACAGCCTTGTCAATGAATTGATTGATCAATGAAAAGTACCATTTTTATGTCATATGTCCCTTCTTTTTTTTCATAATTTTTGAATCTTGTAAGTGTAGATTTTTTTCTTAGACTCTTTAACTGTTCTTTTTTCTCCCTGCTGTGATAATGAAATATTATCTTAAGAATCGATTACTAATGCGTTATCTTCATTATTTTGCACATTTATTTCAGCACAAGCTTGTAATTGCGACCCAGGTAAATTATCCATCAACATTATATCTTCATCACCAGAGTCTTCGTCTTTTAGGACATCACATGCATTTAATGTAGGCATCAAAGTAACACTATCTACATTTACTACTAAATTTTCATCATGTTTTAACATACTAAGCGCATCCTCCAAAAAAGCCCCTAAAAATAAATACGATATTTTCCTGTTGTACAATATTTTGTACACCAAAATCGAATGTCCTAACTTTAGTTACAAAATAATAATTTATCCAATTTATAAATCGAAATTAAAATATAAAAGTGTTTTCTACGAGTAAACACAAAAAGAATTTTTTTTTGTATACATTATAACAAATATTTATTTAAAGCAAATCGTATTCCGAATTCGGCCATGTTATAAAAACTGTAAACTTTATCACAATATTATCACCAAATATTTTAAAGCCAGCAATTCACAACTACATTCTATGGTTGATTACTACATACTGAAAGTATTTAGGCGGTTATCAAGAAACATGATCCTTATAGATAATCAAGTAAAAAGATATTTGTGACGTACAATTTATTGTACGTCAGGCATATCTGGGTTAAATTAAAATTTGACAAAAGGTTCAGTGTTTATGAGATAACTTTTTGTGTCCATTATTATTTTTAATTATTTTTGCTTTTGTAAGTATTTAGTTTAGAAAGTCATGGCAGAAACCGATGTATGACATTTCGAACATTTAATTTAAAATAATTGTTATGCATAATATGGTTACTTTAAAGAACATTATGATTTAAATCATTAGTTGAAATTTAGTCGAATTTAAATTAAAAAAAATTGTTTTTGTACCCTTAAAAATATTTTAGTTGAAAATGTAATGTCGTTAAATAGAGAATTAAATTCTCCTTCAAATGGGATGTCGCATTATACCAATTTCTATTAAAAAAAAATTAACGGTTATGTCACTACAGTCACACCTGTGACGTCATGAATACTCCGTATATGGTATGAGATGGGTATTTTTTAACAAAAATCGGCCTGTTTCGGGATTTCCCTCAAAACCAACGGTTCTCGAAATAATGATAATATTACATAATTTAGCCGTTCACTTTATATATCTGAATGTGGCATATATTAATAAAAAAAAACAAATGCTATAAACTACTTCTATAAATGCTATAACAAATGCTTATAGTATCTAAAATTTCACTTTAATCACTCATAATTTATTACGACTAAATAATACCTTAATAGTTTTATATTATTATCGCCTATAAACTTAAAGAATGATTTTTATCCAAACAATTACCATTATGTTATGAGGTCCTAATTACATTTTCACCTTTGGGTGAATTAATTAGTTACCCTATGCAATATTGCGAAATTAAACGTGCGCTTTTTTGTTTTAATACATAAGATTTTAATCGTTCTTTAAAACTTTTATAATATGGAGTTGTTAGCGGGATACAAACTTTTAATTAAAACTTGATTCATTACAAAACATCTAGGCGGAAGTGAAGAAAGGCTACTTTGCCGCTTTTTATTAAAATTTTTTAAATAAGACTATAAGAGCCTGTTAGTTTCGTAGACGAAAAAGTAGATAAAGCAGATTTTTAACGAGTAATTGATATTGTTGTTACCGTAAAAAGGGGTTAGATTGAACATTTTCTTCATATTTTGTTGAATAAGTTTTGTATCTGTTGCTCAATCGAATAAAAAAAATACCATTTATGGGTCACTATAGAAGCATGACTTTACATACGTTAGATTATCTCTTGGGCGTAGCTTTGTAAAAATAGCTATAAAAAAGTTGCTGTTCAATTTTACCCCGGGTTCGGGGTAACATTGAACAGTAGTATAAATCGGTGTCTACGAGCCCACAGGTTCAAATTCAAATTCAAATTCGTTCAAATTAACCCCGCCAGTGAAACAAGCGGAAAAAACTAGTGGGGAGAGTTTTGTTTGTTTTTTTTTTCTCAATGGTTATATTTATTGACAAAATATTTTTTTACATTCTTTTTTATTAAACTTTAAATTCTTTTACACAGTCTTATAAAATCATATTTCAAACTAAAGAAATTGGTAATTTTCAAGTCAAATGACAAAACATAAGGGAGACGTATAAACGACAGTCTTTAGAAGGATTTTAGCCCAGAGTATACCCATCAAATTGGATCGAAAAAACCACTTTTCCGCGGCGGTCTTTAGCTGGAGCTAATAGAAGTCTCTCAAAATCTGAAGAACTTACGACTGAAATGTCGTCTATCTGAAAATAAATCAACAATCGATTTTGATATAATGCAAAATGTACTGAAAAATTTACCTCTGGCCAATATAAGGCAGAATTCTTCAAAATTCTCAGGAACTTGACCACATAATCTCCATCAGGCAGTTTTTCTTTTATAAGGCCAACAAAAAATTTCAAGATCTTTTTGGTTGCGAATCTCACGAGCACATTATCGTCGACGACTGCAGCCCCTGTTGGCCTTTCGATCTCCTCGTTCTTTTCTTGGTGCATTTCATCACAAAATGTCTCGAAATCACAATCAGATTCGTCCTGAAGCTCTAGTTCGTAGTCGAAACTGTCACTATCCAATTCCTTAGCAGACTTTTTCTTATTCTTCGTGGGTGGTGCAGAACATCCAGAACTTTCTCCTATTTCAAAATCTTCCAATCCAATGCTCTTATCCGGTGCGATGTTAATTTTCTTTTTTCTTTGAGTTCTAGCTCTCTTTTTGTTCATTATACCCTGTAGAAATTGTAAAACTGTGTCGATTAAATTGTTTCCAAAACTTTCATTTGATTCAGTATAATCAGTACCAGGCAGTTTCTTTAATATTTGATTTCTGTCTAAAGGGTATATACCAGTTGCCCGAAAGCCACTTTGAAGGTTTTGTTCACCAGTTGCTGCGAATTTTAACATCAGCCTTTTTAAAAGTTTTGGAAACATCTCCTTTGGAAGACCAGTTGATCCCGTTGCTAACTTATAATCGCTGAGTATTGCACGCCATTGTTTCTTCAGTGGTGCGAACACCGCGACATCCAGAAGTTGAGCGATATGCGTAGTATTCGGCAGTAAACATATGAATCGAATATTATTTTCAACCGACAGTCTGATAATTTGCTCAGAAAAATGGATCGCCAAGTTATCCCTGATTAATACTTTGACTTATTCGTCATGTATCGTGGAATAAAGTAAAACAGAAGTAAACCAATTTAAAAATGTTGCAGAATCGAACCATCCATGAGCTGTTTGGTTGTATTTGGTTTTATCGGGTCCTCCTTCCGTCCAAGTTGTCCAAAGGTTTTCTGATTTGTAGACTACATACAGAGGCAGCAGAACTCCTGAAGCGCTTCCACAAAACATCAATGAAATGTTTGATTTTGATTGAGATAATAAACGTTCTGGGTATTTCACCCCTCTTTTAAAAAAGCATCTTGCAGACCTCAGGGGGAAACTTCGTCTAGACATTGCTCAAGGTTATCAAAATAAGCAATGAAAACTTCTCTAGTGGAAGATGCTCTATTTGGGTTGATATTTTGAGATTTTTTTACACTTATTTCTCTGTTTCTTTTCAGAAAACCTTTAATCCAGTCGATACCAGGCAAATTATTTTTAAACTGCTTAACTCTCTTACCCATTGTATCCAAATGGCTTTTCATAACATGTCGTAAATCGTCGTGAGTCCAAGGAAAGCCCCTTTAGCGGTTTTTAAAAGCATCTTGACCAGTGCCTTTTCTTCGTCGTTCTTTAAAACTGTGGGCCTTCCCACGTCCTTCAATTTTTTGTTGTTCAGTTTGTGACTTAATGTTTCTTTTGGAATTTTGTATTTTTTCGACGCCTTGGAAAGTGATAACTGTTTTGTTTTAATTTCGCGGATTGCTTGTTCCAAAGTATCAGAGGTGTAATTTTTGTATGATCGACTACCCAACTTTCTAACGTAATCACGCATTTTGGACTGAGATTATCGCACTACACTACCTATTGCACCACAACTGAATTTCCTAACCACACAATGTTCCTACCGCCAAGCCAACCAATGTTATACTGAGCTCTGAGCTGAGTGAATTTCATTCAAATGATTCAAAACGAGTTAGCGTAACGCCAGACAATAATATTTAGATGGAACTCGATTGACGCCGCCCAAGCACGTTCAATCCTGCCGTTCAATGTTACCCCACGTTCCCAAAATAATTGACATATTTTTTGTATAAATGAATTAAAAATATTCAAAACCCTAATCATTTACGGTATTATGTAGAATAAGGTTCAAATAGGTACTAGTATCGTGTAAAATTAGTCATGAGAAGATATCTTTTGCATATCGCCGGCTGCAGACCAAAGTTTGAGAGATTTTTTACTACCTTTTATTTCAGCAACCATTTTTTATTTCATTTTTGTTAATTTTGAGAACCTGCCAGAAATTTTATCAGGAAGTCCAAGAAAAACATATTTGCAACACTCAAAAAAATATATCGGCTCCAAAAAAAAGTTTAGGCCAACTTGTAGAAAAATATAATCTTCATTGCAAAACTGTTCAATGTAACCCTCGAGTTCAATGTAACCCCGTTTTACGGTAACGATTTTTTTTTGAAAAAAGAATATTGATATAGCCTGCTCTGTAAATAATATTTATTTATTTTTTTTACAGATGATGCTGTAAACAAATGTAAGTAGACTTTGCTTAATTTATTTAGTTTTATTTATTATTTATCAAATATCTTGAAGGTAAGATACAGAAAACATAGACAGACTTATTATTCAAGGAAAAGTAGAAGACCGAAGATCACAAGAACTCTCAAAGACGGATCGACCAAAATACAGAAATATGCAAAAAACCTATTCATGAGTTAAATAAAATGGTCAGAGATATAAATATTTGGAGATAGGTAATACAGGACATCACAATTACTACTAGACTCCCTCTAGGGGGCCAGGACAGAAGAGAGATAGAAAGAGAAAAAGACAAAACAGACATTTAATCTAAAATGTGGCACTTAGTGGTACTACATTACTTGTGAGGAACTGAGGAACTGACAAAAAAGTTGGTTTTTTGTTGTCTATTAGATTTAAAAAAAAATATGTTTTTGATTCTGTTCTGTTTGTCCCGAAGTGTGTTCAATTGTCTTTAATTGTTTTAATTTTAATATATTTGACATCACAATTTTTCTGCCAAAACAGACACCAAATCAATTAATCGCAATTTGATAATTACAAGTTGGAGTTATTGCACATCCACAAATTATACATTTACCTTCATTGTTCCCTCCTATAGCTCTCTAACACGCGATAGAGCACAACCATCAGCCAAATTTTCTTCATGTTGAAGTCCTAGCTAATTAAACTCCAACATTGTATCCTATTCCATTTAAATTCAAGCTATGCTCTTTAGTCATGTTATTCTTTTGGTGACTTTGCTTTGTATTTGGTTATTTGTTTATATTATGTTTTCTTTTCTTTCTACTTATTATTAAGTTTATAGTAAAGATTTTCATGACAGACCAAAGCGGATCTGAAGATATGAAAATTTTCATCGAAAAAAGAGCTCCAAAAGAAAGAGGTAATGGTTTAAAAAGTATCATACTGATTGTTTATTACTTCGTCGCCAACGCCTGTCAACTTTGACCGGTTATATTTCAGAACCACTGCTCGTAATTTAACATTGTTTATTTAATAAGAAACGTCTTGCCTAGTCTTTTCCACTGCCGTTTTCTAAATTTGTTTTAAGCTGATATTAACTGAAATATTGTATTTTGTTTATAAGTCAAAACATTGTTTATAATTTTAAAACATTCTTAAGAATGTCCAAATAATCAAATTTCAATTCCATAAAGAACGTTAGATAGGTTGAGTACGTTTTTAAATGTAAAAAATGGCAATTTTCTGTATGATTTAGATTTGGTTGTGCAGGTATTAAAAGAGCTGCTGTCAATAAGGTCACGATAGCGAATATGGTAGCCAACATGATATCCAACGATCGATAACGGTCATGGAACTAGAAGAAGAAGAAGAAGGTATTAAAAAAATTTAATTTTTAAATAAAAATTTATATTGCAAAAGTGTTATTACAGATATAAATATGATAAATATCACATCATATCAATAGAAATTTGTTAAATCAATTATTTTAAACCCCCTCTGTGGCTCAGTGGTAAGAGCGCCTACCTTTGAACGTAAAGGTCGTGAGTTCGAATCTCACTTGGGTGGAGAAATTTTCGTTTATTAAAAATTAATAAATGAAAATAATTTCTATCCTTGTGCGATCGGTACTCACCGGAGGGGCCTCAGACGTTCGGATACAATTGACGTCTCTTAGCAAAGACAATGACGTCGACTTTGCTAAGTATCAAGACAGTTACTCTACACCAGTGGTTCCCAACCTTTTCATCACTGAGGACCACTTGTACCTTTCAGGACTCTTGGCGGACCACTTAAATATTATTATTAATATTTCCTAATAATAGGTAAAATGAGATGAACACTGAAATTTTACTAATGAATTTATTATTTACAAAATAAAAAAAAACTACATAGTGAAAGACAAAAGGTATATAAAAAACAAAATAAAAAGTCATAGATAGCGCCAAATTAAGACGTTAATGACTCCCTTGGTCTTGCTTCTCACTTGAAAGTTTCTCAATATTTGGATCGAAAAAAGTTAACGCCAGTCTCATAGGAGCATTTAAATTTAGCAACCTATTTCTGTGTTTATTCTTAATGACATATAATGTTGAGAATGATGCCTCACAGAGATAAGTGGAATGAAAAGGAAGAAGAAGTTCCAAAGCATTTTTACTTAGCAGTGGACTTTCATCAAGTAATCCTATACAAAAATCTGCAACATTTTCGCAGTAAGATTTTATCACTTTTAAATGATCATCGGATGAAATTTCAATAAGCTGTTTATTTTCCTGAATAGACAGATTATTATTGTAGGTAGCTAAAAAGGGATCAATCACCCACAGATTATTTTTCCTCACATCTGTATCAGCAGGGAAGTACTTTTCAAAGTAATCTTGAAGCGACTTAATATAGGACTTAACCAGTGAATGTAAAACATCCTCATTTAAGCCTTTATTTTCAGAGATAAAATCTGAAATCTCCCATAGCAACAATTTTTTCTTGAATGAATCAATTTTTTTCCAAAGGTCAAATGCGGTTTTAGATGGTCCCTGCAGGCCTAGATTTAATATATTGAGCTGTTCAAAAATATCTGCTAAAAAAGCTGACTGGGCCATAAATTCTCCGTCATGCAGTGTTTTCGCTAAATCAGGTTTTTTTCATCAAGATACATACATACTTCTTCTCGAAGTTCATAAAATCTGGCTAAAACCCGGCCCCTGGACAGCCAACTAACTTCGGTATGTAGAAGGAGATTGGAATGAATTGATCCTATGTCCTCGCATAATAAAGCAAACAATCTCGAACTAAGAGCATTACTTTTTATAAAGTTCACGGCCTTTACCACAGTAGTCAAAACCTTGTTTAGGTCGGGACTTAATCTTTTGGCAGCAAGCATTTCGCGATGAATAATACAGTGTGTTAAAACAATATCACGGTTTCCTTCTTTCCTTACAAAACTTGGCAAGCCTGTTTTGTGACCTATCATTGCCGCGGCACCATCAGAGGAAAGTCCTACACAGTCTTTCCAAGAAAGATTTTTAATTGTGAAATATCCGTCAATGGCTTTAAAAATGTCTTTTCCGGTTGTGTTACCTTACAACTCAATCGAGGTCAGGAACTCTTCAGATAATTTTTTGTTGTCTTTATCTATGAATATAAACAAGAAGAATAGCTTTATTGGTAATATCTGTAGATTCATCAAGTTGTACAGCAAAAATCTTTGAGGAATGAATTTTATTTAGAAGTTGGGTATCAACATCTGATGATATTTCTTTGATACGTGGTTTACGATACATGGTAAAACTAATTCCTCAGCAACAGTAAAGTGTTTTTTGGTTTTTGCGATTCTAAGTGAAAGTTGATATGACGCCTTCAAAGTAGCTTTATCATAAGTTGAGTATGACTTAAGGATATTTTTTGACGATTTTAGTTCCGTCTCCTTCCTCTTAAAGAAATCTACATGTTTTCCGGCAAAATTTTTATGCTTTGTTTCAAAGTGTCTAGTTAATTTTGCCGGCTTCATTGCCTCATTACTTAATACCTTCGCACAAATTACACATTGAGGTAACTGGACACCAAATTCTTCAATGAATGTAAATCCACATGCTATGTAGTCAGGATTGTACTTACGGTTAGCAGCCTTTCTTTTAGGACCAGTTTGAGTTAATATTGTGCTATCACTGGCAATATTACTAGTAGAACATCCTGCTTTAACGTTCTCACTATCCGTGTATTGTGCTATCACTAGCAATATTACTAGTAGAACATACTGCTTTAACGTTCTCACTATCCGTGTATTGTGCTATCACTAGCAATATTACTAGTTGAACATACTGCTTTAACGTTCTCACTATCCGTCATCTTAAAAAAAACCCGAAAATTTCATCTGTTTGCTCATTTAAATAAACTACAATCACCAAGCCAAAAAAGACGCACGCTCGTCACTTGACAGTTCAATCAGCACTGAGTCACTGAGTAGTTACGCGATCAAAAACGCAGTGGTCGCAGTGTCCTGTACGTACACGACAGCGGCCGAAACTAAACGAAGATAATGCAACTAACTATTTGGCGCGTGGATATTGAGGATACCTAATGGGTATTGAGGTGAATGAACCTGTGTTCAGGCGCGCTTGGAAACGTTTTGAGTTAAAAATATAGGCCGGCGCATTAATTTACGTCTCAAGAACCAAGATTTAAATTGCTTATTTTATGACTGTTCACTTCGCGGACCACATGAAAACCGTTCGTGGACCACAGGTGGTCCGCGGACTACAGGTTTAGAATCACTGCTCTACACCTACACACACACTACACTAGGTACCTGTCTGTAAAAATTCACTGTACCATGCCAATGACCATTAGTTGTCGACGCATTAAACTCAATAAAAAAAAATTATTTTAAAAATATTTTAAGCACTATTTTACTATGTTATAAAGATTTTCTAGACGAATTATAAAAGTCCTAAGTGTAACCTAAGTGGCTGATAAACAATAAATAAGAAAAGGCTTGTTCACTTTTTATATTTATTGCTATTTTGCAGCAACAATATTAAACCAAAACATTTTTAACCGGCATTATCTTATGGAAAATTTAATGTGCGCTATTTTACTTTATTCCAAAATGAATAGTTTTAACGATATAAGCAAGGGAAGCAATTTTTAAATATTTAAATTTTTTTATCATTGTTAGCGACATATTTCAGAGGGAAGAGTAGTCAATTATTAGTACTGATTTACTATTGACCATTTAACTATTTCTGCAGAAATCCGAAGTAGATTTTTCACAGATCCGACCTGATCTATGATTCTGTTCTGCCTTTAGCATCTTTCTTGGAAACGGTATAATTTTGAAGATCGTTATCACACCTATTTTGTGTTCCCTAATATTTGTAGTCTCACATATGAATCACTAAATACATGTCTGCAATGTGTATAAAAATCCCTTCATGCATCCAGTTCCGGTTTTTCATTATTTTTGTATTGTATAAATTGTACTAATATTTACGTCTACTCGTACTTTTCAAGCAAACATTTTTTATTATTTACTATTATACCAAAATATCCTTAACGTCAAGATTAGATCTAATACAAGCAAATGTTTATTTCTAGTTTCTGTTTAAAATTCAGTTAGATATTTTCATTACTATAAACCTAAACAACTGTCAGAGAATTTAGCTCTTTCCACAGAATAATTTAACAACGGAAGTCGCTAAAAATTCAGCCAGAAAATATTTTTGGCTTCGCTTATGTGGAAGCACATTTAGAAGATCGGCCCTTATAACATTTCCACGATATGCTTTGTGCCCTCGGCCTTTTTGTAAACGTTCGTTTCTTTGTTTGCGCCTCTTTATTTTCTGCGTTTTGTTGCCGTTGCCTATATTATATATTATCAGACCTCTTTTAAATTATATCGCCCGTTTTTATGTTTTGTTAAATGAGGCGCAGCAGCTCATGCTACATGTCAACTAAAATTTACAGTTTTGGCACAATGATTTTAGAAATAACATTTTTTCTTTGTTACTATAAATGTGGCCTTTATTTAAATGATAATTAATGAATAAAACTCTCACATTCAAACAAAACTGTTGTAAATATAAATATTTTAAAATTTTTGTGATCATAATTAAAGTTTACTTTAAATAGCCTTCTGAACAATCGCAAATTTTATAGTCATCGAAAAAGAATCGTAATTTAGATGAGCTATTCTTCTTCTTTAAGTACTGTCTTCAAATCTTCAGTAGGTTAAATATCATCATCACCATCAACTTTATCCACATACCACATAGGGTATTACTATGAGGAGTTGAAAATTGGGGACAGAAGTTACTAGGGGTGGAGATAGGACAAGCAAAATAAACTAATCTTATGCGAACGGCGCTCAGGGTTTATTTGGAAAGCTGGGGTCGTGAATAAGCAAATGGCAAGAAGGTTGGATTGGAGCAACTACAAAAATGAAATACAGGGGTACTTACATAAATATCCTGGACAAATGGACAAACAAAACACAGGAAGGTCCTCTAGGTATTTAAAATAAGGACGCCGTTTCGAGGAAACTTCCTGCTTAATGAGATAAAGGTTCTTCCGTTCTAAAAAACACAAAAGAGAGGTTAGGAACTTTTTTAATAAAAGAAATGAACAAAATGGTTTAATTAATTACTATTTAACTGGGAATAAGCCACAATTAAAAATAAAAATACGTTTATTGACGTTTCAATTTCCACTTCGGAAGTCGTTCTCAAAATACAAACAGTAAATTAAACAAATTTTGTTTTTTGTTACATAGTGAAAAATTCTTCTAATAATTTAATTTTATCTGACTCATTTATATTGGCAATTCAGACATACATTATGCATTTTAAAGTAGAGGACTTTAAAATGATATTGCCAATATTGTTGAGTTGCGCTCCTGGGACGACTTTACTTATAAGATAGTTCATTCGATTACATGAAATCAACTTTAACTTGAGAATATTTGTCAGAAAAAAATCATAGCATGTCATTCGTCTTTAAAAAGACAAACACATGACATGATGACAGTAAAATTCTCCTGTTAGTGATTCCATAGTAAATTATGAGGGAAAAACCAGGAAAAAAACCTCATAATACTATCCCGACATTGTAAGTATTTGTTCGTGAATTTAGTTTACCTTCAACAAACAAACAAACAAACAAAGTTTACCTTCAAAATTCTGATTTTATATGTTACGTTATTTAAAAAACATAAATGATGTATCCTCTATATGTTACTGACTTACTAATACTGGTATTTTCTTATTAATAACTTCCTCTTTCAATATTGGTAACCAGATCCTACTACATTCTGCCGAGGAATTTGCGACACAATTGGCCTCATTTAGCATAATTAGAGCCGCTTCTTTGATTTTTCTTTTTTTACCATCCGTTTCTTTTACTACATTTGAATTATTCCATTGAACCCTATGTTCATTATCCCATGCGTGTTTACATATTTGAGATCTATCAAATTCTGTATTTTTAATATAAGATTGATATTCACATTTAATGGCCTTGATGATTCACCTAAATAAAACTGATCACATTCACAAGGTATTTTATAAATGCAATTCTTTGTCCTTTCTTGTTCATTGTTAGGTTTGGTTTTGGACAAAATAGATCTCAACGTGTTTGTTGTTTTGAATGTTGTTGAAATGTTGAATTTATTTCCTATCCTTTCAAGATTTTCTGATAATCCTTTTATGTACGGTATTGCTATTTTCCTCATATTATTCCTTGTGTATGCTGTAGGATCTCGTTCTAAGTTGTTTTGTTCTATTCGATCGATTGTTGAAAATATATTATTTATAAACGATAAAGGATAATCATTTTTTAATAAAACAGATGTTAACAAATGTTTCTCCTCCAAGAAAGAATTTTCGTTAGAACAAGTAATTTTGGCTTTATCGTATAAGGATTTAATTATTCCCTTTTTTACATTAATATTGTGATTTGATTTGAAATTTAAATATCTATTGGTGTGTGTTGGTTTTCTATACACCTGAGTCTAAAATGGTTTAAGGAAAAAAATTAAATATTTATTGATGTCTCCCCACAAACAGTTACAAAGATAGGTAATACAAGAATACTATATTAATAGTTACAAAGATGAATCCAAAAGAACAAAGAGAGACTTACTATGTCCTATCTGTTTACAAACTCGAGTTGTTAAAGATACTACAAAACTTTCAATTGCTACTGGGCTATAATTTGTAGCAGAAATAAATGAATACAAATAAAAAATTATCTTTTTAAATAAAACTATGAATAGAGGTTAATTTTTTTTTAAACAAAAACAAACGCTGTCTAAACTAATGTCAAAAAATAAAACTATTGAATAGTGAACAATATTGAATTTTAAAAACACATATAATTTTAATTATTACAATTTCTTGACCTATATGTAAGCAATTATTGTCGAACTTAACTTTAAACGTTCAACCTAAAATGTTAGCTGGATTTCACTAAAATTTTTGTACTTTAAATTTCTGAGGGTGTTTGTTGTTGTTTGTTTGTGTTTATATGACTGCGGACACTAAATCCATTCGCCAATCTTACAATTTGAGGTGTAGTGTGTGTGTGTGTGTGTGTGTGTGTGTGTGTGTGTGTGTAGAGTAATTGTCTTGATACTTAGCAAAGTCGACGTCATTGTCTTTGCTAAGAGACGCTAATTGTATCCGAACGTCTGCGGTCCCTCCGGTGTGTACCGATCACACAAGGATAGAAATTATTTTCATTTATTAATTTTTTTTTAATAAACGAAAATTTCCACCCAGGTGGGATTCGAACTCACGACCTTTAGGTTTTAAAGGCAGGCGCTCTTACCACTGAGCCACAGAGGGGGTTTTCTGAGGGTGAAAACTAGACTTAAACTGGAGATTTACTGCCACGCAAAAAACTGCATTTTACACTGCGAATTATGTTCTGAAACGACTTTTTAATTAGGACAAAGCAAATTTGAGGCTAAAGTTGGCATACTGTACACAAAATTTGAAGCTTGAACTTACTTGAATTTGCTTCAAATATAAATTCAAGTATAAATTCAAGTAAATTAAAAAAAAGATAAATTCAAGTAAACTTAGGTAAGCGAAATGTTTAAATATATATAATGTTTCCTATTCATACCGAAACGGACGCACTACTAGTCCAACAAAATAATACGAAGTTCGCAAAAAAATACATAACGTTCACAAAATGAACAGTCGCTTTATAATGCATTGTGTCAGTCAGAAGAAAATGTTAAGAGACTTAATATGGATATTCAACGGTTGAGTCAAATAATCGCCGATATAAAAAAGAGATTAGCACAGCTGGAAAAAGCCGAACAACATACAGGGTTAACCGCAAGTGCTGATGAATCACAAACGAAATTAAAAACAGATAAACTTGAATACCGCACCGATGAAGAAAATTAGGCGTATGAAACGGGCTGGATAAGAATCGAAAACAGGAAAACTAACAAAAAACGTAAAATAAATACCTCATTATCTCCTCCCTCTCCGCAAAAATCAAGTGCAGAAACCCAAATTGAAAAACCAATCAAAAAACCAAAATTACCACCTCCGGTTGTAGTAGAAGGTTTTCAAAGTGCTGTTGACCTGAGCAAGCTTCTGATAGGCTAGTATTACTTTCACTATGAAAATCATGAACAGTGAAGTTATAAAAATTATTACAGCCAATAGCGATCATTACAGAGCTTTAATAGACAAATTAAATACAAGTAACCTTTCGTACCACACTTATGAAAATAAGCAAGAGAGACCAATTAGAGTTGTTGTTAAGAAAATTACATCACACATGGCCACCAGAGTAAATAGTAAAAGACCTACAAAACGGCAATATAAAGCCATTAAAGCTGACAATAAATTCAAATGAAAAACTAAAAAACCACTAGATATGTTCATCCTAACATTTACGGCAAGATATAAATAGAATTTACGGCATAACAGACATACTCAGTACGAGAGTTAAAATCGAGCCATTAAGGAGTTCCAGATTAGTCCCACAATGTAAAAGATGCCAGGCTTACGGACACACGTGGAAATATTGTAAAAAGAAGTCAAGATGTGTAAAATGTATTGGTGAACACCTTACTAAAGATTGCCAAAAACCACCAGAAGATAAACCAAAATATGTTTATTGTGGGGAAAACCATCCTGCAAACTACCGCGGATGTTATGTAGCTAAAAAATTACAAACAATAAGAAACGAGAGAACAAACAATAACAATATTGTTCTGAAGCTATTTTCTTGTGGCATTGTAAATTAATTACTATTTATAACTGGGAATAAGCCACAATTAAAGATAAAAAATACGTTTATTGACGTTTCAATTTCCAATTCGGAAATCGTTCCCAAAATACAAACAGTAAATTAAACAAATTTTGTTTTTTGTTACATAGTGAAAAAATTCTTCTAATAATTTAATTTTATCTGACTCATTTATATTGACAATTCAGACATACATTATGCATTTTAAAGTAGACGACTTTAAAATGATATTGCCAATATTGTTGAGTTGCGCTCCTGGGACGACTTTACTATAAGATAGTTCATTCGATTACATGAAATGAACTTTAACTTGAGAATATCCGTCAGAAAAAATCATAGCATGTAATTCGTCTTTAAAAAGACAAGCACATGACATGATGACAGTAAAATTCTCCTGTTAGTGATTCCATAGTAAATTATGAGGGAAAAACCAGGAAAAAAACCTCATAATACTATCCCGACATTGTAAGTATTTGTTCGTGAATTTAGTTTACCTTCAACAAACATCAAAATTCTGATTTTATATGTTACGTTATTTAAAAAACATAAATGATGTATCCTCTATATGTTACTGACTTACTAATACTGGTATTTTCTTATTAATAACTTCCTCTTTCAATATTGGTAACCAGATCCTACTACATTCTGCCGAGGAATTTGCGACACAATTGGCCTCATTTAGCATAATTAGAGCCGCTTCTTTGATTTTTCTTTTTTTACCATCCGTTTCTTTTAGGACTATATTTGAATTATTCCATTGAACCCTATGTTCATTATCCCATGCGTGTTTACATATTTGAGATCTATCAAATTCTCTATTTTTAATATAAGATTGATGTTCACTTATTCTAACATTTAATGGCCTTGATGATTCACCTAAATAAAACTGATCGCATTCACAAGGTATTTTATAAATGCAATTCTTTGTCCTTTCTTGTTCATTGTTAGGTTTGGTTTTGGACAAAATAGATCTCAACGTGTTTGTTGTTCTGAATGTTGTTGAAATGTTGAATTTATTTCCTATCCTTTTAAGTTTTTCTGATAATCCTTTTATGTACGGTATTGTTATTTTCCTCATATTATTCCTTGTGTATGCTGTAGGATCTCGTTCTAAGTTGTTCTGTTCTATTCGATCGATTGTTGAAAATTCCTTATTTATAAACGATAAAGGATAATCATTTTTTAATAAAACAGATGTTAACAAATGTTTCTCCTCCAAGAACGAATTTTCGTTAGAGCAAGTAAAGTTGATTTCATGTAATCGAATGAACTATCTTATAGTAAAGTCGTCCCAGGAGCGCAACTCAACAATATTGGCAATATCATTTTAAAGTCGTCTACTTTAAAATGCATAATGTATGTCTGAATTGTCAATATAAATGAGTCAGATAAAATTAAATTATTAGAAGAATTTTTTCACTATGTAACAAAAAACAAAATTTGTTTAATTTACTGTTTGTATTTTGAGAACGATTTCCGAATTGGAAATTGAAACGTCAATAAACGTATTTTTTATCTTTAATTGTGGCTTATTCCCAGTTATAAATAGTAATTAATTAAACAATAACAATGTTATAAAAGTGCCCCATAGAGTTATTGATAGCAAAAAACTAAAAACGGCAGAGGTCAGTGAAATAGAAGTTACAGCGATTTAACAAAGAATGAAAGGAGACATGCATCATCACAAAAAGAAAAAGAAACTGATATTACATTAAAAATGATATTGGAAAAGCTCACCAAGATTGGTGACAAAATAATTCAAATCGATATCAGAGTTTCCCGACTAGAGCATAGCGCTAAAGGAGCTCAATAGCTAGCAAGATAGCAGATCAAGTTGCAAGCAGTACTAGATATTGAAAAAATTTATCTGTGTCTCGTTTCTAAAACACATTTTACTAAACAGTCATGTGTAAAATTTATTGAGTATAGAGTATATTCTACTGTACACCCCGATAATGCAGCTAAAGGAGGAAGCGCTATTATAATTAAAGATAACATCTTGCATCATGAGGAATTAAAATATGCAACTGAGCACATACAAGCTACAACAGTCTGTGTGAAGATGAAAACACTGACTTAATATACACATAGATAAATATAAATTCAATATATTGTCCTCCTAGACACTCCATTAAAAAAGAGCGATATAGAGTTTTTGAACACTTTAGGTAAAAGATACATCATCAGTGGCCACTTTAATGCAAAAAATACCCACTGGAGCTCTAGGCTAACTACAACTAAAGGAAAAGAACTATTGTCAGCTGTTAAGGAACAAAAGGGTAAAGTAATCTCTACTGGTAGACCAAAATACTGGCCTACCAATAAAAACAAAATTCCAGACCTGATAGATTTCTTTATTTACAAAAATATCTCAGCTAACTATCTGGATATCAATGACGGCTGGTATATGAACTCTAATTACTTACCGATAGTTTTAACTATAAGTGATACAGTAATTAAAAAAAGTTCAATCTAATATTGACTAATAAAAAAATTGACTGGGGGAGCTTCAAAATAAACCTTGAACACAAAATTAATCTTGCTGTGCCATTGAGAACCACAAGGCAACTTGATGACGAATTAGAAGTTTTTATAAAAAATATCCAACAAGCAGCTTGGGAAAATACTCCCACAATAACTTCTAGAACAAAAGGGAACAATTATCCAAAATAAATCCGAGAACTCATAGCAGAAAAAAGGAAGTTAAGAAAAAAAAGGCAGCAATACAGAGCTCCACGAGACAAATCTAGTCTAAATAGTACTACACAAAAACTAAAAAGGGAGATACAAAATATAAAAAATTCAACAAGTAAATTAACAGCTGACCAGAACACAGAATATTCTTTATGGAAGGCAACAAAAATAATGAAGAGACCCATTATTCATACTCCTCCTATCAAGTTGGAAAACGGCAACTGGGCTAGAAGTAACGAAGAGAAAGCAGAACGATTTGCAGATAATTTAGAAAGCACGTTCAAACCCAACGCCAATGATGGTGAAGAATTGAGATGGGAAGAACCATTTCAAACTGAAGAAAGAATAACGTTGACATCATTTAGAGAAGTATCAACAGAGATAAAAGAGAACATAAATCCTAAGAAAGCTCCAGGATATTATTTCATAACAGGAGAATTATTAAAAATCTACCAAGAAAAGCCATAGTTAAGCTGACACACCTAATAAATGCTGCTTTTAGATTAAGATACGTTCCCAGACTCTGGAAAGTAGCCGAAGTAATTATGATCGCCAAATCAGGTAAATCTCCTAATGAAGTGACATCCTATCGACCAATATCACTCTTTTCGGTGATGTCAAAACTATTTGAAAAACTATTGAAAAGATTAAAACCAATAATAGAAAGAAAAAATCTTATACCAAATCATCAATTTGGTTTCAGAAATCAACATTCCACTATAGATCAAGTTCACAGAATAACGAATATAATAGAAAAAACATTAGAAGAAAATAAATATATGATAAATACTATTAAATAAAATATATGATTTATTTAATAGTATTTATTCGAACTTTTGATAAAATAATGTAGATTAATGTCAATAGATTGCAAAAGTTATTTAAAAAAATATTCATGTACGGTTACATTATTGGTTTATCACTACAGCATTAAATAGGATACATAAAAAATTGATTGACACATTAGCACATATCAATATGCAAAAGAATTCCCTTCCATATTCATGAAAATTGATTAATGACCATTATATATACGGTTTTACTAGAGGGTAGACAACTGAATGAAAAATTGATCTATTTAATTAAGTTCATTTCGTTACTGTCAACACAGTACAACAAAATTTGGTCAATTAATAGCAATGGGTTTAGCTACAGTTTTGGAAAATAATTATCGTTACACGTCACGGAATAAAGAATGTTATATATGTAAATATTGCTAATATTATGCTAAAATAAGCCCAAAAAATTCCTCAGTTCATGCAGATATGAGGAACTAATTTTTATAACCCCGCATGTTCACATTGGCTATTCTTTCAGGAGAGTAAGAAAACCGATTCATCTACAGTATTTCACCAAAAAATATTTGATGTAATATAGTTATAGTTCAATACTGGTTTAATATCTAAGAAAACTCTTACTGGTGTAAAAAGTGGTATAACAAATTAAAAATATAATATAAAAGTTGTTAGATGTGGGGTTATGCATGAAACACAGTAAATTGATTTGATCAAAACACCACATATGACATGTCATGTCACATGTGGGGTTATGAACATAGCAGGTTTGGATATGTGGTGTTTTGATCAAATCAATTTACTATAGTTTACCATAAGATTATTTATTTCAGTGTAGGGCTGTACTCAGTTTTAAGACTGTTTTAAGACTTACAGAAACTAGTAATCAAAATAAAAAAATATGTTCTTCACAATATGAAAAATAAAATTTTATTTATTATAATAAAATAGTTACTCTTTGTCACAATATTACAATGAAACCTTATGTGATAGTAAAAAATATAGAGTGAAACCTTTATATAATAGTCTAGGTATTACACACAGTATTACACAAACAACTTCCTCCTCTTCTTCAGGTCCATCTACATTTGGAGCAACAATAATGTTTTTGTACCAAAGAAGGATTTTAATGTCTTGCCAGTTTGCATAAAAAAGAATAGTTAACAGTTCGTTCACATTCTTCTTCTTTGCTGCGCTTACAGGGTGAAAACTAAATGAATTTCTTCAAGATGATGGTCCAGTATTTTTTATAAGTCGTGTGTTGCTTTAGAAGGCTGTATTTGTGTCGCTCTGGTTCAAACCGATAGAATTCATTGCCTTTAGCCCATACCTGTAATTTTTTCTTTGTCACAACTTTTTCAATAAAAATTCTTTTCGTGTCACTGATTTTAGGTAAGTGTTTTAAATAATTATAGAGACCAATCTGTTCCAAGTACCTTCACAGTTTCCACTTTTTTATATTCTTCAAGGTACTCTTCTCTATCAATAAGAGTAGGTTTCTTCTGTAACAATTTTTCGGCTCTTCCACAAACCCTATAGGCTGATAAAAAAGAATGGCCCCTGACAGGGAAATTAATAGTAATATGTGTCAAGGTGTCTTCGTAAGCTGCTAAAAAGTACATTAAAGTATGAAGCACATGATTGTTTTTGTTTTGACCTGTACATCCATCACAAAACAATCTCAGGTGAGTTACATCTATTAGGTCATCTAAGTAAAGATAACTAAGAAGAGCAGAAGTTACTTCGGTTGAATCGCGCCCTGCTTGCTCTTCGTTTTAGATATAAAAGAATGGAGTGTTGTCATTTTTAGTATTTGTTACACAAACATTGTAAAGACCCTGCTGCATGTCAAAGCATACAGTTTTCTCTTTTTCTTTGGTTTTTTTCATTAGGTCATAGGAACACTATGCTCTTTTCTTGTGCATTCTGTTTTCAGTAAAAAGTATCTGTTTTTGAGTTTCTGTAGCATTTTTAATTTTAGAGTCCATCATGTCACAGTACCCACAGACGTCAGATGCCGGAGATTTGAAACCAACATTGAACTCTTCACAGAATATTTTACGAAACATTGATAACTTTACTTGGAGTTGGGGATTTTCTGCATTAGCATTATAAATCATGTGAAGTTTGAGTAGTAAAAGATAACTACTTAAATATACTCTTTTTGATTTGTTATGGTTGTAGTGACTTTGAGTACCTTTTAAATTTCCAACAAACTGGCGCACCGCCTCCTTCTTAAACAGTGATCTTTGGCTTATTCTATCACCTCCTCTGTTGTCTTCTAGTCCTTGGTTAGTTTTTTGTTTTGATACAAGTCGTCGAACTCTGATATAAACTGAGTAAGGTGCAAAAAGAAAGATTTACCCACTTTACCCACAGTTACGCTACCCCCAGAAGTAAGAGAAAATCGGTAGGGAACGAAAATCGATTTTGGTATGGATTTTACTTGTAAACCTAGGCCTAAGCAAGCTTGTCGGGACCTCTGATGTTGAACGTTTTTTGTTATTATGAACCTTCCAACTTATTGGTCCTGAACAAGTTTTACGGGTTTCGAATAATGTGTCTTTCGAAATGCACCGGCATCAATAGGCCGAACTTCACAACATTTAAAAGCTTTACCTTTATGTAAGCAACCTATAAACACACAACCACCAGCAGGAGTAGCGTACCTCTTTTCCCTAAGAAGTTGACGCTTTGTAACTGTCTTTTGTCTTTTTCTCCAGAACTTAATTTTTCTGAACTAACACTAATTTACTATCTAAATTCCCTTCATTTAAACTCATAATTTGACTCAACTAAGCACAAACCAACATTAAATTATAATTTTCGTTTGAAACTAACCTGTTAAGATTGTGTACTGTTAACAATAACAATCGAATCAAAACCATGTATTTAAGTCACGTGATTGGAATACTTACTCCTCTATGGCTGAATAGAAAATGTGTTGTTTTGATATAACCATCACATATCAGATGTGGGGTTTTGCGTTAAACACCTACTTTAAAATTAATATTACAACTGGAAATGTGGGTTTTAGATCAGCAATAAACATGACAGGCAATGCATTTTAAAATGACGAATTAGAAACATCACTTATTTAAAAAAAAATATTTTTGGACATGTGGGGTTATGAAATTTACCTCCTCATATGCAATCCTATGACAAATATATTGGATCTAGAAACTGTATAAAACAATTGCAAAATTCACATTCTCCACGTTTCTCAACTTTGGGAAAAATGAGAAAAACTGTTTACTATTGAAAGCCATTTTGTGTAACAACTTTGTTGTAATAGAAAATGTTTGCCTAAACTTTATGGGTGTATTTACTGAACATTGTTGTGTTAATTTAATTTAAAATTAAGACAATGTGAGTTTTGTACCAAACTGTGATTAACTGTAAGTTTTGCACCAAAATCTCATGAATAATATTAGTTATGATGCAAGATATTTGAACTTTGCTTTATTTATATTTTAGCCTAAAATTAAAAACCAGCACCAAGAAAACTAATGTGATTTATATTGTTATGATTTTTGTGGGTTAGAAATAAAAACATTATATAAATTATTTTATTTCAATTTTAAATCATCCTTTTCATCCGGCACCTTTTTCTGCCTCTATTCCAACACATATTTTCATCACAATCAGGTCTGTTCTCAAAACATTTTTATTATATATATTTTGACTCTCAAGGCACCTTAAAATAGGTAATTTAGTTAATAGTTATCCTAATTCAAGCAACAATAAGCGCATTATGTCTTTTTTCTATTTTTTTATCGAGATTTATTTTCATATACATTACAAACGCATCAACACAGGCAATATCTATACTGTTGAAAAATAGCACTTCAAGTTTATCCAACCTGTTTACAGCTCCTTTATTTGTGTTGTGTTGTATTGTATCTGATTTCTTCTTAGTATCATCACCAATTTCTGAGAAATAATGTTTATTGATAATAAAACGACAGACTGGCTTGTTTGGGGACGTAGGAAACCAAGATTACTTTTAATTAAAAACCGAAAAGTGATGAAAATTTTGGTAGCTGAGAGGATGGTAAGAACTGTGGTGGAATGACTGTGGTATTCTGCGTTTTCGTATAGTACCGCAAAGGGTTAGGTTTAGGTCAATTCGGTCTTCAGCGAAGCGAGTTGTAATTGAGCATCTCGAATCTTTATGGCATGTACCGGAACAGAAGCCAAAGGAAGAGGGATTGATCCATGTTTTTTTTTTCATTCATATATACATAAATTAACAGCAAAGGTTTGTTTTTCTATTTTATTGCTATATTTCTCAAAACAGAAAAAAATCTTTAATGGTTTTATAGAAAGAACGATTTTAACTTAAAATAGCAATAAAAATGTAGAGGTTGGGGTCCGTTTGGATCCCTCTTGGCTTAAAGAAGATTAATTCTGCCACATTAATCTGTTATCGTTTATATATTATTTTATTTGTATCATGCTTGATAATATTAAAATCTTGGCGAATGCACTATTCGGGTTATGTTAACTCCACCAAAATTTTTCATAAGGTTACGAAGGTTAAATGTGTCGTTTTACTGTCCAAAAATTTTTTGACAATAGTTTTAAATGTTAAACAAGCATGATTTTAATATATTTTTAAAATATTAAAATGTTTATAAAAGTTTTGCTTTAAGCAGTTGCCAGGTCTCTAGAATCTTATTATAAGAATATTATAAAAATATATTGTTTTTTTGCTGGATAAATTGACAGTTAAAAATATTTGAATCACCAGCTATCGTTTAGATCTTATCATCCAATTCTACTTCAACCAACTTTTCTGAAGAGCTTTGTTGCCAACGTATATATCAAATACGAATAATTTGCACATCTTTATTGTGCTCATATTAATTTTAACAAAGATGATCTATTGGCGCATGCTTAAATTTTATATTGTAACAGTAATTAAATCCACAATAAATGTAATAAAACAACCTTTTGTTTTCAATAAAAATTTAAAAAACAACTTTTTAGCAAAGTTAGTCTTCGTAAATGGGTATATTTATTATTTAAAAATCCTTAAAAGGGCTACATAAAAAAACAAACGTTTTCGGACTAAACAGTCCATCATCAGGTTTAAAATTTTAAAATTGCCTAAAATAAATATAAACCATTTAGTTAAAACAAACGTGGTTATGAAATTTTGACTATGGTTAAAAAGCAAAAATGGTTATACTTACAAGGTTATAATGCCTGAGCCACCAAAATGCCTGGGTAAAAACCCTTTAAATTACATATAGTTTTAAAAGATTATACATCATGTTGTAAAAAATCTGTGATGTTCAGTATTAAATTAAATATGACTTCCGGTAACATACATGGCTGAAGTGTGTTCCAGAGACGGAGAGTAAACCTCTTCAAACGGAGAACAGCTGGAAACTGATTGACAATATACCTATGAACGGTGTTGAAAACAAAATGTCAATGTAACATGGAACTATATTAGTTATACCTAGTATTACTACAAATATTTGAAGCTAATATAAGACCTCGTATTTAAATGACTTTATTTAAGACTGCTAGTATGGTAAAAAAAAATTAAAAAAAAAATAAGTTTAGTAAATTGAAAATCTACAGACTGAAGAAATTAGAGTTATAACCTATGTGATTAAATTTAAAATTGAAGAGGCTGAGCTCCTCAGAGACTTGATGAGAATAAAAGTAGAGGAAATGACTGAAGAAGAAGGGAATGGTTAAAGGAGAAAAGGAGTTAATCAACAATTAGCGATAATAGAGGTCCTTCATGCTTACAGTATCCAGCACCCTGGACAAAATCTATTTTAGTAGTAATAAATTCGGTTTGTAAAAACCTAAAATTTGATGTATGAGTGTGCTACCAAGTTGTTGACCAAAAGAAGGTAAGCAATGTTGGATAAGGATTTTTTTGTAATAAGGGAAAAATTATGAATTTTGATAAATTGTTAGATAATGTTTGAGTGATTATTGACTTAAAACTATTGAGTACATGAGTTGATATATGAGTTGACCAGGAAATAATGAAAGAGAAAAGAATGGACAGGAATGTGATGTAGATGTGAAGAGTGAAGAAAATGGTAAATTATTATGGTATGATAGATATGGGTGGTTCTGAAGTTAACAATAGGGTCGAAAAGTTATGAGGGGAAGGTGTGGCAAGAGTTTAGAGAATGGTTATTTAAAGAAACACAAATATTATGAATTTTGATAAAATGTTAGATAATGTTTGAAAGAATACTGAGTTAAATCTATTGAGTACATGTTTGATAAATGAGTTGACCAAGAAATAATGAAAGAGAAAAGAATGGATAGGAATGTGATGTAGATGTGAAGAGTGGAGAAAATGGTGAAATATTATGCTATGATAGATATGGATGGTTCTGAAGTTAACAATAGGGTCAAAAATTTATGAGGAGAAGGTGTGGCAATAGTGTAGAGAAAGGTTGTTTAAAGAAACACAAATATTGTATAGGATTAAAGGTGTTGACGTTTGTATAGGATAGTCGGGCAGAGAAGGTGAGGCAATATTGTGAAGCGTGGACTATGAGAAGAGTTGTCGATGTGAGGGTTGAAAGTCCCGGTTGAACGATACGTGACAATTAACGCAATTGGGGCTACTTTGCTTTTCTTTGACTATTTCCAAGTCTGCATATAGATCTAATTTTAGAAAATTTTTTTTAGGGATATTATGTAACAAAAAGACATCTTCTGGGATGTTGAGGGTATGTTTATGTTGTGCAAGAGGTTGTGAGAAGGTGGAAGTGTTCTCTTTTTTAGTGTGTTCTAATGAACGAGAAGTGGAAAAAATACGTTTTCTGATTATCTTCCCTACTATAATGAGATTTTCTTCTGGAAAACTCCGTATATGTTGCTCGACTTGCACTATTATTGACTCACTGATTTTGTTTGGTCTATTGGAGTGCTTTCCATGCTTATCCAAAGGTGACATAATACTACCCAGAGTCAGATTTTTGGCAACCTCAGATACTCTAACTTTTAATACTTCATGCAAAGAACAAAATGCCTTTTTAATACTATGGTTTTCTGACTTTCTACACGTAACTAACAAAAAAGACATTTTAGAACCAACTATTATAGTTTGTAACAAAAATATTACCTTATACTTATGGGTGCTAATTTTTTCTTTCCTCTCTCCTGTATTCGGGAGTTTCCTTTGCACCTTTGATACTCTGATTAATCCTCCTAGATAAATGTCTTGCTTAATTTTATCTGCCGTATCATAAAACTGCTCAAGTATGTTCTGTTTGTGGGTATCGTCTACTTTAGTAAAACATCTATTTCTACAATGGTAATTTGGTCCAGTAGTTTTCTTTTAAATTAGTTTTTTTGCTGAATTAATATATTCTTCACTTCTAGCCTGTTTACTTTTCATAAAGTTTCGTTTCCAGTTGCTTTCCATCCTTATTCGTTTTTTGTTTTTCTTTCTTAACGGTTGGAATGTTTGATGTTTTTTGCTGTTCAATATTTTCATGGGTACCTTTTTTAGCAATAACAAAATGCATTGATCGAAGTCAACAAGCACCCGGAACATCAGAATCGGAGGAATCCGATAAAACGTAGTCCCACAATCTGCATATGGACCTTTTTCACTAAATTCACTACTTGAACTAATATTCATAATGCAACGATCTTTTTTACACTTTATTCGTACCGCCGACACACTACTGCAATGTTCAAAACAAATAATAATTGAAATGCTCTGCGCTATCGTATTCGTTTTATCATCGCCCGTGACCTAATTCTCCGATGTTGCCAATGTTGCCATTGGTGGCAAGAAACAGTCATCTCCTAGAGTTGACCAATTCTTGAACCCAAGTAATCGTATTTATTGAAGCAATCAAGTCCTTAGGCCATATATTTACTTTAATATTTATTGGAGATGGCTGATTCTTGCACTAAAAGATGTGCAAACATTTTTCATATTCTTCTTCAAGTTCCACTCCTATCGGAGATTGGAAATTATTCTGGCAATTATAATTTTATTGGTTACTCGCCTGAATAGTTCAGTTGAACTGCATCCACACCATTCACGGAGATTGCGTAGCCACGAGATTTTACGTCTTCTTACGCTGCTTCTATCTTTGATTTTACCCTGCATTATATTCCTTAATAGTTCGTACTTTTCACCTCTCATGATGTGCCCCAAGTATTCCAATTTTCTGATTTTTATAGAATTTAAAACTTGCATTGTTTTCCTAGTTGTTCGAGAACTTCGTTCGTTTGTTTTGCGATCCATCCATGATATTTTCAAAATACGTCGGTAACACCACATTTCAAATGCTTCTAGGTTTTTAATGTTGGATTATTTAAGTGTCCAAGCTTCAACTCCATACAAAAGGGTAGAGAAAATATAACATCGAAGCATTCTTATCCGTAGCGATATATTGATATCGCGATTACAAAAAAGTTTTCTCATTCTATTAAAAGTTGACCGCGCAATTTCAATGCGGCATCTTATTTCTTTTGTCTGATCAGTATCTTCTGTGATCCATGCTCCAAGGTATTTGTACGAAGATATTTGTTCAATTTCTGTATTATCTAGTACTAGCTTAACTTTGATGTTTTGTGCTTTTGTAAATACCATGAACTTGTTTTCTTCAAATTGATTTTTAGTCCATAATCGTTGCAATATATATTTAGTTGTTCAGCAAGGTGTTGCAGTTCTTTTAGTGTTCCTGCCCGAAGGACGGTGTCGTCAGCATATCTTATGTTATTAAGTGACTCACCGTTTATTTTAAGGCCCTCACTGATCTCGGCAAGCGCTAATTCTGAGATGGCTTCACTGTATAAATTGAATAACAAGGGTGATAAAATACACCCTTGGCGAACCCCACGGCGAATCTGGATATCCTTGGTTAGTTCGTTTTCAACTTTCACTTTTGCTGTTTGATTCCAATAGAGGTTTCAGATGATTCTAATGTCTCTACTGTCTATGTTTTTATTTAATAAAATTTCTTTAAGTCGATTATGCTGCACTCTGTCAAATGCCTTCTCAAAATCAATGAAACAGGCATATACTTTCTTATTAATATCTAAGCATCTCAGCGAAAAAACACTTACTGCAAACAGTGCATCTCGTGTTCCCAGTTCTTTCCTAAATCCCATTTGTGGATTACTTATGCCTTCATCTAATTTCTTATGTATTCAATTGTGAATTACTTTTAAAAACAATTTCAAGACATGACTTATTAAAGCTATGGTGCGATGTTCATTGTTCATATAAAATTCACATAAAAACATAATATTTCTATTAACTGCTACAGGTTAAGAACTAATTTAATATTTTTATATAGTCTAAGGATTTAGACACTTTTATCCTTTGTTGTTATTTTGTTTCTGCAATTAAGCTCATTAAATTGTTTACTAACATATTTGGACGGGATTTTAACCATTTTAAATAATTAGAACTAAACTTTTTAATTGCTATTACTGGTATATTGTAAAAGATTGCTACATATCGCGTTAATATAACTTCTGTAATTAAGAGTTTTGTAGTTTATGTACTTGCGGATAGTGTATTTGTTGCTCGTAGAAATCCAGCTGCCTTACCTGTAGTCAGTAATTTTTAATTTATTGACAAATTTGCTTATAACTTAAACTTAAACTGCTATAACTTTTCGTCAGACTACTACTTCTTTTTTCAACAAAGCAAATACAGTCATAAATTATTTTTTGATGAACGAAGAACAACGCATATATCTGACTGTAAACAAAGAAACTAATTTACATTTGTTTTCATGTTTTATTATGAGTTTTAACTGTAAAATAGTTACAACCACTTGAATTATGTTAGTACAAAGCAAATGAAAATTTTCCCACAGGATACCTTCTGGCACATCAAGCAATTTTCACACACTGATAGCATATTTCGTAGGGGTCCACAAATTACCTAAATCATTAATTTTCATTTTAAATAACCAAAACGGCTAATCTAACGCTGTTTGCGTTAGATTTAGAGTAGTAAAATTTGCACGTATATATAAACATCAACTGGGGTTGCTTTAATGTAACATAAACTAGCAAAGGCAATGATGAACAGAAATTTTACAGTAAGTACATACATAAAACCAAAAAAAAGAATAAGTTCATTATTGATAACGAATATGATATAAACTAAGAACAAATATATCATACAAAGCTATAAAATATTTAAGTAAGAAAGAGAAAGATATGATTTAAGTGATTATTATTAAAGAAGTTAACTATATAAAACACTACAAATTACTTCGAAAAAAAAAAAACAACAAGCGTCCGAAGTAATATCAAAGATTTAAACGACAATAGCGGATAAAATAATTACTATTTAAATATGTATAAGCCACAATAAAAGAATAAAATACGTTTATTGACGTTTCAATTTTCACTTCAGAAATCGTTCTTAAAATACAAACATTAGTAAATTAAACAAATTTTGTTTTTTTTTTGTTACTTAGTGAAAAATTCTTCTAACAATTTAATTTTATCTGACTCATATAAATTGACAATTCAGACATACATTATACATTTTCAAGTAGACGACTTTAAAATGATATTGCCAATATTGTTGAGTTCCGCTCCTGGGACGACTTTACTTATAAGATAGTTCATTCGATTACATGAAATCAACTTAAACTTGAGAATATCCGCCAGAAAAAATCATAGCATGTAATTCGTCTTTAAAAAGACATACACATACCATGATGACAGTAAAATTCTCCTGTTAGTGATTCCATAGTAAATTATGAGGGAAAACCCAGAAAAAAAACCTCATAATACTATTCCGACATGGTAAGTATTTGGTCGTGCATTTAGTTTACTTTCAATAAAAGCCGGATTTATAAACGGACATAAACATAATTTTAGTCGTTAACCATAATCTTATTATATAAGCATAATGTTGAAAGTTAATAAATAAATGTACCCATTTAAAAGCATTCATAATACATAAAACATAAATTTAGTCCTTAAAACATGACCTTAAAAGTTGGTAACTTTCAACATTTATGAATAAAGTATTAAACATTATGGAATTGTTGGAATATGCGCATGTGTAATCCAACGTAAAAAATTAAAGAACTGTTTCTCATCCCATTCCTTATCACGCTTTCTATTTATGGGTCTTACACTATACCTTCCTACTCTTCTTTGCTTGTTAAGAACTCTGGCAGATATAGTCGCTACAATTGTTAAATAAAGTGGGACTGCTGCCATGGCCAAAGCAACTTTTCTATTAATCTTCATATTTATTTAAAATTGTTTCACTTTTCTATGAATCTAAAAACCGGAAAAAATTCTTCCAAGATCTATAAAAATTTGGTTAGGTTTGTATTTTCTGAAGTAGTTTTTAAATATTATGGTTAGGTATTATGTCTAGTTATAAACCAATCTTAAATCTCGTGAATTATGATTGTGGTTAAAGTTATGTTTATGACTTATGATTATGTACTATGTCCGTTTATAAACCTGGCTAAACACCAAATTCTGGTTTTATATGTTTGTTATTTAAAAGTCATAAATGATGTATTCTCCATATGTTACTGACTTACTAATACTGGATTTTCTTTTTAACAACTTCCCCTTTTAATATGGGTAACCAGATCCTACTACATTCTGCCGAGTAATTTGCGACACAATTGGTATCATTTAGCATAATTAGAGCCGCTTCTTTGATTTTTCTCTTTTTACCACGCGTTTCTTTTAGGACTATATATTTAAATCATTTTATTGAACCCCATGTTCATTATCCCATACGTGTTTACATATTTGAGATCTACCAAATTCTCTATTTTTAATATAAGACTGATATTCACTTATTCTAATATTTAATGGCCCTAATGTTTCACCTAAATAAAACTGATCGCATTTACAAAGTATTTTATAAATAAAATTCTTTGTCCTTTCTTATTCATTGTTAGGTTTGGATTTGGACCAAAGAGATCTTAACGTGTTTGTTGTTATTTTCCTTGTATTATTCCATGCGTATGCTGTAGGATCTCATTCTAAGTTGTCCTGTCTATTCGATCGATTGTTGAAAATTCCTTATTTATAAACGATAAAGGATAATTATTTTTTTAAAAAACAGATGCTAACAAATGTTTCTTCTCCAAAAACGAATTTTTGTTAGAACAAGTAATTTTGGCTCTATCGTATAAAGATTTAATGATTTCCATTTAATAATAATATTGTAATTTGATTTGAAATTTAAATATATGCTGGTGTGTGTTGGTTTTCTATACACCTGAGTTTCATATCCAGTATTGTTCTTAGAGATTAAAATATCCAGGAAAGGTAGTGTATTATTATATTCCTTTTCCATGGTAAATGTTATTGTCTCTTCTTTACCGTTTATATCATTTAGGAATATGTACAACAAATTTGATTCATTAGCCCATATTGAGATACATCATCTACACATCTCCACCATACTGTGGGTTTTAATTTTTTTAAAAAAAAAAGAGATTTTGAAACAATTATCATATCTTCTTACGGATATTCTCAAGTTAAAGTTGATTTTATGTAATCGAATAACCTATCTTATAAGTAAAGTCGTCCCATGAGCGCAAATCAACAATATTGGTAGTACCATTTTAAAGTCGTCTACTTTAAAATGTATAATGTATGTCTGAATTGTCAATATAAATAAGTTAAGTAAATAAGTAGAAATTAAAACGTTAATAAACGTATTTTAACCTTTAATTGTGGCTTATTCCCATTGATATAGTAATGATTTTAAAATGCCACAAGAAAATAGCTTCAGAATATTACTAAGAAAGCGGATAAAATATTGGGAAAGTGATATACTGCAAATACTGAAAAGCAGGGTATACGGTTTAAATTTCTCTCGATATAATACTACCGCCCAGGACGATAGCCCATATAAAAACTGCATAGCAAAACTAACTGATACAAAAACACCTGAAGACTAATTACAAGTAATACAAACATACATTTACTAAATCATTAAAACAAATACTTAGCTGACAACATTCAAGAACACCCACTTAGCAGTGGTTTTCAATCACATATGGGGTACAGACACAACTGTTCTTCGATGATTATATCAAGCTCTAATAAAAAGCAATTTAGATTACAACTGTATGTTCGACAAAACTGCTACTACAAGTCAATTAAACAAACTAGACATCATACGATCCATAGGATCACGCACGCTTTTAGGAGCTTACAGAAGCATGCTAAATAGCAGTCTTTAAGTCATCGTAAAGAACCTCATTAATTATTCTTAGAATGCAATATTTTTTAATGTGTTGTATTACTAAATATCTCAGCGCAATTGAAAACTTCTACCACTTCTACAAAAATATGCCAGACTTCAACCTGGAAAGTTCGAATACCAAAAGTAGATGAATAAAAAACCAATTCCAATCTATCATCTCTAGATCTCCTGCTTTATTTTTACTGATACGTCCAAAAGCAGCAATGTTGTAGCTTGTGCAGCTATTATCAAAGACAGTACCTCTGTCAATAGCCTAGCCAACGAGTGTAGAACATATACACTGTAGAACATACTCACGTACTAGAACTATTCATGTACTATTCACAATAAAGTATAGTCGCCTCGTATTTCGGTGAGACTGTGTAAGAATATATTTATCTGTAATAAAAGCAGGCAATAAAAATTAAAATAAAAGTACTCTACCAGGAGTAGTTATTAACTGCAAAATTATCAATGACTGAGATGTAAAGTTTTAATATCCCCATCGATATTTACATTCAGATGTGCCTGGTATTACGTTTGAAGATATGTAAAGTCGCCCAGATAAAGTTATCATCGATGCATTCTTTCCCTAAGATAACAATATTTGCCTGAGCGACCGAAACTATAAGGTAGTTTATCCAAATAAATTTCGTTTTGACCGTCCAGTGGTTTACACTTGGGTAGGTAGGAATAATATTTTACTTTATTTTAAACTTTATTTTTAAACGAAATATTGTTTATTTTGATGAAACCTGGTATGGTACTCATGACACGGTGAAAATAAGTTGGACGAATAATAACAAAAAGTGTTCTAATTCAGTACCGCCCAATAAAGGACAGAATTATAATTTTACACTGCGGTGTAGAAAATGGATACATCGACGATGTATTATTAATATCTGCAAAAAAAAATGAAAGACGTGAATCTAGATTATCATGAGGATATGGAGGGTTCAAGTATAAAAAAAGTTCAACTCAGGAACCATAGATGTAAACGTTCAATGTTTTTTTGAAAAAAAACAAAACAGAAATTAGTTTCCATAAAACTCACAAAGAAAGAAAGTACGTAAAAATATGTAAAAGAACAGTAAACTTTATAATTTTACAAATATACTTTTAAAATGTGGCACCCGTGGTGTGATAATAATTCTGCAGCTGAAAATCCAGTGGAACCCTCTGATCAATTGGAATATTTACAAAGCTGTGTAGTAAAATGTAAGCGACATTTTCAATATCTCTCTGATGATCCCAAATATATGCTGAAACATGTTTATGAAGGATTGTGTTCTAAATTGTCTAAATAAGAAACAATTGTAGAAACATGTTTATTAGAGTGTCGAAAGCAATCTGATACAAGACTATAGGAGCAACATCTTCTTCTAGACAGGTGAGAAAGGATTGTGCAAATTCACACAAATAGAACCGCACCTAAACCGGAACATATAATCAGAACAATATATAAAATGAAAGTGGCTAATATTTTTCCAACTATTGAAAGCTTTCGAAGTGAACTGGTTCGATAGGATATTCTCTTATATTTAGCAACAACACTTTGATGATTTCTTAAAACCCATAATTTTACTTAAAAAACTATAGACAAGCGTCAAACACTAATGGAAAGTACTAGAATAATTATTTCTTAAAGGGACATTTCTATCCAATAGATAACTGAGTATCAAAAAATGAAACGAAATCTTGTTTATTTAGATGAGACTTGGTGTGATACTCATGACAGGATAGAGAATTATAATTTTACACTGCGGTTTAGAAAATAGATGGATCGATTATGTATTATTAATATCTGCAAAAAAAAATAAAGATGCGTCTTTAGATTATCATGAGGACATGAAAAGTTTAATTTTTGAATCATGGTTTGAAGAATCTCTTCTTCCGAGATTACCTAAATATAGTGTAATTATTATATGGACAACGTATCATATCATTCAAGATTAATGAGAAAATTTCAAATAGTACTTGAAACAAATTCAAGAATTTTTATTTGGGAGAGATTTGTACTTTAAGGCATCATAGTAAAAAGCAATTGTTGGAGATTGTTTATAGTAGACAGTACCAGATGGTATATGTTGTTGATAACTGTACTCGCAGTAATGGTCATACCGTGCTTGGACTTCCTCCTTACTATTGTAAATTGAACCCAATAGAGTTAATATGGACCCAACTTGAAGCAAATAAAAGAAGAAAAAACGTGGCTCCTAAATTTTTGTCTACTGCTCTCCAGTTAATTAGAAGAAAAGTCACAAAGATCACAGCAACCAACTGCAAAAATGTAATCAAACATGAAATCAAAGTGGAAAATGACTATGTTAAATATTTACCAGCAATAACCAAATTAACTATAAATTTAGAAGATACAACTGATACTAGTGATAACAGTGAATCTGAGTAGATTTTTAAGTTCTTATTTCCAACTAGGTGTTAGTTGAAACCTTTATTTTTATTGTAATTGTAGATATTCTCGTTTTGCTTATATATCTTTGAAAATAGAGTACAAATACACTTCATGATAGAACAAAAACGTACAACATATCGTTAGGTTAAAATGACAGCGTTCCAACTAACAAAATCGCATATTTGGAGTTACTAGTGTGAAAAGGTTCCAACTGATCTTCCCTATATTTTGATCTGACAACAGCGCTGGCTAACAACGCAATTCTGACTCATTACAATGCCAAGGTTCCATCCGTGAACATAAATAAAACCAAACTAGAATGACATTCTACAAATCGACAAATCGAGGTGACACATGAAACCTTGTCACTCAACCAATAAAGGTGGATTTTCACAGGTCCGATATCCGATGGTACGATAATACGATATAAATTTCAGAGAATTTCATTGGTTGAAAAATGACAGGTATAATTTTCGTATGAAATTAAAAGTCATCGAAAGAAGTTAAAAATATTTTATCTTTTGCACGAAAATCGGATGAATTTTGACATTGTTGACATTTTTAACTTGAACCTTAACCTTTTTTTTGTGGGGTGTTTATGTTTACTATTTGAAATATATTTAAAATGGTACAAAGACCTAATTATTATATAAATGCAATGAATAAAGTGTTGCTTTTGGGTCTTCTACACTATGTGAGGCAAAAATTACGAGAACGTAGCTCAATATAATAGGTATGTATTATAAATATCAAACAAAACAGCTAACATTTATTGACAGTTCATTGAAATAAATATCAATCCATCCAATAATCTGACACATAACACATATATGTTAAAAAATTTCGGATACGACAATCAAATATATTCTTACAAAATTTCGTATTTCGTGTCATCGGATATCGTATCTGTGAAAATCCAGCATAATTAAGATTTGTAGTTGTGTTATTAAAACGTTTGTATACTAAAATACTTTTACCTAAAAATTGTTTAATTGTATGTGATAATTACTTTTATTAACAATTTTTTACAGGTATTATTATTTTACAATATGTTCTCTTTAGTGAGCCTATATATATATATATATATATATATATATATATATATATATATACATATATATATATATATATATATATATATATATATATATATATATATATCACAGAAGTTAACAACACCAATATTTTTTCTTTAAACTTTATAGAAAATGAAACTTTTTCTTAAATAAAATTAAATAAAAATAAAAACTTTTTTATCTAATTTAAAATTAGATATCTACGCTACTGCTCAACGAAGCAGCGGCCAGTCTAACATTGTTGCCATTTTCTATGATTTTGCTCGTTCTGGGTCCTATAAATTTTCGCACGAAATTACGTGTCGACTATACGATAACTAACTAATTGGATTTGTATTTCACAAGACGATGATGGGTATATAATTTCAGGGCAATATATACATACTAATATACTCTCAGTACTAGTGCTATAAGAACCGAATAAGAAAGGAAGATCTGCGAAGAAGGACGAGTATTACTGATGTTGTGGAACGCATAGCGGAACTAAAATGGAACTGGGCAGGCCATGTAGCGAGAATGCACGATTCACGATGGACGAGCAAAATTACAAATTGGAGGCCAAGAGCAGAAAAACGCAGTAGAGGAAGACCACCTACACGTTGGGCCGACGACATCAGGCGTATCACTAAAAATTGGCAACAAAGAGCACAAAATCGTAAGGAATGGAGGAGTTTAAGGGAGGCCTATGTCCAGCAGTGGACGTGATAAATAGAGGCTGGATGATGATGATGATGATACTGTTCAGTGTACTTAACAGCAAGATTGAAAGGGAAAATCCAACACAATCTATAAGAATCTAATAGAAATTATTAGTAAAATAATGGACGTTTTTAAAAATTGTAAACTGGATACCAAACGGCAAATTTCACAAATTACTAGTAATTTTTCAAAAACTGTTATGAGTAAAACACTTTTTTAAATTAAAAATAAACCATGCCGCTAATGCACCTAGGGGTTGATGCGGTTAAAACATAATTATTATTCATTTAAAGCATACAAATATTTTTTAGTCAACAAGATTGTTGTTTGTACTTCTATACTCAACAGCATTGCTATTTTTTCTATTTTTATAATTTATAAAAAGTTTCGTTTGATTTAAGCTTACATTTTTAAATTTGTGCAATATATTAATAATTTTTTAATTAGAAACTATCTACTCAATACACAAAAGTAAATTTAAATATACTTGCAAATATTGTTGACATAAAGCAGTTGAAACTCTCTCCATCCAACCGTAGTGAAATTCCTAGGAACTAGATTATATCCGAAGGTATTTCATCAGGTCTAAGAGGGAACTTGTTCGAATTAATTAGCTTCATTTTATGCAAAATAGTTCCAGTGCTTTCGGAATACTGACGAGTATTTCAAGTAATAAATTAATTGAGTCTTCTGCCTGTCTTGACTTGCAACTAGCGTGTTTTCATTATGGTAAGTGAGGTCTTGAGGCGGTCTAGCACCACTAGTTATTGTGACGCGGTATAAAATCGAGTTTGGGAAAGATAGTTTGTTTCATCAGACTTTGTATATAAAAAAGATTCTACTTTTTTACGCTCTTATAAATCTTCTGTATATAAAAATGACATATATATTCACTAGTGCTGACTAGTCGTCAAGTTATATGATTGACTAGATCAAGAATCGACTAGTATTCGACTGCTAAAAGTTCTCTAGATGTTCGAGATCTGTAACGGAAGTAACAAATCTTAGTTAACGAAGCTGTCGCTGTTTGATTAAAGTACTTGGTATTAAGTTGTCAGCTATTTTTAAAAGCGATGCTAATCATATACCGGAGCAATTAGTTTTATAAACAAATATTTTTAGATCTCAAATAATATAATAAAGTAACTTATTCATACTTTTGGAAAAAAAATTAAAATAATTGAAATATACAAAAGGTAGTAAAGCTGCGTACGTATGTACAAGACAAAAAATAATATTATTGTATTATGTAAGTAAATACGGCTCTAACACGTATGCACATATGTATAAATTATACAAACTTAATACAAAATAAAACAAAATAAAATAAAACTTAATTCTAAAATAAACAATATGCAATAATAAATTATACAAACCAAATAAACAGACTTTACTAATATTCATAAAAACTAATTTTTAAGGTAGATATGACGGTATTATTGGTAAACAGTATTTAAAAATATTGTCGCTTCCAATTTTTTTGGTGACAAACGATTTCTTCTTATGTTTAAAAATATATAAATAATATAATAAAGCAAATAATAACTGAAAGATAATTACCACGAACAAACTGTGATAATAAATGGGTTTTGTATTCTTGTGTACTCTGGTGACGTAACCCAAGTATCTCACCCCAGTCGGACGAGGCAACCGTAGTAAGTCTACAAACCGTGGTTACGCTCGCTATCACTCGTTAGTCGACTAAAATACTAGCATAGTAAGTAGGCTTCAGTCTCGAACCTAATAACCCCTTTGTCTATCCGTCGTTCAAGCTGTGTCCTTTGCATCTTTATTTTAGTCTGGCTATTCTTTGGTTGATGTCAGTCACTTTGGTTCTTCTCATGATCTCTTTGGTACCATCTCTCTTGGTAGATCCTCTGCTATTAAGACTATATTATTAGCGAATCGTAAGTTGTTACAATGTTCCCCATCCATTTTTATTTCCTTTGTCAGCTAATACAAATTTTTAAAACATGTTACAGCATCGTATTAAAGTTTATTTGACATTGGATCTCCTTGTCTAATCTCTGCTCTATTTTAATATGTAATTTGACAATAGTTGTTGTCTGTAGGTATATATACATTGCATACTAATTTTGTAAACCTAACCTATAATCTAGCCTGCATTTTTAAGCTGTTTTTGTATTTTTTGGCTCAACTTTCTGAAAGGCTTTCTAAAAATTAATAAATATTAGCATTAGAGGTGTATTGTACATATTTTACTACATTCTCTTGTAGTTTTTCTGCTTTGTAGATAGTTATCACCCGCGTTATTTTGTCCAAATCTTGCCTGTTATAATAGTTGATAAGTCTTTAATTTTTTTTCCATATTTAACTACTATTCGCTTAAACAACATATATATCGCAGAGGAGGCATATAGATCTGTAATTCTTTAAATTTGATTTATCTCCTACTTTGTGTAATAGAATAGTACAGAGAAAACTAGATGCAAAAAATTTGTAGGTGAAAGTGGAAGATATCGTGCTAAAAACTGAATGGTCGTACGTCGCTCTTGGGACAATGGACAAAATCTCAATGAATATCAGACTTGTTCCTGTACGCAAGACTCTACAGGAATTGACCAAAAGTCCTCAGCTACTTGTGGAAATAAATATGAGTATCAACATACAAGGCAAGCCCGGTATTTCAATGTCAAAAACCCGACCAGTGCAAACCAACTCTACTCAAAGTGTGTCAAAGAAAATCAATATATTGCTTGGTCACTCTCTACCAAGAAAAATTCAAAGAAATGCTGGAATAAACCTTAAAAGTGGGTTGGGATATTGTGGCTATCAGTGAAGTAAGAAGAAAGGGAGAGAGTCGTCTCACACTTCCATCAAACTATTTATGATACTACAAAGGAGAAGACGAAGCGACAGTCGGGTGCGTCGGTTTTTTTTTATTCGCAAAAGAATTGCTAGAAGGATTTGTTACAATAAACCAAGTCTCAACAAAGATAATCTACTGAAACATTAAAAGAAGCGCAAGGTATATCTTAAGATCATTTAACCGTACTAAAGGACAGTCAGGCGAAGAAGTCCAAATATTATAATGATCAAATAAATATACTGTGCAATCAAGATAAATTCTGACTACTTTTTAATAACAGGTCTCGATTTCAACGATAAAATAGGCACTAAGGAGGATCCCTATAAAATAATGTAGAAAAATTTTGGAAGCGAAGACAGAAATGATTCTTCTTCTTTTTAGGATACCTGTCCGTTCCGAACGTTGGCGATCATTCTGGCTATGATGATTTTGTTGGTTGCTATACGAAATAGCTGTGTTGAGGTCTTTCTATACTATGCTCTCAGGTTAGCAACTCAGGATATTCTTCTTCGTCCTGGGGCTCCTTTTTCTTAAATTTTACCTTGCAAAATGCATTGGAGTAGGTCGTATCTGCCTTGATTTCTCATTATATGTCCCAAGTACTCCAGCTTACAGCTCTTCACAATGTTGACCAAATTCGCGGTTGTGTTCATCCTCCGCAGTACTTCTTCATTGGTGACTCTGTCCATGGTATTTCAAACGCCTGTAGCTTTGATAGAGTTTCCGCCTTCAATGTCCACGTTTCTACTCCCTACAGAAGTACTGAGTACACGTAACATTTAAGGAGCCTTATTTTTGTTTTTAGCGTGAGGTCATGGCTTCGAACACAGAGCTCATAGCCAACAATGCACTTTTGGCCTTTCCGATGTGACATTTAATCTCTTGGGTATTGTCCCACGACCCATTGATTATAGTTTCCAAGTAATTGTATTGTGAGACACGTTCAATTCTCATTGGGTTCACATACAGATTTGCTTCAGTTATGTTTTGCTTGAAGAGAACAGAAATGATTGAAGGCAAACAACTGTTAACTTTCCTTTTGGAAAACAATATATAGCAAACGAACAGCTTTGTTAAAAGAAAAAACCACAAAAAATGGACATCGCAAATCATTGAAACAAACACAAGAAACGAAATTAACTATATCTTAACAAACAAAACAGATATTATTATTTGAAGACGTAAATGTTTTACTGCTTTTACTAGTACAAGCAGTAATTATAGGTTATTAAAAGCGAAAATAACGATATCGTCCAAAAAAGAAAGACTCAAAATAAGAAACAACCAAGGAAATGGACAAAACCAACTAATATTCAGGAGTTCTAAAAATATATTAATATATTATGAAAAACTAGTCAATTAAGAAAACCTCTTATATAAGAGAGGCCACAGATAAAAGAAGATAACAACATAAGCAATGAAGCACTAAATAAAATAAATAAGACGATCACAAAGACAATAAGAAAAGCTATAAGAAACTATAAAATAGAAAAAGCTAAACAAGCAATAGAGTAAAATAAGGACATAAAAGTTTTTCGAAACTATCTAACTATATATTGAGAAGAAACTACGAACAAAGATTTAATATTAATAGCAGTAGCAGAGTTCTATACAGAGCTATATAGATCAAGAGGAAGAATACTAAGCAGCACTCAATTATGGCAAAAACTTGGGTAATCAACCAAGGATTAGATTTAATGCCCGTTATAACAAAATCAGAAATCAAAGATACCCTGAAAAAAATAATCGAACCCCAGACGAAGAAGGAATAGTGTCTGAAGTATTACATCTATTATTGAAAAAATTACTACTTTTCAACATATGCCTTTACAACGCCAATATTCCAACATAATGGAATAACGCTGCCTATGTTGTCACGACTTGCTGCAAAACAGAAGATTTTTTGAATTCCTCATTGGTAAGAATAGTAGATAGTATACACAGAAGAATCGTCTCGCTCAGGACATAGGATTTTTATATATGAAGACGATACAGCTAGTGCTATAAGTAGTAGAGTTGTTTTCACTTGCCGAAGTGGAGAGAACTCTAACTGAAGTCTTAAACACAACGATAATATACTACGAATCTTCCATTTTTGGACTTTACTGACATTTCTATCGTGTCCAAATGTAACTTTCTTAAATCTATTATCTAAAAGCGTGGTTTTGGCAACAATTTCATTAGACACAGCGTCCAAGTTGGTAATGTATCAATTTTCCTTTTAAATGCTTTCCACAGTTAGTTGATTTTTTAAAATTTTTAGAGATAACGGTAGACCTCAAACTAGATGAACAATTAAAGAAATTTGTTGAATACTGTTCTCCAGACATAATAGTAGTTTAATACTTTAGTTGGTTTTAGTATACAAATAGCCCATATTGTATACATTACTATTTTATTTTAATATTTATTTCTTTTCCATCAATTATTTTCCATTAACCAAATGAATCTTATTTAAAGACTAATAATAAATTTAAATATCAGCTAAATAATATAATTAAGGAGGAAGGTAAAACGCAGCTAGCAGATATTATAAAACATACGTTTTGTCGTAACCATAAAAATGCTTGACCAAGGAAGGTAAAGCGCACTTGATTTTCATTTTATTTTCACCAAAACGTGCACAATAAATCGAATAAGAAACAACAACAATTCGAGCTGTACCGCAATAAAACGTACGCCGGTAGAGGACAGTAAAACTGTCACTCTGACTAAATATTTATAGGTATTACGGTTGAACTACATGAACAAAGCGAAAGAAGTTTACACTATTCTGTGAAATAATATAAAATTCTATGTTTGAGCAATAATATAAACATATGAAAATTAGAAAAAAAATACGAAACAATTAGAAATAAAAACAAACGATTTTTCAAACAGTTTTAGGGTAATGTTGATTCACCTGTCGGCTAATGCAAATATTTATGGACTTGTAAGGTAATATATAAACTCACCCCTAAAATAAATGGCTGTGTCCATGGCATTTAAAAATCTGAGTTTAGGTTTTTGCTGTCGCTAAAGGAAAATAAGTACAGTTGGTAAAATATAAATCCCGATGCACGTCATCCGCGTCATAGTAAGTGACGTCACATGATACCAATACAAATTATGTAAGTTCTGGGTTTGTTTGAACTACAACCATTTTTGAATATTTTAGTCAAGTATATTGGAAATATAGCAACTAGATATATTTTATTATGTCTGTTGTTTTAGAATGAAATTAGTATGATTTTATTCCAAAATGTCACATAAGAAGTTAAATAAGAACGGCCCCATTTTACTGTTGACTCCTATTAGGTAATGAAATTAATTTTTTATATGTTTTAGATGCTTAAAATATACATTTTGGCTTTAGCGTGTAGCTGCAGCTTTAAATTTACATATTTCTACTGTGAGTTCCATCTTTCAGACCGTAAAAACTAATACACCATCATCACCCACAAAACTTACTATGCCCTATCTATCTATCCTATTAGCCTTCTTTAGTTCATCTTTTGACATAGGCCTCCCCAATCCTTTTCCATTTTTCTCTGTCTGTCGCTACAGTCATCCATCTAAAGCCCACATGCTTCTTGATATCATCTGCCCAACTCATTTGAGGCATTTCTCTGTTTCGTTCATATTCCTACGGTCTCCAACTTATAAGAATTTTGTTACATCGGTCTTCTTTTTGTCTTATATTGTGTCCGGCAAATCTCCATTTCAATTTTGCAATTTCTTTTCTAACATCCCTCCCTTTTGTTTTCTCTTTTATATACTCGATTTTCTTTTTATACATTAGCTTTATGTGCAACATTTGTCTCTCCATTGCTCTTTGGGTTTTTATGATTTTGTCCATCTTTGCTTTTGTAAATGTCTACGTTTGGAAACCATAAGTAAGAACCAGGGAGTACGCATTGATTGTATACTTTGGTCTTAAGATGCTGTGGATATCTTTTCTTTTTAAGAATGTAGCTTACTTTACCAAATGCCGTCCATGTCATTCTAACTCATCTTTTTATCTCTGCTGTTTGATTCTCTTTGTTAAGTTTTATATTTTGATCCAGATATTTATATAATCCTGAACTTGTTCTATTTCATCTTGTCCGATTCTCATTGTGATGTCTTCATCTGTATTTGTTATGATTTTGGTCTTGCTGTAATTCATACTAAGCATACATTAAGCATACACATACCGTATGTGTCCTGTGGGTAAGTGTATTACCACAGCACAACTGCCGTTTAGATTCTATATCGTTAATTGGATTATATTTTAGCAGATATTAAACAGTGGGTTATATCATCGTGGAAGCTATCGTTGTCAGTATTGAAATTCAATTTTTATTGTATTATTACCTAGAATCTAATTTTATTTTGTTTAATTTAATCCTAGTTTTACTGTTCTAGTTTAACTGAGTCTGCTGTCTAAAAGAGCTACCCGTCACACCTTATATACTTTAAATTTAATCGAATTAATTAATCATTATTATTAAACATAATCGAACTCGTAGAGAAAACAAATTAGTTTTCAAAATGTGATTTTAATAATGTGCCGCATAATGACTTTATTTTTTAAGTTTTTAATGTTTTTGTCCTACGTGCACCCTACGACGTAAGCAATTTAGACCTACTTCTCTAATATTTATACATAAATCTCATGGTATTAGTTGGTCCTAGATGAAAATTCCAGTATCCATATCCGGTAAATCAAATTGGGTTCAATTACTTGTCAAAAGCATAGCGTCAAGTAACCGCCTCAAGATAATATCCACAAAATCAGGGACATTTAATGAAATTTTCGTGTAATCCGGAATATGATATTTCAGAGATAGCTTACTTGGTTTAGTCTTTATTGATCCAAATTACTGCGTTGTTTTATAAAACGGATCTTTAATGAACTACAACAGGTCAAGTTGTCGTATTTAAAATGACTTTAAAGGAAAAGAAGAAAAAATACTGCGTATACAAAAGTGTTTGGAGTTAAAAGATTCTTTAACTGAAATATATTTTAAATACTTATGATAATTTAGTGAAATAAAGAAGAATTAAGTATTTTTATTTATAATATTCCATTATAAATTTTCCAAATCATACTCTACATTTTTTGTGTTAATTTTTTCTATTTTTAATATTAATACACTCACCGGCAAAATTAACGGAACACCTTAAAAATGGGACATGTTAGATGACTCGAATTTCCTAAACCTGTTGTCCGATTTTAGTCATTTTTTTAGTATGTTATAGGTATAGTATTTAAGAATATCAATAAAATAATATTGTTGCTAGACAGGTCAACGTCATTTTATACCGGGTGTAACAATCATACTGTGTTTTTCCTTAAAGTTCGAAACACCCTGTGGAATATTCTAGCATATATAAAATATTGAAATTAAAGCTCAATTATAGTCTCAGGATTTCTTAACATATTTTTTTATTCATTTGCTTGTGTTGGATAATAAAAAAGTTAGGTACGTTAACAACTAGCCATGTTTTTCATCAATAAATGCTCATTTTCTTATTAGTTTCACCAGCATATTTAAAGGAACAGCCATAAAATTTGAGTATTTTCTCTCTAGTATATATACTGTTTAGATAATATCATAATACGAATGTTGGTGAAGTATTTTGAATTTATATTACAATGGTAGTACAATATAAAACCTGTTTAAGAAGAAATAAAACACAAAGATGTCAGACTCAACAAAATACGGATTTTAAATCCATTAACTTTATTGTACAGTTTGAACTTAAATTGTTTGTCTATGCATTTTTTTGGCTTTAATAGCGTGTGTTTCCCCTACGAGCCCTTACAACTGCAGTTATTCGTCTTCTCATACTTCTGATAACGCTATCGATCAGTTGTTGGGCAGCCTCTCCCATTCCTCAATCTTTTGCAATTGTGACTTCTTCTCTGTTTTGAATACCAGGAACCCGTGCCCTAAGTTTTCTGCCTAGAATGTCCCACATATCCTCTATCGGGTTTAGGTCTGGGAAACAAGCTGGCCAATTCAACGTTGTGATACCCACTTGTAATAAGAAATATCTTACACTTACACTCTTACATTATAAAATAAAATTTTCACCAATATATGGTGAAAAAGGTACCACATGGTCTTGGAGAATATCTCTGATATACTTCTGCTGATATTGCTCCACCATCAATCACCACTAACTCTGTTATTGCTCCCAAACATATACCGCCCCACACCATAATTGAACCTCCACCAAAAGGTACGGTCGTAGTAAAATTGAAAGGGGCATTTCGTTCTCCATGGCGTTAATACAATCTTTCTCTACCGTCGATGTAATTTACACAGAAACGGCTCTCGTCCGTAAAGAGAATTTGACTCCAGTGGTTATCATTCCAATTTTGATGTACTCGACCAAATTGTAGTCGTGCTAAACGATGGTGTCTCTGGAGTCTGGGAGCTTTTATTGGCACATATGACTTGAGACCGGCTTCTTTAAGTCTCTTTCTTATTGTGTGCTCAATTAAATACAAGTTTGTACTTGTTATGAACAGACAAAATGACTGTAAAATGTAAAACACAATACAAATAAACAAATTAATTTGACATTTTGACATTTAAGACTTTCTTGTGACAAGCAGCTTTCAAAGCTATGTAGATATAGTCTATAAAATACAAATATAAAGAAATATTGCATTAATAACAGGTTCCTTTAAATTTGCCGGTGTGTGCATTAAATTGTTAACTTCTCCTAAAAACTTTAGCCTACTTTAGGCTTGTTTTTAAACTAAGCAGAAAATGAAGATTTATTGATGAAAAACATGGCTAATTGTTAACGTACCTAACTTTTTTATTATCAAACATAAGCAAATGAATCAAAAAAGAAAATGTTGCCAAAAAGAAAGCCTGAGGCTATAATTAAGTTTTAATTTGAATATTTTATATATACTAGAATATTCCACAGGGTGTTCCGAACTTTAAGGAAAAAACACAGTAGGATTGTTACACCCAGTATAAAATGACATTGACCTGTCTAGCAACAATATTATTACATCGATATTCTTAAATAATATACCTATAACATACTAAAAAAATCACTAAAATCGGACAACAGGTTTAGGAAATTCGAGACATCTAACATGTCCCAATTTTAAGGTGTTTAATTAATTTTGCCGGTGAGTGTACTTCAACTCTGTCTTCATTTTTACGAAGTTGGCACGTGCTTTTTTAATTCTGACTCTTATCGCAGTATAATCGTTATTTTGGTCGCTCTCAATCTACTGGCCGCCTACCGTTTATATTTCATTTGTATTGTTGTTCTTGCTAATTTTCATGGATTTGGTTTTTTTGATGTTAAGAGAGAATCCGTATTCTCCACTACATCTTAATATTTTATTCACTAATCTTTCTTAGTCTTCTTAAAGTTGTCGGCTATTATGACTGTATCGTCGGCATACCCAATGTTGTTAATTAAACTTCGGTTCACTTTTATGCCGACTGTCTCGTTTACCAAAGCTTTTTGTATGGATTCTTCAGAATAAGCATTAAAAAATAACAGCGACAGTATGCAACCTTGCCTGACACCTCTTCTTGTCTCCACTTTTTCCGACACTTTCCTTCCAAGTTTCACATTTAATTGTTGGCTATAGTATAAACTTGATATCAATGTTACATTCCTCACATCCAGATTCTTGTTTTCGAGTACATACTTCTATAAGTCGGTCATGTTTTACATTGCTTTTTTAGCCTCAAATGCCTTGTTGTAGTCTATAAAGCATACATAAAGATCTCGATTAACATCCAAACATATTTGGGTCGCATCACCACAAACTGGATGGAAGAAGCTCAAGACAGAAATAGGCGGAAAATTTTACGGGAGGCCTACGTTCAGCAATGGACAAACATAAGCTAATTGATGATGGTGATGATCTTTGGGTCAGCACATTAAAAGAAAATAGTGCCTCTCTTGTGTCCACTCCATTCCAAAATTCAAACCGGGAATCACTAATATCTATCAACAGCTTGGCGTGTATTCAATTATGGATAATTTTTAGCAGAGTTTTCAAGGTATGTGACATAAGACTGATCGTTCGATAATCACTAATTCTTTGGCATTTACTTTCTTTGGTATACAAATAAATGTTGATGTCAGCATTTGGAATGATTTAATGGAATGGAATGATTAAATGATTCCTGTGGAATATATTGTGTTCAGTAGTTGGACTTAAAGATCCATGTTTTTTTCATTTACCAGTTTTAGCAATTCACTTCGTAATTCATCTGGACCAGCGGCTTTATTATTTTTCATGAACTTTACTGCATGCATAATTTCTGACCTTGTTATATGAGTACAGTATTGTGCAAATTTTTGTGAACACATCATGTTCTTGTTTGGTAAAAGTTAATAATGAGGTTTAAATGTTACACTAATAGACCTTGAAAGCAATGGTAGAGAAAATTATTTTCACTTATGTTACCTACAGTCACACTATTGAATTTGTAAATCGTGTTTGGTAAATATGAGCTACCCTTTATGTAACTTTTTATACTTTTATTGTTTCAAACGATAATATTACGAATATATCATAACTTTAACTTTTTTTTAAATGTCTAATGCACTGATTATAAAAATGTAATTCTTTGGCAATAGATCTACCAGAAAAAAATAACTTCGATAATACAGACGATGTCGAAGAACTTTTATAGATGACAGTGACATCGACAGAATAGCGACTATTTAGGAATATGAAGATCTGAAGTCTGAATAAAGATAATAATAGTAATAATAAAGTACGACTAGAAGATCGCCAAGTACAGAGATCTAGAAATACAAATACGAAGGCAATGGAAAATGGAAAGTACTCAGCCAGTACCTATTGTCATTTCTTCTACTGGAGTCATTCCAAAAAATCTCCTTGAAAACATCAAAAAGCTAAGTCTAAATGAACATATCCAAAAGACCATGCAAAAAACTGTTCTCTCCACGTTCAAATTAAGAAAATTTTTGGGAGATACTTCGACATATCAGTTCACCTAGGAATCCATTACATGAAAAGAATTTTAACAGAGCTCAATCCTTTTAATACCGTAGGTTTTTGGGATAAGTAAATTTTTTCCTTAGAGGTAGTAAGTGTGAGCCGTATTGTTAAATCTAAAAAATAATAATAATGCTAAAGGCCGAATTTTGCAGAGTACCCAGTAAGTATCTGAACAGCAAATAGCAGATCAATACACAGTAATTATTAGAAATAATCTCATCCCAGAAACTAGGCGCGATAACATCCGAAGTGAAATCAAACGGGAGACTCATAACAAAGAGCTAGGTGCTATTATTTACTAACAAACTATCACATTTCTGTCAAAACTTTGAACTTACAATAGCCGATTGTAAAGTAATCATCCTCCTTCGTCATATTGATGTGTATACGATGGAACAGCCAGGTACATAAATTCCTCTATTTTTCAGCTGACGCTCGATGCAAGCAACTATCGAGTCTCACTACATTTGAGTGTGTCCTTTTTCCAAATAGTTTTGGTAAATTGGAATATTTTTTCCTGCTGCAAAATTGGATAAAGTACTAATTAAAGTTCAATTCCTCTTTTGGTAATTGCAGCCATCAGAAAAAACTTCTTTGGTTTGATCTGTTACAAACTTGATAATCTTATGCATGATTACTAATGTGAAGTCAGAAGCTTTTATATTTCCAGCTTCCCCATGCCAGATGTAACAGTCACCCTTATTAGATGCTAGATTACAAAAAGCACAATTTATGAACATTAAGTTTCTTTTTATAATACAAAGCAGACACTTGCAATTTTGGTGCCGTTTGTAAGTCTATAGTGAACAACAATTTAGTTGAATCGTTAATTGAATCGTTGAATCAGTTTTTCCTTTTCTTGACAATCAGCATTTTTTCTTAGGATATGTAACTGATAATCTTCATTATTTACGGTCCCAATATTGTTACCTATGCAGATGTCACACTGGTAATTTCTAAAAAAAAAAAATAGTATATTGCAGGCAAAAAAATAACAATAAGTAAAATATTGGTTTGGCCTAAACAGAGACAAATAATTTTGGGCCTCAAATTGCATTCTAAATATACAGTTTTATCGATTAAAATGAGTGCTCCATCAAATTTATCGGTGAGTGTTCCTTTTGATACTGCTACTGTTAATGGTCAACCTATAAATACTTAATATCAGCAACAGCAAATTCAACTAGAATACCCAAATGTCCTTTTTCCACAAGATTCACAACCAAATTCAGCACAAATTTTAAACAAACCACCAACAACCATATATTATGTTCCTAACCAAGTACTATTACAATCTTCCTCAAACCATCAATAAAATCCTACAATAAATCCCACATTATCTATACCTCAAAATGAAGCTTATAATTATATTGAGATGACACATACATTACAAAGTAAGGAATCTTCAGAGAAAATCAGCGACATTGAGTCATCGGACATCCACGAATGGCAAACTATACAACATAGTAACAAAAAACGTAAAATTAATCCTCCGACACCAACAGAAAACGAAGACACGGTAGTAACCAGCAATAAATTTCAGATGCTACAAAATGAAAAAGAAAACGACAACAATAACAGTACAGAAAATACCAACAAAACTCCAGCAAACCACTAAACCCCCACCAATTTTTATACATGGTGTTACTGAATAGAATAAAATGGTTAATAACCTATCGGTAGTAACAAAAACAGAGACATTTTATTGTACAGCATTAAAAAGCAACACAATAAAAATAAATTCCCGGGACTCTCAAACATACCGAAAACTAGTAAGACATTTAAACAGCAAAAAAATTGTGCATCATACGTACCAAATAAAAGAGGATAGAGCATACAGAGTTTTAATTCGTAATCTACATCATACAGTGTCAATTTATATAATAAAAATGAAATAGAAAAACATGGGCATTTAGTACGCAAAATTGTAAATATAAAACACAGAGTAAGTAAGCAACCTCTAATAATATTCTACGTCGATATAGAACCTAATCAAAATAATAAAAAAATATATGAAATTCAATTTATAAACAACGCGAAAATAGTTATTGAGCCACCGTATAAAAAGAATAATATTGTTCATTGTACCAGATGCCAATTGTATGGACACTCTAAGACATACTGTAATCGACCTTATCACTGTGTCAAATGTGGAGGCAACCATATGTCAGCCGATTGTAAAACTAGGGACACACCTACCCACCTACCATATGCGCTCTCTGCAATGGAGCACACACTGCAAATTACAAAGGATGCATAGTATATAAAGAGTTAATTAGCAGTAGAAACAGAGCAAGAGGATTATCATCGCACACTCCAGCGAACAATCAACTGAAATATAACAGAAATACAGTACATAATAATGCGAACTTAAGCAATCAAAATCACGTGACTTACACACAAGCAACAGGTGGAACAAATGTAAATAATGTCCATAATAATACAAACTTATATAACCAAAATCATGCAACTTACGCTCAAGTAACAAGTGGAACACATGAAAGCAATACAAACAGTGCCATTGGAGAGATGATGAAGAGTTTCCTTAACGAATTCAAAGCTATGTTTTCACAACTAATAAATAAAAATTAGTGATCTTAAACATGCTTTTCACAGTGATAAATAAACTCAGTAATGGAACTTAAGTCAATACAAATTGCACAATGGAATGCCATCGGCCTGAGCAACCATTACACAGAAGTTACTAACTTTCTTCAACATAACAAAATTGATGTTCTACTCATATCAGAAACCCATTTCACTGACAGAACTATGTTCAAGATCCCTTATTACTTTATTTACAACACCAACCATCCTGATGGAACAGCACACGGTGGAGCTGCTATTATTGTACGTAACACCATACCACACTATGAGGAAACAATATATCAGACGGAAAAAATACAAGCTGCAGTAATCTGTATCAGTTCTCAACCACATTTTTTTAACATCGCATCAATGTACAGCCCTCCAAGGCATAATATCACTACAGCAGAATATGAAGACTTCTTTAAACATCTATCAAACGAATTCGTACTTAAAAGCATACAGACTAGGGGGTCGAGACTATGTACGACAAAGGGAAAAATCTTAGACAAGCCATAGCTAACACAAACAGCTCTTACTTATCTACAGGGCAACCCACCTACTGGCCATTAGATCCAAACAAAATCCCAGTTCTACTCGACTCCTTTATCCTTCATAGCATGACCTTAAATTATTTTGACATACAACCATATTATAAAACGTCCGAATATCTCTAAGTTGACAACATCAAAGACGGACTGGAATGTATTCGAGTCTTACATAAATCAAAATTTAAATTTAAATATAAGATTAAAGCAACCAGACGATATCGATAATAGTGTGCTTCTTCTCTTCCAAACTATACATGCAGCTGCAGAAATAGCTACACCCCCTCCCCTCCCCTAAGTCGCAATCCTATAGACAAAAATGATTATAATAGATTAACACGGCAACTTAAAACTGCTCTACAAGATGCGAGGAATGATACATTTGAACTATTTATCAACAGCCTGTCAAAAAAAGACCACAGCAACTGGAAAGCAACGAAGTCATTCAAGAGGTCTACACAGCATATACCACCTCTAAGAAAAAACGACGGAAGCTGGGGAAAAACTGAACAAGAAAAGGCATCAACTTTGCTGCACATCTCTCACACGTTTTTGATGCACCTGAAATTAATAACCATAATAACGAAGAACAAGTTAAAAACTTCTTATACACTCAATGCCCAATGATGCTACGAATCAAATGCTTTACTCCTAATAGTGTAAATGAACAAATTTCTAGATGCAATAACTATAAGGCACCAGGCTTCGACATGATCACCGGGCTAATATTGAAAAAATTATCGAGAAAAGCAATTGTTCCACTAACAATGATATAATAGTATCATAAGATTAGCCTACTACCCGATTAATTGGAAGTCACGAACTTTTTATTTTCCGTTGGCTCGAATTTACAATTAGTATTTAACGACTCAATGTTTTGGGCTTGAGATACTTTTACCCAACTTACTCTTCTATACAAAGTGTCTCTAAAACATTTTTTTACATACCCTAAGTCGTATATTATTCCGTTTTCAATGAAAACATAGTGTACCTTTCCGCTGTTTCTCAATGGCTTCTAAAATCAAATTTACTTTTAATAAACCTACTACAATGTTTAAAACTATTATTAGTTATCTGTTTTGCGTGGTTTAATTGATACTGTATCAACAAGGTCTTTTACAAAAAAAAATTTCTGGTACCAACTTAACTGCCAAAAATTATTGAACAACTTTTACCTATTTTCTTAAGTGCGAAAGAGTTTTGATAATTTTTAAGACAATTTGCATTCACAAGCTGGACACATTTGTCGTTCATTTATTTCAACGGTTACATACTTTTTAATAGTTTTTTCATACATTTTGCAATCATATTTCTCGCCTCGCATTCTTTTTATTCTGTTGGTAGACCGACCGCATTTTTCTTTCTGTACATTCCGTTTTCTCGCTCCTTTGTTTTTGATTAGATTTTTATTGTCAGTTTCAGCTTCATTGGTAAATTGGTCATTTCCATCAGTGTCATCGGTACACACTACATATTCAGATCTACTGTCTTTAAAATGGTTCCGCTTGTTCAACATTTAAAATTACAGCATTATTAATAATATTATTCAAAACTCTGAGATAAATATTTTTAAATCATGGCTTTTATCTGCGCATTTATTATCATTAAGTAATGCCTGACCATCTTGTACACTTAAAAGATAACCTCACTTTATCGATTACCAACAAATTAACTTAAAACAATATTATTATAATTAAAAGTATATTAAAAATATACTTTTACTGCTTTTATTAATCTTTTAATATATTTTCCTCTTGGATTCATTATGTAAATTATGTAACAAAAATAGTGACTATCTTCTCAATAACATAACACTATAATTGACAACCAACACTCAAGTCATGAAAAAGTTTCTGGAAGTGCCACAAAATTAAATTCCAAAACCACGATAGTCAAACTTAAGGGGTTTCAGCTAACGGTTAGGTTTACGAGGTTTTTGTAGATGTCACTAGTACCATTAAGCTTAAATATTGACTTACAAGGTTTCGCAGTTTAAAAGATATGTAAAAATACAAACCAAAAGGGTTTATAAGTCATAATTAGACTTCGGCAAATATGCATATTGTATATTTTGCATATTGTGCATATTTTATGCAAATATTTCATATTTTGGCATATTTGTATAAAAGTTTGCAAAAAGTGCATAAAAGTTCAGATTTTTATACTGTATTTGAAAAATTTTAAACTTCAATTCTTGTATAAAATTTTGTAGTCATTTTAATCAAGAAATGATCTAAGTACGTAATCTCTACAGGTACAAAACATTTACAATTTCAAACAAGATCAATTTAAGTAGCCCTCAACATTCTTAGAAAGTCTCGGTCACTGAGGCATTCAGTTATTGGATAATCGCTAAGGGTTCGCTCATTTGCATTTTATGATCTAATCCCCAAATCTATCTACAATTTATTGTATCTTAACAGCAGGTAAACGGCTAATAGTTTTGTTCCTAATTTAGGGATTTTCCAAAATCTCCCAGTTTATTGAATTAGGTACCTAAACATTTCTAATTTGATGCTCAGATCTGTATATCATTTTTGTTTTGATATTCAAAGCGTAAACACTCGTTGTGCGTAACAAAAAGGAAGATTGTGATTTTATAATGCCTAAAACAACCAGTGCTTCAACTTGGATTAAACCTTATAAAGAGCTGTCTATGGATATGGGAAAAATCTACTGTTCAGTCTGTGGCAAAATTGTAAGTATCTAATATTTTCTATTAAATATCTAATATTTCATACATACAGGGTGTTTCCAAATGACACTTACAACGTTTGACTGTAGATACTTCTCGAAAAATTGAACAAAACGATATAGTTAATGAGGGGTCAAACTTATTTACTTTTCGAGATACAGGGTATTAAAATTAAAAAAAATTAAATTCTTTTAGTTAATAACAACAATAACTTTAAATCCAATAAACGTATTTACTTGAAATTTAGTTCTCGTAGGTTGTTTTTAAATGAAAAATAGCTTCCTTTAGTGAGAAAAAATTGTCCATGGTACAATACAATGGTGTGTATTTAGAAAAAAATTTTATCTTTACTTTTTTTTATGAAGTCAGCTATTCTAAAACACAATTATTTTTATTGTAATTGAATTAACAAAAAAAAAACTTTTGTTGAATTTTAAAATAAGTTATATGATGTACTAATGGTTAGTAACAAAAACTAATTTGTGGATTAATACTGCATTTAAAACACTTAGCGAGTGTTTTTTTTTTCCAAACCAGTTATTTGATTAACGAAAAACGCCTTGTATATTTTTATATTTTAAAGGTTGGGTTAAAATAAAGGTTTTTATTTTTATTTATAGATAACATGTGAGAAGAAATTTCAGATAGACCAACATGTGAGAACTGCTTCACACATTGCAAAAAAAGGAAAAATAGGAGAAAAACATCAAACTTCAATGGCTAAATGTTTCCAATCTACTTCAAAAAAATTAGATGAGCAAGAAACTTTTAATGAAGACTTGTGTCGCGCATTAGTGTCTGCAAACATACCGCTTTCAAAATTAGCAAATGTAAATTTTAGTTCGTTTCTAAAAAAATATTGTAAACTTAATGTTCCAAGTGATCGGTCTCTAAGAAGAAATAATGTGAACGGGCTATACTCGTCGGTGTTAATTAATATTAAGGAAGAAATTGCAGATAATTATTTTTACATATCTGTAGACGAAACCACTGATTCCTGTGGAAAGTATATTGCTCATTTATTGATTGGTGTTCTTAAAGAAGATACCTTACCAATATCTCATCTTATTTCATGCCAGCAACTTGAGAAAACAAATGCTTTAACAATTTCGCGTTTTATACAAGAAACATTAGCAACTTTTTTTCTTCCGACAACTATTCCTTCTAATAAATTACTGCTTATTTTATCGGATGCTGCTCCTTATATGGTGAAAGCAGGACAAAATTTAAAAATATTTTTCCCAGATTTAATACATGTTACTTGTGTAGCGCATGGATTAAACAGAGTTGCAGAGGAAATACGAAAAAAGTTTCCTCTTATAAATACCATGATATCCAGTGTCAAAAAAGTATTTCTTAAATCTCCTATAAGAATTCAACTTTATAAAGAAATGCTACCTAACATTCCTCTTCCACCACAACCTATTTTAACGCGATAGGGAACATGATTAGAAGCAGCTAATTTTTATGCAGATCATTTTGTTAAAATAAAGAACATAATTAATACGTTAATAGATGAAAGTTCCCAATCTCTTTTGGATTCTAAACAAACTTTTCAGAGTAACTTGCTTCAACAAGAACTTTCATTTATAAAATCAAATTTTAGTTTTGTTCAAAAAACAATTACTCAGAATCACCAAAACTGTCATTGTTCAACAGTACAGCATTAATAAAAGAATTTGCGTCATGTTGTCGGAACGTTAGAGGTCATATTGGAAAAAATATTTTAAAAAAATTTGAAGCTACTATGGAAAAAAATAAAGGTTACCATATTCTTTCTGAAGTAGTCAGTGTTCCAGCTGGAAATATTTCGGAAACAATTAATTTAGAACCAAATGTTTTGGTTAGTTTGAAAAATGCTCCAGTTACATCAGTTGATGTTGAACGAAGTTTTTCCATATATAAATATATGTACCCAAACAGAAGCAACAAGTTTTTGTTAGAAAATTTTGAACACCACTTGGTCATTTATTGTTACCATAATTCTAAATAAGTTTATTCATACTTAAAAATAATGTAGTTACTTAAAATAAATGTAAATCTTAATGAATAGTAGGAAATATTTAGTTATGTACACTTTTTTTTTAAATAAAATTGTTACTATTTTACGATTTTTTTATTTATTTGTATGCATATTTTGTAAAATATTTGCATATTTTCGGGTAAACACGTGCATATTTATGCGCATATTTTCTACATTTTTATTTGCATATTTGCCGAAGTCTGGTCATAATTAACCAAAAATCGACTTACGAAGTTGCAGTTTAACCGTCGACAGACTTAATATTATATAAAATAATTTGCAAATATGTGTACAGTAAATAATATACTTGTGCAAAGCAATAGCAGTAAAAATTTAAACAGTACCTACCATAATATTTTGATAATTTTTTAAATTGATAATTAGGTTTCTATAAAACTTGAGAAACAATATATCTTAATTACTAATTTATTACTATTTTTACTTCATCGGCCAAATTTAAACTAAATGATTTAAAAAGAATGAAATAAAGTAAATTCGCTGCATCACAATTTTTAATAAAAGCTCCAATAAACCCACAATGTGGCCACAACTAAAGAAAGGATTCTTTGTCCATCCAATTTTGACCTATTGTATTGTCACATTTCTCGGCATCATGACTTTATTGATGCTAGGTCGTCCGCTTTCATAACGTGAAATATTGCGAAATATATTGAATTCTCAAGTGGAATACAATCTATTCGGTTTTCTTACTTTTTATTGCGAATAATAAAAGATAAATAGGGACGGCCCTTTCATTCCAGCAATTCCGTATCTTATATATCCAAGTAATCAATTTTGACTATAAGGTCAGGGTTGAACTAAACCCAGTGAGGAGCATCTATATATGGTAAAAACTATCGATTTTCAACAACGGCTTTCTTAACGCTTAATTAGTAAGAGTTTTGGAACGCGATTTTGTTTAATAACAGCTGTATGTTAATTTAGTGGAACCGTGACTTATTATTCTTTGCTAGTCGTTAAATAATGAGAAAAAATTACACATAAATGGTAAAATAAACTCTTTATGAATAAAATTTAACAACGATAAATTTATCATAAAATTTTAATTTTACACTAAATTAAATTTTAATTTTAACCCTTCACTGCATGATTTTTTATTTTTCGTTCGTTACAAAAAGTTTGGATTTTCGTTATTTTTACGAGAATAAATGATCAAAAAATCTGAACAATTTTTTTTTATTTTTGAAAAATATAAGTGATGTTTATGAACAAAATTATGCAACTAAGGATATACTTAAAACAATATTTAGGAAAAATGAAAATTTTTAAAAGAGTTCTTAGTTTTAGTGAAGTAAATTGCTACACCACCCTTTTCGCACAACACATGCGTCTAGCCATTGTACTGTGGATATTTGCACCTTATTTGTTTTTCGGTCCATACATTCCAATGGTGAATTCTACCCATGATAGATAGATAGATAGATAGATATTTTTATTTGCCCTTTGTTACATACATGTATGCATAGGGTATGTCAAAAATTACAATATAACATTAAAATAATAAATAGTTACAATTAAAAGTAATATACAGTACAAAGACAATAAACCCTAAGTCGCTAACAATTGCACAAAACATATTAAAAATACAAAAAAAAATATGCAACAGACATTGGGCATCTTCTAAATAATTTCAGTTAAACATTCTCTAAATTCACGTACTGAATAAAAGGTATGGCTGATTAAGAATTGTTTTAATTTTTTTTGAAAATTTCTTAGTGAATTAAAATTTTTAAAACCAGACGGTAGTTTATTAAAAAGTAGGGAGCCTGCATATTCAGGAGACTTTTTGAAATTTGTGTGATTATGATGGGGAAGATAAAGTATCCTTGCATTTCTTGTGTTATACGCGTGTAAGTCAGTTGCTGTTTTAAGAACATATAGCTTAGTGAACGTATGTGATAGTAATTTATAAATATATATTGAAGCAAGCGAAAGAATGTTATTATTTTTAAAACATTGTCGACAACTGTCCTTAAAGCGTAAACCAAATATTGTTCGAATTATTCGTTTTTGTAGGATAAATACTCTCAAACTGTCCGATGCCTGTCCCCAAACAATAATGTTTTGACTGATTATGGAATACACTTGAGAATAGTATAGTGTAACCATCGAGCAAAAAGACAATAGAGGGAATGTAAAGGTAGTGGGGGCAAACATATTGTTAGACAGGAAGTGCGATCTTTAGAGGCCACATTAAACAAGGAAAGAGAGTCTCTCTCCTTGTTTGACATCAAATTTAGTTGGGTTATGTTATTGTTTGTCCCAAATGTCACATGAAATCTTATTTATATTGAAGTTTTTTAACAATTGTATCGCATTTTAGACTCTTATCATTAATAATGAATTAAAACTTTCTCGTCTAAGACACATTCTGAAAAACATTATATAGCTACTGTTGATAAGTGTCGGAAAATTTAAATTTCGCGCATTCGTATTTCCGGATATGTCCGCCATCAGAGGCCACTTTTTTGGTCTCCTTTTGATAAGGATTAGATTCCCTCTTTTGTCTTATTGCTCGATGAGTGTAACTAACGCATTTATATGAACGTCGTCCTTTAACGACAATATCGCGAAATATGATTTATTTAATTTTAAACAGGTATTGTTTACGTGTTCACGAAAATTTAAAGTGTTGTCCACAATCGTGCCAAGAAACGTAGTACTGTTAACTGATTTAATAACCACGTTGTCTGCAATTTCGAACAAAGAAGTAGTTTTTTTCCTTTTACCATAAAAAAACTGAATACACACTGTCTTATCCAGATTTATTACCAAATTATTTCGGTAGCACCAGTTTTTAAACTACAGTATTACATTTTTGATCTGAGATTGTGCTAACTCGACGGATTCCGATGAGAAAAGTATGGTGGTATCGTCTGCATACATGAATATATGTTTTTATGAGATATATTCAGGCATATCATTTACATAAAGTAAAAATAGTAGTGGACCCAATATGCCACCCTGAGGTATTCCTAAATTACTGAAGTATATTTCCGAGGAAATATTATTAATAGACACAAAAAGAGGTCTATTTGTTGTGTACGAATAGATCCATGAGTTAACTGGTTCGCGAATGCCTATAGCTATAAGTTTTTCTTTCAAACACACTGGATCAAGACATTCAAAGGCCCTCGAGAGATCAAAGAATATTCCAAAAGTGTAGAAATTTTAATCGATTTTTTCATAGATAACTTGAATTAAATCTACTGTAGCTGTTTCACACGAACGTCCTTGTCGAAATCCATATTGTTTATAACTAAGGATTCTGATTTTATCTAAAAATGACGTAATTACATTATACACTACTTTTTCATAAGTTTTTGCGATAACGCTTAAAATAGATATGCTTATGTAATTTGACAATAAGTTTCGTGAACCTTTCTTATAAATCGGTACTACTTTTGATGTTTTTAAAATATTTGGGAATTTTCCGGTACTCACGGAATAGTTAATTAATTCAGTTATAAAAGGAACTAATTGTAATGAACATTCCTTTAAGAGTGAAACCGGCATGTCCATTCCGGCCCATTCAAACATCCTTTACTGACAGAATCTGTACTTGGCCTTTTTTAATTTGTATCGCCTCCTCAGTTTCACTTGCACGTTTCTGTCACTTGTGTTCTAAACTGAGCGTGTGTGACTTTAGGCTTCGCGCCAGTTTAGCTGAATTCTACCATTTTTTACCCAGAATAATTTTATTCCGTCCCACATTGCTGTCCAACAAATCAACACTGCCCGTATACCGGTTGTATGCTTGTCCAAGATATGGACAACTTACTTCTTTTGTTTTCTTTTTTTGTCGTATCTCTCTGCAGTAGTTTTAGGAACTTCGCTAGCCAAAGTTGATAGAAACGTGACTAATTTTTTAGCTTTCTATACTAAGCTACGTAATTCTACAGCATCACAAGTACCAACAAACTCTACACTAGTTCCTCTTTCTTCATTTTTCATAGTTTTTTATCTGGAAGCTTACAATTTGGAATCCTATTCCGTTTTACGGTTCCTAAACTGCGAATACCTTGTTTGGAAAGATATACAAGTAGAAGTATAAAAGAGTAATAATTGTCAAAATAAAGCCTGTAACTTATAGTCCTAGAAATAATTCAAGCCAATATCATCACAACATTTGCTGTTGCTCCGAGGTCAGGGCCAACTGCTGCAACTTGCGAGAACAACCTTTTCGCTTCTTGGGATTATAGAGCCAGACTTTCTCGTTCTTCTTAAAACACCCCTTTTCAGCTTGCATATCGTACCGTTTCTTCATTCGGTCACTAGCGATCTGAAGATGGGAACGGATCAACTCGTGTACATCGTCCATTCTTCTTCGTAATTCAATCACATAATCTTCATCTGCTACATCTTCTCCAGGTCTACACCCAAACTCTAGATCACAAGATAGTCGCATCTCGTGTACGAATAGGACCCTGGCTGGTGCCTGGCCTGTTGATTCGTTAACAGCAGATCTGTAGGCCATTGTGAAGAACTTCTATTCATCCGTTCTACCATACCATCCGATTGCAGATGATATGCTGTAGTTCTTGTTTTCTTAATGCTTAGTCTATCACATATTCCTTGGAATAAATCGCTTTCGAAGTTCCTTTCTTGGTTACTATTTATCTCCAAAGGCACTTCAAATCGGCTGATATATTCTTCGATCAATTATCTGCAATGGTAGCGGTCTTCTGGTCTGGAAGTGCGTAAATCTCGACCCACTGACTGAAGTAATCCATTACTACCAACATGTACTTGCCTCCATTTTCACTTTCTGGAGATGGCCCAGCAATGTCCAAAGAGATTCTTTCAAACGGACTTTCAACATTATATTGTCTCATAGGAGCTCTCCTTTTTGGTAAAGCCCGTTACACGTAGCACAAATAGTACATTTCTTACACCAGTGTTTTACGTCGTCGGAACTGTTCATCCAATAAAACCGTTCCCGAACTCGCTTAAGCGTTTTCTTTACCCCGAAATGCCCCCCTAATGGACTGTCGTGTAACTGACGAAGTAAGTTATCTCTTCTGCTCTTTGGGATGACTAACTTTCTACTCTTCTTTAAACCGTTATAATTTTCCAGTACCCGTTTGAGCAAGCTAGCTTCCATAATAAATGAGTCCCACTGTCCCCCATACGTCTTAACTAATGAGCAAAGGTTTGATATTTCTTGTCAAGGTGGTCGACGGTTTTCCTCTTTCCCTTTTCGAATTTTCTGTACAACTGGATCTCTCTCTTGTTCTTTCCTTATCTTAGTCGGGGTCCAGTCGTCGTTGACCATTGTTGTTACTAACACTGCTGCTTCCGTTGATGTCATTTTATTGCAGAAGGAACACTCTGCTGGGCATGGCCTTCTGAAAAGAGAATCAGCGTTTCTGAGGCTAACTCCGACCCGGTGCTCAATCTTGAAATCGTATTCTTGGAGTCGTTCGATCCATCTGGCTATCTGACCCTCTGGATTCTTAAACTGCATCAACCACTTAAGGGCGGCATGGTCGGTTGGGATTAAAAACTTCCTTCTATAGAGATATTAATAAAAGTGCTCTAATCATTTCACTACTGCTAGAAGTTCTTTTCTTGTGACGCAATAATTCCGCTCACGTTGTGAAAGAAATTTACTAAAATATCCGAGGACTCGTTCCTGTCCTCCTTAAATCTGAGGGAGCACTCAATCCAATTCCCACATTACTTGCATCTGTATCTAAAATGAACTCTCCTTCTGGTAGTGGATACCCTAAAATTGGTGCTGTAATTAAATGCTGTTTTAAGGTTTAAAAGACATTTTGGCAGTCTGTATCCCAGCGGTAATCTCTTGCTTCCCCTGTAAGTCGCGTTAATGGCTTATCGATATCTGCAAACTTCTTAATAAACCTCCAGTAGTAAGTACATAGTCCAAGAAAACTTCTCACTTGATGTTTGTCGGTTGGTTCTGGCCATTCCTTAATGGAATCGATTTTTCCTTTATCCACTGCCACTTTTTCTCTACTGACTATATGACCCAGAAAAATTGACTTTACCTTGAAATAGCTGGCACTTCTTGGGGTTTAACATTAATTGGGCAGCTTTAAGTCAATTAAAAACGTTTTCTAAATTCTTTACATGATCTTCATATTTATCGTAACAATAGGATAATATTTACTTTGAGGACCACTACCATAGCATTTTGGTTGTTAAATCCTATCATTTTAGGCTTCATAGGGTACGATTATACGGTACGGATAATATTTTATTTCTATGTCATTGTATTGTATTGATTAAATCCTATCATTTGAGGTACCGTACGTTAAGATTGAAAAAATACGATCAAAGATATATAACTAAGGCCCTTTTCACATACTGATGTAGAATGTTTTTGTCTAATTATATTTTGTGAGCTAAATTATATTAATTGAGGTACTGTATTGTACTCTCCAAGGAGAAACGGAGGAGATATGTTTGGGAGACGTAGCTGCAAGTCTATATTTTATAAGAGCAGTAGGAGTAGCTGCCGATTCGTGGGTAGTTTTCCCGACATAAGACCATACCCAACCAACCCCGACATATTATCTTGGGAGGTAGTTATCAAAGAATATACTAAGTTACTGTGAGTGGCTGATATCCTAGCAACGTAGTTAAGTAGTAGCTGCTGGCGTCTGATCCAAAGTAGAACTTTGTTAGCTTCAATGTATAAACTATCTGAGGGACTAGATCTAAACTCTCCCAAGCATAGTGTCAGAGCATCGTTCTGAATCAAATTAATCTTCCTTAAATCAGATTTTGATGCTATCATATCTAGAAAACAACTATAGCCTATCCTCGACCGAATCAGGTTTCCAAAAATTAATAGAGAATGAACTCTACCCCTAATATTATTGTATATTTACGATTAAATAAGATTGGTTATTAGGCCAGATAATGTTTGTACGAAAGTCCTAAGTATATTCGTATAAGGCTAGATTTGTAACAAAAGTATCATAAAACACGATACACCTCTGTTTATACAAAACGTGTGCTCTAGTTTATAACTGTTCTATTTTAAGTGGATAAATCTTCTTCTTACGGTGCCTTATCCTTAAGGACGTTGGCCATTACATTTGCCCATTTAATCTTATTTGTAGCAGCCCTGAATAGTTCTATAGAGGTCATTTTCGTCCATTGCCGTAAGTTTTTAAGCCAAGAGTTGCGTCTTCTTCCTGGTCCTCTTTTGCTATTGACTTTGCCTTGTATTATAAGTTGGAGCAGTTCATACTTTTGATTTCTTATGATGTGACCAAAATATTGTGTTTTCCGTTCTTTTATTATAAGCATAAGCTCTCTTTCCTTATTCATCCTCTGCAAGACTTCCGCATTTGTCGTATGGCTCATGTAGGATATTCTGAGCATTTTACGGTAACACCAGAGTTCAAATGCTTGGATTCTTTTTTGTGTTGCTTGTCATTTTGCAGGCTTCAACACCATATAGCAAGGTGGAGAAAACATAGCACTTAAGTATTCTAGTTCTCAATGAGATGCCCAGCTGGCGGTTGCATAGAACTTTTTGCATTTTGTAAAACATTGTACGTGCCTTTTCCAGTCGTATTCTTATCTCTAGTGAGTGGTCCCAAGTTTCATCAAGATTATTTCCAAGGAACGTTGTTCTTGTTACTCTTTCTAGATCTGTTCCGTCGATATTGACCTTCACCCTTCTATTTTGGTGCTTGCTGATGACCATCGTTTTTGTCTTCTTTGTATTCAATTTCATTCCAAATTCTATACAGGCTGTCGTTACTCGGTCCATTAAGCATTGCAGGGCTTAATGGCAAGTGGATAAATAATTTACGTAATTTTTAATAAGTACTCATTCGGAATGTTTTATGAATTAATTACTTATTTCAATATCTTATTATCAATTACTTATTTCAATAACTCACCACACCAGAAATGTACGTTGTGATTAATATTTGATGTACTGGCTAGGCTTGCTCCACTATAGTAAATAAGTAGATCATTAGCATATAGTAGAGCTTTTTCTAATTGATGAACTTCTTTGGAGATGTCATTAATTGCTAAATTAAATAAAAATGGACTCCAAACAGTAATGTAACTTAAAATTTACGGTGATTTAAAAAGTTATCTATGATATAAATATTGCCTGTAATTCCCTGTAACATTAGATCAATGAGTTTCTGTAATATTACATTCTATGGTATATTGTCGAAGGCGCTTTTAATATCGAAGGCTTCCACAACTGTATTATGATGCAAATTCTTGGTTATAAAGCTTTGTAGTAATACTAAATTGTCCATCATGCTTCGTTGTGGGCTGATTCCCGATTGGACAGAGTTAATCATATTATGCTTTATATAAAACCCGATAAGTCTATTATTGATTAGTTTTTCCATTAATTTGGACCTGCAACATATTAATGGGAATGTTTTATAAGAAGATAGCTCTATTGCAGGTTTATCGGGTTTTTTATTACAAGAATCACTAATCGTCTTCATAGGTTGGACAGGGTATATTGTGAATTTCTGCTGCAGAATTTTTAAAGTAGAGCAAACGAAAGTCCTTGAAAAGCAAAAGGTTTATTTAAAGCGTAAAGGTACTCCGACAGACCTGTAGTAATAGAAAGATCTTAATGGAGAAATAAAATATTTGTGTGGTTGTGATTCTTGCTTTAATTATAAAAATGAGTTGCCATTAGTTTAGTATTTTGATTATATTTAATCATTATTGAATTATGAAAACTAAGGGAATCGACAAGTGTGTTGTTTTCACGTGCATTCGTTTAGTTTTCTTCACACTTAGAAAGTTTAATGGAAAAGTACATTTTTCGGCAATTTATTAAGTTGAAGGTAAATGGACTAATGATTGAAATATTACACGATATGTTCAATGTTCCGATTGGAACAATGTTCCAATTATATGATTGGAATGAACGATGAACTATAAAAGGTTAAGAAGTTAAGATTGTTGTGAGATTAACAAATTAAGGGATTAATTTGTGTTTGGATAATATTTAATTCAACAGTCGTTTTTACTTTATTTTATTACTCAGAGCGCTTCATCATCATCATCATCCAGCCTCAAGAGTCCACTGCTGAACATAGGCCTCTTCCTCATGTTTCCAACCCCGTCTATCTTGCGCCGCTTTTATCCAGTTTTTATTGAGTCTTCTTAAATCGTCAGTCCATCTTGTAGGTGGTCGACCGCCGCTTCTCTTGTCTTCCCTTGGCCTCCATTCCAATAACCTCTTTGTCCATCGCCAATCTGTCATTCTGGCTATGTGTCCTGTTCATCTCCATTTTAGTCTGGCTATCTTCTCGATGATGTCAGTCACTCCGGTTCTTCTCCTGATGTCTTCGTTGGTTATTCTGTCTCGGAGAGTTATTGCTAACATGGACCGCTCCATTTTTTCTGCGTGACTCTCAGTTGGTAGCTGCTGCTTTTGTTAAGGTAAGTGTTTCTGCTCTTTCTAAAGTTTATTCTGCTAAAATACCTTTCTCTTTAGGCATGTGGGCAGCTCACTTTTAAAAGTTTCTCTCAGCTTTCCAAATGCTGCCCACCCAAGGCCGACTCTTCTCTTCAGTTCATGAGTCTGGTTATCTCTGCCAACCATAATTTTATGTCCCAGGTATTTATATCTATCTACGAGTTCTATTTCTTTTCCACCAATACTGATGTTCTGGTTGGGCACCAAATTGGTCATGATTTTTGTTTCGAGATATTTATATTTAAACCTACATTTTATGTAGCCACAACGAGTTCCTGTACCATCTCTCTTGCCATACCTAGATCTTCAGCTATTATAAGTATATCATCGGTGAAACGTAAGTTGTTTAGATATTCTCCATCTATTTTTATTCCCTTTGTCATCCAATCAAAATTCTTAAAAGCATGTTCTAGCACCGTATTAAAAAGTTTAGGTGACATTGGGTCTCCTTATCTAACCCCCCGTTCTATTTTTATGCGATTACTGTTAGTATGTAATTTGACAGTGATTGTTGCCTGCAGGTATATTTTGTATAATATACAAAATACAAAAATACAAAAAACATAGCGCTTCAGCTTTCAGAAATACTATTAATAATACGTTTGTTTTTTAGTTTGCAACATCTGTATTTTTTGCGAAATCATTTTATTTATTAAGGGTGGGGGTATTATTTTTTCTTATATCGATACATAACATTAACATAATCTAAATTAGTATTAAACCTTTGATATTGTCTAACATCTAATCTCTTTTATAATGTTCTTTTCAATAAATACTTTAATACGAAAAATATAAAAAAAACCGTTGGGTGAAGTCGTGAAAAACTTAAAACGATAATAAAAATTTATTAACTTTAACATTCTCAACCAATTTTTAATATCGTTAACGTCAATGAACTGAGTTATTTAAAATTTGCATGCTTTGCAAAACACATTTATAAATTATTATGATTATATAAAGGCCTGTTAGTCGCGTTTGTAGTTCAATTTATATAACAAAACAAAACCGTTGGGAGTCATCTCGTATAGAGTAGGATAATTCATTGAAACTAAAATTTGGTTGTGTGAATAAATTAAAGCATTTAATTAAAGGTACAGGCTCAAACGAATAAAAAAGACACGAATTGGCGCTGATGAAGTTGATTCGCAATGGAAAAATGTAGCAATAGTATTTTCCTGGTACAAAACCGGCAAAAATATTTTGCGTGTTCACCCAGGGGAAGATATGCAAATTTTGCTGCGTTCGTTGTGGTAAAAATATGTTAGTATCGTGTTTTAATTGCATTTTGAGATCAGGTTCGCACTCACTATTACTAGTTTAATAAATTAGAACATAGCAGTGTGTTTGGTCACGCTACAACCTATATATATATATATATATATATATATATATATATATATATATATATATATATATATATATGACTTCAGTTGTATTCCGGGTTTGACTTTGCGTTAAATAGTTTTGGTTTTTAGAAAAACCATTGTTTTGACGACGTTTCGGCAAGGTCACACTTCGTTCTCAAAATACAGACAGTAAATTAAACAAATTTTGTTTTTTGTTACCTAGTGAAAAATTCTTCTAATAATTTAATTTTATCTGACTCATTTATATTGACAATTCAGACATACATTATGCATTTTAAAGTAGACGACTTTAAAATGATATTGCCAATATTTTTGAGTTGCGCTCCTGGGACGACTTTACTTATATATAAGATAGTTCATTCGGTTACATGAAATCAACTTTAACTTGAGAATATCCGTCAGAAAAAAATCATAGCATGTAATTCGTCTTTAAAAAGACAAACACATGACATGCTGACAGTAAAATTCTACTGTTAGTGATTCCATAGTAAATTATGAGGTAAAAACCAGAAAAAAAAACCTCATAATACTATCCCAACATGGTAAGTAAGTATTTGTTCGTGCATTTAGTTTACCTTCAATAAACACCAAAATTCTGATTTTATATGTTTCGTTATTTAAAAAACATAAATGATGTATCCTCTATATGTTACTGACTTACTAATACTGGTATTTTCTTATTAATAACTTCCTCTTTCAATATTGGTAACCAGATCCTACTACATTCCGCCGAGGAATTTGCGACACAATTGGCCTCATTTAGCATAATTAGAGCCGCTTCTTTGATTTTTCTTTTTTTACCACCCGTTTATTTTAGGACTACATTTGAATTATTCCATTGAACCCTATGTTCATTATCCCATGCGTGTTTACATATTTGTGATCTATCAAATTCTCTATTTTTAATATAAGATTGATGTTCCCTTATAACATTTAATGGTCTTGATGTTTTACCTAAATAAAACTGATCGTATTCACAAGGTATTTTATAAATGCAATTCTTTCTTATTTCTTGTCGATTGTTAGGTTTGGTTTTGGACAAAATAGATCTTAACGTGTTTGTTGTTTTGAATGTTGTTGATTTTTTTCTGACGGATATTCTCAAGTTAAAGTTGATTTCATGTAATCGAATGAACTATCTTATAAGTAAAGTGGTCCCAGGAGCGCAACTCAACATTATTGGCAATATCATTTTAAAGTCGTTTACTTTAAAATGCATAATGCATGTCTGAATTGTCAATATAAATGAGTCAGATAAAATTAAATTATTAGAAAAATTTTTCACTATGTAACAAAAAACAAAATGTTTAATTTACTGTTTGTATTTTGAGAACGATTTCCGAAGTGGAAATTGAAACGTCAATAAACGTATTTTTATCTTTAATTGTGGTTTATTCCCAGTTAAATAGTAATTAATTTAAAATGCCACAAGAAAATAGCTTCAGAACACTATTATTGCTATATACAGAGGAATGTGGTATTCATTTACTCGTTCTATAAGTATTTTCATACTTAGTAAACGGTCACTTGTGTTGAATCTCTTTCTAATGTCAGCTTGTTCTTTCGACTGGTACCCGTCGAATTTTGTCGTCAATCTATTGGTTAAATTTTTTGTTTTTACAGGAGTTTTTACTTTACATTTAGGAGTGTTATAGAACTTTAAGTTTTTTATATCTACTTTATTCCCTTTCTTGTGTGGGATAATTTCCTTTCAGTTTATTTATTCCTTTCAGTTGTTTGGGATTCTTTTTGCTTTTAATATATTGTTAAAAGGGAATGTAGTATATTAATTACCACTTGTCCACCAAATTTCAGCATTTTTGCAGTTATTCCATCTTTTCCAGGCGATTTGTTGTCTCTTATTTCTTTTAATGCCTTCATTATTTTTGATTTGCTTATTTTTGGCTGTAGCTCTGAGTTGACATTTTTTATTTTAGCCTTAAGTTAGTTTTTATTTCTTCTGGTGGTTCCTTTTTTTGTTTTAAATAATTCTGGGTGGAAATGGTGGATTATATTTATGATGTCATCTTTAATGTTTATTTCTACTCCGTTTCTATTTTTTATTTTGTTTATTTCAAACTTACCCAATTTCGGTCTTAAGCATTTCATATTATTGTTGTTTTGTATTACTTCTTTTATTTTTATTTCTTGTTGTTTTTTCTTATTTTCTTTTATCATTCTGATTATTGTTTATTGATTTCTTTATATTCTATAGATTTCCTTTTGCCTTCTTCGTTCAGCTACCCTCTTTTATCCATAAGCTTCTTTGTTTCTGTTGATATATAGTTGTTTTGTTTTAGATTCTTATTTGTATTTTTTTCCTGATGTAATCATAATTGCTGCAAGTATACTGTCTATTTCGTCTATATCTTTATCATCACTGTCTAATGTTTGGGTAAGTTGTTTTTTAATAGTTCTTTGTATATCTCTTTATATTGCCCTAGTTTGTTTCTATCTACTAGATCCAAGTTTCTAATTAGTTTTCTTTTCATTTCATTGTTAACGTCAATATTAACTTCTGCTCTGACCATCGTGTGATCGTGTGCTACCTGTTGTCAATGTTTTAAGAACTGTTACATATTTAATGATATATCGTTTAGTGGACAGTATGTAGTCGATCTCATTTTTTTGGATCCATTAGGGCTGATCCATGTCCATTTTCGATGGGGCTTCTTTTTGAAATAGGGGTTCATTGAGTATAGATGCTTTTTTCTAGGTAGTTCATCAAAGTAGTATCTCTATAATTTCTCTGACCATACTTGAAATCTCATATTTTAGTTTATTCTTTGTTTAGTTTTCTACCCAGTTTGGCATTGAAATCACCAATTACTAGTGTAAGACGATTTTTATGTTCTTCCATATCCTTTGATATATCTTTAAAAAATAGTTCGATATATTCGTCATCATAGCTGTCGTGGGGGCATATACCTAGATAATTTTAATTGATTTTCTTCTTATTTTAAGTATGACATAGGCGACACGATCCTATTACCTACCTGACATACCTACCTTTAATAATTTGGACATGCTTACTTATAGCTTTATTATTTACAAATCCTACTCCAAATTTACTATTCTTTTTATTTCTTTTATAATACAGTATATTATCAGATTTTAGCTGTATTAGTTTTTTTTCTTTTTGTCGAGTTTCTGATAGGTCTATGATATCCCTATGATTTTATGTTTGTTAATTCTTCTTTGTCTTGTTTTAGTTAGTTTTCTGTCGTTCTACATTGTTTATTTATTTATCTAAGGTGCACTGTCCATTTATCTTTGGTAATAAGTTTGCTTCTATTGGTTTCAGAATGATGGATGAAACCAATATATACGGTATGGACTTCTTCACGATAATTGAATAATTGAACACTCTCTTGTTACATTGGACTTAAATCGAATATTCATCCAAAATAAACGACACTACTTATCCTGATAATATTAAATTATCTATATATATATATATATATATATATATATATATATATATATATATATATATATATATATATATATATATATATATATATATATATATATATATAAGCGAGGTTCCTACAGCCTCTGCCGTTTCTCGCATTTCGACCGCCATTGTTTTCTGTCCATCCATTCGTCTTCTCTGATGGCTCTATCTCTCATTATGTGCCGTACATTTTCTTCCCAGGCAACTGAAGACCTTCCCCTTTTTCTTCTTTGTTGTGGTATGTAATTTAAAGCTTTCTTTGGCCATCTATCTTCATGCATTCGTTTCACGTGACCATACCACACTAGTTGTCTCGTTTCAATTCTATCTACACTGGAATATACAGTATTTGTCCTCCTTCTAATATCTTCATTCCTGATGTGATCTTTTTTGGATATACCACACGCTCTCCTTAGAAAATTCATTTCTACTACTTCTATTCTTTTTCTATCCTTCTGCGTTATCTGCCAAACCTCTGCTCCATAAGTCATAATATGCTCTACCAAGGTTCGATAGATTGTCAATTTCGTTTCTTGTCTAATATCTTTAGACCAAAGTAGAGAGTTTAGAATGTTTACCACTTTTTTTCCCTGCTGTGTTCTGTTTTCGATGTCTCTTTTGGTAGTGCCTTCTTTAGATATTATAGATCCGAGATATTTATATTCATTGCATGTTTTTGTGTTTCTAATTTCTAACTCTGGATCTTCTTCACCATCTCCTATTTTAAGATACTCTGTCTTTGCCATATTCATATTGAGGCCCCATTTTTCATATTCTTTCTTTAGTTTTCTAAAGATGTAGTCCATGTCTTCCTCGTCATTCGCTACGACTACCTGATCATCTGCGAAAAATAAAGCTGTTAGACATTCACCACCGCCTATGTCTATTCCCATTCCGGATACTTGTTTTCTCCACTGCTCTAGCGATGATTGAATATATATTTTAAACAGGGTCGGAGACAGACAACATCCTTGTTTAAGCCCCTTGGTTATTAGAAATGATTCAGATATAAAGTTTCCTTCTTTAACGACACTTCTTGCATTTTTGTATATATTTGCGATAGCATCCACATACTCTCTACTGAGACCTACTTTAGTCAATGTATAAAATAGTTTTTTCAAAGGTACCGTATCATATGCCTTCTCTAAATCTACAAACAATAGGTGGGTAGATACATTCCTTGCCTTCCGTTTTTCGATTACCTGCTGCAGAACGAATATATTATCAATGCACGATCTTTCTGCCCGAAATCCATTTTGTTCTTCTATGTCTTCATCATCATCATCATCAATCAGCCAATCGCGTCCACTGCTCGACATAGGCCTCCCTCAGTTCTTTCCAGTGTTCTCTACACTGGGCCGCTTGTAGCCAGTTTCCCGCTACACGTTTAATGTCATCGGTCCATCTAGTCGGTGGTCGTCCTCGGCTTCTTTTATAATTTCTGGGCCTCCATTCCATAATACGTCTTGTCCACCGTCCATCTTGTGTTCTGGCTAAGTGCCCTGCCCAGTTCCACTTAACCGTCGTGGTTCTTTCGATGACGTCTTGAACTCCTGATCTTCGCCTGATTTGTTGGTTTGTTATGTGGTCTCGAAGGCTCACGTTCAGCATTGCACGTTCCATGGCTCGTTGTGTAACTCTAAGTTTATTCGCAGATTTTTGCGTGAGTGTTAAACTCTCTGCTCCATAAGTTTGTACAGGTAAAACACATTGGTTATAAACCTTTCGCTTGAGACACATGGGAATTGAACTTTTTAGAATATGGCTTAATTTGATAAATGCTGCCCATGTGTATGTCTTCATATTCTGATTCAATTCGTTTTTTTATTATTCGACCGTATAACCTCCCAACTGAGCTAGTAACAGTTATTCCTCTATAATTAGAGCAATTGCGTTTATCCCCTTTTTTGTATATTGAGCTGATGTATCCAACATTCCAATCATCAGGGATATTTTGTCCTTTTAAGCATTTATTAAATAGTTTAACCATCATCTCGTGTGATATTTTTGGTCCATACTTTACCAACTCAATTGGGATGTCTCCAGGTCCTGCTGCTTTACCGTTTTTCGATCTTTTGAGGGCATCGTTTAACTCTCCGGTTGTTATCTCAATTATTTGTGTATGTTCAGATATTTCTTCCATTTCGATATCTTGGAATTTACGTCTATCCTCTGTCAATAAGACCTCATAATGCTGCTTCCACTCTATTAATTTTAAGTTAGATTTTTCCTTTCCTTCCCTCCGGACAGACTTTATCACCTTCCACGCTTGCCCAGCTCTTGTTCCACCCATATACCTATCCACCTCTGCAGCACATCTTCGATCCCACATCTCATTTTTACTTTTCACTACTTCTCTTTTTACATCTCGATTTAATTTCGTATATACCTTGTGATCTTCCTCCTTTCTCGTTGACATCCATTTCTGATAAGCAGTTTTCTTCTTGTTTACTAACGTTTGCATATTCTCCGACCACCATTCTTGATTTTTTGTTTCATGTTTGTCTTTATACCCCAAAGCTTCACTTGCAGCCTCATGAATGTACTTTTTAAGTTGTTGGTATAATTCTTCCGCTGTTATATTTTCTCGATCCCCATTTTGTAATTTTGTGGCCAGTCGTAATTTGTAAAGAAATTTTGTTGAATCTTCTTTTAAGCTTTCTAGGTTATATTTAGGAGATGTTGCTTTTTGTCCCTTTTCTATATTCTGTACCTGAGTGTTATTGTTTTTGCGATAGTTAACTATCACATTGGCCATAAGTAAATGATGGTCGGATCCACATTCTGATCCACGGTATACCCTTACTACGTCAGGTGTTTTCAGCTGGGAAGTTTGACGTTGGATTACAAAGTCGATTATCGAGCGCAGATTCCTAGTAGGTTGTATCCATGTAAATTTGTGGATGTTTCTATATTGAAAAAATCCATTCATAATTTTGAAAGACATTATTTCACAAAAATCTCTAAGACGCATTCCGTTGTCATTGGTTATTTGTTCTCAATATCTTCCTACGACTCTGCTATTATCTTCTGTCCCTACTCTGCCGTTTAAATCTCCTAGTAGAAAGATTTCACAGTTTTCTTTAACTTCAGAGAGTATTTCATTCATATTGTCGTAGAAATCGTCTTTACTTTCAGGATTTGCATCTTCGTTTGGGGCATATACTCTGACAATTACAATATTGTGCTCATTCTTTTTCATTTCCAGTATTAGTAGTTGTTCATTTACTTCAGTCCACGATTTAATGTTGTTTTTAAGATTTTTTCGAATGGCAATAGAGACTCCCCTCTTAGCTCTGTTATCTTCACTCACTCCGCTGTAGATATGTATATATTCTCCTATCTCTTCATTTCCTTTTCCCTTTTTCTTGGTTTCTGTGAGAACACATATATCTATTTTTCTTTCCGCTAATTCTTTGAATACTTCTGCTTGTTTGGTTCTCAGTCCTTGTACATTCCATGTAGCCAATATCATTTTCCTTTTTCGTGGTATTAGTCGTCTTTGTGTTGATCCATCCTTTGTATTCCGAAGCTTTTGGTCGAAATTTTTAGCATTAATTTCTTTTGACAAGGGACGAGTTGCTAGCCCATCGCCTCAACCCTCCTCCTTTATCCGGGCTTGGGACCGGCATCGGCATTTCCTGAGCTACTCAATTCACCCAGTACTTTACCGAAGGCGGAGTTATTATTTAATTATCTACAAATCAATATTACTATTCTTAGTTACAAGTACACAATCATAATTTTGGCAGAAACATCTTTATCTTAACAATAACCTATTCATAGTTCGCATACCGCTCCACCAAGCTCGGCACTGAGTCTATTGATCTTATCGCTTTGAGCGACTGTTAAATTGTTTATGCAGATTGCTTGTTCTTACTATTGATTGATTAGTAAGTGATAGATAGCTAGATGCATGCATGTATTTGTCTGTCTACGGAATAGTGCTTGTCTAGCAAACAATCCTCCGTTCGGTGAGTTACTCTAAATATTTTTGTATTTACAGAGCCGAAAATCAATATTGGAACAGGTGTTTAGTGAAATCTAGGCGAGGGCAGGTCATGGGATATTTGCATGTTGTATTAAACCAACAAAGTGATAATGAAATAGTCGTTTAGTAAATAATCATAATCAACTTGATAGTAAAATTATACCGTTGTTGTTAATAAACTGTTGTTATTTTTATTACTGCAAATATTTTCAAATTACTGCAAATGTAGAAGTTAAAAATATTTAACTTCTTGCAAGTTATACTCCAACTGAAAAAGCAACCGATGAGGAAATAAATCCTTTTTACGAAGACGTTAAAAAAGCTATAGACAACAACAAAGAATCTAACATAATAATAATGGGAGACATAATAATAACGCCAAAATTGGAAGTAAGATTAAAGAAACCTAACAGAAAGTGAATATGGGTCGCATCTAACGAAACTACCAAATATGAAATAGACTATTTTCTCTCAAACAACAAAGGAATATTTGAAGACGTCACAACAATAAACAACGTAACAACGGGTAGTAACCATCGTATAGTCAGAGCAAAAATAAATATTAACATGAAAGAAGAGAGAAAAAAGATTTAAAAAAAAACAACGAGGATAGATGCCTTTAAACCAAGAACAAATGAAGAGCAATTCCTAGAGGTCTTAGCGGATAAGTTCGAATCTGATCCTTCACATAATCAAGATCAAATTGACGAGATTAATAAAAACCTAAATAAAAAGTTCTCGCAGCAGGACTACAGGTCGCAAAGAAAGCAAGGACTAAAGGAGACAAAATAAGCAATGAAACTAAACAGCTAATGACGGAAAGAAGACAACTACTAGCGCAAAACAAACGCCATACTCAAGAATATAGAGAACTTCATAAAATAATTAGAAAAGAACTAAAACGCGACATACAAAAATGGAAAGGCTTAAAATATCTAAGATCCGCACTAGGAGTTCAAAAAATCATCAAAATTAAAGACGCCAACAATAAGGTAGAGAAGGACAAATATAAAATAATAAATATTGTCGAAGACTTCTACACATCCTTGTACAGCTTGCAATGCCAGCCTAATGAAACAATAGAGGAGAACATCAAAAGAAAAATAAAAAACGGGGGATCAGAAGTACTACCAAATAGAAAGGGTACGAAATAGAAAGAGCTTTACAGAACTAAAAAATAATAAAGCTCCAGGACAAGACGGTATAATTGCCGAGCTCTTGAAAACAAGCAAAACATTAACAATACCTGTACTAACAGATCTATTTAATAGATGTCTCCATAATAGCCAGATCCCTAAAGACTGGAACGAGAGTCTAGTAATACACAAAAAAGAGGACAAATGTGATCTACAGAATTATAGACCTATATCGTTGCTCAGTCAAGTATACAAACTATTTATGAGAATTATTAATAACCAGTTAACCTACAAAATGGATAATTACCAACCGGTTAAACAGGCTGGCTTTCGCAAAGGATATAGTACATCAGACCATCTGCTGACAATAAGAACATTAATAGAGAAGGCAAATGACTACCAACTACCAGTATTTCTTGGCTTCGTCGAATATGAAAAGGCGTTTGATAGTATCAAGATGTGGGCCATGGAACAAGCTATTAATAATTGTAGAATAGATTCGAGATATAGGCAACTAATACATAATATATATGAAAATGCAAGTATAATAGTACAACCAGACAAAAATACAAATCCCATCCCCATTAAGAGAGAAGTGAGACAAGGAGACTTAATATCGCCAAAGCTTTTTAAATTAGCCCTAGAAGACGTCTTTAAAACTACAAATTGGTCTACCTATGGCATTAACGTTAATGGCAACAAGGTAAACCATCTCAGATTCGCTGACAACATAGTGATTATAGCGAGCACATTCGAGGAACTGCAAATTATGTTAGGGGAATTAGCAGCCAGCTCCCAATACCTCGGCCTAAAAATGAATATGAAAAAAACAAAAACAATGACAAACACAGATGAGCCCAGACATATAACTATAAACGGCAGTGAGATAGAACAAATCCAGAAGATATCCTGAGACTTAACAAAGAGAAGCAACGTGCAGAAATTACTAGAAGAGCAAGACTAGCATGGGCAGGATTTAGAAAGCTTAGTTGAATACTTAAGAACCGCAAAATACCCCAATACTTAAGGAGCAAAGTGTTCAACCAATGCATCCTTCCTATCATGACATATGGATGTCAAACCTGGACCGTAACCAAGGCAAACATGAATAAACTAGCCACAACAGAAAGAACAATGGAAAGAGCAATGTTAAGTGTACGACTGTCAGATAACAATAGGAACGACTGGGTAAGATTCAAAACAAAAGTCGAGGACATAACAACAAAAATTGCCCAACTTAAATGGAGCTTCGCGGGCCACACTGCTAGACAAAAAGACCAACGTTGGAATACTACAATACAACATTGGAGACCTTACGAAAGTAAACGACGAAGAGGAAGACCACAGATGAGATGCGTTGATGACATTAAAAGAATAGCCGGAACAAATTGGAAATATGTTACTCAGGATAGAGACCGATGGAAGGAGTTGGGAGAGGCCTATGTCCAAACATGGACGACAGAAGGCTAAGAAGAAGAACTTCTTGATTTTTATCCAGCTTAAAGGAATGTTACGTATTATTGTAAGTTTGTCCATTTAATTGTGTTAATTTGAATATTATGATAATTTGTAACAAAACCAAATCGAATGTAAAAATTGTAGTAAAGGGCATAGGCATAACCAGAAAAAAATCTTAAAATTGCACCAGCGGAAACTTGATTTCAATCTTCGGGTATAATGTTTGCCATTACAAAAAAAAAGATTTACCAAATTTTAGTCCAAAATATTGACACATAACCTCAAAATTACATAAAATGTCAAAAATCGTTTTTGGGCCATTTTTTGGTCTTAATTTGTTACCCTAATAGATATTGTTTTTTTTAGCTACAGTTTTTTTGGACGCTATAAAACTATTTATAGAAAAATGAGGGTTGGCGGAGAATTCAAATTGGTTTAAGCGTTTGAAAATTTTAAACATCTATAAAAAAATATGGATTAAATATGGATCGTTTAATATATATATATATATATATATATATATATATATATATATATATATATATATATATATATATATATATATATATGATGTACGACAGCCAAAACCATGTTCCAGAATTTTTATTTTTCATTATAAAAATAAAAAAAACTGTTTTTTTGCCGTTTATTGCCGTTTCTTGAGTTAAACTAGAATAGAAACATGCTTTATTGTCATTAAAATTGTACTATTTAATGGGCAAAGCTTACAAAAAGTTAGAAAAATAATAATAGCAATTTAAAATTTACTAAAATTTCATAAATCGACAATGTCACAAAATTAAAGATAATAAAATACACAATCTATTACAAAGTTTAACTAAATTTCAAATTGCACAATAAAACCCTACGAGCAAATAATTTTAAGTTGCTGCATGTAATTTCCAAATATAATATCGAAATACTTTAGTTTCTTAGCTATTTGTTAAGAATTTCTTTTACTAAATAATATGGTCTTTCAGATAGATAAGCTTTTGTCATTTTACGGATATTAAGGAAAGAAGTTGCAGATTTAAGCTGCAAAGAGAGATGGTTGTATAATTTTTTTACCAAATATTATATAGATTTCTTTACTAACTCAGTAGACGGAATGGGTAAATACACATCACTGGTTTAATTTCTGGTGGAGTAGCCATGATTAGGTCTTGCTAGAACATAGTAGTTTACGAATTAAGCAAACTTCTAAAATATATAAAGAAGGAAGAGTTCAAATATCGCGATTTTTGAGATAGCTTAATAGAGAAGCTCATTTTCCCTTTTGGCAGCAAGCCTCTGTGGAATGTATATTATGGGATGTCATATATATCCTACTGGTTGCACTATTCTATTCTTGAGGTAGAGATTTAAGGCACCTTCTTAAATGCTTTTAGTGAGGGCGACAGATCAACGGACAACTTTACAAGAAGTGGTAAAAATTTGCACGCACCTGAACTACGAGCGCACTTGGGATTTAAGGAATTGGCAGACTGGCTGCAGGAAATCTGAAAAAATAGATTTCAGTTCACTTCTCGAGTGGTAAGAGCAGAATTTATTCTTGCATTTAATCACTTTCCAAAAATATTACAATTTACGGATTTAAGTACCTACCATGACAGATTAGGTTCTGCTGGATCCTACAAACTAACTTCTGGCTTCTATATTACGTTGAAACCTCGTAGTCGTAAATTGTTACGTTTATTTTGTTCAACATTGGATGACATAACAGTAAGAATTTAATTTAACTTAATTTAATTTAATTTAATTTAACACTGACTATGGCAATGTGTTTCTATGTATTATTGACAAAAAAAATCAAAATAAAAAGGGCTTTAAATACAGTCGGAGGATTTCCCGTAAAAAATAAACAAACGGAACAAAATTATAATATAGGATTGCTAACTTGGGATATTTTATTTCCTTAGTTGTTTTAATTGTTGTTGTAAAAAACAATGTTACGTAACGCGTTGTACGAACACTACCCTCCCCACCTGTACCGTAACGTTTTACAAGACCTTCCTTCCCCCTAAGTGCGTTACGTAATACTTACATAATACTAAAAAATATAATTTATATTTTTTCATTTTTGAAATGAAATATTTATTAATTTAAACGTGTTATGACAGTGCCCGATAACAAAAACGTACTTTTATCAGTATATTTATACATTGGCGGGTTCCGGACGGGGCCCATCCGTGCCCGGTCTGAAATTAATTTCAAACGATATTTTTGTTTTCGGCACTGGCGATGCACGAAAACGACACAACCCGCACGGACTTGTATAAACACGATTTTATTGTTTTGTGAACATGAGTACTGGTAAAAGACAGACTGGAGATGTTGTGCGTTTAGTATGTTATTGTTTTTATATGTATGAAAGAAAACGAAAAAACGAGTACTGCGACATTCTAAATATTCGTGAAATTTTGTTTCATTGTCTAATAAGTATCTGTATATTTTAAATTCTGTTTCGGTTTGTCTTTTTTTCACATCAGATGCACACTCCATCTTTTTCGTTTCTATCTGTTCTGCTCTTGTTCTTCTCCTTCATTAAGTAATAATACGAACACGGTGAAGATCTTCTATCCAAGCCGCTATATTTTACCTCTCTTTTTGGCCCGGTACGTACACTGCTACAGCGCGGTTGTATGTAAATATAATATTAAAATACCCGGACTCGCCACTGACACTTTTTGGACACGGTACGGATATGTATAAATCGACATTTATTCATTTGTAAGTTGTCAATTGTAATTTTTCGTCTGTCATAGAGTAACATATGGGGTAATTTCTTTCTGCTAATTATTTATATTTCTGAGCTTGCATGGTATCCACCATTATTCTCTATTGCGTGATCATTATATTTGCAAATATATAATTTATATTTGTTCTGATTTTGTAAAATAAATGAGCTATAGCTATATTAAAATTTTTTTACATATGAAGGTTTAAACATTTTCCATATATTTTTTTTAGTTTCTGTGCTCATCATTAATATTGGTGCAATATTCTGGATGAAAGTATTGTGCATGAAACAATAAATATTACCCTTTTATAAAATAATACATAATCGTCTTATCAATACGTTTACACCAAATCACATACGATACCACACACACACGTATTTCAAAATGTCAAAAAATTAAATTTGTTTTTTTTTGTAAAGGCGAAATCGCGTGACCCTAATAGGTACTCGATAGATCACTCTGATAAAGAAACCTAACTATATTCATAATGAGAATCTCTTATGGATTTTATTATAGCTCTTAAATACTTTTAAATTGTATTATGGCATGTTTGAGTCATATCAGAAATACCTATCAAGTTTCTTGTAATCGCTGTTTGAATGTTAAGGTAATATTTATTTAAGAGTAAATATCCAGTAACCAGAAGTTTACTATTTTGAATGTTTTGGCTATAAGCAATATATATATATATATATATATATATATATATATATATATATATATATATATATATATATATATATATATATATACTCAAATGTGTTCAGCAGATGAATGCTTGTTCGGTCATTTATGTTGGCAAAAAAATACTACTTCATTGATTTATTGAATACGTTTCGCTTTTTTATTATTTCAAAGGCTTTTTAGTCCACTACAGAAACTATAGGTGTGTAAGTTTATAAGTAAATGACAAAACTGGTGGAATTTATACTTACAAAATAATTATTATATATTTTTTTGATGTTATAAAAACTAGGAAAAGTTTTTGGTTTCTTTTTATTACCATTATCATCATAAGTAGCTCGATAATCCTTTGTGGATCTTGGCCTGCTCACAAAGAAGTCGCTACTTCTGTTGATTCCTGGCATCTTCCCTCCATCTTCTGACCCTTAAAATCTGTAGGTCTTCTTAAACATCATCAATCAATTTCCTCTGTGGTCGTCCTCTACTTCTTGTGCCCTCTGGAATGTTAATCTCTTCATATATTCATAGCGTTTGTGAATACGTTCTGAATACTTAACTTTTAAAAATATATACTTTTTACTCACAAAAGTTTCATTTTTCTCACAAAAGTTTCATTTTTACCCCAAAAATTTCATTTTTACCTCATTATTAGTAACTTACCATGGTTCCCCAACCGCGGTTATAGCGAGATTACACACAATTTTGGATCCCAGTAGGACGTGTTACTTAAATTCTTATTCAAACACGACTGCTTTGCTGGCTAGTCTATCGGCACCAACGATAGACTAGCTGCGAGTAAAATCGTCGTTCCTTAAAGCCTCAGTATAGAATCGTACTTCGACTACCCCTATAATTTGCAATATCGTTCGAATATATATGTATTGACCGAAAGTTTTTGTTTTATCTAAAAAACACGTTTTCTTTATTATATGACATAACTGTAAAACAGTCTTCATTTTTAAAATAATAAATACTATAACAAAAATAGTTAGTAAATTTGAGAAGCAGACTTTTATATCGCACTTTGTCCATTTTTAACATTTTTAGGAAGTAAAAAAAAGTTAAATCCTTAGTTTTTCTCGTTTCTCTATTTGTATCAACCACAACATCGTGACCTCTACTCATTTTAATATTATTATTGTAATTAAAAACAACTTATTAATTACTAATAATATTATATACTGTGGATTCCTACAATGTCTGATAATAAAATAAAGTCGTTACATGGTAAAAAAGCATTGCAAGCAAAATAGCGCCATTTTTTTGTCTCTCGTTTTACTGGACAAAATGCGTTTTGTTTATCTAGGTTATTTTTGAAGCCAAAAATATACGTGAAATATTAGCATATCTAGGAGTATGTAAATTAATGAATGATGTTTAAGTGCGATTTAAAAGTCTGCTCCTCATTTATTAACAAATAAAAAACCAAAAATTTCTCTAAAAATATTATACAATCCTATATAATAATTCTCTAAAAATATTATGTTATCCTTATTTTTATATAGTCTTACTTGACATATATCCATGAAATAAGTTTCTTAACCAATTATTCAGACTGTATAACATTAAATTTATTAGTTAGAAGGAAAATAATTCGAAAGTTAATTTCTTTTATTTTAAACCCCGATTTTAAAACTCTGTTTCTATATTAAAATCAGCGCATTGAAAATTAAAGAACAATATTAAAAAAAATTTAAAGGATATGTCTGCAGAAATTTGGCAACGCTCCGATAGATCAATATTCCTCTTTGGTAGGTTGCCGGTCCGCTTCTACTCGAAATTTCAGCACTGACACATATAGGCGAACACGCTGTTACTAAGCTTGAATCGCTCTTTGCTCCCTGACACTGACATTGCTCCAGTTGAGGAAAACTGGGCCTTTGAGCTAAGACCGCGCTGTTGCCAAATACCGTTGTGCAAATTATTTACATTGAAACAAATGCTCTAAAATAGAGAGCAGAGCTTATTGCTATTGTGGATTAGTTAAAATACGTATTAAACATAAACATTATTCAACTTTTGAAATTTGATTTCTCTCACTTTATTATGATGGATTGAAAATATATTTTTTGTCAAAAATATTATACTACAAACTTAATAATATTCAACCAAATAATGTCTGTGTATACAATATACAATATAAATTTATACTTTTCTGCAAAATACACGATTCAGCTCACAGACACAGCGTCGAATTATTATTAAGAAACAAAATAAAGAAATCAATGATAAACGTGATAACTCTCATGAAAGAAGTTCTTGTGAGATAATCCCTAATATATAATGCAACTATGTCCTGATGCAACTGGTAAGTAGCTCAGGTTTTCTCTTCGTTTATAATATTTCATTTTAGCTACAGTTGCCGCTGTTGTGCCCCTCATAGTTCCTGTAGTTACGTGGCAAGCAAGTCTTTGCACTTTGTTTAGTTTAAGGATGGTACTTTATTGCAATACCTTTGACTACTATACCAGTGATGTTTATGTGATTGTGGGTTTTACTACCATGCTATATACCCAATATGTCTTGTTTCAATCATCACATTTTTTCATATCTGGCTACCAATAATGTATTTACCACTTTCTTGTTTATTCTAATTTCAAGTAAGCCTTCTTCTTCTTTAAGTGCCGTCTCCCAATCGGACGTTGGATATTATCATCACTATCTTTACTTTATATGCTGCTGCTCTGAAGAGTTTTATAGAACTGCATTTAAACCAGTCCCTTAAATTCTTTAACCATGACACTCTCTTTCTTCCTATACTCCTTCCTCCTCTTATCTTTCTCTGTATTATCAGCCTTAGCAGTTCATATCGCTGTCCCCTCATTACGTGTCCCACATATTGTAACTTTTTAATTTTTATTGTGTTTATTATTTCGCATTATTTGCCCATTTTCCGCAATACTTTCGTGTTAGTTTTCTTTTGTGTCCATGCTATCTTAAGCATCCTCCTGTATCACTACATTTTAAAGGACTGTAACTTATTAATGTGTTCTTGCTTCAATGTTTAGCTTTCTGGACTCAGTGCTCTTACTCTCAGTTCTAATCTAAGATCTTTGTTGCAAAGAATTGTTTTCATTTTTACAAACGCATTTCTTGCTATTTCTATCCTAGCTCTTATTTCGGTTGTTTGATCATTATTGTCTGAAATCCAGGTTCCTAAGTATTTGTATTTATCAACCCTTTCTATCGGTACATTTCAAAAATGTATGTTTGTTGGTATATTTGTTTTCTTTGTTATTATCATGTATTTGGTCTCTCTTATATTCATTTTTAGTTTATATTTTTCACAGAAACTGTTTGTTTTGTTTAGCAGTAATTATAGTGGTTCAGCAGAGCTTGCCATAATCACAGTATCATTTGCGTATCTTATGTTGTTAATAGATCTTTCGGTAATTATTATTTCTTCACTTTGAGATAGTAATGCTTGTAACGGCTAGCTCATCCATTGCACATTAAAACCCCTCAGGGGTGTTGTTCGGCATAAACTAATTAATTTTGGAGAAATCGGGAATTATGAATACAATAGATTTTCAACACATCTCTTTATTAATTTAAAATTAAAATTAAATAACAAATAACATAACATAAATAAATTAAATAACAAATTAAAATTTAACAACAATTAAACATTGAAGAAAAAAAAACTTAGCTTAACTTCCATAAGAGATACTTCTGTTGCTCTCTTTTCAACTCGATCCATAAATTATCTGCATCAAACCCATGCCTCTAAACCAAAACCATGTGTATTTTCTTAAATCTAAAACCATGTGCATTTCCTTAAATCTAAACCAAGGTGGATTTTCTTTAACCAAAACCAAGGTGGACTTTCTAAAACCAAAACCAAGGTGGCTGGAAAAACAAAAACCTATATAAAATTTGTCATGGCACGAGTTTTGTCCAACAACAGAAGAATTCTGGCAAGCGGAAAGCTCCTCTCTCTAAGATCTGCATACCGATTCAGAATTCTCTGATGTTGCCAAAACTCACGAATTAGCAATTACAATTAATAGGTTAATTAAATAATTAATGGAAAACAACGAAAAAGCAAAAATACAACGAAAAAGCAAAAATGTACGATTAATGCTAGTGAGATTTATATTGAATTATTATTATTACACCAAGTATAGGTAAAAAGAAAATAGAAATTCTGAGCGGTTTTTAAGTACTAGCGTACACAAAATTATAAGAAAAACTAATAGTGCTCATGTACTTGATTTATATATATATATATATATATATATATATATATATATATATATATATATATATATGTATATATATATATATATATATATATATATATATATATATATATATATATATATAAAAATATGTTGTCGGTGTAAAAAGAATAAAATTACTAAACGCAAGAATGCAAGGAAAAAGACCTGTTGGAAGACCAAAAAAGAGATGGGAAGACGAGGTAGACGAGGATGCCAAAAATCTCCTAAAAACGCGTTCATGGAAAAGAACAGCAGTAAATAGAGATGTTTGGAGAGGTTTAATGAAGGAGGCCAAGGCCCGGCTTGGGCTGTAGTGCCATTGGATGGATGGTAAAAAGAATAAAGTATTAAACTTACCCAGACTGTTGGAAGTTTCTGACCACGAAGATTTATTTTTGAGTACCTTGTTGGTTGCTGGTTTATTTTAAAAAGGAAGTATATCGAATCGGATTCATACAAGTAAATTATTTAGTAGTGGGCTTTCTGTTTCTTGTATGACAAAGTAAGCGCAGGTACAACTACGAGGGGACTTAAGAAATCGATAAATTTATTTGTAGTAGGAAAATATTGAAAAGAAATATAGGAATAAAAACAAAGAAATAAAAGAAGTTCTTATCAACGAGAATCAAATAGTACGAGCAAAAAATAATGGAATATACTTTGAAATTAATAAGAACAAAAATGTAACGTTTTAATCGTTATATATATATATATAATAGTAATGGGAACATAATACATCCCTGCGTAACTCCTCTTCTGATTTCAATTTCTGGATTAGGTTCGTTATCTATTACGATTTGTGCTCTTTGATTCCAGTCGAGATTTGTTAGTATTCGCCAGTCCCTATGGTCTATGTTTTTTGTCTTTATAATTTGGACTAATTTTTCATGTCTTACTTTGTCAAATGCTTTTTAAAGTAAGCCACGAGTCTAATATGTATTGTCTTAACATCCGTTACTTCATTCTTCGATTTAGCTGTCTTAAATAACGCAAATCCTCTAAATTCATAATTTTGGTACCTTTCATTATTTTGTATTTCCAGGGGCTTATGTTAATTGTCCTTTTGATCGATGGTTAAGCCCTACAGTTATCTTTCATATACTTATAACTATCTTCCATAAAAGAGAAGATAAAACTTCTCTGTGGACAGCATGTTGGTACTTATTTAGATAGATAAATGGTTTATTGGAAGTAATAATATACAAAAGAACTTTTCCAAGTCAAATATAAATATAAAAATGTATGGTGAGTACTGAATCTTCTGTTTCAGGTAACATCTTTTCAATAGTTCGACACTATAATCATTATATTCTTCTATACTACAGGTATGCATTTTTCGCTCTTGGTCAGTTAATTTATGTGCATTTCTGCTTCCCTGGCACCCGAAAATAAGTTCTTAAATTAGCAGTCGGTTTTTTAATTTTTAATTTATGAAGATGGTGTTTTTGTGCGTTTGTGAGGTGTGTTCGTACTTTTCACCAAAGATTTTCTATATTCCTTTTTGTCCAGTTAACAATACCAAATGAATAGCTAAGCGTTAAACATGCGCAGGTGTTTATTGAATTTAAAACAAAATTTTACACTTAAACCTTTTAACTTTAAAAATTAAGGTCACGTTTTTACCATTTACTTTATATATCCTTATTATTATTTATGTTATCAACGCAGCACAAAATCAATTATTTTTTGTTGTATCTGAAAGCAGTAAAATTCCATTTTTTTGGATGTGCCTGGTTAGCCTCTTTAACGATGAGTTATTCTTTACAGTCCATCGAAACTCAAGCGCATTTTTTCTGTTGAGGCTCCTTGATATTGTTTAGAGTACATTGTTGGTAGATACGCTAAGTTACATAAGATTTAACCAATTTATACAAAGTTGTAAGACAAATAATTGGGCAATACTTGTTTAGATCTTTAGTATTATTTTAATCCTTTGATATTAAAGTTTTCTCTAGCCAGAATTTTTAAACTCCGTCTGGTTGAGGGGATTTTTAATTACGAATATGTAGTCTTTCTGATGGGAAGGGTACCATTAAATAATAATGTAGGGTCCAGGGCTTTTTAGTGGGAAAAGCCCTGGACCTGACATGCTTCCTATAGAAATCCTGAAAATTCTAGATAAAAAGCACATTGATGTTTTATTAACACTCTTGAACCAAATTTGTAGTTCAGACGTATTACCCAAAGAGTGGTTAACGTAGATTTTAATTTGTCTCCCCAAAAATAAAAACGCTAGAGGATTAACGCACATTAGCTTGATTGATTTTCGCAAAGGCCTAGGAAAGCATAAAGCTCTTTTTTCACTTAATATACTGATACAAAGATGCCTGTAACCAAATGTCTGATGGGTGAAATAGCTGGAATAAAGGTAAATGGAGTTCCCATTAACAACATTAGATATGTGGACGACACTGTGATCTTAGCTGAAAATATTGAAGATCTTTAGAGACTGGTGACCAGAATAGCGAAGTATGGAAAATATTACGGTCTAACAATAAACGTTAAGAAGACGAAATTTATGAGAATATCGAAAACTCAAAGAAATAACAAGAATCGGAACAAGTAAACGGAACCAACGTCGAACAAGTGGACAAATATGCATATCTCGGAACAATTATTAACTCCACAAATAATTACATTCAGGAGATCAAAATTAGAATAGAAAAGGCTAGATCAAATTTCAACAAAATGAGAAGAGTGCTATATACAAGGGATTTAAAATTGGAACTAAGAGTTGGTTGGCGAGGTGTATGTTTCTTCAACTTTGTTTTATGTTATGAGATCTTGAACATCAATGAAAAAACTGGAATGATTGGAGCTGTGGGTATAAAGAAGAATTCTGAAAGTATCAGAACAGTACAGAAAGTGTACAGAACACGTCACAAACAAAGATGTTCTGAGAAGAATGAATAAAGAAATGGATATTTAAATACAATTAAAACAAGAAAATTGAAATATTTCCGACATACTACACATGGAGAGAAATACACAAATACATCTTGCTACAACTGATGCAGGGAAAGATCCAAAGAAAGAGAAGCATAGAAAGGCGTAGAATATCATGGCTGCGCAACCTGAGAAAGTCGTATGAATGTATATCGAATTGTCATCAGGTGCCACCAATCACGCACCTCGATGTTCATCGCCCTTCCTTCTGGAGTTTTATTCAAATTTTAATTGGTTAAAAATCGAAAAGGTTTCATATAAAAGTTAATTTTACTTTAAATATGGCACATTTTCGGATTTACAGTCAGTGAAAAATGCGGTTTTACCCTTAGCGGGTAGCCCCAGGGCTCTTCAGTTTGAAGGGCTCTGAAAAGTTCTAAAGACTCTGACGCTGCGTTTTTTTCTACTTAGAAATTGTGTGTTTTATTTCTACCAGTACCTACAACACACTAGCATTGTCTTTTTCAAGACAATGCCCAAAACAGAACGTTCCGGCTAACTACGCAATATTGCACAATATTGCGCGATAGTTAGATGATATTAATAAACATGGTTATAGCACTAAGTTGCATTACAATTTCCTACGTTTAATAATTATGTCTCATGCTCCAGCGAGCCAAAATCGCAAAAGCATTTCCAACACGAGGCCTGCATCAAAACCACTCAAGAAAACAGCGGGGAGATGCATCGGATGTTAGTACATTACACACTAACATGCCGATATCCACCTTCTGCAACCTGAAACCGTCGATGTGCAGATATCTTCGACGAGCCACCTACTTCGATGCCGTACCTGATGCCATGGATGTCCCCGGAGTAGCCAGTCACTGCCTGCCCTACCATTATGTGGTCCAGAGTCACCACGGAAGCTTAGGTAAACTCGCCTACGACACACCGGCGACGTGCTGAAGGTAACGAAAGGGCTAGCATGAGACGACGCCTATGACGAAGTGTACAACGACCGAGGATGGTTCTGCAGATGCTGTCTACAACACCGACCACCGCCTGTGAGTGTTTTGTGCAGTACAGTGCGCGTTTCGCGAGTGCTACGTGAGTGTAGTGTGTGTTAGAGAACTGTAAGTAAATCTGACAATATGGAAATATTCATTTTTTTATAATGCATTTTTGCATTTTTTCTTTTCCATAGTTGAATTGTAAAAAAAATGTTTTTTCTTAAGGTTGTTAATAAAAATCAGCTTTTTTATCAGCCTCAGAGTTTCCAAAGCAGGGGGGATGTCATCAGGTGCCACCAATCACGCACCTCGATGTTCATCGCCCTTCCTTCTGGAGTTTTATTTAAATTTTAATTAGTTAAAAATCGAAAAGGTTTCATATAAAAGTTAATTTTACTTTAAATATGGGACATTTTCGGATTTACAGTCAGTGCGGTTTTACCCTTAGCGGGTAGCCCCAGGGCTCTTCACTTTGAAGGGCTCTGAAAAGTTCTAAAGACTCTGACGCTGAGTTTTTTTCTACTTAGAAATTGTGTGTTTTATTTCTAAAGTACCTAACACCTACCAGCATTGTCTTTTTCAAGACAATGTCCAAATTAGAGCGTTCCGGCTAACTACGCAATATTGCACAATATTTCGCAATAGTTAGAGATATTAATAAACATGGTTATATCACCAAGTTGCATTACATTTTAATACGTTTATTAATTATTGCCCGGAGACGACAGATTGAACTTTTCTGAGCAGCCGTCTTAAAAGTTCGAATAGCTATGATGATTGCCGATCTCCGCCGCAGAGATGGCACTTGAAAAAGAAAAAATCTCTTTGATAATATTTGAGATTTCTTCAATAGAAAATGGTTCTTATAGAGGAATACTGTAGTATTAACGGTTGTTCGTCGTATATTCGATAACGTTGGTATTACCAGAATCTGGTATAAATAGGTGATTTCCACAAAATTTATAAATTGCTTCTTGGCTTAAGTTATTAACGCCTTCTACAGTAGAAAATTGGAGTGGAGTTTTCGATAGGATGCTTTCTCTTTTAAAAATGCATTGTCACATTTTCGGTTGTACCTAACCATTGATTATATACCACTACCTAGATAGCTCACTCTAAGGTAAAAACGAATTCAGTGTTAAACTCCGCCCACTTACACCTCTTTGCCCCTCACGCCTAAGTACTACCTGACTGTATGGTGGCGACATTCATTGAAATATTATTTGCCAAGATTGAAAAATAAATTTAAGTTCCATGCTCCGCCAATTCTCTAGTGTAATAGAGGACGATATAAGGATGGCACTCAGCATTTTCACAAATAATTTTAACGTGCTTGTAATCTATATTATGAAATTCCGATTTTACTTCAGAAAAAACGCTAAAAATTGATTAATAAAAACAGTAAAGGTTTTCTAAAAATTATTTATTTATCAACACAATACAAAAAAAAAACACAAAATATAAAATACATAATAAAATTAGCAGTGATAAATTACATCTCATGTAAATTACTTTTTTGTAACTTTTCAAACAAATTAATTTCCAGAATTTATTTCGCTTGGATTGACATGAAATTTGGCTTACGCCTAACTAAGATGTCAAAGAAAAATAGATTATGCTTTTGCCCTATGGATTAGTATCTCCCCTTATCGGGAGTGAAAAAATATATGTTCAAGATAAGTTTGGAAGTGACTAAAATCAGTAATTCTAAGCAACTTTGGTTCTATAGAGTTTTTTTAACTAAGTCAATACTTTTCGAGTTATTGAAAAATAGGTTCTTATTCGTCAAATTCCATGTTGAATATTTCAACGTGAAATAATAAAAAACTAAAGCACTTTTCGACGAAAACTCATTACAACTTTTTTTAAAGTGTTTAAAAAAGGTTTATTTTTGTTAAGTTTCTTGCATAAAGAGTAAGCAAGTCATGACCAAAATATTCAGAAAAGCAAAACCTACATTTTTTTACTCTTTGTGATTTTTGGTGTCACTAATAATTTTAAGTTGTTTTGAATAAAACAATTTTTTCATTTTTCAAAAACATTTTTGAAAAAAACATTTTTTTCAAAATAAAAAAAAATTGTTAAAAAATAAGTTCTTTGAACAAATGAAACTTACAGATCATTATAATAATACAATAAAAACAATGACCAAGGTATTTATTAGAGAAATCAGGACACACATTGAAATTGCAAGACAAGCATTTATAACAATGAAAAAAATGTTAGTTAGTCGAGATCTTATCTAGTTTTGATGGGAAATAAGCCACAATTTTACTAAAAAATGGTTTTATTAACGTTTCTAGTCCAAATCGGGTGTCGTCAAAATACAAAAATTATTAATGCATTAAACAAAAATATTGTTGCTTAGTAAAAAAATTCTTCTAATAATTTAATTAATCTGACCCATTTATATTGGCAATTCAGACATATATTATACATTTTAAAGTAGAAGACTTTAAAATGATATTGCAAATATTTATGAGTTGCGTTCCTGGGACTATATTTATATTCTAGCGCGAGAATTTTACTGCCACCATTGCATGTGGTTGCCTATTTAAAGGTTGTCTTAGTACATGTTATGATTTTTTTGTGACGGATATTCTTGAGTTAGGGTTTATTTCATGCAATCGACTTAACTATCTTTCAACAAAGTCGTCCCAGGAACGCAACTTATAAATATTGGCAATATCATTGCCATTATTTCTTTATCTACTTTAAAATGTATAATACTTGTATAATTTTTTTTTAATTCATTAATAATTTTAGCATTTTGACGACACCCGATTTGGGCGTCGAAACGTTAATAAAATCATTTTTTAGTAAAATTGTGGCTTATTTCCCATCAAAACTAGTTAATTGCAATAATGTCACAAGAAAATCGAGATCTTCCTCTAGAGCTGAGGATAAGCGCCTTAAGATGCTACGTGTTCTCGACTTTGATACATGGAATGGAAAGCTATACACTAAAAGTAGACAATATACAGAAGTTGGAAGCATTTGAGATGTGATGCTATAGAGGAATTTTGAAAATACCTAAATCTAACGAGTTTTAAATGTAAAAGTGTTAGGGTTACAATGTTACAAAAGGATTGCAAGGTGATAAAAAACATCAACACAAGAAAGCTGGAATATTTCCCAAACAGCACAAGTACGTCCCATGGACGTCCAAAGGATGTACCTCATTAAATGTCCGGACATCCCACGGACATCCGTTTACATAATTTGGACGTCCCCGGGACGTCCAATAAGATCTAAATGTTACCAAAAAGTACGTCCCCTAGACGTCCTAGGGATGTTCATGGGGACGTACATAGTACATATACAGAACTTAATACGGACTTATATAGGACCTAAGAAATGTATTGGGGACATCCATTGTACGTCCACATGAACTAATATAGGACCTAAATGAGGATGTATACAGGACCTAAAGGGAACTTAAAATTAATAAAATGAAAAGCAAAAATAAATGGGATTTTTATTGTGTACCTACTTATATTAACATATGTATTTAAATTTATAGTATTTTTTAAGCACATTACTCCTACTTACTTTACAAATGTAGCAACACACCACAACCAAAAAAATTACCTATAAAATTCCTATATACCTACTTAATGTCTATAATAATAAATTACCAAACTATAAACTAGTATCGAAAGCAATAAACTAATTCTAATTACAACCACAACCACAATGATTATAATTCGAGAAATAAACGAGATAAATCGAAACGTCGTTAAAACATAACCACATTCTTCTTTTATCTCCTAATTTTTAAATTTCAGTTCCACTACAGAACAAAATTTTAGAGATACAGCTCTGCTATAGGATAAAGATTTTTCTGTAAAAGGAGCCTCTGTCTGTTTTCGTATAAATTAATAGTATTTAAAACTAAATATAACTTTTTAAAATAAAGTTTAGTAGGAAGATAATATTTTGTAAAAAATATGCTTAAGTAAAAAAATGACACAGTTAACACCTAGAAAACATCCCTAATACATCCCTAATGGGACGTCCCTTGGACGACCTTATGGGACGTCTCTGGTATGTCCGACTAGAAATATCCCTTGGACGTCCCTCGGACGTCCAAAAGAAGTCCCGGGACGTTTGGACCTTAAAACGACATAAAATGGACGTCCCAGGGATGTCCTGTGCTGTCTGGGTTAGGTCACATTACCGAAGGTAGAAATAGCAATATAGAAGTCAATCATATTCTGTGCAAAATAAAAAATTGTATAAAGGTGAGCTAAATAAAATCACTATGATCTACTGTTAGATTGCATACTTTTTACAATTAATAATTTTCTGAGGACTTTCTGGAATTACGTCATCGAAGTTTTAAAAGCAAGTAGTGGTGAGTACCAAATACAATCGATTTTGACTTTGACAAAATATCACAAATTACCAACGTTAAAAATGAATAATGTAAGTACATATCTTGATAAAATGACAGGGAATTTCCAATACATAAATAGTTGAGGGCCATCTGCCTAGGAACAATAGGTAAAAGCTGATAAACGGACAGGATTAGAAAGTTTAGAACATCACTAATTAGATCATATTTTAAAACAAAGTAAATAAGTACATTTGAATGTTAATTCTTTTCAAACTAAGATTGTAAAATTAAAATTTTAGGAAAAAAGAATATTTATTATTTCTTGTTCTCAAGAAGTACTTTTATTATTGACAATATCGAAACATTTTATTATTAAAAGTCGAGAAGAATTTTCTGAGGAAACGTACAAATTTATATCAAAGTGCTATAAAAATAAAGGTTCTTGAGAAGAATTAATATTTTTTAACAAACAAAAGATATAGGTAGAAAAAAAATCTGTTTTGATTTAATTGTATAAAAATATATATAAATCACTCAATATCAAATGATTTTATATAACATATATTTTAATAGTTTTATTCTCATTGACCATTTGCATTACGCAAATATAAAAATATTTTTAAAGTTGAATACTCACCTAAATCACTTGATAACTGTGTATATTTTAGAGGAAGAGCATTTTCCTTAATAACTTTCTTTGGCTACTTTGGTAAATATGTTCCACTGCAAAATGATGCTGACAAATTACCCTCTGTTTTAGGTCACTGATATCCATCAATATAATATCAATATTCCCGCAGTTTTTTTGCCAAATTTTTGTGCGCTCTACGTCTTTCAGGGGAAATTTGAAGAAAGATATATTATTATTTGTTCCATCGTTTCTTTCAAAACATCCCGCGTAAACACATTTATGCATTACACAGGCCATTTTATCTAAAATGTGAGTCCTTTTTTTTTATAAAATTTCGCTATAACTTGTCACAACACTAGACACAGATAATACACTTATAGGGTAAGTTCGGCCCTGACACCACTCCTATCTCTTCGCAAGTCAGAGAGAGAATGAGAATCTCGATACGGTTTTCGAGTAACGCCATCTAGTTTTTGATACGTGTTTCGGTTACCACGAGGTGAGCTATCTAGGTAGTGGTTTATAATCAATGACCTAACTTTGACGTATCTATTTTTATCAAGATTATTATGAAAGAAATTTTCTGGTTAATATTATTAAATAGAAAGAATTATTTTTGACTTGTTATTTAAAAACTTTTTAATTTTTGATAGAAATAAATTATACGTCAGTCAAATATAACGCGTTACTCATACAACTCCAAAGTTTTTCCTAAAAGTTAAATTCCTTACAAATAAGTATCTTTACGTGCATGTCTGAAGAACTTTTCAACTACAGCAATTTTCTTTTATTGCCAAACTTATTTTATTACCTACGAAAATTACTCCGCAGATTAAGCTCTTTTTTGAAATTCGATTAAAAAAATCAAAACGCAGCGAAGTTTGAAGAGCACTTCTGTTGGCACTTAAAATGGAAAAGTTTTTGAGGATTTTATATTATTGACTTTTACAGTTCTTTTGAAAAGATGGGAGATGCAATCAACTTTGTATGTTGATTATTTTTGCCACTTCTAATCATAACAAAAACGCAAGATTATTGTTGTGAAAGTATTTGCAGAGATCGATTAGTTTTTATTGGGTCAATTGTATTTTATAACAGCAAATAAAGATTTTTCTTCATACTACATAAAACATGTGTTCTTAACAAAAATAATGTTTAATTTTCGTTAATTTTGTTCTTTCATATATTTATTTTTTTCTACATTTGCCATTTTAACTGGCTGATAATATCTCAGTTGTAAGTTTTTTTATGCTTTTTCCTATATTTTCTCGTTTATAATATCATAGAAGAGAAAATTGTGCCAACAATATTTTTGATTGGTATGAAAGTTTGCTGCCTGGCAATTTTCGCAAATTCAATTTTGACAGTTAAATCACGAGACTTAAGTCGAGTGATTTTGTCAAAATTTCATAAGCGAAAATTGCCAGAAGACAAAAAACTTGAATAAAACCAGAAAAAAAATTTGTCCGCAAATAAATTTCCCTCGAATGATATTCGACAAGACTATTTCACGAGCCAATTAACGCACCATATAAACGAAACATAATCTCTATTTTCTTCTTCTTCTTAAAGTAGGTACCCTCTCCTCAATGGAAGTTGGCTATTACAATTTTAAACTCTTCTCTATCTTCAGCTGTTCTTATTAGCTGTTTAAAATTTAGCCCTGTCCATTGTCGGATGTTTCTGAGCCACGATAGTCTTTTCCTTCCTAGGCCCCTCTTTCCCTCGATTTTTCCTTTCACTATAAGTTAGGCATATTGGTACTTATTATTTCTCAGTATGTGGCTTACGTATGATGTTCTTCTAACTTTTACTGTGTTAAAAAGTTCTTTTTCCTCTCCTATTCTATGCAGCACTTGTTCGTTTGAGGTATGCGATATCCATGAAATTTTGAGTCTTTTCGGTAGATCCACATTTCAAAGGCCTCCAATTTATTTACGGTTGATGTTTTAAGGGTCCACGTTTCAACTGCATATAGAATAGTCGACGAGACGTAGCATTTTGATAAACGTAGGTTTTCAACACATCTCTTTATTAATTTAAAATTAAAATTAAATAAAAAGTATAACATAATTAAATTAAATCACAAATTAAAATTTAACAACAATTAAACATTGAAGAAAGAAAAATTAGCTTAACTTCCATAAGAGATACTTCTGTTGCTCTCTTTTCAACTCGATCCATAAATTATCTGCATCAAACCCATGCCTCTAAACCAAAACCATATGTATTTTCTTAAATCTAAAACCATGTGCATTTTCTTAAATCTAAATCAAGGTGCATTTTTTTTAACCAAAACCAAGGTGGATTTTCTAAAACCAAAACCAAGGTGGCTGGAAAAACAAAAACTGATATAAAATTTGTCATGGCACGAGTTTTGTCCAACAACAGAAGAATTCTGGCAAGCGGAAAGCTCTGATCTCTAAGATCTGCATACCGATTCAGAATTCTCTGATGTTGCCAAAACTCACTTTCTGAGCCACGATAGTCTTTTCCTTCCTAGACCTCTCTTTCCCTCGATTTTTCCTTTCACTATAAGTTGGGCATATTGGTACTTATTATTTCTCAGTATGTGGCCTAGGTATGATGTTTTTCTAACTTTTACTGTGTTAAAAAGTTCTCTTTCCTTGCCTATTCTATGCAGCACTTCTTCGTTTGAGGTATGCGATGTCCATGAAATTTTGAGTATTCTCCGGTAGATCAACATTTCAAAGGCCTCTAATTTATTTACGGTTGATGTTTTAAGGGTCCACGTTTCAACTGCATATAGAAGAGCCGACCAGACGTAGCATTTTGATAAACGTAGTCGAATTTCGAGTTTTATTCGAGAATCACAAAGCAGTTTTTTTATTTTTTCGAAAGATTTTCTGGCCTATTCTCGATCTTATTTCTAGATCAGGATTTAGGCTGCTATCGATCCAACATCCCAGGTACTTAAATGTATTGATCTGTTCTAAAATGTGCCCATTTATTGTGCAAGGTTGAGGTACGTTTTGGTTTTTTCGGATTGACATCACTTTGGTTTTTTTAATGTTTATTTTCATACCAAATTGCTCAAAGGTCGAGTTGGTCTTGTCGATGAATCGTTGTAGACCTAAGTCGGAATCCACAATTAACACATCCCAGGTACTTAAATGTATTGACCTGTTCTAAAAGGTGCCATTTATTGTGCAAGGTTGAGGTACGTTTTGGTTTTTTCGGATTGACATCACTTTGGTTTTTTTAATGTTTATTTTCATACCAAATTGCTCACAGGTCGAGTTGGTCTTGTCGATGAGTCGTTGTAGACCTAAGTCGGAATTCGCAATTAACACTGTATCATTGGCGTATCTGACACTGTTGATATTTACGCCATTCATGTTGACTCCATCTTTGGAATCCTCCAATGCTTCAATAAATAGAAACTCGGAGTAAAGATTAAACAGCAGAGGCAACAGAACACATCCTTGTCTAACTCCCCTCCTAATTTAATCTTTATTTATTTGTTAACAATATTAAATGTGCAATTAATACAGGCTATAGTAGTTTGCCCATCCATTTCTACCCGATTTGATGTATTATTGGCCTATGGTATTTGGGAACTTAAAGGTCCAGCTTTATTTCTTGTTCTGAGATTTGCTTCTGGTGGTGACGAATCCAGCTGCAGATATGGCTTTCTAGAGTGACCCGTTAACTTAATTAACTCCTGTTCAGACACACTTTGCTTGAACAAGGCTGACACATCTGAAAATCGATCAGAATGGTTTAATGGTAATAATTATTTTATGTTTTTTGATGCCTTTTGCAATTTTTTCAGCTGACATTTTTGTCCACTTAGAAACAGAGTTAATTCCAAGTAGACAAATTTTGAACCAAGACCCATCCTTTCTGTTGGGGTGAACGGTAAGAGAGTCTGTCTGATAAAATCGTTGGTTTCTTTTTTTCTATTAGTTATAAAAATAATCTAATTGGGTATAATATTCGTTCGATGCATTTGCTGCTTGCCAAACTTTTCAAACCGCCTTGATTTGTTTTTAAAAAATGCTGTTGTATTCAATTCGGCCCATACATTCTCTAATAACATCAAATTTTTTCTGGAAAAAGTAAATCTTGCAGTTAACAGCCTCATTGCCTCTCCAAGCAAGTTAAAATAAGCAAAGGTGAAAAAACTTTTTTTGTGCTCCATCGGGATTTTACTTGTTGCTGTATATGATTTCTAATAGTTCTTCGGTAAATAATGCTTTTAACTGAGTTTTCTAGTTTTTTGAACCCTTAAAAGCTGCCTTCGTTTAATATCTCTGGCGAATATTGCACATTTAATAGACATGTCTGTAAAAGGATCGATTTTTTACAAAGATTACAAAAATACAACAAAGGTGTATTGCCATTTGGTGCTAAAATCCTTCTTGTACCGAGTTATTGAAAAACAATTGTAACTGCAGGAGGATATGTGCCACAAAATCTAGGAGGGTTAAAATGTTAGTCACTTTGACACCATAATCTAAAAACAAATTATATAGAGAACCATCATTTTATATCAACCTCTTTTGATTTTAAAAACCTCAAAGGACCCTAACATTTTTTTTATGTAAATGTGGTTTAGTTAACCTGTCGTGTCTTGGATTCCGATTGTCGTAATCAATGCTTTTCCCGTTTCTTGTTGTGATTGCCATAAAGACTGTTTTAGAGATATCTTACAGAACTTTACTGCAGTAATTTCCCATTGCTTTTCGCGTCTCCACGCCGGTAATTCTTGATTAATTTGCCTCTAGAGGTAATTTCTCGCCTCTAGAACAAGAAGTTAGTAGCCACAATAAAAACAGCCAAAATTGAATGCGCCGGCCACATCATGGCCGGAAAGATATGCGTTGCTGCAATTACTTCTTAAAGTAAAAGTAAAAAGAAAATGGGGACTTTGAAGGGGAAGAATTTCCTGGCTGAAAAATCTACGTACGTGGTTCAACAGAACAACCACAAATCTTTTCACAGCAGCAGTTTGCAAAATACAGATTGCCATGATGGTCGCCAACATCCAAAATGGATAGGCACTACAAGAAGAAGAAGAACAAGGGGTTGCTCTTACTCTATCCAACTCGCCCATCCAAAGCTGTTGTCTAGTAGGAGGAAACTACTTATACCGACAGTCTCTTGGTTTCTATGCTTTTTACTATGGTTGTGGTCTTCATGTGAAGAGTATTTAGTAAAAAGAAATATAGTGAGTTGTCTGCCCTCTGAGAGCTAATAGTGATTTTATTTGTACCATCGGAAAAAAATACAATAATAATGTCATAAATTGAAAAGAAAATACGATATGTTAGTACACACAAGCTAAAGAAAAGTAATTATCTGAGTTAAACGTGAACGATTTGATCAACACTCCATACGGTAAGGAGCGGAAAGTTACTTATCTACACTTATTCACAGAACGGGTTTATCTCAGATCAACACTCCAAGACTGGTTCGGAGCTGCCACCAGATAAACTCTCTAACAGAAGCGGTTGGCCTCCGTTTAATACCCTGAGGCCAGTAGAGTTATTTACAGATCAGAGTTATTTACACATCAACACTCTGATAAAACTCTGGACGATTGGACTTTGGTTAACACTCGAAGGTCAGGTGAAGTTCCCAATAGATCATCACTTTGGCGGAAGTCGATTATCTCTTGCGGCGTATCAACGAAAGTGGAGTTTAGTGGTGGGAGTACGTATGTACAGACCGGAGGCGATAGATAGCGATTCACATAGTCAGAGTGGTCTTTGAGGTTATGGTTAACTTCAGTACTAACTTTTTCATATTACGGGTGACCTTTTCGTATAAAAAATGACTTCATTCGCTGAGAAATATCTACAACACTTTCACAGTCTTGGTGTTTTTTTGACGCAGCATGGTGCTTCGTGGAATTATTTCAGGCCATTAAAAGCTAATAATGAACATATTTTTTTCAAAATTAGTCGTTTTTGCCTATTTATCATAGAAAATCTCGATTACCAGTCGACACTATAGCTGTAAACTCTGCTTATTTATTACATGGAGTTGCTCTGCTAGTAGATACTTTCTCGTCTTCTATTTTAACTCACAAACACAGACACACACACACGAATAAAACAGTAACATAAAAGAATAAATAATGACGATTTTGATATAATGAAGAGGGTAACGTTACTACCCATGTAACTCTAATTAAAAGACACAACCGAGCGCACAAGAAGACTGACGGGGTGAAGCAGTAGTGAAAATTGCTGCACGAAAGATTTATGTGCATGAACGGTCAAACCATCTTCTCAGTTATTTCAGCCACGAGTTCTGGCGTCTTTTAACTGCCATACAGCAAAACAGAGAAAACGAAACATCTGAACATTCGAATTCTAAGCTGTAGACTAAGGTCTAATCTTGTAACAATATTTTTAAATGAGTGTTTTCCTCACTTGTTTGATTCTTAGAAGGATTTCCTTTTTGGATAGATATTTGCTCTCAAATATTTTATGGAAGTTACCTGTTTTATTATGTGTTCCTTGGCATGCAAATGTACGTTTCTTGATAACTTTACAAATACTAGAATTTAAGTTTTAGAAATATTTAGATATAAACCGAACATTTTATTATGACGAACAACCGCATTTATTATATTTTGTAGTTCTTTTGCGTTGCTTGCTATTAGGATGGTATCTGATAGGTACGCCTATCCCTCAGGATAGGCGTACCTGATGTCTATGCTTATTCCGTTAATCTTGTTTTCACCTTAAACCTCGTCTTATGCTTTTCTAAATATAGATTAAATATTGACGGTAATAAAATGCAACCTTGTCGCACTTCTCGTCTGATTCGTATATCTTCGGATGTTGGGTGCTCTATTTCAATTGGTGCCAATATAGTTTTGAGATAACTATTTATCTACCTACCTATAATCCTTAGATTTTTTAGATCTAAGATGTAGATCTAACTTAGATTTTTTAATCTGATAAACCCATTAAACCGAACGTCCGGCAACCGTAATTGTCATTGATCGTTTATGTTTTTTTCCTAAGCTCACAGATATACCATAAGAAGATTCCATACTGCCTCTTAATATTTTTATATTGTGTCCTGAAGTTGCCATTTTAGTTTTTATTTTTCTTTGTCTATCTTTTTAGTTTTCTCTCTACTCTACTTATATGTCTTCTATAGCTTACAAATTTAGTTTCTGCAAAAAAATGACGATTTATTATAAAAAACATAGAAATAATGTTTTTCAAATATAGCCGCACCTAAAATATGACAAACTGCAAGTCATACTTAAAGTAACTTTAATTGAAACTAACATTCTTTATCTATTCCCCTCACACCCTATAAGTACATTTATTATCCTGCCAGACCTTCTATTTTCGTCGTATTTATCACCTGAAATATGGCTGCAAAGTCAAGTCGCTAGGGACACACAACGTCTGCAATCATGGCTGTCATCATCTAACAGGCTTGGCACGTGCGATCCGGTGTTAACAAAAAGGCATCACGTGTCATGTGTTTAAAATGACGGACGACAAGTGAGGAGGTAAAGGAAATCCAGGTAGATTTCTAAGGTTTAAATAGCGAGTGCAAGGTTGCCATAAACAACAGACATTATTTATATCTAAAAGGTATACATAACAAAAATTGTTTGAACAAAATTATTATTAACAACTTATTGTAGTTAGGCAGTATAATATTGGTGAGTTTGATTTTGTGTATATTCATTATAATTAAAAAAAAAAATGATGTTGAAACAAAGCCGAACTTACCAAGACCATTTCAGTTTTATTTTATCGCCAATTTTTAAATGTTTTTATTTCTTTTAAATTTAAACATTTTAACAAAAGACAGTTAAGTTTAAAAAAATTAAAAAAAAGTATTTTTTTAAAATATATTTAGTTTTTTTAACACTTTTGTCAATTGAATCCTGCCAAGAACGAATAATAGTACAATCTTGAAAAATCCATATCTCGTCCAATGAAACAAATGTGTATAGACCTTCATTTTTAAGTTCCATATACTGCTGCAGAAACATATCTCTTCATCAAATATCAAATAATATTGGGTAACTCCATTAAACCAATTTGCAAAAGGGGAAAGTCTTTAAAAAAAATTTTGGTATCTGAAGTCAACCTGCGAAGTACTATTTTACCAAAGAAGATAAAAAGTGTTCAACAACTTATTGAAAAACAATTTCTAAAAGAGTGGAAAAGTGACGAAACTTTTTTGTAGTAAACGAATCTATTATGTGAAAAGAATCAAGTTGAGGAATCCCTCAAAAAGAAGAAGAGCTAAGTAATGAGTGTGACTGAGTAGAAGAAGAGTTTGCACTTCATATTTAAATTGGATGTGCTGGTAGTCTACCAAATGACATATGACTGTTTCTGTATTAAAAATAAAAAAACGGATATGGCAGTCCAGTGAGTCTACCGGTAGAAGTTATACTTCTATACACGCGGTCTGCACAATCATTACATATGTAATGCTATAGGTAAGAGAGAGCAGAAAGAGAAAAATAATTAGTTATATAGGTATATGGTGCATCGTTTACTGTATATAAACATTTAACTTGTAATAGGATTATAGTAAATGAAGGATTGTATCAATATTTTAATGAAAATATATATTTTTATTTTTATATATGTATAAAAGGACTTAAATGAAAAAAAAATACACATACTCTGCAGTAAAATTCATTGTTTATTTTTTTATTAATATAAAAATTATAATACAATATAATAATACAATATAAATTAAAATGTTATATTTATAAGTATTTAAATCTGCTAATATACACAACTTACTTTACAAAAATAAAAAACCAACAACTCGGATTATGTTGTAAATTTTCATTTTATTTTAAAATTTATGTTTTTTGCGTATATTACATATATTTATTAAGATTAACATGAGGTTTTTAAATATTTCAAAAACAAAAAAGAAAATTCATAAGTGGGATTCCTTTTTGATGTTTCTGGTTTCCTTTCTTCTTTTATAGATTTTATGGCTTCTCTTTCTTGCACAAGTACTAGGTCTTTTCTTGCCACTAGATTATCTTCTTGATTATTTTCGACATTTTTTTCATTATCTTTATTTAATAATATTCTTTATGCATACACTTTATCTTCAATTATAATAATATTTTCACCCTCGATTTCTGTCTTAATGAGTTCTAACAATATTTCTGATGTAATATTCTCTTCTGCGGAGACGTGAGCAACAAGCGATGATGCCACAATTACATAGTATTATTAGATGTTACGGTATTGCTCTGAATTCAGAATTAAAATATTGGAGCAATACTGTAATAAAACATACTGTTTTATATTGTATTGAATGTCATGCTCAAACGTGCATTTATAATAATAATTTGTGATGTTATTGTATTGTACTCTATTATATATGTGACTTTGAATCTATAGACGTGTATAACTCAAAATCGGTATTTTTTGAGATGTTACACTTTGGTACTGAGGCAACGATATGTATATTTCATTATCTTTCTCTTTATTTATCAATCAACAATTTATAATTTTAACAATATAATAAGTAATATAGTTTTAAGCTTAATTGTATTAAAAGCGCAATATATTTGGAATATTTGAGAAAGCCGTAATAATTTGGTACCAACTGCTGAACAGATTAAATTATTGTGTGTATTAAAAGAATAAAAATACAGAGCACTTTTCAATAACTTCGAATAATTTCTTCTCATTGAGTTTATATTGATCTATTATTAAAGTTTAGTCTGGTCCGTTAGTTCGTTTTATAATAAATCCAACAATACCGCTCTATAAGAGGCTTCATCGTGGTCGCCTCGGAAGCGACGGCGAACGGTAAAGCAGATTACTTGATACACAACATCAAAACTGAAGTGGGACTCGAAGCTCGATCGTCCTTGTGGGGTGCAGAAGGATACTTCAGATTTAACCACTTTTTTATAAATATTGTTTGGCGTAAATATTTGACTTGTTGACTTTATATTTAAAACCTAAAATTAAGCTTCTCAGAGTACAATTTAAGACAACTTCCATCTCGAGTAGATAATGTGTTGTTCTCTTATAAGTTTCGATATACTACAGTCCAACAGCTATTTTATTACCGAATTTTTTTTATTAACGTGTTTCGAGATCTATGGCCATTGACACGGCTACAAAAACGTCGGGAGTGTTACATTATACATATACGATAATTTACATTAATTACATTAATTACATTAAATTGTAATTATTACAAGATAAATACAGTAAGTTACATTAGATTTGGGAAAATATAGTGTTACAAACTTCGTACAATCGAATGCTCTCCTTCAATATGTTCCCCTTCCCTAGCCACACACCATTCCACTAGTTTTTTCCATTGGTCAAAGCAATGCTGGAAGTCTTCTTTTGTTAGAACTTTTAGAAGCTCCGCTGTTTTTTGCTTCACCTCTTCCATTGACTCGAACCTGATCCCTTTTAAGACAGACTTGATCTTCGGAAACAAGAAAAAGTCACAGGGTGCTAAATGAGGTGACTACGGTAAGTGTTCGAGCACAGGAATTCCTTTAGCGTCTAAATAACGCTTCATAGACAGCGCGTTATGGGCAGGTGCATTGTCCTGGTGCAAGATCCAGGGCTTGTTTTTCCACAACTCTGGCCGTTTCTTACGAACTCGCTTTCGCATCGTTGCCAAAGCTTTTAAATAGTAAGTTTGGTTTACAATTTGACCCTTCTGGAGATCTGTTGATGGACGAGCTTTTGGTCAAATTTTTTAGGACCAACTTCGCACAGACTTTCTTCATGTCCAACTCGTCATGTAAAATTTTTCTGACAGTTTTTTTATCTGCGTTTACAGTCTCGACACTCTCGGTTTATGATCTCCGTGTACAATTTAAATTATTTCCGCCACTGTTTGCGAAGTTGTAAGAGAGACAGGTCGACCTGGACGTTGGTCATCTTCGGCGCTCTCTCGGCCTTCAAAAAACCGTTTATAACATTTGAAAACATGCGCATGAGATAAAGAATTCTCAAAATAGGCCTTTTTCAACAAATTATAGCACTTAGTCGGAGTTTTTTTTAATTTAACGAGAAATTTCACATTAATCCGTTGCTCATGTTTTTCGTCACACATTGTTATCAGCACGAGAAAAAAACACGTTCTTTTCTAACCTCACAGAAAAAATACTAATACATCGACAAAAACGTGATTACTGAGAGAGTAGATACTTCCAGCTATTCAATGCTGCATTTGTTTCCCACCCTCCCTTCTAGGACGTTTTGTGTGCGCGTAGTCTCGTTATTTAACAGCCAGATCTCATATAATCTGTAATCTATTAAAAAGTAAATTAGAGCACTGTACACATTTGGCGAACTAAGTATCTGTTTGAGGTTACCGCTTATATTATGCGCTAGTCTATATAGTCTATAATACCTGCACTCAACGAGTAAGTGTTGAGTGCAGTTAACTCCTACTCTACTGTAGAGTAGACTAACTAACTAGTCTCAAAGCAATGCTGGAGAAAGGTGCTAACTACTATAAGGACGTGAGAATCACAATTTTCACAAGCGTGTAGGTTTTCGGAAGTCATGAGGTATGCGTGAGGAAGCGAGTGTGTCCTATTCGGAGTCTTCAAATGATAAGTTTATCCCTCCTAGTCATTGTAGGTGTCCCTCCTATTGCTGCTAGATTTTGATAAAGTTGAATTTTTCTAGGCGTAGGTCAGAACAACTTGCTTTTCCTGCTGTGATATCTGCAGACTTATTTCCACTCATCCCCACATAAGATGAGGTGGATCTCATCAAGAATGGTTTTTGATGTTCTTCTGCTGTTTTTTTTAATGACATATATGTTGAGTTTTTTGGACTATCGGATTTAACGAGTATATGTTGGCAAAGAACTGAATTGAAGAAAGAGAATCTGTGCATGTGGTTAGTAGTCGGTGTAGAGCTAAGATTATGTTTTCGGTACAGACAGCACAGCCAGTATTGTTTTTTTATTTAGATGCGTTGGTATAAATCACTTGATTGTACTATTTTGTATTCATTGCTTTGCCATCATCGGAGCTATGCTACAATAAGATGTTCTTATAAGTACTAATTGGTGAAGATTTTAATTTTTTTTTACTTACGTCAATTTATAAATACCACTACAATGGAGAGATCTCATTTCCTTATATGTTGAAATATTGATTTTTTATTTAATTACTTAGTTGTTAAAATTCTTAAAAAAAAAACATATAAAAAACCGACACTGGACTTCACAGACACCCATGACAAAAATTTTTTCAATTTTTAATGTGTCTGTGAAGTCCAGTGTCGGTTTTTTATATGTTTTTTAAGAATTTTAACAACTAAGTAATTAAATAAAAAATCAATATTTCAACATATAAGGAAATGAGATCTCTCCATTGTAGTGGTATTTATAAATTGACGTAAGTAAAAAAAAATTAAAATCTTGACCAATTAGTACTTATAAGAACATTTTATTGTAGCATAGCTCCGATGATGGCTTTGTTAAGCCGAAAGCGCTCAGCTAGGAATTATTAAAAATATACACACTTCAAAAATACTTTTTTGCCTTTTCTTTTGACTTGTCATAAGTGTGTACAAAAAACATATCAGTCTTTTGATTTTTATTTTTTATGTCGAGTTAAACTAGTATTAAAAGCAGGTAGCTTTTTGATGCATAAAGGAATATTGGAAGTACTAATGGGGGTAGTTATGTTTAGGTTTATAGCTGCTAGCAAAGGATTTACTAATTGTGGAAGAAGGTAAACAGATCTGTCTCTATTTTCCGGAGCATAGTGGACGTTAATGCACATGCTTTCGTGGGGCTAGATCTAAATGCACCTAGATATATACGTAAGGAGGTCGTTTGTATTGAATTTAGATATTTAACATAAGTATTACAGGCGATCATGTAGAGTATGCATTCATAATCTAATCTAGATCGAATAAGAGATCTATAGAGTCTCAATAACATAATATTTTCTTCAGCTCACCATTGATCATGTGCAAGTGTTTTTAATATGTTTAGTTTACCAGCACAGTTATCCTTTAGATTGTTTAAGTGTATTTTGCAGTTTAACTTCAGATCGAATATTAGCAACAATATTTTATGATGATTTACTGTAGGTAAAGGAACATTGTTTATATATTATATTTCTGGGTTTTAAACAGTTTGCTTGTTGGTTAATCTTAGTAACTCAGGTTTTGAGCTGGAAAGTTTGATGCCGTGTTGTGTGGACCAAAAATATACGTTGTTTACAGCATTTTGAATAAGATTTGATGTACTAGATATGCTTGCTCCACTACAGTGGAGCATCAGTGTACAGTAGGGCTTTTACCGGTTGACGAACTTCTTTTGAGATGTCATTAATTGCTAAATTAAACAGAGTTAGACTTAAAAGAGAGCCTTGAGGTACGCCATTGAGTTGTTCGATACAATTTGACTTATTACCGGTTATTGCAGCTTTAAATTTACTGTAATTTAAAAACTTATCTATGAACGGGTAAATATTGCCTGTAATATTATTATCGATTTGTTTCTGTAATATTACATTCTTTGGAATAGTATCGAAGGCGCTTTCAATATCGAAGGCTGCCACAACTATATCATGTTGTTTATTGAAATTCTCGGTTATATGGTTTTGTAAGTACCGAATTGAACTAAATTCAAATTTATTTATTTATTTTCAACGGGCTGCTGCCCAATAATATTAAAAATGTTAAATAATTTTGAGGATGAATAAAAAATATTGGTAACGCTGCTACTTCGAAGGCGCTGGTAAGTCACGAAGTCATAATTTTTTTAGTACAGTTACGCTCTATGCCAAGTCATTCTAATTTGACTTTAAAGCATTATTTACGAAGTTCCTTATATATAAGCAGAGAAAATATTGACAAAACAACATTGCTGCAGCACAGGGAATCTTTTTGGGTCCAACCTTATTTGGGACATTTTCAACTACAATTAAATGATATTATGATATGGTCATTGAAACCTATGATACAATTATTTCAAAATAGTCTTTCTTTTTTTCGTAGCAGCTCTAGTTTTTAAGATAATTTTGAAAATAAACAAAAAATATTGGTAAGGCTGCTACTTTGAAGGACCTGGTAAGTCACGAAGTCATAATTTTTTTTGGTACAGTTGCGCTCTACGCAAAGTCATTCTAATTCAACTTTAAAGTATTATTTAGAAAGCTCCTTATATTCGCTAAGTGCGTGACTGACGCGACATCTATTGCCTTCATCTGAAAGTTTTGGACCTCCCAATTTGAGGTTAAACATATGCTAAATACATACGAAATTGACAATTATTATTAATTAGTTTTTTAATTATATTTTTTCAGTTTATGTAGAAAATAAATGTAGTATTAAAAACTGGGTTTCTAAAAATTCATCATAATTTATCTGTTCCACCCCAAACGGTAAAAAAGGGAAAAATCTAGTACTGAAAAATCAAGATTTTCATGCGGAAGAGCATGTAGTTAAAAACAATAATAATAAAGTTATGATATAAAAGCTAAAGTCACCAGGCAGGCTGTACTTAGCTTGAAAGCTTATGAAATATCATTTAAGGTAAATTATTAAAATTTTTCCTGTTTCCTGTGGCTCAGTGGTAAGAGCGCCTACCTTTGAACGTAAAGGTCGTGAGTTCGAATCTCACCTAGGTAGAGAAATTTTCGTTTATTAAAAATTAATGGATGAAAATAATTCCTATCCTTGTGCGACCGGTACTCACCGGAGGGACCGCAGACGTTCGGATACAATTAGCGTCTCTTAGCAAAAACAATGACGTCGACTTTGCTAAGTATCAAGACAATTATTCTACATCGACACACACACTACACTAGGTACCTGACTGTAAAAATTCACTGTACCATGCTAATGACCATAAGTTGTCGACGCATTAAACTCAATAAAAAAAATTGCATAAAAATAAAATTATGTGATATTTACCTTTTTATATTAATAACACGAGTATATCTTTTTCTTTTCTCTAATTTATATGTAATCTTTGAAAACTTATAAAAACTACATTCACTTTTTTTGCTATTATTAGCACAATTAAATACGCAACATCTATTTGCATCCATTTTTGATACAATTTATGCGTAAGAGATAGGTCCAATTTTGTCATATTTCGCCGCTACGCACGTTGGCATCGTTTCAAGGTACCCCTACCATGCTTACGCACGGAGCGAACATAAGTAGAGAAAACATTGACAACACAAGATTGCTACAGTACAGGGAAGCTTTTTGGGTCCAATCTTATTTGAGTAAATTTTCAGCTACAATTAAATGATATTATAATGTGGTCAGTGAAACCAAAAATCAAATTTAACAAAGGATTGAATTATACCGCGACTTTTGTTACTGGAAAAATTAACTGCTATCCTATAGTAATAAATAAAAAAATTAAACAGCAATGAAAGTGTTCGTATTTAATTCCAAAATCAAGTTATAATTGTTGACAAGGAAAAGCTGTATCACTCTTAAAAAAAATTTCATAGCACGTCCTTATTCCACATTTTTCAGAGGCAGCTGCTTGCTCGTTTTCTTGTCAGAAACATTAAGCCATTTCGTTTAATTAAAAAACGTCATCTATACGAAGGCGCTGGCGGTGGCTTTCTGTGTGCAATACTCATTAAAAGGAAAAATAGTGGAACATCCACGCGACGGTCTCTTTTGTCTCCATTCTTTCGGACAAATACCGAAACACAAACGACAAGACCTCTTTCTCTGTTTTCAGACCGTAGCTTGTATCTGTCACTGCTCTGAAATAGCTTTATTTAAAGAATTTTTGACGACATATCAAGCGAAAATTTTCTCTACTCTAAATCTGGAACTTTTGTTTCAGCTACCATTTAGTCCAGTAGGTTACACATGCATATATATATATATATATATACAGTGTAGGAAAAATTTTATGGTCGGTATGGACCTTACGTGAGATGGAGTGAGAAACAGCTGTTTAAAAAGAGAGAGGTATATTAGGTACGCCCTTTATATCGCCGAATGGAAATATTAAAAAAGGGGAAATTCAACGTTGCCAAACTTATTGGTTTTATTTGACCTGTTGTCTTTTTTTGCATTTGAACAATGTTCTATCAAGAAGATAAAATGCTCAAGATAATCAAATTTGGGGAAATTGATTTAAATGGCAGGTTACTGTTTTTTTTATTGGGAATATGCCACAAGTTTTCTTTACAATAATTGTAATATAACATTTTGATTTCCATTTCGGAAATCGTTTTATATAAATAAAATTTATTAATGTTTCGTATTTTAAGTACGATTTCCGAACTAAAAATCTAAACATCAAAATAATTTCCCAATATGAAATAATAAACAATTAAACATGCATACAATAACGCCAAATTAAAAAATATTCATACACTAATTTATTTGGCAACGTCTAGTCTAGATAGTCCTCTGGTCAAAAGATCGAGTAACGAAAAGTAGAGGTGGGTCGTGCTAGTTTATCGTTAACAGCGTAGGAGCAAAATTTCGGGCCGATGTTTTTTAAATGCATTCATTTTTTTCGAATCCTGAGAAAACTAATAAATATTTTTGAAAAAATTAAACGCAGAATGAAACAATACATTATTACCGAGAGCTGAAAGTCCCTGAAAACTTCTATAATGTTTATTTTAATAAGTTATAGGGATGAAAAAAAAAACAAAATTTAGTGTGATTTTTAATTTCAAATATCTCATTAAAAAAACTTTTTGTTTATTCTAAGGGACCTTCGGCCCTCGGTAATAATGTAATCTTTCATTCTGCATTTAAATTTTTCAAAAATATTTGTTAGTTTTCTCAGGATTCCCAAAAAATTTAAATTTTTTTGAATGCTAAAAAGCATTTAAAAATTTTAATTTTCATAAACAAGTAACTATGATTGTTTAAAAGTAGTTTCAAGTAAGATAGTACCTACATAAACAAACATAACGGCTATTATCGTTTATGTGTATATCTTTTGAAGTGAAAGAAACTACCTAATGATATATTTATTATAACTTGAAAAATAAACTAAACAATCATCATCATCATATAACGGGGGTCCTACGGCGATTGCCGCTTCCCGCATTTCAGCCTCTATCTTTTCCTATCTCCCCAATCTCCCTCTTCTAAGCCTCTAGATTGCATTGTTTTTGTAATTTCTCTTCTCCAGGAATTTGGTGGTCTTCCCCTTTTCCTTCTTTCTGGCGGAACATACATTAAGGCTTTCTTTGGCCACCGCTCCTCCTCCATTCTCATCACGTGACCATACCATTGTAATTGCCGTCCTTGTATTCTATCTGAAAGAGTATCTCTAATTCCTGTACGGTTTCGTATTTCCTCATTACTGATTCTTTCCATTCTCGATACTCGACATGACCTTCTAAGATAATCCATTTCCACAACGTCTACTTTATCTTGTTCATTCTTTGTCATCGTCCAACATTCGGCACCATATGTGGTAATTGGTTCTACAATTGCTCTGTATACGCGAAGTTTGGTATACATCTTTATTTTATTAGACCACAGTAATGAATTCAGTATTCGGATGCATTTTTTCGCTTGGGTTATTCGGTTTTGTACATCTATCTTAACTCTGCCATCTGCTGATATGATGCTTCCTAGATATTTATACTGGTTGCAGCCTTTTATGACTGCGTTTTCAAGCCTCAGATCTGTGGTATTTCCTCCAATTTTTAAATATTCTGTTTTAAATATTCTGTTCTAAACTAAACAATACAAATAGTAAATCGGACTTACATTTACATTACACGTTATTATTAAATCGCGAATAGTCTAAATTGACATAAAAACATACGTTTTTCTACTTTACTTCTTGTTAACCGTATTCTTTTTTATTTAAAATTAAACCAGATTTTGAACATGTGTTCACATTTACAATACTTTATGAATATAGTGGTTAAGTTAGGATATACATGGCGATGGTTTTTCCACCGTTGTAATGGACTCTCGATGCAGGTGTACGTGTAGATGAGTCATCTCCAATTAATTGATCAAAAATACTCCATGGACTTAAGTCATATTTATTGGTTTCTTTTTCTTGTACTGGTTGATTTTCAATAGTACAATCTTCTTGTTCGTTAATTATAGAAGTAACCAGCTTCTTAACTTTTTGTTTTGTTCTGCACTTTAAATCGTGAATCAATAAATGTACATAATGACAATGTGCCACTCTGTTCTATCCCTCTAAATCTTTTTGCTAAACCCGATATTAGTAATTGTACTATGTCATATACTATGGATGTAAGTATGCCGTTTGCTAAAATTTTATTGCAAGATTCTTGCAGGCAGCGTACCATAACAATCACTGAACTAGCATTCAAGTATTTTTGGTCACTCATTGTACTTGTTATTTCTTTAAACGGCCGTAAAATTTGGGAAAGTTGAGAACAAATAATCCAGTGTTCTTTATTTAGATTAGTTTTAAGTCTAAGTCTGTATTATTTAATACCAATGTGGAACGGGTTGCCTCTTCTAACTCGGTCATTCTTTTTAACATGTAATAGGTGAAGTTCTACCTAGTTTCCACGTCTTGGATTGGCCGTTTGGGAACTGTGTTCTGTTGTAATTAATACTTTAAAAGCCTTTCTGAAGATAAGGTACTTTTTTGAAATGTGTTTTTTTGCAGAATTGTCGAAAAAAGGACTTTTTATTTTATCTATTTGTACACGACAGCATTTAAGTGCGTCCCCCACCAATAAATTTAATCATCATCATAAATCACAATCATCATAAAACAAAACATATTTAATAGCTTTGACCATATTTTAGGAATTATCAGTTACTGCAAAATTTACTTTTCGTTTTAGACCCTACTGATTAATAATTACAGTAATCGCTGTTTTCTGGATTATGGTTTCCAGAAAAATGGCAGCAGCCTAATAAAAAAGTTTTGAATACTAAATTTTCGGTTAAATATTGTCCTGTTAATGCGAAGTAACTCTCAGTTACTCCAGATGTCCAGAGGTCAGTAGTAATACAGATATTTTCTACTTCTTTAACAACTTGCGATCTAATAATTTGCTCACTTTTGACATAACATTCCTGAAGTAATGAACCTGACAAAGTTTTTCTTGTTGGCGGTTTATATCCAGGAATCCACCCTGCAAACTTTTTAAAAGCTGGTTCTTTAACTATGGAAAACGGATGAAACGAAAAGTTTAGTAAATCTTGAAAATCAATCAGTCCAAGAAAAAGAAACTGATAAAGATGACTTAAGTCCATGGTGTATTTTTGATGAATTAATTGGACATGACTCATCTAAACATACACCTGTATCGAGAGGTATAAAAGAAGTCGACATGTAATTGTCTGATGATATATTACCCACAAACAATTTCGAACGGAGATTGGAACTGTCCATTACCGTGGTGAAAAAACCATCGCCATGTATATCGTAACTTAACCACTATATTCATAAAATGTTGTAGTATTGTAACAAAATCTTTTCCTTGTGAACACATGTTTAACATCTGGTATAATTTTAAATAAAAGAAGAACGCGATTAACAAGAAAAGTGGAAAAACTTATGTTTTTAAATGTCAATTTAGACGATTCGCTATTTAATAATGTGTAATGTAAATGTAACTATTTAAGTACCATTTGTATTATTTAATTTATTTTTCAAGTTACAATAAATATATCCTTCGTTAGGTTCTTTTATTTCAATACTTATACACATAAACGATAATAGCTAATATGTTTGTGTAATCGCTAATTTGAATACTGGTAAACAATCAACTAGTTACAGTTTACGAAAAACGGTTCCGATAAAAATTAAAAAAACGAGAAGACCCACCTCTAGTTTTTTAGGTATATTAGGATCGGAACCAGAGAATATCTGATCGGAACTAATCGTCTCACTAATGGGCAATGGCCAATGAGTGTTAAAAGGATTTTAGGAGGGGAGACGAAGGGGAAATATGATTGTTATCTTTGTCTAATTCGTTGAAAATATGATTTTATATCTGCGTTAGATATCCTGTTAAATTTTACCATACCGACCTTAAAATTTTACCTACACTGTATATATATATATATATATATATATATATATATATATATATATATATAATGCAATATAAATTATGAAATGGGATAAGTCTATACTGTATCTCTTTATTGACAAACGTTCCTCACCTAGATGATTCCACAGACGCTATCAGTTTCTGGTCTAAAAATGTTAAAATATGATAGATAGAATAACAAGTTATCTTTTTACAAGCGAAAATGTGTGTAAAAGAATCAAATTAGTTTCATACTTTATAAATACTAACGCGAACCCAATTTTTTATGCTGGAAGAAAGTTGCTAAAATAAAGTCAAAGGTTTTGTGTTATATGCTTAAATGACAAAAAATAATACTAAAGACAAGCGAAAAATATCCAAAACCCAAATGAGAATTACTACTTGGAATATCAGATCGCTCATCTCAAGGGAATAAGAAATAACCTAAGTTCTGAAAGAGAAAAAAATAGACACTTGTTCTCTACAGGAAACAAAAAAGAAAGGAAAAATGACAATCAAAATTGGGTGAATACATACTAATCTACGGTGAAGTAGTAAAAGAAAACAGAACCAGAGAAGATGTAGGTAGTCTTATTAATATACCAAAGGTACCAAAATCACATCAAAGAGCTTCAAAGAGTGTCAATACATACAAGAAAGGATTTAAACAGCAAAAATAAGAAAATAATAAAGAAGGAAGAGCTGAACGTCATCGGAGTATATGGCCTAGAAAATAACAAGCCTCAAACAACAAGAGAAACGTGTTGTGACCAATTACAACAAGTAGTAGATCAAGTCAGAAGAAAGATAATAATATTGGGAAATTTTAACGCTAAAATTAATAACCAAAAAAATAACAAATAAACTGAATAACATTATAACACTAACATAAGAAGAACAAGGTTTTAGGTCGAGAAGATCATATACCGGCGCTATATTTCTCACGAAGAAAAAATAATTAGAATTCAACAAATTGGCATATCTATGTTTCGTGGACCTTTAGAAGGCATTTGACCGGGTTAAATTAAAAGACGTTATCCATTTAATGTAAGCAAAAGAGAAGCCGCTGTGAATAATCAGAATACTAAAAAAATATCTACCAAAACAGCGCAATAAAAGTAAAAGTAGAAAAAAAATTAGACGAACCTATTGAAGCTGAACTGGACAGAGTAGAGAAACTCGTGTATCTCGGCAGTAATATCAATGAGAGCTGGGATCCAACCGCAGAAATTAAAAGCCGAATAGAACAAGCCCGAGCTGCCTTTGTAAAAATGAGAAACGTACTTTGCAGTCATGATCTTAGCATTGACCTCAGAGTTCGTATGATATCTTGCTACATCTTTCCTGTCCTGCTGTATGGAGTAGAAGCGTGGACCCTAACTGAGGCTATGCTTAAACGCTTGACAGCCTTTGAGATGTGGGTATACAGACGACTACTGAAAATAAGCTGGGTCGACAGAGTTAGAAATGAGGAGGTCCTTAGACGGCTGAACCAAACAACACAACTGGTCAATATAATAAAGAAACGCAAACTGGAATACTTCGGTCATATTATGAGACACCCTGAAAAATATGATCTTTTACATCTGATCATTCAGGGAAAGATCCAAGGTAATCGTGGTCCTGGTAGAAGAAGAACATCATGGCTGAAAAATCTAAGGCAATGGTATGGAAAATCAACTACATCGTTATTTAGAGCTGCTGTCAATAAAGTCACGATAGCGAATATGGTAGCCAACATGATATCCAACGATCGATAACGGTCATGGAACTAGAAGAAGAAGATTGAAGCTGAAAATGGATGAAATAATAAAAACCATAAGAACTAAAAAACGGACACCAAATGAAAGAAAAACAACTTAAAATAATCTGCTATGCAGACTACTCTACGCAATACTACTCTCTAAAAGTGATGGAGTTTCAATATCTGGGCATTACATTATCTAGCTACAAAAACCTAGAAACACAAGCGGAAGATCAAGTGATCAAATAATCAAACAATATGGAGAAATAAAAATATTGAGGAAGAATTGAAAGGCAAAATTCACGAAATAGTCATCAGACCAATAATCACATACGCGGCAGAAGTACGACATGACATGACAAAGGACAAACATGATGTTAGTAACAGCGGAGATGAAAATACTGATGAAAAATAAATGATAAGACACTATAGTACAGAGCTAGAAGTACAGATGTACAGATGTATAGATATCATATTAGCCGAATGACAACAAATAGAGTAGCAAAGATGGCAAGAGACGATTCCCTAATAGGATGACGATCAGTAGGAAGACCACCAAAACGATGGAACCACAACTTACTGAAGTCTCATTGAAAAACAGACAGAGTCATATCTACATAAAAAGAAGAAGAAGAAGATAATAAGACATTGATCTCACCAATGAACAGATATTACGACGAATGATAGGGGAAAGATGGTTCATTTTCATATGATTTTTACATTATTGACAATATTAGAATAAAAGTTCATCAATCATAAACAATAAGAAACAAATATTTACAAGAACTAAGACCATAGATAATATGTCAAAAAGCTAGCTAAACCAGATGCAACCTTAAAAAAAATGCAAAAAATTATAATAAAAACATGAAATGTAAAAATTAATAAAAGTTATTAAACACTCCAAACCAACTACAAGTACTTTAGTCAAATTTTCAGCAATAAGTTTAATATAGGTAGATAGTACGTTAAAAATTTTTGTGTTTATTTTTTTAATAACTAGCTCGATTATTTGACGAGCAAAGACGCAAGCAAATCAGTTTTTTAAATAAATGAAGAAAAAGTCTGCTGGTAGCGTGGCATATTGCTTTGATCTGCAATAGGTCCAAAATCTCCCAAAAGCGCCTATTACGGAAGCATTCTATGCTCAGCAACAGTCTTTTTTTGGCATATTGTGTGACAGATATTTTAACAAAAATTCCTATTTTTTTACATGGCTTAAGCATGAAGCAGGAAGAGGTGTGGTAGAAATAAGTTCTGCGTTGACTGACTTTCTAAAAAAGACTGATTTTGACTTAGATATTAAACAAAGACTATTTTCGGATATATGTGGGGGTTAAAATAAAAATTCCCACATGGTATATGCACTCACCTTGTGGCTTTTAAATCATGCCACAAAAACTATTAAAACAATTACGATGACGTTTCCCGTTCGTGGCCATTCGTTTACGTCAGATGATCAAATTTTTGGTCAAATTGAGATAGACTTACGTGTACATACTCCTATAAAGTCACCAGACAAATAGTATGAAATCTATTCTAAGAAAAAACGAGTACATTAGCTGGGCTATGAATGGACTTTTTATGACATAAAATTAAAATTTTGTATGTAACAATTTTACTCAAAAAAGTTATATTTATCAGTGGGGCCAAAAGAATAATCAAAACTCAAGGTAAACCAACTCTTGGGGAAAGTAAAATTTTGTAAAATGCAAAAGTGACTTGTCTAAAAAGTTTAATCAACCACAGAAAAATCTAAGTAACATATACTGCCGAAATTGCAAATAAAGCATGCTGTTAAGAATAACAAACTAGATAGCTTATCAAAATTTTTGGTAGTTTATCAAGCAAATAATGGGCATTAGATCCAGAGTTTACTTAGTTAGATCCAATTTTAAAATAGCAGTATTATGAAAATACAATTGAAAAAGATCAGACCTGCGCTTAATGTGAATATGGTGAAGAATGGTGCTGTCTTCTGGAGGACGACATACATGTCAAATGATTGTTTTTACTATATTGCATTCCAAACAAGCAGAAATGCATTTTCAGTTCACATTTTTATTTTAATCATTTAGGAACAATCTACAAACTACATTTTGTCATTTAAAGAGAACAAAATTGCGTTTTGTCCAACAATACTTTTTTTTGAAAAAACTAATAAAGCTTGATGAAACTCATAAATCGGATAAATTGATAATAAAAAAGTACATTTATTCATATTTTATATTTTTATTCTAACTTTATTAATAATTGAGTAGCAGTTTTTCTTACTTTCCGAAAAATGTTCAAGATGGACAAAGTGCGTTTACTGCTAAGTATCTAGTTGTAAATATTTTCAGAAAATTACTTTAAAAGTTATGGGCCATTTATATTTTAATAACTTTAGACAATCCATTAACAAAATTATAATACCAAAAGCGATACAATTTTATTACGAAAACGTTATATTTCATCTTTGTGGTATCCATTCGAAACTTATTGAACTGTTAACAGTACTGACTCTCTATCTCTGACAGGCCTTTTACCAATTTTTATCAATTACCGCTCGATAGCTTACTACATCCATTATTTTTAATCGGATCGCCGGATGATATTTTCAGGATAAAATGTTTACTAGAGCACTGACGGGAATATGCAAAGAGATTAGATTTAGTCAGTTCGCTGTCGGTTGCGATATATTAAATTTTAAATGATGATTACATTGTAATTTTGCTTTAATACAGCTTTGAGTTTTTACAATGGCCACATGTACATTCTAAATTATAAAATTAGTTAATGTTTCTACTTTACAACATGAATATTTTTTATCAAATTACACTTTTTATTCAAAAGTTAAACGTAAACATTTATTTTGATATTAGAATAAATAAAAATTGAACAACTAAAATAAAATTCGTTTGACGTATTGTTTTTCTTTCAAGGTCTAGAGCATTCGACATACTTCAAAAAATCTCCATATCGTAATATATTTGCGTATAGCCCATTTGTCATTTTAGCTTTTTAAAATGATAATTTTTTTAGTTGCTAAATAAAAAAAATCCAGTTTTTCTTTCTTTTTGTTATGCTATATCTTGATTGGAAAAATGGAAATACAACCAATTGTAATTTTACCAAACTAACAAAAATTTAGAGATAAGAAAATTATCTTCTTCTTATAGATAATCTAAAAAATCGTAAAGAATGCGGACCACAAATATACAAAACGAATTATTAAAACACAGCCCACAAGTTGTTATTCTCTATTCTAAAATATATTGGTCTAGATGCGAGAGCAGTTGATCTAATGAAATCCTATCGTTCTAATAGATGTCAAGCAGTAAAACTTAATCAAAATATTTCTTCATTTTTAGATCTTAATACTGGTGTACCTCAAGGATCTATATTAGGTCCAATTTTATTCTCTATATACACATCTAATTTTCCCTCTGTGTTTTTGTCCTGTTCACAACATTTTTACGCTGACGATACCCAACTCTATATGTCATTTTATCCAAATGAGTGTGATCAAGCGGTAAATGCAATAAATCATGACCTTCTGCATCTGCAGAGTTTTTCTCAAAATCATTGTTTAAAATTGAATACATCAAAAATGCAGGGTATCATTTTTGGGAGGAACCTTCATAGGAAAATATTTTTAGAGAATTATGCCAATCGAATTATCTTAGGAAATGACAATGTAATTTTTAGCAAAACGATTAAAAGCCTAGGGGTTTGGTTCGACAAAGATTTAAGGTTTACATATCATGTAAGTATTTGTTTACAAAGAGCTTACGCAGTTTTAAAATTACTGTATCAAAGCCGTAATTTATTAAGTAGGGCCACAAAGTCATTGTTATGTAATGCTCTGGTATTATCAAAATTAAATTATTGTGACGTGCTTTATAATGCGTGTCTCACTGAATTCGATTCATGGAGAATACAGAAATTGCAAAATTCTTGTTTGCGTTTGATATTTAGCATCAGGAAATTTCAAAGAATAAGTCATGTTTTCAACGTAGTCAAGTGACTAAATATGAAAAATCGTCGGAAACTTCATGCATTATGTTTTTACCATAAAATCATTCAAGAGAGAGTTCCACCATATCTGTACAATCGAATAACTTATAGGACAGACATTCATAATCTTAATCTTAGACATAAGAATACCCTCACTTTACCTAAACATACAACATGCTTTTTTAAACGTTCATTTCCGTATTCAATTGCTTGCAATATTAACAGTTTGTCCTACAATATTAAAAATCTGTCTAGTGTCAAATTCAAGAGATTAATTTATAAACAGTTGTTAGCTAAACAGTAATTTAAAAATTTAAGAATTTAAAAATTTAAGAAATAAAAAAAAGAAATAGTTTAAAATTTATAATTTATAAATTTAATATGTTATATTTTTATGTTTAATTGTCAAATACAATAATTTCATTATTTAGATATAGTCTATCTATCCTATCTTCGGGGGGTTAGGTGGAAGAGCATGTATGCCGCTGTTACACAGTGGTATACAAACTGAATCTCGCCCTACTGTTATATTATATTTCATTGTAAAGAAAAATTTTATTTACTTGTTAATAAAGACATTTATTATTATTATTATTATTAAGTATTGCGGAAATTACTGGCATATGTGTTCCTATTATTCTATAAAGGTCATGACAACACCGGAGTGGACCAAAGCACATATTAACAGCATCTATAAAAAGGAGATAGAAAGAGTTGTTTAAACTACAGCCCACAATCTTTTAACTAATGTAGTCTTTACTGAACTGACAAAGGCATGCGATAGTGTACCACTTTCAATGCTCTAAGTAGCAATGGAAAGGCAAAGAATAAATAAAAAAAATATAAAAACAGTACAACAGCTTTACAAAAATATAAGGGTAAACAATAAAACTGGAAACAAATTAACTAGAGAAATATCTATTCTTCTTCTTAGGGTGCCTGTCCGTTCCGAACGTTGACGATCATTCTGGCTATAATAATTTTGTTGGTTGCTATACGAAATAATTGTGTTGAGGTCTTTCTATACCATGCTCTCAGGTTAGCAAGCCAGGATATTCTTCTTCGTCCTGGGGCTCTTTTTCCTTCAATTTTACCCTGCAAAATGCATTGGAGTAACTCGTATCTGCCTTGATTTCTCATTATATGTCCCAAGTACTCCAGCTTACGGCTCTTCACAATGTTGACCAAATCCGCGGTTGTGTTCATCTTCCGCAGTACTTCTTCATTGGTGACTTTGTCTGTCCATGGTATCTTTAGAATTCTTCTGTATAACGATAATTCAAACGCCTGAAGTTTTAATAGAGTTTTCGCCTTCAATGTCCACGTTTCTGCTCCATACAGAAGCACTGAGTACACGTAACATTTAAGAGCCTTATTTTTGTTTTCAGGGTAAGGTCATGGCTTTTGAACACAGAGCTCATAGCTAAGAATGCACTTTTGGCCTTTCCGATGCGACATTTAATCTCTTGGGTATTGTCCCACGACTCATTGATTATAGTTCCCAAGTAATTGTATTGTGAGACACATTCAATTCTCATTTGGTTCACATACAGATTTGCTCCAGTTATGTTTTTCTTGCTGATGATTATTAGCTTGGTTTTGCTGGTGTTTATATCCAGTCCATAGGTTCTACTTGTTTCTGTTATTTTGTTCATTAAGTTTTGCAGCCCTTCTCTGTTATTGGAAAACACTATTGTATAATCTGCATACCGCAGGTTATTAAGCTTGACTCCATTTATTGAGATGCCTTCATCAATATCTTTTAGGGCCTCTTTAAAAATGTGCTCCGAGTACAGATTGAATATCAGTGGTAAAATTATGCACCACTGTCTCACTCCTCTTAAGATTTTGACCTGTTCTGTATATTCTCCATCTACTCGGAGTACCGCTGATTGATTCCAATACAGATTAGCTATAATTTTTAAGTTTCTTCTATCAATCCCTGTCCTCTTCAGCACTTCCATCATTTGTTCATGCCTGACTCTATCAAAAGCCTTCTTGTAGTCAATCAGGCATGCAAAAACACTACAGCTGACATCTCTACATTTTTGAAACAAGATCTGTACGCCAAATAAAGCTGCCAACGGCGTTCACAAATCCAAACTGATTGGGCGCAATTTGTTCCTCGCATTTCCGGTAAATTCTTTTGTGAATGACCTTCAAAAATAGCTTCAGCAGATGGGTTATTAGGCTTACTGTCCTATAATCTTCACAAACATTTGATCCTGGTTTTTTGGGCAATAGTACGAACTCCGATTTGAGCCACTCTACTGGTATTGTTCCTGCTTTGTATATTTCATTAAATATATCAGTTATTATTTTTATTTGTTCTGTATCTAATAGCTTTAGCAGTTCTGCAGAAATTTCATCAAGTCCCGGTGTCTTTCCATCCTTCATTTATCTGACGGCAGCCGTTATTTCTTCTGGTAGGATTTCGGGACCTAAATTTTCTTCAACGGTGAGCTCTTGTACTGTTCTAAGGTCATGGAAAAGTTTCCCCAAGTATTCTTCCCATACTTTTTTTTATCTTCTTTGGTTATGGCAAGATTGCCATCATTATCTGTTATTTTTTTGCTGTTGCGTTTTCGAAACTCTTAAGCTATTTCTTTCACCTTTCGATGAACATTGAAGTTATCATATCAACTCTGATACTCTTCTATTTCTTGACATTGTTTTGTTTTTTGTTTATTTTTGGCTTCTCTTATTGTTCTTCTGACGATGGTATGTATTCTCTTATATTCTTGGAGATTTTCTTTGTTTTTTTTTCTCTGATCCATAAGCTCAAGTATTTCATCGGTCATCCACGATTTGCGTTTCTCTGTGTCTTTCTTCAGGTGTTGTTCTTTTATTTCTCTCATTGTTTGCACTCATAGTCTCTGCATTTTTGCATGTTAGCACCTTCAATCGAATATTGGAATCTTTCAGTTTTCTAAAATCATACTTCTTCATCGACTTACTTGTAACCTTCTTCATTCTGACTTTGAAATTACCTGCAACTGGTATATGATCAGAATTTATGTCTGCCCCCGGGTATGTTTCGACAAATGTGCAGCTGTTCATATACCTCTTATTTACTAGAATGTAATCAATCTGATTTCTTACAATCTTTCCCACAGTATCCTGTAGATATTTCCAGGTGTACAGTTTCTTTAGGTGTAGCTTTAACCAGGTGTTTATTAATACTAATTTATTTGCTTCCTCAAACATCTCCAATGCATCTTCCCGATCATTCCGGTTTCCTAGACCAAATAGTCCAACTGCAGATGATGTTTTGCTGGCTCCAACTTTAGCGTTGAAATCACCTATAACAATTGTTAGGTCTTGCTTTTTTAAAGTTTTCAGGTCTTGATTAATGCTATGGTATAGTTCTTCTATCTCTTCTTCTGCTCCTTTTGTTGTAGGTGCATATACTTGAATTATAATAATGTCGATTGGTCTTGCTTGTAGTTGTATAAGCATCACTCTTGCAAATATCTATTAATAAATGTCTAAAGCAAGGCTGCTGCATAGCACCTACACCTTTTAAAATATAATTATTGACGAGACGAGAGAAGACGAGAGATTGTACACGATACACTTTATTATTAATCAAGCCATTCTAGCTGAAACGAGAGCGATATGGACTATATGCTTAAAAAACTGGAAAAAGAGTACAATAAGTGGAGCTTTACAATTAATATTCAAAAAACCGAGTATTTAGTTACAGAAGAAAAATCAGAAAGCCTACAAATTGAAATGATCCTACAAACTGGCATCAAAAGCTGGGAGTAACAAATAAATATATTCTAGGATTGCCCAAATACGATTAGCCATTAGACATCTACATGAACTATTGCGAAATATTAAAATAACAAAAGAAAAGAAAAAAGAGTTTATAAAATAATAACAGGAAGTAGTGGGTTGTAAGGCTCCGAACTTTGGGAAATCAATAAAAAAAAAAAAACAAATTAAAAACCTTAGAAAAAAAAAGGAAATTAACCTAGACATAATAGATACTATCAAAGTCAAAAGAATAAACTGGTATGAACACCTCCAGAGAATGCCTGAAAATAGATGGAAAAAAAAATAAAAAAATGGACTCTGTCCATTAGAAGAAAACTAGGTAGATCAAAATACTCATGAAGAGAAGATGCCGAAGATGCAATAACCGTCAGAGTTCTAGAAACTGAAGATTGCCTTGATAGAAAACGTTGGAAATATAGACTGTATATGTATTTTAGAGTGGAGACCAAGGCAAGAAGCAGTACGGGTAAGATTACGCCCACCAACTAGATAATCTGACGACCTGAAGGGTGTTATCAATAACTGCATGCAAGCTGCACAAGACCTGAGGGAGACCTATGTCTAGCAGTGGACGAATACAAGTTGATAATAATGTTGATAATAACTTATCTTCTTCTTCAGCTTTTTCTCATGTGTTCGCCGCTATTGTCCGGCACAGCACACTATTCCCAATCACCTTCTCTGAGGTCTCTATCTATGATTGCATTTCCTATGTACGTTTTTCATCTTGTAGCAGATTTTTCTCTCCGTCTTCGTCTTAGCGGGTACCAATTTAATATTTTTTATCCACCTGTACTCTGGTTATCTTTATAAATGCTCTTACCACTGTAGTGTTCCGTTTTCCAGGTTTTTTGTGATTGAGCGTTCTACTTCCAAAAATTCTCGCACACAACTCGTTGTGAACGGATAGTAGAACATTCACTCTTATGTAAAAGACATTGATTAGGTGCAAACTTAATAAGGCATGTATCATTCACAATTCAGCGAACAAATATTTGTTAAAACATCTCAATCAAATACAAAATAGTGCCTTGAGAACCATACTAGGTGCCTTTTATGCTAGACCTCACAAAAGTTTATGGATTTCCAATTTTTGACATTTCTCGGTCTTAACACCACTTTTTAGCTTTAATTACATAGCTTCTAAAAGTAACACAATACAAAGTAATAACTTCATTTGAAAAAATGTAAAAGTTTGAAAAAACCCTCTACATCGAAAGAACTTGACATGTCCATTCCAAACAGGGGAAAACGTTGACAAGTTCAGATAATCCTGGAAGTTGGTAGCAATGACATGCTACATTAAGTAATCTGATGTCTACAGATTCTTTTAGTTTCTTTGTTTTGAAGGTTATGTTACTCAGTTTGTTTTATCTTAAACTAAAAGTAATTATTTACAACGTTTGATACTTTTATTTGATAATCAAAATAATCAGGGCCTGTACTGCTGAGTGTAAAGAATGTAAAGAGTGTAAAGAAGAATGAAGAGTGTAAAGAAACTCTAAAGAAAATTTTGAGGGGATGCAAGGTGTCTCAATGAAACTAAAGTTACAGTCTCATGCAACTAGCGAGGCTTTTAAATGTGATAAGGAATGTTTTAATGCAATTTCTGAACATGAAATACAATCTACTACAAAAAATATGAACTTCAAAATAAATGACAACTAATATTTAGCGAGCTTGGTTACCTTGGTTCCTGTAGAAGAAAAAGGGCCTAAATATCCAAAAATGAGGCTAGTTTCCGAAATGGCATAGTCTTTATCATATGGAAATAAAACGGGAAACAACTGTTTAAGATGTCCAGGTTTGCAGGAATGCTTATGTGTCATTTCATGGTACAGTACGAAGTAAAGTTAATATTCTTATAGTAAAGTTAAAATTAATCATTTTGCCATGTAAATCTCCATAAGAAAATCTAAGGTCCAAAATTGAAAATTGATCGCAAAATCGTACAGCTCGGAAACGGCTACATGGATCATGAAGTATGAGGTATCGATAGAAAGGATGGAAAGAGACAATTAATAAAACAAAACGACGTGACGCAATCAATGATTTTATAGGGAAATACCGTAATAGGTCCTTCTTTAAAGTGGAAAAACTTGTTAAGTCTATGCAAATTAATTAAAAACAATTAAGACCAGCAATATGCGACATAAATTTAAAAAAACTAAAACAAACCAACAATCAATATAGCAATTTTTTTCTTTTTGTTACTGATTAATTGTAAGATGTGTAATCACAGAATTTTAAACTTTAAAAATGTTCTCATAAACAAAACTAAAAAAAGTCACTTTTCAAGTTATTTTCCTGTGGTCTTTATACAAGGTGGTCCAGAATTATGTACATTATTTTCTAGAGCTCATAGTACGTCCAAAAATAACGGTACTTCTTTATGTACACTTTTTTATAAAACTGAATAATAAGGGAGATACAACCCTTTAAAGGGGTGCATTAAAATTCTTATTTTTTCAAATATCTTCCAAACGGTTTTGAATACGGAGTTCATATTTTGGGAGTGATTATAAGACATTAGGTTAATTAATTTCATATCACCACCTACTACATCCTATATTAATACAGGGTAGTTTTGGAGGATAAGTGGGGGTTATTGCGTCACATGTTTTTTTAATTTTTACATATTTTAAAAAAATATTTTAAAAGTTGTTTTCTTAGACTTTTCTACGCAAAAAAGGTGCTCCTGTAGTATTTCGATAGATATCACTGTTTTCGATTTACTTAAACTCGAAGGTAGACATGTATTTTATTGTAATCGTTACATTTCTTAATATTCATCAAGTATGCTTTGGAATTGACACTTCTGTTAGCAATAATATTACAAATTAATGAAAAACTTAAATAATATTTAACATTTAATTTATGGCGAAAATAATATTTCATAACAACTGTTCAAAATGTCCTCCATTTTGTTGAATATATAATCTAATTCTTTTATTTAGCGAACGCATTAATCCATTTAATGTTACTGGATCGTTTTGTAAATCGGTAAATATTTGTTCAATTTTGTCTCTTAACTCATTTACTGTATTAATTGGAGTGTTATACAGTTTTGATTTCAAATAACTTCATACTGTAAAGTCCATTGGATTAAGATCACAAGTACGAGCAGGCCAATGAATTGGTGCATCCGCACCCCGGCCTATCCACCTATCAGGGAAATGTTCATGTAACCACCCTCTACAAATTCTTGTGTAATGTGGTGTAGCACCATCATGCATGAAAAACATGTTTCTTCGTATTTGTAATGGAATATCTTCCAAAATATCATGTAAAATATTGTCTAGAAAATTGTTTTTTATGTTACCATTCAAATTTTCGGGAAAGATGTGATATCCTATGAAACTATTTCCTAAAGTAGCTGCCCAAACGTTTATCTTGAACGTGTGTTGAGAGTGAGTATCCATTGTAGCCCTTGGATTTTCTTCAGCCCAGAAGTGCATATTTCTAGAATTAAACATACCTTGTCTTGTAAATGTGGCCTCGTCTGTAAACAGAATGTTGCTTAAAAAATATTATGCAGTTTGAACTTTATTTTGCAATACTTCACAAAAATCAACTCTAAGTGGCATATTGTCAGGTAACAATTCCTGCACCTGTCGATAGTGGTAAGGATGTAGTTGCTCTTCATGCAGAACTCTTCGTTCTGCATGACATAAACACATCTGCATGTTTCTGCATGAACAAATATTCGTTCTTAATCCTAACCTGCGTGTACTTATTGTGCGGTCATTTATTACAGCATCTAATATTTGCTGTTCAACGCGAACATTTCTTGCTTCTCTACGACGACCAGCATCTGTATTCTTTCTTTGATTACAACCGGTTTCTCTCAGTCGTCGTTCAGTACTTACAAAAGTCCTGGCATTGGGAATAGTTCTGTTCGGATTTTTTTCTCTGTAGCGTGTTAAAGCAGCAGCAGCATTTCCCGAACATTCCCCTGATACCAAAAGTATGTCTGTCATCTCAGAATTTGAATAGTGTACCATATTGCGGGCAAACAAATTTAAAAATATAGAAAAAGAGACGTGTTAAACAAATTTCACTGTCGAGTACAGTAAAAGTGTCGATAAAATAATTTAATTGTTATTAAACTTCACTGACAATTCATAGACTACTTGAGATTAAAGTGTTGTTGCTAACACAAGTGTCAATTCCAAAGCATACTTGATGAATATTAAGAAATGTAACGATTACAATAAAATACATGTCTACCTTCAAGTTAAATAAATCGAAAACGGTGATATCTATCGAAATACTACAAGAGCACCTTTTTTGCATAGAAAAGTCTAAGGAAACAATTTTTAAAATATTTTTTTAAAATATGTAAAAATTAAAAAACATGTGACGCAATAACCCCCACTTACCCTCCAAAACTACCCTGTATTAATATAGGATGTGGTAGGTGGTGATATGAAATTAATTATCCTAATGTGTTATAATCACTTCGAAAATATGAACTCCGTATTCGAAACCGTTTGGAAGATATTTGAAAAAATAAGAATTTCAATTTACCCCTTTAAAGGGTTGTATCTCCCTTATTATTCAATTTTATAAAAAAGTGTACATAAATAAATACCCTTATTTTTGGACGTACTATGATCTCTAGAAATTAATGTACATAATTCTGGACCACGTTGTATACATACCAAACTCTCCTATTTTTTTATGCAGAGGTATTTCCTGAAGTTTGCCTCACTTATTTATTAATAACTTGTATATTCTAGTTTAATATTTATACCGAAATAAGATTCACATTGATATTTACAGATAAACAAAGTGGCGCATACTAGTCAGAAAAATACTTTTCTGGCCAGCAGAAAAATCAAAGTACTAAATCACTTTCTACCTGCTTTGAAGGTTGCAAATCAGTAAGTTATTAATCGATCGTGAATAAAGGTACATTATTTAAAATTTAGTTTAGAAATGCTAAAGCACGAAAACAACAATTTTCTACATTTTCACCAATGGATTTTTACCGAATCATTCAATTACCAAATGCTTTGTTACACGCTACATATATACTAATATTAATTTATGTCAATTTCGTATTTATTTAATGACCATTGACGAAGCTATATATTGTTCAGCTAGCCATACATCATAGACATATAATCGCTATTATCTACACATATATAGCATTCTATCAGAAAATCGATTTTAGTGTACGTACGTTTAACATTCTTGAAATAGCAGTTACCTTCATGAAATTATAACAACTGATTCAAAATTTACAACAATATTAATCGTAAATCATCCGATAACTGATAAAAGTATTTTTACTGTAACTCATGAACTATTATTGAAATAATCAAGAATTCACAAATCAATAATTAAATAAAAAACAGACGGTAACAGCTAAAATAGCTGCAAATGAAAATAAATAATACTGTAAAGTCAATATTGAGTAACTTATTGCGTAGTTATTTCCGAACTTTCCCATAACTATCAAAATATCATATTTTTCAATATATGCTTCGAAGCTGGAATCTTGAGTTGCATTATTTGTAATAATACCAAACAGTTATATCAAAAATAATCTGCCTATCGAGGCAAGTAAAGTCGCCCCCAAATTGTTGTAAAATTTATTATTTGCATGCCATTATGAAGCCGTTTATATATATTGAGATTACTAATAAAAACAGGTAGTAGTAGCATTGTGTTCATCTGTTACTGGACTATTTGTTTAGGGTAGATACCTCTTAAAACTTAACGACACCACTCCAATACAAATGACTTTGTAATAAGGTTTTCTGCAATCATTTGTTGGCAACTATACATTGGCTGGATATTTACATGCACCATACCGTCATCTCATTCATCAACTTTTAACTATCCACTTCTACATGTCGATTTCTTCCAAACGCCATCATTTTTCTCTGCCATGTGTCTACGTCATCCAGTGACATCAGTAGATCTCTTAATCCATCCTGTTTGACAGATTGGTAGAAGTCAAGCTTACTCGGTGGGCGGTTTATAAAATTGTTGAGTTCTAATTTAAAGATATGTAATAGCTAAGATCTGCCAATGTCTAACGATAAGACTATTAAAGAGAATCGAAATATTATTGTAAAAATAATACCTCAATCAACCACGAGAGCTTATCGTCTATACCTTGCCTAAATCCTGGGGATTTAAAAGTTAACTCAGCACGTATCTACGTACCATGTTTAACTATACATATAATACAGTTTCAAACCATTGTGACTTGAATAAAATCATTGGTCATTTTGATATCATTTGTTTATTTTTCGTCTCCAAAGATCTCTATAAGCTGTTTTTATTAGTTGCGCTACGTCGCCTATGTGATCGTTTTATTTGGAACTTTTCTGAAAAATCACATAGTCGGATTTTAAAGTCATGTATCTTTTGCCCGGTAACCAAGTTTTTCAGAGACCCATTTAATGTTTAAAAGTTCTTGTTTCAATTCATTATGGTGTTAATTATCCCTTATAGTTCATCTTATATACGTGGCTATATTGTCGTATCGAAGGAGAAAGCGGTCAAACTGCCTTTGAGTCCTCATACACTCTGCAGAGGGCTTCACACGTTGGAGGTGTAGAATCCTCTGCTAGTCCATGTTTGGCAATGGATTATTCAATGTCTTGTATGTCTGGTTTTTTGTAGAGTGCCTTGAAAAAGACAAGCTATTTCTTACATAATAAAATAAATAAAAACACTAATTGTAGTTGTAGAAGAAATCAGCCTCAGAGTTTGGAAGTTGAAGAAGAAGTAGAGCTTCTAGAGTGCAGGTGACTTTAGGAGATGTGACACTAGTCCACAGTCTAAATTACTCGATGGTAATATATGTGGCTATATGAAAATAATGGGGGTAAATTTGACTTCGCTCTTTGTCACAGTTTCAGTTGCTTTAGTTTTTCATAGATTATTTGCTCCCACAGAATATACCAGGCAGACGACTGATTGATCAGTGTCAGATTTTGAGTATTTACATTTACTTATCTGAAATAATCGTGTGTTAATATTGTTACGAAAACACTCCTATCGCCTGCGAACAGTCTCTTTATATATGCTGGCATTTTTACCAGCCACAGACCACTATCTTCGATGCTCGCTGGAGATGGAACACCATCCAAAAGTATAAAATGCAGTGAGGAACGACGAGACCTAAGGACGAGGTGATTCGTCTTTACGTATTGTATGAAAGTAAATTTTATTGGGTTTGTTATTTATTTGAATATATTTTTATTTAAACTAAACGTGCTTCTTACCAAGTCTGGTGTCCAATAGAGTACATGTGACAAATTGGGGAGCAAGCAGCAGGGTGACATCGACAACTTCAATTCATATCTGAAGGTATCTCGTTGGTAACCTGCAGCTTAGCCCTTGCCTTAGGCCTTAGCCAACATAAATTTTCCTTCTATAGAATGCACAAAGACATAATTCATTTAGTTATTGGATGGGCATCATACGGGAAATTTTATTATTTATATAACTTTAATATACTTTTTAGTAATTGGATAATAATATATATATATATATATATATATATATATATATATATATATATATATATATATATATATATATATATATATATATATATTGGATTTGAAATTTCCGCGGGAGCTATATGTGATTTCAGTTGTTTTCCGGGTTTGAGTTCTCCTGAAACATCAAGACGAAGCAGAACTAATCTGACTTGACAATGGCAAGTGTGACCTTGCCGAAACGTCGTCAAAACAATGGTTTTTCTAAAAACCAAAACTATTTAACGCGGAGTCAAACCCGGAAAACAACTGAAATCATATATGTATATATATATATATATATATATATATATATATATATTTATATATATATATATATATATTTATATATATATATATATATATATATATATATATATATATATATATATATATATTAAATATACGAAAAAAAAAATCATAGCAAGGTTGTACTCCCTTTTTACATTTGTCGCTTCTTTGTGGTCGATATTGAGGCGGTGGTCGGCAGCCGCCACCAGGAAATTGCATTACTTCGGGTAAATGCTGCAAAGAAAGAGAAGGAAAGGCGCGCGTGAAGGACAGCGTTGACTTATATTTTAAGAATCAAGGCCTTGAGCTCTTTACATCTCACATGATTAAATGCTATTAGTGGTTTATTTTTAGTATATTTTTTATTGTCTATACAATGAAGAAGTGATTTGAACTAAGTTTCATTAAAGTTACGTAGAAATTGATATTTTTAAATTTTAGTTTTAAATTATTTAGTTTTTAATAAAGCAGATTTTATGTGGTTGCGTACACTAACGAAAAAAGATAAACAAAGCTACATAAGATAATTCTTAGTTAATAAGTTTAAGTATCAAAGTACAAACATTTCTAGAGACACGATAAATAGGCGCTTAAAAATTTATACATAACAGAAGAAAAGACAACAAAATATATTTCCACAAAATTGTAGGAGATAAATGATCATAATGTCTTATTGACAAAAATTAAAATGCGTTCCAAAGGTCAATAGTGTAGCTTTCGAATGTAATTTTTGTATTTTGTCGCAATTAAACACAGATTTTATAAGTAAACGATCGACAATTCTCATGTCACAAGTCCGTCACTTTTCGTCACTTTTAAATAAAATCTATACATCAATATTCAGTCGATATCTCTTAGTAATTTGTATTTTGTAAGTTGGTATTAAGCAGCGACTCTATGCAGCAGTTTTGGCAGACATGCTTATCCGACTAGCAACTAGTGGTCACTGGTTACTCTTGTTTTGACTTCGAGTAAGAAAAGTTGGGTTTAAAAAGTAGGAGGCTGTAGATAGGCTAGAATTTGTTTTTAAGAGTATTAAAGTTTTTTAACTATTCCCTGACAACTTCGACAAACCAGCCGGAAGGACCTCACTCATTACTTGGAGCGTGGAGTATTGTCAATTTTTACCATAAAGTTTTTTTATTCATTAATTTTAATAATTTTCCATAAAATTGTCACAATGTTCTATAATTTTTTTTTCTTTAAATTATACCATTTCTTCTAATAATAAAAACCCGTCATTTATTTTAATAATACTAAATAACATTTAAGGACTTATTGTCAACTAGGTTGAGATTATTAGAGTTATATATCCTTATCCTTAATATATATTTAAATCTTTGGCACCTATCCCCTAAAGTTAGAGTGTCCATTTTACTTTATTATTAATTTCAATTGAAAGTCGAAGTATAAAATTATATTCTAGTAGGCCAGTAAATTACCTTTTTAGGTAGAATTATTAAATTTTTTTATTTTTTATTTTATGTTTTATTACTAATATTTTATTATTTGTAAATTCAGATAATTAAGGATCAATTCTGTATAACCAGGAAATACTTTTTAGTATATAAGTAACTAGGTTAACTGTACATCAATGGTGGTGGGTAGCAAAAAGAATTAGACTGTATATATTTGGCTTAGTCTTAAATTTATTGTGAAGACAAAATATTTCAATTAATACCTATTTTCCTTTTCATTTTCCACAGTAAAAGGTATATAGTTTTACAAGATACTTTGGAAGATATGTGTTAATACTTTCCTAGCGCCCAATCATATCTTAGAGCAACTTCCATAGTTCACCACTTTTGAAATCGTAGGCTTCCACGGCCAGAGTCAGAATTATAGTTTATTCGTCTTCCGGGTTTGGACCGTGTCATTTGTGAGTGACCCAAAAGTGGGTTCATCTCGACGTTTCGCTACAATTGTATGTAGCTTCTTCAGGAGAATAAAGAAAAAGAAATCAAAAGACAGGAAGATGGGTAGTTAGCAACGGTAACTCAGTTACTCAACGCAACCAGAGGCCAATACTAACTACCAAGATAAGCATTTGGTCACACTAACTCAACTACTTAACGCAGCCAGAGGTGAAAACCAAATGCCAGGACAGGGATTCACGTCCAACAGCTCAAAACACTAACGCGTCGAGAGGCGGGGAGTGAATCCGACGATTACTCCGCTACCGCTCTATTTATAGTCGAGGTGACCTGTCGTGTCGGGACGTATCATCACACTCCGTGGTGCGAACGTCAAGAAGCTCGCGCTGGCCAATCATGTGGCTGCATCGTGGTAGCGGGACCGGACGGCGGCTCTAGACTGAGATTCCAGATGGGAGACAAGTAGTATCCTTCCTCTCGATTGATATTATGTGGATTTTTTCGGATCTCTAGAGATTCGCGGATTTTCCTGGAATAAAAGAAGGGGCTCTTGGAAATAATATGGGTTTTTTTGAACAATATGGAATGACCGGTTTCTTGGCAGTGTTCTGCAATTGCAGAATGGGAGAAAAGACCTGATCGAATGCATCTTTGATGCTCGAACGACCAGTTTTGCCACATTCGACCACTTCGAACGACCATTTCATCTACATGAACAAGGAATAGAATAAACACCGCAGGAAGATAGGGGCGGTAATGGGTCCTTAGGAGAGGGTAGATATTGTGAGATTTTCTTGGGTGGTCGAAAAGTAGTCCTGATACCTTCTTTGCGAAGAATTTTGCCAATCCTATCAGTGACACTTCGAATATACGGAAGAAAAGCCACAGGAGTATTACCCGAAGATTCTGAATTTGTCGTTCTAGGGTGTAAAGGGGGGTGTAGATGTCAGTGTGTAATATTTTGAATTGTGGACTTGGAGTCACCGTTGGCGACAAGGGTTTTTTGCAGATGGCCATGTTCTTCTCTAAGGTTGTCAGGTTCAGAAATCGAAATGGCTCGATGGATGAGAGAGTTGATCACAGAATTCTTTTGGGCAGGATGGTGGTGTGATGAAGCATGTAGGTAACGATTCGTGTGAGTCTTTTTTCTATAAACAGAGTGACCCAACCAACATAAAGAATTCTGTGATCAACTCTCTCATCCATCGGGCCATTTCGATTTCTGAACCTGACAACCTTAGAGAAGAACATGGCCATCTGCAAAAAACCCTTGTCGCCAACGGTTACTTCAAGTCCACAATTCAAAATATTACACACCGACATCTACATCCCCTTTTACACCCTAGGACGACAAATTCAGAATCTTCGGGTAATACTCCTGTGGCTTTTCTTCCGTATATTCGAAGTGTCACTGATAGGATTGGCAAAATTCTTCGCAAAGAAGGTACCAGGACTACTTTTCGACCACCCAAGAAAATCTCACAATATCTACTCTCTCCTAAGGACCCATTACCGCCTCTATCTTCCTGTGGTGTCTATTCTATTCCTTGTTCATGTGGACATGTGTATATTGGCGAAACTGGTCGTTCCGTCAAAACTCGGATTCAAGAGCATCAAAGATGCATTCGATCAGGTCTTTTCTCCCATTCTGCAGCTGCAGAACACTGCCAAGAAACTGGTCATTCCATATTGTTCGAAAAAACCCATATTATTTCCAAGAGCCCCTTCTTTTATTCAAGGAAAATCCGCGAATCTCTAGAGATCCGAAAAAATCCACATAATATCAATCGAGAGGAAGGATACTACTTGTCTCCCATCTGGAATCTCAGTCTAGAGCCGCCGTCCGGTCCCGCTACCACGATGCAGCCACATGATTGGCCAGCGCGCGCTTCTTGACGTTCGCGCCACGGAGTGTGCCGATACGTCCCGACACGACAGGTCACCGCGACTATAAATAGAGCGGTAGCGGAGTAATCGTCGGATTCACTCCCCGCCTCTCGACGCGTTAGTGTTCTGAGCTATTGGACGTGAATCCCTGTCCTGGCATTTGGTTTTCACCTCTGGCTGCGTTAAGTAGTTAAGTTACTCTGACCAAATGTCCATCTTGGTAGTTAGTATTTGCCTCTGGTTGCGTTGAGTAACTGAGTAACCGTTGCTAACTACCCATCTTCCTGTCTTTTGATTTCTTTTTTTTTTGTTCTCCTGAAGAAGCTACATACAATTGTAGCGAAACGTCGAGATGAACCCACTTTTGGGTCACTCACAAATGACACGGTCCAAACCCGGAAGACGAATAAACTATAATTCACCACTTTTATTTACATTATTCATATATTTATTTTTTGATTATCTTGTCATTCATTGTCTTATTTTACGGACTCTGTCTTTGAGTGTCAAGTAGTCACTCTCAGGCACAGTCTGCTACCCAGCCTTAATTTATTTGTTTTTTTTGTTACAATAACACCAATAAAATTTATCACTTGCATTGACTGATCGCTGTGGGAGTTTCATTGTTATAGTTTAATATTTAGAAAAATAAATTTTATTGTTACGTATAAAATAGTTTTATATACTCTGCTTTTAATTTTTATAATTCATTACATAAATAGAAACAGTTTAATCGCACTTTAATAAAATAGATTTTATTATTTTCAGATCAATACCTAATCAGTCCAACGATACCCTGTAACTATGGTTTGAAGCAGTTTTCTTATTTATTCCCCAAATACAACATATTAAATTTGGTAAGTAGTTTCGTTTTTATTGTTTTAACGGACATCTAGTTTTTTTTACAACTTTTCACGACAAATAAAAATATAGGTAAATAGAAATTTCACGAGAAATTTTTGATTTTTGAAAAATCTTGATAATATAAAAATATATACTAAGTGACATAGAAATCCGAACACCCAGTTTAAATGATTTTATTTCAATAAAATTTGGTGTAATTTATTTATCTTACTGAAAAAAGCAAGTGATTAGGTTTTTAGTCTTATAAGTTGGAGATTCCGGTTTTTATACTTCTTGTTTTTAAATTCACTAACAATCTAAAAATGAATATTTCAGCCGCAGTAAAGATCCAAATTTGGCGGATTGTGGTTCTTGACATTCTTTACGATTGCTTACGATGCCTAGAGTACGGAGACCTGTACGATTTCGTCAACTTAATGAGTTTGATAGAGGCTGTATAATGGGTCTTTGGGAAGCTGGACTTGCTTTTCGGGGAGTTGCAGTTAGAGTGCAAAGAAGTGTAGACACCGTGGTTAGGTGTTGTCAGGCATGGCTTCAAGAAGGTTGTACGTAAAGAGCAAGAGGCAGTGGACGCGGCCGTAGAACAACAGACCGTGAAGATCGCCGCCTAAGATTATTGGCCTTAAGAGACTGTTTCTCCACTACCAGCTCTATTGCAAATGAATGGTTTGCAGAACACGAAAGACCTATTGGCATGCGAAGTGTTAACTGACGAATGAGAAGTTTTGGCCTGTTTGCATACCGACCACTCTGGATCCTCCCTTAAACTCCAGAACATCGCCGTAATCGCCTTCAGTGGTGCAGAGAACGGTCACTCTGAAATCAGGAATGGAACAGTATTGCATTTAGTGACGAGTCTCGATTTTGTTTAGGCATGCACGATGGTCGAGTGGTTTGGGGTGCTATAGCTTATGGTTTCAGGTCACCTTTAATTTTCATCAGAGGCAACATGAACGCGCAGCGTTATATCCAAGAAGTTCTAGAACCCCACCTTTTACCGTATATTGACACCCTGGCAAATCCAACTTTCCAACAAGATAATGCCCGACCACATGTTGCAAGAGTCACAATAGACTTCTTTCAACATAATTTCAACACAATTTGCAACGTCCTCCTCAGACTCTACCAGCACTTCGAGAGGAGTTGGTGGTTGCCTGGAATAAGATACTACAAGAGGACATTGACCACCTGATCAGAAGCATGCCTAGGTGCGTTGGAGAATGCGTAACACATCGGGGTGCATCCACACATTATTAAAGGGAAAAGGGCTTTAAAGCAATGCAATCATTTTGAAATTTTAATCATTTACTTATTATGCTTTATTAAGTACTTATACAAAATTTTATTAAAATAAAATAGGTGTTCGGATTTCTATGTCACTTAGTATATTTTATGTTTTTAGTAAATTCTGTTTTTTATGTACTTGCTCATTATTTTTAAATGTTTGGTAATTTGTTTTAAGAGTAAAATATTAATTAAATTTATTTTTTAATTTTAATTAATTTAATTAATTAATTTTCTTTTTAAAAATGCACGCAGTTGAAATTAACCAAATTCCTTTTGGCAGTCAAACTGCCTTAGTGATTTTTTGAAAATTTTCGCTACGGAGCGCGGTCTACTTTTTATTACAAAAAGTAGAACCACTGTGTATCTTAATTACGTAGTAACCTCTAAACTACTTGCGTAGTAGTAAAAAGCTACCTCTATCTTCCAACAACTCATTTGACGATCCTGATTTTCTCTCTTCGAGCCTGTCTTCGCCTGATAAGGTTCTACTCAACTACTACACCGAAACATGTGTAGTCAGTGAAGAGACGTAACGTTCTAAATTTTATGCTGTTGTTGTCCTTACGTAGCTGTAGATTACTCCTTGAACCTGGTAATGTGAGAGGATAGGGTATTCTCTCATTATTGTCACAAATGTCTTGCATTGTTCCTATCGGGATCCTTTCCCAAGTTAAATTTTCCTGTAATAGCTTGGATATACCGTACTGATAACGACTAATGAGTCATAAATACATATAAACGGTTGCCTTCCACCTTATATACTTTGTGTATGTGTGTGTATATGAGTAGGTATAAAAGTTTACATCTAGCAAAAGCTTGCTATCGCTTTTTTATACCTATAAAATAGTATATGACTACAATTTGTCAGTACCTGCTTTTAAATTGGTGTTCAACATAGTATGATGACACCATTTAGGCCTAGGTCTTCTTCTTTATGTACCATCTCCCTGACAGAGGTGGTCAATCATCATGGCTATTTTGATTTTAGATGCTGCCACTCTGAATAGTTCAATTGATGTGCATCCGTACCATTCCCTCGAGTTACGCAACCCTAAGTTTCTTCTCCTTCTTTTGTTGACTTTTGTCATGACTTCGTTGTTTGTTACATGCTCGGTCCATGATATCTTCAGGATTCTTTTATACACCCACAGTTTTAATGTTTTTAACTTTTTATTAGTCTACGCTTTAAGTGTTCATGCTTCTATGCCGTAAAGCAGAGTCGAGAAAATTTAGCACCTTACCAGCCTAACTCTTAAGTCTAATTACAGTTCACTTGCACAAAGTACCTTTCTCATTTAATTGAAGTTTGTTCGTGCTTTTCTAGTCGAACTTTGATTTCTTTGGAATAATCGTTTGTGTGATTAATTATTGTACCAAAATAATTGTAGTTTCTAACTTGTTCTAAAGTTTTACCGTTAATTGTCCGTCTTTCATCATTATTTTAGGTTTTTGATATCTTTATAAATTTAGTTTTTTTGATATTTATTGATAATCTATATTCTTCCCTATACTTAAATATCTTGTTCACTAGCTTTTGGAGATCTTGAAGGTTGTCTGCTTATATTGTCACCTCGGAATAAATGGAAAGGGTCTAAACGCCTTCTAATGCCTCCGGGTGCTCTGTAGAGGGCTTCGAAAACATCAGCGATAGCTCCTCTACTTAAGTCTATTTTCAGGGTATGGACTCGCAAATGTTTTCTTCTGGTATCTTGCCTTGAAAAAGGCAAGATATTTCTTACATGACAAAGGTTAAGTCGAAATAAAAATACCAGGTTGCAGTAGAATAACATCTCAGCCACAGAGTATGGATAAAGCTAAAAACAAGAGCAGAGCCCCGAGAGCACTAAGCTCTCGGAGAGCCCGTGAAGGACTGACCTATTGACCTGAAAATCGCCTATTTTTATACTTTCTGAAGTAGCGATTAGGGATTTCCAGGTCAGGGAGGGGCCAACGGGAAAAATAAGGGGCGGGGCGATGCGTTTCGAACGCGAATCAGTCGCATCCGAGAACAATATAATAGTATCTTCCGCATATCTAATGTTGTTAATTGATGTTCCATTGACCTTAATTCCTGCTGTTTCTCTCTCAAGAGCTCTTTTCATAATTTATTCTGAGTATGCATTGAATAGTAGTGGTGACAATACATACCCCTGTCGCACTCTTCGCATTGTAATATAATTGTTTTGCTTTGAGAACTTCTATTAGATCTTTGTAGCGGACTTTATCGAAAGCCTTGTTTTGTCTCTATGAAACAGACGTACATCTTGGTTCCTATCTAAGTATCTCTGGATTTGTACGCTGAATGCAAAGAAAGCTTTACGGATACGTACGCCTCTAAGGAATCCAAATTGGGTTTCTTTAATATCCATATCAAGTATTTTGGTAAATACGTTTATGGATAATCATTAAAAATATTTTAAGTGCGTGAGATATCAGGCTTATAATGCGGTGGTTGGTGCATTCTCTAGTATTTTTTTTTTGGGAGACAAATAAATGTTGAGGTTAACCATTTATTGGGTACATCAGCCGACTGATGAATTTCATTAGAGCTTTAAAAGGCCATCCATGTACTCATTATTTGAAGGATATTTTAAGAAATAAGCAGTTGATGTCGCTCCGGGCTTTTTCCGTTCCTGGTGTTCTTTAGTGTATACACTATTTCTTCCTTTGTAATTTCTATACTTGTTTTTCTGTCCTCGAAAGATTGTTGATTTCATCTTTCGTCATCGAAAAGCTCTTCCATATATTCTTTCCATAGTTTTAGTTCTTCGTCACTTCGTCACTTGTTATCATAGTATTTTTATTTTTATTTAACAGAGTTGTATTGTGGTTTCTTTTTTGCAAACCTGCAATTTCTTTAGCCTTTTATGTAGGTGGAATAGGTCGTATTTGTTCTAAAGATCTTCTATCTCTTTACATTTTTTCTTATAGTAAGTTTGTTTTGCCTCTCTTATCATTTTTCAGATTTCATTAGTATATCAGTATATTCATATCGAGTATTTCGTCTCATGCAGTTGTCTCCCTTTCTTATCGGTTCTTTTAATATCCATTTGCATGGAACAAGGAGGCAGTTTTTTAATATTTCCCATTGTAATTTTATTTCGTAGGTCTTAGTATCTAATTTATCAAAGTTTTTGTATATTTTCTGTTGGAGTTAGTTTTTTTTTAGTTTTCTCATTTAGGGCTCCCATGGCTTTACTAGACTTTCAGACTGAATCCAAAATCAAATTAAAAAATGTGTCCTGTTTCACACTTAAGGGGTAGGGTACAAACTTACCATCTACTTTGATGGCTATGAACGAAATTTAGTAATATTTGTTTTAGCAAAAGCTTTGATGTATTAAAAGCAAAATATGGCATACAAGCACAATTTGTCAGTCTCTGCGTCTAAAGTGTTAATCAACGCAGCGTTATGACGTCACGTCCTGAAGTATAAGGAAGTCATGGGTGGCAGAAATAACGTCATAAAGCTGTGTTGATTAACAACTTAAATTGTTGCTATCCTCACACACACTTCGCCTAAGGACCAGCAACCTCAGTGGAGTCTTACTTTGCCATGTGATTAATTCATTTTGTAACTTAAATATCATAGTTTTTAATTATCAAAGATGTAACTCAAAGTTAATCACTAATCATTACATTTAAAAGGTTATTGCCCACATGTTTAGTGGCTTCAAACATGTACCATAGAGCACTGATGATCATCATCATCATCACGTACCGCCGCAACCCTGGGTGGGTCTTGGCTGCCTGTACAACTATTTTTCAATTTTTTCGGTCTTCCGTCAACCTAGGGTCAAAGGGTTCATTTTTTGGAGATCTGCTTGGATGTTATCTCTCTATGGCATTCTGGGACATCCGAGTGGTCTTTTGCCTGTGGGAATCTCCTCCCATACCAGTTTTACAAGTCTTTCGTTATGCAGTCTGTGCACGTGGCCTGCCCATCTGTGTCGCTGTGATTTAATTTCTTGGACAATATCGGCGTCGTTGTAGAGTGCTTTTACTTCGATATTGGTTCTGATCTTAAACTGGTTTGTGGTGATGTCATGGTGAGGTCCGAAAATTTTTCTAATTATTTTTCGTTCAAAACCTCTGAGCTTTTCTTCGTTTGCTTTGGTCATGGTCCACGTTTTGCATCCGTATGTTATTACAGGTCTGACGGTGAATTTAATGATTTTGATCTTTGAACTTCTTGTGAGATTTTTTGATTTTATGAGCTTATCCAGGGCAAATAGATAGCGGTTTGCAGATTGGATTCTGTCTTTTATTTCTTCAGTGACATCGTTTTCAGCTGTAATTGCGGCCCCCAGATACTTAAAACGTTGTACTCTTTCAAAATTGAAGGTGTTGACCGTCACATTTTGTCATATTCTGCCTCTTCGTGTCGTTCTATTTATACACATATATTTCGTCTTTTCTTCATTATTCTTCAGCCCTACTTTACTTGTTGCTCCTTTCAACTTCTTGAAAATGTCTTTCGTGAATAGAATGATGTTTCCAACGAAATCTATGTCATCTTCATATGCGAGTAGCAGCTTGTACCCAGAACGGATAGCAATTTTGTTTTTATTTCGGCCAACCTCATGGCTTTCTTTAATACAAGGTTAAAAAGTAGTGGAGGTAACGCATCACCCTGTTTAAGTCCACTGTTGATTTCAAAGCTTTCAGATAGTTTATTATTTACACGTACTTTAGATATTTCACCCTCCATACAGACTTTGGTCATCCGAATGAGTTTCTTTGGTATTGAGAACTCCGCCATGGCATTCCATACTTGGCTTCTTTCTACGCTATCATATGCCTGTCGAAAGTTTATGAAAAGATTGTGTATGGGTCTGGTATACTCCGATCCCTTTTTTAGAAGTTATCTCAGCATGAACCTATTGTTGATCTGTTTGCACTAAACCCGGCTTGATATTCGCCTAGGACATTTTCAGCATAAGGGCTTAGTCCACTAAGAATGATGTTTGAGAGAGTTTTACATGCCGTGTTTAGAAGTGAGATTCCTTTATATTTCGCGTATTTTGTTTTGTCCCCTTTTTGTGGATGGGCACTATTATGTTCTCCTTTCATCGTGCTGGTATTTTTTCTTCTAAACATATGTGCGTTATTAGCTGGTGGATTAGGCGATGTAGTGCGTCTCCCCCATTATTTCAGAAGTTCTGCTGGTATCTCGTCCGTACCCGGCGCTTTGTGATTTTTCAGCTTATTTAAGGCCTTTTGGGTTTCTTCAAAGGAGGGATTTTTGACGGGCATGTTCGCTGTGAGATAGATCTCTTCTTTGTGCTGTTCTTCCTGTATGATATTAAGAAGGTCCCTAAAATACTTTTTCCATTCTTTCGTTACTTCTTTACAGTCGATTATCATACGGCCTTGATTGTCTCTCAGTGTATGGATAGAATTGATTCTATGTTCTCTTTTCTCAGAGGAAATTGCTTTATAGAATTCTCTGGAGTCTGGTTTGGCCCGGTCTCTCTCCATAGCTTCATATTTTTGTTGTTCATAGTTTCTTTTCTTTGTGCGTATTATTTTTCTTGTTTTTTTTTCGGGAGTTGTCATATTCCTTTTTACTTTGGTCTGTTTGCAATTGTATCCAAGTCTTTCTTACTGTTTGTCTTTTTTCCAGCTGTTTCCGACATTCCTCGTCATACTATGTTTTTGCCCTCTTGTGCTTACTGCTTCCAAAGATCTTGTCCGTTGTCTTGGTTATTATTTGGACAGTCACTTCCCATAACTGTTCTATATCATTGTATTCTCTTTCAGAGTTCAAGGTTTGTTCAAGTTTTTCTCTATAGTTTTGTTGTATCTCTGCATTGTGTATTTGATCCATGTTCCATTGTGGGTTTACTGTTGTTTTATTGTATTTGTGGCTAGATATTCTAGATTTGACTTTTGCTCTGAATAAGTAATGATCTGTGTCTCAGGCTTCTTACGTCTATAATATTGTTACCATGACGGGAATCTACAATGATCTGGTCAATGGAATAGTTATTTCGAAAACGTTTTGTGATGTAGACCGATAGGGTTTTTATTATTGTGCCTTTTATAAACGAACTTTTAACTAAAAATTTTTATGATCCATGGTATACAGACAACTACAGGAATTTAATTTCTTTGTGGATTTTAATTTAAAATGAATTAGAGGTCTGCAATAAAACCATTGCGTACATGTTGTTATTGCATGATCAGCTTTAATAATATGATCCACCTATATTCAAGGTGAAAGAGAAAATGAAAGAAATATATATACATAATATTATATAGAATAGCAAATATCTAATTTTTTTATGACAAAGGCGATAGCCCAATTTGTAGTTAAAATAATTTTATTGTTTATTACTTACCTACTTAAAGATTTCATAATTTTATTGTAATCTTAATCCTTATATATTATCATTACATAGCAACATTTTAACACGCTAATACCAATTTATTGTTACAAAGTTATTGCCATATTAAAATATGAACATATTTTGTAACTAAATTATCTTGATATTTTTTGATCGTCATAATTTTTATTTCTAAAATTCGTTCTTGTCGTATATTTCGTTGAGCGTCTTCTGTAAAACGAAACCGTATCGATCTTCTACATACAGGCGTGTTAAAATTCCAGGGACAAAATAAATTGTAATGCACCTTAAGATGGATGAAGGTAATTGAAGGGTTTATTTATCAACCAATATGAAAGTATCTTGGCACTAAATTTACCCTAAATTGGAGCAGTTTGTTATAGTTTAACACAAAAACTACAGAAATAGATAAAGAGAATACTTATTAAAATTTGAAGACAGTAAAAATGCTCTAAATTACTTTAAATATATCTACAAAGAGTTTCACACAGAATGAAGATCTGTACAAATAATTAGATTTGAGTTTTGAAAATGTCTACTTATGAATTTTTTAGACTGATGTCGGAAATATGTATGTATGTATGTTTATGTAACTCACTATTATTTCCGGTAAATTAATAAGTCACCAATAAATGTTTATGTTGAATATCATGTTTATTATTCCGGCGTCTATTTTTATGTATTCTGAATAATTTATTTGTAAAAAAGAGATTTTATACCCTGATACCTCGTCCATTTACAAACACAATCTCTTGAAAATCTGTATGTTTAAAAAGTAGACATTACTACATATACATTATATATATATATATATATATATATATATATATATATATATATATATATATGTTGAAATAATTTCAGTATGTTAAAATATATACAACTTTAATGGATTTTTATATGAGTTTGTTGTTTATGAATTTCATGAAGCCATCACAATGTGGGTTCGACTCTGAAATAAAAGAGAGAAAAAGATTAGTAAATTGTTAAATAAATTAATTTTGACTTACCTGGTATATTGTTAATAATTTCTGAATAGTATAGTTGCCTAGTGTTTAGGTGAATCGTCTAAACCTTAAAAAGAACAAAAAAGAAGAATTTTAAAAAAATATTTAAACATAGAAATTTTATTAAACGTCAGAAAATATACTGCTTGACAGTTTATTTGACAGTCTGTGGGAGCTAAATTAATAGGGGTTTTGTTAAATAAGAAATTACAATGATGTGGAGATGAAAAGAATAAATTAGTATTGTAATAGAATAAGTTTTATATCTAAACATTTTTTTTTTGTAAATTCCCAAATTATATGTGATTAAAGTGATTATGAGAAAGTAATGTGGCTTGACAAATATGTCAAACAGGATAGTTTTATGGTTTAAAATATTTAAATAGAAGACAGAAAAAAAAAGAACGTTGGTTGCTGTTAGCAACGGATAATAAGGGGAATTGGTTTTTGGAGAGGACGCCGACGAGGTTTTTTTCGGACGAAGGAGAGCCCTGAAACTGTGGAATAGGTCGGGAGTGTTTTTTAACTCGTCTAATTAGAATTTAGTTTTTCCACAGTTTCCACAGCAGAGATATCCAGAAATTTGTTCCAGAGAGTAAGAGAAACAATTTCACTTATAAATTATATTGGAGTATAGAAATGTCATTTAAATTGAGAAAATTAAAATTCATGAATTAACATAATTGCGATAGGCCTTAAAAATTGAAATTATTAATGATCATTAAATTAAAAATAGAATAGTACGTACCTTAACTTCCGAAGAGAGGATTGATATTCCAGTTTCACCGATTATTTTTGAGTAGTTAGTTTCCTTTAAAGAAATCAGAACTGTTTTAAAGTGAGGTTGGACAATAATTTTGGGGATCATTTGAAATTTTGATTATATTTGAGTATCAGCGGAATAAAGTGTTCATTTTCTTTTTCTTTACAGTTCATTTAAACACTTTATAAAGTTGCAATATTTATTTAGTTTTTAGGTACTTGTAGAGAGTCTCCACATTTTGTAATACATTTTTATTGTCACGTCACTAAACCACGTTAAGACTTAAACGATTCCTATTTTTGTAAATTTTTAAAGGCAACCGAAGTTGCAGACGAATTTTATTGTTTATATTAAATTTGTTCAATATTAATAAATAACGTGCTTCATTTGGGTTAATTTATCAAAAGTCTAAAGTAAAGTTTGGTTTAATTTCTTTTTGAACTCTACCAGGAGACTACAGAGTCGACGTCACACAGTGACAGATTGCTTAGAATACATAATTGAGCTAGCTGAGGTATATAATAAATTAAACAACGAACCACATATTTTAAAAATTACATTTATTATAAATAAAAAATAAAATTAATAAAACAAAATTTTATCAATATATATATATATATATATATATATATATATATATATATTATACATTACTACATGTATAACTGTAATATAATAATACATGTGTAACTTTGTTAATTTTAAACAGGAAGTCACTAGTTCTACTGCAACATGCTGTATTGAAATTAATTACTTTTGTCTATTATCTAAAAATCTTATAAAATATTCTTAATTCTAAGATATTAATAAATTCGGTTGAACTGAGAGGTTATTCCATTGGCTTACACCTGTCCAGCAAAGTTATATAAACACAAAATTTACAAATTTCAGCAAGAATTTTGCTATAACTGATTAAGCATGTAAACATTATACTCAGAGTTGAAGATGAACACACTAACTATGTGAAAATTATTAATGGAGTGAGGCAAGGCTATATTTTGTCTCCTCTAATCATCAATCTGTACTCTGAAAGAATATTTATCGAAGCTTTGCACGAAACTGAAAAAGGTATTCTACTAAATGGTTACCGGCTAAACTGCTAAACAACATCAGATATGCAGATGACACCATAGTATTGCTAGAAGACCCACAAGTTATTATGAACAAAATCACGTATGACAGTCAACAATATGGACTCAATATAAACGTTAAGAAGACAAATCTTATGATAATTAGCAAGAAAGGGATCAATCCCCTGATCTAGAGCCACCTTTAATCGGATGGGGGCCTTCTTCAAGAGTCACAACTTCACTATTGATACAAAAGTAAGAATGCTGCAATGCTACGTCTTCTCTGTCCTTTTTTATGGTGTTGGGAATGTAGAGGAATAATTACCACTTTTCCACCATATTTCAGCATCTCTGCAGTTATTCCATCTTTTCCAGGCGATTTGTTGTTTTTCGTTTCTTTCAATGCCTTCTTTATTTCTAAATTGCTTATTTCTGCCTTTAGCAGCATTTTTTATTTGAACCTTAAGTTGGTTTTTAATTTCTTCTGGTGGTTCCTTTTTTGTTTTATGTAACTCTGAGTAGAAATGGTGGATTATATATATATATATATATATATATATATATATATATATATATATATATATATATATATGATGTCATCTTTAACGTTTGTTTCTACTCCATTTACATCTTTTATTTTGTTTATTTCGAAGGTACCTAATTTCAGCCTTAAGCATTTCATATTTTTGTCGTTCTGTATTACTTCTTCTATTTTTATTTCTTGTTCTTTTCTCTTATTTTCTTTTATCATTCTGCTTACTGTTTTATTAATTTCTACATCTATTCTATAATATTCTGTATAATCTATTCTATAGATTTCCTTTTGCGTTCTTTGTTCAGCTTTCTTCTTTTATCCACAAGCTTCTTTGTTTCTGTTGATATATAGTTGGTCTTTTTTAGATCCTTATTTGCTATTTCTTTTCCTGATTTAATCATCGTTGCTGTAAGTATGTTGTCTATTTCGTCTAAATCTTTATCATCACTGTCTAATTTTTGGGTAAGCTGTTGTTTTATTAGATCTTTGTATCTCTTTATATTGCCCTAGTTTTTTTCTATCTACTAGATCTCAGGTTCTACTTATTTTTCTTTTCATTTCATAGTTACCGTCAATACTAATTTTTGCTCTGACCATCCTGTGATTGCTAACTGTTGTTAATATGTTAAGAACTTTTACATCTTTATTGATATATCGTTCCGTGAACAGTATGAAGTCGATTTTTTTTGTGGATCCATTAGGGCTTATCCATGTTTATTTTCGTTGGGGTTTCTTTTTGTAAAAGGAGTTCATTGCTTATATATATATATATATATATATATATATATATATATATATATATATATATATATATATATATATATATATATTACAGGATCCAATTTGTAAATAGAATACATCTTGGAGACGGCTATCGCCGTATTCCCGTCCTCCTCCGCCAATCCTCTCGGTCCAAGGCCTGCTCCTCCTCCAAACCTCTCGATTCCATTGCTCTTCTAATACCTTCATTCCATGAGCGTCGAGGTCTACCTCTTTTTCTTCTACCAGGGGGCTTCCATCTGTGAAGTTTTTGGGGCCAACGTTCATCAGGCATTCTTAACAGGTGTCCAAACCATTTTAAACCTCTTCTTTCTATTCTGTCTATGACCGTATCTGTAGCATTCATCTGATTTCTTATAGATTCGTTGGTTTTCCTTTCCAGCCTTGATGTTCTAGCACTTCTTCACAAATAATCCATTTCAACTGCCAACAATCTTCTTTTCAGGTCTGCATTAATTGTTTATACTTCAGAGCCATAACAAAGAACTGATTCAACCATCGTTTGCCCTATTCTTTTTTTGTTCCTTTTGGAAATGTTGCGATCCCACCATAAGGAGTTCAAACATCCTACAATTTTACGTCCCTGATTAATTCGGTGTTTAATTTCGGTTTCACCCAAGCCGTTCTTATCAATGAATGCACCTAAATATTTAAATTTTTCCACTTGTGTGATTTCCACGTCCTCGTCTATCATCACTTCAAACCTTGCATCTGAATTGATAACTAGATATTCCGTTTTCTTCATGCTGACTTTTAACCCCCATTTTACATATTCTCTGTATAGACGCTTTATCATAAATTCTAGATCATAAGAATCTTGAGCTAGAACGACTTGGTCATCCGCAAAGTTCAGGGAGAACAGTACGTCATTTCCTATTGGGATTCCTATTCCCTGGCAGTGGTTTTTCCAATTTTGAAGAGCTGCCTCAATATATAAATTAAACAGTAAAGGTGACATACTGCATCCTTGTCTCAGTCCTTTAGTTACTTTTATCGGCTCTGATAGTCTATTTCCGATTTTTAGGTAAGTGGTGTTATCCCTGTATACTTCTGTGATTATTCCTAAAAGGTGTGGACTAATGCCGAGTTGTTGTAAAGCTTGCCACAATTTAGGCCTTGGTACTGTATCATACGCTTTTTCTAGATCGATGAAGGCTAGATGTACTTCGTTACCAACCGCTATTCTTTTTTCTATTAATTGTTGGAGTATAAACAAGTTATCAGTGCAAGATCTACCAGGCGTAAATCCGCTTTGGTCTTCGCTAATTAGATGTCCTACATCATCTTGTATTTTTCTATTTATTATCTTTCCAAACAATCTGCCGAAAGTAGGTAGGACACTCAATCCTCTGTAGCAGTTAGGATCTTTTCGATCTTTTTTGCGTATAGATGCTTTTCGCTTATCTTTTAGGTAGATTGTCAAAGTAGCACCTCTATCATTTTTCTGACCATACTCGAAATCTCTTATTTTATTTTCTTCTTTGTTTAGTTTTCTATCCAGTTTGAAATATTCAATTACTAGGGTAAGACGATTTTTATGTTCCGCCTTTGATATATCTTCATAAAATAGTTTTTTAATTGATGTTCTTCTTATTTTAAGTATGACATAGGGATATGTTCAACCTTTTAGTGGAACATATTTTTCTCGAGGGGTTCGAAAGGGTTAAGTAACTAAAAGCTGAAAAAAACTCTGATCAAAAGATAAAATAGTTTTTTCAACAGCTCACAGATTCTTGGAAAATCCCCCTAGGGTGTGGTTTTAGGAAAAAGCCCAAGAGTAAAAGTGGCAAATTTGTTTGCTTCTTTTTGGGTCCCAAAATTGACATTCTCAGCAAAATTTAGCTCTTTTGTCTTGTTTTTGAGACCAAGTCTCTTACAACTGGAAGCTATTCGAATAGCTAGAAGCTATTCAAATAATTAATCTTTAGAAAAAGCAAGAAATTAATTTTAAACATAAAATTAATATTACTTATGCTTTTTATTCGCATTAAATTATCCTTTACTAAAACAAATACAGAAAGTTTTCATAGGGTATTACTAGGTTAAAGAAGAACATATTTCGTGAAAAAAATTGCACAGTAGTCAATCGAAGGGGCTTCAAAATCTCATTTTAAAGATAGTTGTTTAGTTTTAAAATAAAAAAGTTATAACAATGCATGTTGAGAAAAATGTGCTGTAAATGTGTCTCTGATCACATAAGCGGTAGTGACACTCCTATTTTCGCCTAGGGAATAAATTTTGGCTTGTATAGTACTAATTTCTGGTCGTTGACGTAGAATACTATACTATAATAGAATATGGTGTTGTGCTTGTAAAAGGTTGTCGGTGAAGGTCCAGATTGTAATGCGGGAAAGGCCGCATCAAGTAAGTTTTTAATGGATAGGCTTCATCCCCCAACAGAACGCACGCAACTTTAACATTCGATCCAGGTAGTATTGAGTGCAGCTGTTCATCTGAAGAAGGAAATGGCATAAGCAGAGTGTTTAAGTAGTTCCAAATAGCAATGCGTGTTTCTTTAAATATTCTTCTAACGGATATAACTGATATTCTAAACGAGTAAAAATGAAGCACCTGTGACTGAGTACTTGTAACAACAAAAATCATTGTGAATATATAAATTACATGATTTATTCTGAAAAACATTGTTTTTGTTATTTGCAATATTAACCAAAACTGTGGTTTTTATTTTAGTGAATGAAGTAAAGAAATTTACACAATAAAAAAAGTCTATAAATCAATACAAGGGGAATGTCGTCTCTAAAGAACGAATACCTCAAAATGATGATGGAATATTGCTGATGAGGATGATTTGCCCAATTTGAAATCACCACGAACAGTTGTCATCGATCAAGAAGTAGTTAATATGTTATCGAACTAAACGCCAGCACCTGCAAGCAACCAACATATGCGTAAAAAACAACATGCTATACAACCAGATATTGCCGATGTTTTTCCTTTTGGTCTTCTAACAGTTACAACTAGCAATACTTACCGTAAAAATGAAACCAGCAGACAAGATGATTGATGATCAATTTCTAGAAATCGAGAGGCCTAAGCAAGAGTTATTTACCGAACATTCTGTTAATAAAGAAGGAGACAGCGACCGACCAAAAGTTTTTGGTTTAAGCCGCCTTAAAAAAGTTTCAAAATACTGCAAATTAAATATAAGGCATAAACTTTAGTAGGGTCTTATTGATAAAGAAGAGCTATACAACAGATCCTCGTATACCCCATTTTTTATACAACAACACGGGGATTATCGCCTTGGACTAGCATTTCCAATTGGAATGTCTAACTCACTTACAGACGATAGTTATCCTGGAATAGGTACCCAGTAACTGTGTTATGTAGGCTAATACCAATTGTAACCTCTAACCTAATATCTGTACTATTGGGTAGGTACTTTTTTTTATTTCCTTTTCATGATAGATGGGATACTTTTGTTACTTTTTTGGTACAATTTAAATTAATAAAGATTTATGATAAATAAATAACTTTACTTACCTTAAAGGAACACTTAAATGTTCATGTGTTACTATCTCCCTGAAATTTAAATATGTGGCGATTGATGTCTCTATCACTCCAAATGTACTAAAATATGTCATTATCGGATTATTTAGAACATCGACATGAAGGTGATGGAATTCCTCCAGTAAATTTTTTCTACGCGTTTCATTTATCCAACACAAAAGTCTTTTCTTATCATGACGAGCTTGCAAATGCCTTATTATGTAAGGTTTCTCCAAAATGTACATGTCTTGCAAATCCATTTTAGACGCTATTCACAAAGCACATTTTCTTTCAATGATGACAGTCGCGAACTAAATAGTATAGAGTCTCCTGCAGTGGATGATACGATTTGCTCAATCTCATGATCGCATAGACGTATACGCGCTACCTACGAGTCTCGCGACTACGCTTCCAATGGACGACCAGCCTTAATCTCGCTCTCTGAGGCACCTGGTCAACTCTCAGCGAATAAAAACTAATATATACGTAAAATCCATGTAGATTCAGAGATGTATATTTCTTTCTCATTATAAATAAAAAAGTTTATACAATATTAATCCATAAACGTTGTCAGTTTAGTTAATCGAAGTTATATAACAATTCAAAATAAACATTTTAAGCTTTGGTAATTGTTTCTAAGTTAATCTTCTGCTCTTCCTGCGCTCTCAATTGCTGTGAGCTGACCTAGCGCCTCAGAACACGTTATTAAAAGTTCAATATCTTTTAAAAAAAGGTTCCAATCAAAAATTAACATAGAAATATTTACCAAAACCGAAAATGTTCCTAAGTTGTTCCTTAACTTCCATTAGTAAGATTTTCAAAGTTTGCAACTTAATTTTGTTTAAATCTCTTATAAACAATTTTTTTTTTTATTTAGAATTTCCGCATCAACCATTAAAGGTTATTAGCGGGTTTTACAGATTTTACAGTTGTTATTACAAATACAAATTTACTAATTACAAATTGCGTATTAAATTACACTTAATAAATTACAAATTACAAAGAGATACATATAATATAACTTAAATTTTGTGTAGTAAACTTATGTCCTTAAGGAATTTGATTGTATTAGATACATTACTGTTTAAAATATCTTTAAGTTTCTTTGCTTCTTCTGGTACGTTGTTGATGGCTCTTTCGTAGGAATAAAGAGGACATTCAATCAACACATGTTGAACAGTTATTGGACATTCAATAGGAACATTCAGGTGGTAGTTCTTTTATAAACAAATTAATTCGCCATTTTTTAGTAAAATTTTTAAGTCTTAATTGTTTAGATATTCACTTGGATAAAGGAATTTTTTAAAATGTTTGTAAAGCTAATACAATTACTTTTAAAATAAGGAAATTTGATATGATATGAAAGCTTAAGTTAGTTATATTTGAAAAAGCCCCATCGACTGCCTATTTTGCAACGGTTTTCTTGAAATTGGTTATAACTCTGGTTTTATCAATTAGATCAAAGTTTATCAAACGCCATTTTGTTAATTTTTTTAACAGGAACAAATTTTAATTTGGTAAAATTAAATATCTCTCATAGTTTAGAAAATGCAATTATTTAAACAATTAAATAGTTAATAACAAAATATCTGACGGGTTTCCAGCCTAGTATACTCGAAAAAGTGCATGGTTAACCCCTCCTGACTCCTTGACTATATAGTCTAGCATGTAGGAACAGAAACTGCGCCAACTAATATTATATTATTAGCACCAGCAATTGTAAAATGCAAAATGTTATATCAGCTGGCAATCACAAAGCGGAAATATATCTGTTATGACGTATCTCGTATAAAGATCGCCGTCGCCGATTGGCGGAAACGTTTTGGTAAACATGTTGAAAGTTGTCGACTCGTGTCCAAATAATTGACACGACCCCGGCGAAGCAATGTCATCCCCATGTGTCATCGAGGGAAATACGATAGTTGGCTGTGTGATGTCGTCGACATTCGGATGTTATTTTGTTGGGTATGCACTTCAAAAATGTTATGGTATTATTACCCAATGTCACAATACGGCACAACCGAGACAGGGGGAAAAGTCAATACTGAAGGGAGACCTCGCTTTAAGGAAACTGGTAAAATGTGAATACAATTGCTTTATTTTTAGTTTCCATTGCGATTGCTTTGCTTAATATAATAACTTAACAGAAACTATTAAAAATAGTATAAAATCTATGGACTAAAGAAAGAGCGTCTTCTTCTTCTTTGAGTGCCTCTCCTATTGGATATTGGATATCATTATGGCGATTCTAATTTTATTAACTGCTGTTTTGAATAATTCGTTAGTGGTACAGCCAAACCACTCTCTTAAATTTCTCATCCAGGACATTCTTCTACGGCCTGGATTTCTGCGTCCTTGGATCTTTCCTTGCATTATATTTTGTAGGAACATGTACTTTTGTCCTCTCATCAGGTGGCCTAAGAATTCATGTTTTCTCCTTTTTATATTCATAATAACTTCTGGATTGTTATTTATTCTGCGCATTACCTCTTCATTTGTAATTCTATCCACCCAACTTATTCTTAGTATACGGCGGTAGCACCACATCTAAAAGCTTTTAAGATTTTTAATATTCCTCTGTTTAGGAGTCCATGCCTCAACACCATAAAGCAAAGTACTGAATACATAGCATTTTAACAATCTAGTTCGTAGATGAATACTAATATCACGATTACAAAATATTTTTTTATTTTTATAAAGGTAGACCTGGCAATTTCAATAAGTCTTTTTATCTCGTGATTTTGGTCACCTATTTCATTAATGAGGGTTCCCAAGTATTTGTATTCGCTTACTGTTTTAAGTTGGGTACCGTTTATTGTGATACTGGTGTAATGAATTGGATTCTTACTGAAGGTCATATATTTGGATTTTTTGACGTTCATCCTTATGCCGTAGTTATTACATATCTCATTCATACTTTCAACTAGATGTTGTAGATCTTCCATTGTTCTTGCCATTATCACAGTATCGTCAGCATATCGAATGTTATTGGTAACTTCTCCATTGACTATTATCCCTTCGTTTGCATGTGAGAGAGCTTCTTGGCATATTTGTTAGCTGTAGATATTAAACAAAAGCGGTGACAATATACAACCCTGTCGTAGTCCTCTACGTATTTCTATTTCGTCCGATGTTTGGTCTTCTACCTTTATATTAGCTCGCTGATTCCAGTACAGATTTAATATTATTTTCATGTCTCTGGTGTCGATGTTCTTACCTTCTAGGATTTCTGTGAGTTGATTGTGGCGTACTTTGTCAAAGGCCTTTTCAAAGTCTATAAAGCAGGCATGCACTGTATTGAATAGATGTAATATTATGGTTACGAATTTATCATTCAAAAGCTTCAACAGTTCTGTAGGAATTTCATCAGGCCCATTTGCTTTTCCATCTTTAGCGTTTCTTATTGCGTATTTTACTTCTTCTTTCAATATGTCTGGCCCAGTTGCATTGGTTATCTAAGTTAAGTTGTTTATATCGTCTTCAAATAGTTCATTCGGCTATTCTGTCCATCTTTTTATTTTATTCTCTAGATCTACAATAAGATTTCTATCTTTGTCTTTAAGTTTACCTATTTGGCATTTCTTTATGCTTCCAGTTATCTCTTTTACTTTTTTGTGTATATTGAACGCATCGTACTTTTTCTCATAGGTTTCCATTTCTTCACACTGTTCTTTAATCTACTCCTCTTTGGCTTCTTTTATTCTCTTTTTTATGTGTTTATTTATTTCTTTGTATTTGTCTGGGTAATCCTTCATCTTTCTTCTTTGTTCCATCAAGTCTAGTATATCTTGTGTCATCCACCCCTTATTCTTATTATTCTTTGTTGTTATTTTTGTAAGATGTTTCTTTGCTGCTGTTTTTAAAGCTGTATTTATGTACTTTAATTTTTGGTTAATGTTATTTGTATCGTTAATTTGTTGCTGCACTGAACGGAGGTTTTCATTTATTTCTTCTCCTGTTTCTTGCCGTATATTTTTGTTTCTAAATTTATTTAAATCTAATGCCTTTCTGTGTAGTCTTCTAATCTTTTTTGGTCTCGCCTCTATCACAGTAACTACCGGATTATGATCTGAGCCTATATCAGCTCCTGGGTACGTTTTAGTACATTAAAACAGCAATACGATACCTCCTTGCTATCATAAGAAAAAGCGTCAACTGAGACCAAACAATAAGAAGAGACGAACCATTCCTCCCAATAGATTACACGCGTTAATTTTAAAACTATTACTTTAAATTATATCTTCGCCAGGCAATTTATATTTTACATTAGTAATGTTTTCCGATAATTTAGTTGTAGTTTAGTTCATTTGTTCGTAGAAAAAAATACACGTAGATGATTTTTTTTATTTACAAAATTGCTTCAACCACTAGGGGTTATTAGCATGGTACAACAAATTACATAAATGTTAATATGCTACCCTATACTTTGTGAAGTAGTCCTGCATTTTGAAAAAAGTTTATGGTTTTGTCATTATTGAAGCCGTTTAAGCACTCTTTGGATGAAGTGGGTAATCCAGCTTGAAGTCGTTCTAGGGTGTACAAAGGGCAGTCCACTAGCACATGGTTCACTGAAATTACACAATCACAACTGTAGCACATAAGAATTTGTTCTTTACTTAGAAGGTAATCGTGTGTTAACTTTGTATGGCCTATACGTAATCTAGAGATGCATACTTGGTCTCGTCGCTTGAATGCGAGTTTGTACCTCTTGCTTAATGTTTTTCATGGATGTCTCTGAATTGTTCCAGTGTACAAAACAAAATGACGGTATTAGATTTTGATTTTATACAGAGCAGCAACAAGCCGCATATACGTATTTCGATCTCTTTAGATCTCCTCAGTACGGTATAGCTACTACTCCATGGAGTCATTTTGTTGTGTTTATTTACTTTATTTGGAGTACCAGAAATCGAATTCACTACGAATATAGGCCATGATGAACGGCATTTGGAGTGCAATTTTTAGACTCCCTTGCCGATTCATTCATCAAGCTGTTTGCTTCGCAAGTTTTAGGAAGCACGGCGGCTTATATTTAAATTCGATTTCGCTATGTAGAAATAGTATGATTTCTCTTTTTGTTCCAGTGTAGTTGCCATTCCTCGCTTATTTTGTTTCTAAAATATTGCTTCAGGTCGCATTTAGTGAATAATGTCGATTGTGAATTTTCTGCTGCTTCCGTGGCCAACTGATCAGCTTTTTCGTTTCCAGTTATACCACAGTGTGACGGAACCCAAAGGAATTTAACAAATCGGTCGTTTTCTTGACATCTCATTAGTTCTGACTTTACAAGCAATATAATGGGATGGTTTGTGTATAACTGTTTCATAGAGCTGAGAGAACTTAAAGAGTCAGCTATTATCAAAGAGTTTTTTATGTTTTTATTATTTACAAATGTTATTTCTTGCAAAATAGTAAGAAGTTCTGCGGAAAATATGATTGATCGTAAGGAAAGTGAGAAAAAGTAGTCGTGGTGTAAACTTGTAAAATAGGCTCTACCCCATTGTCAGATTTAGACGCGTTTGTAAAAATGAGGAAGTTATGAGAGCAGTTTAATTTCTCTACTGCTTTTTTTTAAATATATGTACTACGTGGTGTGTCATATTTGGTATTGATAGTAAGACTTGTATCGTAAATAGGCAGCTGTATTCTCCAAAGAGGTTGATGATGAAGGTTAGTTACATTGTATGTCTCAGGAAAATGTATGTTTAAACTATTTTGTAATTTTTGAATCCGGATATAAAACGGGGGACTTAATCTTTGTAATGTGTTAAATGTCGATGTGAATCTGTCAACAAACGGTTTTTAAATCTAGGTATATGTGGATTGGCTGACAATTTAGCAGCATACACAAGGCTGAGGTAGTTTCTTCTTAGTTGAAGCGAAGGTTCTCCTGATTCACAATATAAAATTTTAATTGGGCTACACGTAGATGATGTTGCTACCAGAAACCATAAATTCTAACAACGCCAACATTAACAAACCTGTGCAACTTGTAATCCTAAGTTTTACGTGCTATGTTTTCTATATAAAAAGAAGAATATGACATTTATTGTTATCCAAACAAACTTAAATAATTAGTTAAATAATTAAATAATACAATATCATTTGGACCTTTCACCTAGTTAATATTGAAACCTTTAAATCAAGCGTCAAAAAGTTTGTTTCGGAGCGTCTCTAAATTCGGACAGAATGTCAAATTTCCTGTGATTTGAAATTGCACGGTCGTATGGTTTCTGAATATTCATAGCGATGCTCATATATTAATTTACCTAATTGAATCTGTAAGATCGATATTAATAATTTAACGAAGCCTTTGAGAAGCAATGTCATCTGTGGAGAGGATAAACTTCCGACACGGATAAACTTCAAAGTGCAGCGCGATAAGTTGCCCTAAGTGTAATTTAAACTGTTGATGAAGTTTTCGGAATTGGGACTACTAAGTTAAAAAAATAACCCTGGGGTAATGGAAAATTAAAATGTAAATGAAACAGAAGAAATTAGTAACTTTATACAGCTTCTGCAAAACATATACGATGCGTACACTAAAAGTTCGTATTAACAATTATATTTCAAAAAAAATCCATTGTTATTCTGGTGTACCACAAGGGTCTCATTGTGGTCCCATGTTTTTTAACTTGATTACTATTTATAACTGGGAATAAGCCACAATTAAAGATATAAATACGTTTATTGACGTTTCAATTTCCAATTCGGAAATCGTTCTCAAAATACAAACAGTAAATTAAACAAATTTTGTTTTTTGTTACATAGTGAAAAAAATTCTTCTGATAATTTAATTTATCTGACTCATTTATATTGACAATTCAGACATACATTATGCAGTTTAAAATAGACGACTTTAAAATCATATTGCCAATATTGTTGTGTTGCGCTCCTGGGACGACTTTACTTATAAGATAGTTCATTCGATTACATGAAATCAACTTTAACTTGAGAATATCCGTCAGAAAAAATCATAGCATGTAATTCGTCTTTAAAAAGACAAACACATGACATGATGACAGTAAAATTCTCCTGTTAGTGGTTCCATAGTAAATTATGAGGGAAAAACCAGGAAAAAAATCTCATAATACTATCCCGACATTGTAAGTATTTGTTCGTGAATTTAGTTTACCTTCAACAAACATCAAAATTCTAATTTTATATGTTACGGTATTTAAAAAACATAAATGATGTATCCTCTATATGTTACTGACTTACGAATACTGGTATTTTCTTATTAATAACTTACTCTTTCAATATTGGTAACCAGATCCTACTACATTCTGCCGAGGAATTTGCGACACAATTGGCCTCATTTAGCATAATTAGAGCCGCTTCTTTGATTTTTCTTTTTTTACCATCCGTTTCGTTTAGAACTATATTTGAATTATTCCATTGAACCCTATGTTCATTATCCCACGCGTGTTTACATATTTGAGATCTATCAAATTCTCTATTTTTAATATAAGATTGATGTTCACTTATTCTAACATTTAATGGCCTTGATGATTCACCTAAATAAAACTGATCGCATTCACAAGGTATTTTATAAATGCAATTCTTTGTCCTTTCTTGTTCATTGTTAGGTTTGGTTTTGGACAAAATAGATCTCAACGTGTTTGTTGTTTTGAATGTTGTTGAAATGTTGAATTTATTTCCTATCCTTTTAAGTTTTTCTGATATCCTTACTGGGATCCTTACTGTGTTGTGGTGATCTGAGTAGAGGCCAAGTTATGGATAGTAAGGTGCTATATTACCCGGTGATAATGTATGAAAGCGAAGCCTAAACACTAATGCAAGTAACTAAAACGAAGATTGAAGACTTCAAGATGTAGATTTATAGGAGGATATTGAATATTTTTTATGTGGATCATGTCATGAACGTCGAAGTTCAAGAGCGTATATGAAAACAAGCAGATATGCTTTACTTAGTGAAATAGTATTAGGTAATTTAGCCATTTAGTGCACGACAAAGAAAGATATTAAAGTTTTTAACTCGTTATGCAGAGTAAAGTGTTTGACAAAAGGTTAAGTTAAAAAACTTCCTACAATGGTTTGGAATAACTACCCGTAAGGTATCTAAATGATTTTTAACTTAATAACATCAGAACCATAAGTTCTAATATTTTTGTCACAAATTGGTTGCATTGCTTTTATAGTGATCCCTTTACAAGTTAACTTTTTTGTATTCTAACGTAGCTGCATCCTCTGACGATGACCAACGAATTCAAAAAACAATAATATACAATTTCTCATTTTTTTCTTTTTCAAATATAACACTCAGGACTAGTTTTTTAAAATGGTGTATTTCTTATAAACTACACAAGTTCCTAAAAATCTTTTATTATAAAGATTATATATAATATAATTATATAAATTTAACTTTATATACCCTTAAAATATTACAAACCCTTAAGTGGTTGTAGTCACCATCATAGAACATAAAAAAATGTATCTTGGTCATCGCAGCTAAAAGCAATACCGAAAAAATGACAAGGTTTGTCAAACAAATCAAACTAAATTATTTGTTAATGTTTGTGTTTATAAAGTGGAAAAATTTAGATAATAAAAAGCCTCTGTTCAACAAAAACTCCATCAGAGCGATATTTATCAGTAGTTTACATTTATTTTTGGTTTACCATTTGCATTTTTTAAATACTGAAACCTGCATCCTGGTATATTTAAAAAACTGCTGAGTATTCCAGTTTTCTATATTTTTATAATAATTAAAATTACCTCTTGTCTTGTCTAACCAGGAGGCCTGGTTAATGGGCCTCCGTTTCTATCGACGTTGTCTTTTTTCGAAGGATCAATGCTGCTCGAATAAAAGTATCAGTACCACTGCACCCGACAAAGGCCATTCTCTCCATTGTATTAATTTTCAAGCAAAAATTAATAATATCAAATCAAAAATGTAATGTTAGAAATTAAGATGTGATCTGTAACGCCAACGCCAACCGAAAGTTTATAAATGCAGTCTAGGATAGCCAGCGCCAAGGTCAACGGAGAACGCCAGCGCCAACGCTAATAGCTTATAGCCTTAATAATCCAAAGACATTTTTGTTGGGGTTTGACGTAGACCTCACCTTTCCCGCACCGACTCTGATAAAGTATGCCGCAGTTGTGGACTAAACGTCAGAAACAAATAATTTCGGAACAAACCACAATAACAAAAAAAATTATTTGGCGCAAAAGTTTAGACACATATAATAATCGAAACACTATATAGTGCTACTAACATCGCGGACAAATTCTCGATTAATAAATGTAATCGTAATTATACTGGTTAATGATAAGATGATGTTAAATATATTGATCAATGTCTTAGTGTTTTAATGTTTTGTCGACGATCATGCAATCGTCACGTTACATTAATAATGCATTTAAATACCAACGTATTGGCATTCGTCTGTCAATAGAAATCGCTTCATTTGTCGAATTTAAATTATTTATTTAAAATCTATTTACAAATTGCTAAAGAAAAGGTACTTCATTAAGCATATTGATGATATGAGGCAATTGCTTTCTTTTTTAATAATAGAGCATTTAGGAGTAAAATAAATTACCCTTTTACAATGAGTTATAATAATTTACTTCAATTCCACTCTGGTGAATATCCTATTTTTTTATAATACAACCAACGATTTCCTTAATAAAATATTATTGCTACCATAATGTTTATTCAAGAACCAAGATACTTAGTATCATTTTTTTATAAAACAGCAATAACTGGCTGCTGTATATTAGATCAAATCTAACGAATACGAAAAAAATTTTTGTATGACACTGACCTACATATTAGGTTATAAAATAATAATGTACATCAAAAGTAATTTAAAATGAGATCTGTGCTTCGTTGTACTATTACTATTGTATAATTAGCATGAAGTTAAAGTTATTAATAAGCGTATTTCGTCGAAACGTATTAAGTTTTTCAACAAGAAAAATAAGGAGATCTTCCCTCCGAACTGCTGCACTATAGGTAAATCATTCTAGCACCAGGATCACAAAATCAGATTTATCAAATTATATGTGTTTAATTAACAATAACCTTCTTCTTCTTAAACTTCTATCGTCCATGTTTGGACATAGGCCTCTCTAAACTCCTTCCATCGGTCTCTATCCTGAGCAACATATTTCCAATTTGTTCCGGCTATTCTTTTAGTGTCATCAACCCATCTCATCTGTGGTCTTCCTCTTGGTCGTTTACTTTCGTAAGGTCTCCAATGTTGTAATGTAGTATTCCAATGTTGGTCTTTTTGTCTAGCAGTGTAGCCTGCGAAGCTCCAATTACATAAGTTTGTCAATTTTTGTTGTTATGTTGTCGACTTTTGTTTTTGATCTTACCCAGTCGTTCTTCTTTGTATCTAACAGTCGTATACCTAACATTGCTCTTTAAATTGTTCTTTCTGTTGTTTCTAGTTTATTTATGTTTTCCTTGGTTAGGGTTCAGGTTTGACATCCATAGGTCATGATAGGAAGGATGCATTGGTTGAACACTTTGCTCCTCAAGTATTGGGGTATTTTGCGGTTCTATTCAGCTAATAAGTTTTCCAAATCCTGCCCATGCTAGTCCTGCTCTTCTAGCAATTTCCGCACTTTGGTTTTCTTTGTCAAGTTTAAGGATTTAGCTGGGTAGATATATTCCTGGACTTGTTCTATCTCACTGCCATTTATAGTTATACGTATGAAGTCATCTGTGTTTGCAATTATTTTTGTTTTTGTCATGTTTATTTTTATGCCGACGTATTGGGAGCTGCCTGCTAGTTTCCCCATCACAAGTTCCTCGAATGTGCTCGCTATAATCACTATGTCGTCAGCGAATCTGAGGTGGTTTCACTTGTTGCCATTAACGTTAATGCCATAGGTTGACAAATTTGTAGTTTTAAAGACGTCTTCTAGGGCTAGGTTGAAACGCTTTAGCGGTATTAAGTCTCCTTATCTCACTGCTCTCTTAATGGGGATGGGATTTGTATTTTCGTCTAGTTGTACTATCATAGTTGCATTTTCATATATATATATATATATATATATATATATATATATATATATATATATATATATATATATATTTTTTATGCTATTTAAATTGTATTATATTGCTTATTTAGAAAAAATCCTGTCTATATTTATTAAATGATCTAATCTCCAATTAATCACAATAAATCAGCATTAATTAATTACAATCTCAGGCTATTTAACTTGTACTATTTACCTTTGATCGTGGATTCAAAATATTTTCCAATTGGCTTCCTAAATGGGATAGGTAATATGACCTGAATAAAATACATAGAATGTCAACTGAACTATATGTGAGATGTCCTTTATTTTAATGAAATTTTATATAACAATCAATCCTGTAATATTAGTAATATACTAACTTTAAATATATGAGAAGTTGTTTTCTATCATGGACCCAAATATTATTTTACATTGATTTTTAATGTGTTATAATTAAGCTCTATAATTTTTTTAAATGATCGCAAAATTAACTGTCTCTATTATTTATTCAATTTATTTAATTAATAAATGAAAACCACACTCCTGCTCTAATGAAAATTGACTGACCTTTCTTTCTCTGCCGTTGCAATTCTATGGCCACGCCAAAAAAAAACCTTCCTCTGCTTCTGCTCCTATTGTGGTCCAGATGACGTACACCTTTCTCCTATCTGTCCTTGTATCTGCAACCCAACAACTCGTGTTATTCTATGCAGCCTCCTTTTGAGCCAATCTCCGCGCCTGTTTATAACTCCAAATGTTTCCGGCTTCGTCTGATATTAATATTCTTATACCCTTTGGTTTTTCTATCTCTCTGTATCCCGTTCCTCACACTGGTCAGCTTTTATACAGCAAATAAACACACCCGGTAAATTACGTCTTCGGGACTTCAAACAAACACAACTCACAAAGCTCCTTCCTTCTTGGATGACGAAAACTGACTAACCAACTTTTTTTCTCTCTCCTATCTCATAGCCAAAACCACCACATCCTTGCATTCAAAAATTGACCAATAAAAATCATCCACCTCTGTGACGTATATCGTTACCAACCAACTCTCTCTATAAAACGTCATTCGGGTAATTCCAGAAAACAACATTCTTTAATTATTCTAACTAAATCTATCTGCTTTACAAATATTTCTTACTAATAGCTAAAAACGATACCTGTTTCTCAATTCAATGTCTTTTGTTAATAAACTTTTACCGATATAATCTTTCGGGGAGAAAAACCACCGCAAATCCCGGTCTATTGTTTAAACACTTTCTATATACACTTTCATTCCGGGTAAATCCATTCCACAATAACCGACTTATTTAAATTTCTTATCGATAATATTTGAAAGTCTTGTCTCTGAGGCCTAATGAACAATTCTTCGAACAACTTAAAATACATATTTTGTCTTATACAGGATGTTTGAAAATTTATATGCCCGTGTCTTTATGAAATATCAATAATTTTAATTTTTATTTAAGTAATAAAATTTGTATATCGGTTTTTTATTGCTTATGGACATTCAAACGTACAACAATATATATATATATATATATATATATATATATATATATATATATATATGTATGTATATATTATATGTATATATATATATATATATATATATATATATATATATATATATATATATATATATATATATGATGTATTATTTGCCTATATCTCGAATCTATTCTACAATTATTAATAGCTTGTTCTATGGCCCACATTTCGATACTATCAAACGCCTTTTATAGTCAATGCAAAATGGATGCCATTAACAAATAGATACAAAAAAAATGAAATTGGAATAAACACATTGATTAACCGACGTGAACATAATAGTAGGAATCTCGCAAGAAAAATCACGATAAAAACGCAGATGAGTGTAGCGATAATATTGAAAATTGACGAGATACTTTGCCTGTTAAGAAGAATAAAAAAAAAAATTTGTGTGCGTGCCATTTTGCTGTATAGGTCTGTCCTGATTATTTTTATAAAAAGAAACTTATAGTTATTATTATTATAGATAATGCTAATTGTAATATAATTACGATGGCATATAAATTAATTTAACAAAAATAAATTATATAATTTAAGCTAGTACAGAAATCTACATACCAAAACATTTGCATTATTCATCCTGGGTACTAGATACAAATTTATTAAATATTTATACGCTTAAATTATTTCCTATGTATTATCGCACATGCCGCATATTTGTTGCGTGTGCGATGAAATAATTGGAAAATATCAAACCAATACAAATGAATAAACATTTTGTAGGGATTCAAAAAGATATCTTGTTCAACGACCAAAGTCATTGGGCAAACTTGTGGTTTTTTTCTTTTGTATGTATTCGAATGAACCTGTAATTTAGCACGATTATATAAAACACAACAAGTGATAGGGAATAACCTATAAAAGAGCTGATATAATTTACAGATTAAATATCATAAATATGACAATAAATAAATTTAATTACATAACTGCAATTATAAATCAATAAATTTAGAAAATGATTGCAATTAGAAATAACTGCAAATTATAAATTGAACATAACAAACAGAGTTGGAATGAGGGGAAATGAACATATACGATTTAACAGATTGTTAAGTTATTGAGTTATGTACCAAGAAGACATTTCACAGCGAGCTTTTTGTACCATTTCAGTGATTTTCGTTGGGGCGAATTATAACTTGCTATCTGGTCTGAATTATGCTAATACAAATAATGACAACAAATGGGAAATTAAATTTTACTCAGATTTATGTATCAACGGCCGATAAAACAGAGAAAGAAATTGAAAAATTTTACCATGACCTTCAAAAAACCCTACAAAATACAACATCTAGATATATAGCAGTAGTTATGGGTGATTTTAACGCCAAATTAGGAGAACGAAGATGAAAGTCGACTGTAGGACCTTATGGACTCCGTGTTCGAAATGAGAGAGGAGAACACCTTATAGAATTCTGCCTAGAACATAATCATGCGGTAATGAATACTTTCATCAAACTGCCTAAACGACGCCTTTACACTTCGCCAGCTGACAAGGTCGATAAAATCGTTAGAAACCAAATTGACTATATTGTAATAAACCACAGATACCTAAACGCAATACAATCGTTAAAAGCGTACCCAGAATACCCAAAATTCCAACTTTAAAAAATAAAATTAGAAGACATTAAAGGAAAACTGAAACAAGAAATTAATGCAAACCTAGAATCCAAACCGGAATCAATTGATGGTGATGTAAAACAACAGTGGCAATTCTTTAAAAATGCAATTATCGAACGAAGTCGTAGAGAACGCACAACATTCAGATGCAAAAAGGAGATTGGATAACACAAGAAAGCTTGGAAATGATGGAGGACAGAAGAGGGCAAAAAAATATCAACATAACTTAGTATCAGTAAATAAGAGAAGGTAAAGAAACTTATTTTGCTGGAAAATGCCAAAAAATAGAAGACCTAAAAAAACAAATATGATAACTTTAATCCCCATAAGAAAGTTAAAGAATTAGCTGGGGTAGCGAAACAAAAAATCTCAACCATACTATTGGACAAACAAGGAAACATTTTAGTGGAGACGGAACAAAAATGGAGATGGAAAGAATATAAGAGGAATTCTGTCATGACCAGCGACAGAAAAATATATATTAAGATAAAGAGTAAAGACAGGGGACCCGAAATAACAAAGTCAGAAGTTATGCATGCAGTAAAGTCTATGAAAACTAATAAAGCTGCTGGTCCAAATGAAATGCCAAGTGAATTGCTAAAACTGGTTAATAAAAAAAACAAAGATCTTTTAGTCCTACTACTGAACAAAATCTATTCCACAGAAATCATTCCACGTGAAATGCTGACATCAACATTTATTTGTCTACCAAAGAAAGAAAATGCCAAAGAATGTAATGATTATCGAACGATCAGTCTAATGTCACATATCGAAAAAACCCTGCTAAAAATCATCCATAATAGAATACACGCTAAGCTGGAGAGCTGGAGATGGATATTAGTGATTCCCAGTTTGGATTTCGGAATGGAGTGGGCACAAGAAAGGCACTATTTTCTTTTAACGTGCTGACCCAAAGATGTGTGGATGTTAATCAAAATCTTTAAGTATGCTTTATAGACTACAACAATGCATTCGATATGATAAAACATGACCGACTTATAGAAGTACTCAAAAACAAGAATCTGGATGTGAGGGATGTAACATTGATATCAAATTTATACTTCAGCCAACGATCAAATATGAAAATTGGAAGATAAGTATCAGAAGAAGTGGAGAAAAGGAGAGGGTTGAGGCAAGGTTGCATACTGTCGCAGTTATTGTTTAATGCTTTTTCTGAAGAAATCATACAAATTCATAAAAATTAGCAAGAATAACAATACAAACAAAATATTAACGGTAGACGGCCAGCAGATTGAGAGAGTAAAAATATATACTTACATAAGAATGATAACTAGACTTCGGCATATATGCAAATAAAAATGTAGAAAATATGCGCATAAATATGCACGTGTTTACAAGAAAATATGAAAATATTCTACAAAATATGCATACAAATTAATAAAAAATCATAAAATAGTAACAATTTTATTAAAAAAAAAGTGTACATAACTAAATATTTGCTACTATTCATTAAGATTTACATTTATTTTAAGTAACTACATCATTTTTAAGTATGAATAAACTTATTTAGAATTATGGTAACAATAAATGACCAAGTGGTGTTCAAAATTTTCTAACAAAAACTTGTGGCTTCTGTCTGAGTACATATATTTATATATGGAAAAACTTCGTTCAACATCAACTGATTGTGGTGGAAGAGGAATGTTAGGTAGCATTTCTTTATAAAGTTGAATTCTTATACGAGATTTAAGAAATACTTTTTTGACACTGGATATCATGGTATTTACAAGAGGAAACTTTTTTCGTATTTCCTCTGCAACTCTGTTTAATCCATGCGCTACACAAGTAACATGTATTAAATCTGGGAAAAATATTTTTAAATTTTGTCCTGCTTTCACCATATAAGGAGCAGCATCCGATAAAATAAGCAGTAATTTATTAGAAGGAATAGTTGTCGGAAGAAAAAAAGTTGCTAATGTTTCTTGTATAAAACGCGAGATTGTTAAAGCATTTGTTTTCTCAAGTTGCTGGCATGAAATAAGATGAGATTTTGGTAAGGTATCTTCTTTAAGAACACCAATCAATAAATGAGCAATATACTTTCCTGAGGAATCGGTGGTTTCGTCTACAGATATGTAAAAATAATTATCTGCAATTTCTTCCTTAATATTAATTAACACCGACGAGTATAGCCCGTTCACATTATTTCTTCTTAGAGACCGATCACTTGGAACATTAAGTTTGCAATATTTTTTTAGAAACGAACTAAAATATACATTTGCTAATTTTGAAAGCGGTATGTTTTGCAGACACTAATGCGCGACACAAGTCTTCATTAAAAGTTTCTTGCTCATCTAATTTTTTTGTAGTAGATTCGAAACATTTAGCCATTGAAGTTTTATGTTTTCCTCCTATTTTTCCTTTTTTTGCAATGTGTGAAGCAGTTCTCACATGTTGGTGTATCTGAAATTTCTTCTCACATGCTATATATAAATAAAAATAAAAACCTTTATTTTAACCCAACCTTTAAAATATAAAAATATACAAGGTGTTTTTGGTTAATCAAATATCTGGTTTGGAAAAAAAACACTCGCTAAGTGTTTTAAATGCAGTATTAATCCACAAAAGTTTTTGTTACTAACCATTAGTACATCATATAATTTATTTTAAAATTCAACAAAAGTTTTTTTTTTGTTAATTAAATTACAATAAAAATAATTGTGTTTTAGAATAGCTGACTTCATAAAAAAAAGTCAAGGTGAAAAATTTTTCTAAATACACACCATTGTATTGTACCATGGACAATTTTTTCTCACTAAAGGAAGCTATTTTTCATTTAAAAACAACCTACGAGTACTAAATTTCAAGTAAATACGTTTATTGGTTTTAAAGTTATTGTTGTTATTAACTAAAAGAATTTAATTTTTTTTAATTTTAACACCCTGTATCTCGAAAAGTAAATAAGTTTGACCCCTCATTAACTATATAGTTTTGTTCAATTTTTCGAGAAGTATCTACAGTCAAACGTTGTAAGTGTCATTTGGAAACACCCTGTATGTATGAAATATTAGATATTTAATAGAAAATATTAGATACTTACAATTTTGCCACAGACTGAACAGTAGATTTTTCCCATATCCATAGACAGCTCTTTATAAGGTTTAATCCAAGTTGAAGCACTGGTTGTTTTAGGCATTATAAAATGACAATCTTCCTTTTTGTTACGCACAACGAGTGTTTACGCTTTGAATATCATAACAAAAATGATTTACAAATCTGAGCATCAAATTAGAAATGTTTAGGTACCTAATTCAATAAACTGGGAGATTTTGGAAAATCCCTAAATTAGGAACAAAACTATTAGCCGTTTACCTGCTGTTAAGATACAATAAATTGTAGATAGATTTGGGGATTAGATTATAAAATGCAAATGAGCGAACCCTTAGCGATTATCCAATAACTGAATGCCTCAGTGACCGAGACTTTCTAAGAATGTTGAGGGCTACTTAAATTGATCTTCTTTGAAATTGTAAATGTTTTGTACCTGTAGAGATTACGTACTTAGATCATTTCTTGATTAAAATGACTACAAAATTTTATACAAGAATTGAAATAAATTGGTATGTTTAAAAATTTTCAAATACAGTATAAAAATCTGAACTTTTATGCACTTTATGCAAACTTTTATACAAATATGCCAAAATATGAAATATTTGCATAAAATATGCACAATATGCAAAATATGCAATATGCATAGTTGTCGAAGTCTAATGATAACCATAGAAAATATCGATTATATTGCAGAGATAAGAGTCAGAATTGAAAAAGCACGTGCCAACTTCGTAAAAATGAAAAAGATTTTATGCAGCAAAAATTTGACATTGGCCCTCAGATAAGGATAATTAAATGCTATGTATGCAGAGTGAACTCTACTATGGAGCTGAATCATGGACATTAAACCGGAATACAATAAATCGACTTAACGCGTTTAAAATGTGGACATTTGAAAGATTGTTAAGGATTTCATGGGTAGATAGAGTCACGAATACAGAGACTCTTAATTCAAGATAAAATAGAGGGTATGAGAAGCGTAGAAAGAAGACGCTTTTTCTGGTTGAAAAACCTGAGAGAGTGGTTTCGTTGCAGCTCAAGGCAATTGTTCAGAGCAGCTGCCTCGAAGGTCAGAATAGCCATGATGATTGCCAACCTTTGTCGCGGAGATGACACTTAAAGAAGAAGATCTGGTCTGACTGGTGAAGAATACGACTTCGTCGTTGAATTGCCTAAGTTTTGGTAGTGTGTTTAGTAAATAGTAACAAGATATTTTATCCTTCCACTTCAAAACGCAGATACTTCTTTCGTTTTCCAACCCAAACGTTTTTCCTTTTTACAATTTTTTATTTATTAGTTCATTTGGGTTTCCACAACGATTTTCTCTTAGCATCCCAATATAGTGCATTTCCCTGTCTAGTAAAATGTTATCTTATTTAAGGCTTTATAGTAGTTATCAGCTACTATCATACGTCCTGAATTCAAAAGGTGTACTGTTCATTTCTCTCCTTAAATTTATAAACTCTCATATTGTATATGTAGCTGTTGTCACTACAAAGCTCTAATCCTATAATAATGAGGTTATACTTATGCTCTTTTTGTGGTATGTACTGCTTCATTACTAGCCAACTTTGGAAATGAATATGCAATTTCTTCGTCGTTGGATGGTAAGAATAGCCACCTTCGCCACCTTATTTATATAACTCAGAAGGGACGTTGTCAATACCTGGAAACTCCTCTTTTGTGTTTGTATTGTTTGTTCTACCTACTTCATCGTATCATATTTTCGGTGTCTCCCTTAATGTGATGCATGTCCATATGCTCTTTATTTTCTTTATTTTCTTGCTTCCCTAGGACATTTTATAAAAAGATTTTCCAAACATTTTTAAACTGTTTCGTCAGCATTAGCACCATTAGCATTCAGCATTATTAAATCATAATGCCCTTAATAGAAGCTAAAATGAGCTAATTGAGTCCAAAGGGTGCCAAATACGAGAGACCTAATACTGCCTTGATAACTGTCTCTTTTGTATCTTCTGCATCTCTACTTTTAATATACTGAGTTCTAATTTTTGCAAAGTATCTCTTTGTGCATTGAGCTATTTCTTTGAGTATTGAGTCCGGAAAATACAATTGCTAAGTTCAAACAACTTTATTTGCTTTTTTGTCAATTTAGGTGACTCCTCTGGACTGAGTGACAATATTATTTACTCTGAATTTAGTTTTTGATGAAAAAATAATGTTAATTTGTCCGTAAAGTTTTCTTGCCTTTTTCAATAAAAGACCTACCACGACCGATTTTTGGGTCAACTGGTTATTTGCCCTTAGTGAGCTTTAAGTCTGATTCGTTAAAACTAATTGCCTTTTGACCTTATTGCATACGTTGTTCATCATCAGAGCCCCTTAACCACCTTTAACACTTTTTCATCGCTTGAAACCTCCCATAGTTTTAGGAGACGTTTTAATTCTTCTTCGCAATGTGACATATACTAGAACAAAAAATACTGTTACTGTAAAAAACTACCTACTATTTTACTAACAATAATATTCTCAAGATTTTTCGTATTAAAAAAATTACCACAATAAATATTTTATCCCTATTTACCGAAATTTTTAAAGAAGAAAATAAAATAACTATTTATACCTTTATCAGTTTATACACATAATTTATTCTGAGAACAACTGAAGATTTAATTGCTTACCCTCTTTGACTTAAATATCAAAATTATCTGAAAAATCTGTTATTTATTAAGGATAACCCTAAATATGTGGTATCGCAAATAAACATTTCGTCTAAAAGTTCTGTTAGATGATATTTTGGAAAACCCTGATCGAAATGACTGTCGTGCGTGTCCTCTTTTTTGAGGCAAGATTTGAATAGAAAACATTTATTAACATAAATTACACTTGTATAAAAACAAACAATTTTTGTTATATCCGAGGTGGTAACTTAATAAAAAACATGTATAAAAGTTCATCATCAGTAAAGATTTTAAAACTATCAAATATTCAGTGGTTGTACTCAATCTCAAATCTGAAACTAACCCCCTATGTGGCTCAGTGGTAAGAGCGCCTACCTTTAAACCTAAAAGTCGTGAGTTCGAATCTCACCTGGGTGGAAATAATACTGTTTTTAGCAGCACTGTGAAGCATTTCATAGCTGTCATTTCTGTCCATTGTCGAAATATTGCGCAGCCATGACATTTTTTTACGTCCCAGACCTCTCTACCTTCTATCTTCCCTTCGAGTATCAGTTGCTGAAAAGTGTATCTTTCTCCTCGTAATATTTGTCCAAAGTATGCAGTCTTCTTACTTTTTACATAATTAAAAAGTTCCTTATCATGTAAACCTGCTCTTCTGAGTACTTCCTCATTTCTGACCCTGTCCGTCCATGATATTCTAAGCATTCGACGCAGCATCATATTTCAAACAGTTCAAGTTTGTTAATTGAACAGACCTTTAACGTCCATGCTTCCATTCCGTATAAGAGAACAGGCCACACGTAACACTTAAGCATCTTGTATCGGAAGTTGAAGTCCAATTTGCGATCAGTCAGAAACTTACGAAGGCTCAAAAAAAAGCGTTTCTGGCTTGTTCAACTTTGCTCTTTATTTCATTTTTGGGTCTCAACCCTCGTTCAGCAAACAACCCAAGTATTTAAATTGCCTAACCTGTTCGATTTTTCCTCCAACGCAAGATATATCTTTGCGTTGGGGTAATCATTTCTACTTATAATTATTGTTTTTGTATTCTTGATATTTATCTTCAAACCCCGAGCTTCACTTGCAAGAGTTAACCCATTTAAAAGGCATTGAAGATCTTCGATGTTATCTGCCACTATGGCTGTATCATCGGCATACCTGATGTTATTAATAAATATGCCGTTAACTTTAATACCCTTAGTCTGCCACTGCCTCTGCAAAGGTTTTTTCTACGTATAAATTAAACAGCATTGGAGACAGTATACAACCTTGCCTTACTTCTTTTTAATAGAGAAATCCTCTGTTTCCTTGACATTTTGAAGACGTGCTATTGCTGTCTGTTCTCAATACAGATTGCCGATAATTCTTATATCCTTGGCGTTTAATCCCAGCTCTTGTAGGTATTTTATCATCAATTCGTGTATTACAGTATCGAATGCTTTTTCATAATCGATGAAACAGACAAAATCATCCTCTCTTTGATCTAAAAATTTCTGTCTTAATGTTTGCATACTAAAGATCGCTTCTCTGGTGCCAAGTCCATTTTTGAAGCCAAACTGACTCCATCCACTGACCTCTTCAGATTTCTTAAACAATCTAGTGTGTAGTATTCTCAGGAAAAGTTCTAAAAAGGGACTCATTAGGCTTATTATTCGGTGGTCCTTACAGAAGTTCGCTCGTGGTGTTTTTGGTAGGGCGATAAATGTAGAGCAAAGCCAATCTTTTGGACTCTGGCCCGTATTGTAGATGTCGTTAAAGAGCTTGACAATAATGTTTAGGTTTTCTTCATTAAGTAACTTGACTGTTTCTGCGTACATATCATTTGGTCCTGGGGTTCTGTTACTTTTTAATAGTTTGATAGCATGTACAGTTTCAGCTTTCAAAATACTTAATACAAATGGTCTCCCAGTTGTGGTGGTTTTTTTGTTCTGTCATCATTGAACAAATTGGCTGTGTACAATTTCTAAGTATTAAGTATATCGCTAGGGTTCGTTATTCGTTAATTTTGGTCATTATGTATACCAGTGACTTGTTTTTTCTTAAAGACACCAGCAATTTCCATCATTTTCTTGTAAAAATTGAAGCTGTCGCCGAGTTTATATAGGTTTTCAGCCTCGGTGCAAAGTGTAGTCATCCAGATCTACTTCGCCGCTTTAATTCCTTATACGAATTTGACTGTGTATATTTCGATACCCTACTTGGTTCTGCCTATCCTTATACTGTCTGCGTTGTTCCATTATCTCTAATATTTCTTCTGTCATCCACTAGACAACACATAACACCTCACTAATCTAATTTTCAGACTTAAAGTAATATTGTTTCCACATAACAGTTTCTTTATCTTAAAGAATGCAGCTCTGGCCTTCTCTATCCGTATTCTAATTTCTTTGCTCATGTCCCAGTTCTCATTTAGATTAAAACCAAGGTAAGTGATACTGTTAGTTCTCTCCATTTGTTCTTCATAAGCTGTTACCACTTCCAGTTATATAGGCGTTTTACTGACGACCATCACCTTTGTCTTTGCGGTGTTTAGCTTAAGGTCATATTTATCACACGTTGTGGTAATCCTATTAATTAGATGTTGAAGTTCTTCATCTCAAATTATTAATATTGACGCCATTCATTTTTATACCACATTGAACATTATCCACTGCTTTATTGAAAACAAACTCAGAATAGATGGTAAATAGTAGCGGGGACAAAATGCAGCATTGCCTTACTCATCTTCGTATTTGAAGCTCTTTAGAAGTGTCCCGGCCAATCCTGATGTTTGCACGTTAATGCCAGTAAATATTTTTAATAACGCGTAGGTCTTTATCGTCAATACCTACCTGCTGAAGAATGGCTATCATTTCAGTATGTTTTACTTGATCAAAGGCCTTCTTAAAGTCAATAAAACACATATAAATTAGATATCCGACATCTCTACATCTCTGTATCATAACCTGAATACTAAATAGTGCTTCTCTTGTTCCAAGGTAATTTCGGAAGCCAAACTGTGCGTGACTAAGTTGTAGTTCTATTTTTTGGTACATCCTAGAGTGCAAATTCGTAGAAATATCTTTAAAACATGACTCATCAAGCTGATGGTTCGGTAGTCACTACATTTTTTTGCATTTGCTATTTTAGGTATCGTCACAAAAGTCGACAGCTGCCAATCCGTTGGTATATAGCCAGTTTCATAAATTTTATTAAACAGATAAAGGAGAGATATTTACCCTGAACTTTTAAAGAGTTTTATTATTTCACTTGGTATTTCATCTGGTCCCGTCGCTTTTCGGGTCTTTGCTAATCGTATTGCTTGTTTAATTTCGTCCATAGTTATGTCAGGTCCTGTAACTACTTCGCTAATTTTAAGCTCGGGCCTTTCATCACTAAAGAGTTCCTCAATATACTCATTCCATCTGTCTATTTTATGCAAACTAGTTATAATCAGTTTTCCGTCTCTATCAACGATGTTATTTGCCTGTGTTTTGTTCTGGCCTGTCAGTTCTTTTATTTTTTTATACATATTAAAATAATCATGTTTTCCATGTAACTCTTTGATTTGGTTACAATGACCTTCGATAAATTCTTGTTGTTCATAATTCTCAAAATTGCTCTCTAAATTGTTTGCAATCATCTGACTATTGTTTCTAATAAAATCCATATCCAGTTTGTTATAGGATGGTTGTTGTTATATCCGTTTAAGTTTTAATTTTATTTCGGCTAACAATAAATTGTGATCAGTTGTAACATCGGCATCAGGAAAAGTTTTTACAGACTTTACTGCATTTCTTTTGGAATTTATTACCGATATGTATCCTGAAGCTATAGTGTTACATACAATTATAAAAATCTACGAGATATAGGAATGAGTATATTTTTAATATGGTGTGTGTCACACCACACGTGTCGAACAGTGTTACAAAATTTCACCTGTCGGATACCGGGTTAAGATGACAGGATTAAATAGGATATAAAGAACACCTTGCAAACGGCACTTGGAAATAATTTGGACCACAGAAAACTAAAAGAGTATCTTGTATAAATATGTTATATAAAATTTGATCATGTTTTTAATAAAAAAAAAAAAATCAAAACACCTTGATACTCATTTTTAAAAGGTAGTCCAAGGAAAAAGCATGTAAGTAGTACGTTTTTAAAACATCTATAAAAAGATATTATTTAGTCGATCACAATAGTTTTCGATTTATTATTTTACCATATCAAATTCGTTATAGAAATATTTTATATAAACAATATAAATATTTAAATGAAATTTAAAACAATAGAAGAATTTCATATATTCGCATTGCTAGGTTAATATTTTTTTATATTTAATATTTTTATATAAAATTAACTTAACATTTTTACGTAAGTATTTTTATTTTCTTTTATCTAGATAAAACGAGTTTGTTATACAGTTTTAATATTTTTTTTGTATCACAAACACATAACAATATAAAATAAAAATATAATTTAGTAATGGAATATTCTAGTATGGAAATAATGGCCAATTTTTTTAAAAACTTTTTAATAGATAATATTCGTCTAAAATAGCTGACATAAAAAGTAATTCGAAGGAATTCAACTGTGAGATTAAAATACTAAGATGTACTTAAAAAACAAATACTGCGATAAAATTGCATACAAACATGTTTATGTCCATAACCACCATTTGCATCTAGCCACAAAGGCGACCTTGGCGGATAATCATAGCCGGTATCATTTTTACCATAGTGCGAATTGTGACCGTTCAGTTGCAGTTATTGCAAGTCTGTTAATACATTTTTAGTTTCTTGTACGGCAACTAATACATTTATGTAGACTACTTTTTAACACTTAATAGTTTGTGTTTGTGATTTTCATTTAGGAATTACTGTGCTTTTACAAGTGTCAGTTGTAAGTGAAATTGTGTTTGTGTTCCATCTTAAAACTCAAAAACCTTAAAATCAGCGGTGGTTTGTTGAAGGTAATGTTGCCCATATTATAACATAACACAAAATAATATCAAATTTTAATTAATTAGGGAAAACAACAAAAATTAAGTTTTAATAAATACTTAATTATCATTTATAAACCAAATAGTTGTTTAGAACAAAACATTTTGTTTTGTTATTAAAATCAGAATGTATCCTTTCAGTGTATTATTTGAATCAAGTTATATAAATAGGCTGAAAAATTTCAGACAGAATCTGTTATCAAATTAGATTAATAAATTAAAAATAGGTTGAATCGATTTATCGTGTTTTGATATAATGTGTATTAAATGACTAATTTAGTTGACTTTCTCGTATCGCAATTTCACTTGACCTACCGTATACATTGTATTTATACAGGGTGTCCAGAAAGTCTCCTGGTAAACAAAGACCGTAGATTCCTCAGATAATTTTAAATAAATTTAACACAATTCACCTTGTCCGAAAATGCTTCCTAAGGGAGCTAGAGTTCTTTGAAGATGGCGCTTTGTAATTAGGTTTTTTTAATACCTCCAGAACGCTTATATTTAGAAAAACAAAAACTAGTACGTTCATTTATCTTCCAGAGCTGAATCGATTTCATAAAGTGCTAATTTCTAGTAATGATCATAGGCGTCCGTTTTGGGTAGGTCAACGGTTTTTTTTTAACGCATAATTTTTATGTCTTTACCTAATATTCGTAATACTAGATTATTAAATCTTCGGATATTCTAGTACTAAAAGGTACTCTTACTCCAAGTCGATAGGATTCACCGTTGTCCAGAAAAATTGATTTAAAAATGTTTCGTTTTTTAGTCATAAAAGTTAAACTAATATTTTTTGTAGTAGTTGACTTTGACCTGTCAACAGAAGTATATCCTAGGTTTTCCATTGTCAAAATGTGATCGGTTGCAAAGTTTTTCTTTTAGTTTTTTACTTTGTGGCATTTATATATAACAATTTTAATTCAACAAAAATGGATTTTACTAATAAGGAATGCGCTAATATGCTTTAGTTTATGGCGAAATGAGGTGTAACGCTCTGGCAGCACAACGTAGATACCCTAAAAAATTTTACAATCGTGATCCCACTCACTTAATATTTACAGCTCTTTTTCAATGAATAAGAGAAACAGTTTCAGTGGTTCCAAAAAATTATAAAAGAGGACGACATGATAATTAGCATTAATAATGATGATAATCACATTAGCACATGATGTGATTTACATGGAAGTTAAGAAAAATCCAGAAATTAGCGTTCGAAAAATATCTGTCATGTATCCCACATTTTTAAAATCTTTCGTAGTAAATATCTTCATCAATCAGTCAATCGCGTCCACTGCTGGACATAGGCCTTCGTCAATTCTTTCCAGTATTCTCTACACTGGGCCGCTTGTAGTCAGTTTCCCGCTACACGTTTTATATCATCTAATATCATTGGTCCATCTAGTCAGTTGTCGTCCTCGGCTTCGTTTATAGTTTTTGGGCCACTATTCCATAATACATCTTGTCCACCGTCCATCTTGTGTTCTGGCTAAATGCCCTGCCTAGTTCCACTTAAGCGTCGTGGTTCTTTCGATGACGTCTTGAACTCCTGATTTTTGCCTAATTTGTTGGTTTTTTATGTGGTCTCGAAGTCTCACGTTCAGTATTGCACGTTCCATGGCTCGCTGTGTAACTCTGAGTTTATTCGCAGATTTTAGCGTGAATGTTAAAGTCTCTGCTCCATAAGTTTGTATAGGCAAAACACATGGGTTATAAAGATTTCACTTGAGTCACACGGGAATTAAACTTTTTAGAATATGGCTTAATTTCCCAAATGCTGCTTATGTCCAGAGGCCTATTCGGCTCTGTATTTCATGTATTTGATTGTCTCTGTTTATTTTGATCTCGTATTTCAGATATTTGTAAGTGTCTGTGTATTGTACGGTATTTTTGTGAATATTTATATTTCCACTTATTATGAGATTTGTTTTAAGTTTAGTTTTCTCAAAGTTTATTTTTAATACTGCTCTTTCAGACAGACTTTTAAGCGAATGTATCATACTGAATGTATCATGCTGCCGAAACCCTTAGCATGACAAAAAAACAAGAGGAATACCTTAGAATACTAGAAAGGAAATTACTAAGAGCAATATTAGGACCAATAAAAATTAATGAAAACCAATATAGACAAAGAACGAATCATGAACTACTAAACGAAATTAAAGAGGATATAGTTTGTAAAATAAAACAGCAAAGGGCAAAATAAATAGGACATATATGGAGATCAAGACCATCTACGACAATATTCTCAATATTGGAATGGACACCAGCTGGTAAACGAAGACGTGGAAGACCAAGATCTACATGGCTACAAGAAGTAACAAACGATCTCAACAGGGCGGGCGTACGACAATGGAGAGAAAAAACCAGAGATAGGAAACAGTGGAGAAAAATAACAAGAAAAATTAAATAAAGAAAATAAGGACTGATCTACCTCGTAAAATAGATCTAGAGAGCTTAAGCGGCGTAACCCCGTACGGGGTGTTTAGCCACAATATATATCATACTCTATTCTGTAAGTTATCTGCGATTAAAACAACATCATTTGCAAACCTTAGATGATTTAATCTTTCTGCATCTATATTGACGCCCATATATTGCCATTGAGTGTTCTTTAATATTGACTCTAGAGCTGAAGTGAACAATTTTGGATATTGGAGTCTAAAAAAAGTTTCCATAATATAGGAAATTACTAATAAATTTTATATTTTCGTGAATGGACCAACTTGATAGAATTCTTATGATAATATCTTATCTCCAAGTTGTATTATATGCACGAGTTATATAAAAAAAGTTAATAATTCTTGACAACATTAAAATGATTAATAAATTACCGATTTAATGTCCACTAGGATATCTAATACATAATGTAGGTTACCTAAAATTTCTAAATACACTTTGTATAGGGCTAAGTAGCTGTCGATCTTTTAGATACCATATTATTCTAGATACCATATTATTTTAGATACCATATTCTATCCTGTTGTTTAGCATCTTTTTAAGTACTTTTATACATAGTAGCATTTAAGTACTTTATACAAGTCGCATATACAAGATATGCGAAGAGAGAATACAAGACACACAGTTTGGATTCATGAAAGGCGTAGGTACAAGAGATGCACTGTTTAGTCTACAAGTATTATTTCAAAGATGCAGAGATATGACTTGCGATATTTACACCTGCTTTGTGGACTACCAAAAAGCATTTGATACAGTTCAATACCAAAAAATGATGGATATTCTAACAAAAGCCCAAATGGATGATAAAGATCGGCGTATAATACAAAATTTATACTGGAACCAATCAGCCACAATCAGAACGAATTTTGGAGGTGAACCAACGGAAATGATCCAGATTCTACGAGGCGTTAGACAAGGTTGTATACTTTCACCTATATTATTTAATCTATATTCAGAGGAAATATTTAGTGAAGCCTTGGAAAAATGCGAACATGGAATACTTCTAAATGGAGAACGCCTAAACAACATCCGTTATGCAGACGACACCGTTATTTTTGCAGACAGTTTGAACAGTTTACAGCAACTAATAAACAAAGTAAATGAAGTAAGTGAAAGATTTGGACTTCAAGTAAATATAACAAAAACTAAATTTATGATCATCAGCAGAAATAAAGTTAGAGACGCTCAACTACTTATCAATAATACACCAGTGGACCGAGTAAAACAGTATAACTATCTTGGAACAACAGTAAATTAACAATGGGATCACTCACAGGAAATAAAATGTAGAATAGAGAAGGCTAGGAGTGCATTCAATAACATGGCCAAACTTTTTAAAAGCCACAATCTTAATCTGGAGATAAAAGTAAGGCTCCTACGATGTTATATCTTCTCAATATTGTATTACGGAGTTGAATCCTGGACACTAACTGAAGCAATGGAGAAAAAACTTGAAGCCTTCGAGATGTGGCTATACAGGCGAATTCTAAGGATATCATGGACAGACAAGATAACCAAAGAGACCGTATTACGAAGAGTGGGCAAAGAAAGAGAGGTGATGTATAACATAAAAAGGAGAAAGTTGGAATATCTCGGACATATAATGAGAAACAGCACTAAATACAGATTACTGAAGGTAATCCTACAGGGTAAAGTATTCGGAAAGCGAGGAATTGGGAGAAGGAGAATATCATGGTTGAAGAACCTGAGGGAATGGTTCTCCACAACAACAACGAATCTATTTAAAGCATCAGTTAATAAAATAATTATAGCCAGAATGATTGCCAATATTCGGAACGAATAGGCACTGAAAGAAGAAGAAGAATACATAATAGAAGCTAAAGACTGGTCAGACTCTGGGTCCGATTTATTCTTACCCTGTGAAATGATACGATAATTAGTAATTAAGTGGAAAATAATTCTTGATTCAATAATTATAGATATCCTAAAGATATCTTTTGCCTTCCGTTGGCATAGCTTTTAAAAATGTAGTAGGTATATTGTTAGGTACTGGGCTAGTATCTTTAACTTTGTTTAATGTTTCAAACAGTTTATTTATTGTAAATATAACATTTATAGGATATAAGATTTAAACAGTCATTATTAAATTTATTTTTAAGGGCTAGGAAAATTGTAGATATATTTTCCTCACTGCTATTTTGTTGATATACGCTTGCTAGTACGGAGGCTAATCTCTTCTTCTTTCAATACCTTGTCCGATTATCGAACTTTGACGATCATATTGGCATTAATAACTTTTTTTACGGCGGCTTTAAATAAATTAGCGGTGGTCTCTTGATACCATTCTCGGAGATTTAGGAGCCGGCATGTTCTTCGTCGGTCTGGGCCTCTCCTTCCGGCGATCTTGACCTGTATTATGAGGTGTAGAAGCTTATACCTCTCTGGATGTCTCATTATATGACAAAAATATTGTAACTCTCGAATTTTTATCGTTTTTCTTATTTCTGTGCTCTTTATATATTATGTGATAAATCCACATCTCAAAGGCCTCTAATTTTTTCATTAATGTCTCTGTAAGGGTCCAGCTCTCCATACCATATAGCAATGTGGATAACATGTAGCAGTGTATTAATCTGATTTTAAGGTTTAACGTAATATCTCTATTAATTAGAATTTTCATTAATTTATAGAAGGCGGCTCTGGCTTTTTCAATGGGTATTCTTATTTCTTAATTTATATCCCAGTTATCTTTAACGTTTGCACCCAAGTTGGTAATATTGTGGACTCTTTCTAACTCTATTCCATACGCTCTGATGTTTGTTGGTTGTAACTTCGTTTTACTGACAACCATAAGTTTTGTCTTAAAAGTATTAAGTCAATATAAGGTTGAATGTTCGAATAATTAAACTTTGATAGTATACAAGGCAACTATCGAACACAGTGATTAATTAAATCTTGCCCAAGTACTTTCGATCAATAGATCATCTTCAGGGGCATCTGAAATAAGCCAAGAAACGTTTTTCTATAAGAAGAAAAATTAATTCACTTGGATAAAAAACTCCAAGTTTATGGTTGAAAAAAGGTTTTTATGTGATAAACGTCTATAGACTTACTTCGTCAGTTGTGGCCTATACGACATGAGTAGAATGTCATAAATGTAAATTTGGACATAACATAATACAATACACAAAGACAAACAAACACTTTAAAATTTTTAAATAGGAGAAGCTACATGTTACATAAAAACCGGAGACAGAATGGGCTCCCGGTCTAGCGGAAATGTTGAGATGACATGTGACAAATGACAGCTTGTAAAGGGCAGTTATGTGATCTGCACCTTTCAAAATTCTATGAAACTAAATATTGATTAAAGGTCCAACTGACATCACTATAGGAAATCAACTGATGAAATATAAAATTAGTATATTTTTATGTAGATTGAATAATCCAAATCTCACACTCAAAGATGTCTATAATAATTAGGATGTTAGTTTGAGAGCGATTGAAGTTGACATAAAGTATGAATGTAAGAAAAGACTAAACAATATATTAGACAGTGGATGGTTGACTACAATAAAATGGTCCACCAAGCGCTATCAGGACTGGAAAAAGGGAAAATCTGAATATGCAGTTAAATTACTAAAAGTTAAAATCAAAATTGAAACCAAAATATATAAATGGGTTATAATCCAAGTAGTTCAGTTGAATCCACAGTCAATGAAAGAACTTTAAAATTAATATTGAAATGGTCAGTGCATGAAGTCTAAACAGTCGAGCTGGGTCTTCTACGAGGTGAAGCTGTAATAAAGTTTTTAAATATAGGATTAAATTTAGTACAATTTAAATTAATTTGAGTATTAAGACAGTGAGAGTTTTCATTTGTTTTCCTTGTAATCTCCAAATCTTCCAATAAATCCAACTCAAGATAATTTTTTTTTCTACTAATGTCATGTAAGATAGATGAACCAGAATTGATGTTAAACTTATGGTTGCTGGATACTAAGTGTTGACCAAAACTTAAAGAATTTGGTCTTTTCAAATGTTCGGAGACTCTAGTGGATAACTTTTTGATGGTTCTACCTACATAAGAGGCATCACAATCATCACATTTTAATGTGTAAATACCACTTTTATCAAGTGTGTTTATCCTATCTTTGGTGTTGATTAAGAAGGAACCTAAAGTGTTATGAGATTTGAAGGAAATTTAATTAATCACTGTGTTCGATAGTTGCCTTGTATACTATCAAAGTTTAAAAGTATTAAGTTTTAGCCCATATTCATCACATGCTTCGGTTACCCTGTTTATAAGTCGTTGCAGGTCTTCTTCATTGGAGCCAATAAGTACCGTCTCGTCTGAGACTGTTGACATTAATTCCGTTGATTTTATGAGTTTAATGCCTGTATCTTCAACTAAGGCTTCTTTGAAAATAAATTCGAAGTAGATATTAAAAAGTAGAAGCGATAGAATACATCCTTGCCTCATTCCATGTCGTATTTTCACTGCTTCCGTCGTGTTGTGTCCAGCTCGTATGTTTGCACATTAATGCCAATACAAATTTTTGTATTACAAATAATACGGAGGTCTCGGTCTTCAATTGCCAGCTGTTGCAAGACACCTATAAGTTTTTCATGGTGTTCTCGATTAAAGGCCTTTTAGAAGTCAATAAAAAGTGTGTTTCACTTAGTTGTACTTCTATTTTGTTGTAAATTCTTAAGTGCAGTATTTTTGGGAAAATTTTCAGTACATGACTCATCACACTGATAGTGCGATGATCGCTACACTGTTTGGCATTTATTTTTTTCGGTATCATTTCAAATGTTGACACTAGCCAGTCTGTTGGTTTATGTCCTATTTCGTATATTTTATTAAAAAGACGCCCTTATCGCCGGGTAGTTTGATTATTTTGCTTGGATTTTCATCTGGACCAAATGCTTTTCTATTGTTTGATAGCTTTATAGTTATTTCCATTTCATCGAGTGTTATGTTTGGACCAGTCGATATATTTTTGATTTGAATTTCTGTTCTGTCGTCATCAAACATTCCTTAATATATTCTTTCCACCTGTTTCCTATATGTCTTGTTCATTGACTATAATATTTCCTTGTTTATTAAGTAAACTACTTACAGTTGATCTATGTTTCAGGTATTTCTTTCACCTTTTTGTCATATTAAACATGTCATTCTTTTTCTGCAGTTCTTTTATTTCAAGACATTTGTTGCTGTACCATTTTTGCTTTGCATCCCGAATTTTATTTCTGATTCCTTTATGAATTTTATTTTGTTTTTATTACTATAATATTTTATTTTTCTGTTTTCGCCTGCTTTCCATTAGTCCCAATATTTCATCAGTCATCCATTGTTGTTTGCGATTATTAATAGATTTATACTTTATAGTTGTTTCTTGCATAATGCTTTTGACATGATTTTGTTTGAGTTTGAAGAATCTATTTGTCACACAAAGATTGTTCTCTGCGCAGAATTCTACAAAATGGTCTCCTCTGTCATTACGTTGTTTAAGTCCAAAATTCCCTACAATGTTTGCTTGTCTACCTTTTCCTACTTTGGCATTAAAGTCCCCCATTATTATAGTTATGTTTGTTAAAAAACAAAGATTTTTAGCTGACTCATTACCTTCTTTATGCCATCAAAAAAATTCTCTATGTCATCTTCACTACTGCTGGCTGTGGCCGCATAAACTTGGACCAGATTTATATCTACTGGTTTTGAGATTAATTACATCAGGATGACTCTGTCCAAAATATAACTTACAGATTTTATACAGGAGGAGATTTCTTTATGTACAAAGAATGCGACGCCATTCCGGTGGTTAGTACCTTCTGCTCCGGACTAGAATACATCGTGGTCGTCTATGTTACATTTAGCAAATCCTGGCCACCGCATTTCGCTTATCTCAAGAACTGGTATATTGAGCCTTATCATCTCACGTATGGTGTTTTGTATTCTACCAGGCTCGTAGAGACTTCTCACATTGCATGTGCCTATTCTGATACCTGATTTTAATCTAATTTCTGTTGGCTAATCTGACTATGTTATATAAATATGGTTATCACTAGACTTCGGCAAATATGCAAATAAAAATGTAGAAAATATGCGCATAAATATGCACGTGTTTACCCGAAAATATGCAAATATTTTACAAAATGTGCATACAAATAAATAAAAAAATCGTAAAATAGTAACAATTTTATTTAAAAAAAAAAGTGTACATAACTAAATATTTCCTACTATTCATTAAGATTTACATTTATTTTAAGTAACTACATCATTTTTAAGTATGAATAAACTTATTTAGAATTATGGTAACAATAAATGACCAAGTGGTGTTCAAAATTTTCTAACAAAAACTTGTGGCTCTGTCTGAGTACATATATTTGTATATGAAAAAACTTCGTTCAACATCAACTGATGTAACGGGAGCATTTTTCAAACTAACCAAAACATTTGGTTCTAAATTAATTGTTTCCGAAATATTTCCAGCTAGAACACTGACTACTTCAGAAAGAATATGGTAACCTTTATTTTTTTCATAGTAGCTTCAATTTTTTTTTAAAATATCTTTTCCAATATTACCTCTAACGTTCCGACAACATGACGCAAATTCTTTTATTAATGCTGTACTTTCGAACAATGACAGTTTTGGTGATTCTAACTGAGTAATTGTTTTTTGAACAAAACTAAAATTTGATTTTATAAATGAAAGTTCTTGTTGAAGCAAGTTACTCTGAAAAGTTTGTTTAGAATCCAAAAGAGATTGCAAACTTTCATCTGTTAACGTATCAATTATGTTCTTTATTTTAACAAAATGATCTGCATAAAAATTAGCTGCTTCTAACCATGTTCCCCATCGCGTTAAAATAGGTTGTGGTGGAAGAGGAATGTTAGGTAGCATTTCTTTATAAAGTTGAATTCTTATAGGAGATTTAAGAAATACTTTTTTGACACTGGATATCATGGTATTTACAAAAAGAAACTTTTTTCGTATTTCCTCTGCAACTCTGTTTAATCCATGCGCTACACAAGTAACATGCATTAAATCTGGGAAAAATATTTTTAAATTTTGTCCTGCTTTCACCATATAAAGAGCAGCATCCGATAAAATAAGCAGTAATTAATTAGAAGGAATAGTTGTCGGAAGAAAAAAAGTTGCTAATGTTTCTTGTATAAAACGCGAAATTGTTAAAGCATTTGTTTTCTTAAGTTGCTGGCATGAAATAAGATGAGATTTTGGTAAGGTATCTTCTTTAAGAAAACCAATCAATAAATGAGCAATATACTTTCCTGAGGAATCAGTGGTTTCGTCTACAGATATGTAAAAATAAGTATCTGCAATTTCTTCCTTAATATTAATTAACACCGACGAGTATAGCCCGTTCACATTATTTCTTCTTAGAGACCGATCACTTGGAACATTAAGTTTGCAATATTTTTTTAGAAACGAACTAAAATTTACATTTGCTAATTTTGAAAGCGGTATGTTTACAGACACTAATGCGCGACACAAGTCTTCATTAAAAGTTTCTTGCTCATCTAATTTTTTTGAAGTATATTGGAAACATTTAGCCATTGAAGTTTAATGTTTTCCTTCTATTTTTCCTTTTTTTGCAATGTGTGAAGCAGTTCTCACATGTTGGTCTATCTGAAAGTTCTTCTCACATGCTATCTATAAATAAAAATAAAAACCTTTATTTTAACCCAACCTTTAAAATATAAAAATATACAAGGTGTTTTTGGTTAATCAAATAACTGATTTGGAAAAAAAACACTCGCTAAGTGTTTTAAATGCAGTATTAATCCACAAATTAGTTTTTGTTACTAACCATTAGTACATCATATAACTTATTTTAAAATTCAACAAAAGTTTTTTTTTTGTTAATTCAATTACAATAAAAATAATTGTGTTTTAGAATAGCTAACTTTATACAAAAAAAAGTAAAGGTGAAAAATTTTTCTAAATACACACCATTGTATTGTACCATGGACAATTTTTTCTCACTAAAGGAAGCTATTTTTCATTTAAAAACAACCTACGAGTACTAAATTTCAAGTAAATACGTTTATTGGTTTTGAAGTTATTGTTGTTATTAACTAAAAGAATTTAATTTTTTTTAATTTTAACACCCTGTATCTCGAAAAGTAAATAAGTTTGACCCCTCATTAACTATATCGTTTTGTTCAATTTTTTGAGAAGTATCTACAGTCAAATGTTGTAAGTGTCATTTGGAAACACCCTGTATGTATGAAATATTAGATATTTAATAGAAAATATTAGATACTTACAATTTTGCCACAGACTGAACAGTAGATTTTTCCCATATCCATAGACAGCTCTTTATAAGGTTTAATCCAAGTTGAAGCACTGGTTGTTTTAGGCATTATAAAATCACAATCTTCCTTTTTGTTACGCACAACGAGTGTTTACGCTTTGAATATCAAAACAAAAATGATTTACAAATCTGAGCATCAAATTAGAAATGTTTAGGTACCTAATTCAATAAACTGGGAGATTTTGGAAAATCCCTAAATTAGGAACAAAACTATTAGCCGTTTACCTGCTATTAAGATACAATAAATTGTAGATAGATTTGGGGATTAGATCATAAAATGCAAATGAGCGAACCTTTAGCGATTATCCAATAACTGAATGTCTCAGTGACCGAGACTTTCTAAGAATGTTGAGGGCTACTTAAATTGATCTTCTTTGAAATTGTAAATGTTTTGTACCTGCAGAGATTACGTACTTAGATCATTTCTTGATTAAAATGACTACAAAATTTTATACAAGAATTGAAATAAATTGGTATGTTTAAAAATTTTCAAATACAGTATAAAAATCTGAACTTTTATGCACTTTATGCAAACTTTTATACAAATATGCCAAAATATGAAATATTTGCATAAAATATGCACAATATGCAAAATATGCAATATGCATATTTGCCGAAGTCTAGTTATCACGTTCTAGGTAATGGAAATGTTAGTGACGTTGTTAGAGAGTCGATAAAAAGAATAAATAAAAGAAGATTCTCGATAAAAGCTTTCAAATATTCTGTCTCTGTTTCTTATAAATTGATTAAAAGGACAAGCATATTAATAATTATCTAAATATAATAATATTACACTTAAATCTTTAACTTTTGCATATATATTATGTATTGTAATTTATTTTTGTAATTGTATTTGATATGGTTTTTGAAAACAAAATTATTTTTAAAACCAATTATTATTGTTGAGATCTTCCTTATCCTTATCACTTTGTTGTTCTTCTGCATTGAAAAATATTTAAATTAATACTCTTGTCAATCATCGTACTCACAGAGGATCAGTAATCCACATTTCCACAAGATAATGGTTTTTACTATCTTCTTATCTTTTTATAGTAATCGGTGACAACTTTTGTATGTAAAATTTCTTTTTCAGTTCAATACGTGCCGCCGGACTATTCAGTTTGGACGTTTTATTAAGTTATCCTAGTAAATTTGTTGTGGTTTTTACTTTGTGTCGTGGGTGTAGAACTGTGTTGTAGTATTAGCTAGGTTGACCATAAAGGTTCGTTTTATTTATTTACATTTTTCTTTCGATTGTTTTTAAGTTGAATATTAGAACAATTTGTAAAATTTTGATCTGATAATTTCAAAAATAAAAGAAAAACATACATTTTTTCTTTGTTAAATACCAGATTGTAGAACACTTATCAGCGGAAATTATAACGTAAAAAGTTATTAATATACAGAACCTATACCGAAGTTTATTCGACAGCAGTAGTAAGACACTTCTATAATAAACATTGAAAATTTAAGAATCCTTAAAACGTAAAAAAAACACTACTAAAAAACAACTAAAAACTAAAAGAAACAGATAGAAACCAAAGAAACACAAATAGGTAATTGTGAGATATTAAGGATTTAAAAGTTATTTTTGTTTTTAAAATAAATATTACCGAAAATGTTTTGCTATTTTCAAAAAAAAAATACATTTGTAAGTAATGTAAGTAATTGTAAGAACATAAACATTGTATGAATTAGAAAGAATGCCTGCAGCAAAGAACATGATTGGCAAGAAAACTATTCCTAAACTGCATCAGCCTCTTGCACTTGATAAAGTTCTTCATTTACAAGGTTATTTTGTTGGATTATACTTCCATTTTCAGACATGTTTTGAGTAAAAAAGTAGTATTTAGTGATATAATGTATTTGATAAGATGCATTATGTTGTCAAATTACAACTGTTTAAGTTGAAGGTATTTATTCGCATATGCCAGCGTGGGTTTGCCGCAAAGTTAACGGTTCTGACCCACTTTGTAAAGTTTGATTGGTTCTATTGGGCCAGAAAAGGTTGTACTGAGTTGTGGTTTCTCATTACGTGAAAATTTGGTGCGTCTAGCTTTAAAAACTCCCAGCAGAGTTTTTTTTATATGAATCTAACCATAATTTATAGTGTTTTACTTTTATGCTACGATCGCCTTCTTCCAGACATCCATTTGACCTCAGAGAATGCTGTACAAATATGATATTAAATAGGTTCGTTCTGCAGTCTTTTACCAGATTAACATAAACTTTAAGGTTGTCAACTTTGTCGTACTTCAGTCTTTGTTTTTCAATCACAGCGAAATCTAGATTGACTGGCATCATCGGGTATTGTATACCAGATTTCTATAGCTTCAAAAATATTATTGAAACAAAGCTAATCCAAAAAGACAAACAAATATCTAGTTTTATTCTGGTTAAAGCAGTTGTCATAAAAAAGTTTCAAATAACGTTGTTCTGGCTTCTGATTTTGCGTAATGTAGTCCTGCAGGCAAGAAATAACTTCTTTTTTTCTTTTGAACGAAGTGTTTTGCATAAATATACATATTGGCTCCTCCTGTCGTTAAGCAACGTATTCCCAAATTATAAGTCCACAACTGACGCAAATAGTATTCGTCCGTAATATTCTTTACAGGAACAGGCAATTTTTTTTAAATCTAAGCCAATTGATAGAACGGACGAATGATTGACTTTTGCTTCTTCCGAAATTTTCTTTTAAAACACTTCAGCTTCTCTTAGGTGCAGCTCTCTTGCTACCTTGAGGGTTTGTGTCGATATTATGTGTCACTTCAGCTTGTTGTAAACGTGTCCTAAATAGAGTGCATTCTTTACAGATACCTTTTCTTGAGAATCCAAATATATCGTATTCTTCTGTAAAAATTTTCCTGAACATCTTGTATGACACTTCGGTGACAAGTTTCGGTGAAGTTTAGAAACATATTTGATACATATTTGGGAATCAGAATACTTGCGAAGTTTATTATTAGATCTGATATAAGGAGACTCTTGACCTGGCTGTTCTTCTATAAATTTCCTAACTGCGGCTAAAGTATCAATTTTTTTTTATTTGGCCTACTGCGATGAAAAACTCTAAAATCCTCTGCATTAATTTTTTAATCTTACGTCGCAGTTTAAAGCAGTTTATTCCTGTTTTATGTACTGCCCAAAATAACGACTGACATAGTGTTATCAGTTTTCCGTCAAATTTCATATACAAAGCTTCGACCCTTATGTCGAAGATCGATAGATGTTCTTGATCTGTGCTGTTTCACATCCGTAGGACGTACAAAACCTTTAAGGTATAAATTTTGCTTTGGAGATGATAATAACATGTGATAAGATTTGAAAATTTGGTTTTGTTGTTCTTCGCTGAATTTTAAGGAGCATTTACAGCGACAATTAGTTATTTGTCTTCTTTGGTGTTTTCAAGAAAACGACTCCTTGCTCTTTATGATTCTTTTTCATGCGTACTTATTCTTTCTCTTTCTCTTTTTGCCCTTTTTTACTTCTGGATGCTAAGATTAATTGATTTCATACACCATTTTTTGGATAATAATGTCCCAACGTAGCAGAGGAACTAGTGGTTTTACCCTCCTTTGGGGATTTATTGGTTATCTGGTTGCTTGAGCTTGGAGCAGGTCATGTACTTTAGAACTATCTTTGTGTTCGCTATTCGGTTTCTTTTTACTGCATGATGCCAAATAATCCGACAAGTTATCACCATCTGAAGTAAAAAAATAGTTGTTAAAAGATGTAAAGATAAAATGTAGTTAATAATTCATAACTACATAATCAATCATATACCCCTCGTGAAAACGATCAGTAGTACCTATATTAATAAAAAAAATTATTCCACTTTCCTTACCTGCCATGTTAATTTCTTAATGATAAATACACACAACATTCACAGAGATGTAATAAACACACGGTACATAACCTTGTTATACACTTACGTACATATTCCTACAACTTTGAAACTGCCATCTGAAAGCTTATAAACACTGCCACTAGATGATGCCACCAATTCCGTTAAAAAAGTGACTTAGACACATTTTGAATTTACTTCTTTAATTATGCTAAATGAGACCAATTGTGTCGCAAATTCCTGTAGAATGCAGTAGGATCTGGTTACCTACATTAAAAGGGGAAGTTAATAAAAGGAAAATTAAAGCACGTGGTGTTCGTGTGTATCCAGGTATAAAAAATGCTTATTAATGCTTAAAACTTTTATTTGAAAGAAGATCTTTTCGGAATTGAATTATTCCATCATCAGTTAAATGAAAAGTTGTAAAAAACCTTGTTTGACTAGAGAAAAAAAATAGAAGGACATCAGTAACAAAAAACAGTCCTCATGGGATTTACAAAGGTAAATGCAATAGACCGTTAACTTCGGTAATTAATAAAAACTAAAAATATGGGGCATCTAACATGACTCCCAGGAGCTGGTGAGATTTTTTCGACTTACATTACCTCTGATCTGTGCTGTAGTATAGGGTTAACTGATGATCAGTTAACCTAGATCAGTTAAGCCTAGACTCCAGCACAGATCAGAGGTAACGTAAGTCGACAAAACCTCACCAGCTCCTGGAGGTCATGTTAGATGACCCCATTTTTAGTTTTTATTAATTACCGAAGTTAACGGTCTATTACATTTACCTTTGTAAATTCCATGAGGATTTTTTTTTGTTTCTGATGTCCTCTTATTGTTTTTCTGTGGCCAAATAATGTTTTTAACAACTTTTTATTAAACTGATGATGGAATAATTTAATTTCGAGAAGATCTTCTTTAAAATAAAAGTTTTAAGCTTTTAATACGCATTTTTTATACCTTGATATACACGAACACCACGTGCTTTGGATTCAACAGGTATACTAGCCACTCCTGGATATCTCAACTTCATGGTTTTGTTCCAGTTTAACTTTTAATTTTTTAAAAGAAAAATTGGTATGGATTGCCGAAAATGGGCCAGTTTATTGATATTTTCTTTAATGTCTTCTATATCTATTGAGTGATAAATATTCTTTAAAATAACTCGGAAATAATTATCTTGCTTTGGCTTCTGCGTATTCGCTGTGAGCCGATGAGTAGAGGGGATTTGACAGTTTTCACCAACGCTGTTAGTGGCAGTTTTGTGCATTTAACTTGTAAACATTCAAATAATTGCGAATATGGATTTTTTAAAAAGAAAAATATATGATACATATAAAAATACTGGGTACAATAGTCATTGTAAATTTTATTCATTTCCTGTTGCCAAGCATATAATAGTTCAAAGAGAAAAATGGATTATTGCTATCAATGAGAAAAATAAGTAAATGACCTATAATGCAAACATGATATTTGTATGGTGTAAAGTTAAAAAGCTATTATATTCCGAAACATTGCGTACATGCCCTGTATCAACTAAACCTTTTCCCTTTTTTGGTGTAGCTGGTTGAAATGGGATATCATGTGATATAGACTTAAAACCAGTATAATGTTTAATATCCATTTTGATAAAATTAAAACAAATTTAAGGGGTGGAGGCCATAAAACGAGAGAAGAAGAAGAAGAATTAAAACAAATTAATATCTAAGCACTAAGGCCTACGCACACAAAAAATAACTGAGCAAAAACAGAATAAAAATGTAAAATAAAAACAAGAATTACAACGTTACAGAGGTAAAGGTAACCTAAGGATATAGACGTTTTAAGCGTCTATAACCTTAAATATTTGCTTTAACCATTAAATATTTTCATATAAACTTCTTCTTTTTCTCAATGACCTGTTCGTAAGTAGTCATCCAGTCGCAAGAACTTATATCTTAAATATTAAAATTATAATGAATAAAATAACAAGGCGTAATTACTTTTACTATTAATTATGTGTATTCGTTCATTAATCAGTTTACCATAATATTTCAGTTCATTATTTTGTATTTTTAAATAAATATCTATTTTTCTCGTTTTGTCCTATTTCATTTACACTGATTTTACAAGAAAAGTACAAGTTTCAAACCGCGAGAGAGCGCTACCGGCGAAACTCACAGCGAATCGTAGGTTTATATTCTGTTTTTTTTTGTCGATAAGTGCTTTTATGATTATTGTATAAGTTTCTCATGATTTAGGCTGTATTTTCACTTGGACTTTTCCTAGTACTTTGACTAGATAGAAGTATTTAGCTATATTGTTCAATAGCTTAATTAGCGGGTTTATGTATTATACGCTAGCAATAAAAACTACATTTCTACGCTATTCTTTGGGGTGGTTTTATATAAAAAATAATTATCCATTGTCATTTAAAACTAAGGAATTTTAAAAGCTAAAAGAAAGGAAACAACATAATATCATAAGAAATATGCTCATAAGAACAGATTTGAATACTGTTCTACCTATATGTCCCATAAATGTATATCTTATCTATTTCTAGGTTACTTTAAAAAAATATGCCTCTTTTCAGTACTTCCTTGTGCCAAACCATAAAAGACAAACATAGCTCATTTATTAAAAACTGATGTTTCTATTTTTATCTTGTATTCAAGTGTTAGATTAGAGTACCGCGGACAGTGGATCCCCTTGTCTTACTTTTTTTAGAAAATCATTGACATTTATCTAATTTTATTTGTTTGTGGAATTTCTGAATAATTTTAAAATTACGTGGTAACCTTATCATTGTTTTATCATTGCTTTAATATAACTGATGAATTTGCTGATTTTTAAATATAAACAAAAAAGGTGTTAAATACTTTAGTTATCAATATAAATTGTATTAAAAATTAAGAATAAAGTCAGATAAAGGATTTTATCGTACTGAAGCGTCTTTAAAGCGTTATCGGTTTAATTTTTTACGTCTAAAACTAAAAATAAGTTACTGAATACTTATGTTACAAATAAAAAAGAATTTATTATATTATATAAAATTTATTACATTATGTATAAACCGCTTATAATTATGCAAACCTACTTGGAATACTTGGAGAAACACAACAATATCTCTCTCGTAACTTTTCAAAAACTTACATCGATAAAACTGGTAGAACCTTTAACAATCGTATAGCAGAACACAAAAGGGCTATCAATATAATAGAAAAACAGATTATATGTACGCACTATACCTCCTAGATCATAATCATTCGTTTAATGACCAATTTCCTTAAAATAATGGCCTTAACCTATTTTTATTAGAATCTATGGAAATAAATAATTTAAAATACAGATATAATTCTAAATGACCAACTTAAGACAAATAACCCTCTCCTTCTGAACTTATTTACTTAAGTAGAGGCGCATAGTAAATTGAACAAGGAAAAAGCGAAAGAGAGAGAGCGAGAGAGAGAGAGAGAGAGAGAGAGAGGGAGAGCGACAAGGATAAACCAAACTACAGCGCACCGGAGTTTGTGACCTTGTGGTCAGTTTTCCTTAATTTTTAGTGGAACTTTGTATACTATAAAGATATTTAACTACAAAGTATAAAATACATTATAGGTAATATTAAACCTTAACCCTCTATTGCCCGACTTTTTGTAAACTTAAGAGAAAATGTTTTAATTTGTATATACCTAAGCTCAAATATGCATTTACAACAACTAGTAATTTTTTAACTTTTGTTTGGGAATAGTTTTGGGAGTGTTGCCCTCAGGCAACTGTGGGCAGCAAAAATTAACAAATTAAGATATATACTTATTTATTATGCCAATCAAAAAAACAATTATTTGTAGTTGTAAAAAATTAAGCAATTTTAAATTTACCGCACATTACTTTAGGAGTATAACAGCAACCTAGTTTTTTGCATCTTCCCATCCCACCATGGGAGGTTTGGTCAAGTCTAACTTCCTTTGGTGGTACAATAGTAGTAAATCTTCTCTTCTGTTTTTTTTACAATTTAGTTCTCAATTTCACTGAGCCTTGAACGTCCTTTGTTTGTGATCTGGTCAGTTCTTGCTAACAGTACGCTACATAAGTGGAACTTAACCTGTAACAAAGGCAACTGGTTTTTCTTTTCAATGCCAAAGTAATCGCAATCACAACGATACAACAACCAGCTGCTAGCACTTGGACAGCATACATCAATTCTTGATTTTTTTTTTATCCCACCTCTTTACTAATGAAGTAGGCTCCGAACCAACAAATGTACTAAGCAAATGAACCGGTTTATTATCGTACCACTTTAACGCTGTTAGTCTTATGCCATCTACTGTAGCGTGCTTTTCTTCTACCGTATCTGTGCCCTGTTTCTTCATATTCTTGTCATCAGAAAAATGGCAATTAGGCAATTTGTTTGAATGAACAGTTCCCAAACAGTGCAGTCCACGTTTTTCCATTTCAATCTGCAACTGAATGCTATTGAACCAGTTGTCAAAATGTACTTTATAGTATTTGTTTAATATAATAATATAATTCCCAGTTATAACAGTACCATTGCTATCACACAAAACAACTGCCTTGTATCCCCATTTTTGGGTTTGTTCTTCATATATTCTTTTAAAGAATGTGCCCCTTTGAATGGTATCATTTGTTCATCAATACACAATTTTTCACTCATTGGAATACTCTGAAAATTTTGAACTAGACCGTTGATGAATGGTCTAATTTTGTATAACTTATCAATATTGGTGACCATATTTTCGTTATTATTGAAATGAATTTAAGTTTTTATTTCTTCCCAGCGATTCCTAGATATAGTGTCAAGTATTTGAGCATCACGTGTTTCCTTCTGCCAAAATAATCTTGTCCTTGGTAAGCCATATATTGACCAGTAGAACAGATCCAATAAATTGGTTTAATTCTGCTAGTGTCACATTCAATAGTTTATTTATATTCTTTTGTAGTGCATACAAATTACTTTGTTCTACTATGTTTTCCAGCATATTGGTAGATATCATCTTTTTAAAATAACGTAGAGGGGATTGCGGTTCTAATAATTTGCATGTGGGTAAATTACCTTTCCATTCTGGAATTGGAAATACTGTTCGGGGACAACTCTTCCACTGAATATATTTTTCGATCTTTTTTGACCTTTTAAACACATTTTGTTCAGTGTGTTTTTCTGTTTTATCGGTATCATCCTCATCTTTATCTTGGTCTAAATTTGCTTCGTATAAATCGTCTTCATTTTCCATTTCATCGATCCTGGATCGATTGATATCTGAGTACCTATGGAAAATTCATTATCTCTCTTTTCAAAGTCAGAGTCTTCGAATTCCTCGGATTTGTTGGGAACTTTTACAAACAATAACGGATATTTACTACTCTTCCCGTAGAACATTTTTGTATCCATCCTAAAAAAATAATTTAAAATGATATGATCCAGTGTGGATTCAAAGCAACATACCTGTTTTTTATCACAGTACTGAAACAACACAATAAAATAAACAAATTTCAGCGGAAATCAATATCTAAATGCTGATATAATGCCTCTGTGTATTTTTATATAATCTGTACACAATTTATAACAATAAATCACGAACAAAAATACAAACTAATAAGGCAGCTATGTGCATTTGACATACTGTTAAAAATTTCCATATAGGTTTCGTCATAGGTTCATAGATGGCACTAAGTGTATTGAAATGTATAACCTAATGTTGCCTGAAATCAACAGAGGGCATCTTAGAGTCAGAAATTATTTTAAAAAAGTTTTCTGCATCAAAAACTCCTTTCTTGGCCTGAGTACACAACGGGCTATAGAGGGTTAAGGTTGATATAATTTTTTTAATCTGTATTCTATAACTTACTGTACTAACAAATTGCAATTTCTTAATTATAAGTGTACCAATGATCGTTAAAGTGCACATAAAAATGCAAATAAAATAAATATCCATATTAATATATGTATTTAAAATATGAATGTTTTAAAGCGAATAAAAACAATTTTTACATTTAAGTATATAAAAACATTGCTGGTTACCAATGTAAAAAACATTAACTGCTTACATTCATGTGTAGATTTATACGATATAGTTAAATTTTATTTTCAATAACAAATATATAATGCAATAATGTATCATAACATTGCAAACTGATTTAATATATTCACCAAGCCAAACAATTAAAATACTTGAAGTATTTTAAGTGATTTTTTATTATTTAGCATTAAAATAGACAGTGCTACATATTTAGATTGAAAAAACCAGTATAAAATTTGACAACTGATTTTTATCTATTTTTTCTATATACGCCATGTATATGCCATGCCAAAGGTTTACTTTAGGACATTTAAAACTTTAAAATTTAAATTTTCATGGTACACTACTGTTCTTTTACCAAAAAATCCTAATCGAAAATAGAGAACTTTTATTAGTGATTTTTTAAATAAAAAAAAATTCGTATCCCACTGGATTTGTTGTATCTTTAAATAAATATCACAAAAATTACATTGAAATACATTTATCTATTAATTGCGAATTAATAAAAACTTAAAATTTAACTTTAAAAAGTACACTCTGTATCAACTGACTCATGGGAGCATACTTTTACTTTTAATCCTAGTTGTCTTCACCACTAAACCATCTTATTGGATACATTTGTGGTAGTGCTTAAAATACTTCTTTTACATTTCTTAGTTATTGGAGAATAATTCTTGCATGTTCCTGTCTAATTCGTGCAACAATGTCCCTTAAGCGGGTTTGGTAACATTTGTATTGGATAACTCTCTAGAGGAAGTCTGAAATGAAGATCTGGATCTGGACAACCAATCTATCAACGATCTTGCCATTGCTTTACAGTTCTGGCGTACCATAACAGAATACCCATTTAACTGGAACACAAATATTTGTAATTTGGTCAAATATGTTTGTACGGCATTTATAACTTCGATAGGTAATACAAAAATAACGGCCTGCGACGTTACGTTGCGTCGTACAAAAATATTGGTACCAGTAGCAGAGACAATCTTTGATTTTCGGAAAATTTTGATCCCAAGTTCGGTAATTTGTACGGTATTCATACACATAGTTTCGGATCAATATTTAAATTAGAGAAATCTCCGACATTTTGCAATCCGACACGCTCGTTGTCCGAAGCATCTCCCGTCAAGGTCGCAACTGTGTCGGCTTGTAGGTACTGAAACCTGTCGCGACATAAATCTCATTCTTAGGCTTCATTTCGTGTTTTTTTCCGTGGGCAGTTCGGTTGGATAGGGTTTTTGGATACAGTAACGCCAGCTCCACACATGGGGGCCAACGTTGGACCCAACAGCGTTCGTCCAATGTGTGTACCGACAAAACTGTATTGGGGCCAATGTTGACGCCAAGGTTTTTACGACCTGCTCCAAAATTTTTTGCTCAGCTCGACGTATTTTATTAACTTAGCTTTATTTTTATCAAGCATGTTTGTACGTGTGGTGCCAAAGGCAAATTGTGCATACTTGTATTATAAGACAAGCGCGAGCTGGCGATTGAGCTACGCGAAAATAGAAAAGGAATTATTCTAAGTCTAAGAGAGATAAGAGATTACTTAATCGCGAGTGTCACAAATGCGTAGTTGCCGTATCAAACATTTATTTGGGATCTGAAAATTACGTTAATAGATATGTTCCGTGGTTGTGTCATTGCGTGTGTCATAAACTTATTTACCACGAAAACAAAATAAAAATAATAATAATATTGAATAAAACGTAGAAAAAATTTGTTAATATTTACTTTCATAAAACGTAATTAATTCTCGAAGCGAAGGTATTTTTGTATGTATCGCGGACTGATGCAACTTAATGATGATGTCTAATGGTTACTAAACTAAACACAACAAAGAACATACGTTCTTTGTTTATTTTTCTAAGCCAGACGGTAAAAAAAGTATTTTCGGCCTTTAATCTTCTGATGTTATTGCTTACAATATCATATTTCGTTTCCCATTTATGAAAAATGCAACGTATTCAAATGCATAATTAAAGTGTTCAGCATATCTGTAATAAATGAGAATATTGGAGAAACACGTTTCAATTTTTATGTCATTTCTATTTCACATGTGTATAACCATGGACGTATAATACGTCCAATTGCGATAATGTAAATTTTAACATGAGAAACTGTTATTTAATTTTTGAAATAATTAGCTTGTCGCTACCGATATAAGTTGTATTATCAATAATAGTGAACTGTAAATTATACTAAGTAACTAATCTATTGTTTACTTATTATTTACTGGTATTTTTTGGTTCTGTAAGTTTTTATTTATTTATTGATTATAATTTTATTGATTGTAACTTAAATTAAATTATTTAAATCTGAATTTATTTTGAAAATGAGCATTATAATTAAAAGTTAATTGAGCTACATAGTTCTTGTATCTTTTTTAAATCAACTAAGACTTTATCTGCATTATTAGCTTCTTCGGTTGTAAACTTAAAAACATTGAAAATTATTTCTCGTGCTTGATATCCCAAAGGTTTGATTTTTAATACACTTGCCATTTTATTAAATATAAATAATAGTTTATAATATAGGGCCACTCCAAACAAAAATGTAAATACTTGATAACACTGTCAGAAATCTAGCACTAATTACACGATGTAAACTCCTAGCCGACTGCAATAGAAATGAGCAATCCCTTCCACTTTTCAATTTGTTCTACGCGCAACCCGCCAGCTCTCGCTTGTCGGATAATACAAAAAGATTGAAAAAGCATGCTAGATAGCTTTCAGTTGTATCTGTAGCTGCCTAAAGAAATGCATGCTTAATCTTATTTGTTTTTCATTGTCTACTTTTAAATAACTAATAACAGCCACAGTATTTAAAATATAACATAACGTACCATACAGGCTACTTTAAAAGTATATTCAATTTAAAGCCAATAAATTTTAACGCATACAATGATTAAAATATGATGTAATTAAAGCAATATCCTTCTTAATAAATCATAATTACAAACTCATTGGTAAACAACATACAATAAAAATTTCTTCTAGGTTATCTTAATTGTTCCGAGCGTGTTAAATGTAATTGTAGGATAATACCGTATTAATTATAGTCGAGCAATTTGCATTTATAATCTTCTTTTATGTCAATAAATTAAGCATATAATATATAATATATAATAATTTTATTAAAATCTCAATATTATTTGTGAATTTTTTTATAAATAGAAAGCAATACAAAGAAATATAAATTTAGTTTAATTTGAGAGAGGCAGAGACCAAGCCTAAAAAATTGCAATCTATAGTGTGAATATTTTGATGACCAAAAAAATCCTGCGAGACTTCTGTTTTCTTATACAAAACATCGCCATTTTTTTCTTTCCTGTGTTGCTGTTTAAAAAGATGAGTTAACATCATGTATTTTACGTCCTTCATAACAATCTCACACATTCTCTATTCAGGATGTTCTGCCGGACGCCCTCCTAAAATTTATACCGTAAAAATTGATTTCATATCAGCAGTATTAGCTGGAATTTGCAGTACAAAAGCTAGTGGTTGTAATACAAAACGCTCCTTAAGAATCTACTGCTATAAGTAAAAAGGGTAATCTTGAAGACAACAATGTGCCATTACTCGTAATGACACTTTCAATTTTTATGTTAACAATTTCTCTTCAGATGACCACTCCATATGGAGAGCAGCTAAAAGATACAAGAAACCGACACAACCAATTCCCTCAATAAGAAAACCTGATAGAGACTCGGCGCAGTCTAACAATAAAAATGTATTTGCAGAATATTTAGAAAATATATTTACTCCAAATTTGTGTCAAAATATAAATGATGATGTAGTTAGCGAATATCTAGATGCACATTGCCAACTATCACCTTCAATAACAGCATTCTTCCATTCGAGGTTTGCAGAATATAAATCAGTACCAACTCTCACAAAGTCCTAGGATACGATGTAATCGATGGGGGAATCCTTAAACATCTACCCAGGAAAGCAGTTCTCATGCTTACTTTTATCTATAATAAAATGCTGCAGTAAAGCTATTTTTTAATCCAATGGTAATATGCTCATATCGTAATGATTGGAAATACAGGTAAATTGCTTATAGAACCTTCTTTCTACCGTCAGATAAGCTTGTCACACTTGATGTTCAAGATATTTTAATGACTCCTGCTAAATAGAATAAGCAAAACTGTACTACTCAAGACAGCCAGTTTCTGCTTACGAGCGAAGCATTAATATCTCCAGAAAATGCCAACCCGTATTGTTGGCGAAACGTCGAGAAGTAATCTCAGAAGACAACAACCTAACAGCTCGAACAAACAGTTTAACAAGTTAATCGAACAGTGTCTTAGAATTGTAAATAAAATCAAGAAAAGTTTAGAAAAAAAAACTATGTGTGCCTCAGCGTTTCTTGATATTCAGCAGACTCTTAATAGAGTCCGAAAAATCAACCCAAATCACATTTACAACAAGTGTCCACAATTTAATCTACAAAATGCCCCAATTCCTGCTAGATATGTTGTGAAATATATTGGGTTGCATTTTTTACCGAAAGCTCACCTGGAAGCAACACATTAATGCTAAAAAATTCAGCTCAATATAAAATTTAAAAAAATATATTGGTTATTTGGCACAAAGTTACAACTGTTATTTAAGACCAAAAATTGCTTTACAAAGAACTCTCATAGAGCTTCGGGGCTATAGAAAGCCTTAAAACACAACAATTTTGCAGACCTTTCAATCAAAAACACTTCGTATGTGAGCATTGCAACCATCCACATTGTGTGGTCCTAGGTCATTGTGGATTCCATAATGACCTAGAAGTAAAAAATCGTAAAAGATATTACTTCAAGCCAACAAGACCAAAATCCTGATTTCAATGCACCACAGCCAAATTATCAGTGAACTATATCAGCTATAAATAAAAGAACGTAGACTGAAGAGGACTGGCCAGAAGACCTGATTACATAAGTGAAAATAGTCAATATTGTTATCATTCACTAATTTCTCAATGTACTGTTTATAAGTAGATTGTAAATATACAACGCACTAGTCGCAATTGGGGTTTGCTAACCCTAAGACGTAGTCTGGCAATTATTGCTACTAGATTGCAACTAGATTGCAGTAGAAGTAGGTTACAATAGAATTGCAACTAAAAAGCAACTATTGCTATCTAGGGCCCATCCAGACACTATTTATTCTTATCTTACAAACCTCTGGTCATAGTAATAACTTAAAGATTTTAAAAGAATCTTGGTGATTTTTATTGACAGTAATAAGTCACGAAGTAATAAGCCTAATGTTGATTGTATGTAATATATATTTACATAAGTATCTAACACTATCCTTTGAAGTCGGTAATAAACAGTCTTCGTGTTTAATGTTAATCTCGTATTATATTCATCAAATTTTAAAGTTCTCCTAAAACAGTTATCAGTCATACGAAAACCTTTAAATTTTAAAACAATATTGATTTATCAGCTATGCTGATTTTCTATTAAAACTTCTAAATTGCCAAATGTTTGCTTATCGAAACCGATTCGTAGAAATGTCTACTCAACCGAACACTGATCAGGTTTTCTAATGACAATGGATAGTTGTGCATCGATTCTAATTAGAACAAGGGAGAATTAAACCAAATTACATTTACATCTGACCCGTACGGCTGACTTAACCTAACAAAATTAATCACCTCACTCTCAGTGTTCAATTCGAAGCTAACGTCTATTGCCCTAAATTGCGTTAAACTTGGTTTGGGCAAAAAAATAACACCAAAGTTTAACGATTGGCTTTAAATAGATATATATATATATATATATATATATATATATATATATATATATATATATATATATATATATATATATATATATATATATAAACTTGCGTGCATAGAAATCAGCCCACTGTAATCTTTTGACTTTAACTATATTTTTTTCAAGAAATATTCATCAGATCACAAAAACAAATATACTGTTTGAAAGACAATTTAATATGCTTCAATGTGAGTATAAATTTATGAAAACTTATTTCGGCTTCCTATGTTTAACATAGTGAAATGAATTCATTAAGCAAATTAAGCTTTTTTATTATTAACATAAATAGGGTTATTGACAATTTAAAACTTAACACTTAATTTTTTAATAATGGGTATGACCTCCTCTTGCCCTAATAACATCTCATACGATTAGGCATAAATCTAATCAAGTTTGCTATTGTTGTTTGTGGGATGTTAACCCACTCTTCTTCTACTGGAAGAATAAGCTCTGGGATCGAGTCTGGGGTATGAAGTTCTAGCTCGAATTCTTCGTTTTAGCTCATCCCATAAATGTTCGATCGGATTTAGGTCAGGACTGTTTGCTGGCTAGTCTATAATGGCAAACGCAATGCAATCTTGCACGATTCTTGCGGTGTGTACCCTTGCCTTGTCATGCATAAAGATAAATTCGTCTCCAATGTAGTCGACGTAAGGTACCACATGAATTGCTAAAATCTCCTCGATATATCGGGCAGCCGTTAAACCTCTTCTTCCGTGAACACGGTCGTCCCTACGAATGAACTCCAGATCATGCAGGAACCACCCCCATAAGCACTCCGTTCTTCAAAGCAGCATTATGAAAATTTCTCTCCTGGTCTCCGGTACACTTTCCTTCTTAGGTCGCTACCATGGAGGCATATTTTGGTCTCATCTGAGAACAGAACAGATCCCATTGTTGCAACGTCCAATTCCGATGATCCTGTGCAAAACGCAGGCGTGCTTGCCGATGAGCTGGAGTAAGTTTTGGACCAATCGCAGTTGTTTTAGGAGTCAGGTTATTTTCCCGCAGTCTTCGTCTCACTGTCCACTGACTAACAGCCACTCTTCGCACCTCACGGAGCTGTCGTTGCACCTGAACGGCATCGCAATAAACCTCTGAACCGCAATAAAGCGGTCATCACGAGCGGTTGTAAATCGCCGTCTGCCTGTTCCAGGTCGCCTATGAAAGGATCCAGTCTCCTCATAACGTTGGCATACTCTTCTAACCGCTGAGCATGTCATATCCAATTGTCTAGCAACAGCTCGCTGACTAAGTCCATTTTCGATTAGAGCAATAACTTGGGTAGCTTTTTGTGGTGTAGTATGCATTAAACTAACACACTTAAACACTGCTGAGATTATGAAAAACGAATAATATGCAAATTTCACTTGCAAAGGCAATACTTTTACACTTAGACAAATTTTGTTATTTTCGTGACAATCACCACATAAACACGTTTCATTTGTTTACCGGTTACTACGCATGTGAACGATAAGCCTTCTTGATAAATTTATACTCACATAAAAGGATATTAAATTGTCTTTCAAACAGTATATTTGTTTTTGTGATCTGATGAATATTTCTTGAAAAAAATATAGTTAAAATCAAAAGTTTACAGTGGGCCGATTGCTATGCACGAAAGTGTATATATATATATATATATATATATATATATATATATATATATATATATATATATATATATAGGTATTAGTAAGTTGGATTTCCAGGTTCCCTTTGTAAAGCGTTATGTCGACGACCTGATCCTAGCAACACCACCTGATAAGATTTTAAGCACCTTATCAGTCTTCAACAGCGTTGATCCTCACCTTCAATTTACATGTGAATTGGAGGTTGATAACAGCATACCGTTTTTGGACATGCGAATCATACGCACACATAGCAACATATTGGGCACTACGTGGTACAGGAAAGAAATGGCGAGTAACCGGTTCTTAAACTACCACTCTACACACCCGATGAGATACAAACTTAACCTTGTACAAGCTCTTAGCTTTAGAGTACACACGTTGACCCATACGCGGTACAAGAGGGAATCTTTGGATTTACTCAAATCCATCCTCATTGATAACTCTTACCCCATATCCATCATCAACAGATATCTTTTCTCTAAAAGCTACGGTCATTCTATTTCTGAAGCACCTAACGGTGCAATACTAGCCTCCATATCCAATAGCTTACAGACTGACAATTCCCCGCTAACCCCGAAACCAGCCACAAAATATGCTTCTCTTCCATATTTCCCACAAGTTACGAACAAGCTTACTAAACTATTCAAAAACTTACCCGTCAAAATATCCCTAAAAAACACTAAAACTATTGGAAAGTTATTCTCCAAGTCCAAAACTCCACTAAGCTCGTTAGAGCACACTAATGTTGTCTATCAAATCCCCTGTTCTGAATGCAATTCCTGCTACATTGGCCAAACCAGTCGTTCACTTCTAGGGCGTATAACTTCACATAAAAGCGACATTAGACTTTCCAAACCCTCTTGTGCCCTTGCACAACACGCCATTTCCACCAAACATCACATTGACTTCTCAAATACTAAAATACTGGCCAAACAAAATAACCATCAAAAACGCTCCTTTATTGAAATGTGTGAGATCCTAAAAAACCCATCTGCAATAAACAAAAGAACCGACATTGACAATTTGAGCCAGGTTTACCACTCTCTCATCTTACGAAATAAATAATACCAATATTCATAATTTAAAATAGCCGGATTTTCCATTCAAAACAATAACATAATCATCCCAAAGCTCTAAGTTTCATTAAAACATAAATTACAAAAAAAAAATCATATCAAATTTTTCCGTTACAAATCCACCCGTCCAACTATTCTTTCAATGACCCCCGTAGAAGTTCATAATTGTCTCAAACCTTGGAATTTGTTGAAAACATATGGCCCTTGAAAAACATTTTCGGTATCGCGCCACGTCGTTTTGCGTAGATTGCAATAAATCAGTGTTTTGTTTGTCTTCATTGGAGAACCATCTCTAAATGAAGCCAAATGTACGTTTGAAGTTTTTGTAAATCTTCGTTTCTGCGAATGTTATTTTTTGCATATTTCTGTTTAATTTTTTTTAAGTTAGTTCTAAATTTATGAGTAAACTTAAGTACATATACGATAACATCTTTAATACTACATATTGAGTTGTAAGTAATTAATTATTAGATCTGTATTTCTTATAAACTCTATGTCATCTTTGTATTTTAGAGAACTGATGAAGCTTTAGAAATATAAAGCGAAACGTCTTCGATAAACTTATGAAGTAGTTGACTTCTGTTTTTTATTTTGCTAACCTGACTGACCGAATAAACCTCTGAATTCACTAGTTGAATACTTTATTAATATATATATATATATATATATATATATATATATATATATATATATATATATATATATATATATATCTCGATTATAATCGAAATTGTTTACGTTGTAACGTGAAATGAAAGTTTTTAATATTGTTCTGAAGCTATTTTCTTGTGGCATTGTAAATTAATTACTATTTATAACTGGGAATAAGCCACAATTAAAGATAAAAATACGTTTATTGACGTTTCAATTTCCAATTCGGAAATCGTTCCCAAAATACAAACAGTGAATTGATCTTCGTAAAAATTTAATTGAGTTTTGACAGTGTGCCAGTTTCTTGTATAGAATTTCCAATCTCCTAAAATTTTGAATAACGCTGGGCCCATAACGGTTTCTTAATATTGTCAATTTACTGTTTGTATTTTGAGAACGATTTCCGAATTGGAAATTGAAACGTCAATAAACGTATTTTTATCTTTAATTGTGGCTTATTCCCAGTTATAAATAGAAAGTTTTTAAATCAATAAATTTCACAAACTCTTATTTTAAAAGATTTTTTATGATTTTTCAGTAAAATTGTGGTACTTCTCCATATAATTTACTGAAAATATATATTTTTTATACAATTTAAAATTAAGTAGCATACTTAAATTGCTGTTATATTATTTATAAGTAATACTGACGTTTAGTTTGTAGCAAATTTTGTTCACTACATATAGTTTGTCACAACATTTATCAAAAGCAGTGATTACATACTTGTAGCAAAGAGTGTCTTGGGAAAATCGTTACTTCCCTGGTCTAATTAAATAATTTGCATGAATACACCTAATTTCTTTATTTTTAATAATTTCTTATTAATTTAACAATATTATGGTTAGTGTCTTTCATATCTTTATCTTTTAATTTTAGTATTGTCATTTCTTTAATCCTATTAATTTTTTTGAAATCTAAAATGATATCTAATACTGAAATCCAAAATGTTACTGAATATAGGCTTATTTCAATATGTTATCCTTCAAATTATCCGCATCAACTAAATCCAGCTATCTCCACTAATCCAGTATTTATAAAACGGCTGTATACTATATCTGTTGTAGGCCGGCGGTTTACATGAAATTAAGAGTACAATGAAGTGAATATACTGCGGTTAGTAACACCATCGTCCGCTGGTAAATAGGCCGCTGTAGTCCTGACGGTTTACGAGGGTCATAGCGCAGATTTTAATATATAGCCCAAGCAGATCTTGTTTATCGTTTCGACTTTTGTGTACAAAAGACTATATAAATTTTATAACATGTTTATTATGTTTAAGTAATTTTCATTGTCATCAATTTTATTTTTCAATAAGAAAAAAATCTCTTACATTTATTTTGTATCCAGATTATTTAATAATTTCTTTCGATCAATTATTGATCTCTCACGATTTAAATATTGAGTCGTACGATATGTTTTAGTTCCATGTTTAAGTGCTAAAACAATAATAAACTATAATAATGCTCCTCTTCTTTACCTTAATCGATTTAAAAGAGTTTCACACACTTTATTGCCTTGTTCTGGAAACTGCATTCTGTTTAGTATCTGATAGAGTATCTGGTTTAGGTTAAATATTTTTAATGTCCTTTAAATAAAAGCAATTTTGAATTCATTACAGTTATAAACATCTGTTTTTAAAAACTTGTGCAAAACATAAGGACTAGCATAGGCGTAGCCAGCTTTTTTTGGTGTAGGGTCCAATGCTGAAAATCGCGCCCCCTCACCCGTACACTTTTTTTTTAATTTCCAACAATATACCGTAAAAAGGGGTTACATTAAACATTTTCTTCATATTTTGTTGAATAAGTTTTGTATCTGTTGCTCAATCGAATAAAAAAAAATACCACTTATGGGTCACTATAGAAGCATGAATTTACATAAGTTAGATTATCTCTTGGGCGTAGCTATGTAAAAATAGCTATAAAAAAGTTGCTGTTTTGTTTGTTTTTTTTTTCTCAATGGTTATATTTATTGACAAAATATTTTTTTACATTCTTTTTTATTAAACTTTAAATTCTTTTACACAGTTTATAAAATCATATTTCAAACTAAAGAAATTGGTAATTTTCAAATCAAATGACAAAACATAAGGGAAACATATAAACGACAGTCTTTAGAAGGATTTTAGCCCAGAGTATACCCATCAAATTGGATCGAAAAAAAAACTTTTCCGCGGCGGTCTTCAGCTGGAGCTGGCAGAAGTCTCTCAAAATATGAAAAACTTACGACTGAAATGTCGTCTATCTGAAAATAAATCAACAATCGATTTTGGTATAATGCAAAATGCACTGAAAAATTTACCTCTGGCCAATAGAAGGCAGAATTCTTCGCAATTCTCAGGAACTTGACCACATAGTCTCCATCAGGCAGTTTTTCTTTTATAATACCAACGAAAAATTTCAAGATCTTTTTGGTTGCGAATCTTACGAGCACATAATCGTCGACGACTGCAGCCCCTGTTGGCCTTTCGATCTCCTTGTTCTTTTCTTGGTGCATTTCATCACAAAATGTTTCGAAATCACAATCAGATTCGTCCTGAAGCTCTAGTTCGTAGTCGGAACTGTCACTATCCAATTTCTTAGCAGACTTTTTCTTATTCTTCGTGGGTGCTGCAGAACATCCAGAACTTTCTCCTATTTAAAAATCTTCCAATCCAATGCTGTTACCCGGTGCGATGTTAATTTTCTTTTTTCTTTGAGTTCTAGCTCTCTTTTTGTTCCTAATACCCTGTAGAAATTGTGAAACTGTGTCGTTTAAACTGTTTCCAAAACTTTCATTTGATTCAGTATCATCAGTACCAGGCAATTTCTTTAATATTTTATTTCTGTCTAAAGGGTATATACCCGTTGCCCGAAAGCCACTTTGAAGATTTTGTTCACCAGTTTCTGAAGTTTTGAAAACATCTTTGGAAGACCAGTTGATCCCGTTGCTAACTTATAATCGCTGAGTATTGCACGCCATTGTTTCTTCAGTGGTGCGAACACCGCGACATCTAGGGGTTGAGCGATATGCGTAGTTTTCGGCGGTAAACATATGAATCGAATATTATTTTCAACCGAATATAAATAAATAAAGGAAAGCAGAAGTAAACCAATTTAAAAATGTTGCAGAATCGAACCATCCATGAGCTGTTCGGTTGTATCTGGTTTTATCGGGTCCTCCTTCCGTCCAAGTTGTCCAAAGGTTTTCTGCTTTGTAGACTACATACAGAGGCAGCAGAACTCCTGAAGCGCTTCCAGAAAACATTAACGAAATGTTTGATTTTGATTGAGATAATAAATTACCCATTAAATAAATACCTCTTTTAAAAAAGCATCTTGCAGACCCAGGATCATCCGATAAATTTGTCTCATCGAAATTGTATATACAATCGGGGGAAACTCCGTCTAGACATTGCTCAAGGTTATCAAAATAAGCAATGAAAACTTCTCTAGTGGAAGATGCTCTATTTGGGTTTATATTTTGAGATTTTCTTACACTTATTTCTCTGTTTCTTTTCAGAAAACCTTTAATCCAGTCGATACCAGGCAAATTATTTTTAAACTGCTTAACTCTCTTACCCATTGTATCCAAATGGCTTTTCATACCATGTCGTAAATCGTCGTGAGTCAAAGGAAAGCCGCATTCAGCGGTTTTTAAAAGCATCTTGACCAGTGCCTTTTCTTCGTCGTTGTTTAAAATTGTTGGCCTTCCGACGTCCTTCATTTTTTTGTTGTTCAGTTTGTGACTTAATGTTCCTTTTAAGATTTTGTATTTCTTCGACGCTTTGGAAAGTGATAATTGTTTTGTTTTAATTTCGCGGATTGCTTGATCCAAAGTATCAGAGGTGTTTTTGTATGATCGACTACCCAACTTTCTAACGTAATCACGCATTTTGGACTGAGATTATCGCACTACACTACCTATTGCACCACAACTGAATTTCCTAACCACACAATGTTTCTACCGCCAAGCCAACCAATGTTATACTGAGCTCTGAGCTGAGTGAATTTCATTCACATGATTCAAAACGAGGTAGCGTAACGCCAGACAATAATATTTAGATGGAACTTGATTGACGCCGCCCAAGCACGTTCAATCCTGCCGTTCAATGTTTTACGGTAATATAAAAAAATAAATAAAAAATTCATATTGACATTAAAAATTTATTATAACAACACATTAGAATACTATTCGTCGCTCGAATGGTAAACTTTTTAAATTCGTAAGCTAAACTGTTGCTATGTATATTTAGCAAGTTCTTGTTGAATCAAAGGCACCATACGATGTTCCAAAGGACCTTGCAGCATTTTTGATCGAAGTATCGATTTTATTATGCCCAGCTTAGAAAAAATTCTCTCACAAGTACAACTTACTACAGGAATGATGGCAAATTTTACCATTATTTAGTTAAACACTGGAAACATCGATTTTCTATTATGCTGAGACATCCAATCGAATCAGTCGAGAGCTTTAGAAGGTGAAAAATGTTCTTGTTTTTCAAAGTCTGACTTCACCTTCTAATTCTGAAGAATTGAAATCAACATGTTCTAAGATTTATTTTGAATGTTCTTTTGTTAGTCCATCTATATTGAACGACATGATTTTGCCTATTGAATACATACTTTTTTTTATTTTTGGTCAAATTTATCGTTTGATCATTGAATTATTCAGTTTAAAAGCAGATAAAATACAAAAAGTTTACTTATTTTTTAATCATTGACTGTAAATGCATTTCTAGCATTATTATCTTATGTAGTAGGAACTTTCCGTTTTCTCGGAATAGGCATATCTTCTTCTTAGGGTGCCTGTCCGTTCCGATCATTGGCGGTCATTCTGGCTATAATAACTCTGTTAGTTGCCATACGAAATTGCTGTGTTGAGGTATTTTTATACCATGCTTTCAGGTTAGCAAGCCAGGATATTTTTCTTTATCCTGGGCCTTATTTACTTCAATTTTACCTTGCAAAATGCATTGGAGTAGTTCGTATCTGCCTTGATTTCTCATTATATGTCCCAAGTACTGCAGCTTACGGACTTTCACGATATTGACTAAATCTACCGCTATGTTTATCCTCTGCAGTACTTTTTCATTGATGACTTTGTCTGTCTATGATATCTTTAGGATTATTCTGTATAACCATAGCTCAAAAGCCTAAATAGAGTCTAAAGCCTAATAGTTTTAATAAAGTTTCCGCCTTCAATGTTTGAAGAGCTTACTCCAGAATGAAATTTAATGAGTTGTCTTGTCCCAATCTTTCTTTCTTATCTCTTTGCCGTTGACCGCTTCCACAGTTTATTCACCTTTGAAGCCAGTTTCCCAAATCCAGGACAAACGGGTGCCCTACCTTTACTAGCTCCTCCACCCGAAGCTGTTAGCCAGTAAACAGGGGATTGATTATAGCGACAATTGCTCGGTGGAATTTCCGCAATATATGCCTACCTTTACTTCTTTAGATCTCCCGTTTATGATGATCGATGTGGTCGTCTGTTACTTTGGTCTTAACAAGCATCTGTTACTTTGGTATAAATATTATCAAATATAGATGATTTGATCCTTAATTTTTCCAACGCAAGCACCAAGTCTAAAACTTCTTCTATAGCTTCACAAATATCTATTTCTGAGATAAAAATAATTTGCTTACTGTGACAACCATTGCAAAATTGTTTAAAATATTTCGAAACACTCAATAAAATCAAAGGATCAAAGGAAAGAAAAATCAAAGTTTGATGCAGTATCCCTTTACCTTTAACTCTAGCTTTGCACGAGTTATTAACTGCCTATTTAATGGCTTCTATAATTGCTTGAATGATCTTTGACCATAGCAACTGCCTTAGTACGACAAACCCAACCTATTTCAGATAAAAGTTTTAGTTTTTAACCTATTAATTGTGATCACAATCTATTCAAAAATAGCGTGCCTTTTTGAACTAACTTCAATATGAGAATAAACTAATCGTGTTATACCAAAAAAATTGAAAATCTTTGGATTTTTAATATGATTAGTGCAGGCGACTACCAATGCTAAATTGAGCAATGAGCATAGCAATGAATATACAAAACTTTAATATAATTCTCATAACATCTCTTCTGTATACCAGTTAAGTTTCCTGGCATTGCTAAAGCTCCGTCAAAGCATACAGCTTCAACATTCTCAAATGAAACATTCATATCTTGAGAAGTAGAATTTATTGGTTTCTTTATCAGTTAAATTTAAATAATTCAATGCTATGAGAATACTCAAATACTCGTAATAAGTAAACAATAGCAATATAGTGTATATATGTAAATAGTACCAAACAAGCAAGGCAATCAAATTGTTTACCTGGGATATCAGTTAAATTGTATTGCAGTGGGTTATGGTAAAATTAGATTCAGAATTGAGCCGGCCAGCGCCGCTTTCAGAAAGATATTCAAGGTATTATGTAACAGACACCTAAAATTGGTATTAAGGATCCGCCTACTTTGCACTACGTGTTCTCAGTCTTAGTTTATGGTTTCGAGTCTTGGATTGTGAATAAAAATGATCTAAATCGCCTTGAGGCTTTCGAAATATGGTGCTAGAGAAAAACTTTCTTCTCTAGCACACAAGAAGAAGTTTCTTGTGTGGAGAAAATTCGAAACTCCATAATACTAGAACGTCTCAGCAAGACTAATGAGATTATAAAAAGCATGGGGTACTTGTAATGAGAAGTTCCAATTATAGATTGCTACAAAATATTATGCAAGGAAAAATAGCAGGCAATTGCAGTCCAGGACGAAGAAAAAATTTATGGCTAAAGAACTTGCGAGATTGGTATGGTACTCATACAAGCATGCTATTTAGGGTGGCAGTAAATAAAGTTAAGATAGCTATGATGATAACCAACGTTTTAAAAATACATGGTACATGAAGAAGAAGAAGTCTACTAGATTTTTAACTGGAAACGTAGTCATCATCATCAATCAGCCCATCGCGTCCACTGCTGGACATAGGCCTCCCTCAGTTCTTTCCAGTGTTCTCTACACTGGGCCGCTTGTAGCCAGTTTCCCGCTACACGTTTTATATCATCGGTCCATCTAGTCGGTGGTCGTCCTCGACTTCTTTTATAGTTTCTGGGCCTCCATTCCATAATACGTCTTGTTCACCGTCTATCTTGTGCTCTGGCTAAGTGCCCTGCCCAGTTCCACTTAAGCGACGTGGTTCTTTCGATGACGTCTTGAACTTCTGATCTTTGCCTGATTTGTTGGTTTGTTATGTGGTCTCGAAGGCTCACGTTCAGCATTGCACGTTTAATGGCTCGTTGCGTAACTCTGAGTTTATTCGCAGATTTTTGCGTGAGTGTTAAAGTCTCCGCTCCATAAGTTTGTACAGGTAAAACACATTGGTCATAAACCTTTCGCTTGAGACACATGGGAATTGAACTTTTTAGAATATGGCTTAATTTGCCAAATGCTGCCCAAGTTAGGCCTATTCGCCTCTGTATTTCATGTGTCTGTTTGTTGTATTCTACGTAGTACCCTTGGGTAAATACCTAAAAACAATCGGAATTTGCTCCTGGCGAGTGGCATTAGAAGTCCCGACTGCAATCAGACAAACAGGCTACCTTTCAGTTCCTTTTAAGGATCCTTTAGCATAAAATTTATGAGAGAATGTAAAATATCATTTTGAATGTAGTTGCCAAGATTAATGTAACTAATCTTGGCAACTACGTTGCCATGCGTATTATAAATATAAGGTTATATTGTTTAATGAGGTGTACAATTTCGAGTAACAATCCGTTCCATGGTGACCACGAAATGATTTTCCATCTTTTGCTAGAACTGTATTATATCAATTAGTATTTTCATATTATCTAATTGTTTTTATCTAAAAATCTATTATTTACTTATTCTCGTTATAATTCCTCTAAGTTTATGTGCAAAATTCATACCAACTTGTATTTTGATGAAGTCACCAGAAATAAAAGCAGCCTATATTAATCCAGACTTAATATCATTAAATATACCAAAATATCTACACAAAAAAACAGAAAGAAACAGACCTAATCGAGAAAAGTATTTTTGTTTCCAGGTCTATAATGATCACAATGTTCCATGGATAAGCCCAACCTCAACTTAAAATGGTACACTAATTTTGTTGTCCCTGGTTTATAACCTTTAAAAGTTTATCCCATTGTTAGCTTCTCGATAACACAGCTTTACTGTTGTAATTCGGATTGGGATTAATTTTGTTAGAACAAGGATTTGAATTTGGACAGTAGACTTTGTATTGTTGCCAGTTTTGTTTCAGGTACATAAAAAATAATGTCTTCAGTTTAAACTACTATATTATAGTAAATATAAATTTAAATTTCTAGTCTTCTAGTTGTAAGTAATAAAATATTTACTCTGTTGACATTCAATAATTCTAATAAATTGGCAGTTTTCTCGAAGTCACAAAATCATGAAGCAATATTAAGATCTTAAACAATCAAGTTAACAGTCAATTAAAATAACAGTTGCTTTTTTAGAACTTCTGGTAGATGTTCCATTAATTTGTTGTACATTATATTGTAAATTGAGAATTCACTGTTTTTTAAAAATTTTTCGTAATTTTTTGCATTTATGTCATTATGCTATTTTTTTGACTTGGTATATATATATATCCGGTATTTTTAGGCGTTACGCCCGTCCGGTAGGGATCTATGGAGGAGTATCACCAAGCCGCAAGCCCTTATCTCTTGCCGTACTGCTCCACCATAGGCCGATCAGATCCCAGCATATCCTAGTCTAAGCCGCAGATTCATCTAGAATTTTAAACTGCTGCGTTAGACTTTTTGTTTTCAGTACACCGAGCTGGGGCTCGAACCCACATCCACTGAACCATTCGACAGTGAAGCGAATGAGAGGCAGCCGCACAGCCCGCTGAGCTATCTGACCGACAGACTTGGTACTTGATGTCAAAAATCCAAACTACATTCGATATGAAACGCATTTTCACCAGTATTAGTAATTACATTAATATGTAATTAATAATATTAGTATTAATATTCAACGTTCACTTAGAAGTTTAGATTTTTTTCTAGATGGCGCTAGGAGTTAGTTAAAATCTTAATTAACTTTAATATTTTATATAATAATAATTTTAATTAACTTTAATAAATTTTACGTAATTATATTTATTATTTAATTTTTATATAATTTTATTTAATTTTAAATTAACTAAATTTTGGTAAAATGTTGACGTATGTTAAACTTCGTTTTATTTTTATAATAAGTGTATATGTAAATATATGTAAAACTTACCTTACAATTGCAGTAAATAACTTTTATATATATTTTCAGCAATTTTGGGAAAAAAATAATTATTGATGAAGTAGGAAAATTTCCGAGTAAGAATATATAAATCATCAATTTGTAGACATAATCCTGTTTCTAAGAAATCACAAGAGCATAAGAGACCAGCATTTCTGTGTCTGATTGACATAAAGAAGGCGTTTGACAGAGTAAGACTCAAAGATGTAATCTACCTTCTGTATAATAGAGAAGTTCCCCTAAATATTATAAAACATATGGATAACATTAACCAGAACAACAAAATGGCCAGAATAGATGGACAACTTACTAAACCTACAGAAATGGTCAGCGGAATAAGAGAAGCTGATTGTTTGAGCCCCATGCTATTTAATTTGATTATGGATGAAATAATAAAAACCGTTAGCAAACGAAGAGGATACAGAATGGGAAATAAAGAAATCAAAATACTCTATTACGCAGACGATGCAATATTGATAGCCCAAGATGAATATAGTCTGCAAATACTGAACCACAGATTTAACATAACTGCAAAAAAAATTTAATATGAAAATCTTATCTCAGAAAACTATAACAATAGTAATCCACAAAGAAACTACGTTTCTGTAATTGGGTGTATACTATACATTAAAAAAATTATTAAAAAACATTTGTAAAAGGTATATATTTAAAAACCCTAACGGGTTAATTAGACAAAACGTTTTTGGAATCCATATTTCATCATCAGTGTCTAGGAGTACATGAATGTAGCCACTAAATATATGGGTAAAAACCCGTTAACAAATAATTAGTTACATTTGGTTCACAATATTTCTTATAATAGTTATGTTAAGATGTTAAAATTACCGTTGGATTAGGTAACATGGCGACATATGACTCCACGTTGAAGTTGCTAGTCCTAAGACAACTTAGTTGATTCCATACAGTCCTCATAGACACACCGTCTCAGGACTAGCAACTTCAACGTGGAGTCATATGTCGCCATGTTACCTAATCCAACGGTAACTTATTATTTGTTAACGGGTTTTTACCCATATATTTAGTGGCTACATTCATATACTCCTAGACACTGATGATGGAATATGGATTCCGAAAACGTTTTGTCTAATTAGCGAGTTGGGGTTTCTAAATATATACCTTTTAAAAAGGTTTTGTAATAAAAATTTTTTAAAACAATAGTAGTCAGCAAAAAACCAACCAGATGTAAAATATAATTTAATGGCATTAGTATTATACAAGTAGTGGAAATAAAATACCTGGAAATTACATTGTCTAGCTATGGAGACTTGAACAAAGAAGTAAGAGATCAAGTACAAAAAGAAAATAGACTGGCAGGATGCCTTAATAACACTATATGGCGAAACAGACACATTGACACTGAGATAAAGTCAAGAATTCATAAAGCCAGTGTAAGACCAATAATGACATGTGCCTCAGAAACAAGACACGACACAGTCACAACGCAAAGGCTACTAGAAATCCCAGAGTTGAGAGTGCTGGGAAGAATTACAGAAAATACGCTGAGAGATCGAAAGGGAAGTAAATACATTAGAATAAAATGTAAGGTACAGTGTATAAATGAATGGATACAAATTAGAAAAAAAATGGAATAACCACATAAGCAGAATGAAGGAGACCCATGTCGTCAAAATAGTAAGAGATAAGTCACCAATCGGCAGAAGTATTGGACGACCGCGCAAAAGATGGAGTGACATAGTAACGTTAGCATAAAACGTTAACATAAAATTACATTTTTAAGAGAATGTAAAATATCATTTTGAATTATTAGTGGCATATTGCTTAAATGTAAAGTCATATTTTTATCCCAATTTATGCGCCCTTAAAAAGTTAGTGTTGATTCCACGACACCCGCGACACTCTCTGTGGCCACGCCTATAAACAAAATTAAATTAAAAAATCAATATTTTTCGACATTTCTTTTTAACATGTCGCATTTTGGAAATATTATGGGTAAGACTCTTATTAAAACTTTAACGATCACTATTTTAACATCGTTATTTCCAATTGTTTGTTGTTCTTATGTGAACTTTCATGCACTTAATGAAACTTAAGACATATAATATTGAAATTTTTTTTACCTGCGCAAAATAAATTCTTGTTGTGTCACAACTTTTATTGTTTTCTTTTTATATACCTAATTAAGTTAAAATCAAATGGCTTAAATCCGCTCAATACCTAGTAAATGTGGTTGAAATTTCTCCTGAAAACTTGTGAAATTTACTATTTACGTGTCAGTTGCTTGAAAATTAGCTCTACGAATTTATTAGTTAGCCAACAAGGAAAACTTCTTAATAGGAAACCACAACTTCTAAACTCGATTACGTTATACCCTCTAAATATTACCGTTCAAATTGTTTCCAAACTATGGAATTGCCCCTGTGGTTGTACCAATCACGTACGGGTTTGCAGTTTTGGTTTTAAAAAGCTAATTGAATCCTACAAATCCAGATATGTTTCTAAAAGTTACAAAGAAATAGATATTTTTGAAGTCTGTTAAATGTAATTTTCTAGTTGAGCGTCTTCGGGTTTCATCCTACACATTCTATATATAGACTCGTATAGGTAAATTGACGTTATTGCTGATTTTACAAAAGTTCATGGATAGGAAAAGTGAACTATTATATTATGACTGTAGGGGAAAGGATGAGGTAGCTGTTTTGATGATTTAAAACCAAATATTTGTAAAACTATATTATCACCGAAATAGTTTTTTAAAATTAAAGTGTTTATCTACTAGATACTACTACGTAAGTGATCTAACGTAATTATTATTTTATTAGTGTGAAAAGAAAACGTCAATAATAAATATATACCGTACAATCATTTCGTGAGGTTAGCTGTTATAAGTACCTTATAGTAGCATGCGGTTAGTTTTTCACTTACCAGAGTCGGAGTAAGGCCTTCGCCGCAATAGCTTAAAATGACTTCACAGAATGAAAACACACCTTCCGATCTAACCAGTCCAGTAAATAAACGTACGAATATCACAAACAGTTATGCATCATCCGCTTTACACTCTTTTCCGAGTAAGACCCAAGCAATTGTATTTAGTTGCATCGATAATGCTAAACTGCAGGATAATCTCATTTCTTTGGGCACAATCATCAACCCAAAAAATATTATTTTTCATCTAGATTATCTCATAATAGAATCTGCATGTATTTGGCAAACAAAACCGTAGTAGATAACTTCATGACACAACATGGCTCTATAGAAGTACTCGGCGAAGTTGTAACACCACGAAGACTTGTCTCTCCAGCAGAAAGACTAGTCTTGTCTGGAGTCTATCCGTCAATTCCTCATCAAGTATTAGTTGAAGAATTACAGAATATTCTTTTCGGTTTAAAGCTTATTTCCCCAATATCATTTCTGAAAATTAGCTCGACTCTCCCCGAATATAGTCACATATTGAGCTTTCGGAGACAAGTTTATATAAGCCCTATAACATCACCAATTTCAGATTCTACTCTAATAAATTTCGATCAAACATCTTACCTCATATTTTTGTCACAAGGTACACTTACCTGCTTTATTTGCAAAAATACAGGACACATATCATCCCAATGCAGTTCAGTAACGGAATCAACTTATATTGAGTCAAACAATGAAGTACCAAATCAAACAGCTTCAACAAGTATACTACACAAGGTACCAAACACCCAGCAGTCATCAAGTTATCCATTATCAAATCCAAGCATATCACCTACACCTACAAATCTCCATGACAAAGAAATTACTAAGGCTCCTACTCATAACAACACTTTCAATCAACCTCATTCAGTAGCAATACCGTTTTCACAAACTTCGGAAGCAATATCCTCCAATCTATCAGCTCCTTTTTCATTAGATACAACTGCAGATAATTTTAATAAAACTGATACATCAAGACAAATTTCTGAAACAACCATTTCAACCAATCTTACAAATAAAACTTCAAGCTCGAGTTCTGTCACTACCAAGGAGTTTGCTCCAGTACTTCCAAATGTAATAAAACCACAGCATCTAAGTGAAAACTCTAATAACAATTCTGAAAACACAAGTTCTTCCATAAAACGCAGTATTGGTGAGATCGTCACGCCTCCTTCAGACTCAGTAATTTCATCAGAAAATCTGTTTGCAAAACCCAAACCCTCTAAACCAAAAAAACCGCGCTCATATAAAGTCCCATCTACACGGGAAACTCTTGAAAATTTCATTGATAATCATACCCCACCATTCGTTTTAAATTACCACCAATTGTCCTTACTGATTGATAATGTCCAAGGCTCCTCCGACACTATTAGCGTCGTCAAAGAATTTACAACTGATATCGATGGTTTACTCCATCTTTTACAAAGCAGCTGTCAATATGCAAATGATAGATCTACAAAAAGCAAGTTTACAAAACTTCAAAAGAAACTATATAACCATTTAAAGAAAGAGATTTCTGACTTAGATAGTGACTCTTCTGTAGACAATTGTTCAGTATCATCTTACTCCGAATCTGTTAACAACATTCAACTCGATACTTGAATGGAACATTGATGGATTTTTTCATGGTCTCCCTATGCTACAGCTTCTTTTATCTAAATATTCTCCAGATATTAATATTTCTTATGAACATGGAAGAAGCGTCCAATTTTTATGGGTTCCCTCAAACGTCGGAATAACAAGAAATGAAGAAGCTAACAGGACTGCACGAGAGGCAATTTTAAGTGATTTGTCAAAGCCGATAGACAAGTGTGTTTTTAGTGACTTAAAAGCTTATTTTAAAAATAAAGTGTAGTGTTTGTGGCAAAATGAGTGGTCTCAAACTAATAAATATCTAAATAAAATCAAAATTAATGTGTCTCAGTGGTTTCCATCGTCGCTCAATAGACGAGAACAAATTGCGGTTGCGCTTTTACGCCTAGGACATACTAGATTAACGTACTCCTACCTTTTCACAAAGAAAAATTCACCTATATGTGATCTGTGTAACGTCCGATTAACAGTCGAACATTTTTTAACAATTTGTAGTAAATATGACCAAGAGAGACAGCGCTACAAGATCCCAAACGCTCTACTACAGGCTCTAGTTCAAAACTGTTCCTGTAACAATATAGTGAATAATCTTAGATCCATAAACATTTTGTACAATCTGTAGGTGTTTAACTTTATTTTTTATATTTTGTCACCTTCTACATTTGGTCGATAAAATAAAGAGATATAAATTTCGAAAGACCAGCGACCAATAGGTCACAAAATTGCGGATTAGTTATAATATAGTAAATGAGAAATGAGATTCCGGTAGAAGTATTTTTATTTTATTATTTACATAAATAAATAGCAGTATCGGAATTGCCAATAAATCATCCTTTTGAATGACAATAAAAAACATAAATGTTCAAATAAAATGTTCTTAAAATACTCAAATGTTCGTATTAATTGTTAATAAAACTAAATAAATGCGATTTATAGAGCACAAAGTTTAGTTGTATATCCAGCATCCCTCTAATTTTTCGGAGCGGCATTTACGAAATATTGCCACAAGGACTCTCGATTTCTTCTGTATAAATTGTAATAGCATATACTTACATATTTAATACCCTAACACTGAATTTAACTGAGGTAACTATTTAATAAAAATAAAGTTAATTGAAATTTTCTTCTATTTGAGAAGCGTAAAAACGATTTACTTGTTTCTAGTTAAAAAGGCAAAGAGACATTTTTGCCTTGCGTGCTTTTATTTGAGAAGAAAAAGACGAAGCTTGATAAGGGTAGTTTGGTTTGAATGTGAAATACTGACAGTGGGGGATACGAAACAGCATAAAGAAGGCATTTAGTGCTGATCATAGGTCTTTAATTTAGTGAGGTGGGAAATTGAAATAGTTTTAATTACTATTGTTAAGTTATTGAACAAACTATTGTAGAAAAAATAATTTTCTACAATGACACGTGGATACTGAATACATTTTCAAAATTGTTCTAGTTATCATAGTTTCTAATAATTTGCTTTTTATATGACACGTTATCCATGTTATTTGTGTATTCAACTTATAATATACTGAGAATAGTAGAAGGCTATATTATGGGATATTGTTTTAATCTAGGTACGAGAGATACTAGAGCGGTCCGATAAGTAATAAGCCTACAAAATAAAAACGAAAATTTTAGAAAAGTGGTGATTTGTTTTTTTAACATAGTCTACTTTTAGCTTCACGACAGCGGAGGTTTGGTCACGAATCGGCCAAATAATTTAGCATAGTAGAGCCCTGTAACTGTTTTGCTATTTTTCAAGTAGTCGACGTAGATCACCTATTGTAAATCTCAGGAAATGGATACGTCACCTTCCGGCCGATAGGACAGTTTTCGCCTCCTTCGGAGCACATTCGTTGGGTGTCACCACTGTTTCGACTGTTTTTTTGGTCCTGGTTTGTACTAATGGATTTATGTTTAGTTAACAATTACTAAGCGACGTAAAACATCTTCGGTATTCGGATTATGCTTAAATAGCGTCAAACGCCGCTATGAAATGGTCTCAAGGAATAGCTTGTTGTCTAGAGTGGGAAAACTTGGCAATCATCGCACCATCAGCTTTCTCATGCCTAAAATTTTACGCAGGATATAATATACTCGGTCTTCTGAGAAGCCTACTGTCTAAGCTATCTCGTTTACCTGCAATCGGCGGTCCGCCAATATGGATTTTTGTCGCCCTACCCTTCGTGGTAGCCGATTTCGGGGCACATGGGCGTGGCTTATCAAAACCTACTTGCGACCACGTTGAAACTCGTTAATCGAATTTTTGAAAGTTGCAGTGGAAGGAAAAGAATCACTGTACACAGCATCCAAGAGCTCTTTTACTTCGCTGCGCGATTTGCTTGCAAAAACAAGAATCGACTCACCAATCGATATTGCACTTTTTCCATTTTTCTAAAATCTGCGAACACTCCAACACTAAGTACTTTCTGATATATGTTTTTAGAACTGTGTTATACGTTTTCTTTAGATCCGTTTTTGTCAAAAATTTGTCCTGACGAAGCTGCTCTGTTCTTTTATTTATTCGTAATCCGCGTCTATTTGTTTTTTGAGGATTCAGCCGTGCGACCCACTGAGCTCGTCACACCAATGCTTTTACTTATATGGCATTCTTTTTGGTCTCCTTTTATATATATATATATATATATATATATATATATATATATATATATATATATATATATATATAGCTTATATGTGCAGAATTCTAATCTGAGGGAATATTTTAGCTTACAGTAAAGTCTTTATTAAAAATATCCACTAACATTCCCATCAGTATGACTGGTCCATGTTTCTCTCGTTCACCGGTAACGTCTTAAAGTCTCCTTCTTCTTCTTCTTCAAGTTCCACTCCTATCGGAGATTGGAAACCATTCTGGCAATTATAATTTTATTGGTTACTCGCCTGAATAGTTCAATTGAACTGCATCCAAACCATTCACGGAGATTGCGTAGCCACGAGATTTTACGTCTTTCTACGCTTCTCCTACCTTTGATTTTACCCTGCATTATATTCCTTAGTAGTTAATACTTTTCACCTCTCATTATGTGCCCCAAGTATTCTAATTTCCTGATTTTTATTGAATTTAAAACTTCGCATGGTTTTCCTAGTTGTTCGAGAATTTGTTCGTTTATTTTGCGATCCATCCATGATCTTTTCAAAATACGTCAGTAACACCACATTTCGAATACTTCTAGGTTTTTAATGTAGTGTCCAAGCTTCAACTCCATACAAAAGGGTAGAGAAAATATAACATTGAAGCATTCTTATCCGGAGCGATATATTGATATCGCGATTACAAAAAAGTTTTCTCATTCTATTAAAAGTTGACCGCGCAATTTCAATGCGGCATCTTGTTTCTTTTGTCTGATCAGTATCTTCTGTGATCCATGCTCCAAGGTGTTTGTATGAAGATATTTGTTCAATTTCTGTATTATCTAGTACTAGCTTAACTTTGATGTTTTGTGCTTTTGTAAATACCATGAACTTGGTTTTCTTCAAATGGATTTTTAGTCCATAATCGTTGCAATATATATTTAGTTGTTCAGCAAGGTGTTGCAGTTCTTCTAGTGTTCCAGCCAGAAGGACGGTGTCGTCAGCATATCTTATGTTATTAAGTGGCTCACCGTTTATTATAAGGCCCTCACTGATCTCGGCAAGCGCTAATTCTGACATGGCTTCACTGTATAAATTAAATAACAAGGGTAATAAAATACACCCTTGGCGGACCCCACGGCAAATCTAAATATCCTTGGTCAGTTCGTTTTTAACTTACACTTTTGCTGTTTGATTTCAATAGAGGTTACAGATGATTCTAATGTCTCTACTGTCTATGTTTTTATTTAATAAATTTTTTTTAAGTCGATTATGCTGCACTCTATCAAATGCCTTCTCAAAATCAATGAAACAGGCATATACTTCCTGAATAATATCTAAGCATCTCTGCGAAAGAACACTTAATGCAAAAAGTGCATCTCGTGTTCCCAGTCCTTTCCTAAATCCCATTTGTGTATTACTTATGTCTTCATCTAATTTCTTATGTATTCTATTGTGAATTACTTTTAAAAACAATTTCAAGACATGACTCATTAAGGCTATGGTGCGATGTTCATTGCATTCCTTTGCATTGGCTTTTTTGGGAAGCAGTATGAATGTTGATTGGAGCCATTCTTTAGGTATTATACCTGTTCTATATATGGTATTGAATAGATCCAAAAGAAGATCAATAGATTCAGTTTTCACAATTTTAAGTAATTCGATAGGAACTTTATCAGGCCCGGGAGATTTACCACCTTTAGCTTGTTTCATTGCATATTCAATTTTTTCTCGTATAATGTCAGGCCCAGTATCATCCTTAAATTCTTTTGGTGCTTCTGTTCTCTCTTTGTCTTCAAAAAGTTGTGCTATATATTGTGTCCATCTCCGTATTTTTTGGTTTATATCTGTTATAGGTGCACCCCTTTCATCTCTTAGTTGCCTAGTTTAAAGTGTTTTTCTCATTCCTGTTAATTCTCTAATTCTTTTATGCATGTTAAAAAAGTCATATTGTTTCTCAATTTCTTCTAGTTCTTGGCACTGCTCATGTAACATTTTCTCCTTAGCGTCTTTTATTCTCTTTTTTATTAATCGATCAGTTTCATTATATTTAATTGGATTTTTTGTTTTGAATGATTTTTTTTTTATTTTCTTAGTGTCTTATAGGATTCAAGTCTTGGAGGTTTACCATTCTTCATTTCTGTTAATTCTTTGTTAATTTTATTTTTATTTTATTTTATTATTTTTTCTATTTTATTTTTTTATAGTTTCTATTATTTTTTATTTACGTAAGCGTTTACGTTACTGTTATCAGCGAAAAGATGTAGGTATATAGGTTTGCCAGATTCTGCATAGTTTGTTATGATCTCATACAATTGTATTGTTCAGTCTTATTTCTAAGAAGTTTATTTTTTTTAAAAATTATATTATGTCTTTTAGTTTTTCATTTACGTTAAAAAGTTATGTTTTTACAGGAGTTACTCTGCTTAGTTTATAACATCCATATAATTATTGGCTCTTTTATTGTATATTTAATTCTTCGATGAATTTTTTATATTCTTCTTTATTTCATTTATATTTTTTCTTTCTCCCATTAGTTCTAGAATCTTCTTTGTTACACAACTTCTCTTTGCCTATGCCCTTTTGTACGGGAAAATATTTTGTAAAACTTTATGTGTTTTGACCATTTGCCACTGCTCTTCTATATTTTCTTCCTAATTAAACGTTATTATTAAGTAAAAGTTCAGTTTTTCTAGTTTTTGTTGTAGTTTTTCAAGTTTCAATAATTTCTAAACCAGTGATACTGTAATATTAGTTCCAACGATTTTAAGCGGTTTAGAGGACATTATGCCTTTTTTTTAATTGTTTTATTTTTAGATTTCAATAAGAGCCTAAGAAGATATCCATTAAATTCTGGTTGATAACGGTGAGAGAAATCAATTAGCCGTGTTCCGACTAAAGCCTTAACCACCGTTTCAGAATAGTGCTCTTGCTACTCAATGAACAACTAAGATCCTTATATTACTGCTACTTTAAAAGAAGATTAACTGGATTATATTAAAGAAAAACTTAAAAATAACCAAACCCATTACTGTAAATCAGAAAAAAAAATTGTTAAAAAGTTGCCTATTATAAAAAAAAAACAAAAAAATGAAAACATTTTTGTGAGGCCATAAACTAATTTTGGTACTTACTACCCGAAGCAGGAGCATCCGGTACCTTACAAACAGTACAGTCTACCATGACATATTTGCCTATTCTGTGTTTGAAGGTGCCAAAACTACCATATACGGTCAGAAATACTGTCAAAAAAAGTCGACTTTCCGGAACTTACATTCTCACCACAGCACCAGATCTGAAATAAGCTCCTTTGTCCACCTTGCCTTTCCGTTATCATTCGCCCATTCTCTCTGCCACTCCACTATCGTTCTCCCTCCCTCTCTCTCTCTCCCTTTCTTCATTCTCATCTTTATTTCTATCCATCCTCCTCGCATACACCCTCGCTTACTCTTTGCACAACACAACGATCGGTATACCCGAGGAGCATTCGCCCTTGCGAAGTCTCCATCAGCTTAGCGCATTTCGCAGTGTTCAGTGCGCTACACCACACGGGGCAGCGTAGGTTACCACAGACTGGAAAACTCCATTTAGCACCCTTCTTTTGGTGCTACATGGGCCTCAAATGTTTGGCATCAGCGCCTTCAGATTTCGGTTCGCTTTCTCTACCGTCTTTTGGATGTATACTTCGAACCTTAGTTCTTGCGACAACCAGATTCCGAGATACTTAACCGATTTAACCGGTGCAAACTTCACACCTTCTACTGTAATAATAAGGTCATTAGGCTCTTAAATCAATTTTTAATAAAGTATAGTTAAATGTTTAAATGGTACATCGACTACAATGTAGAAACAAATTTACGAGTTATGCAAAACAAACATATTTATATGCTTCTTATTTACATTTAATCTTCCGTGCTTCCAGTCCGTCCTTCAAAGCATACAAAGCAGTGTCTAAATTTACTCCGGCGGTGAAATAAGGCGTCCGATCATCAACTCAGTGAGTATAAATAGGTAATTTGTGGTGTCTGTCGCCACTCGAGATATATGTACGACGCATTACAATAGTGCAATTAAAGCGAAATGTAATTAGAAGATAATTGTACAGCAAAAGCTCGTGTCGACATACTAGTTACGTATACATACGGATGGAGTAGAGGCAGAAACGTACACATTTACTACGATGGATTATAATTACACCTGCAACTTCACATCGATGCACTTTTACAGAAGAGTATTTTAAATCGGAATGAGCTTTTAGTTTGCAAATTAGAATGGTTGTTAGAATGTTCTTTATCTAAACTGAAGTACATATTATATTGTATTTCAAGTAAAATATACACAAAGTTTTATCACATTATCGGAATACTACAATAAAAATCAAAAAAATGCTTTGTACTCTATTTGAGAATATACATTTATGGACAAAAATATGGAATATTTTAATTGGACATGTAATTTGTTTATAGGGGGTTAACAACGGCGGGCGAACTTTCGACACCAAATTGTCTTTGTACCTGGGGTAATCGAAGGGTCAAATTTTATTATAGGAAATTCCGACACCGCGGCGTAAAGCAGGTAGGTAGGTAATTAGCGGCGATGGACATTTGTACCCAAGCAGGACAAGCGGGTTTTCCCAATAGTTATTATCACGGCGGGGGGTGTGGCACTTGTGTACTTGTGACTAAATTATTTCAGTTGTAATTTATTTCTTGTTTGACGTTGACTTATGCATGTATACGGATATTTAAAAAATGAGTTTGATAAAAAGTTCCCGTGGTCGAGATTTATTAGTGGTGGAGCATCATTCGTTCTCGAAAGAGACAGTGTTAAAAAGCGGCGAGATATTTTGGCGCTGCATCCAAAGAAACACTAAGTGTTCCGCAAAAGTGTTTACAATAGGCGGAGAGGACCTCACTATCACAAGAAGTGTTTTGGTACATAATCATGAAGCCCATCCAAAAAAGCTTGAAGTAAAGATGGTAACCAATGCATGTAAAAGAAAAGCCCAAGAGGACATATCGGAAAAGTCTGCCAAAATTACAAGAACTGCTGTTGCTGAGTGTGATGCCAATTTGCTGACGGTTCCTTACATAGCTAGCATAAAAAAGAACATTTACAACTGTCGTCGTAAACTGTTACCAGGTCCGTTACCAAGAAGCATATCAGAAGTCCATAACGCGGTTAGTAATTATTCTCCTAAAACCTGTCGCAATGAAAGTTTTTTGTTTTTAAATCATCCTGAATTTAATGTAATTGTATTTTTGTGCGAGACAAATATTCGTTTGTTGTGTAAATTAACGCAACACTTGATATATAAGCACATTATTTACTGGAAAATTACATTTTCGATAGCGCTCTATTTCCACTACACATATGGTCTAATCAGAATCCGTCTATTGCGAGGACCACAAATGCCTGTGAATTCTTTCATTCGAGATTTAATTCTTCTTTGTATTCAACACATCCTTCTATTTTTATTTTTATTGAAAAGTTAAAAGAATTTCAAGTAGACACTTATGTCAAAATAAATAGTTCACATATACCAGCAAAAATCAAAGATACTACTGTTAAGGCTAAATTGGCATTTTTGGAGAAAATGATGGATAAACTACGATCCCAACTAATACGTAGGTTAGATTTTATAAAAGCTGTATCTTATCATTCCTATAATAGCAAATAAATCATTGTATACAAGTTAATTAACGGTAAAATGTACTTATAGTTGTATTATATTTAGATATTACAGTGATAAAGAAATAAAACGCACATTACTTTTATTAAAATAAATAAATAAATTAATTATGGTATTTTATTTATGTCGCAGCTATATTTATTTGGTGTCGAATATACCTGTAAGGTATATTCTACACCAAGGTATATTCGACACCAATAGTTGTATTATATTTAGATATTATTACAGTTATAAAGAAATAAAATGCACATTACTTTTATTAAAATAAATAAATTAATTAATTATGGTATTTTATTTATGTGGCAGCTATATTTATTTGGTGTCGAATATACCTGTAAGATAAAAACGAGAATTAAGGCTGGTGTCGAAAATTGCCATTAAATTTTAGTCGATACCTGCTTAGTGTCGAAATTTCCTACGCCCGTTAAAAGGGAGCTACTCGTGTTTTGATTGGAGAGCTAGGTTGTGGAAAAGGATTTCTTTATTTGAGAGGAGTAGAAGAACTAACTATGAAAACGAAATCAAAAAAATACTTACAGAGATGTCCAACAACACTAAATATGAAAATTCCTAAACTATTTAAAATTAGGACGCCGTTTGAAAAAATTCTTTTGCTGCTTGGAAAGAAAAGTTTTTCTTTCCTAAAAAATTTTAAGGGTGAATATCTTTAAAAAAAAAATAATTTTAATTATTTTTATTTTTATTTTACATCAAGTTATTAGAAATAAAAATATTTAAATCTATCAACAAATAATACATTGAGCTGGATCTTAGAATTATGGTTATGTACCAAATGGTAGAAAAGAATGTACTTACTGTCATAAGTGTCCAAATAAACTTATTAACTTTTCTGAATTTAAAATAAAATAAAATATGGCAATTAGCTGACACATAAAAGATATATTTATTTATAAACTTTTTAAATTGTCATGAGAACATATCTTATTGTATTAATAAAAAATTTTAAAAAAAATAACAAAACTACTCGATTCATTGGCTAATTATTCCTTTTGAAATTATAAAAAAAAAGTTGTTACTTTAGAGATGAATACAAAAAACACTGTCCCATTGTCTTTAAAACAATCAAAACCTGACCCATGTGAGATACAAAATGGATGCTGGACAAATCTTGGGAGAAATTAAATCAAATAACAAAACCGGACTTAAGATTATCCTGGATGATAACAATATGTATTCTTTAAACTTGGCTGCCTACTTAAAATTATGTCGGCCCACTTAGTTGTCAGAATACCGTTATCAAATTGGTAGTTCCTTTAATTTATAATAATCATAAATATTTATTGTTGCAGATTCAGCTCCATTTTAAAATAAATACCTCAAATAGATTACGCAAGCTAGAATGGAAGTTTTTGGTCTCAAGGTAAGTGTTCATTTATTCATAACTTTAATAAATATGCATGGGTATAGTCCTCAGATTGTTTGTAGCATTTTCTTATCGGTAATTGCATGTTTTTAAATATTAATATAATCTTAGAAAACAACATAAAAAAACTTAATGAATCGTTACATAACTACATTTATACCTAATATTAATATTTTTGAATAATGTAAAGTGTTTATAAGCCAAATATTTTTTCTTTTGAATGTGTAACGCGATAATTTTCGTTGTAACTGCATTATTTATTTCCGTAAATAAGTATAAATTTATTTAGGTAAAGAGAAATAAGAATAAAACTTCTTCTTCTTCGCGTGCCATATCAGAATTATCCGACGTTGGCGACTACCATTGCGAAGGCTTCTCGATCTTCTGCAATATGGAATAATTGTCCTGCATTTGGTATCTGAGTCCAATCACGAATGTTTTTTAACCAAGAAACCTGTTTTCTTCCTACGCCTCTATGGCCCTCTATTTTGCCTTTAAGGATCAGTTGTAAAATTTTGTATCGACTTCCCCTTACTATATGTCCCAGATAAGATATTTTTCGATGTTTAACAGTCTTTAGCAGTTCTCTATCTTTGTTGACGCTCCTTAGTACTTCATCATTAGATTTTCTTGTTGTCCAAGATCTCTTTGGCGTTCGTCTATGAACCCACATTTTCAATGCTTCAATTTTGTTCACGATCGATACTTTTAGCGTAGACACTTCTGTACTATACAAAAGTACAGACCAAACATAACACTTCATCTTGCTTTGACCTAGTTCTAAACTGAGATGGTTATTGCAAAGAAATGAATTCATTTTCATAAAAGTAGTTTTAGTCATTGCTATTCTACATTTTATTTCTATGTCTGGATCTAGTTGGTCTGTTATCACAGTTCCCAAATATGTCATTTTGTGAACTGTCTTAACTTGGACTCCGTTCAATTGAAGCTTTGCATCGGGATGTGGGTCACGACTAAACACTAAAAATTTGCTTTTGTTTAAGTTTCTTTTAATGCCCATTTCCTCTCCTAACTTGGGAATACAATCAAGCAGAATTTAAGGACATTCAATATTATCTGATAGAATTACTGTACCGTCTACATATCTCATCACATTAAGTATTTCCCCGTTGATTTGTATTCCATATGGTTGTCTCTCAAGTGCCTTTTTAAATAACTGGTCCGAGTAAACATTAAACAATGTTGGCGACAAAAAGCAATCTTGTCTGACTCCTCGGTGTATGGGGATTTAATCGATGTAGTTATCTCCAATTTTTACGATAGCAGTTTGATTCCAGTATAAATTTTTAATGACACGAATATCCTTGTCATCTTTTCCGACATTTTTCAGTATTTGAATTCATTTTGGTCACGGCATTTTTGTAATAGGATGTTAAGCGCAAAAGTGTCTCCCTGGTTCCCATAGCATTTCTAAAACCAAATTGGGTATCTTCAATATCTTCTTCTCATTTGCGTCTAATTTTTAAGAGTGTGGCTCATTAGGTTAATTAATCAATATTCTGAGCATTTTCTTGCATTGTGTTTTTTAGGTATTGCGATAAAGACGGATTTTAGTCAATCTGCGGGAATCACTCCGGTATTATTAATTAAAAATCTTACTACTACTTTTATGTTATCATTCTCTATTAGTTTCAGCAACTCAGTGGGTGTATCATCTGGACCACAAGCTTTTCTAATTTTAGCATTATTTAAAGCGTGTTCTACTTCGCATTTTATAATTTTTGGGCCGTCAGTGTAGTTTTGGTAGAATTCGGCAATATTATTCCTGTCATCTTCAAACAACTCTGATATATACATCTGCCATTCTTTTCTTATTTCGTGCTCATTTACAATAATTTTTTTATTATTGTAAACAAGTACAGAGAAAACCCGTTTTTTAAATATATTACTTATTTCTTTGTTTTTTATGCGCATTAAATAAGTCGTGTTTAGATATTACATTTTTTTTGGCTAATTTGATATCCTTTTTTATTCTTCTCTGCAGGTGTCTATATTCTGTTACATTAGCTTTTATTAGTCGATGTTGTTCCATTAATTTTAAGATGTCATTTTTCATCCATTTATTGTTCTTAAGTTTTTTCTATAATCATTGTTTGTGGCGATTTCGTTAACTTGATTTTTAAATTCACTCCATAGTTCTTCTGGATCTTCTAGTTTTTCTCCGATGTTTTTTACTCTATTGTTAAATTCTTTTTTAATGTTTTTTTTTTTATATTTATGTCATCAAAGTTAAGTACATTGGTTTTTGATTTTTGTCGCTGAATTCGTTTTAACCTTAGTTTAATATCTGCTACAAGTGGTTGATGATCAAATCTAATATCTGCCCCAGGAAATGTAGTGACTTTTTTGATGGCATTTCGAAAACCCTCATTTACATGTATATAGTCTATCTGATTTCTTGAGGACTTAAGATTATTCACATTATCAAATGGAGCTTTCCAAGTGTATACAAACAATATATAGTCGTCGCTTGAGTAGTTTATACCAGGTGTTGGCAATGATCATATCGTTTTTTTTTTTGACAAAATTCATACAATCTTTGTCTTCGATCGTTAGGTTGTCCTAAACCATAAGGACCTACACTCTGACCTTGTCGTGCTTTTCCAATTTTTGCGTTGAAGTCACCTATAATATATAAAATTTTGTGTTTATTAAGTTAAATGTCTGTTAAATGTCTTGGATCTGATCACACAACTTCTCGACTTCATCGTCATATTTTCTATCTGCAATTGGAGCATAGATTTGAAGTATGTTAGTTTTAAATGGTTGAGTATTTATTTGGAATAATATTATTCCATCCAATACTGGTACGAAAATGGTCACATATTTACTCAGTTCTGATGTTACTAATATACCTACACCATTTTTGTGATGCGGATCTTCTGTGATGTTACCGGAATGATATAATTCACTTCTGTCCATTTTACATGATCCTGACTATGGCCATCTTATTTCGCTGATTTCCAGTAGGTCTATTTTCATTCTTTTCTTTTCTTTATTTGCGTTGTCAAGTTTCCCAGCTGTAAATAGACTTCTAGCATTCCATGTACACATTCTAAAATTAGATTTCCATATTTTTAGGATTTCTTTACGAGGTTTTCGCATGTTTACGACCTGAGAAGCCTCGTGGTATAAATAGGTTTCTCCTCTCATGCCGAATCTTGGCCTCCGCTTTCCATGATTAGCAACGGTTTGAAATTGCAGTGTCAATTCTATGGTAATTTTCCTGGGGGTGCTCTATGAGCCGTTAATACAGTGGTTCCCCTTTGCCTTCTGCATTCTTAAGCTGTTGACCATTATTTGTTAATTCATCTGCCTTCGGGGCCGATTTCTCAACCTTAGGACAAAAGAATGCTCTACCACTTACCAACTCATCCGCCCTGAGCCTTTGGTCAGTAAGTGGGGGATTGCTTATACCGGCAATCACTTGGACGTCAGATCCTTATTTGTTATCCAGTAGGATACACCGGATGACCATAATCAAAATCATCACGCAAGCAGGCGAGGTTGACATTTGGATAGGAGAGACTATACATTGCGCATCGCTATCCCTTGCATCCCAAAAATAAGATTTACTTACTATCAATTTATTCTACCAACAACGACCGGTTTAACATTGTGATTGTCTACTTTTTAGTGGTTCAGTGGGTTATAGTGGTAAAAAAATTGCACCAATACAATGTAGGTTACAAAAAATTCAAAAGATTTATAAGACCACCGCCGCTTAAAAACACCGAAAAAGGCGGTACATCGCGTGTACCATGACTACTTAAAGGGTTAAGGGAATATTAAACTGATGAAATCTCTTAGAGGTAGCTAGTTGAAGTATAACGTAGCTATTTGTGTCCTTAAACTAAGATTTTTCGTGTACACTGCAAACTTTTAATACTTTAGAGTTTTTACCTCAAAAGTTTTACATTTTATTAAAGAACTTCATATGATTTTTTACCATCTGCATATTTTCTTGTCAGCATGGTTTATACTTTATGCAAAATTGCAACGATTAACGTTTTTCCTTCCTATCGACTCTTTCTACCAGTGAAATTTTATTAAAACTTGGTTCGTGTCTGCGGCTGACGTTTTCGCAATACGCTATTACTATAAATTTTCGAGTTTTGACAGCTGGGAAAAAATAGTCTTTTGTCGATACAGCGAAATATTAGTAATGAAGCTTTGCATTTCAGTGCTCTCGATTTATTTCGTAAATAAATGTTCTCGATTTTTATGGGTGGTTGTGTCATTTTTAGGGTTATTTGTTGATAATTTATGGTCGAATCGTGCAAGTTGGTGGTGGTTATTTACATCTGTTCTTTGGGTAGACTTAATTATCATTTTTTAACAATAAAATAATAATTAAGACAACGATAATATAAACATGCTAATAAATTGGACACCAAATTTCGGACAATATATTTTGTTACTGTCTAAAATATTAATTTATTGAAGAAAACAAAATGATCAACATCGGAAATTAACTGACTTGAATATTTTATGAGTTTGTATCAAATAAACATTGAATTAATTAATGTAAGTGACTCCTTTGCCTCTGATACCGCTTAAGAGACTTTGATTTATACTAAACCCTGTCCTTTTAATGAAATGTAGCAAAAATACCTGTCATCTTGGAGAATGAAAGCTAATATAATTTTTACAAAGTAATAGTTAGATAAATAACGTTAACCATCAATACAAAATACAAGAAAATCAACAATTTGATCAAATCCTGTCAACAAGGAATAAACTTACTAAAGAGTTTTATCCAATCATAAATGGGGATCAGATACTAAAATTCTTCTTAATTTATATCAGACATTAATAAGAAGCAAACTCGACTACGGATGCATCTGTTATGAAACAGAAAATAAAAATCAACTAAAAAAACTGGATGTTATTCAAACCACATCTCTAAGATTAATCTTTGGGGCCTTTAGAACTACTCCAATAAGAAGCCTTCAAGTGCTAGCAGGAGAAATGCCACTATACCTCAGAAGACAATATCTATCACTATGCTACGCTTCAAGAATTCTAAGCGTAAAGGATTATACCTTTCTCGCAAGTTTAGTATTAGAAGAATCAATAGAACACTACACAAATTACACCACCAAGACAGTACCATTTTACAAACGAGTTAAAAGATTACCGTATTATATCAATTAAATTACCTTGGCACCCATAAAAATATACCAGACACCTCCCTGGACAGTTTCTTTACCAATAGTAGACCTCTCCTTACTTAATCATGATAAGCATTTACACAATTCTGCAGAGATCAGGCTTCAGTATCATACCAATTTACTCAAATATTCCACTCACAAATTGTTCTTCACTGATGCCTCCAAAACTTGCAACGGAGTAGCAGCTGCAACTGTATCAGAAAACTTAATTTCTGCCACTAGATTAACTCATTGCTGTAGTATTTATACCGCAGAGCTCCAAGCAATACTTGACGCACTAAATCATTGTAAAACCATAAATAAAAAACAAATACTAATATTATCAGATTCATTAAGCTCTTTACAGGCCATTAAACATGTTTATCCCACACACATCAGTCTATTCCTAATTAAGGACGCGTTGCAACAGCTCCAATTTTCTGGGAAAATTATATCATTTATGTGGGTCCCATCCCATGTCGAAATATCTGGTAATGAGCTAGCAGACAAAACAGCGTTTGAAGCAATAAACAATGTGAACATTCCGACTACAACAGTCAGATATACCAATATCAGATACTAAGACTTTATTAAAGACTCATGTGAATAAAATATGGTAAGAAATATGGGATCAAACAAACACAAATCTTAAAAATATCAAACCAGACGAATCCTCGAAAAATCTTAGTATACCACCAAAACGAAAAGACCAGGTAATTATCAGCAGACTCCGACTTGGGCATACACGACTTACACACGGCTACATAATCTCCAAAGAACCACTACCAATTTGCCAAAGATGCCAAACACCTTTCACAGTCAACCATATATTAATAGAATGTCCAGAGTACACCTCAGCCAAGGCGATATTCAAGATACCCAATAGCCTGAAAGAAGCACTGGTTACAAAATTCAATGAAGTTTAGAGATTCAGTAAAATGTTTTTCCCTGACGACTGAAGTATACACCAAAAATTGAAAATTAAAACTAAATTTTATAAATTCTGGTCTCGATTTCTGACTATACAAATAAAAATAATCCACATTTAGTGTGACAGTATTTTATTTCAAACAGATATTTGGATTATCGTACCTATATTTTTATTGTATTGTCTATAATAATCCTATTTGCAGCTTATCTTTTTTTTTGAGTTTTATATTTATTTAGCTTAAAGGATTAAATTAACATTCTTTTATTATGACGGATACACTATTTACTAAAAATTTTATGAAACGTGTTAAGTGTATCATGTTTTATATATGTATTACACCGTCCAGGAATATTATAAAACAATCTCCCATAGGGCATTATTCTAAGTCCTTTTTTGTTAAATGTTTATGATGCAGATCTGCATGGTTTGATAAATAACAAATGCAAAATAATTCAATATGCAAATATCTCATTTTTTAAATATACTACCTTTTATATATTCTTCACTAACTGACGTACTCTTTTTTTCACCATGCCGCTTTCGTTTATTTTTTAACATCAGAGGTCTCTAATTCTAATTCTAAATCAGGGGACAGGGATCTAACCGACAAGACGAATCCCCAAGCTAAGGGATAAGTATTAGTAGACCGCAGCGTGGAAATTGCTCTACCAGGTACAACACTCTACCAGTTTCGTAAGTCATCTACAGACAATTTCGAGCTCCAACATAAAAAAGATTATAATACCAATGTTCGTCCGTCTAAAGATCTGGTCTACTGGCTAGGATCGATCCCACCGTAAACCGATAATCTCAATGAAAATAAGGGCTCGTGCGACAATCGTAGCGAACTACGATTGTTTAGTTAAGTCACATTGTTTTGAGCTTTTTGACCCTCGGAACTCCAAGAGATATCATTGCCACCTTTGACTAGAAAGGAAACGGCCGAAGAGACGTTCAGGCATAATCTTACGGTTGGTATCTTCGCACCATTACCCGCTCGAGTAAGTGCGTCAACCCAATGTCGGAAACTGCAGTTCCCTTCGTACCAAGCAGGATTACTATCGCAATGACGAGTCATCAGTAGTCATCATGTTCCTTGTCTACTGGTAAACAAGCCAACGCTTGGCGAATTCTGCTTCGCAATGATAGGAAGAACCGACATCGAAGGATCAAAAAGCAACATCGTAATGAACGCTTGGCCGCCACAAGTCAGTTATCCCTGTGGTAACTTTTCTGACACCTCTTGCTAAAAACTCTTCAAGCCAAAGTAATCGATATGTCGTACTTTAGCAGTTCCCAAGCCAGCTTTTGACTTTTTGCTCTACACGAGGTTTATATCCTCGCTGAACTGGTCTTGGGACATATGCGTTCTTTTTTGACAGATGTACCGCACCAGTCAAACTCCTCGCCTGGCAGTGTCCTCGAATCGAGTCAGGCTGGAGGTAAGTTGACACTCCAAACGAAGCACACAAAAGCTAGCCGGATATCCACAAGACAAGCCTTATCGGAACCCTGAAATCGACGAACAGCACAACGCAACGAAACGTTACTTTGTGCCCTTGGCTTCAAAATACTGTAAAAGTCGCCGCCTCGTAAGCGAACGAGGCACGCGTTTCACCTTGCCAAGTAAGTAAAAAAAAAAGATGAATGCTCCAGCATCTGTAAGAAGAGTTGCCGATTTTCGACGTAGAGAGTAACCTGTATGATCGCTTAATAAATTCCTCAAATGTATTTTTTCGAACTAGCTGTACAGTGCAGTAACTTTCTCTATAGGTCAGAAAAAATATTTTTTCTGTACATCGACGTGAGCGTAAAGACATGTTATCCCTTATTGGCTCAAACTATCCATTTTGTCTTTGTCAATATTGGTAAAAACGCGAATTTTTTCGGTTTTTGTCTCAAATATTTGTTCAAGTATACAAAATTTTAAAATATCTTCTATAGAGAGAACTTTAAACTTTTTTTGCTTTAAATCCTTGCTTTAAATATTTGCTTTTATGGTAAGTAGCGGCGTTAATATTCTTAGTTACCTATAAATTCTTCTTTATCCTTAACCCGTAACCATATACGTGACGTCTCAGAAGCGGAAAGCAAATGCGCATTTCCATAAATATCCTCACTACACACAACTAGGCCTCTGTAACTCTCTCTACCTTTTTATTTACCAGTTGTGACATAGTTGTCGAAATTTGAAGTGTAGTGTTTATTTAGTTTAGCTCAATTTTATCTACGTCGAGGTGTCTGAGTGACGTCAAGTCTGTATACGTGTAACATTTCTTAGAAGTCATAAGACTAATAAATATTGATTTTAGATGTTTCAATGGATAACAAAAATTTACCTGGGCCTTTTAAATGGGCAAAAGTAGTAAAATTTAATGATCCTCAATATGAAGAAACTCTTTTAAAATGGACTGAACAGGCTAAGCGATGTCACCGAAAGTAATGGATAATTACATTCCAAGTAAAGATGACTCAGAAAGTGATACAGAAGACGGTGTTGCTGTAAATTTTGTAGAAATAGATGAACAAAATAATAAAGACTTTTACCACATGTCAAGCGAAGAAGAATTGATGGTCTTCCCAACCTTCGGTAAATAAGTACAGCCGCACTGATACAGCTGATAACTGGTTTTCATCTACGAAGCTGTAAACGTTTTAAAAACAAAAAAATTAACGTTTGTTGGAACACTAAAAAAAACAAACGTGAAATTCCACCGAAATTCTTGCCTAGACGAGATAGAGAAGTAGGCTCTAGTTTATATGGTTTTACGAAAGACATAACATTATTATCTCACGTTCAAAAAAGAAAAACAGAGCAGTACTGCTTGTATCTTCCATTGCTCACCATTATAAAGTAACTGACCTAGATACATCTAAGCCTGAAATAATTGCAGGTTATAATAAAACAAAAGGAGGGGTAGATTCATTGGATGAAAAATGTGCCACATATTCTTGCAGTCGAAGAACAAAGCGTTGGCCAATGGCCATATTCTACAGAATGTTGGACATCAGCTTGAAAAATTGTTATATAGTACATCAATTGTTTCGGGATTATGTAAAATTGACAAGTTATAAACCGTGAAGTAAGAATGTATATAAGCCGAGTATTGGGAATCCAAGAAAAATTTCCAATTATCAATGAAACAAAACTGGAAAGAAGAAAGACCTGTAAAATATGCCCTGCTGTTAAAAAAACAGACTTTTCATATTTGTTTGCAATGCAGGAGACCAATTTGTCTTGAGTGTTCCAGAAAAATATGTGTAGATTGTTCGACATGAGTGATAAGTTGAAGCCTTGCAGTTTTTGTGATATTAGTGTTTTATTTCATACGAGTGGTTTTTATGTTGAAAACAATCTTTTATCTATCCCTAATTTTTACAGAATTTTTTTTTTTTCATATTTTCCCTTTCAATTTTACAATTTTCTTCGACCTCCTTGAACATGATCCTTTTTTATTTGTATTGAAATAAACGTATTTTTTGTAATTCTGATTTATTTACGAAATTTTAAGTAAACAATAATTTAATCACAATGGATGCATACTTCTTTTGGGATATCTACTGTTTAAAAGTCATTACCGATTTTTCTCTTAATTAACAAAAATGAGGTACGTCCCAGAAACGTCACATCTGTATGTATGTAATAAGTGTTACACGTCTGAAGTTACGGGTTAAATATTTGTAACTCAGAGAAAGCGTTTTAGCGAAATCGCCGAAGCATCCCAGCAGCATCCTTTGTCCGCTTTTTTTGCGATTTCGTAGTAAATTTTAAAACTTCTCTTCATTTTCAATTCTTATGTGTAACAGCAGCAGATGTTTATGTATGTTTTGACATTAATATTCTAACGTTATTGCCTACTCTACTATGCTCTATGCTTTCTACTATACTAAGTATAGTACTCGTACTTTACTATGACGAATTTTCTAAATTTTTAAAAATATTTAGATTGTGAATACGAAAACGAACTAGTATGACATAAAAGTTTGAATAGACCCTAAGCATTAAGATGTGTATACGCTCAGGCGACTTACAAGACTTGTAAGATAGTCGCCCTCGGGCATAAACATCTACTTAAAGCCCTTGATACATAAATAACAGTTTTTGTAAGAGTGAATTGTTTTCAAAATTTATCTGTAACCAGTTATTTATTTTTTTTGGAGCTTCCATTTATTTTTTTGTTAATATTACAAACTTCTTTAACACCTTTAGTTTATGTTATGTTATGTGCCATTTTTAATTACTGGTTATGTTTTATTAATAATAACATAACCTATGGTAAAAAAAGTAGTGGAAGAATTTTGAGAGATAGTTCCTAAGGGACGATTTGAATTTAACATTAACCAGGTAGTAACTCAATAGAGAACCTTCATGCAAATCTATTGTCCCTGGAAAACTTCTGGTTAATCCGACACAGGCACTTACTTTGTGGTATGCTCTCTTATACATATCGTTCACGAGCCTTAGGTATTTCTCAAGAATGATTTATAAATACCAAGTATAGCTCTCCTTTCTACTTGCCGTATTTCTCTTAAAGCAAACAAGGCATCTATTATCCTCCTTTCTGACATAAACCCAAACTGTTATCCTACCGGTGATGCCATCCTGAACTTAAGAGTTCTCTCCCAAATTTTCATTGTGTACCACATTAACTTAAGCCCCCCATTGTTTTTATAGTCCTAAATGTTCGTTTACCTTTACACAGTTAAAATCACTACGCTTTGACTCCATGCATTACTCACATATCCTACTCATAATTTGCCACTACACATTAACCTCTTCCCCTCCTGGTGTCTTTCAAACCTCTACAGGTATTTCATCAGATCCTACCATCCTACCATTATTTATCTTATTTAAAGTACTACATAATCATGGGAGGTTCCGTATATTCTGTCTCTCCTTTGGTTTTTTTCATTTAACAAATTTATAGTTCTTATACCGTCTTTGTCAATGCTGTACTTTATCAATGCTGTACAACATTAGCTTAGCATTAGCTACAGCGTATTTTGCTACCCTCTTTGCTAACTTATATAGATCCCTTCTTCTATTTTAGACCTCTCATAGCACTTTCTAACCTCTGTCTTCTACCTAACCTTCTTTAGCAGATTTTTGCTAGAACCTCCTCTATGTGTAACATACCTTTGCTGTAGACTAGTCATTTATGGTATTTTGTTCCTCGAACTATTATTATTATTATTTTTATATTATTTTTTGTTCCTCAGTAATCTACGGTTAAAGATTTCTGCCAATTTCAGCTTTACTTCCTAGTATCCTGCTTTTTTTTGCCTTACCTTTATCTACGTATCCACTATCACCGGTCGGTATTGACTATCTACAAACTCACTCTTCATCACTTTAGAGTTGAAACCGCTTTTAGCTGGCTTCTTCTACACAGCATAAAATCTATCTGACTTTCCGTTTCCCGTTTCTATAGGTAACACACTGGTCTTCAGTATTCATAAACAACACATTAATCACAATCACACTTTCCTAATTCTAGCCTCCATAAACTCGTTATATTTCGGCTTTTTCTTTACCAATTTGTCCATTTAAATCACCTCCAATTGACTTGTCGTCTACAGAAATCTTTAGCATATCTCTACATATGAAAATATGTAGTTTATTTTATATCCAACGTAAAACATTTGTTTTATGTCTAACGTATAAAATAACAATCTGGTAATGTAAATAAAAAACTGTACTAGAAAACAGAATTCTTTTATAAAGGAAGACCTAACAGAAACAAAGTTTATTTTATAAAAACAGATTTGTAGAATTTGGGTTAAAGATTTCATTAAATAAAGAGTTTATTTTCTAAATATTGTAGTTCATCTATAACGTAATGCATAAAAAAAATCACATTTCCTATAGCTTAAAAATTTTATCTCGTTATTTTTAATACATGGCTGCCATTCACTACATATTTTATTAAGTTGTGCACCCAATTCGGTCCTGTTTTCCTCAGAAAACATCCTTTTTTCCCTTGATGACAATTTTTCTTTGTATACGGTCCCCGGAGAACATGGCGGTCAACGAAATTGCTTGGATTGTTTGGAGACAAATATACAGTTGTACCTCGCGCCGTGAATTTTTTCAATTTACTTGAAGTGTGGCAATTATATAAAGAATAACGCCAGAAAATACTGCACAATCTCATCATTGGAGGTTAGGTATAAAACTGTTTGATGGTTTAAAAAAAAAATATTCATATAATACAAAAAAAAATAATTTAGTAAAATTTAGTAGAAAATCAGATAAAAACTGTAATTTAAAATTATTAAAAAAACAAATTTTTAAACTAATGTTTTAAATTAAATTAAAAGAGTATACGTTAACCACCCTTTTTAATGGGAAACAACACAATTTTATTTAAAAAACATTTATTTAGACATTTCGACTTCCATTTCGATATTTTAAAAACGATTTTTGATGCGGAACCATTCCAGAACATACACTTCTCTATTTCTTCAAAGCCTGAGATATATTTAAAACAGTGTTAAAGATAAACTACAGCTTTGCCCCAGTCGATCTATTATTTACCATATTTACTGTAAACTTCTCGTAGAACTAGTGGTCAGTCTTTATTTTTGATTCAAAATCATCGTCAAATCATTTTATTGCTTTTAAGAGTGTTATAATAATATATGAGCTTTTCAATACACAACTCTTCTTACATAAAGGTATTGAATGATAAGCTTCAACGAATAGTAGATGAGGTGGAGGAGAATAGTAAAGTGAGTACACTTTACCACGTGTAATGGTAGTTAAAGTTACTGCTCACAAAAGCGCTACTGAAAAAGAAAACTTAAAAATTATCGGTTAGCGTCAATATTGCTTAATTCTTTAAACCAGTCCTAAATTCTTCTCCTGTGATTTGTATCTCCCGAATCCTGATAGTGATGCCGGTAGGAGTTAGAAATAATTTGTATTTATTATTTAATCTAATAGTTTCTAAAAAATTGCAAATATGCAACGCTGATGGAAAATTGGCGAAATATGGGGTAAAATATTCAGCATAGCTTGCTTTTTTCTAATTCAGTGGCACTGGCTATAGCGTCATTGAAGAGTCCATTGGACCGGTCCCTCACCTGCAGACAACGTTGCATAAAAACGAGAGGTAAAGTAACAACTAGGAACAACCTACTTAGAAAGCTAACAGGAAGTAAACGGAATGCACGTCCTGGCGTTTTAAAAACAACGGCACAGGCACTGTGTTTCTCAACTGCTGACTATGAGTGCCCAATTTGGGGTAGATCTACCCACACCAAACAAGTTGATACTGCGCTAAATAAGTGATGCAGGATAGTAACGAGGTGCATGAAACTAATGTCACTTTAAAATTTATAAAAAGTAGCGGATTTTGCACAACCCTCAACACGCAGAGGTGTTGCAGAGCATATAGAGGAAATTAAACAGATCGCGGACGAGCGGCATGCCCTATACAAAGCTCTAACACCACGATGGCGACTAAAATCTAGGACAATCTAGGTCCTTGGAACAGTGCACGATGAACCGCCTGAAGAGTATTTTCCTCTTCTCCAGGACCAATGGACCTGCGAGTCCCTAGACTTTCAAACGTCGAAAACTATGAATAGGATAAGAACGAGGGTCACTCCACTAAAATCAAACATGGCAAAATGCAGAAAAATCGACCAAGATAATGTGAACTGTGACTGTGGAGAAACACAGAATTAGGAACATCATCTTAAATGCAGAAACTGTCCTCATCGATGTACCCTTGAAGATTTGTGGCTCGCCAACAAAGATGGAACCAATGTAGCCCGATACTGGGCTGAAATTAAATAAATGACTTGTCCGGACACGATAAAGTAAGTATTAAAGAGTCCAGTAAAAAAATTACTCTATATCAGAGTGACGTTAAAAATGAGGTAGAAAAAAATTAAATTTTAATAAGGCAAAAATTTTATTAAACATTATTCATTATTACAGCTGCATTAAGAATAACAAAAAAAAAACAAAACATGCTGATAAAGTCAGTTATGCTTCTGCATAACCCTTTCGGCACAATAAAATTTATCTGTAGTGTCCTTAGTACTCTGAGCTGCTTCTTTGGTACTTGTGGATACCTCCCTAAACTGGTAAGACCTGGATATGGTCTCAGTAGCTCTCACTGCTGATTGGATTGTAAGACAATAAACGCCGTCTTCTTCTTCTTCTTCTTCTTTATTATCTTCATCAACATCTATTTCTACATTTTGTACTTGTTCCACAATATTTTTATCACTTAAAATTTGAAATATTTTTACCTGATCGTGTACCAACATGTAGGAGTCAAGATCAGTTCCAAATTCTCTCTGGTTTACATTAAATTTTTGTATCCACTTTGACAAAGGCATTTCGTCATCCTCAAGATCCTTAACATTGGAAGAAACTGCAGTCAATTTAGGTTTACTTTTTTACCTTGAACTTTGTCCAATGACAACTTATACAGAATTTTAATATGTGCTGATCACAGATCCATAACTTTGACTGCCTATCAAAGTTGTCATATGTCACATGTCACCGTATCATTTCCGCTTAGATCATTATCCCTCCAGATACTGACAAAGAATGTAGCGTAGAATCTTTAAGTAATTTTAAACTGTTTGTCCTCGTTTTAGTTTAGTGTTTTGTACAATTTTATGTCATTATTAATGTTTCCACATTCTACGCTTGCCGGATAGTTTACATTTTGACGAAGTAAGTCTAAAACGTTAATCTCAAAAACTTTTTTTCATCCATTAACTTCGAGTTTTTTATCGTAGTTAACTAACTTCCTTCAACTAAAAAACGTTTTCTTGGTTTATTTCAGATGCCCCTGAAGATGCTATTTTAAGCGAAAGTACTTGGGCTAGATTTAATTAACTTGTGCTCGATAATAGCTTTATTTTTCAAAGTTCATTTATTCGAGCATTCAACCTCATTTCAATCAACAATTAATTTAGGTTTACGCAAGCACTTACAAATTGTCATTAATGTAACCGAACTTCACGCATTGTTCAAAAACTGGACTACATCAAGGATGGTAATGTTCATGGGTTCTCCATTATCCTTACAGAAAATTATCTCTTACAAAAACTGTTTCCGATAATGTCACTTTAAACTTTTGATTATCATAATCATTTTTAAAATTTAAATCAATAAAAAACTACCTAAGACCTGCCATGAACCAATCCAGGCTTACAAATTGTCTTTCATACGAACCTGTTTAAACCTATCTTTCCATTCGTTCCTTTCATCTAGAACAAATATGGGAGTCAAACAGGATAGAAAGAAGCTGGGCCATGTCGGAAGATTGCATCAAGTAAGGGTCAAAGGCAAGGGAAGGCCATCCAAGGAACAAAAGTGGAACATGTAGAAGAATATATATATCTGGGTCAGAATATCAAGGTAAACAAAGAAAACCAAACCATCAAAACAAATCAGATATCAAAAGCGTCGCAGGACCAATGCGGAAACGCCTAGCACACAACAGGAATGAATGGCGAGAAATGAGAAAGGCCTTTATTGGACAATTCGGATAGAAAAAGGGCTATAAAAAAAAGGGTGCTGAATATCACGTTAAGGAAAGAAATGACAAAACCAAGAAAAAGGGAAGATCAATACGACAATGACTAGCAGCAGTGGGTAAAAATCTATTTAATATAAAGAATAAAAATTTTCGCAATAAAATGACTATAAGGGAGAAAGAGATATACAATAAGATGAAATATGTAAGAAAAGTATATGATAAATATTTTAACCTATTTTATATAGATCTGACAACACTTGTCTTATATAAAAACTTTTATTGATAACTAATTGCTCGGATTATATTCTAGATTTTTGATTAGACAGCGACTTTTCTTAGAATCACGATCAATACATGGTCAAATATTCATTTAGAGAAGTTTAATAAAATTCCAACAATTTTGCATAGATCTACCCCACTGAAATAATATAGTAATATTGTAAACACAGTTTCTAAGGGCTTAACTATAATTTAAAATTAATCTAACTAACAAACAGTGGTATCTAGTACTCTCTGTTCCAGCTCTTTGTTATTAAATACGGTGTATATTTCACATCACAAGGAGAGAAACGAAATTACAAGGGCCACTTGAGTTGCGGTATTTCTAGCTGAGAGATTCATTCTATTGATGATTAGATGGAATTTGAACGTTAACGCCATCAATGAATAGTCATTAGACAATAATTAAATTCATTGCTAAGATAAGAGACATTGCTAAGGACGTTGAAAGAGCATCTTACAATGCCGCGAATATCTCCCGTTCAGTTTTTAATGAGTATAATTATTTACGTTTTAATCTTATGTTCTTCTATTAATTAAATCCTCTATATTTTAAACAGCGGTGACAAAAATATAAAGAGAGAGAGAGTAAATACCAAAAATAAGGAAATATATTTATTTATCATAGATAGATTTAATTGGGTGTAAATATTTTGCTTCAACAGAAAATATTTACAAGTAAATCAAGAGCAGTTAAAATAAAAATAAGAAATACATTCGAAAATAAATAAATGTTTAAATATTGTTATTTTTTTTATTTCTATCTTCTACGAGGAGGTGAAAAGAGCAGTGACCAAGGCGCAAGGAAACAGAAATATTACAAAAATAAAGAAGGGCACCTAAGAGCAGAAACCAAGGCAAAAAAACTGGTTTACTATAAAAGTAAAAAAGGACACATAATAGAAGATAAGCAGGGGAAGCTAGATAGATGGTAGGAGCATTTTAGAGTGCTGCTTAATAAAAAAGCTGAATGGGAATGATAAGGACCAAGTGGAAATGGTAGGGGAAGTCAACAGCCCAGTGAAAACAATGATGAATCCCACCTTAAAAGAAATACGAGAAATTATATGCAGCATGAATATAATTTAGACTATGAAAAAGCATTCGATAAGGTGGTCCTAAAGGTCCTAATAGAAAAAGTTAACAAATACAATTTACCAATCTGTTTAGCATTTATAGACTACGAGAAAGCTTTTTACAGCATAGAATTATGGGCTATTGAGGAAGCACTGGTCAACAGCAGAATAGATTCTAGATATAGGATATTAATACATAATATATATCAACACGCAACAAATGGTAGTCACGATGGATAACGGAATGAAAACGAGGCCAATAAAAATCAACCGAGGAGTAAGGCAGGGAGACACCATATCTCCAAAACTATTTACTGCCGCACTTGAAGGCATCTTTAAATCACTAAATTGGAAAACGAATGGACTATCGATAAACGGAAAGTATTTAAATCATCTAATATATGCAGATGAAGTAGTACTAATAGCCGACAGCTGAAAAGAACTGAAGACGATGATCGATGAGCTTCATACGGAATCCATAAAAAAAGGACTGAAAATGAATTTGAGTAAAACTAAGCTAATGTCGAATAAAGATGATCAACAGAAGATAACCATACAAGGAACAAAAGTGTAACATATTGAAGAATACATATATCTGGGTCAGAATATCAAGGTAAACAAAGAAAACCAAACTACCGAAATAAGCAGACGAGTAAGAATGGGATGGGCCGCATTTGGAAAACTCTCATACATACTGAAAGACAAAAAGATACCCCAAAACCTTCGAACCAAAGTGTTCGATTCTTGTATCCTTCCCGTTCTCACTTACGGAGCTCAAACCTGGACATTCACAAATAAGAACATGGACAAGATTCGAAAAACTCAGCGAGCCATGGAACGACAGATGCTTGGTATCTCACTAATAGATCGGCAAACGAACGAAGCAATCCGGAACAAAACAAAAATAAAGAACGCCGCGAAACAAGCAGCTAAATTTAAATGGAAATGGGCTGGACACAACGAACGTCTCGAAGATGTACGATGTGAAGAGACCAAGAGGAAGACCTCAAATGCGCTGGAGTGACGATATCAAAAGAGTCGCAGGACCAATGTGGAAACGCCTAGCACACAACAGGGATGAATGGCGAGAAATAGGAGAGGCCTTTATTCGACCATTCGGATAAAAAAAGGGCTATAAAAAAAAGGTGAAACATTGGGCAGTAAAGAACTCTTTACAAAATGGGAGAATTGACTATAGATATACGGACTCAATTTCCAATATATATGATCAAGCAACAACATCCATTAAAAAAGTTGAACAAACTAAGCCCATTAAGATACGGCGAGGAGTCAGACAGGGTGACACTATATCACCCAAACTATTTATTCAAGCTCTGGACGTCGTTATGAGGAAATTATAATGGGAAAAACGGGGTATTAACATAAATGACCAATGCTTGAATCACTTGAGATATGCAGACGACATTGTATTAATAACAGATAAAATGGAAGATTTACAAAATATGATGGATGCATTAAATATCGAATCAACAAAAATAGGTCTACAAATGAAATATAATAAAACGAAAATTATGACCAACCAATCAGAAGAATTAATAATTACACAAACAACTACAGATTAAGTAAAAGCATATGTATATTTGGGACAACTAGTTAAATTAAGTAAAAAAAAATCAGACCGGATAAATAAAGAGAAGGATACTGTTGGCTTGGGTATCCTTCGAAAAACTTTTCAAAATAATAAAAAATACCCCCAATATTTAAAAACAAGAGTCTTCAACCAATGTATACTTCCCGTTCTCACCTACAGTTCTCAAACCTGGATGTTTCCAAAGGAAAACATGGAAAAACTAGCAAAGACCCAAACAGCCATCAGGCTGTTGGCAAGTGAAAGGCAAGTGCTGAACATCAGGCTATTAGACAAGCAAAGAAATACTTGGATCCGCAACAAAACAAAAGTGATCGATGTATCAACGCAGATAGCAAAACTTAAGTGGAAGTTTTCTGGACATACCATAAGATAGAAAGACGACAGATGGAATAAGATGACTAAACACTGGAGACCATATAGTTACAAACGAAAAAGAGGAAGGCCACAAATAAGATGATCAAATGACTTGAGGCAACACGCAACCCGAAATGGATACAATAGAGAAACTTGGAAGAAGGAAGACGAGGCCTATGTCCAAAATTGAACAGCAAGGGCTGTATAGATAGATAGATAGATGAAAATAATAAAAGTGTAGGCAGCAATGGTATTTCTGCATAAATACTTAAGTATGGAAAGAAGCGTTTATAACGAGAGATATGTAGCCTACTGACGAAAATCTGGCAGGAAAGAAAATGCTGGATGTATGGAGAGAGGCAATAGTATGTCCCATTTATTAGAAGGGAGATAAAGCAGTGTGCGAAATCCATAGGGTATTACTCTTCTGGATGTTACATATAAGGTACTTGACAGAGTACATACAGCGTCATAAGAAGTAGAATGTAAGGACACAAAAAAAAATAGGTCAGATTCAAGAAATACAGATTCACCCCAGATCAAAACATTTGTGTTAAAAATGATTTAGAGCCGTACTTGCGAGTCATAGTTAAAGCTAAACCTCCCCTTTATAAATTTCAAACAAACTTACGATTCTGTGATAAGAAGGCCATACCCTAAGAGTATTTGAAAACACAACACAAGAAAAAATGCTGAGACAAGTAAAAATTATCTTAATAAAGACCGACAATAGGGTAAGGATAGAAAGTAAGAAGGAGGGGAAAGCAGGGAAATCCTCTGTCCACAATGCCCTTCAATTTCTTGCTGGAGGCAATAATGAGAGAGATTGGAATATGAACGAAAGGTATAATTTATAACAACGATGTAGTGTTAAGGCGAGAACTAAAGATAAATTGCTAAAAATTGTCGAAATCTTTGAAGCGAAGGCTAAACAGTATGGACTTATTAATATTGAGCAAAAAACAAAGTATATGGAAATAGGACAAACCACATATGAATATATACAACTGAATAACACTTCAAACAACGAGAGTAAAGACTATTGCTTCAAAAAGGTAACGGAGTTTGAGTATCTAGGAATAACCCTCTCAAGTGAAGGGGAAGAACAATAAATTGAGAAACTTATTTAGAGAGAAAGGAAGACGGTTGAATCTATATATACACTACTAAGAGCAAAAAGCATTTCCAGAGAGCCAAAATTAAAACTATACCAAACAGTGATTCAACCCACTTTCCTATATAAGTGAAACGTGGGTTATAAACAAAAATAAAGCAAGTATGCATAATATATAAAAACGGAGTTTTTAGAATACATATTCAAAAGAATAAATGAATATGAAGACGTTTTAAGAAAACGAATAAATGCACACATCGGAGAGCTGTGCAGGAAAACAGACTATTGGGACAAAGATGACAAAGAATTAGGCCATATTGTGAGAATGGTAGACGCAAGGTAGACAAAGGTAAGAAGAGAAGGCGATGATCACGATGTCTAGAAGCGTGTAAAAAAGACCTACAAACAATCGGAAGTAACAAATTGGAGATGTGGTCATTGACAGAAGAAAATGGAGGAAAACAGTAAAAAAATTACAAGCCAGCTGTATATAATTAAAGGATGTACCAACAACCAGGCAATATCAAACAACAACAAACATAGAAAATACAATACAATTGTTAAGAGTATAATCACTTACAGCAGTGAAGTATGGCAAATAAAAGAAAGATACAAGAGAAATCTTGAAGCAACAGAGATGGATTTCTGGAGGCGCTCATCAGGAAAATCAAGATTAGAAAGGGTAACCAACAACAGAATTAGGGAAATAATGAATGTGAAACACACAATACTAGATGACATTAGTACCAAACAGCTTAGATGGTATGGACACGTACAAAGAATGTCCAAAGAATCCGAGAAGGCATAAATCGAAGTATGAGAGAAAGAGAATTAGATGAAGACCTTTGGATGGACCGAAGTGAATGGCGACTAGGCATCGGAAGACGTAGGAGAACGTTATAAAACCGATATATATATATATATATATATATATATATATATATATATATATAATATATATATATATATATATATAATATATATATATATATATATATATATATTATATATAATATATATATATATATATATATATATATATATATATATATATATATATATATAATGTACCAACTTGAAAACTACCAACGCTCTCACATCTCACGTGCAGGTGATATGAACTGGCCACCAAGATCTTGTCATTTGGCTCTGTCAAACTCTTTCTTGTAGAGTTTTCTTAAGGTGCAAGTCAATGTTAATAAATCACGATATCATTAACCCTCAAACTAAGATAACCCATGCATTTTGGTCACATTTAGTCCGATTTATGAGCCAGTGTCATAGAAAATTACACATTCCGGATGCACGCCAACCAGCGAAGCCACAGCGGATTGATTAATTGATTCTTACTTACTTTGTTTAATTTAATTGTAAAAGATATTACATAAAACACCAAAATTAAATATCTCAATATCCAACACAACGTTAATAGAAAATGACTTAAACAATGAGCTAAAGAAACCAATAAATGAAAACAACACAGAAATATGGAACACATTTAAAGATCTTACCTTGAAAGTAATAGAAAAATATTCAACAACGTTACACAGGCACAAAAAACAACAATGGATGACTGATGAAATCCTGGAATTAATAGAGCAGAGAAGGAAACTGAAAGGTAACAAGATAGAATATACGGAAAAACAGAAACTAACTAAACAAAAAATAAAGGTGGCTAAAGAAAAATGGATGGAGGATAAATGCAAGGAAGTAGAGGAGTTGAATGAAAAACATGATACGTTTAATATGTTTAAAAAAGTTAGAGAAGTTGCTGGTCTTTATCATAAGAAAACTCCACATACTATAACCGATTCGTCGGGAAAAATGATAATAGACGAACATGAAATTCGAACAACCTGGTGTAATTATATAAGTGAACTGTATAATGATCATAGACCCGAAAAACTGGAGACTTTATTTGAAGGTGAAGGACCAGAAATACCAAAATCAGAAATACTGCATGTTATAAAGTTAGCAAAGAACAAGAAAGCCGTTGGCCCCGATAACATACAGACAGATATGTTAAAGCTTATAAATGAGGAGAACATTGGAATACTGGTCAAGCTTTTCAATGACGTTTATTCGACTGGTGATATTCCTGAAGATTGGTTAAGGTCCGAATTCATAACACTACCAAAAAAAAAAAACGTCCGAAAAACTGTAGCGATTATAGAATGATACGCCTTATGAGCCACACTTTGAAAATATTTCTACGCATCATCCACAGTAGAATCAGATATAAATGTGAAGAAGACCAGGATGAAACACAATTTGGCTTCAGAAATGGACTAGGAACTCGGGACGCCCTCTTTGTACTAAATGTATTACTGCAGAAATGTCGAGATCAAACGAAAGATGTCTTTGCTGTATTTATTGACTATGAAAAAGCCTTTGACAATAGCAGTATCACAAATTAATTAGAATATTAAAAAATAAAGGAGTTGATAATCAAGACATACGATTCATAGAAAAGTTATACTGGCGTCAAACAGCGACAGCTTGCATAAACGGAAAATCAACAGAAATATGTAAAATACAAAGAGGTGTCAGACAGGGTTATATACTATCCCCACTGTTATTTAATTTATATTCAGATAGAATATTTAAAGAAGCGCTGCATAATTTGGAATGGGGCGTGAAAGTTAATGGAATTCTGATAAATACAATCAGATATGCAGACGATACAGTTATTTTAAGTGATGACATGAATGGACTACAATGCCTTTTAAATGCCATTGATAGAGTGGGAAGAGAGTTTGGCCTAAACATAAACTGTTCAAAAACAAAACACATGGTGTTTAGCCGTTTAGCACATCAAGATGCACGATTATATGTTGATGGTCATATAATTCAAAGAGTGTCCAGTTTTAATTTTCTTGGTTGCCATATTACTGAACAACTAGATCCAGATCAAGAGATAAAATGTAGAATCGAGATAGCCCGCACGACATTTTTAAAAATGAGGTTCTTCTGTAATGATAACTTGCAACCTCAACTTCGAAAGCGCATGGTTAAATGCTACATTTGGTCAGTCCTCTTATACGGTATCGAAGCATGGACATTAAAAATATCTACCATTAATCGTCTGAAGGCCTTTGAAATGTGGCTGCACAGACGTATACTAAAAATTCCATGGACGGCTATGCTGACAAATGTGGCAGTCCTTGAGAGAGCAAATGCTGCTCGCGAGCTGCTTGATAACATCAAATGTAGAAAGATGGCCTATTTTGGACACGTAGTAAGGGGAGATCGATATAATATTCTTCAACTTATTATGATGGGTAAAATTGAAGGACGCAGAGGAATTGGTAGAAAGCAGCCTCTTGGTTGAAGAATATCAGGGAGTGGAAAGGAATAAGGAAAGCTGAGCAACTCTTTAGAATAGCTCGAGACCGAGACAGTTTCACCATGTTAATCGCCAACGTCAAGAGGACTTGATAGGGCACGTTAAGAAGAAGAAGTAAAAGATAGAAAGGTATCTTTTTATCTTTTAGTATCTATATCTGGAGAGACGATGTCGAAGATGCAATGACCGCCAGAGATCTAACAACTGAAGATTGCTTCGACAGAAAACGCTGGAAATTAAGATGCGAGAAGCGGCGCCAGCTGTAGAAGACTCGCTTGTTATATATATATATATATATATATATATATATATATATATATATATATATTATATATATATATATATATATATATATATATATATATATATATATATATATATATATATATAAGAATAGTTCACATATTCGAAAGGTAGTAAATTATTGGGCCGTATTAGGTGGAATATTTTTATAAAATTTTAAATAGGTTGTGTCTGTCAATCTAAAAATATATTTCTCGTAATTATACTGTGAAGAGAGCTAATTAATTCACAAATTACTTAAATCTGTACACTAGGTGTTATGGGAAATAGTGAGAAATCAGATATTAATATCCAATCTATTACTTTTTGTAGGTACGAAATGAAGCACTCGGGATAGTTTTTAAAATAGTCATAGAATAACACCTTTCCTCAACCAATTTTTTAATTTTAGAGCAAAATATAGAATATAATTATATTATATTATACGACTTTTTTATGCAGTTGCTAGTTGTACGATGATTTATTTTCAAAGTTAAAAAAAGTATTATAACCTCAGTTTAAGGTGTTGCATGTTTGCATGTTTTAATATTTTTCTAAAAATAGTTTAAATTATACTTATATATGATATTTACGAGGTAACAATAAACATTATGGCAGTAATACTTTCAAATAATGCTTTTAAATCGTGACATAACTGTAATGTTTCATTGCACTTAGTTATGGTTTTAACATTAACAGATTATATTCTAAAACGTTAATAATAAATATTTGTATATACTAAGGTGGTCTGATAAGTACTTGGCCTATAAAAAAAAACAAAAATTTTGTAAGAGTGGTGATTTATTTCTCAACATAGTCTCCTTTTTACTCGATACATCTGACCCAGCGATGCTCAAACTTCATTAAATCATCTGAAAAAATATTTTCTCGACATGTGCAAAGTAAATTTTTGTAGTGGCGATGATTTTTCCATTCCACTTTATTTCGGCTCAGCTAATAATTTTTTCTTGGCAAAAAAAGTCGCTTGGGGCCAAATCTGAAGAATACGGTGGATGGGGAAGCAGTTCGTATCCCAATATAACCAATTTGGCCATGGCGATGGTGGACATATCAGACGGGGCGTTGTCAATGCTCTAATTGGTTTTACGGTTGCATTTGTACTCTAGAGTGAGCAAACACGCCACCTATGGGGCCGGCAACTTTCTCTTGCTCAAAATATCATGCAGAATATGATCCAGGCGGTCTATTGAGATGCCTACACTCTCAGGTATCTTGCGCATCTTCGGTCAGCAGTCTGCCAATACGAAATCGTGGATTTTTGTCACTTTATCCTCTGTGGCAGAAAGATACAGATATATAAAACATATAGTATCAGTGACCATTCGACACATGAGAGATTGAGATCTCAGTTCTCGTATTTCTGGAGAGCAAGATACTTGTACATCACGAATGAGCGGAGTAGGCACATTGAGATCTTGTACTTAAACAAACGGAACCGTTTTCCGCGTGATATTGACTCCAAAATGGGTGCCGAAAAGTCGACACCAAGAGTGGTGGTTTTAAATTTACCTTAATTGTTGGGTTTTCGTATAAAAAACATAAATGTCTTTCAGAATATGGTACAGAATATTTGATATGCCATTTGAAATAAGAATAATATTCAATACCACATGTAGGATAAAAATTCGACTAAAATAATAAAACATCCTATGTGATAAAATTTAAACGTTAATTTTAAAAGTACCCAATCTAGGTACATAGCCGATTTTTGGTATCATTATGGCATACCTATTGTATTTGTTACAGTTTACAAATTAGGAAATCTTTTGATATTTTAAGAATGAGGAGAGATAGGTAAAGAAAACCCTAATATAGATTAAAATCCAAGTAAATTTTTCACAGGATAGCCTAATAAAATATAGGGTGTTTTATTGAAAATAAGTTAGTTATTACAGCTTGAATTTCGTCGTCTCAAAGCGACAGTAGGATATGTAAAAAAAATTACTTTTATTATAACCGTTTCAAATGATTGAAAATAAAGCCTTGTGTTGAGTGTACCACTAAGATGAATAAAAAGTGAACTACTTTTTTCACAATATTACATATCCTTGTGTAGCTTAGTTCTCTTTAATTCATATTATAATGCAACGCTAAGACAACATATATACCTATCCTACTATTGTATTTTGTCGTTGACTCATCATGGTCACAAAATATTAATGCAACACTAACTTATCTTACGCACATCCCACTGAATGTAGTTATTGCCAAATTGCGAATATGTGTCTTTTGATTATATTATACGGCTCAAAGTCACAATTTTTATTATCTTTAGAAATCTTACCACAGTTCTACTATTACATTCGTATTAAAAAAGATGTATGGTGAGAATAAAAATGAATAATTTAATCTCAACCATCATCATCATCATATAACGGGGGTCCTACGGCGATTGCCGCTTCCCGCATTTCAGCCTCCATCTTTTCCTATCTCTCTAATCTCCCTCTTCTAAGCCTCTAGATTGCATTGTTTTTGTAATTTCTCTTCTCCAGGAATTTGGTGGTCTTCCCCTTTTCCTTCTTTCTGGCGGAACATACATTAAGGCTTTCTTTGGCCACCGCTTCTCCTCCATTCTCATCACGTGACCATACCATTGTAATTGCCTTCCTTGTATTCTATCTGAAAGAGTATCTCTAATTCCTGTACGGTTTCGTATTTCCTCATTCCTGATTCTTTCCATTCTCGATACTCGACATGACCTTCTAAGATAATCCATTTTCACAACGTCTACTTTATCTCGTTCATTCTTTGTCATCGTCCAACATTCGGCACCATATGTGGTAATTGGTTCTACAATTGCTCTGTATACGCGAAGTTAACGAAACAAATGATTATCAGCAAGGAGAATATAAACGGGGCTCATCTATATATTAATGGGACGCAGATAGAGCGAGTAAAACAGTATTGTTACCTGGGAACTATTATTAACGAACAGTGGAGCAATTTACAGGAAATAAAGTGCCGCATAGGAAAGGCAAGAAATGTCTTTAACAAAATGAGCGCCATATTCAAAAGTCACAACATATCCCTTGATACAAAAATGAGACATTTGAGATGCTATGTTTTCTCTGTGTTGTTGTACGGGGCGGAGGCATGGACGCTTACAGACGCCACTATTAAAAAACTTGAAGCATTTGAGATGTGGCTTTATAGAAGAATGCTGAGAATATCATGGACAGCAAGGATCACGAACAAGGAAGTTCTAGGAAAAATGAAGAAGGAGCCAGAGATTGTGTTTACGATCAAACGCATAAAATTGCAATATCTGGGACACGTTATGAGAAATCAGCACCGTTACTCCCTGCTACAGTCTATATTGCAAGGTAAAGTCAAAGGTAAGCGAGGACCCGGTAGAAGGAGAATATCATGGCTGCGGAATTTAAGAACATGGTTTAAGAAAACCTCAACGGAGCTGTTTCGAGCCGCAGCGAGCAAGGTTATGATTGCCAATATGATTTCCAACATCCGAAACGGATAGGAACCAGAAGAAGAAGAACGCGAAGTTTGGTATGCATCTTTATTTTATTAGACCACAGTAATGAATTCAGTATTCGGATGCATTTTTTCCCTTGGGTTATTCGGTTTTGTACATCTATCTTAACTCTTCCATCTGCTGATATGATGTTTCCTAGATATTTATCAATCGGAGTTATCGGAGAGGCCTAAAAATCAACATTTCAAAGACAAAGTGGATGGCAGTTGGAAAGATCCATATAGATCAAGGTCTGCTTTCTCTTAATGGAGAAGATATAGAAAGGGTAAATCATTTCAAATACCTTGGCAGCTGGTTAAATGTAAATTGTGACTCTGATGAAGAGATAATATCCAGGATCGAAATATCACGTAAGGCTTTTATGACCTGGAAACCAGTTTTATGCAACAGAAACCTGTCAATGAACATTCGTAAGAAGGTCCTGAAATGTTATGTGTGGTCGATCCTATTGTATGGTTGTGAGACATGGACGTTAAAAACCACAATGCTAAACAAGTTAGAAGCATTCGAAATGTGGTGCTATAGACGAATCCTAAAGATATCGTGGGTTTCGCACACTTCCAATGAAGATGTTCTTCAAATGATCAACTCAGAACGTCTGCTCATAAACATCATAAAGAGGAGAAAAACAGAATACTTCGGCCATATAATTAGAGGACCCAAATACCATTTACTTCGCCTTATAATACAAGGAAAAGTGGAAGGAAAGAGATGGATTGGTCTAAAGAAACTTTCATGGCTGCGTAATATTAGACAATGGTGTGGTTTCACAGTAGAAGAATTATTTCGCGCAGCAGCCAACAGAGAAAGGTTTCAGGAAATTGTAAGCATGATGACGGCCAACGTCTGAATACGGACACGGCACCCAAAGAAGAAGAAGAAGATATTTATACTGGTTGCAGCCTTTTATGACTGCGTTTTCAAGCCTCAGATCTGTGGTATTTCCTCCAATTTTTAAATATTTTGTTTTGCTTATGTTTACAGTAAGCCCCCATTTGGCATATTCCTCAAATAATTTTCGATTCATATAATTTAGATCTTCCTCATCGGTTGCAACCACCACCTGATCATCTGCAAACAACAATGTATACAGAGTTTCTTGTCCCACTTCGATGCCCATAAATCTACAGTTATTTCTCCAATTCCTCAATGCTTCTTGGACGTATATTTTAAAGAGTGTCGGTGACAAACAGCATCCTTGCTTTAGGCCTTTAGTGACTTTAAATTCATTTGAGGCTCTGGTTCCAATTTTTACACAACTAACTGCATTTTCGTACAATTTATATATCGCTCGGATATACGTCGAATCCAATCCGGACCTTTTGAGGACCTCAAACATTTTCTTTAACGGGACACTATCATATGCTTTCTCAAGGTCTATAAATACCAAATGGGTCTCTCTACTTCTTTCGACACGCTTTTCAATTATTTGTCGTAGGATAAATATATTATCAAGGCAGGATCTCCCGGTACGAAAGCCGCTTTGTTCTTCAATATCTTGTATCTGTCTTTCAACCCTCTTCTTTAATATTCTGCCGTACAACCGGCCCACAGAGCTCGTCACACTAATACCTCTATAATTGGAACAGTCTCTTTTATTCCCTCTCTTATATATGGAGCTAATATAAGATTTATTTCAATCTTTAGGAATTTCCTGGTCTCCACACATACATTTATTGAAAAGGTCTACTATTAATTCTAAAAGTGCAGTCGGCCCATATTTAACCAGCTCTATGGGAATATCTCCAGGCCCTGCGGCTTTTCCCTTTTTAACCTCTTTTAAGGTTTCCGTCAATTCAGATAATGTTATTATAGGGATTTCCTGTCTTTCGTCTCTGTTGTCTACCTATTGGTTGTAATCTCAACCAAGTTTAGTTATAAAAAATATGAAATATCTAGCAGAAGTCAATATTTAGTATATCTGGCCAAGCTAATAATACTGAATTGTAAACAGGAATTTATCAAGAACAGGAAATAGGTAACTTAAATTATTTATAAACTGTAAAAAAGTATAATATAGAGGAAGTAGATCATAAATACCTTATTATTGGTCACACAGAAAACGAAGGTGACTCAATGCACTCATGTATTGAAAAGGAAAGAACCATCTGAAGATTCCATCTGAATTGGTCACCATTGCAAAGTCAGCTAAAAAGCAAAGGTAAGCCATATGGCGTTACTGAGATGTCAACTAAAGTTTTTTTTCATTGGAAAAAAATAGCCAAGGGAGCGAATTTTAATGTTAATAAAAACAGCCAAAAAGTTTTAATCAACGACATTAAATGGATTAAAGTCAAGATAGGCGAACCTGAAAAATTTTTTATGACTTCATTCAAACAGGAAGACTTTGATGTTATCAATAAAAACGAAAAGTTAAGAAGCCAAAGAGAAAAGCCAACTTAATTCCTTGCCTATGATCAGGCACCACCGATTCCTATTAAACCGCAACTGAATATGATTAATTTTTTATTCTTTTTGTTTTTAAGTTTTTAAATTGTCAGAAAACATATTTGTTGAGTTTATAATTTATCTAATAAAATAATTGAACCACAAAATTGTTTTGTCTTTTTTAATAAAATGTGTAAAATTTTAAACAAAACTTCAATACAATAATTATGAGTTTATATAACACACATTTACGGATATCGTTAAAAAACAGATTAACTTTTAGGGCAACAGTAGGACAAGTAACTTTTTTTCCTAAACAAAATTCCATGTAAATCCATTCAAATATAAAAAAGTTATTAAGTAATGAATTTTCGTAAAAATTTCAATTACGTTTTCTCGAAACTACATTATTTGACATATCCTACTTTTGCTTTGAGACGACGATTTGCTAATAAAAAAATCTAATATTTTGACAATAATTCTATAAAACATTTTATTGGATTTTATTCTGTAAACTGGAATTAAAATATGAATTATTAACTCTGAGTTTGCATTGCATGTAATATTTTTAAATGGTTCTTTTTTTAGCTGAATTTGTAGTTGTAATTGCTTATTGTGTGTTTGTGCTTCAAAAAAACTAACTGGTGGCGGTTATTTAGCTCCTCCTTGGTAGATGTGCGACGGCAGCGGCAAAGGCGGCGTCCCTCGAGGACAGCTGCGACTGTAAGTACCGATGAGACAGTCCACAGGGGTTCCCCCGCATCATCATCGCCACATCAGACTTGATCAGCAACCGCTGGTCCCTGTTCCCATCCCTTTTGAAACTCTCCAAAGCGACTCCGTTGATACTCTTACTACTACTACAACTGCCTCGCAACGGACAGGTAAGAATTATAGTTTTTTGCTTTGTTTTTATTAATTACCGGATTACCGGAAGAATTGAATCAATTTTACCACCAAACGTCTATTTATTGGTATATCTTATTATATGGGTTCTATATACAGTATTACTATTAAATTGAAATATTAAAAATGTCTAAGAATTTTCACTAAAAATTATATGTATTATATAATATTATGTTATTATACTCGGTTCACAATTTGTTGATAGCTCACTACAAGTTTAATCCTAATTAGAGAACTGAAATACAGAGAGGAGAGGTAATACGATATAATAGTAAAAACTAACCTGAAACTGACGATTTAAGATGTTTTCGACTAACCCACCTTGTATCTGACGGAATACAATACAGCGGTCAAGCTTATAATCCGATTAGGAACGTATTTTGGCCGACCAGTGTCGTAGAGTATATGATTGAAACATTTATTTGAACTAAATAAATATATTTTTTAAATTGTATTTTTGTTTTAATAAAACTTATAATAAAATATAATATATTATTCAAAAACAAAGTTTTTTGCCATTTGTAAAAGATACATTTATTTAATTAAGGGGAAAGGCACCAAATGTGTTTTAAATGTATCCATTATTTTCGAATTCGGAGAAAACTAATAAATATTTTTGAAAAATTTAAAAGCAGAATGAAAGATTACATAATTACTTAGGGTATTATATATGTGTATACTGATGTATATTACAGAAAGTCTCTGAAAACATCTACAATGTTTATTTTGTTATGTTATGCAACAGGGGTGAAAATAAAAGAGAGAATATAGTATAATTTTTAATTGAAAATATTGCATGCAAAAGAAACTTTTTATATATTGTAATAAATATTTTATTCTGCCTTTAAATTTTTCCAAAAAGGCTTTTTAGTTTTCTCAGGATTTGAAAAAAAATCGATACATTTAAAACACATTGAACGTTTTGACAGGCGACGTTTTGCGCCTTTCATCTTTAATACCTTACGATTACAACTACTATCACTTACCTTATATAATTACGATTAGAAAACTATTCAAATTCAAAATAAATATTATTTATTTATCAAGATCACACATTTTTTGTTCTTCTTCTATTACATGTCTTACTGCATCTTTTCAGTTTTGTTCTGTAATGTGTTGTAAAGACTCGTATAACAATTCACGTACAGCTTGTATTTTATATGACGTATTTTTTCTAGCCACATAACTTTTCATTTGTGCCCAAATGAGTTCAATTGGATTTATTTCGCAGTGGTAGGGTGAAAGTCTAAGGACTGTGATGTTTCTCCTTTCCGCCAATTTGTCAACTACGTATTTCTTGAACTTAGATTTGTGTTGCCGGGCAATTTTTAAAAGTTCTGCTTTTACCATTTCATCTTCGTAAGGCAGGTACTTATTCCGCAGCCAGTCAAGAATATCCTGTTTTTTCCACGCAGTCGTTGGAAGTCTTTCTACTAGTCGTGAATGATAAGGTGCATTATCTAATAATATAATTGAATTTGGTGGTATGTGTTCAATCATCTGCACAAAATACTCTTCGAAAACATCAGCTGGCATCTCCTCGTGATAGTATTTTGTGCTTTTGGACTGAAATTCCAACAAACCATGCTTAACAAATCCCTTTTTCACTGCCAACGTGAGAAATTATTAATCCACTGCCTTTACCAGAAGGTGGGGAGATACCAGTAGACCAACCTTCCATAAAGGCTTGCCTGGAGCTTAATAAATTTTTATCTGACCAAACTTTTTTAGAATATGACCTGAGTTTACCCACGATTCATCCTGGTAAAAGATTGGCCTCCTTTCAGCTCGGAATTTTCGTATGGATCCTAGATAATTTCTTCTCCAACATATTATCTCCTCCCGGTCAATCAAAAGTGATTTTCGGTCTGATTTCTCCCACCGGAAATTTAACTCTTTTAAAACTTGCCACAATTTAGTTCGTCCGATATGAAGCAAATCCGGATCATCTCTAACTTCTTGTAAAATTTTATTTAGGTTTGGTATTTCTTTTTTGAAAAAAAATCCATGAATTTTCCTTCGAATACCATTTTTGACAAATTCATCAAGTTCAATAGGCTTTTTTCCTCTCTTTAAGTGTTTGTTTGTGTTTGGGTTAGCTATACCGTGTTTTTTTTTTCTGATAGGAACCTATATATAGTTGACTCCCCTACGCCAGTCATGTTGGCACAACTTTCGACTATGTTGCGAACAGTGTTTGTGGGATTCTGAGAAACCAGAGCATCGTGAATATTCAGGACAATAGTCTTCTCTCTTGGTGAATAGACAGACTTACTGACTGTACGCAACAGTACCGGTGTAAAACTTGATGATGAAGCCATCACAAACAATCCAACAAAACGAGCACGAGCGAAAGGTACGTATATGTTCGTAGGTATATGAAATAAAAAATCACTCACGCACTGCATATAATTCGCAAAAGAAATATTCGAGACGCTAATTACTGCCATAGAAGCGGAAACACCGACGAGCCGTAAAGTACATGCGATCAAAAACGTACTAAACAAACAAATTGTTTTCGTTCGTAATAATTTCACCTTTTTAAGTTAAGTTTCGAATATAAACTAAACAGACGAGGTACGTGGGCAAATCCGGCATCTATACCCATTATATTATTAAAAATCTGGGGAATTCCATCCTAATTATCTTGCAACCGATAGTACCCTCGGATATAAATACCAGGTTTTCTAGTACAGTGATTAAACGCGAAGATTGGTATTGAAATATCCAAAGAGATAAGGTATTCTTATTTACAAAATTGTTAATGGTTAAATTATTATTTTTATTAATATAATATATTAACCAACATTAGCCGTGAAAGTTTTAATTGTTTTTTACTAAATATATCAGTGAAAAATTCTTCTAATAATTTAATTTTATCTGACTCATTTATATTGACATTTTCAGACATACATTATGCATTTTAAAGTAGACGACTTTAAAATGATATTGCCAATATTGTTGAGTTGCGCTCCTGGGACGACTTTACTTATAAGATAGTTCATTCGATTACATGAAATCAACTTTAACTTGAGAATATATCAGTATTAAAACATTATTAATATTAACCCATTAGCTGCCATGATCCCCATTTGGGGATTTCGCTTTTTGTACCGTTTGGCAACTACGCATATTATGAAACTCTGTTAGTTTAGGTTATGTTTTGTTCCTTGAACATTCACGTGTGTGGTTTTGTTGGTTTACGATATTTTGGTGGCGTAAATATTGAAATATTTAGCTTTTTGTGAAAATTTGTGGCTGGTAAGTTGACCTTTTTACATACCTATATTTTCATTATTATTTTTTGATAGATAAGTTTTGACAAGAGTTTTTTGTTTATAAAGTGTAGATAGACTAGAGTCTTAAGCATACAAAAAAGATACAGCCACACAAAAAATAATAAAAATGTGGCTGTAGGGTCCTTTTGTGTTCCGATACCCAAATGGGGACCATGGCACATGTAATATTTTTTTCTTTTTTTTTAGATTATGAGTTCCAAACCTTTCCGCTCCTTGAAAGAGCTTGAGGCTTACATAGATGATCCAGAAAATCATGTCTACATTGATGAAAGTGAATATACCCATATCGACATCGTTGAACTTCCACCAGACCGCGTAGACTGCGTGACAGATTCTGAGGATCTAGATGAGGATGTCTTAGGTGATTCCGTTCCCCTAGACCTTCCAGGAGATATTGAGCTTCACGGCCTCACGGATGTTAAAAAGATACCCCAATCTGATCAGCCGCAGCCCAGCTGTTCTACTTCAAAACGGGTAAGATCGAAAACAACTGCCCAAGCGCCCAAGAGATCTAAAATTGCTACCAGTCAACCTCCAGCCTGGAAAAAGGTAGAAAAAGCCAATTTTAGTGTATTAGCTGATCCAAATGAAGCTCAATCGGCATGCGATATCCGTCGGCAAAAAATTAAAGATGAAATTCGCGGTAAATCACCAGCCGAAGTTTTTGAGTTATTCTTTGATGAAGAACTAATGACCTATATTGTTAGGCAAAGTGTGATTTATGCAGCCCAGAACAACAGGCATGAGTTCACTTTTTCTGTAAATTGTCTGAGAAAGTTTCTAGGCATACTCATATTGACTGGATATCATTCTCTCCCACAAGAACAAATGTATTGGTCAGAAGACGAAGATTTAAATGTCCAAATTGTAAGAACATGTATGTCTAGAAATCGCTACCTAGAAATAAAACGAAACATACATTTCAATGACAATTCACTTATACCTGTCAAGCCGGAAGAGCATGATAAGCTCTATAAAATAAGACCCATCATAGACAGGTTCAATAAATTATGCATGAGATTTGGAGTTTTCAGTAGCAACCTGAGTATTGATGAGCAAATGGTGCGGTATTTTGGTCATCATTACCTGAAACAATTTATCAGGGGAAAGCCCATTCGATTTGGTTTCAAACAATGGGCGATGTGCTGCTCAGAGACAGGTTTCTGTTTCGATACCGAGGTATACGAAGGTAAAAAAGCCGATACTGCTGCCAGTGTTAGTCTAGGATCTTCTGTAATCTTGAAAAAAATGGAGGTTATCGAAAATCCCTCTGAGCATTGTTTCTACTTTGATAACTTTTTTACCAGCTATGAACTTATGAGAGAGCTATCTGATAAGAAGGTCTGCGCTTCTGGAACAGTGCGCAGTAACCGAATGGGCCGTTGTCCTTTGACATCTGACAATGAGGTAAAAAAAGAGAAGCGGGGATTTTTTGATTACCGTTTTGACCAAACAAACAATATATTTGCGGTAGTGTGGAAAGACAATAGCTGTGTCAAACTCCTGTCAAATCATGAAGAGGTCCTGCCAATAGCCAAAGTCGCTAGATGGTCGCGAACGGAAAAAAAAGAAATACTTTTGCCTCAGCCCAATGTTATAGCTAAGTACAATAAATATATGGGGGGAGTAGACAAATTAGATTGGAATATCCAAAAATATAGAATTAAAATTAGAGCAAAGCGATGGTATTTCCCCTTATTTACAAACGTTATTGATATGGCTCTAGTAAATGCTCACGCAGTCTACTCTATTGCAAATGGTAGTGTTCCATTACTTGATTTCAGGAGAGCTGTAGCCAAAGCTCTTTTAAGGGTGAATTCACTTTCAGACCCAAAAAAGCTTGGAAGACCATCTTTAAAAATGAAATCTCAAAAACGTGTGCCTGAACCAGTGAGACGAGATCCAGTTGGACATTATCTTGAAAGGACTCCCGAAGGCAAGCAAAGGAAATGTGCGGTCTGCAAATCGAATGTAAGAAAACAGTGTTCTAAATGTAATGTTGGTTTACATGTAGAATGTGTAGTTGCTTGGCATTCAAACTAATTGCTTTTTGTCAATATTTTGTAATAAAAATATACCTTGCACTAACCTTGTACTTATGTTATTATTAAGCATAGTATATGCCATGATCCCCAATTGGGGATCCACGATAAAAAACGTCAAAAAATGACAGATTTTATAAATACATACCAATGGAGTCTATTTTTGTCAAATAATTATACATCAGTATTCAAAAAATCGATATTAGCAAGAAAAGAAAAATTGGCAGTTAATGGGTTAATATTAATTTTAATAAATAAACACCTCAGGAACGCCTACGATGATACAAATTTTACGACCGTTTGATGATTTTGAGGCCTATTTCGTGCTATCAACAATTTGTGAACAGAGAATAATTATTTAACACCAATTGTTAGCTTTATGCAGAACACCTTCTCAGTGCTCTTTTTACATTGAATGCACAGTTCGTATTAATCTGGTGGATTTGTGGATATATCTGAAAGACGTCTTTAAGAGCAAAAGTGTGCCATTTTTTGCCATATAAGTTTTATAACCAAAAACTAATTCACTGCAGGACAAGTCACTGCAGGTTTTTGTGCTAGAGTCCCCTTTTTTGTCGTTTCTCATTTACTGAGCATCGTGACTTTCTCCAATACTCATAACAATTTTTTTCCATTGGTCTCTATCTTCAGCGGCCCTAAGCGATTTGCAGAATGAGTGGACCGCTGAATTCTGAATTTTATTGGACCATCTTAGTAGTGACTGTTTTCTTCTTTGAAACGTTTTCAGAAATAATTAATCTTAATCACATGACCAAAGAACTGTAGAATTTACTGCGGACACATTGTGGATAATATTTTTCTAATATTAAGTGAGTTAAAAATGAAAACAATTAACCGATGAGCTGTTTAATTTATGAGCTGTTTCTTCTCCAACCCACATCTCAAAGGCATATATTGTTTGCCATTCTTATGCCAAAAGGGTCCAAATTTCTGCTTTGTATAGAAATATTGATAATATAAGTGCTTTTAACAAACTCATTTTGATTTTTCAAAAGATAGATCTCCATTTACAAACTTTAATTAAGCGACTTATCGCATTTTTTGCCATACCAATGCATTTCTGTTCTTCTGCTTCTCAGTGCCATCGTAAATTATACTAGATCTGACATAGTTGAAGCTGTCTACTAGCTTGAATACCTGCAGGCAAAACAGTGTTAATTTTGTGTATTTCTATTATTTTCGTCTTATTATTATTAATTTAAGACTAACTTTAATACTTTTTAAATAAACTCTTCGCACTAGACCTATTATTGTTTATTTGCTAGTATAAGTGTAGCGTTATCAGCAAATCTTAAATTAGCCACCGTTACTTTATCTACATATCTTCCTCAAGCCATCTCCATAGCATGTTTACCATAAATATTGAATAGGTCAGGAAATAAAACGCATCCTTGTGTAACCCCTTTTTCTACTTTAAACTGACTTAAGAACCTCTGATCTAGGTACACTTGCCATATTGAGGATAAAATTTTTATTCTGATCCACTTCTCTGAATGCAGTTCTGTGATTTACAAGTTAGAAGAAAAAAACAACAAAACACCACAAGCAATACAGAAACATTCAACAGAAGGGACTTAAAGATAACAACAATACCATATGTAAAGAGCTTATAAAAAAATTATAAAGATTCTGAAATAAGTAAAAAATCACAACATTTAAAACAATTACACTTAGATCTAACCTGTGCAAAACCAAACCTAATAACACACTAGTAAATGCAACAACTTCCACAATTTCTATATGGGAAAAAACCGCAGGACCACTTCCTACTAATAAAGAAAAATCTACATCAAACCTATCAGCAGTATCTACCAGGTTTTACCAGATAATCTGAAAGCAGGTTCTAATTATATTATGTAGTCGTGCCCTTATGTTTGCCGGATGTTCCGTCCCCTGTCACTTTTTCCTTTAAATTTGTTATCATTCGTCCATAAAACTGAAAGATTTTAATGTTCGGCTGATAGTGAGTAAAATCTTCAATACAAAGGTGCTAAAATGCAGAAATGTAGGAACTATAGAGGAAAGTCTAACCTTCATACAAGAAACAGTTAGAGAAATAAAAGAAAAACACTTAAAAGAAAGATACAGTAAAACAAAATTGTGGATGACTAATGGAATATTGGAACTTATGGATCAGAGAGAAAAAACAAAGAAAGTCTTCAGGGATATAAGAGAACACATACCATACACAAAAAAAAGGTAAGAGAAGCCAAAGAGAAACAAAAAACAGAACAATGTTAAGAAATCGAGGAGTATTAGAGTTAATATGATAACTTCAATGTCTATTGAAAGGTAAAGGAAATAGCTGGACAGGACACTTTCGAAAAGGCAACAGCGGAAAAATAACAAATAATAAAGGCAAACTTGTCATTATCAAATAAGATAAAAATAAGGTATAGGAAGAATACTTGGAGAAACTTTTCCACGACCATAGAACAATACCATAACCCACCATTAAAGAAAATTCAGGCCCAGAAATTCTACCATCAGAAATAACGGCAGCCATCAGACAAATAAAGAATGGAAAGGCACCGGGACTTAATGATATTCCTGCAAATTAGTTGAAGGTATTAGATGCAGAATAAATAAAAATAATAACTGAAATATTTAAGGAAATATACAAGGCAGGAAAAATATCAATAGAGTATCTTAAATCTTTCGTATCATAGGCCAAAAAAACCAGTTTGTGAAGAATCAAAGACCATAAGCCTAATGAGCCATCTGCTAAAGCTATCCTTAAAAGGAAATTAATGAAGAAGTATTACGGAAGATGAAGACAATATCGACCGTGGATTTGGTCAACATCGCAAAGGGCAGTAAGCTATTTAGTATAGCAACCAACAAAGTGATCATAGCCAGAATGATCGCCAACATTCAGAAAGGATAGGCACCTTAAGAAGAAGAATGTTTACATGATTTTCTTTTGCTTTCAAAAGTCTATTCTGGATTGTTATGGTTTATACGAGAGTTTATCTAACTCAAAAAGTTTGAGATCTGAATTCAATTATTCACCGCTAGAAGACACACTCACAGCTGAATTACATAGTCGGAATCTTCGTCGAAGTCGTACATCTGTCCGATCCGACCAATCCGACCGATCTGTTGTCTCCCTATCAGTCTTTTGGTCTGGTAATTATAAATCTTGATCTTCAGAACGAAGCTAGGCTTATACTTTGTTAGCAAAATCTGGGTTAGCCACATTTACTGGCTTAGTACGACCAATATTATTGGGTCCAGTCCTATCCATGATCACTACAAAAACACAAATTAAATTATTCGAGTAGCTATGTTTTTTTAAACAAAATATAAAATACCTTATTGTTGTCCAATACATAATTCCTAACAAGTAAAAAATCCGTAATCACCGTATAAATAAAAATACCATATTCCTAAATACTTGTTATCATTGACCTGTAAGATTACAAAAGTTCTATCATTATAATGCAAACATTATAAGAGTCACAACGGTACTATAGGGCTAAGCTAATGATATACTGTTCAGAAGGTATTGAAGGTATTGAAGCAGATATACATGTATATAACAGGAATAAAGCGACTAACGTTAGCCTGAATTTTTAATCGGATAGGGTATTATGTTGCAGTTCTATTACCCAGGACTCCCACATAAAGAGCATTTGGCTGATAGTTGTGAATCTATCGAGCATTTAATTTCTTAGGCGCGGGAACGGATGGTCTGGAGCTCACTTCACCGAACTCCATCTTGGAGTGAGGTGAAGTGATTCCCGTTCATAACTGAAATCAATACACCTCGCTCCAATGAATTGTTACACCCGAACGTATTTCTTAGTTTTGAATATGTCTCACAAGCTGGGTTTAATTAAATTGCTTGCTGGCTTATACTGTTCCGAAGATCATCAGATATTTAAGTCCGGCGATAAGCAGATAGGTAGCTGATGACACTGTGATTCTAGCAAGTAGCATGGACGAACTGAGTTGCCTAATGAGTAAGATACAAAAAACAAGTGCACAATACGGACTCAGATTAAATATCATAAAAACCAAATAGATGTTAGTAAGCAAAACCCAACAACCACCACAGCAACTGATATTAGACAATGAAAGAATTGAACACGTGGATTCGTACATCTACTTGGAAACAATAGTTAACTCAAATTGGGATCAAGCAAAGGAAATATGTATAAGAGTAGAAAAGGCAAGAGCATCATTTACTAGTATGAAGCAAATTTTTACCTCTAAAAGCCTCACCCTACCTCTCAAAATTCGACTTCTGAAATGTTATGTATTCTCGGTTTTGTTATATGGAATGGGGGCGTGAACAATGGCCGCAACATTGATGAAAAAAGTAGAGGCCTTCGAAATGTGGGCTTACCGACGTATATTACGTATATCCTGGACTGAGCACGTGATCAACGAAGAGGTACTTCGCCGGATAGGTAAAGAGAGGGAGGTAGGAATAAGTATAAAGAAAAGAAAGTTGGAATACTTGGGTAACGTTATGAGACATAATAAATATAGAGTACTACAGCTGATCGTTTAAGGGAAAATATACAGCAGAAGGGGTCCAGGGAGGAGAAGACACTCGCGGCTCCAAAACTTGCTTCAATGGTTCGGATTGACATCTGCTGAACTATTCAGATCTACCGTAAACAAAGTCAGAATAACCATGTTGATTGCCAACGTTCGGAACGGACAAGGCACATGAAGAAGAAGAAGAATTTACGGGTTTGGCCTATTAGAATTAGGTTTCGGGTTAAGGTTCAAAACGACTTAATTAAATCTGATATCGAAAATATTATTTACTTTAATGTTTCATAATAAAAACTAAAACGGTAGTAACTGCATTAAGTTTTTACTTTTTGTTTTTAATAGCGTAGTAACTTCGTAGTATTTGTGAAATTAAACTGAAATTATGTTCCGGAAGGATAAAACTAATAAAACTAAGATCATAGCGTATGTAAACATCATACCTTTAATGTATGTTCTTTATTCACACAGTTCCTTTTTATAGTCTATGTATATTGTATACCAATTTTCTAACATCTTAATAAAAATAAACGTACCAAAACATAAACATTTCAAATATGACGAAAATTGTGTGAGACAGAGAAGACTTCTGGACGAATAGAACTAGCCTTCCAAGCGAGTTCCCAAACCGAAGGGTAGCCCTTTGAACTTTATGTATATTAATTATCGTTAGGGCGATTTAGCCCCATTAATCAAGAGGTTAGAGTCGCCTCAGGGAATCGAAGAACCCAGGTGCATTTTCGTTATCTGGCCAGTCTCGCCAAAGTTACCCATTTATATTTTGTCTGACCCTGGTCGTGAGGATTATAACTGTAAACCATAAATTTTGTGGTTATTGAAAACAGCAAAATTAGATGTGTTTTCCAGACATTAACATAATATTACTATTTTTATTATTTAAGTTTTAAATTTAGAATTGTGGAGACCTTTGCGTGATAAAACATAAATAAACGTGATAATATTTTTGAGAAATTTTTACCTTAATTTTGAGAAACTTTCAAATGCAGTGGAAACAATTTCTCGGAACAGTAATGTCCAGCTTAACAAAGCAGTGGCGTTCCAAAAATACTTATCATTCAGAATAGATCAAATTGTTGAAGATAGGTACAAAATATACACAATGTTTTTTAAAATAATACAAGATTATATATTATTTGGTAACCTTGTAACAATCTTAACACCTATTTAAAAGAGTGCAATCTCTAGCTATAACATTGAGTGCTAATTGTTTAGGCTTCGACTAGGTCTCTCAGGTGTATAATAAATGCAACTGTTAACAAAGAGAAATGGCAGGGACAAATAAAAGATTATATTAACGAGTCATATTTATGATACATAAATAAACTTTAAAGTAAATATTGCCCAAAGATGTAGATGTAGAAGCATTTGAGTTGTGGATGTATCGTAGAATATTAAGAATACCCTGGACAGAGAAAGTAACAAATGTGGAGGTTTTGCGGAGAGTGCGGAAAGAGAAAGAGCTGATACTTACTGTTAAAAAGCGCAAACTACAATATTTGGGACATGTTATGAGGGGCACGATACACTCAACTAAAGATAATATGTTGCGCATTTGTGGGCGGGTCCTATTTGGCGCGACTACGTCACGCTAAGAGTTATGTCACGTTAGCGTCTGTTACTGTGCTGTGGACCCACTGTAGACGTACTTTGTCGTTTTTAAAATCGTGATATTTGTGTTGATTTAAACTTTTGTGACTTTTTTTATTAAAATGAGGTTTTATTAAAATTGAGTTTTGTTTTTGAGTAAGAGTTACAAAATCTGCCAGTTTATAGCTCGAGGTAAACATTTTTATTAAGGCTGTTTTATCGGTACACCAAAACCTAGAGACAGTGTTTTCTGTAACAATAAAACACTGAAAACTTTGTTTTCAAACTTCCACAAAATTTATTTTAACTATTATCACTAACAGTGTTTTCTCTATTATTTACCGACATGTCTCGAAATTTGGATACTTTATTCAAAATTATGTTACCTTTAAACTGGTGGTTTTACTTTTTTAAAAGTTCTTTTAAAATATCGGATTATGCAGTTTAACGTTCTATTATAACCAAACTTTTTATGCCCATCACTTAAAAGTAGTCATCACTTCTGGTAGTTCTCTCTATTCAAAGCTTACGTAATTTAAAATAATGGCCCAACATATTTTGTGATTACTAGTTTAGTTTTTGAGTTATTTATAGAAATTTATTTGGCCTTCTGCTTCTGAATAAGTTTTTTAATTTTAATTTGTAGGCACTTATTTTGAAATTCCTTGGACAAAAAGTTGTATTTACATAAAAAGTTCTTCTGTGTAGTGTTCAGATTTTTTCCTTTTGTAATTTGAATAAAATAAGAAAAACTGGTCGTTATTTATATTGGTTTCTTTATTTCCCGCTTGCCATTACTCTGAACGTGACGTCATGGGAGCATCCGGGTCTGTATGAGGGGAGATAAATACCAGTTGCTGCAATTGATTATACAGGGAAAGATAATGGGAAAGAGATCTATAGGAAGAAGAAGGCATTCATGGTTGAAAAACTTGAGAGAATGGTACAATTGCACCAATTACCAACTGTTTAGATCTGCAGCATCAAAAATACGCATAGCTTTGATGATAGCCAAACTTCGGAACGAAGACGGCACTTGAAGAAGAAGAAGAAAGATGTACAAGATATAAAACGTAAACATATACTATGGCAATTGTTTATAAATAATTTTTGGCACTACTGGGTGTTGCTTAAAATGTAGTTAAATGTAGTTTCAGTGTGGTTGTTAGATATGACTGCTTCACTTTGTTCAATATGCCATCGACAGGTGGTGATATCTTTTACAAAAAAACTTTAAAATAACTGAAAACTTTTTCTTCTTTTTTTGTACCGGTTTCAGTTCGCCTTGTTGAGTCTCTTCGCGGATTTCATAAATTTTGCGAACACTCACACCGCACAGTTTTGAAACTTTGTCCACAATAATAGTCAAGCTGTCAGCATTTTTTAAGTTTAGATGATAGTTCGATATATTTAATACCACACGTTCTACTTACACACTAAGAGTCGTACCCTGTTTGAAATTCACGACAGATACTGACAACGGCTCCATGATGTAAGTCCTTTCATGTGCTTGCGAAAATGAAATAAAGCTGAGCTTTTATAGTTCTTGCCTAGTTACCTATTGCAAGTTTTTGTTCTAATGGCCAGTACTGATTATTCGTTTCCCCTAACTTTGAGCGCGTTAGAGAATTTAAGTTGGAGGGGTGCCGGTTTTCAACAACCCTCCAGGGAGAGTCTTGTATGCTAACAGTATTTTTTTCAGCAGTTTTGTACTGGCTGTAAGTCCAATTGGTCCGCTAGCCTTCGACAGCTCAGTAAAGAAATTTAAATGAACTTTTAAAGGTGCTTTAATCTGGCCTATTGAATAGATATAAAGTAAATAAAACAATTGTTTGTTTAGCTAGAACTGTAATTGAAAAAGGGCAAGAAGTAGAAAGTTATAATCTGTGAGTGAATAACTACACGTAAGGAACCTAATTAGAAATTTACAATTTACGAACTTTCCCGAAAACACCATAACACTATTCACATTTTACGGCCTCCCGGCTTATTACGTAACTTGCAAACGTGGAGAAAAACTCTCCGAACTTGAAAGATAGGTCTGAGCCCTACTACTGTCGCTAATTTACTGTCTTCCCGCAGCCCCTCCGAAAATACTTGTTTATGCATTTTGAATAGCGCCCAGTCTAAGGTCAAGTAGGCGGAGACTAACATTCTAAGAAGTAATGCAGACTAGATTTATGTATTTAACCGGCCCCAAAATATTTTTTTTCGCTTTGAATTGAATTATTTGTTTTGAAATATAATTATTTGGTTGGAGATTATAGTTCTCCAAAACAAGTATCTTGAAACAACAATAACTAAAAAAAATAACGGATCACACGAAATAAACAACATAATTCAGGCCGGCAACAGATGTCTAACAATCATACTACCCGTTGTGATGTATGGAAGCGAAACGTGGACGATAACGCAAACGAAGAGAGACTATATGTTTGGGAAAGAAAAATCCTAAGTAAGGTCTTTGGTCCTGTGCTGGATGAAGGATATAGGATAAAAACTAACAAAGAGCTCGAATAACTTTACCCAGACGCCAACATCATAAAAACAATAAAATCCAGAATACTCCAATGGGCAGGACACCTCAGAAGACATTCTGACGAACAAACAGTAAGACTGGTGTGGGAGGAAGTCTCAACTGGAAGGAGACCACGCGGACGCCCTCGTCTCTAGTGGCGAGATAATATAGCAGGAGACCTAAGCACTATTGGCGTGGAGAATTGGATGGTGGTTGCTCAAGACAGAAAATAGTGGAGGCATGTTGTGGAGTCGGCTAAAACCTATGAAGGGTTGTAACGTCACGGAGTAAGTAAGTAAGCAAGCTTCCCCTAATGACTTTATAATGATCTTTATTTCTTAAAGGATGCGTTTACAATAGTAGCTATTAAAAAATGATAAATATAAATAAGCTATATTCAATGAGTTTTTGATACATTTTACTTTTTACTAGTAGTTTCTTTATGTTATTGTTTAGTTCGACAATGTAACTCTCTTATTTATAAATTAAAGATTGAATCATCCTTTAGTTAAAATAGTAATGATAGTCTTTTACATAAATGTGAGCAATTATTGTATGCGCGTATATTCCAGTGCCATGATTCTTCAATCTGGTCCTAATGCGTCGCTCGGGGCAAAACGGCAACGTGGTCGACCGTTCCCCGTAAGAAATACCTGTTTTTCTATCTTACCTGCACTGCATTCTAACTGTGGCTTCTACTATAGTAGTAAAAATAATGAGACTTGCATTTCTGTTACTATTGTCTAAGCGACAAAATCTTTCGTGGAACTTTTCGCCACTGCATTTGAAACTAGCTTTATTTATAGCTGGGATGGTTTATATACGTACGACTTTACTTTAATTAAAGATAAAACTAATTTAAGTTTGATTAATTAATTTCTAACTAATTTATATTCACTATTATATTTTGTTTCGAAATAAACCATAATAATTGTAGTTAAGACTAATTATTTTTTCATTTCTATTTATAATCCGGAAATTGTTCTCAAAGAGTTGAAATAACCTATGTAAATAAATATTATGTTGACTGTCATAGAGGCATATTGAAATTTACGATGAACTCGATAAATCCAGAACAATCAAACACGGAAATTTACATAGTAATTGCACTTCTATGAAAAAATATTTAACAATGGTGAATTATTGATATCTTTTAGGTTCATATTGATTGGTCATTAAAATTATTACCGGTGGTTTTATATTCATTGATTTTTAAAGCTTTTCGATATTTAATTGCTTTTTCACAATTAAGCCACAGTTAATTGTTTTATATAAAATATTTGAGATATGATTTGTTGCAAGTGTAATTAAAGCTTCATTATGTCGTCTTCGAACGCCTTATGCTGTTAAAGATTGGTAACAATTTTGGGAAATTTTACTCTGTGGTAAGTCTTCCTCAGCAAATCGTTTAAGCTCAAACGTGTTTAATATCGTTTTTTCTTAAGCCAGGAGTACTGTTAATTCTACTTTGTATCTAATTTTTTTCAAAAAAAAGACACGACGGTTGTAATCTTTATAATAAACTTAAATATACCTTTAGAATTGAAAAAACTGAACAATTTTCACGTACTTAAAAATAAAGATATAAAGTAATACAGTAAGCCAAAAATAAAAAAGCGCCTTCTTCTTAGAGTGCCGTCTCCCTACGGAGGTTGGCAATCATAATGGCTATTTTTATTTTAGAACTTGCTGTTCTAAACAAATCAATCGATCTGCATTGGTACCAATCACGTAGATTCTTTAACCATGAGTTCTGCCTTCGGCCAACAGATCTTCTTCCTTGAATCTTTCCCTGTATTATCAGTCTCAAAATTTCATATTTTGATCACGTGGCCTAGGTATTCCAGTTTTCTGGTTTGTATAGTGGTGATTAGTTCTGTTTCTTTACCAACCCTCTCCAGTACTTCTTTATTTGTAATTCTATCAGTCCATGATATTTTCAATACTCTGCGGTATAACCAGAGTTCGAAGGCCTCGATTCTTTTTAAATTACATTTTTTTAATGTCCAAGTCTCAGCTCCATATAATAATATTGAAAATATATAACAGCGAATGGTACGTAGTCTGATCTCCAAATTTAGATTTTTGCACGTTAGGAGTGGCTTCATTCGTATAAATACTGATCTGGCAATCTCTATTCGTCTGTTTATTTCTACAGTATGATCATTGGTTTCATTGATCAAAGTTCCCAAATACTGATATTTTTCTACTTGTTCTATCACGTTACCATTTATTGTCAATAGGTGATGTATATATTGTGGCCTTTTTGTAATCAGCATGTACTTCGTTTTTTTGGCGTTTATAGTAATTCCCATCTCAGCACTATTTATACTCAAGCTTTCGATAAGATGTTGTAGATCCTCTATACTCGTTGCTATGATCACAGTGTCGTCTGCATATCTTAAATTATTAATTAATTTTTCGTTAACGGTGACTCCCGCTTCGATATTATTGAGCGTGTTTTGGAAAATTTCTTCAGAATATAAGTTAAACAAAAGTGGTGATAACACACATCCCTGTCTAACTCCTCTACAGATCCTCATTTCTTCTGAATGTTGCCCACCAATTTGAACTATGGCGCTTTGGTTCCAATATAATGTTTGCACTATATTTATGATTTTACTGATAATAGTGTCTAGTTTATTGATATTAGTTTTTCATGTCTTACTTTATCGAAAGCTTTTTCGTAGTCAACGAAGCACAAGTGTAGATCAACATTCACATCCCGACATCGCTGAATTAATATGTTGATGGCAAATAGTCCTTCTCGAGTACCCATTCCATTTCGGAACCCGAAAAAAAGCGTCTGGACAAGATCAAATACCTGCTGAACTACTTAAATTTTTGAACGAGGAAAACATTACCCACTTAACCACTTTCTTTAACAAAATTTACAAGTTCAAGTCAATTTGATAAACCACACACTTAAGTTACTTTTACGAATTATACCAAAACAGATATTTCTTTTGAGCCAAAGTAGAATGTGTAATAAGTAACTAGATTTAGAAACTTTCCAGAAGATGATTAGAAGCCTTCGAGATGTGATTGTATCGTAGAATTCTCAAAATATCATGGGTTCAACACATTTCAAACATAGAAGTCTTGAATAAAGTAGGTCAATGTGAAGGTGACTTAATAAAGATAATAAAAAAGAGAAAACTCGAATATCTGGGGCATATATTGGGAGAAAGCAGATACAGGATAATGCAGTTGATACTCAACGGAAAGATCGACGGAAAAAGAGGAATTGGTAGGAAGAAATACTCCTAGGAAGAAAGTATAGTACGATCAAAATTTTATGACATTTTGATAAATTTCGATTGAAAAGTTTTACTGTATATTTTACCTATAATAATTAATTTTTTACATTATAAAAACACCTTCATATCTAAAAATGTGACAATTTTACACTATTTGAAATAAGAATTTTTCTAGAATCAAACCATTAGCTTTTACTGACTTTTTAAAACACGCCTTTCCTGCAAAATAGTTATGTCTTTCTTGTTTACGTACTTATAATAAAATGCATTTCATTTTATAGTTTCGGTCGAAACAGTCGAGGTGGAGGAGCATGAAGTCTGCTCCGACAGCGAATTCGAAACCAGGGAGACGCTCAAGCTGACCGCCCGCACTGGCGCTGCCTTCCGTCGCGACGTCTCCACATCGACGCGTCGGCCCCCCACCACCCGACGAGCCGCCTCTGCAGCGCGTGATGAGACGACGCAAGAAATACAAGATGAAGACGAAGCCACTCTCAGAGAGCTGCTTATTAGGTACAAACTTATTATTAGCATTATAACTTAATATACTGGAATCTTCAGGAAGAATGTGCGTTTATTACGTAATTTTATTTCTTAAGAGATGTTCTTGGAAATACGGCGTTATATTTTTCTGAAGGTTGTAGTATACTGATGCTCTTTTTAAAGGATATTGCTCAAATGAATAGTCTCTTAACTGATGAAAAGGTTGAATTTTATATGGTATATTACATTTAAAGACCACTTAATAATTATAAATTTTTTGTAAGATATCTTGATTAAAATTATTGAAGAAAAAAAGGCGTAATTAATGAAAAACTTAAACAATCACTAATAATAAAATTAGATAAGTAATAAACAAAAAAAGATACACTTTAACAATATATATATATATATATATATATATATATATATATATATATATATATATATAGCGAATGTTTGCAACTTTAATTTTGTCGCTTCTCGCATCCCAATCGCCATAATTTCTTATCGGCCCAGTCTCCTTCTTGAAGTCATCTATTTTCCATTTCTATATGAATATTGGATATCCATTTCTTTCTTGGCCTTCCCCTTTTATTTCTCTGTGTAGGTCTCCAGTTCCAAACCTTTCGTGGTATCCTTTCTTCGTTCATCCGTCTCAGGTGTCCATACCATTTTAATTGTTTTTCGGCTATCGTATCCATTATTGTGTTCTTTACTTTCATTCTCTCTCTTATGTTTTCATTTCTTATGTGGTCAAACAAACTTAACCCGGAACATCTTCTCCAGTACATCATTTCCGTTGAGAGGAGTTTTTGTGACATATTCTTGTTAAAGACCGACACTTCTGACCCATACGTCAGCACCGGCTGAATCATAGCCTGATGTATATTTTTCTTTGTTTTCTTAGTTAAAGTTTTATTCCACGGGATCGGATGTAGTGTTTTTATCATGTTTTTTTCTTTTTCTATTTTTCTTGTTATAGCAGAAATAAGCTCAATAGTAGAAGGATCTAGGTCCAGACAAGCTTGGAAAACTATTAACAGTCTTAGAAAAAATACAAACGTAACAAAAAAATAAACCCCATAGACATAGAAAGATGGAAAAATTATTACGAAAAACTATTAAATGAACAACGTACACAGTTTCTATTATAGACACACATATAGATAGAGTTGAAACGGGGTTAAATGAAGTGGCGATGATTACCGTAGAAGAAATAAAAAACGCATTACAAAAAATGAAAAATAATAAAACTCCTGGGCCGGGTGATTTACCTATCGAGTTATTCAAACATGCCACTGCAATAACATTAGAATTGCTTTGTAAAATGTTTAACAAGTGCCTACAAGGAGAAAGTATCCCAAGAGATTGGAAAGTCTCGTACATAAACTCCATCTACAAAAAGGAAAACAGGAATGACTGCAGTAATTACCGAGGTATCAGCATTACGTCATCCACTGGCAAACTGTATGAAAGAGTTCTGAGAGCCAGAATAGAAAAAGAAGCCACAGAACAAAGTGGATTCCGACCAGGGAGATCTTGTGTCGACAATGTATTTACTCTCAAACATCTAATAGAAAAGAGATTAGCAAGAGGACTAGAACTTCATGCCACTTTTATAGATCCGTAAAGCGTTTGACTCCGTACCACTGCAGAGACTATGGACAACATTGGAAAACGCAGGAATAAATGCAGTATATATAAATGCCGTGAAAAAGCTATATCAAGATAACCAAGCTTATATTAAGGTTGGAAACCAAATTTTCAAGGGTTTCACCCAAACAAAGGGTGTCAAACAGGGCTCTTGCCTCTCCCCAACCCTATTTAAAATATATCTTGGTAATGCTTTAAAATATTGGATGAGAAAATGCAGCCCAATGGGCATATGGGTAAATGACACTCCTATATACACAATCCTCTTCGCAGACGACCAGGTAGTTTTTGCCCTAGGACCTACAAGATATGACGTACATGATAAACAAACTAATAGACGAATTCAAAAAATGGGGATTAGAGGTTAATACCGAAAAGACACAATACATGAATATAGGAGGCATCGGTCAAGACATGGAAACAGGAAGCGGATTAATTAAAAACGTTGATCAGTACGAATATCTCGGAGTTACACTAAGCGAAGACGGGAGAGACGACTTTAACAATAATTTAAATATAAAATAAACTATATTAAATCTAAATCAAAACTAAAATGGGACAAGGATTAGAATTCAGATTAATCCATTAACGCCAAAATTTTTTTTTTTTTTGAATTTTTGAGTAATTCTTATATATTTTAAAGATGTTGGTTAAAACTGCCTAAAAATAATTTCGTTTCGCAAAATTTATGTACAGGGGTTAAAAAAAATATCTGATGGCAAATGGTATCCGTGGGAGTTTAGGACAATTTTATTGCAAAAATTAGAACTAAAATTACACGGTATTAAACAAAAATTACAACATATTTTATTACTCATTTTGTATGAAATGCTGCAAAATAATTAACACATAATCCTACGTTACATTTTTGGCACATTGCTTGGCACATTGCTTGGCCAAAAGATTTACAATCTGTACCTGCATATCGTCTTCTTGGACAAGAAACTACGAAATTATTTATACCATCAAACCGTACATCTGGAACTATGTTCTTGCTAAGAGCAATTCTTCCAGCAATTTCTTTTTGAGCGGCACCATACTTGTTCAATGAAACCTGTACTATTTCTCGTCTAAAATCTAGATTTGACACTTTATGATTTTTTCTGTACAAATACCATGCGTTTTGTATAGCTACATTCAAAAGCCAGGTAAAAATTGGCCAGTACCATTTTTTTCCTCGAATGCCAATTTGGTAAGCAGCTACTTTTTCATAAGATCATAAGATCAGTTCCCCCATATTATAATTATTGGCTTCAATGCATTGAGGATAAGGCACCAATATGTACCTTTTTTCTTATCAAATACCATCATTTTTTTAATCACTTGTTCATACTCCCCTCAAATTTTTTTAACATATATTTTGCTAGTCAAAGTACATGATCGGGGTGTACCATTTTCTCGTATCGTGCCTACAGCTCCATATCCTAGATTAAGGTAGAAAAACAAGTTTAGACCGGTAAATAAGTTATTTGTATGTAAAACATATGGTAAATTCGGTTCTTTTATTTCTTGTAACATTAGAATCAATGTATTCTAATGTTACAAGAAAATCAATTCCCTGATGTAAGTCGAAGTTATTGAGACAGCCATAGTTTGAATTTAGACACCACATTTTGTAGCCAAATCTTATTGGTTTTTCACGAATGTATTGTTTGCATCCGTGACGTCCGTAGTATTTTACCCTAGACTCATCATAAGATAAATTCTGTACTAGTTGAAAATGATGTAAACATCTTTCTTGGACCATATTTATAAGCGCTCGTAACTTCCAAGCTTTATCATCTGGATTGTTCTACAAATTGTCGGCAATATGAATATACTTTTTAATTTGAATAAATCGGTTCCTTCGCATAGCATCAGCCACCAATTTCTTGTGAACATCTTCTTTCATGTTCCAGTACATCCTTCTTGGCGGTAAATGGTTGTAACCGCTTAAAATCAGAATAGCAATAAAACAACGAATTATTTCGGGATCTATTTGATTTTTAAATTGGGCATATTTTAAAGTTTCTTTTCGGGTTGAGCAATGGCCGATATAGAAGGTTCTGCTAGTAGCGTAACTTTCAATTGTGAAACATAAAATTCATCCTCATTAACTCCAATTCGTACATTGTTAGTTAGCTTTATTTCAGCTTCTGCCCTTTACTGCCGCCCTACAAATACGAACCAAATAAAATATAAAATCCGTTATGGTCAATTGCTTCTTACCAGTTAAATTATACATTAATTCCCTTTCGTCTTCGTTAGCTGAATCCTAATCTGATTCTATCATATTTAATGCTTCGTCACTATTTTGTCTTAAACGCCCACGGATGCGGATATCATATGGTATTACGCTAGTTCAGGATTTCATATCAAAAACAAATTCAAACTTATTTAAAATATTTATGCTCAAAACAAATGTTTGATCTATTTACATTAGCGTTTATATAAACATTTTATTAAAATATACAATTTTACTGCGAAAATATACTTACGCCCATCGAACATCCATAAATTGCACACCAATAAAACACCTAGCAGTTGGCTTGCAAATGAGATGTAATGAAAGTGTGTGTTGTTTGCTAACCTCAAAACTAAATACGTTCGAATTTCCACTTAAACTATTCTCCGACACTCCCACTATTATTTGTTGGTATTCATATGTTATACGATATTCTGTAATTATTGATCAATCTGATCAATCTTCTTCCTCCCTCTAATGGCGCAACAACCCAAATCCAGCCTTAACCCCCTCCAAGCTATGCCTACAACCTTGCCCTCTTCAGGTTCTCACGTCTAGCAAATTTTGTGAGTCCGCTGCCACTTTATCCTCTCACCTATTTAGTGACTTTCCTTTTGATCTTGATTTTGATGTCTTTTTAGCAATCTTTTAGTCTCCATTCTCACTAGAAGTCGAAGTTTCTGAAGATTTACGAATTCTGATATCAGTGTTTCTTTGAACAGTTGGTAGAGTTCATTGCTGTACCTGGATCTCCATACTCCGTTCTTGCTTCCTAAGCACTTTTCGCTCGAAGTCTTTCAGTTTTTGTTTTGTGTCTTCTGTCATCACCCATTTATCGCATCCATAACATAATATTCTTCTGATAATAGTCTTGTAGATTTTGATTTTCGATCTTGATGTCATTGGCGAGGGAAAAAGTTAGCTTTGTTTCCCTTTGTTATTCTTTTTTAAATTTATGGTTCTGCTGTTACATCCGTGTTTAATGTAACTCCTAGAAATGTTTAATTTTCTACAGTTTTAATATTGACCTTTTATTCAACTGTGCGTCCGTTTCCCCTAGCTCTTACTTGTGGAATGTTTTATGTATTTTGAATATTTATTTGTAGTCGACTCACTTCTGCCCTGTTTTTAATTGTGAACATATTTCTGCCGCCCCTTCTGATCTGCAAGACCTAATGATAATGTCATCAGCATAGGCAGCAGACAGTAATGATTTACTTGTTAGGAGATTACCTCTTCGTATATTCAGCTGTCTTATCACATATTCAAGAGTTAGGTTAAATAGTGTCAGTGACAATTGCTGTTGACGACTTTATTGTTGCTTTTATTAGTCGCATGTATTTTTGGGGAATGTAGATTTTCCTTGTCGGAGACCGGCTTAATATTTCCCGACAATATTTTCAGTTAGTTGTTGGAGTTGTTTATTTGTCAACCAATCTTATTTTGTACAAATAATTAGTTGAGGGTTACTTTAAACATGCAAATTTGAATGTCCTATTTTTTAGTATATTAATTTTTTTTTCGTTTTGTTTTAAACTATTTTGTTATTAGTATATTTTGATGGCAGCAAGTATTGGTTCAAACCATATTGTGCGTTGCCATATACCGTTATGACTTAACCCTGAAATTTTGTGATCTGGCAGATGACTCGGTAATTATTTTTTAATATCGGGAATCTTGTGCACGTTTGATAGATTCATGGATTAATAATGAAAATAAAACAGATAAGTGAAGTGTAATTTGTAAAAAGGTAACTCAAATATCGTCTTGAAGTTTTTTACAAGTTCTTATTATACAAGTTATTCTATACAACTATTTTATTTAGCAATATCCTTTATAAAAATGTCTTGTGTCATATAGAAATATAAAGAGATTTTAAAAATAAATAATATTATACCATGTGGTGCAAATGAAAAAATTAACTTAATATTTCATACATCAGCGACTTCAGAGAAAAATCTCAAAATGCATCGATTTTTTATTTTTAATGGCCAAAAGCACATTTCCTTAAATTATTTTTTATATCTGATGTCATGTTCTCCTTCTGACATGATCGTCATCGTTCAGACGTAATTACTATAGATAAAAAATGGATATTACATTACATCATTTGAAAGGTCTGTTCGTCTATACCAACAGTTTTAACAAGTGCTTAAATTAATAACACTTACACCTAAAATACAATAAGAAAGACGAGCAACGGACTCTTCCCAAATTTGCCCTACAATTTTTGAAGATATTTTTGCCACCTCAGTTCTTATCAGTACTTTGGTATACTTTTCTTTTCGCGTATATTTAGTAAAAGAAATATAGAGCTATTAAATATAGATAGCTAAGTGGCTGTTTAATTGATCATTTTTATTCTATCCCTAAATCTGGAAAGCAGATTCTAATCAAGACATCTTAGTCTAGAGGCTCACCATTTTGCTGTTAAAATATAACGGGTTCTATTATGGGACAAAAAGTTTTGTTACAGGCGGGACACTTTTGTGTCCTGTCCAGTGAGGTCCGGTAATACAGCTAAGTTACGCCTATTAAAAACTGGATACTGTAGATGTACTATTTTAGGACAACGTCTCATAGAGTCTCTTAGGTTCGGCCGCGGATAAATAATACACGGGTGATATAAGTTGAGTAACAACACACAGCTAAAAGTTAACTCTACACTGTGTTTATACAGGACCTACACTTCAGGGTAATATTTTAAAAATGCGACATTAGAAAAAAAATTATATTTATATCATAATTTAAATTTAGTTTTGCTTTTATTTTGGATAGGAAAAACTGTATTAACATCACCATCATATCGTGATGACGGCATTCATTAGATTTTTAAATAGGCGTCTTTGCTTCTTTCTGACGTTTGAAAAGAACTTTCTTCGACCATCATGAAGACGAATAACTAATCTGACGTGACAATAGCATGTGTGTACTTAATAGACTAAAAACAAAATAAGATTTTTACCAACTTAGGCAGCAGGCACATTTAAAAAAACTTTGGCTTTAACGAACACCTCCATTGCATAACAGGGATTATAGAAAAATCCATCTAATATAATCGACCATTGGTCCTAGCGTGCGTAGACTATCGCAAAGCATTGGATATGATAGAAACTACAAGCGTAATGAGAGCGTTGGAAAAAACCTCAGATTAATGGTACTGCAAACTGATCGCAAATATATACAATAATGCAGCCATAGCCGTAAGACTACACAAATATCCAAATTTTTAAGGCAGTTCTAGAAACTAATTTAAATGCCGCCTGTAATGAAGTTGGTTTGAAAGGACACCATTAATGACAAATCTGGTAACAAGTATGTGAGATGAGATGAGAGTAAAAGATACATCTTTAAACCAGTTTTTTGTAGCTGTAGTGTTGATACACACTAGCTCAGAGAAGCCAACGGCTTCATTTGCCCTGCGAAGTACGTGAACCACTGGTATCATTTTTAAAAATTAAAATTTTGTGTTGAGACTGAAACTCGTACGCTCTGGCTTAGTAGGCCAGTATCCCACCGCTGAGCTACGGCCGTCCACTGTTTGGATATTTGTTATATAACGAAGAGTATAAGCTTTTGATAGAAGTAATACTTTGATGAAATACCTAAAAGAAAAGCATCTATGCGCAATAAACTCCTTTTACAAAAAGAAGCCCCAACGAAAGTGGACGTGGATTAGCCCTAATGGATTCACAAAAAAAAATGAGATCGACTTCATACTATCCACGGAACGATATATCATTAAAGATGTAACAGTTCTTAACATATTCACAACAGGTAGCGATCACAGGATGGTCAGAGCAAAAATTAGTATTGACGGTAACTATGAGATGAAAAGAAAAATAAGTAGAAACTGGGATCTAGTAGATGAAAACAAACTAGGGCAATATAAAGAGATATACAAAGACCTATTAAAAGAGCAACTTACCCAAAAATTAGACAGTGATGATAAAGATATAGACGAAATAGACAACATACTTACAGCAACAATGATTATATCAGGAAAAGAAATAGCAAAAAAGGATCTAAAAAAGAACAACTATATATCAACAGAAACAAAGAAGCTTATGGATAAAAGAAGGAAGCTGGACGAAGGAGGCAAAAGGAAATCTATAGAATATGTAGAAATCAATAAAACAATAAGCAAAATGATAAAAGAAAACAAGAGAAAAGAACAAGAAATAAAAATAGAAGAAGCAATACAGAACAACAAAAATATGACATGCTTAAGGCCGAATGGACGTTAACCACACGCCTAAGCGATCTAGAATACGCCGACGATATCTGCCTGTTAGGACAAAGGTTCCAAGATGTGGCTGACCAATTGGAAACACTCTTCACTGAAGCCAATAAAATAGGTTTGAAAATCAATATTGGTAAAACCAAATCCATGAGAATAAATGCAAGAAACAACACGCTATTCACAATTAATAACATGCAGATTGAAAATGTGGAAAACTTTAAGTATCTTGGAAGTGTCATAACAGAAAGCGGAGGTACAGAAGACGATATTCGTATGAGGATACGAAAAGCGCAACAAACTTTCAGCATGCTCAACCCTGTTTGGGTCTGGAGACTACACTACGAGGACAAAGATCCGCATATTCTAGTCAAATGTCATGTCTGTACTACTTTACAGATGTGAAACCTGGAAAGCGACAAAAACCCTTACATACAAACTGCAGGTCTTTGTTAATAAATGTCTACGAAGAATTGTTCATATTTTCTGGCCTAACATCATCAGAAACGAAGATTTACTACACCTGACCAAACAAAAGAGGGTAGTAAATGAAATAAAGTCCAGAAAGTGAGGTTGGATCGGTCACACACACCGAAAAAATAACTCCAGTATTGCAAAGACTGCCCTAGAGTGGAATCCCCAAGGAAAACGAAGAAAAGGTCGCCCAGCACAAACTTGGAGAAGATCCATCATGGACGAGATAAGAAAACAAGGAAAGTCCTGGAATGAGGTGAAGGCCTTAGCGCAAAATAGAACCCGATGGCGCGTTTTCACTGAAGCTCTATGCTCCACTTAGGAGTTCAAGAACCTTATATATATTAAGTTTGAAATAAACAAAATAAAAGATGTAAATGGAGTAGAAACAAACGTTACAGATGACATCATAAATATAATCCACCATTTCTACTCAGAATTATAATAAACAAAAAAGGAACCACCAGAAGAAATTAAAAATCAACTTGAGGTTAAAATAAAAAATGTCAACTCAGAGCTACAGCCAGAAATAAGCAAATCAGACATAAAGAAGGCATTGAAAGAAATAAAAAACAACAAATCGCCTGGAAAAGATGGAATAACTACAGAGATGCTGAAATATGGTGGAAGAGTGGTAATTAATACTCTACATTCCCTTTTTAACAAGATAATAAAATAAAACAGAATCCCAAACAACTGGAAGGAATCAGTAACCATTATCCTATACAAGAAAGGGGATAAAGCAGATATAAAAAACTACCGTCCTATAACACTCCTCAATGTAATGTATAAACTCCTAACAAAAATTTTAACCAATAGATTGACGACAAAATTCGATGGATACCAGTCGAAAGAACAAGCTGGTTTTAGAAAGGGATTCAGCACAAGTGACCATTTACTAAGTAAGAAAATATTTATAGAACGAGCAAAGGAATCACATTTCTCTATATATAGCGTTCGTAGATGTCGAAAAGGCTTTCGACAGAGTCGAACATTGGACAGTGAAAAGTTCTTTAATTAACAGCAGAATTGACCACAGATATACGGAATTAATAGCCAATATATATATAAGGAAGCTAAAAACCACAATTACAGTATAAGAAGGAACAAAATCAATACAAATAAATGGAGGCGTGAGACAGGGTGATACAATATCACCGAAACTTTTCAGGCTCTTGAAGATACTTTTAAAATATTAGAATGGGAAGAAAAAGGTATAAAAATTTCTAGACAACACTTGAACCATCTAAGGTACGCTGATGATATCGTATTGATAGCTGATAAAAAAGAAGAATTATTTGAAATGATAAAAGAACTAGACGTAGAAGCTGGAAAGATAGGCCTTAATATGAATTACAGCAAGACCAAAACCATAACAAATACAGATGAAGATATCACAATAAGAATCGGTCAAGATGAAATAGAACAAGTTCAGGATTATATAAATCTTGGTCAAACCATAAAACTTAACAAAGAGAACCAAACAGCAGAAATAAAGAGACGAGATAGACTGGCATGGGCGGCATTTGGCAAACTAAGCTACGTTCTTAAAAGCAAAAGATATCCACAGCATCTTTAGACCAAAGTATACAATCAATGCGTACTCCCTGTTCTTACTTATGGTTCCCAAACGTTGACATTTACAAAAGCAAACATGGACAAAGTCATAAAAACCCAAAGAGCAATGGAAAGACAAATGTTGCACATAAGACTAATGGATAAAAAAAGACACAAGTGGATAAGAGAGAAAACAAAAGTAAGGGATGTTAGACAAGAAGTTGAACAATATAAGACAAAAAGAAGACCGATGGAACTAAATTCTTATAAGTTGGACACCATGGGAATATAAACGAAGCAGAGGAAGGCCCCAAATGAGATGGGCAGATGATATCAAGAAGCACCTGGGCTCTAGGTGGATGACTGTAGCGACAGACAGAGAAGAATGGAAAAGGATTGGGAAGGCCTATGTCCAAAGATGGACCGAAGAAGGCTAATTAGATAGATAAGTTTTTCGGTATCCTTTATTGTATCTTTACCACTAGTCATTATTAAAATTTTAACTGTTTTTTTAGTTAGTCATATCCTTTTTCGTGTTACTACGTTTATTCAAAAATTAAGTACCGTCCTGTGCGATCCAAGCTAACAGCACACTATAGATGACAAGGTAAGCGCGCATTCAACGGTGAGACGAGAATCTCTCTAGAAAGGAAGCGAAGAAGCTAATACATTATTTTTGTTGGTATAATTTTTTCTAATTACTATTAAACTGGGAATAAGCCACAATTAAAGATAAAAATACGTTTATTGACGTTTCAATTTCCACTTCGGAAATCGTTCTCAAAATACAAACAGTAAATAATTTATTTTTATGATAATTTTTTCTATTGTAAATTTAACATTAACATCATACAACAAGTATATGCACCCCAGCAGACCACAGTGATGAAGAAATATCGGAATCTTACAAACAAATAAGCGACAACCAAAAAGCATTTAACGCAGTTCAACACCGAAAAATTATGGATGTTCTAATAAAAGCCCAAATAGATGATAAAGACCAGCGTATAATACAAAATTTATACTAATCAGACATAATAAAAACAAATCTTGAAGATGAACCGACGGAATCGATCCAGATACTGCGAGGCATTAGACAAGGATGAATACTTTTATCTATATTATTTATTCTATATTAAGAGAAAATATTTAGTGAAGCCTTGGAAAATTGCAAACATGGAATCCTTTTAAATGGAGAATGCCTAAACAACATTCGCTACGCAGATAACACCGTTATTTTTGCAGGCAGTTTAAATAGTTTACAGCAACTTATAAACAAAGTAAATGAAGTAAGTAAAAGATTGGGACTACAAGTAAACATATCAAAAACTAAATTTATGGTCATCAGCAAAATTAGAGACATTCAACTGCTAATCAAGAAGGAGAACAAGAGAATGTGGGAGAGCATTTAATAGCCTGGCCAAACTGTTTGAAAGCCACAACGTTAATCTGAAAATAAAAGTAAGGCTCCTATGATGTTATATCTTCTTGATATTTTACTACGGAGTTGAATTCTGGACACTCACTGAAGTTATAAAGAAAAAAGCCTAAAGCTTTTCAGATGTGGCTATACAACAGAATCGTAATGATATCCTGGACGGACAAGAAGACCAACGAGACTGTACTACAAAGAATGGGAATGATTTTTGAAGTGAAAGTTAAAAAGTCAAAAATAAACTTATTTTAAACTCAAACTGTGGTTTATTTTAATAATGATAGTAAATTGTTTATTTTTTAATTTAATTACCTGATTTTCTTGTAAATATTTAATTTATATTAATTTTTTTGGAACGTATTTTTTTATTATTACAAAAGTTAATTGCTTAGATACTAAATATATTAATTTAAATGACTAGGCATTAAAAAGATCTTTTAGATAATGTAATTGAGCACCCACATTCCTATTAAAAAATATCAATGATGTCACCAAAAGAGGAAAAAATTGACAGATTTAGAGATTTTTCTTAAATCCTTGGCTTTTGAAATAACGTTTGCACCATGTAAGCATTCCTTTTTCAATGAATTTTCACTAAGTATATGACATGTGACATTATACTTATATTTTATTTGGCCATATTCCATTTTTACTGGGAAGGTCTAAAAAGAAAGTTTTCAATTTCAATAAATTGTTTTCTAACAAAGAAATGAAACCTTTCTTACTTCTTTTAATCAAGCGCCAAAAAGCTTTTACAATGTATAACATATTTTTTGGTTAAATTTATTTTGTGTTAATTTATTGTTTGTATTTATTTGAAGTAAAGCCATCCTCTGAAAATGTTAGGTAAAACCTAGTGTGTTCTTGTTATTTATAATAACAGCATTAACTACTAAGGTCTTTAGTAGATCATTTTTGTTTAGTACAATATGTTACAGTTAAAACGCGAATATCCGATAATACCAGATTTACCCGGATAAAGTTAGAATTGTTATTGGCGACGTGCAAGTACTTGGATGTGATACGAGAAACGATCGTGCGCGAGTAGCGGAGAAATCTTGCATTTTTTACTGCACATTTCATAGATTTCATAATTTCATATTGTCAATTGTCATACTTCATATTCGTTTTTTTATTTACACCTTTTGTCACTGTAGAAAATGGGATTAAGGAAATGATGTGTTATAAATTGTAAAAATACAACAAAAAATTATCAATTTAAGTTTTATTCGTTTCCAACTTCGAAGCACAAATTACTACAAAGAGAAAAGTGGATTTATATCATAAAAATCATAAGTAACATAACCTAAATTATGTATTATTCTTGCGCCCGATTTTAAGTCAGTTTGAAGTAAATAATAAATAAAAGTTCACTTTTAAGTGTAAATTTTAGTTTCATAACACTTACTTAGAGTTCATTTTAACCCAAAAATCAAGTTTTATGTTTAAATTTTATTTTTTTTTAAGGTTACAAAAATGCATCAAATTCAAGTTTTTCTGAAGATGCATTAAGATATATTCGCTGTCCAAAAATTTTACAGGGAAAGAATTAATTGTTTACTCCAATATGATGATATCATTGGCTTAACCTGCTAATTTATGCAATAGCATTATTTATGGTAATTTATTTTTCTTAATTCTTCCACATAATTCTTTCATTCTTTTTTAATATTTGCCACTACTAAAGCGTTTCCCTTTGACTCAGTGCTTGGTTGAAAAGTTATTTGGTGATTTACTTTCTCAAATCCAGTTTTTATTATTGCATCCATAATAACAGTAATTCTTTAATTTAATAATATATTTATTTGTGTTTACACTACATATAACGTTTACCTTTTAATAACATACCGACATAACCTCAATCTTACTTTTTCTTCTTATTCTTTTTTGGGGTTACGTCCTTGACAGTTATCCGGTAACCTCGATCTAACATGAAAGCGCAGTAAATTTTGCTGATTTACGACACCAGGTGTCGCTGTTCCGAACTTGCACAGTCCCAATAGCATAGTATATAAAGCTACATAATTATGAATCTTTTATTGTATTCTAGATATAATCGGTTAATAGTAATAATTAATAAGAATAAAAGTGTATTATATAAGTTAATGTGATTATATTAGGTCCTGTCTCTTGATTCCGGCGTCATGTGATCTCCAGTGAGACAATCACGTATCAATATTACTGGTCTGTTGGCCAATTTCGCTTTAGTTTGATAACTTTTGCATTGCGGAAATTAATAAATTTGAGGATGTGTTTACTTTTTGATTTCTTTTGCTGGATTACTTCTTTTACTGTTGAGATGTTGAGATTCTCATAGATTTTTTGGTTGGTTACGTACAAAAGGGCATCAATAATTGCTTTTAAGATTTTTGATTGACGTCTTTTATCATAGAAATATTGGAGTTACTACTATAGTCCCATTTTGTCTTCATAACTTGTTTATAAATTAAAATTTTGTTATTTATTAACAGCTGAGAGTTTTGTCCAATTGAATAATTCGCTTATTTTTGTCTTGGTTGTATTTGTTTTATTTTTTTTGCTGATATGTTCTTTTCAATACATGGCTTGGTCCAGGTGTACATCAAGGTATTTCGTTGTGTTAGTCGTAAGTATTTCCTCGTTCTTAATAAATATGAGATCTTTTGTTTTTATTGTTTCACCAAGATTTCAAGATCATACAAATAATTTTGGAGTTCTTGTGTAGTTATGTTGATGTTTTTATGACTTACGAGTGCTACTGCATCATCTCCAAATGTGCCAACTGTTACGTTCTTTGAAGTTGGTAGATCAGACGTGTATAATTAATACAATAAAGGCCCCAGAACGCTGCGTGGAGTTGCTGTCTTAATGGAATGCGTTTTTTTATTTACTTTTTTCGCGAATTGTTGGTTTTCTAAGTAGTCGAAAGAATGAGGGTTTTATTTATTTAATTTGTTTTAAAAAAAGTCCTTTGTGCTAAACCTTATTAAAAACTTGACTTACATTTAGTGATACTATCGAACAATATTTCTTTTCTTTTAAGGTGTTGTTGATTTTATGAGGAGGTTATTCAATGGCTTTGCTGGATATTTAAGTAAAAAATTTATTTCAAATCCTATATAAAAGGTATATAATAAAATGCCCAAACATATAACAACCTGTTGATAACAACTCTGAGTTGATAACAACTCAGAGTTGTTATGAACAGGTCCTCGAAGACACTTCGTCTCAGGGCCATTTTACCTATGTAGGGTCATACGTCGTCATGTTACCAATTCCAACGGTAACTTAAACATCATAATTTGTAACCATATATAATGTAAAACAACTGTAAATTTATATCATGTAAAGGGTATACCTCGTTTACACTGATGATGGATTTAACAATCCGAAAACGTTTTGTAATATAATTGTGATAGCCCGTTTGGGCATTTTATTATATACCTTTTATAAAGGATTTAAAATAAATTTTTTGTGATATATGGTATACAGCCAGCTACAGGAACTTAGTTTCCTAGGGGATTTTTGGATATTTAAGTGTTCACATCAAAATCCAAACTGATAATTTAGTATTCAGTCTGCGCCAGTAAATTTTGAATCTATTCTTTTTATTAAAAGTTTTCTAGTAATTTGGAGATTGTTTATAACAAACTAATAGGTCGATAAGATGATACCTTAACCCGGATCCTGTTTTGGTTTTGGGAATTAAAGTATTCTTGCAATTTTTAATTTAAATAATTAATAAGTTCTTGATCTTCATAATTATTTTGTGGCTAGAATACTGTTACTAAATATTAAGCAAATAATTCTAGTTTCTCATTATCGCTTCTTGTCTATTGGTTTTAAGTGTCTGTGGTTTTTCGTACAGGTGGCCATATTTTGTTAGATTTTAAAGATAATTTAAGTAAATGGTTTTTATATTGAATGGTTTTATGATTTTGAATATAAATATGATTGTTAATATGTCGTAATTGTTTAATTATATAAACTTTTTTTTTGTTCTTGGAGAATTCAGTCAATTTATTTTAGGGTATTAAAAGTGAAGCTCTTTGAGCTTAGTCAAGCTTCCGAGAATTATATTTACTTTTCCAAACAACCTAAAAATAAATTTTTATATTTAGATAAAACTAATATCGACAAAAAAACTAACTGCTGGTGGTTAATAATTAATTCAATAACTTCGATAAACCTTAAAAATTAAACATTGTTAAATTTCAAACTACACTACTAATTATAGTTTTAACAAAATAATTATTTGTCTGCTTCAATAGAATCAGTTAGTTCTTTTTTTAATTTTACTTTTATTGTGTTCCCTTCGTAGATATTTTTTATCGTTTTAATTATTCCTAAATATTTGGATAACGTTTTTAATGTGACATGATTGATCAAATACCTTCTTGAGGTCCACAAAAACAGTTATGCCAGTTTGATAATTATTTCAATGATTTCTTTTGCACTTGTCTCATTATAAATATAGCGCCTGTGCATGATCTTCTCAAACTAAAACCTTGTTGTTCTTCTGTTGCTAGTGATATAATTTCATTAAATTTATTTGTTATTACTTTGGTTGTTAATTTTAGTGTTGTATTTATATAAATTAGTTCCTCTGTAATTTTCTGGGTCAGATTTGTCTCCCTTTTTGAAGAGAGGTAGGTAGTAGGAGGCCTAATCTCCATTCACAGAGAATTTTTTTTTGTTCTATTATTTTTTGAATTAGTTTTAATAGTTGTTCGGTTAGGTCTGATCCTCCGTTCTTTAAGAATTCATTTGGTATTCTGTCCTTTCCTGATGATTTTTTGATACTTTAATTGTCTTACTACCTTCTTTACCTCTTTTTCCTTAATATTAATTTCTTCGTTTGTCGTCACCTGTGGTGTTGGTGGTCTATTATAATCACATTTAGCAGAAAAAGATCGATAGTAGTCTGCCCATATTTCCTTATAAATTTAGTTTATTTTTATTAGTTCGTTTACGCTTTTTTTGTCCTCTGATCATTCTCAAAATTTATTTTTGTGTTCTGTAGAATTCGTTTGGAGAAGTTCTACCATTCTGTCATTTGTCGAACTAAAGTATTCGTTTCCATTCTGATTCGTTTATAGTGGTTGTGTTTGTTGTATTCTGTAATATCAAAAGGCTTTTGTCTTTATTGTACATTTTGTCTTCACTTCCTCTCTAAACCATGGGGTTTTCTTTTTTTTTTGATATGTTAGCAGAGTATTGGCTACTTGGGCTAGACGGTCAAAGTCCAATTCTGGCGCCAATGTCGGTAAGCTCTATTACCGGTCTACCTAAGTTAAAACATAAACCTTAGTCAAGTCCAAGAATTATGTGGAAGTAACTTTTGCAGATGAAAGGCAGACTACCATTGAAGACACTGAATGCCAAACAAGACCCCCGATTACCATTGAAGAAGTCACGTCAGCTATTAAAAGAACTAAAGATGGTAAAGCGGTAGGGCCTGACGAGTTTTGTGCAGAATTCCTTAAACTTATGGATGAACAGGGAATAAAATGGATAACAACTGTATTCAACAACATATACGTAACTGGAAAAATACCCAAAAGCTGGTTAAAGTGTTCGTAACCATACCAAAAAAAGTAAATGCCAAGACATGCAAAGACTACAGAACAATTAGCCTAATGAGCCACTTACTTAAAACGTCATTGAAAGTGATACACGGCAGAATATATAAAAAATGCGAAGAACGAGTATCATGGACGCAGTTTGAATTCCGCGATTCCTTAGGCACCCGAGAGGCTCTATTCGCTGTCCAAGTGCTTATGCAAAGATGCAGGGATGTTAACTGCGATGTGTATATTTGTTTTATCGACTACAAAAAGGCATTTGATAGTGTAAAACATGATAAACTTATAAACATCTTGAAAGAAGTGGGGTTAGATGATAGGGATTTGAGAATCATCTATAATTTATATTACAACCAAACAGCCAATATTCAAGTGGATGATCAATTGACAGAGGCAGTCTCCATAGATATAGGAGTGAGGCAAGGATGCATTCTGTCCCCGGTGTTATTTAATATATACTCTGAATATGTCTTCGAGCAAGCGCTGGGAGAACTACAAGAAGGCGTATTAGTCAACAGAATGCGTCTAAATAACGTTAGATATGCCGACGACGCAGTAGTTTTTGCAGATAGTCTGGACGGTTTGCAAAGAATAATGTTGCATATATCACATATAAGTAGAGAATACGGACTTGATCTTAATACGAAGAAAACAAAGTACATGGTAGTCAGTAAGCGCGAAATATTAAATACACAGCTTTTGGTTAACCAACATCCAATTGACAGAGTGGACAGCTACACATACCTTGGTACCAACATTAACAGCCAATCACATCACTCCAGTGAAATAAAACAACGCATAGGAAAAGCAAGATTAGCGTTCATAATGATAAAGTCTTTTTCCGAAGTCATGATTTACCACTTGCTACCAAAATCTCTCTCAGATGCTATGTATTTTCTACCTTATTATACGGAGTAGAGGCCCGGACACTTTCCGAAGCTTCCTTAAGAAAATTCGAGGCATTCGAGATGTGGTGTTACAGACGTATCTTAAGAATTTCATGGGTGGATCGTGGGACTAATGTTGAGGTCCTACCTAGAATAGGCAAGGAATGCGAGATTATTAACACCATCAAAGAGTGGAATCTAGAATATCTTGGCCATGTTATGAGGAATGAACAGAGATACGGCTTGTTGCAACTCATTCTTCAGGGCAAGGTATTTAGAAAGAGAGGACCAGGGAGAAGAGGAATATCTTGGCTTCAAAACCTGAGAAAGTGGTTTAATACATCGACAACCGGACTATTCAGAATAGCAGCAAGCAAAGTAAGGATAGTCATGTTGATCGCCAACATCCGGAACTGATAGGCACCGTAAGAAGAAGAAGTCCAGAGCATTTGTCAACTGGCAGCTGACGGGTAACAGGTGTGTAGGTAAATATATTGATTTTAGAGTGTAGTTGGAAAATTATTTTGTTACATTTTTAGTTTGGTGAAGGTAGAATAAAATAGTTTGTCGTATCGGGACAAATATATTGAGACACAGAAAAAAATAAAACCTGGCGACATTTTCAAAAGGGTTACATCATATCTCTATTTCTATTGGTCCAACGGTCGTTACTTTCCTTTCTCCAATTTATTATTCTGTTGTTGCGTTAATTACGATATTTTTTAGCGTTTCCCAGCTTTCGTCGATGTTATCGTTTTCTTATATTTTTTTTAGACAGGAAGTCAAGCTTATTAACTAACTAGGTACCATAGATAGAACTAAATAGACATAACATAATCGAGCAGCCCATAAGAAAAAAGGCCCTCAGAGAAAATGGCGGATGCGCCGATGAGGGTCAAGCAAACAATAGTACATGCACCAAAACTGTGCTTATGGGAAAATTAATAGTACCTAAAATTGTTAGTAATACCAGAAATATCAAATATGGAATAAACATAAAAATTATATGTGGGCTTATCTATAAAAATATACTTTTATTAGTCTTAAAATACTTAAAAAAGTTAAAATAAAACAATTTTAACTGTATTTAAAAACGTACTTCTTATGTAGTGAGAGTATTTGAAGTAATTTGGTCCATATTATAGTTAGTCATTAGAAGGAAAACTATAGTTTCATTTATTGGCAATTGAGTTTAAATAAAATATCAAATATATATAAATGAAAATATTCAATGACAGAAAATTAAACTGAGAAAAATATATTTTTATTAAAATAAAACTGAAACCACTCTGATTACAATTAAGAGAAATAAAAAAATAGAACTTTAATTCGGATAGTGTCTAACGATTCTACGTAGAAAGATATACACTTATAAACTTTTTACTGCTAGATAAAAACATATTATTATGTATATTAACATATACAATACTTATATCCTTTTTCTCTTGTGAAAGGTTTAGGATGTATTCTAATCAATCTTATAAACCTTTAAAAAGAAACCATTTAGTAATTTTCAAAACTATGAATCTACATCATAAATTTTTATATTTAAAAAATATATAATATACCTACCCTTTTTTATTCTTAATATTGTTCTGAAGCTATTTTCTTGTGGCATTGTAAATTAATTACTATTTATAACTGGGAATAAGCCACAATTAAAGATAAAAAATACGTTTATTGACGTTTCAATTTCCAATTCGGAAATCGTTCTCAAAATACAAACAGTAAATTAAACAAATTTTGTTTTTTTTTGTTACGTAGTGAAAAAATTCTTCTAATAATTTAATTTTATCTGACTCATTTATATTGACAATTCAGACATACATTATGCATTTTAAAGTAGACGACTTTAAAATGATATTGCCAATATTGTTGAGTTGCGCTCCTGGGACGACTTTACTATAAGATAGTTCATTCGATTACATGAAATCAACTTTAACTTGAGAATATCCGTCAGAAAAAATCATAGCATGTAATTTGTCTTTAAAAAGACAAACACATGACATGATGACAGTAAAATTCTCCTGTTAGTGATTCCATAGTAAATTATGAGGGAAAAACCAGGAAAAAAACCTCATAATACTATCCCGACATTGTAAGTATTTGTTCGTGAATTTAGTTTACCTTCAATAAACATCAAAATTCTGATTTTATATGTTACGTTATTTAAAAAACATAAATGATGTATCCTCTATATGTTACTGACTTACTAATACTGGTATTTTCTTATTAATAACTTCCTCTTTCAATATTGGTAACCAGATCCTACTACATTCTGCCGAGGAATTTGCGACACAATTGGCCTCATTTAGCATAATTGGAGCCGCTTCTTTGATTTTTCTTTTTTTACCATCCGTTTCTTTTAGGACTATATTTGAATTATTCCATTGAACCCTATGTTCATTATCCCATGCGTGTTTACATATTTGAGATCTACCAAATTCTCTATTTTTAATATAAGATTGATGTTCACTTATTCTAACATTTAATGGCCTTGATGATTCACCTAAATAAAACTGATCGCATTCACAAGGTATTTTATAAATGCAATTCTTTGTCCTTTCTTGTTCATTGTTAGGTTTGGTTTTGGACAAAATAGATGTCAACGTGTTTGTTGTTTTGAATGTTGTTGAAATGTTGAATTTATTTCCTATCCTTTTAAGTTTTTCTGATAATCCTTTTATGTACGGTATTGTTATTTTCCTCATATTATTCCTTGTATATGCTGTAGGATCTCGTTCTAAGTTGTTCTGTTCTATTCGATCGATTGTTGAAAATTCCTTATTTATAAACGATAAAGGATAATCATTTTTTAATAAAACAGATGTTAACAAATGTTTCTCCTCCAAGAACGAATTTTCGTTAGAGCAAGTAATTTTGGCTCTATCGTATAAGGATTTAATTATTCCCTTTTTTACATTAATATTATGATTTGATTTGAAATTTAAATATCTATTGGTGTGTGTTGGTTTTCTATACACCTGAGTCTCATATCCAGTATCGTTCTTAGAGATTAAAACATCCAGGAAAGGTAGCGTGTTATTATATTCCTTTTCCATGGTAAATGTTATTGTCTCTTCTTTATCGTTTATATCATTTCGGAATGTGTCCAACAACTCTGATCCATGAGGACATATTGAGAATACATCATCTACATACCTCCACCATACTGTGGGTTTGAAATTTTGTTTAGAAATGATATTTGTTTCAAAATCTTCCATAAATCTCCATAATCATCCTACCAGCAGACAAGGGGAATGCAACTGTAATAATGGATAAAATTCAATACGAAAATAAAATTAAAGATCTATTAATAAACGGACCTTATACAAAATTAACAAAAGATCCAACAAAGCCTTTGGAAAACAAAATATATAGAACTTTATTCAAGTTTAAAGATGTTTTAACAAGTTATCAGAGAGGATTAATTACACCTTATTACAGTAAGACTCCTCATTTTTATGGAGTACCGAAAATTCATAAAACGAATATACCACTTAGACCCATTTGTAGTACCATGAATTCTCCTTGTAGTGAACTATCAAAATTTTTATTAAATATTTTAAAACCTTATACAAATAAAAATGACACATTCATAAAAAATACACAACATTTTTTAAATAAATTATCAAATATTGAATTTAATTCAAATAATACTTTGGTAAGTTTTGACATAAATAGTTTATTTACGAATGTGCCATTAAATAAGACTTTAAGTATAGTCAAGAGAAAATTAGAGAGTGATGATTCATTGGCAACTAGAACAAGACTAAACATATCGGCTATAATGGAGTTATTAACATTATGTACTGATAATACATACTTTCAACTAAATAATGAATTCTATAAACAAAATTTTGGTCTAGCAATGGGCTCTAGTTTATCTCCATTCTTAGCCGATATATTTATGGAAGATTTTAAAACAAATATCATTTCTAAACAAAATTTCAAACCCACAGTATGGTGGAGGTATGTAGATGATGTATTCTCAATATGGCCTCATGGATCAGAGTTGTTGGACACATTCCTAAATGATATAAACGATAAAGAAGAGACAATAACATTTACCATGGAAAAGGAATATAATAACACGCTACCTTTCCTGGATGTTTTAATCTCTAAGAACGATACTGGATATGAGACTCAGGTGTATAGAAAACCAACACACACCAATAGATATTTAAATTTCAAATCAAATCATAATATTAATGTAAAAAAGGGAATAATTAAATCCTTATACGATAGAGCCAAAATTACTTGCTCTAACGAAAATTCGTTCTTGGAGGAGAAACATTTGTTAACATCTGTTTTATTAAAAAATGATTATCCTTTATCGTTTATAAATAAGGAATTTTCAACAATCGATCGAATAGAACAGAACAACTTAGAACTAGATCCTACAGCATATACAAGGAATAATATGAGGAAAATAACAATACCGTACATAAAAGGATTATCAGAAAAACTTAAAAGGATAGGAAATAAATTCAACATTTCAACAACATTCAAAACAACAAACACGTTGAGATCTATTTTGTCCAAAACCAAACCTAACAATGAACAAGAAAGGACAAAGAATTGCATTTATAAAATACCTTGTGAATGCGATCAGTTTTATTTAGGTGAATCATCAAGGCCATTAAATGTTAGAATAAGTGAACATCAATCTTATATTAAAAATAGAGAATTTGATAGATCTCAAATATGTAAACACGCATGGGATAACGAACATAGGGTTCAATGGAATAATTCAGATATAGTCCTAAAAGAAACGGATGGTAAAAAAAGAAAAATTAAAGAAGCGGCTCTAATTATGCTAAATGAGGCCAATTGTGTCGCAAATTCCTCGGCAGAATGTAGTAGGATCTGGTTACCAATATTGAAAGAGGAAGTTATTAATAAGAAAATACCAGTATTAGTAAGTCAGTAACATATAGAGGATACATCATTTATGTTTTTTAAATAACGTAACATATAAAATCAGAATTTTGATGTTTATTAAAGGTAAACTAAATTCACGAACAAATACTTACAATGTCGGGATAGTATTATGAGGTTTTTTTCCTGGTTTTTCCCTCATAATTTACTATGGAATCACTAACAGGAGAATTTTACTGTCATCATGTCATGTGTTTGTCTTTTTAAAGACAAATTACATGCTATGATTTTTTCTGACGGATATTCTCAAGTTAAAGTTGATTTCATGTAATCGAATGAACTATCTTATAGTAAAGTCGTCCCAGGAGCGCAACTCAACAATATTGGCAATATCATTTTAAAGTCGTCTACTTTAAAATGCATAATGTATGTCTGAATTGTCAATATAAATGAGTCAGATAAAATTAAATTATTAGAAGAATTTTTTCACTACGTAACAAAAAAAAACAAAATTTGTTTAATTTACTGTTTGTATTTTGAGAACGATTTTCGAATTGGAAATTGAAACGTCAATAAACGTATTTTTTATCTTTAATTGTGGCTTATTCCCAGTTATAAATAGTAATTAACTTTTTTATTCTATTTGTATCTTAAACCCTTTTCGGCTATGGGTCTTCTTCTCTGACTTTTTCTCCATTTCTCTATCCAATGAAATTTTTATTCACCCTGGACCAACCGGCATGTTTCTTTATTTCATCTGATGACCTCAGTTTGGTGCTTCTTTAAGTCGTTTTATTTTCCAGGGCCTTTATTACAGCACTAGTTTGTTCAGTCTTTCATGTTTCTGCCTGATATTGTAGTCTGCAAATCTCTATTTTGCCTTTGTTGCTTTTTCTGTGATGACTTTAACCTTCGTAACATTCCCCATTTACTTGTGAAAATTTTTGTCTTTTAAGTCTATTTCCGAAATTGTCCTTTCCATTGAACTCTGTGTCTTTGCTAATTCATCCATGTTGGGTGAATTAGCAAAGCATGTACTGTCTCATTAACCATATGTGCCATATGTCTGTCATTACTGGTAAAACGCATCGGTTGAAGAATTTTCTTAAAGTGAGTACTTCTTATCGCTCAATATGTCGTTTTTCTACGGGTCTGAAATAACATTTAGCGTGATGCGAAATATCAAGATGCCTGCCGTAACCTTGAGGTATACAGTAATATAGATACATAATATACATACAAGTAACCTTATTATGAAAATAAAATGACGTTTGAAAAACGTCATTTAATTTTTTTATAACTTTCTGATAACTCGAGAACGACTAAATCGATTTGACTAATTTTAATTTTGAAATATTTGTAGAATTCCAAGGAGGGTTTAAAAGGTGAGAAAATATTATGAGATTTTATGGATAATAGTAAAAAGGACAATTTTATTTTCATATACAAGCAGTTTATAATATATATCTTCTTTTGCATAGGCCTTTTCATCATGTGATGAGCGCAAGCTCAGCCGCCATGTTTTTGGTACAGTTTTGGTCAACAGATGGGAGGTTAGGTTTCACTACTTATTTACTATACGAATATCTATATTTTTTATTTAAGTAATTGATATCATTATATTAATTCACAACTATAATATTATAGTGTGTAATCTATAAAATCGATCATTTAATATTTTAAAATTTAAAATGAGAAATGCTAAAAAAACTTAACAGTATTCCATAGAAATAAAATATTTTAGATATAGCATGAGGTTATTTACAAAAAAAATCATTTATAAAATAATATGTATTTTGTTTAATGATTTATAGCTTGTATCATATTCCACAACGACACTGCTTAGTTTTTACTTTCGTACAGGTATCATAATAATAATCAATTAGAAAAATTTATTTGCTAATTGAGGCACTTTTTTATTACTTTTCTAACCTAACATGTTTATTTACTAAAAGCTATACGAAAAATATGGCTGACACTACTTTGTGATGAAAAGGCTTATTAACATCAGTAAAACCGTGGCTAGCTTCAAGTTCATTTACTTTATTTAGTTTTCGCATGAATGACTGGAGTTTAGTTCGCCTCCTAAGAGAATTTATTAAGTTGAGAAATCCAATAATTTATATTTACCAAATTTTGGAAAATACTAAAATTATTTAAAAAAAAGTAAGATTTTTTAATAAAACAAATATTAACAATTCAGTAATAAACAAAATTTTAATAACTCACAATAGAATTAAAGTGCTATAAGAAGTATTCACTTCTGTCTGTACTCCCTAAGTGTTACTCGTTGTTTTTTTAAGGTTTTGTGAATGCTAATCTTATTTGACGTATCATCTCTATAGTCTGATTGTATTTGTCCTAATTTTAAAAACATATTTTTTAACTCCTTTTTATCACTTCCTATTTTTGTGCTGCTTTACATTGCTCTGATGATATTGTGTTATCTTATCTTATGTTCACTGCTATTGGATATAATTCCACATTGTTAAAGTCATCTTTTTTTGATTATGATTTCCACAGTTAACAAGTAGTCAACCTTTACAAAGATTATTACAAATAGGTTAACAATTAAATTTGACGGATATTGAGCAGTAGAACAAGCCGGATTTAGAAAAGGGTAGAGCATATGTGACCATCTATATATTTTGAAAATCCTTAAATAAAATACTAACGAATACAATCTCCCAATATGTCTGGCTTTTATAGATTACGAAAAAGCTTTTGACTGTGGGCAATAGAAGAAACATTAGTCAACAAACGGATCGACTCCAGGTACAGAATGTTAATATATAATATTTACGAACAAGCTGAAATGATAGTGACGTTGGGTAATGGAATGGAAACAAGACCAGTAAAAATCAACCAAGGCATAAGACAAGGAGAGACAATATCTCCAAAATTATTTACAGCTGCCCTGGAAGATATCTTTAAGTCAAAAGACTCGGAAAATAAGAGAATCCCTATTATCGAAAGATACTTGAACCATCTTAGATACGCAGATGATGTAGTACTAATAGCCAACACCTGAAATGCACTGAATAAGATGATTGAGGAGCTACACACAGATTCCCTAAAAAAAGGACTGAAAATAAATTTCAGCAAAACTAAACTAATGTCAAACAAAAGTGACAAACCTATGATAAACATCCAAGGGACAGAGATAGAATACGTAGATGAATATTATACATATCTGGGTCACAATATCAAAGTAAGCAAAGAAAATTAGAGTACCGAATCTATCTATCTGAATCATACAAAAAAATCAGTTGGGCCACTGTGCTTCTGAGCGACTCGTTCTTGAAAGTAGGATTTTGTTCCAGAGCAGTGCTAACGATTTAGTTCTTCATGTGGTTTTTCTGTACTTTTGTAAAATCCTTGATAATAGGTTTGTGTATTCATAAATGTCTCATTCCTACTGCTTATCATTTTTTAAACATTGGTCTTTCTATTATTTTTTTCTCATTTTTTGTCATGTTTTATTTAGTTCACATAAGATATAAAACTAAGGTAATAATTTTCTATTTTTTTTAGAAAATCTTTAAAAGTGTTTATAAAATTTGTAACTTAATAATTACAATATTATCCTCTATCACACTTTATTTTAGTCTGTCGTGTCAGTTCTTATTTCACTAGGCAAAATTTTCAGGAAAACCCATCAAAGCATAAACAGATAATTGAATAAAACAGATTAATCAAAAAACCCCCTCTGTGGCGCAGTGGTAAGAGCGCCTGCCTTTAAACCCAAAGGTCGTGAGTTCGAATCCCACCTGGGTGGAAATTTTCGTTTATTAAAAAAAAAATTAATAAATGAAAATAATTTCTATCCTTGTGTGATCGGTACACACCGGAGGGACCGCAGACGTTCGGATACAATTAGCGTCTCTTAGCAAAGACAATGACGTCGACTTTGCTAAGTATCAAGACAATTACTCTACACACACACTACACACTACACTAGGTACCGGACTGTAAAAATTCACTGTACCATGCCAATGACCATTAGTTGTCGACGCATTAAACTCAATAAAAAAAAAAAAAAAAAAGATTAATCAAAAACTATGACACAATTAGTACAAGAAATAAACTCGAAATAACTTCTGAATATTGCAAGAATTGAATTTAAACTTGGTTGAATGTATTTGAATTTTAGATTTTGTCGTAATTCATTTAGAATGGAAGTCATGAAAATACCTTTCCGAAGTTTCTCCTTCTCACTTATTTTCTCTCTCTGTCTTACTCTTGCTATTAATCAGAGTTTTGTTAAATGAAGGCACTAATGAAAAAGTAACTGTACAGTGAATCGTTCAGAATTTATAAGGGACTGTTTTAGACATCTTGAGGCAATTAGGCCAGTTAATAACAACAAGTGTGGCAGTAAAAAAAACTTTAAAAAGATGTTTCATTTAAAATCGTGTTTACTAAAGTAAAAATAACAATAAGTTGTAGTAGGAATTTGTTAATATTTTTTTTTAATTGATTTTATCCTACTAAGTATTTCAAATAAAACCTAATAATCTGAATGTTATAATTTAGTGCATTATTTATACCTTTAGTTCTATTAATTAGGATGATAATGATTCACTAAAACTTATCATATTCTTGTGACTTTTAATAAGTGCGTATATTGAAAACTTTAGCATAGATTATCGACTTTTGTAGAAAAAATATTTGGTATAGTTTTTGATAAAGTTATATATTTTCTTTAACCTATGTTACAGCAAATCATCTGAATTTCAGTTTTTCAAAAGTTACACACTTGACCATCGGCATACCTAGCCTCAGTTTGGCTTGGCCCTAGTGTACGGTGGGGCTATATTTACAAAGATAACATAATAACAAAACATTACTTCTAAGAAAAGCTTGTTACGTTAAAAATCCATGTCATAATAGAAAAAGACCTCTCGCACGTTGCGCTTGAAAAGGCAAAATAATCGATAATTTAAAGAGTTGATGATATGTTTTTTTTTCTGTAATATCTTTCTGAGTCAATTAATTTTTTTCTATATATATATATATATATATATATATATATATATATATATATATATATATATTCGTAACAGTTTCGTTAGATTGTAAAAAACAATTGCTTAAAACGCTTATTTCTGCTCTTGAGGCAAAAGTGTTGATATTTAAAATTTTGGTATATTAAACGTTGTTTGTCACGTTGAGATCTATTTTGTCCAAAACCAAACCTAACACTGAACAAGAAAGGACAAAAAATTGCATTTATAAAATACCTTGTGAATGCGATCAGTTTTATTTAGGTGAATCATCAAGACCATTAAATGTTAGAATAAGTGAACATCAATCTTATATTAAAAATAGAGAATTTGATAGATCTCAAATATGTAAACACGCATGGGATAATGAACATAGGGTTTAATGGAATAATTCAAATGTAGTTCTAAAAGAAACGGATGGTAAAAAAAGAAAAATCAAAGAAGCGGCTCTAATTATGCTAAATAAGGCCAATTGTGTCGCAAATTCCTGGGCAGAATGTAGTAGGATCTGGTTACCAATATTGAAAGAGGAAGTTATTAATAAGAAAATACCAGTATTAGTAAGTCAGTAACATATAGAGGATACATCATTTATGTTTTTTAAATAACATATAAAATCAGAATTTTGATGTTTGTTGAGGGTAAACTAAATTCACGAACAAATACTTACAATGTCGGGATAGTATTATGAGGTTTTTTTCCTGTTTTTTCTCTCATAATTTACTATGAAATCACTAACAGGAGAATTTTACTGTCATCATGTCATGTGTTTGTCTTTTTAAAGACGAATTACATGCTATGATTTTTTTCTGACGGATATTCTCAAGTTAAATTTGATTTCTTGTAATCGAATGAACTATCTTATAAGTAAAGTCGTCCCAGGAGCGCAACTCAACAATACTGGCAATATAATTTTAAAGTCGTCTACTTTAAAATGCATAATGTATGTCTGAATTGTCAATATAAATGAGTCAGATAAAATTAAATTATTAGAAGAATTTTTTACTATGTAACAAAAAATTGTTAATTATTATACTAAAATCTAATTAATATTATTAGTGTTATTAATTAAACGTATCCTTTTAAGAACAAAATATGATTGAAATGTCAGATGTTGGTAGTTTAGATTTCTTTCCTAGGTGGCGTAGTTATCTTACTGGACAAACTGTGGGACTTGTCATCCTATCCTTTTATAGAGATAGATGAGTGGCCCTAATGACTTAGATGGTTAATGCCACTAGTTTTATTGGAATTCAAAAAGTGTTGTATTATAAATAATAATGTTATAGCAAGCTGAATATTAGTATGAATTTTTCAGATGATGGCTTTTAAAGTTTATTTTGATTATTACGACTATAATTTTAATGAAACTGTTTATCTCCAATTGATATTTCTACAAAAATAGTTTCATTAATAGGCGGGGTATATTTTAATGGGATGTTAAATTTGATTTACAATTAATTTAAACTGTTTTATTTTTTTCTGTTAATATTTTTTATTATTTTCTAGCTTAATTCTTACTTACTAGAATAGAGAATCATTTCATGATCATTTGTGCCATTGTTTGTTTGTTGTTCTTTGACCCACACTTAATATTGCGTGATATGGTCAAAAAATATACTTCCAAAATCGTCAACCACAGGAAATTTTAAAAGAAATATGCATTTTTCATCAATTTCTTGTACAAACTTTGTTTGGCTACTAAATATTTTAACTAGGTCTATTATATTGTCAAAAAAACCTATTAAGCTTTTAATTATTTAAAAAGGGCAAATATGTAGTTGTAAAATATTTTGTTTTTAAAATTTTAAATTTTCAATCTAGTGATCTAATTCGGAACGAAAATGTTCTGTTGAACGAAATTTAACAGCTAAAATGATAAAATGTTAAAATTAAGGCTAATATTTTTCTGCTAATATTTCGAGTACCTGCAAGATTGGTCTGTGTTTTTAAAGATTCTAAAATCTATTACCTCTTTTACAAACACCAAAAGAAGTAGCTGAACGTTCTTTTATGCACGGTAACTTACAGTGTTTAAACTGGTAGAAAAAATAGCAAGAGGTAGTACTAAAATGTCTTCTCTTATTTTGCAAACGCCACAATACTACTCTTTCAGAGTGAAGACGATTTACAACGTATGCTTCAACAATTTAATATAACCACCAGAAAATTTAACACGTTAATTTCCCCAAAAAAAGACAAAATACAATATTACAACAGCAAATTTACTAATATGTAAATTGGAGCTGGAAGGTCAGATAATAGAAGAAGGGATGAAGTTTAAATATCTAGGTATCCCATTATTTATATCAAACTACGGAAAGTTTGAAGCTACTGAAGTGGAACGTCAACTAAAGAGAGCAAACAGAGCCGCAGGCTGCCTAAATGAAACAATATGGAGAAATAAAAATATCGGGAAATAAATAGAAGGCAGAATTTACAAAACAGTCAGAAACAGATCAATAATGACATACATAGCAGAAACACAACCTGACAACGAGAGACAAACTTTTAAAACACGATGTTAGAAACAGCAGAGATGAAAATATTTGATGCTAAAACACTATGGGACAGAGCTAGAAGTACAGATATACAACGTAGATGCAAAATATAGAACATCATTAACTGCGTAAGAAATAAAAGACTAGAATGGAATCATCATATAAGCCGAATAATAACCAATATAACAGTAAAGTTTACAATAGACGGTTCTAAATAGAAGACGATCAATAGAAAGACCACGAAAACGATGGAACGACAACTTACTGGAGTCATATTGGAAAACAGACAGTCATGTCTACATAAAAATGAGAAGAAGGAAAATTTTAAAATAAATAATGTCTAGATCTGTACTGATCTCATAGATCTAAGCATTTTTTTGCAACCTTGACTCATAGTTACAACATTATATATGAACATGGCATAATACCGCATATCTGGATAACATCCGCATTAATAGCTCTTCCTAAAAAACAAAAAGCAAGGAAATGTGAAGAACATAGAACTGTATCCCTAATGAGTCATGCCGCTAAGATTTGTATGCGAATAATTTATAACCGAATTTACAATTAGTGTGACGAATACCTGAGTCGTTCTCAATATGGTTTTAGAAAGGATACATGCACTACAGAAGCAATTATGGGATTGACACTGATGGCAGAAAGGTATCTTAAGGTTCAAAAACAGCTGTATGTGTGCTTTGTTAATTATAGAAAGGCCTTCGACAGTATCTAACACGAAAAATTAATTGAGGTACTAAAAGAAGTAGAGTTGGACGGACAAGACATAGCTATCATAAGGAATACATACTGGAACCACACAGAATACGTTAGAACAGAGAACGGAAACACCAAGAACATCAACATAGAACGAGGAGTGCATCCAGGGTGTTTGTCCCCCCTATTATTTTATGTATATGTCGAACATATAATTAGAGCTTCTCTTGAAGATCGTTCCAAAGGTGCCAGAGTAATGGAATCATCATTAACAATATAAGATACGCCGATGACTCCATAGTATGAGCAGAAACGGAAGACCAACTAAAAATATTGATGAACATATTATCGAAATAAAGTCACAGTCTGGGCGTGGAGATTAACTTTTCCAAAACCAAAATTCTGGTAATCCACAAAAACTTCCATAAACAAGTTACATCATCATCATTGGCTTTTACACCTCTTCGTGAATTTTTGCCGCGTTTACTATTGCCATACATTGATTCCGATCCTGTGCTATTATTTTCCATGGCCTTACTTCCATCTTCTCCAGGTCTTCCCTGACTGCGTCTTTCCACCTTTTTCTAGGCCTTCCTGTCGATCTTCTACCATCTGGTCTTTCCCAAAACACATTGCTAATCAGTCTGTCGTCATTACTCCGTACCACGTGGCATGCCCATCTTAATCTATTGGCTTTTATGTATCTTACGATGTTTCCTTTCCCGAAGAGAGTCTCTATTTTATTGTTGTATCTACTCCTCCATTCATTTGTCACGCTGTCCCTGCCAGGACCATATATAATTCGCAGGATTTTGCGTTCCCATACTAATAGCTTATTGATTTCTTTCTTTCTCAAGGTCCATGTTTCACTTCCATATGTCACTGCTGGTCGTATTATGGTTTTGTACATTTGGATTTTGGCACGCCTTGAGAGAAGCTTTGACCTTATTAGATGTTGAATGGCAAGGAATGATTTATTCCTCGCCAGTATTCGTATTTCAACCTCCCGTTCTCCTGTGTTTTCACTGGTAATTGTTGCTCCTAGGTATTTGAATTCTTTGACCATCTCAAAATTATGATCGTTTATGGTAATGTTTTCTTTTGTTCGCTGTCGTTCCTTTTTTGATACGACCACATGTATTTAGTTTTTTCTTCGTTTATTTTCAGGCCTGCGCTTAGTGTTGCTTCTTCAAAGTTCGATACTATATCCTTAACTTTCAGTGTTGTCTGTGCTACTGCATCTACATCATCTGCAAATGCGAGAATAATCTTTGCTCCTCTGGCAGTTATGTCTGGTTTGACTCTGGTATAGATTTTTCACATTGCGTATTCCAATGCTAGGTTAAATAGTAATGGGGACAGCGGGTCTCCCTGTCGGAGCCCGGTGCTTATGCCGAAAGCCGTTGAAGTTTTGCCTCCTATTCTAATTCGTGCAAAGGAATTGTTGACACACATTCGCGCAATCATGGTCAGCTTCTTTAGTACGCCTAACTCCATCATTTCACTCCACAGTTTTAAGCGATCTATGGAATCACATGCTTGTTTGAAATCTATGAAGATCTGGTGTACTTCTTTATTATATTCCCAATACTTTTCTAGCATCTGTCTGATAGTAAATATTTGGTCGATTGTTGATCTTTCAGGCCTAAAGCCGCATTGGTAATCGCCAATAATTTTCTCTGTATATGGCAGTAATCGTTTTAGTTACTTTAGTTATTTTAGTTTTTATAAACAAGTTACACATAACATACAAATAAATGGTATTACCCTTCAGAGTTTCCAAAGCTTCATATACCTGGACAGAGAGCTAAATAGTCAACTCTGGACTACTCAAAAGAAATTAGAAGACACGTTAAAATAGCAAGATCTGGTTTCATGAATATGCGTAGAATGCTCTGTAACCACAAGCTATCAGTCTTAATAAGATTGAGAACACTAAAGTGTTATGTGTGGTCTCTATTAATATATGGCCGTGAGACCTGGATATTAAAACAGTATGACATCAATAAATTAAATTCATTTGAAATGTGGATGTACCGCCAAATGTAAAGAATAAGTTGGACCACCAGAACTACGAATGAAGAGGTGCTGAGAGTAATGAAGACACGCCCTCATCTGGTACATACTATCAAAATTAGAAAGACGTCACATCTAGGACACAGATACACTCTACCATAGAGAATTTAAGCAGCTCTAGGTAATATAAGAAGGCAATATTAAAGGTAAAAGGGGCATGGGATGAAAGAAAAAATCTTGGCTACGAAACATCAGAGATTGCACTCACACAAGAGGAAATGAATTTATTCATTAAGCCTAGAACAGAGAGAAATTGGCCATATTGATCGCCAACCTCAACAGAGAAGGCACTTAGGAGAAGGACTCATGGTTGTTTGTTTTTTCTAACCAACGTTAATATAATACATTTAAGCTAATCGAACGATGATCTTAAAGTTCCTTCTAAGCATTGGCAGAGAAAATATACTCAATATGCTTTAATTGGTCAGTAAATTACTATAACGAGAATATATTCGAAATTATTACTGTTTACTTACTATGGTACTATTCATTTTTGATAATTGTAAGATTATTTTGGCGATATTAAAAATAATGTAATTAAATTATTTGGCCTTTTGTCAACTAAAACAAAAAATTAATAAAACATTAACCAAGATGCCCGTTCTTTATGGAAAATATGTTTATAACAATAATTCAAAACAAAGGTAATATTTTTTTATATTTCACTGTGGTTGACAAAAACTTTTATTTCTGCACAAAAATTAAAAAGAGCACGCTAACCCTGACAGGCTGTGTTTCCAAACTATAGGTGGAAGATTCTTGTCGAAGAACGCTGCACTCAAGGTGACATTGATATTGTGTGTGAGGCCGCGTCAGACAGACAGATAAGAAGCTATAAGAGGATTTTTTAAGGAGGGTAAAAGGATACCTAGGGAGGTGTCCACTGTAGTTGGGAACACAGCCATGGTATCCTTGCCTCCCAGGTACTAGTAGCAGCTGGCGAGTTTCTTTTGTCTGTGCTGTCTGTGGGCTGATCGCTTTTTGGCTTGTGCTCGTGGCATGCGGGCTGGAGAAGCAGTGGCTGATGTGTAAATTTATTTGCATGCTTTTGTTGTTCTTATTAGATCACTAAACCCTTTATATTAGTTTTTTTATTTGTTTTTTAGTATTTTTATCCACACATTTGTTGTAAAGGATTCCTCAACACCTAAGTTATATACGGTGTGAAAAGTATTTCGTCCAATATTCTACTGGAGATTGCAAAACAATATTTTTACTGTTCTATAATAGAAAAATATATCTTAAAAAGTATTATAATAAAAATAATTTTAAAATTTAATATACCGGGTGGTGAATCGCCTAACGGGCAATAGGAAATTCAATGGAAAATTTTAAATTGTATAATTCTTGCTTCCCTAATTATTGAACATCAAAAGTCTTAAGAAACTATTTGTAGAGGACTAAAATATGTACTAAAAACAAATGTTAAAATTGTTCTACGAATTAAATGTATTCCAAAATTTTATAAAAATATAATACATTTTTCAGGCCACCCCTTAAAGTCAGGCCACACGAGGTACAAGAATGTGTATGACATGTTGCGTTTGATCATATTGATGATTCTGATATTTGACAATATTTGAATTGTCAATATTTTTATTTGGGAATAAATTATACACAATTACTAAAATACGCAAATTTTTACAAATACTACTACTACTAGTGTAGTGTTGTCTACAAAGCAATAAAATTGATGAGATGTACCTATTCAGTTCATATAATTGGAATTTATTTCTTTTTAAAATTTTTAATGCCGTAAAATTATGAATATTAAACTGGTCTGCAATGGTCCGAGAACTTATTCTAGGATTTTCTACAACTGTTGGATTTCTACAAACTCTACATTTATTTCATTTTGTTTTTCTAAATTTTTTGGTACCTCAGCAATATTGTTTGTACAGGTACAATTAGATATCACGGTCCCATTAGTTACAATATTTTGTAAAATCCTTTGAATTGTTGAATGACTTTGAATTGGTCTATTGGAATATCTTACGCTAAATAAAGAACTGACAATTCACGCACTATTGCCTGAATAAAACATTTTTATTATTGCTAGTTTCTCCTCAACTGAATACATTTTTTAATCAACTATATTGTTTTTTAAACAATAAATCACAAAATTACAATTTTGGAAATTCAAATATTGTCAAATATCAGAAACATAAATATTAACAAACGCAACATGTCATACACATTTTGTACCTCGTGTGGCCTGAATTTAAGGGGTGGCCTGAAAAATGTATTATATTTTTACAAAATTTTGAAATACATTTAATTCGTAGAAGAACTTTAATATTTATTTTTAATACATATTCCAGTCCTCTACAACTAGTTTCTTATGACTTTTGATGTAAAATAATTAGAGAAGCAGGAATTCAACAATTCAGAATTTCCCATTGAAATTCCTATGGCTAGTTTGACGATTCACCACCCTGTATAAATAAAACGTTTTTTTTTTGTTATCAAGGTATAGTGTATTTTAGATCGGTAAGTTGTACATATCAAAAAATGTATTAAACTATAATTAAAGAATTGTCGAGCCTGTAACATTTAATAAACAATTTACTTCGGATTTTTTCTACCTAAATACCAAGCTATGAGAGGTTTCATATTTCTTATACTATGTGGGAATTAAAGAAAGTCATAACACCCAAAAATGAGATAAAACGAACTTTAAGATTTTTGCGGCTATTATAAAGACTGGCAATTACTTTTGATGAAATTTTAAAATCTCCACTAATCTTTGATTGGGAGTAAAAAAATGAAATCCAAATATATAAACTTGTAAACTTATTCCACACGCACAACGATGAATTTATTTACGAAATTGATATAATCACAGCACAAAATTTCAAATTTAAAAAATTTTCAGAACAAAATACAATTTAAACAAAAATCAATCCAAAATAACAGAACTTTGAAGTATTTAAAACTTCCACCAATTTTTCACAAAACAAAAAGCACACCATGGACCACCATGGATAAAGTCTAAAATACGTTTGCTTGTCTAGTTAAAAGATTCAGACCAATTCGTTTGGCATGACTTTGCTACAAATATGATGCAAAAATAATAATTGAAATATGACATATTTGCTAAGCTAAATAGATGCAATAAGAAGATATTGAAGGATAAAAGCGTAATCTCTCTCGCTGAAAATTGCATTAATAAAGAAGGTAGGCTAAAACTACATAAAAATATATAAGGCTCACTTAATCACTCATAAAATCAAAGCTGATACTACCAAACAAAATTTTATTTATTCTTTCTAAAAGGCAAAGAGCATATCTTTAGTTTTTAGGTTTTTTAGGTATCCCAATGCTTATTTGTTCTGTTGGTAATTTGTCTCGAAATCTTTTTTTTTATATTTCATTTTTTTTTGTATCCATATCTTGAACGAATTTATTTTGCACGGTCTTATGATGTTTTCACTATTTTTCCTTTCATATAAAGTTTTGCTCCTTATTTTTATTAGTTTTTTTTATATCTTGTTCCATTATTTATTGTGTAGTACTTGTGCCATATTTTATTTTTATTGTATACGTCATCAGGAGACGTATTTTTGTGATACACACTTTAGGCTTCACATCTTACTTAAGATATTTCTTTTTCCTCATAATGGTAGATTGTGTTTAGTTTACTTTTGTAGCTTGGCGTCTTACTTAATCTTCCATATTTCTTGAACTGGATCTCTTTATCCCCATATACTATTTTTTTTATTTATTTTTCTTTCGATTTATTGTAAGTGGTCATAGATATTATTTGTTGCATTTGCTATAACCATATTTAAACATTTTGTATTAAAATAATATAAGATTTAAAGGTTTTTTCCATGCTACATTATCAGCACTGCGTCTGTATAATCGTCCAATTTTATATTTCATTCTCAACAATTTTGTATGCTTCTATTATTACCTCTGGACTAAGGTCAGCATTTTGTCTTATATCATGGTATATTTTATTGGTTTTTGTAAATTTATCATTTGAAACTTTTATTAAACTTGTCCTGACATACACGTCAGAGACATGGACTATGGTTAAAAGCGACGAAGAACTGTTAGGCCACTTTAAAATAAGAATACTTAGACACATATACAGAGGAGTACAAGAAAGCGGAATATGGCGCAAGCGCTACAATTTTTAGTTGTATCAATGCTATAAAAAATGCAACATCGTCCAGTCTATTAAAATTAGTAAACTAAAGTGGCTTATCTACAAGCTCTGTGAAAGTCAAATTTCTCCCAACCAGTTCGGGTTCACAAATGCTGTTGGTAGTAGCGAGGCTTTGTTTTCAGTACAAGTCTTATTCCAGGGATGCAGAGACGTCAACTGCGACGTATACGCATGTCTGGTTGATTACGAGCACGCCAAGATGATGCAAATACTAAAAGAAGCAGGAATCAGACAGCAAATCTCAGAGTTGAAGGTGAATACACTGACTATTTAAAAATCATGCGTGGCGTGAAGCAAGGCTGTATTTTGTCTCCTCTAATCTTTAATCTGTATTCTGAAAGAATATTTATCGAAGCTTTGCACGAAACTGAAAAAGGTATTCTACTAAATGGTTTTGTTCATAAGACCTACAAGTTCTTATGAACAAAATCACGTATTACAGTCAACAATATGGACTCAATATAAACATTAAGAAGACAAAGCTTATAATAATTAGCAAGAAAAGGATAACAGAAGGTCAACTCTACGTTAACCAATCTCCTGTAGAAAGAGTGACACACTACAACTACCTCGGCACCATAATAAATGAAGAACGGACCACCAACCAGGAGATTAGAGCACGCATCGCAAATAGAGCACCTTCAATTGAACGGGTGTCTTCGTCAAGAGTCACAACCTCTCTCTTGATACAAAAGTAAGAATGCTGCGATGCTACGTCTTCTCTGTCCTTTTATATGGTGTTGAATCGTGGACCTTGAACGAAGATATGAGCAAAAAACTGGAAGCATTTGAGATGTGGCTATATCGGAGAATACTTAAGATCCCGTGGACTCATCAAGTCACAAATGAGGAGGTCCTTAGAAGAATGAATAAGAACCAAAAGGTACTGACCACCATTAAATCTCGAAAGTTACAATTCTTTGGACATATTACGCGAAATTAATCCAGATATGCAGCCATCCTACAAGGAAAAATATTTAAAAAGCGAGGTCCATGAAGAAGAAGAACATCTTGGTTGAAGAACCTCAGAATCTGGTTCAATACAACATCTGTGCAGCGTTTCCGCGCTGCTGCAGATAAGATTAAGATTGCCATGATGATTGCCAACATTCATAACGGATAGGCACATCAAGAAGAAGAAGGTGGCTAAGGTACTTTAAAAGAATGGACACTGGAGACCCCCAAAGACAGATATTCTATCAAGAGCCAGTAGGAGCCAGGAAGAGAGGCAGGTCAAGATCTAGATTCAAAACTTAAGTCGAAGATGAGTTGAGGAATCTAAGGGTCAGAAATTGGAAAGCCAGGGCAAAAGATAGACTAATTTCTGAACAGGCTAAGACCCACCCAGGGTTGTAGAGCCAAAGATGATGATGAAATTTATCATTTTAAGTTTTGCGGACTCATTTTCTTTCTTTTGGGTAGTCCTGTTCCAATATTTTACCACCTTGAATTCTCAATTATGCTTCATGATTTGTTTTCATCTTTCTTTGTCTTCTGAAATTCTTAAGCAATGGTTATTTTGCTGCCTCCGAATTTTTGTTGTCTACATATTTTGTTGGTGTTTTTTGCCGGGCTCGCTTCTTGGTCTGTTCTTTACAATGTCAGCTTCTACAGATCATCTCTACACATGCGACTAAATTAAGCAGTAATTTTTTTGGTAAAAAAGTTTTTGAGGATTTTGTAACGCGAAGTTGTCTAACGATCGACTCGTCGGTTATTTTTGCTGTTCGTAAAATTCTTCACCAGAAAAATATTTCGAACACGTCTGTTGTGCCTTTATTAACTTTCTTGAAAGACAAGCATTCAGATCTTTATAAAAATGGAGAAAACCTTTATTTTACAAGCTTCATCTTGGTATGTATAGTAGCGTTTCCACTTTTCCATATTTTGATGCGCTTCCTAAGCCATTGCTAATTTTCTAATGATGAGATTTCTTGGGTGCATTCTCCTGAGTTGGTTATGAGGGTATCGAGATATGCAAATGATTAACCACTTTAATGTGCTGATTTTGACAATGTCTGGGTTCTTCTATCCATGATCATACTTTTTTTTATTTATTGATAGACAGCCCTGCTTTTAAACCCACTCTCTCTAGCAGCTCTGGTAATTCTTCCAAGGATTCAGCAAAAAGCGTTATGATCTACGTAACTTAAGTTGTTTATTCTTTAGTGGTCAATGTATCGAACCTGTATAAATCCTTGCCTTACTCTCTTTGTGGACTTACTCCAACTGGACTCTCTCAAAAGCTTTTCTAACATTGTTCACTTAATAGATATTGCGACTGTACAAGATGTTCCAGATCTAAGCCCAAGTTATGTTCTAGAATAAGTAAGAAATTAAAAATATAAAAACGACATGCAAACGACGAGTGAGACAAAGCACTACACTATTGATTCCATTGAAGGTGTGATCCGAATCATTGGGAAAGCATTTATTTTTTCTTAGAAACTATTTATATTACTTGAATGCTATACCAATAAACAATAATTAATCTTTTAATTTCGACAAATAGCTTAATTATCAGTAGTAATATCCCTAGGACATTGATAACAGACGAGTTAATTTCATGATAATCGAAAGCTCGTTCCTTGGTAACAGCACGAAGCCGAAGGCTGAGTGCTGTTACCAAGCAACGAGCTTGAGAAATTTGTCATGAAATTATGAGGCATTCATCAATGTCCGAGGGATATTCGGCAGATAATTTTTCGAAAAAAAAATCATAACGAAACATTTATTTATTAAAAGTACAGTTAGTGAAAGTACAATTATTAAAATTTAAGTTAACATTAGATTCTTTGCGACATTTTGAAATTTATTTGGATGAAGTTGTCAAACTCGATCGTGTTTTCATAGGGATTGAAAATTGCACTGAATGCAATTATCAGTCTAATGTTGACATGATTGGGTGAAATTGTTCCACGTGACACAAAATTACGAAATTTGAATGGTTGTTAGAACAGTCGAAAAATTATCCTAGAAATAAAGATCTAATTATGAAAAAATAATTTTTAAATAAAAATCTATGGAGATGTATACCTGATTTTTAAATTAGTGAAGCTTCTGCCTTCTAACATTTTAGCGACGCATTTAAATTAGTAATTTTTTTGTTATCATTTAAAGAACAATATTAACTTAAATTTACGTATTTGTCTTCTCTTTCAATATAAAACGAAATGTTTTCAATACTATTCTAACCATAGCCAGAGTATTACTCTGAACCTATTATTTAATTACTCTTTGCAAATGAGCAATATGTGTTTCTGTAGTTAACCCCATAAGAAAAAATCAAATGGCGTCAAATCTGGAGAACGAGGAGGCCAAAAAATTTTTGTCTAATCTTATGTGCTTTCAGAAAATCTTCCATTAAAACGATTTTCAATATATTGTGTTACATCTAACCTATTTTTACATACTTAATACTTAAATGCGTTGCTAAAATGGTACAATGCAAACATTAACTAATTGAAACCTTATTACCTTTTACATCTTTATTAGATTTTTAATGAATTTTGTTTTCTTAAAATTTGCTTTTTGTTCTTTATCGGAATGGATTAGTTATCATATTTGTAATAAATAAAAATGATGTTCGGTATTGGTAATTTAAGCAAAATTTGCAAACTTTTTTTTAATTAGAAGTAAAGTATTTTATATGGTTTTCAATTCCAAACCACTACACAAAGAAATACACCAAAATAAAAGTTATAAGCGAAAAAATGTACTATAAAAAACGATACATAAAATAAGAAAAAGAACTTGAAAAAAATACTATATCACTTTTAATCTCTATATAGGGTTCACTCGAATTATTACTAATATTTCACACGTCCATAAGGATACCACTATTGCCAGCAAGTGAGTTTTTAAACGCAAAAGATCTAAAGAAGGAAAAGCATATAATATGAGAAGCTCTAAAAAGATATAAAGCTAATAGATGAACTAAAAACATCAATTTATATAAAAAACAACAATAAAGTAAAAGAATATTGACTAGTACGCAATAGTAAAGGTAAACGAAACCAAAAAAATAATAATAAATATATAATGCGAGAGGGTTCAGGCCAGGATGGGTCTTATCTCCGACTTTTTTCAAAGTATATTCACCGGTTATTATGGCTACCGTGGATACCGTAAATATGGCTCAGAGTATGGAGGGGCTTCTTCTTCTTCTGGTTCCTATCCGTTTCGGATGTTGGAAATCATATTGGCAATCATAACCTTGCTCGTTGCGGCTCGAAACAGCTCCGTTGAGGTTTTCTTAAACCATGTTCTTAAATTTCGCAGCCATAATATTCTCCTTCTACCGGGTCCTCGCTTACCTTTGTCCCAGATATTGCAATTTTATGCGTTTGATCGTAAACACAGTATCTGGTTCCTTCTTCATTTTTCCTAGAACTTCCTTGTTCGTGATCCTTGCTGTCCATGATATTCTCAGCATTCTTTTATAAAGCCACATCTCAAATGCTTCAAGTTTTTTAATAGTGGTGTCTGTAAGCGTCCATGCCTCCGCCCCGTACAACAACACAGAGAAAACATAGCATCTCAAATGGCTCATTTTTGTATCAAGGGATATGTTGTGACTTTTGAAGATGGCGCTCATTTTGTTAAAGACCGTTCTTACCTTTCCTATGCGGCACTTTATTTCCTGTAAATTGCTCCACTGTTCGTTAATATTAGTTCCCAGGTAACAATACTGTTTTACTCGCTCTATCTGCGTCCCATTAATGTATAGATGAGCCCCATTTATATTCTCCTTGCTGATAATCATTTGTTTCGTTTTGTGGGTATTAATGTTTAGTCCGTACTGTTGACTGTACTCGTTTATTCCGTCCATTAGCCTCTGAAGTCCCTCTAAACTATCTGCTATCACCATGGTGTCGTCGGCATATTTAACATTGTTTACTGTTTCACCATTTAGAAGGATGCCTTTGTCTATTCCGTAATGGAGGGCCATTAGAGTATAATAGTATAATAACTATGTGACAGAAATCTGAATACAGTGGTTGAGACTGAGGTTTGTTGAATGTTACGTCTAGACCAAATGGGGCACAAACATCGACCGTAGGTAAAAGCACACATAATTAAGAAGATCGACGCCTAAAAACATTAGATATACTAAAAAACACTGAGAATTCCATGGACTGCAACAGTCATCAACGAGAAACTGCCCAAAAAGATGAGAACACTGGATCAAGACAAAAAATTGTTAGGAGCAATGAAAGTACGCAATACCTCGTACTGTAGGCCCATGCTACGGAATGAAAAAACAGTATTATTTAGGGTAGAATAGATGGGAAAAAGAGAATAGGTAAAAAAGTCAGGGCTGCGAAATATTCAAGACTGGACAAACATGAATGTAAAAGAAATATTTAACGCTGCTAAGAACAGACACACTGTTAGAAATGTGGTTGCCAACATCTGTTGATAAAGACGTTTTTAAATATAGAAAAAGAAATAATTCAGCTGTTGTTGAGCTCGATTTAGCAAATGTTTCTTAATATTTTAGTTTTGGTTAACATTAATATAGTCACCAGACATAAGCAACTGATCTAGCAAGTGTTTTTTTGTTGTTCCTTTTTTTTTATATATTATCGTAGTTTTCTTATATTGGATGAAAGTATATTAATAAAAATTATCGTAATTTTTTATTAACATAGTTAACAATGTTTTAAATTTTTTGTTTACTTCGTTTTTGTTTTATATCACTAAAAAGAAAGCCTGTTCCAGAATAAGGTAAAAAACAAATTGCAGAAAGAGCGGAATAAAAATATTTAAAAAAATAACGCGAAAAAATATAAAATAAACAAAACAAAAGCAATAAACAAAATAAAAATATGAAAAGTCTAGATCTACAACCGCAGCTCCCAAAATACTAATTCCCATTATAAACAACTGAGATTAAATATAAACAAATAACATAAAATAAAAATTATAAAAATAACAGAAATATTGTACAAGACTTTATAACCCAAAACAAAAAAAAAACACAAGAAAATACATCTAAAGACAACTACAACCGAAAATCAATAAACATGAAACCAAAAATGCACTGAAAGAAGAGAAAAAAAAACGGGTTTCCAGGAAAAGATGTCATAATCATAAATATATAGTACGAATTTATAATAACAAAAAAATCTAAATGTATATTATATAAAAAATCAGAGCCATTGTTTTTTATGTTTTTGCTCTAAACGTAATACAAACTGATTTATTATATAACTTATTAAAGGTGAACATTTCGTATGTAATAAAAGATTTTCTGTATAAAAATAACTGTTTGTTATATAGCGACTTTTACGTATCTTCAATAGTTTTGTACTCATTTTGAAACAACAAACGTAATATTTTCTGCCCCGTATTCAGCTCTGTTCTTTCAAAATCTGAAAACTGAACGAAAATTTAGAAATTCCTTTCTGAACCTCAGTTTAGCACCTACAGTTTCCATCTGTAAAAGTAACCTCCTTGATTTTTTAGGTGACAACTTTTGATTTTAATATGTTGTTTAACTTTCCTGTAATTCAAATTTCTTTGTTCATTTTGCTCTTGATTCAACTCGATTTTTTATTTCTATCTTTGATGTTTGCTTTCAGATAAGTGAAATTTTTGTGCATTTGAATTAATATTTTCTTTTTGATTAGTTACTAACTATTAAATTTTGTGGTATACCTTCTTTACCGTAACTCAGAACCATACACCATAATACCTATACTTGTATTTCGTTAATTTCTAAAACTTTATTCCCTGCGTCTTTGTGTATTTTTTTCGTTACGTCTTTCAATTCCATTTCTAATCTTACCTGGCTAATAGAACCAGATAGTCTACGAAAGGTATGCACTGGTATTTAAGTTTATTTTTGTATTCTTTCTGTCAATTTACTGTCTCTTACATTTTTTTACTAAAAGTAAATTCAGTAGTATAATCGATAGATCGATAGATAATCGATAGATAATCGGCCCTAAGAGTTTTTCGAACGCTAATCAAAACTTGATTGTAATCAAATAGTTCATTAAAATCAAATACGTCACTCCAAATACGTCATTTTGAGATTATGTTGGCTTATTTTATTTAATTTTATTATTTTGCGTTTCAATTTAAAATAAACCATAATTAAACTTTAGTGTTAATTTCATGTTTTTATTTACAAATAAATAATAATAATAAGCAATTTTTAATGATTTTGACAGCTGCTGTGACGTATTTGGTTGTAATTAAATATTTGATTACAATTAAATTTTAATTAGTATTCGAACAACCGGTCCTTAAAGTTTTAAACCTGCAATACATTAAAATTCAAATGAAAATAAAGTAATACTCTAGTCGCCAGAGACGAAAATGCCATTAAACCTCTAACATCGTAAGAACAAACTGAATGATTTTGCTGAGAATGTCAATTTTGGGAACCTAAAAAAGATACAAAAATGTGCTGCTTCTACTCCCAGGCGTTCCCCTAGAACCCTCAATTAGGGGGCGGGGAACATTGATTTACCAAGAATATATATGCCGTAGAAAAAAAAATATTTCAAACAAGAAATGCTGCTGAGATAATTTTGAATAAAAATGTTTATTAGCACTTTTTCTATGGAATAAACCATTCTCTCAGATACAACGCTTGAAGTGACCGGCGATTTTAAATATCTGTTACGCGCGCGAAATCATTTTTTTAATAAAATTTGTATCAACTTGGAGGTAGAAATTTAATATCTTTTAATCAGAGTGTCCTATCGACAAAAATTTAAATGCTGCTGAAAGGTGAAGAGCACAACTTTCATATCTAGTTTTTGCATTTTACCACAAATGAACTCAGATTCTATAAAGCAGTGGATTATATAAAATTTGCTCATTTTTTACAATTCTCATGAAATCAATCAAATTTATCACTTCCGGTCGCTGTGTTATTTTCAGATTCAAAGCCTATAACATAAAATTTTGATTTTAAGTTTTGACAACAAATAGGAGTGATTTGAAATATGCCTAATAATCAGTAAATTCAAACTTTTAGACTACAAAATTAAAAAAAAAAATGATTTCGCACGTCTAACTGACATTCTCGCCGAAGATTTCAAGCGTTGTTTCTGAGAGAAAGATTTATTCTACAGAAAAAGCGCTATTAAACCTTTTTGTTTAAAACCTCTCTCTACGAGAGAGGTTTTGGGGAGAAGTCAGAAGAAAGGTGAGGCAAACTTTTTTGCGTCTCTGTTGGAGTTCCAAAAATGGAGAATCTCAGCAAAATTCAGCTCGTTTGTCTCGTTTTTAGAGAATATATCTATGACGACGACTCTGACTTAAACAAATATTGGCAATACGCCAATTCTATTTGAACGTTTTAAATAGAGAATTTTCGAAATAAGACAGATGATTAAGTTTATATTTAAATTTTGTTTGACTTGAAACTTACGTTTTCTGTGGCAGTAAATTTAACAAAATTTTATTAAAATAGCAATTGGTTTTATATTTTTCATAACCCACTTTTGTTAACCAAAACAAAACCAGTGATATATCCATATTTCAATAATAATGAGTAAAATATTTTAAAATTATGCTCTATGCGATACTTACACAAAATTAAAAGATAAAAATTGGCACATTTTTGTAGTATTTTCTAAATACATTCAGCACATTTTTTAATTGGCATGACGCACATTAAAGTGTATTTGAGTGTTATTTTTCAAAATTATACAAAATTTAATTGTATGGTCAACCAAAGACAAAACAGCATTTGGTATAAAACTAAGCAACAATTATTTTAGTAGATTTGATTTTTTGGTATTCACAGTAATTTACAATTGCATGTTACGAATATTTTTCTCCTAAACATGCGAATGATACCTTACACAGAGTTAATGTTTTTGGTATGCGGTAAAATCCATTTGCTTTTTTTAAATACTTTTTATATCGATGTGTATAGTTGAATCGGTGGATGTTTACCTTTTTAACTTAAAGCGTAGGAGTTACATATAGGAGAATAAAAAACGTTTACTTCTAGTTCATGTTTGTACTGTTAGGTTTTTTATAAGGAAACAACATAATAGTCCAGGGGCCAGGGCTGTTTCGTCGCTGATTAAAGTCCATGATGCACAGGTCTACCAAAGACCCTCTGAATTCAAATTTCGAAATTGCTTTTGTGTCAACAGTAACAATAATTTGTTATAAACAATTAAATTGTTTAAATTCTTATATTTTGTAAATTAAAAAATATAAATCATTTAAATCATCTCAAATTAAAGAAAAAACTACCAGCTTTAAAACCAAATCTTATTCAATCTTATTCAAATCAAAATTATAATTTGATATAAGGTTGAAGTGCGGGATGCAATAAACACCTAAAAAATAACAAATTCCCAGGAAGGGATGTTATACCCGCGGAACTTATTACATGTGTAGGTGCTACTCTGACTAACCATATATATAAAATTATACTGAGAACCTGGAATGAGGAACAAATCCCGGAAGAGTGGTATATTGGGATTGTTTGCCCTCTACACAAAAAAGGTGATCAATTGAAATGTAGAAACTATAGGGGAATCATCATCATCATCACTGGCTCGACAACCCTTTTTAGGTCTTGGCCTGTTCAAGGATTCTTCTCCATTCTGACCTGTTTCGTGCTTTTTTTTCCAGTTTTTAATTTTTAATGTTGTTATATCATTTTCTATTTGTTCTACGTATCTCAGCTTCGGTCTTCCTCTTGTTCTTTTTCCTACTGGCACTGGTTTGAGTATTTTGTTTGGTATTTCGCCTTCTTCCATTCTTTCCACATGTCCAATCCAACGTAGCCTTCCTATTTTAATGAATGTTATGATATCCGGATCCTGTTATATGTTGTATAGTTCAAAGTTATACCTTCTCCGCCAAATTCCGTTTTCTTTTGTGCCCTTATATATGTGTCGCAAGATTTTTCTTTCAAAGGTGGCTAATAACGTTTCCTCATTTTTAGAGAGTGTCCAGGTTTCTGAACCGTATGTGAGTACCGGTCTTATTAAGGTTTTGTATATTTGGCATTTTGTTTTTCTGGAGACGTTATCTGATCTTAGTTGCCTAATTAAGCCATGGTAACATTTATTGGCAATAAATATTCTCCTCTTCGCTTCCTCTGCAACGTTGTTATCAGAGGTAACTAGGGATCCTAAGTATGTAAAGTTTTTTACCGCCTCAATGTTGTATTCTAATATTGTTAAATTTGGCAGCTGCCTTATTTGTGCGTTTTTATTTGCAGGCATATATTTTGTTTTTGTCTGATTGATTTTAAGACCACTATTTTTTGCAGCTCGTTCTATTTGAGTGAATGCCTCTACCATTTCTCTTCTTGATCTTGCGATTATGTCAACATCATCTGCAAATGCTAGTACTTACACGCTTTTATTAATTATTGTTCCTCGGGTATTAACTGTTGTGTCCCTTATTATTTTTTCAAGTATGACGTTAAATAATATGCATGATAGAGCGTCTCCCTGGCGTAGTCCCATCTTCACATCTATTGTTTCCGTTAATTCGTTTTGTATCCGGATTTTACTTTCTACTTTTAGTGTTGCTTTTATCAATTCTATTAGCTGTGTTGGTATATTAAATTCTTTCATTGCTTTTGTTAGGAATTCTCGGTTTATATTGTCATATGAGCTTTCGAAGTCTATGAAGAGATGATGTGTGTCGATGTTATATTCATTTGTTTTTTCAAGGATCTGTCGCAGAACAAATATCTGGTCTATTGTTGACTTCTGTCTACAGAAGCCACATTGGTATTTGCCAACTATTTTTTCAGCGTATGGTCTAAGTCTTTCATACATTACGTTGGACATTATTTTGTATGCCGCATTCAACAGCGTGATTCCACGGTAGTTTTCACATTCTAACTGGTTTCCTTTTTTATGTAGTGGTACAATAATGCCGCTATTCCACTCCTTTGGTAGCTGTTTATTCAACCATATCTTTCTTATCAGCTCATGTATGGCTTTAAGTAATGCGTCTTCTCCTTCTTTCAGTAGCTCCGATGATATTTGATCCGATCCCGGTGATTTATTGTTCTTTAATTTGTCCACTGCACTATAGGGGAATAACCCTCCTTAATACAGCATAGAAAATATTTTCCAGTATTTTATATAGCCGCCTGAGTGTATATTTAGAGGAGCTTCTTGGCGAATATCAAAGTGGTTTTAGGCTTGGTCGATCAACAACAGACCAGATCTTTATGCTAAGGCAAATACTGGAAAAAACCAATGAATTTAATATCGGACTATGATAGTGTCCCTAAGAAATAAATTGTATTAAGCCATGAATGAATTCCACATCCCTGATAAACTGATATGATTGGTTAAAGCTACAATGCGTAAAGTTGTTTGCAAACTCGAAATACAGGGCGAGCAATCACAGGCATTTGAAACGCATGTTGGGCTGCGACAGGGAAATGCGCTGGCGTGTCTCCTTTTTAACATAGCCCTGGAAAAGGTGGTCAGGGATGCCCAAATAGACAACAGAGGAAACATTTTTAATAAATCATCCCAAAATTTTGGCATATGCAGATGATGTTGACCTAGTTGCCCGCACAACACGCAAACTAGAAGAAATGTATACCACCTTGTCAAATGCCTCAAAAAATATGGCCCTGCAAGTAAATGAGGACGAAACTAAGAACCAAGGAGAAGGTCATGACGAAAGAAATCAACCGAAGAATAATCCTAGCAAACAAATGCTATTTTGGATTGAGTAGACATATGAGAAGCAGAAACTTAAACCAAAAAAACAAAAATAACCATATACAAAACCCTTATACAACCAGTGTTGACATACGAATCAGAGACATGGACCATTTCCAAGGCAGATGAAAACCTTTTGCTTATAGTTGAACAAAGTATCCTGAGAAGAACATTCGGAGGCATCTGTGAAAATGGCGTTTGGAGAAGAAGGTACAACTACGAGATATATCACAGATATAAATATATATTTGGTAGTAAAGACGTAGTATCTCTTATAAAAATACGAAGACTAAGATTGGCAGGACATCTGGCAAGACACAGCAGAACAACCCTCCTAGAAGAATCCTTATGTCACAACCTGTGGGAAGTAGAAGTAGAAGTAGAAGTGAATGACAGCAGAAATGAGAATGAAAGATCATGATTAAAAGATTAAGGAGCCTTAAAAGAAACATAATTCGGAGAATAGCAGGGACCACTAAACATAGATATTATTAATTTAAAAAACTGATAAACTACTGAGTAAGAGAACTTTTGAAAGGAGAAGACATCGTCAAATTTATCTATCAAGTAAATTACGAAATGGGATCAGTATGAGGAAAACCACGATCAAGACTAAAAACGAGAAAAAAACCAAATAGTTGCCGACTTTCAGTAGATGATAGTTAGAGAATGGAAAATCTTAAGGAAAAACAGAAAAGAATGGAGAAATACTGCGGAAGACGCCAAATCAAATAATCAATTCTAAAACCAAAATACGGATTGTTTGTCCGCGACAAATGAATAGGAAGAGCCCAAAGAGGGTGGAAATTACATCGCTATGAGTTTGGCTGCTTTAGCTGCTATGATGGTGATCTATGTTCTATTAGCTCCCCACTTAAGCCCCTGTTTGAACCTTCTTCTTCTTCGCGTGCGATATCAGAATTATCCGACGTTGGCGATCAGCATTGCGAAGGCTTCTCGATCTTTTGCAATATGGAATAATTATCCTGCAGTTGGTATATGAATCCATTCATTAATGTTTTTTAACCAAGAAACTTGTTATCTTCTTACAACTTCACGGCCCTCTATTTAGCCTATGAGGATTAGTTGTAATATTCTATATCGACTTTCCCTTACTATCTGTCCCAGATAAGACGTTTTTTGGTGTTTAACAGTCTAGCAGTTCTCTATTTTTGTTGGCGCTCCTTAGTACTTTTTCATTAGTTTTCCTTGTTGTCCAAAGTATCTTCAGCATTTTTCTATGAACCTACATTTCCAATGCTTCAATTTTGTTTACGATCGATACTCTTAGCGTCCACACTTCTGCTCTAGGCAAAAATACGGACCAAACATAGCACTTAATCATTCTTTGCCTTAGTTCTAAACTGAGATGGTTATTCCAAAGAAATTACTTTATTTTCATAAAAGTAGTTTTAGTCAATGCTATTCTACGTTTTATTTCTATATCTAAATCTAGTTGGTCCGTTATCACAGTTCCCAAATATGTCATTTTTTGACCTTTCTTAACTTGGACTCCGTTTAATTTAAGCTTTGCACCGGGATGTGGGTCACGACTAAACACTAAAAATTTGGTTTTGTTTAAATTTATTTTATTGCTTATTTCCTTTTCTACCTCGTGACTACGATCAAGCAGAATTTGAAGACCTTCAGTATTATCTGATAGAATTACTGTATCGTCTGCATATCTAATCACATTAAGTAGTACCCTGTTAATTTTTATTCCATAGGTATTGATGTATTGTACTGTATTGATTGATTGACAGTTTGATTCCAGTACACATTTTTAATGACACGTACTTTATCGAATGCCTTTTCGAAGTCCACGAAACATGCAAATACATTGTAATACGCAAGAATTGGGACCTGAAACCAGATGTAATACGAAAGGCGACTCCGCTGTCACCACTGTAATGTAATACTACGTGGGAGTTTATGTGAAGGTAAGGAAAACGCTGTCACCCAATGTAATACTTTATAGATCCTCAAGGGATGCTAACCCTGCGAGCGGCTGCAAGGAATACTGGTCACACTGGTCTGGAGGGCTGGCTCGTCTTCGTGGATTTACGAGAAGATAAGGGATTTTCGGGATGGGGGTAAGGACTTCTAGGTCTCAGGTCCTGTAAAGAGCAGAGGTTATGGGCTTACTTTTGAAGCCGGAGATATGCATAAGCAGAATCTCGTATTCTCCTAGTCTCTAATGAGTCGGACGAAAGGAACATTAAAAAAACCAATTTAGAGTCTACAATATATTGAATTTACCCTGAAGTTACAAATACAATCGTTAACACGACATTCTGCGCGTCGGGAGACGATTAGCAAGATAGTGAAGAGTTGACAGTTGTACTAATATAATTACTCAGGTTAGTATATAGAAATCTGTTACCTTATGTGTATTTAGGCTTTCAACCACGACACGTTTCGGTCCTCTGGAACTCGGTCAGTTGAGGGTCTCCTCTTGTGTTACGGACTTACGAGCTGCCACAATAACCGGACTACACGCGATACTATGCCGGGATGATAAGCGCTCCCCGGAGAATTACCGACTGCCTCGTACTGATCGCGTACTGGACGCTATCGCGTCCGAGCCGGAACTCAGCAATTACTGCCTTGAGTGCTCCCCGTACTACCACTACTGACTCGCGTACTCGGCTGCCTCGTACCCGACGCTACCGCGTCGAGAGTACCCGGAGCAGGCAATTGATGCCACGACGGCTCCCGCCGTATCACTACTACTGAGTCGCTATTACTCACTACTGACTGACTCGCGTACTGGCCGCTCCCGAAGGCAATTACTGCCTCGGCAGGCACAGCTGCCCCGCTACTACGGACCGCTTCCGTCGTATTACCAATACTGACTCGATTGACCAAGTTTTTCAGTTTTTATGTCCCGCCACATTCTTAGTTTTGTTTTGTTATTTCTACTGTACTATTCCACGTGTTGGAATGTAACATGCGATGGTGCGTCGCTTCGTTGTATTACATTTCATAAAGGTCTTCGGATTTCGTAATTCTTAAACATTCGTGCTTGTATCAAACTAGGTCAAATTGTTATACTTTGTATAATTTAAATGTATAAGTTAACTGTATTAATTATCCCTTATTTAATTCGGAATATATAATAATTATCTCGAATAATTATTATCTTTTCTATGCTACTTAGCCCTTTATTCCAACTCCCCACTCACTTGCTTTGTTTACATTACAACATCTTTTCTTTGGTTATGGAATTTTTGTAATAGGATAATAAGCGCAAAAAGTGCTTCCCTGGTTCCCATAGCATTTCTAAAACCAAATTGGGTATCTTCAAGATCTTCTTCGCATTTGCTTCTAATTCTGTTGTGAAGTATTCTAAGAAAAATTTTAAGAGGGTGGCTCATTAAGCTAATTAATTGATATTCTGAGCATTTTCTCGCATTGTGTTTTTTAGGTAATGCGATAAAGATAGATTTGAGTCTATCTGCGGGAATCACTCCAGTGTTATGTATTGAATTAAAAAGTCTTACTACTACTTTTATGTTATCATTCTCTATTACCTTCAGCAACTCAGTTGGTGAAAGTCGTTCAATTTTCTGAGAGCTGAATTCTTGGGCAAAAAACAATCTTTGAGTTTGCCCAAAAATTCAGCTCTCGGGAAATTAAAAGATTTGATAAAAAGGGCACGTTTGTCAAAATTTATAAATATATAATCTCCGAATTAAAGAAAGAAATGCCTCATTTTGGTAATACAAATTAGAAGAGGGGGCCGATAAAAAATTATCGCAAATCTATTTCTCAAGCTTATTCCAAGCATTAATTCCAAGCTTTGTTTTTGTAAGAGCTAAAGTTTCTGCTCTGTATGTGAGGACTAGTAGAACGCACTGGTCAAAGGTTTCCTTTGTAAATCGATTTTTGCCTAATGGAGTCCAACCTAAACTTACTCTTTTGAGTAGCTTACATATCTGGTTGTCTCGCGGTAACTGGCCACAACTTCTATGGGCGATTTCTCGAGTTCTATTAACTCGTTAAGGATGATATTCGTCATCGTTTTTGTTTTCCTCATCTTTAAACCGACTCTTTGTATTACTTGCTCTAGTTGTTGTAGCATAACTCTAGCTTCTCGTGCTGTCGTCTGTTAAACAGTGTCATTGGCACATTGGAGGTGATTTAGTTTAGATAATATATATTGATATTAATACCCCTTTATTCTCACTCTAATTATTTAAATGACTGACTCCATGACCATTATAAACAGTTATAGCGATAAAGTATCTCCCTACCGCATAAAATTGCCATTTTTATCTTATCAGTCATGCAATGCAGGTTTACATTCATTGTTGTATTTTTGTATATATTTCAAATAATATTTTTGTACCTGTAGCCTCTCCTGCTTTTTGACAGTGTTATACTGGAATATGGAATACTGGAATAATGGAGAACGAGCGAACTAATTCTACTATTTAAAAAAGGGGATAAAAATCAGCCAGAAAACTACAGAGGTATAACCTTGTTAAATACTACGCTAAAACTTACAACTAAAATTTAACAAGTGCTAATAAATCAAAGAATAAATTGATGAACAACAGGTTTTTCGTAGTGGAAGATCTTGCACAGGTGCAATATTCGTTATAAAGCAAATTACTGAAAACTCATTAGAGTATAATAGACCAGAATTTCTGTATCTGATTTACCTAAAGAAAGCATTTGACAGAGTAACACTCAAAAATGTAATTCATCTTCTGTATAATAGAGAAGATCCCCTAAATATAATTAAAACTTTCGAAAATATCTACCAAAACAACAAAATGGAAGTCAGAATAGATTGGCAACTACAAAGCCTATAGAAATAGGCAGCGAAATAAGACAAGCGGATTCATTGTCGCCCATTCTCTCCAATTTAATTATGGATGAAATCATCAAAACCGTTAAAAAAGGAAAAGGATACGGAATGAGAAACAAAGACATCAAAATACTCTGTTTGGTTACGCAGACGACGTTATATGGATAGCCCAAGATGAATATAGTCTACAAAGACTGGACACAGATTTAACATAAGGGCAAAAGAGTTTAATATGACAATTTTATCTCAGAAAACTAAAACAATAGTAGTCAGCAAAGTTCCAACTAGATGTAAAATAGAAATTTATGGCATCAGTGTTGAACAAGTAATGGAATAAAATACCTGGGAATTACACTGTCTAGCTATGGAGACCTAGAGAAGGAATTGGGAGATCAAGATCAAGAACAAAAGCAAATAGACTGACACGATGTCCTAATAACAATATATGGTAAAACAGACACATTAACACTGAGATATAGTCCAGAACTTATAAAGCCAGTGTAAGACCAATAATGACATATGCCTCAGCAAACAAGACCCGATACACAAACGGCAGAGATGAGAGTATATATATATATATATATATATATATATATATTCAGTTCTATAACGTCTTATGACGTTGTCCGACTCCCAAACGCCACTGTATTCTGTCTTGAGTTAGGTCTTCGTCCAGATGTCGAGCGCTAATCGCTTTCCTACCTTCTAGGTTCCAGCTCTGTGGTGGTCTTCCTCGTTTTCTCTTCTCTGATCATCGTTTTTTTAGTCAATATTTCGTCCCCTATTCGGCTCACATGCCCATACCACATGAGCTGTTTTCTCTCAATATCCTCATCTATAGTGCCCTCTATACCCATTTGTTGTATTCTCTCGGCTCTTGATATTCTCATCGATCTTCTGATGGCATCCATTTCCGTGGCTTCAATCTTTTTCTTATATTTCTTGGTTATTCTCCATGTCAAAGCTCCACAAAGTAGGCTAGTTTTAACCATTGTCTCATAGATGTTCCATTTTCTTTTCTTTGTTATTTCTTTACTCCATATAACTCCGTTCAAACATGCTATAGCTCTTCGTGCTTGTACAATTCGATGTTCTATTTCTCGTTCCCATTTTCCACTACGGTCAAAAATGACGCCCAGGTATTTATATTCGTCACATGGATTTATTTTTTGATTGTCATCGATATCGAGTTGTTCTGCTTCAGCTCCAATTGAGAGGTATTTTGTCTTTTCTAAATTGATATTTAATCCCCATTTCTGGTATTCTTCAATTAGTTTTCTAAGCATGTATTCCATGTCGTCTTTGTCATTTGGGATCACCACCTGATCATCTGCAAACTGTAAAGTATATATGTAATCCTAATCGTTCAATTATATACCCATTCCTTTGACTTTCCTTTTCCATTGTTTCAGAACTCCATATAAATTTTAAATAGAATCGGAGACATACAACATCCTTGTCTGAGACCCTTAGTAATTGCAAATTTTTCAGCTAAGAGGTTTCCGATTTTCATCATGGAGTTTGAACCATAATATAGATCTTTGAGAGCACTAACCAATATTTGATGTATGTTTGATGTGCCCAGGACTTCCCATAGTTTATTTAGCGAAACTGTTTATATGCCTTCTCAAGATCTACAAAAGTCATATGTAACTCTCTATTTGTGACAATTTTCTTTTCTATAATTTGTTTAAGACAGAAGATGTTATCTGTACATGAACGACCTGCTCTAAATCCTCCTTGTTATTTGTCTTTAGACGATTGATAATCTTCCTCTATCAGGTCCCGTAGTATTCGACCATATAGTCGACTCATTGAACTTGTGACCGATATCCCTCTATAGTTTTTACAATTTCTCCTGTCACCTTTTTTATATATTGGGGTCATATATGCTGTTTTCCATTCATCTGGTGTTGGATGTCCATTAATATATTCGTTAAATATCACCGTGATCTTTCTGTGTAATTTCTCTGAGCCATTCTTTATTAATTCCGTAGTTACTCCCTCTGGTCCACTTGCTTTCCCATTCTTCATCCCTGCTATAGCTTTTTGAACTGTGTTGATATCTATGGTAATATGCTCTCACAGAATTTCGATTCTTGATGAATTCATATCTTCTTTAAATTCGTCTCTGTTCTCATTTAATAGATGTTTGTAATAATGTATCCAATCCTCGGGATTTATGGGATTTAGAATCACTTTCTCGTTAGTCGGCTTCTTAACAGAGTTTATAAACTTCCACGCCTCAGTGCATTGTCGTCCTCCAATGTAAGATTATATCTCTCTGCACCTTCTGTCCCATGTCTTATTTTTGGAGGTCATAATTATCTTTCTAGTTTTCTTCTTCATTTCATTGTATCGGTCTTTGTCTGTGTCTTCTTTTGTATTCAACCACTTATGGTATAATCTTTTCTTTTCGGTTACCGCATTTTCGACGTCTTCATTCCACCAAAGCTAGTTACTAATTTTATTTTGTTTGATTCCTAAGACCTCCTGTGCTGTTTGATGAATACTTGATATTATGTTCTCATATATGCATTTGGTATTTGTTAGTGTTTTGTCAAGTTTGGAGTCCATTCAAGTCTTATATAGTGTACGGGTGCTCTCATGAATTAAACGGACAGATTGTATTGAGGAAGATCAATTCTTTCTAAAAGTTGTCTGTCTTGGCTTGATGAGACACTGTCCTTTAATCTATATGGGGAAACAATTTTTGCTCTGACCGTGTAGTGATCTAATCCGCATACTGCTTCTCTCATAGCTCTAATATCTCTAATGAGTATTTGTGAATTTTGTTTAACTATCACGTAATCTATTATAAACTTAAGATTCCTTCTTGGTTGAAACCATATATATTTGTGTATGTTTTTATGACAGTAATATCCGTTAGATATTTTGAGTCTATTACTTTCCCAGAGATTGATAAGTCTTTCTCTGTTATCATTTACGACGTCTTCTCCATAAGGTCCAATTACATTGTTGTGGCGCTTGTTTCCTGTTCTTTCATTAAAATCGCCTAATAAAAATATTTCTTGGTTATTTCCAACTCTAGTAATAACTTCGTTTAATTTTGCAAAGAATTCGTCTTTTGTGGTTACATTCTCATCCTCTGAGGGGGCATAGATTGCTAGGATTGTTGTTTTTGTAGGGATGTAGGGTCATATTTACTTGCAGGATATTTTCATCTATTGCAGTCCAGCTGGTAATTTTCCTTTTAAACTTTTTGTTAATAATTACGGATACTCCTCTCTTAGCTCTTTCTTCCTTTGGTACGCCGCTATACAGGTGTATGTAGTCTCCTATCACTACTAATCCAATGCCCTTCTTCTTTGTTACAGTGAGGGTCACTATCTTGAGGCCAAGTTGTTTTACTTCTTTGATGATCTCTTCAGTTTTACCCCTTATTCCTTGTACATTTCATGTACCTATAATCATGGTCCTTTTTCGTAGCCATTTTCGTCTTTGTTTAGATCCGTCTATATTTCCCAGGCTTGGTTTTGGATTTTTAGTAGTAGCTTTTTTCTAGATATTAAGGAGCTAGCTCAATGATCCAACCTCCAACCCGGAGGGCTAGGAAATTTGTCTGAGATTTGTCTGACATGAGAGTACTGATAAGAATAATAGGAAATACGCTGAGATCGAAAGAGAAGTGAAGACTTTAGAAGGAAATGTAACGTATAGCGTATAAACGAGCGGACAAAAAATAGAAAAAAAGAATGTAATAACCACATCAGCAGATAGGAGGAGACCCGTGTCGTCAAAATAGCAAGAGATAAGTCACCAAACGGCAGTCATTGTAAAAGATGGACTGACAACCTTCCATAGAGGTTAATCCACCAATGAACAAGCAGAATTGCTTATAAAGACGAAGAAGATATTCAGCTTGTAAAGATAAAAGAGCCAGAGGTGATTTGTCTACAAGGTGTACCGACCACATCGTCTCAACTATTGACGCTTTACTGCCAGAATGTACAAGATTGATATAAGATGAAGAAAAATAGTGAAATATTGACAAGACCATCCTTTAATAATTCATACTATAATACCTGTATCAGATTAGCAATTAAGAAGAATTTTTCTATTACTTGTCTCGCTGGTTTCATGTTGTCTACCAAAATGTATAATTGTCTAAATTATTTAAATCCCATGTTTTAACTTAACCATACATATATGAGATGTAAAAAATAGGTAAGAATGTTACTATCTTATGTATAAGAAGCTTACATCGTCAAATCACACAGAGGTTCGACGCTGTCAGAAATATGTGTTCTCCAAATATCTCCATCTATATCTGTGACTTACAGTACTAATTAAGTTTGTTCATCATTTAGGGCTTTTTACAACTACAAGGCCTTTGTGTTAAAACGTTAGCTATCTATTTTTATTTTGTAACTCATTGATTGTATGTACTCACTTGTAATAATTACGTTCTGAGTCCTGTATGACAGTTTTTTGTTGTATCTCATCATTTTATATTTTGTCTCTCAAAATAAAGCTGAGCCCAACTTTTAAAATCTTTTCGTTTTATATCGTATAACCTGCAATATTTGTATTGACGTTTTAGTCTTATTTTGACATTTTCTTTTAATATGTCTTTTGGCAAACTAAAATATGTCGCACATCCTAAAGCTGTTGACCCAGGTAAATGTTATTTTATACCATTTTTGAATGTTTTTTATAGATTTAGCGGTTTGCTCTGTATTGATTTTAGTTCTTACTTAGTTTATTTTTAAGTCCACTTTTTGATTTGAAATTTTTGCAACATTCTATGAGCTTCTTTTGGGTTATGAGTTACTAAAACTATGTCATCTGTCAACCGCGGATGATATAGTCAATGATGATTTATATTGGATAATGTTGGAATAACGGTACTATATTTCACAATTTCTTGAGAGCTGTTAGCACATCGTTTTAATTACGAAATATTTTTGTATGTTGACAAATATTAGGACTAGGAGTCGGTGCAATCAAAGTTCAAATATTTGTATTTCGTAACAATACCTTTTATTCTAAATGTTTTGACTGAACGAAATCATGTCCAAAAAAAATCATAGATTCATCAATACAGACAGACTGAGTTGGGCAGAGAGCCATATTAAAGTTTGTTGTCGTCATCTCAAATAAGTTTTGAACTTTATATATTCTATCGTCTTCAGGTGCTTTTAAATTAACAGAAAAATGTAGAGAAGGTGCGAATATGGCCCCTTAATGTGTTTTTGACTAGAGATTATAAACAATCAATATTTTTAAATTTTAATTTTGGACCACATAACTATTTGTCTAATACTAATACAGTATTATTGAAAAATATAAAAAAAATCAAGACCTGGTATAAGAAAAAATTATTCTTGTCAGTATCTAGGATACTGTAAAATACAAAAACGTCACTTTCATATGGCCCCAGGGGGGCATATTAAAGGTAAAGCAATACAAAAATCTATCGGCAGAAATCGCAGAAATAATGTTCAGTTTCTGCGCCGCCACATTTATTGTGTGCCCACAAAAAATAGCTGTGACACTGTACCCAAAATTCCCCCCTGTTGTTACTTGACTAAGATTCCTCGCAAAATATGTACATGGCGTCGTCGTTATCAGAAATTGAACCTTGTCAGAACTTAGTTCGGAATCTGTATCCTCTTCAATATTGGAAAGATCACTTTCTTCGGTGTCAGAATCTTATAATATAGACGGTAATACGTTTCCGAACTTTCTCTTGGGCTTTTTTGCAAATTTGACGTCGTCCTCGTTTCCTTCCGCGTCTCCTTCCGCATCCACAACTCTGCTTACGGTCTTCAGTTTTCTTAAGAGATTGTTTTAATTCAAATTTACAAGGCAATGATGTAATTACAGTGGCTTTTGTTAATTTTTTTCCTCGATTTGAGGTTTTTATTATCATCATCATCATCATCATCATCTTTGGCTCTACAACCCTTAGTGGGTCTTGGCCTGTTCAAGAATTAGTCTTTATTTTCCCCGATCTTTTGCCCTGGCTTTCAAATTTCTGGAGATTGTAGATTCCTCAAGTCATCTTTGACTTGAGTTTTGAATCTAGATCTTGGCCTGCCTCTCTTCCTGGTTCCTACTGGCTCTGGATAGAATATCTGTCTTTGAGGGTCTCCACTGTCCATTCTTTTAAGGTGTCCTAGCCACCTTAGTATTTTAATAGACCGGACGATGTTGCATTTTTTATAGCATTGATACAACTCAAAATTAAAGCGCCTCCGCCATATCCCGCTTTCTGGTACTCCTCCGTATATGTGTCTGTATTCGTCTTTCAAAGCAGCCTAACAGTTCTTCGTCGCTTTTTATCATAGTCCATGTATCTGGTGCGTATGTCAGGAAAGGTTTAATAAGAGTTTCATATATTAGTATCTTGGTTTTTCTGCAAATTATGTGTGATGTTAAGAACTGCTTTAATCCAAAGTAAGCTCTTTTCGCCAGGTATATTCTTCTCTTAATGTCTACGCTTACTAGGTTGCCGTTATTTAGTCGTGTTCCATGATATTTAAACTCTGAGACCCCTTCGAATGTGTGTGATTCTGTCACCAGATCTTGTGGTGCTGCTATTTGTGTGCTGTTCGTGACCTTCATGTATTTTGTTTTGGATACGTTAACCTGCAGTCCCATTGTCTTCACGGCTTTTTCTAATATTTCAAAAGCTTGGTCTCGTTTTGTTCGTGTTACTATGTCAATGTCATCTGCGTAGGCCAATATCTGTACACTTCTATTGATGATCGTACCTCTGGTTGTTACGCCCCATTTCTCTGTGGCTCTTTCTAGCGCGATGTTAAACAATAGACACGATAGACTGTCTCCCTGGCGTAATCCAGTATGTATTTGAAAAGACCTTACACTCTGTTTTGTATCTTGACTTTGCACTCAACTTTTGAAAGAGTTGCCTTTACCAATGTTATTAGATGCGACGGAATATCTAGTTCTGCCATGTCATTATAAAGTGCGCTTCTGTCTACACTGTCTGTCTAAAGAGGTGATGGGTATCAATTCCATATTTATATGTCTTTTCTAAGGTTTGTCTGAGAAGAAAAATCTGATCAAATGTTTACCTGTCTTTTCGGAATCCATATTGGTATTTGCCTCTTTTTTCTTCAGTACTAGTCAAGTTTTTATTATAGGCTTGGGTATTAGTGAAATTTGATGGGGTAGTATAAGCGAAGGGTTTACAGATGATGATGTTCCTGGTTTTAAATAGAAGATAGAAGGCTTTATAGTTAGCAGTCTTCCATGCTCGTTAGATGATTTGGGTTGAAGAGATACTGAATCTGACGTTGACGTGCTTGAAGCACATAACTTCAGTTGAATTTAAAATTCAGGAACAGTGCATGAAGTGGGTTGGAGAGACGATTCTACAGTTAACATAGCAGTTTAAACAGACAGCTAAATGGGTTTATCATTACAAAAGTTGTACTCGTATCGTAAGAAAATCAGTATCCTGAAAAATAAAATTTGAGGATTGAAGGGATATATTCCAGTCGCTCAGTCGCAAGCTTCTACTAATAACTCAGCAATATCATAAGTTTTAAGCATTCTGTCAGAATGTAACAGAAATTTTCTTATTTCCTTACTCTAATGAGATTTAAGTGCACCCACAAATATTTTATCATGCGGTTCCAGCTTGTGCGTAGTATGAGAAGGCAAGCTGATAATGGTGACATGCTTTTCACGAGCAAAATTTAGAATATCAACATTACGAGTGTGGCTGTAATGTCCATGAAGTATGAGAAGGACAGCAGGATCCTCTGTTGGATTGGTCTTACAAAATGATTAAACCATTCAGAAAATAATTTGGTTTGTATCCAACCAGATGGGTATAGTTTTCCGATTTCTCCTGGCGGAGCCCCTTTCATTAATACATCTGTAAATATTTTTCTTAAAAAAATTTACATTGGTGCGATGAAAGTTCCTTCTACGCTCATTGCGTACACTAACGTCATTAACGACCTGCGTTGTGCTGCAGTTAACGCCCCTATTTGCCTTTTATCTTTTAGTCTTATTTTGATTCTTCTTCTTCTTCAAGTGCCCTGTCCGTTGCGAACGTTGGCTATTAACATGGCAATTTTGATCTTGTTTGCGGCGCTTCTGAATAGTTCAACCGATGTGAGCCCGAACCACTTCCGCAGATTTTGCAGCCACGAGTGTCTTCTCCTGCCTGGCCCTCGCTTACTGTCTATTTTTCCCTGGACAATCAATTGTAGCAGACGGTACTTATCGTGTCTCAATATGTGGCCTAGATATTCAAGCTTTCTTTGTTTAATTGTATTCACGATTTCTTTCTCCTTTCCGATTTTTTGGAGTACCTCTATGTTGGTGACATGTTCGGTCCAGGATATACGAAGAATGCGTCGGTACACCCACATTTCGAATGCTTCCAGTTTTCTCGTTAGCGTCTCCGTCAGCGTCCAGGCCTCTACGCCATACAGCAAGATCGGAAAAATGTAGCATTTAACTATACGTAGTTATAGTTAGGAAGAGACAAATCCTTGCTGATGAGGAGCTTTTTCATATTGCTAAATGCTGCTCTAGCTCGTTCTATTCTCGCCCTAATTTCTATGGTCTGTTCCCATTTTGCATTTACGTTGGTGCCAAGGTACACATAAGATTCTACATGGTCAATTAGTATGTTACTTATCCGTAATTGTCGAGCAGGTTGTTGCTTTTTGCTTATCAGCATCCACTTTGTCTTCTTGAAGTTGAGGCTCAGGCCGTATTCCTCACTAACTGAATAAAGTCTTTCCATTACTTGTTGTAATTCGTCTATAGTACTGGCAAGGATCTTGTCCTCTTGTCAGGTCACGCTACCTGACAAGAGACTTCAGAGCCAGAACTTGGGCCATTGAAGATAACACTGGAACCCTGAGAACAAACAGAGAAGACATAGCAGAGACATGGAGATCGTATTGCAGGGACCTATATAAAGATGATCAACGCCAAGAGCTTGTTAGCCAAATCTCTGACGAGGTGGAAGAAGAACCTGATATACTTGAAAATGAAGTAAGACAGGCTATCAACAAGCTCAAATATAACAAAGCACCAGGTCCAGATATGATAACAGCAGAAATGCTCAAAGCCACAGAAGAAACCGGCATAAAGTTACTTCATCTACTCTGTAACCAAATATGGCATTCCAAACAATGGCCTAAGGACTGGACAAAATCTACAATAACGACCATACATAAAAAAAGCAGCTTCCATAAATGCGACAATTATAGAACTATCTCTCTTATATCCCATGCCAGCAAGATAATGCTACATATAATCAATGAGAGACTGAAAAAATTCCTTCAAACAGAAATTCCACAAGAGCAAACTGGATTTACCAAAGGTAGAGGCACTCGAGAACACCTGCTGAATAAGACAGATAATCCAGAAATCTAGGGAATTCAACATCCCACTATACATCTGTTTTATAGATTACCGTAAAGCGTTCGACAGGGTCAAGTGGAGACACTTATGGCGAATACTAAAAGAAGTAGGCGTACCACAACATCTAAGTACGCTTATAACCGAACTATATGAACACACTACTGGATCAGTTAAAGTACTTGACACACTTTCAAATGAATTTCATCCAGAACGGGGTGTCAGACAAGGATGTATACTATCTCCACAATTATTCAACATATATGGGGAGTATATTATGCGAAGAGCACTTGAAGGATGGGAAAAGGGCATCTCAATAAATGGTCATAAACTAAACAATATACGTTTCGCCGATGACACAGCCCTTCTTGCAAATAGTCAAGCAAAGCTGATAGAACTTATACGACTGATCGAAAACGAAAGTCAAATATTTGGTCTGCAATTAAACATATCAAAGACAAAGATGATGATAGTGGATAGACTACACAACAATCATCCACATATAACCACAATTGACCGGTTCGAGGTTGTGAGCTCATACTTATATCTGGGATCATTAATCACAGACAGAGGGTCATTACAAGAAGAGGTTAAACGTAGATGTGATCTAGCAAAAGTTGCCACAGCAAAAATGACCAAAATATGGACGGACTGTCAAATTTCAAGAGCGATAAAGTAGAGGTTGATCAACTGCTTAATATTCCCAATACTGACCTACGGATGTGAATCTTGGACTCTGAGACAATCGGAGAAAAAAAAGATGGACGCCACTGAAATGTTCTGTTGGAGACGAATGTTACGAATTCCTTGGACCGACCGTAGAACCAATAATTCAATTTTAAGACAGCTAAAAGTTAGCCAACGACTCTCTAGTAAAGTCCATCTCCAACAATTAAAATATTTTGTGCATTTTATGAGAGCAAACACAGAAAACATGGAAAGACTCATAATACAAGGAAAGGTAGAAGGCCGAAGATCACGAGGAAGATCCCCAACAAGATGGATAGATCAAATTACAGGAATATGCCAAAGACCTATGCATGAGTTAAAAGAAATGACCAGAGAGAGAGAGAGATCTCTGGAGACGGACAATACACGACATCACGTCGACCACTACACTCCCCCTGGGGGGTCAGGATTGAAGAGAGAGACTGGCAAGGATCACCGTGTCGTCGGCATATCTTATATTGTTCGTTAACTCGCCGTTTATTTTTATGCCCCCATTTGCATTTTCCGTACATTTGTTAAATATTTCCTCGTAATACATATTGAATAGGAGTGGGGATAATATACACCCCTGACGGACACCTCTTTTGATCTGCACGCTTTCAGTGAGTTCGTTGCCAATTTTTGCTCTTGCTGTTTGACCCCAGTATAGGTTTGCCACTATTTTGACTGCACGATTGTAAGTCTAGTTTCATCTAAATTATAGACACGGTCGGGAGAATAATTTTTTTTTGCATATTCAACCTCTAACAGATCAAAAAACTCCTTAACGGCTGGGAGATTGAATCCTTGCACTGATGGAGTGCGTAAGATGTTCCCATTGGTTTTCTGAGAGATAATTATTTTATATCTATTTAAGAAATTGTCTTACCTTTATAAGTCGATATTTAATGGTTTTTCTACAGACTAATCAATGAAAGATAATGTTTATAACTGGTTTCTTAGAAAAAACAACATAAACACAATAACGGCAAAAAGGTTTGTTAAGTACGTGAATGAAGCTAGCTTTGTAAGTCGACTAAAGGCTAAACGCGGTAGTTCTCGGGTCCTGATAAATTTCTATAGATAAATATAGATGTAGTATCAAACGTAAATCAACAATGGCATCGGCGGAAGTGACAAATTCACTCGGGAGCCGACTTACCAGAAGGTAAGTAAGGTAGTAAAATAGTTTTACTTAAGTAAAAGTTCAAATCGGTTTCTTGATATGTAGTCGCTTACTTTACTGGTCAACAAATAGTTATCTTTTTTGCAGTAATGTGATATTAAAAGTAATCAATTTCACATTTGGTAAAATCCCTTTCATAATACCAACCCAACAAATGCGCGGATTTGTTCATTGTTAGTGAGACTCTATCGATGCACTCAGGAACATCTTTTAACATTCGAAAAATTTAGCCGTTGAATAGCGTAGCGATTGGTTTCTTGAACATATATTTAGATAACATTATCATCCAAGAAAAAAAAATTAATTGGAATTTCGTTGTGTAAAGTCTCGGTAATATCGGAATTTATACGTCTTCTTTGCTTTTATTGTAGATTATATTTTTAACTTTTGAGGTGTCTGGTCTGCTAAAATCAGATACAGTACCTAAAAAATAAATAAAAAAAGTTAATATAATATTCTAATTATAATGATTTCATAACATTGACCTGGCAAGAGCAGTTTATTTGCGACTCTAGATGGATTAGTGGAGTCATCACTATCTGTATTACTCAACGCCTCGTCTTTATTCGCTGTAAAATTGAGGTCTAAATCACTATCATCAAACTCGTTTTCACTTAGTAGGAATATCTCTGTATAATCGTAACACACGTTCTGTTTCTCGGTCATCCATCTTGGTGAACGGTCAGTCAACTAACAAGAGTTGATATTCCTATAAATAGTTCAACACTGACACGAGCCGACCTCATCAACTTCGGAATCAATGTGGACTTCGGAATCAATGAATCAACGTGCGGAATCAGGATGGACAAGATTAAATTAAATTCGTCAGGTCTTAGTCAAGCGATGAGTACCACATAGATGCACATACTATATGTGTTGTATATTTAAAAAAAAACTATAGAAGACTCAACATAATATAGCGATAATCAAATGTTTAAATTAAAAGCCGATTTAAGAAAAAATACAGTCTGGCCCCCAGGACGGATATACTGATTTTCCGAAACAAGCTTATGGATATGATAGTGTGCACCATATTGGTGCACATGGCAGTCAACCTGTCAAAATACTGCATTAAAATGCTAATGTTTTTTAGCTTATTGTGTATTTTTACACTATCATTATTACATTTTTTGTTGAACTACTTTATTTAACATACTTTGTGATTTATCTACAATATTTTTATATCCTAAAAACTCAATGGTTTATCAGTTACATCTCTACTGCACATCAAAAGTATATCTGATCATATTCTTATCCTATAAATATAATGTTCCAAATAATTCAACACTCTAGGTCAAATATTAATGTGAAGTTCTGGATAAAATTATTTTTGGATACCTTCCAAGTTTCATATATGCCCGAGAAGACTTGAATTTCATTTTATTTGGGAAATGTCGCGAAATGAAACTTTTACGATCTCCTTCCATTTTCGTTAAAAGTGTTTCGCTAACTTGTAATGCTCATGACTACTCCTTAAAAAGAATAACTTTAATATACAGGAAAATAGTTACCCTTTATATTTTTTATAACGAATTTTATAAGTTTAAAGTAACAATTTTAATAGCTTATGCTTTCTGATGTTTAATTTGTTAAAAACCTGTATTGAAGTGAAAAAGTTTAATTTTAAAAATTACAAATCTAAATTTGAAAATTATTAACCGCTGTTAACCCTATATCTGCAACAGCGTGAAAATTTTTGAAAAAAATTCAAAATAAAATTTTGTGGATAATGTGACCTACAGTTGACATAAACATATATAAAATCTGATAATTTACATCAGTAAATGATTTTAAATTAGTTGCCCATAAGCCACAATGCCGTACATTACTGTTTAGTCTGTTACTTGAAAGCAACATTGCCCTTTATACTATTTTTTTTTATAAATTACATAAATATACAAAATAGACCTTCTATAATAGATTTCAAAAAATCTATAAAAAACTTGAAACAACCTTTATTTTGGACAAAACTAAATAATAATTAACAATAATAAATCGTTCCATAGCCACTTAAACAATGTCTGCATCTACCTCTGGTGCCGTATGTTGGCCAATATCCTCAAAAATCGTACTGTGCAGCAACATCCGGTGTAGGAACTAGCGGATTTACTAGTTTCATAGTAGATCTGTGACCAATTCTAAGACTTCAGGTGCTAGCTAAAAATATAGCTAGTTCAATTTTAAATTTTTTTACAGTCTTGTGTTTTTCAAGGATTCTTCACAAATATCTCATGAAGTGCCCTTAATTCTTATGGGTGGCTTTATGCACGATTGGGAAATGAAATAGTTTCAGAAGTTAAACAAAGATTTAATGAAAACCATGCCAGCCCAAATAAAGAACTCATGGCTAGTCTCTGTGCTTTTATACTAGTTACGGAGATGTTTAAGAAGTACGACAACAAAGCTTAAACACAAATAAAGCGGCGAGATCTCATGACATAATCTAGAAGAACAGACATCTAAGACAAGACACAAAACAAGAATCTATAAAGCAGAAATTAGACCAATATTAACATACACGGCAGACATAAGACGTTCCACATCTAAAACGAGACGATTACCAGAAATAACAGAGATAAAAATAGTTTCACGAATATTAGGGAAAGTCTGTTAAAGAAGAAAAGAAGCAAAAACATAAGAAGAGCATGTAATATAGAAGATATAAATGGATGAGTGGCAAAAAGGAAACAGGAGTGTTACTAACACATTTGTAGAATTTCAGAGGAGATGATAGAACAAACAGCACGAGATAAGTCACCAAATGGATGAAGAAGTATTGGCATTCCAAGAATAAGAAGGTCCGATAATTTACACAATTTAGGAGGCTAATATTAAAGAAGAAACAGAAGTAAAAAGAATAAGAAGAAGTGTTATTCACGTAGAGTTCTGCTGTCATTTTGTTAAACAATCCAAGCATTTATTGCACGCGTATCTATCATCTACGGCCATATCGAAAGGATCGAAAGGAATAAAGAATTAACGTTATCGACTCTTCCCAAATGCTTCTGCTTTTGAGTTGCCCTGTATTGAAGTTATTGGGATTATGCTACAACAAGTACTCGCTAAGAGTATATACTTCTTATTATTAAACTATTTGACCATAAAAGATTTAATTGAAGATTAATTCCACGTATAGTGGCTTATTCGCTTATACGTATTTCATCCTACCAGGACTGGTACATAAGCTCTAAACGTGAAAATAAATATTTTTTGTCAAAAGAAGCAACAAGCAACAAGGCTTTAGAATGAACGCAACAGCGACATCTGATAATAAATCACAAAAGTAGAAATCCGAAGATTTCTATTGATGAAACCAAAATTTACATTGTTGCATTAATCTGTGCCTTTTATAAATTGCAAGCAAAACAGACAATGCTTAAACATGTAAGAGATAAATGCAGAATCTAAAAGTTGCATTTCACATCATATCTCCCCATCTATGCAAAAACCTTGGCGAATTGGTTTCTTATACTCATAAAAAGTAAACCGAATTAAAAAAAAGACAGTTAATATTTGATTTCACGAATAGCTCTTTTATATATTTGCTTATACTAATTTCATCCTACCAGAAATCATCAGAGCTACTGGTAGAGAAGCTCTTAACTTGAAAACAATTCTTTCCTGTCAAATTTTTCCGGTTTTACTATAGTTTTAGCCACCTCATAAAAGATCGAATGACACTATTTTATAGTTATTAATTTGCCAATAAACTGTTTATAACGAAAAAAGAAGAATAGGAAATTTGATATAAATATAAATAAACTTATAGATTCAACACAAGTAAAATAGTACATCTATTTAGCAAGATTAAAAGTCAGATCAATGAAAACAAAGGGGTAACACAATAGATAAACCATTACACCCAGAATAAATGAAAAATAATATATTGTCAGAATAATAAAAGCGCCAACGATTGCACGTTAAGACAGTTATTAGGGATATACCATAACATCGATGAAGATTGATAATGGACTGTGTACCACTAATTAATTTAACAAGAAGTGAAAGATACTCTGTAAGTACCTTTTCTATAAAACCCTGATTTCTCTTACATCGTTCCATAATGATTTTACAGAATGCCATTTTTTTATCAAACTCGTCTTTTAACAGTTCGCGGAACAGATTAAGAATACCTTTCTACTTTTTTAGGATTCTAACTAATAACAATTAACTGGTGGACATTAATATCTAATGCAACTAGCCTCGAACTTCTGCCAGAGTCCATACTCTTGACAACTATTAGTTGACAGATTTCTAGATCATTATCAATAACGATCAGCCAAAGAGAATACCAATTTAAATATTATTATATGATTACCACAATAAATTTTATTATAAAACCTGTAGGTACTTGTCAAAATTAAATTTTTATGTATCAACTGGAAAAGACAAATGAATATTTTATTAGTACTACATTTTTTGACTGTAGTTGTTAATTCTATAGAGTAGAATATCATTTAGTTAATGCATTCTTCATGGTGTATTTACCATATACATCATCAATCACAATGTTTCAATAATAACACTGCATGTTTCTTGCATGATGTGTCATACTCTGCACGAAAAATAAAAACCTAATTAACACATCGTTTCTTCCGCACGCTGCGCCATCTTCAGTCTGCAGAAGCAGGTGAGCGTTATGAGTATGAACCTCAGCGCGAAGCTGGACGAGCTGCAACGTGGCGACCGCCATCTCGAAACGACCGTTGCACTCTGCGAGATCCGTACGCAACTCCAAGAGTTGACTAAGTCGGTGGAGAGTTGTCAATCGGAGGTCTCGGAAGTGAAGAGAGACATGGTGGCGATAAAGCACGAGCTGGACACCGTCCAGCAAGTAAAAGAAGAAATAGAGGAGCTACGGGAATACGTGGACAGGTTGGAGGAGCACACTCATCGACGAAAGTTGCGACTTCTCGAACAGGTCTGTACCAGTATTTAAAAAAATTAAGTGTATATTAATTTCATATGAATTTTTCTATAATAATGTAAGTTTTATGGTTTAGATACTAAACTATTACCAACCAAGTGCAATGGTCATTGCCCGTTTTACTAACAAATTTAAAACCTATTAATTTTTAGAATATATTCTAATAAATTTAAGATTTAATAACATTTTTAGAGTTTATTTTTACAGTTCTTCGTATACAAATTTTAAATTTTGTGATATTACTGTTTATGATACTGCTTAATATAAAAAAAAAACGGGTGTGGCAGTCCAGTCGGACTGCCGGTAGAAGTTATACTTCTATACACAGCGTTCGCCGTTACAAATTTATATGGGAGTCAATCTGTACAATCATTACATATGTAATGCTATAGGTAAGATAGAGCAGAAAGAGGAAAAGAATTAGTTATATAAGTATATGGTGCATCGTTGGCTGTATATAAAATGAAGGATTGTATCAATATTTTAATGAAAATATATATTTTTATTTTCATATATGTATAAAAGGAGTTGAATCCAAAATGTGCAAAAAAACAAACTCAAAAAGAGTGTTTTTTACACATACTCTTCAGTAAAATTCATTGTTTATTTTGTTATTAATATAAAAATTACAGTACAGTAAATACACTGCAACATAATTCAATATATTAATACAATATAAATTAAAATGCAATATACAAAACAATATTTAAATAAGTATTTAAAACTGCCAATATACATAACTTACTTTACGAAGATAAAAATAAAAAACCAATAAGTAACTCAAATAATGTTATAAATTTTATTTTATTTTAAAATTTAACATTTTTGCGTATATTACATAATTATATTTAGGTAATAAGATTTACGTGAGTTTTTTTAAATATTTCAAAAATAAAAAAGGAAATTCATATTGGGATTAGAACTCACAAACACCAGCGTCTGAATCAAACACGTAAAGGATTTTCCAATTAGCCATGACACTAACGGATTTCAAAATAGACAGTTCAAACAGATGGTCAAACAGTGATTATTTTGAAATACAAAAGCCTAAAATAATTATAAACTTTTAATAAATAATACAAAACATATCACATAAATAATGATATTAATACGTATTATATATATATGTATATATATATATATATATATATATATATATATATATATATATATATAAGAGTAAGAAAAAAGAAGTACTTGTGACTCGTTTGGAAAAAATATAACACTGTTTTTTGATGGGTTGGAGTCAATAAAAGGGGCTATTTGTTGACTATTTTTTACTCGAGCTTTCAATTGTGATTACAATTTTTTATCAAGAGCTTCTAAAAAATACAAAATGTCTTACAAAGTTGAACTAGAAATAAAAAATTTTTTGTTAACTCACCAAATAAAATTAGTTTTTTATATAAAACTACTGCTTACATAATAAATACAAAAAATATTAATAAAAAAATGTCCTATTCTAACAAATGTTTCTCTGAAAAATTTTGATGAAGTTTCTTAAGAAAAAAAAAATTGAAATTATAAACAAATATAGAATAGCTACAACCAGCCTAAAACGTCATAAATACTAACTTAAAAATTCTTATTTTTGACATATTGTCAAAAATAAAATTTTGTTTAAAAAATTCTTCTTTGTTTAGTAACAAAAAAGAAGAAGATTTATTCACCATTGATAGATGCCCGGAAAAATGTAACAAATAAATGGAAAATTCAAAATGTGATATTTTACTGACTGCATAAATTAAATAGAAATTATATAATTATAAATTTTGCTTAAATTTTGAATTTCTGACCTTTTGTTTAAATTATTATCACTTTTGCTAATACAAACCATTTCCAAAAAAGTTCTTTTAAATTTATTACTTTCATTACATAAAATTTTAATATTATCAAAATCCATAATATGGTCTTTGTCTATTACATGCTCTGCCAAAGCACAAGATGGTTTCTTAATTCTACAATCACTCTTGTGAGAAATAATGCGATTAGAGAGATTTCTTCCAGTCTCACCAATATACTAGCTTTCTATTGCACCACGGTTTTATGCTCTACCTAAAATACATAAACCAACTTTATCTATGAGACCAATTGTTTCATCTCTATGCCCTCCAAATGGACCAATAGCACAGCTCCTCACTGACATCTTAACCAATGCTTATAATTTAAACAACAATTTTTACATAAAAGATTCATTTGATTTTAGTTCTTTCATTAATAATTTCCAATTACCACAAAATTATGTTTTAGTTAGTTTTGATGTAACATCTCTTTTTACTAATTTACCTTTAAATTTAATCATAAGTAGTGTTGAAAAACATTGGAATGAGATTTCGCAACATACTAATATTGACTTATTACATTTTAAAACACTCATCAACTTTGTTTTTGATTCTAATATTTTTATATTTAATGGTGTTTTTTATAAACAAATTTTTGGTAGCCCTATGGGATCTAGTCTTTCACCCATTCTAAGTAGCTATGTCATGGATGATGTTATTAGTGATTGTATCAATAATTGCACTTTTTTCATTCCATTTATCAAAAGATATGTAGATGATCTAGTTTTGGCACTTCCTAAACACAAAATTCTTGAAACAGTCAACATTTTCAACAATCATAATCAACATATACAATTTACAGTTGAGGAAGAGGTAGATAATTCTCTACCATTCCTTGACATGAGAATTGTAAGAAATACAGACAATATGTTGAAAACTAGATGGTTCAGAAAACCCATATGTAGTAATAGATTTATAAGCTATTACTCTAATCATCCAAATAAAATGAAAATGAACCTTATAACAGGATTAAAGGAACGTGTTTTAAAACTTTCTCATCCAGACTACCAACAAGAAGATCTTCATTTGTTAAAAAATATTTTAATTGAAAACTCTTATCCTCCTGATATGCTACATAGGATGCTTTTTTCTAATTTATTAAATATAAATAACTTAACACCATTTTTTGCTAAATCTCAAAACACTGTATCCAACAATCAAAACATATATTATCATTCACTACCTTTTATACCATCATTAACTCCTAAATTAATACAAACATTAAAGGTTATTGACAATATAAAAATAGCAACAAAGAACATCAAAACTATTTCATCTTTATATTCCAAAACTAAATATCCTATAGACAAATTAGATCAAACAAATGTAGTATACAGCATTGTTTGTACTCAGTGTGAAGCTGAGTATATTGGTGAGACTGGAAGAAATCTCTCTAATCGCATTATTTCTCACAAGAGTGATTGTAGAATTAAGAAACCATCTTGTGCTTTGGCAGAGCATGTAATAGACAAAGACCATATTATGGATTTTGATAATATTAAAATTTTATGTAATGAAAGTAATAAATTTAAAAGAACTTTTTTGGAAATGGTTTGTATTAGCAAAAGTGATAATAATTTAAACAAAAGGTCAGAAATTCAAAATTTAAGCAAAATTTATAATTATATAATTTCTATTTAATTTATGCAGTCAGTAAAATATCACATTTTGAATTTTCCATTTATTTGTTACATTTTTCCGGGCATCTATCAATGGTGAATAAATTTTCTTCTTTTTTGTTACTAAACAAAGAAGAATTTTTTAAACAAAATTTTATTTTTGACAATATGTCAAAAATAAGAATTTTTAAGTTAGTATTTATGACGTTTTAGGCTGGTTGTAGCTATTCTATATTTGTTTATAATTTCAATTTTTTTTTTTCTTAAGAAACTTCATCAAAATTTTTCAGAGAAACATTTATTAGAATAAGACATTTTTTTATTAATATTTTTTGTATTTAATATGTAAGCAGTAGTTTTATATAAAAAACTAATTTTATTTGGTGAGTTAACAAAAAATTTTTATTTCTAGTTCAACTTTGTAAGATATTTTGTATTTTTTAGAAGCTCTTGATAAAAATTGTAATCACAATTGAAAGCTCGAGTAAAAAATGGTCATGGTCAACAAATAGCCCCTTTTATTGACTCCAACCCATCAAAAACAGTTTTATATATATATATATATATATATATATATATATATATATATATATATATATATATATATATATATCTATATATATATATATATATAATATATATATATATATATATATATATCTATATATATATATATATCTATATATATATATATATCTATATATATATATATATATATATATAATATATATATAATATATATTATATATATATATACAAACGGAACATTTTTATTCTCGAGAAAGAAAGAGAGAGAAAATATATCTTCATATCTTTATGAAGAGCTCGATGTTCCTTAGACAGGAACATCGAGCAAAAAGACAAAAGAGGGAATGTAAGGGTAGTGGGGGCAGAAATATTGTTAGACAGGAAGTGCGATCTTCAGAGGCCACATTAAACAAGGAAAGAGAGTATCTCTCCTTGTTTGACATCAAATTTAGTTGGGTTATGTTATTGCTTGTCCCAAATGTCACATGAAATCTTATTTATATTGAAGTTTTTTAACAATTGTGTCGCATTTTAGACTATTGCCATAAATAATTAATTAAAACTTTCTCGTCTAAAACACATTCTGAAAAATATTATATAGCTACTGTTAATAACTGTCAGAAAATTTAAATTTGGCGCATTCGCATTTCCGGATATGTCCGCCATCAGAGGCCACTTTTTTGGTCTCCTTTTCATAAGGCTTAGATTCCCTCTTTTGTCTTTTTGCTCGATGGACAGGAGTCTGTCGCTTCAAAAACATCTACAAATAACGGCATAAAAAATAAGTACTAGAAATAACCTTATTTAGAATTCCTGTGGTACTAACTGGAGTACACCTGCGGACACCCTACGAACATATGTGCTAAGTTTGGCCTACTTTGTGGTAAGTACATAGTACTAAGTACTGTGTATCGGTCTGACTAAATAGTCGCCAGGTGAAGATAGTGGATACACAGCTTAGTATAGCAATGGGAATAATTAGCGGCTGCATAAAAACTACTTCACTATATTGGTTTTTTCCATTATCAGCTATATACCTCCACCTGTTCTGCGAATACAAAATGCCTTCATAAATGGGTATTCGAAAATAAATAGTAATTTACAATTTTAAATCCATGAAGACATCCCGAGTTTAGCAGCAAACTGACTTCCATCCAGAAAACAACCAATAGTAAAAGTCCAACAGCTAACAGCAAAAATTTTAATGTTACTTCCAGGTGGCGCACGCTATAGACTCCAAAACCTCAAGACATATGGAAAAGTCTTAATCGAATTAGAACTGGACATGCAATATGCGCACTCAACTTACATAAATGGGGAAAACGGTCTGCCTTCAGCAGCGACTATGATGCTTTAAATCAAACCATACAACACATAGTGGAGACATAGGAGTTGAGGGCATACCGAGGGGACACACAAGACTTCTTCACACATACATGTTCAAGCCTTGAATAGATAGCTTAACTTGATCGATGATATAATCGTTCAATTGTGTACATTAGTAATTTATCTTGTGTATACTATGTATTAAGCTAAACGCTAAAGAAATAAGAACAAAAAATAAACCAAAAACTTATATATGAAGAGAAAGCCCACCAAATGCTCTGTCCGACACATGTGATGTGAATTCCAGTAAATATAATTTAGAAAAGTAAAGTAAAGCGGCGGATTCTTTTAATAATACAAGCTGGAAGAACAAACACCTAAGACAAGACACAAAAACAAGAATCTATAAAGCAACAATTAGACCTATATTGATATACACGGCAGAGACAATACCTGACACATCTAAAACGAGACGACTACTAGAAACAACAGAGATGAAAATACTCCGATAAATATCAGAGAGAAGTCTGTTGGATAGGAAGAGAAGCAAAAACATAAGAAGAGCAAGCAATATAGAAGACATAAATGGATGAGTGATAAAACGAAAATAGGAGTGGAACGAACACATCAGTAGAGTGACAGAGGATAGAATAGTACGAATAGCACGAGATAAGTCACTAAATGGACAAAGAAGTATTGGCAGACCAAGAAAATGATGGTGCGACACTTTAAAGAATTTATGAGGCTAATATTGAAAAAGAAACAGGCTTTAAAGCCTACATACTAGAAGGAAGAAGAAGAAGATAATTTAGAAACAGTTTATAACAGGAAAAATTAGAGAAAAAAAGAGGTAAGAAAGGCAAAGCGATATATCGGGAACTATAATGAATATTAATAGAAAAAATTGGAAAGACAAGATAGACAACCGTGATAGTATATTTGAGCTCCCTAGGCTGTCATAATTTCAATATAAATGTTGTAAATGTATAAACTCTTTTGTGTTTTTTATTGCAATGGTTTTACTAAAATTAGTTCATACTTTGTCTTAGACGTAATATATTTTTAGGAAAGTCTAATTTTTATTCGCTTGAAATAAATTCTACAACTTCCAGTCCAAAAAATTAACTCTTTGACTTTAATAACTGGAAAATGAAAATTCCAGACAAGAAGTATTTACTTTTCAAGAAAGCTTTAACTTAGATGTAAAATGCAGTTGAAAATATATAATTCAACACTCATTAAAATAATAACCTAGCTTTTAAAACGTATTTAGTCTCATCACGAAAGTAGGCATCCATTGTCTTAAATTTTTCCGTATTTGAAGCTGCTTCCAACAATAGAGTAAAGCTTTTAAAATCCAAGGCAACCTTATTAAAGAACATTTCTAAGAATTTTCAAGACGCGTATCGGACAAGAAGAGAAACGGGAAAAGAAGGTATACAAATCCAGATAAATCCGCTCGTTCAAATCTGAATAGCTTATTCCATGACGAAGTTGGCAACTGGATATTTTTTAATATTAAAATATATCTCCGATTTGGGACAAACAATTAAAAATGTCTACACCTTTTGGATATTAAAATGGTTCTTTAAGCCTAATGAGTAAAAATAAATATCAAGAAAAATTTTGATATTAATCGAAAAAGCTGTAAAACTCTAAATATTGCAATAAATTAACTATTCAATTTTACAATAATTAACACAGTTAAAAATCTTACTCGAGTTGTCAGAGACAAAAATGCCACTTAACCTCTAAAACTCATACAAAACAAGGTGAATTTTGCTAAAAATGTCAATTCTGGTATCCCAGAAAATATGCGAAAATGTTTGCTACTACTACCCCGGGGCTTTCCCCTAAAACCCCCATCGTATGGAGGAAACTGTAAACATTGATTTACTAAGAATTTGTACGCAGTAGAAAAAAATGTTTTAAACAAGAAAAGTAGCTGAAATAATTTTCAATAAAAATGTTGATTAACATTTTTTTCTGTAGAGTAAACCGTTCTTTCAGAAACAACGCTTCAAGCAACCGACGATTTTGAACGTTACGCGCGAGAAATCATTTTTTTTAATATAATTTGTATCAACTTGGCGGTAAAAATTCGATATATTTTGATCAGATATATAGGGAAAAAGTGCAGTTTTCGTATGCAATTTTTGCGTTTTTCTGCAAATAAAGTCAGTCTTCATATGGCTGTTAGATAAATTAAGGTTGCACGATTTTAGCCATTTTTACTTTACGCCATTTAAGTTAAAATCGAAAGCGTTTGAAAATTAGGCTGTAGCAATAACTTTCATAGCAACCTGTTATTTGAATTTCTCAGTTTTATTGATCTCATGAGAATAGTAAAAAATAGCAAAAATTGCGCAACGTTTATTTATTTAATAGTTTATAGAAACTTACTTTACTTTCAGCATAATACAAAACTTGCGTATGAAAGGTACACTACTTACCTTTAAAATGTATTTTGACTTTTGTCGATAGGACACTCGAATCAGAAGATATCGAATTTTTACCGTCGAATTTTAAAAACATGTTCAAAATATATTACAATCATATCTAGCGAACAGACATTTTAGAGCTAAACACGAAGATGCATACAATGATCTCAAGGATATTGAAGCAGGATTTGCAGGGGGTGTATTGGGTCCAGTCCTATACCTAATAGATACGTGTGATATACCTGAACTAGAAGACGACACCATAGCTACCTTTGCAGATGACACTGCTGTCTTAGCAGTAAGTGACACTGTCGAAGAAGCTGCAGAAAAACTACAAAATTCAATAAGTAAAATTCATGAATGGACCAAAAAATAGAAAATTAAGCTGAATAAGAATAAATCAGTCCATATAAATTTTACCAATAAGATAATTAATAATATTCCAATTAGAATAAATGATGTCCAAGTGCCTATTGCATCATCAGCAAAGTACTTGGGGATCACTCTTGATGCGAAGCTTCGCTGGAAAGCTCACGTGAAGAAGAAAAGAGAAGAACTAGGCATCCGCTACAATAAAATGTATTGGTTGATGGAAAGGTATTCCTCTCTATCCATAAATAATAAACTCCTAATCTATAAACAAATACTGAGGCCCGTATGGACATATGGTTGCCAACTCTGGGGCTGTGCCAAGCCTAGTAACATCGAAGTAATCCAGGTATTCCAGAATAAAGTGCTAAGGAACATCGAAGATGCGCCTTGGTACATTAGGAACAACGATCTTCGCCGGGATCTTAAGATGGAAGATGTCAATCAGATAATCAAGAAATTTGCAGGGAGCCATGAACAACGACTCCATCATTATGTAAACGTCGAGGCTATCTAGCTCCTCGACAATACGAACCTAGAGAGAAGACTTAAAAGAACAAAGCCTTTAGAACTGGTATAGTGAGTGAGTGAAAAACAGAGCAAAGTGTTGTGCGAGTGTGCATGCTAAATGTATTGCTAGTTATTAGAAATAATAGGAAAGATACTAGTGAGTAGACACCTAATTTTAAGTTTTCATTAGTAATTTAAGTTAGAAACAAATTGATAATTGGTCTTACTGATCAGATTTTAATGTAAGTACACTTCAGTGTCTTAAGTAAAAAAATGTTTAAAATTATCTCAACTACATTTATTGTTGTTTAACATTTTTTTTTTCCACGGCATACCGATGTGTTTCATTTTTCCTCCTAAGAGGGGGGTTTTTAGGAAGAAATCCGAGAGTACGAGTGGCAAATTTTTTTGTATTTTATTTGGTGTCCCAATGTTGATATTTTCAGCAAAATTCAGCTTGTTCATCAGGTTTTTAGTGATTAAATCTCTGACGTGTAAACAGTATAAATTAAAGTCAGTTATATATCTCATGATCAACGTATTTCAGTATTTCTCTGTTTATTCTTTTTATCTAGCTTTTATTTCCTAGGATTTTATTCTATCTTCAGTTACAATATCTATAATAATAATAGTATTTATACTTTCTTTTATGTTTTAAGTTATTAGTTTTTTATATGTAAAACAAAAAGCTTTATCCTCCTGAAGGATGTTAGCGACGTATCGATTACAGCATATTTAAATGCGATTAACAGTATCTTTATAATTATAGTATATTACTTTATAAGGCGGAGAAGCATGACTTTTCTTGACGTGCCCGATATTGCGTAATAGAGGGCAAGTCAAGAAAAGTCGCTTCTTTGCCGAATAAAGTATACTATTTTTTTTTACTCACAATCAATTTAATTTAACTATCAGATGACTGGTTTCGCTTTCTACAATATGCAAAGCATCTTCAGGTCTCGATACAAAGTTAAATAAATGCTGAAATGATAAAAACCCATATTAGGGTGTTGTCTAATAAAGATAAACAAATTAGATGTTGTAAATTACAATAATTATGCCAATATTACATGTCTGTGGTTTTATTTCAAGATGAGTAAATTGAATAAAAAGGTATAAAAAGGTTTTAAAGTCTACTATCAAATAGTCTATTAGATTGTAATAAATTAATAAATGAGCAAATAAATAAACATTACTTACATGCCGGTACTCTATTAATTGATGGATGGTAGAACATGGTTGAAACTACTATGTATTGTTGAATGGAGAACTCAATTCTGCTATTGTAGTTGTTTGACAGTAAACGGGAAGTTTTTAAGGAGATAGCTTTGATCCAATGAAGCAGAGATATGTGTGTGATTGTTTGTTAAATGAAAGTGATGTTATATACCATTGTATTATTTAAAAGTTATTTATACTTATTCGAGAGATATATTTATGAAATGTGTGTTATTTATTGAGTAATTGTTTTATGAAGACTGAAGATAAAACTGTCACCTACAACATCTAATTTATTATCTATCTTTATTAGACAACACCCTAATATGAGTTTTTATCATTACAGCATTTATTTAACTTTGTATCGAGACCTGAAGATGCTTTGCATATTGTAGAAAGCTTAACCGGTCGTCTGATAGTTAAATTAAATTGATTGTGAGTAAGTCTTATTTATTATTTCTTTGCCTATTTGAAATGGACTCACACAAGCAACACATTCATGATATAGGTACTATTTTTTCTTCAAACGTAGCAATTTTCAACCATAAATAGTACAATTTATACCCTATTTTTACTCAAAATTAACTGTGACAACTATCAAAGTCGTCTAGATGTTAGAAATTAAAATAATTAAGTCGTCGGTGGGATTTGCGTCTCCCTGGTTACAGTTGTTTGACAGTTGTTTGCAATTATTAAAGACAGCTTATTGTTGTTGCAACCGCAAGCGCAAATTTAGTGCGAAAATGGAAAATCTAAACGAAATTGAGTCCGCGGCTAATAATGCAGTAGCACGTTTGGGGCCCTCCAAGTCCGGAATAAAGTATCGGTTAGCGTACAAGCACTTCCAAGAGTGGTGCGATACAAGAGGAGTACTGCAAGTTTCCGAAGACGTTTTACTGGCATATTTTAATATAATGAAAAATGAAAATAAATGGAAATCTTCTACAATGTGGTCACGATACTCTATGATAAAATCCGATTTAATTATTAGAAAAAATGTGAATATAAGCAAATTTTTAAAGTTACGTGCCTTTCTGAAAAAAACAAGCGAAGGATATACTGCAAAGAAGTCTAAAGTTTTCACTTAAGACGAGTTTGATAAATTTTTGTTTGAAGCGCCAAATAAGTTGTATTTAGTATTAAAGGTAAAAAAAATTATATTGCAAAGCATGTAGTATACTCTACTAAATTATAAAAATATTTCAGATTGTTTTGTTAATTGGGGTTACCGGCGCCTGTCGATGCGACGAAATGGTAAAAATGAAGACTGTGGACATTGAGGATAAGGAAAATGTAATAGTTATCAAAATTCCAGACAGTAAAACACGACAAATTAGATCTTTTACGATAATTGGTCAAAACTACATTAAACTGTATAAAAAGTATGCATCACTGCGGCCTGAAAATTTCACAGAAAACCGATTTTTTATCAAGTACCAAAATGGAAAGTGTTACTGAAGCGTCATGGGAATACATTCGATCAGCGCAGTAGCCCAAAAAGTAGCTAGTTATTTAAATTAAAACGATGCAAGCGCATACACGGATCACTCTTTACAACGAACTTCAGCAACACTTTTAATTGATGAAGGCGGAAATCTAGAATGCTTCAAACGACATGGGGGTTCAAATCAAGCACGGTTGCCAAAGGATATATAGATAAGAAATAAAAACGATAATGCTCAAAAAATTTAAAACCCTCATGATTCGGCAACATCGGGAATGATTGCTGAAAGTTGTTCTCGACCATCAGTATCATTAACAATTACCAATGCGTATCAAGAGTCGGGAACACTTTTGAACGGTTTCACGGATTTGGAAAATGCCTCATTAACTAATTGTACTTTTATTATTACTATAAATAAAAATGATGTGTAATTGTTGTTAATGACATTTGTATTGTTGCTTTGTGACATGTTTCAAATTGTTGCCATGACAACATTTTTTCCCTCCGCCGTAAAGAAATGGGAAAAAAACTGCTGCCGGCGGAGACATCAAACTTTGACAGGATCAAGTTAGATAAGTAATGTCATCATTATTTGAGGTTTGAAGAAAAAAATATATACCACATATATTTTATAAGACAGATGCCCTGTCAGTTTTATATAGTTAAAATCATAGATAAATAATATAATGTTATTTCAAAAACTATTTGTCTATCTTCTTCTTCTTCTTCTTTCTCCTTATAAGCAATTGTGCTTGATCATTGGAGGATTAATACCTCCATGAAAGGTTGTCACTCCATCCTTTGCGATTAATGACTTATATTTCGATATTTTGACGACACGGGTCTCTACCATGTTGCTTATGTAGTTCTATTTCATTCTATTTTTGTATTTAGTGTCCATTCGGTTATACACTATACGTTACATTTTCTTTTGTTGTCTTTACTCCTTTTTCGATCTCTCGTATTTCCAGTAACTCTTCTTACTACTTTCATCTCTGTCAATTCCAGTAGTCTGTCTTTGTGTTGTGGCTATGTCTTTCGGTCTGGTTTCTGAGTCATATGTCATTGGTCTTACATTACCTTTATAAATTCTTGACTTTATTTCAGTGTTAATGTATCTAACCCATATCGTATCTAAACCATACCCTTGGCTTGTATGATGAGTCCAATACCCTCTTTTCTATATGCTTCATGAAAAGATTGGCTATGACCGAGCTTAGTGGGCTTCCATTGCTACTCCATCTATCTCTTTATAAATCTGGTCTTCTCATGAAAAGTAGGTGGTAGCGAGGCAAATACGGTACAATTCCACCATTTCCTTGGAAATTAGTCCCTCAATTACATTCATGACGGCTTCTAGGAGAACTCTTGTAAATAGGTAAACAACATCAAAGGTAACAAAAATGTCAGATTCCTGTAAAGTTATTCCTGTGATCTTCTCGATAAAATTGGCGGAGTCTTTTACAGAGGCATCGGTTTTTCCTATATGTGGTTGTAAAATATCGGCCAGATGTTTAGCAAGGCTGTAAGACGAAGATCCTGTGGAACTTACTATAGGGCTTAGAGGTATATCATCTTTGTGTATTTTCGGTAAGCCATACAAGCGTGGTGGGACTGCTTCGCTGTTGCATATTCTTGGCTTTATATCCTCTGGTATGGACGAAGATTTTATAAGTCTATTGATTTTTCGTAGGGTGACTGCTGTGGGATCTTTTTTAAATTTTTAATATAATGCAGGATCTAGAAGATTTTGTATTTTCGTTTTGTAGTCGATTGTCTTTATATTGTCGATTTTTGTTTCCCTTGTCTGCCACTAAATACTTGTACATGGCGTACTTTACTCAAAACATTTACATTTAGATACACTGATGATGGAATATTAATTTCTAAAACGTTCTGTAATGTAGCCCGATAGGGTGTTGTAATTATGTACCTTTTGTAAAGGATTTTTAATTATTTTTTTATGATTTATTAAGGGATTATTTTAAAAAATAATTTTTTTTAAATAATCTTGTACACTTAGTAGTTATTGACTACAATAAGGCACAAATTTATATTTATAACTGTTTTCTCACTTAAGCACATATTAGGCGCAACACTACTTTTCTCCATGCAAACAGTATATATGCAATTAATTGATGTTCTTGGTTTACAGTCTCAGTAACTATTAACTGGTAACCATTTTGGTCACATAAACGGTATAAGTATAAAGGATGCATCCTTAATGCGAGGAATAACATCAAATTACACATTTATTATCATCATCATCATCAGTGGCATTACAGCTCTTTATGAGCCAAAGCCTTCTTCAGAACAATCCTCCATTCGCCCCTGTTTCTGGTAACTCTTCTCCATGCTCTAATTTCGATTGATTTCAAATCATTTTCAATTTTGTCTTGGTACCTAAGTCTCGGTCTTCCTCTTCTTCGTTGTCCGATCGGCCCTCTTCGGTCAAAAACTTTTCTGACTATGGCATCTTTTTCTCGTCTAATTACGTGACCTATCCATCTAAGGCGTACTACCTTATTGAATTTTACAACGTCAGGTTCTTCAAAACTTCTATACAACTCAAAATTGTAACACCTGCGCCACAAACCTTGTTCTTTTATGCTTCCATATATTCGTCTTAGTATTTTTTGCTCAAAACGTTTGAGCAATTCTTGCTCATTCTGTGTTAGTGTCCAAGTTTCTGAACCATATGTTAGCACTGGTCTTATTAGTGTTTTGTATACAGTCAGTTTAATTTTTCTAGGCATTGTTGAGGCCATTTGTCTTCTTAAGCCTTAGTAACACGTATTGGCGAGCACTATTCTTCTTTTAATTTCCTCACTGACGTTGTTATCTTTTGTTAGCAGCGACCCTAAGTATATGAAGGTGTCGACACCTTCCAGTTCTAGGTCATCAATTATTATTCGTGTAGGTGTCGGGTTGCTTGACCTAGTGCAACACATATATTTGGTCTTTTGAATATTTATATTTAGTCCCATTCTGTGTGCAGATGCTCTTAACGACCGAAATGCTTCAGTCAGAGATGCTGTGGACCTACCTATGATGTCTATGTCATCTGCGTATCCGACAGTTTGTACTGATTTGTTAAAGATAGTACCATTCATAGTAATCTGCGACTCTCGAATTATTTTTTCTAATGCCAGGTTAAATAAGAGACACGATAGTCCATCACCCTGTCTTGGTCCATTTTTGCAATAGAAGGGTCTTGAGAGATCGTTTTGGATTTTTACCATGCTCTCTGCACCTGTGAGTGTAAGTTCAGTTAACTAAACAAGATCAAACGGAATGCGAAATTCTATCATAGCAAGTAGAAGTTTATTTCTATTAACGGAGTCGTATGCGGCGTTGAAGTCAACAAATATGTGGTGGGTGACAACTTTAGGGTTTTTTTAGGGTTTTAGCAAGGATCTGCCTCACTGTAAATATGACATTTATTATAAGATATACGAAAAAACATATTATATAAAAGTTGTAACATAGGACCTAAAATATACAGGGCCAAACATATTAACAGGGTGAAACAAACTTTTTTTTTGAAATACCTTGTATATTTTTATATTTTTGGACTTGGGTAATTTCAAAGATAATCACGTTTTTTTAGTAATTTTTGTAACAATATTAACAACCTGCATTTCCATACCTAATTGCTTCAATTTGCGAGTTATTTGTAATTCTTTGCGCAATTCTCTAACACTAATTATTGTAACAACAACTAGGTAAAATTTTATTAGGTTGTCTGTGAAAATATTCAATCTAGAGAACATAAAAACTATACTATTTTTAAAGCCAATACTTTTGACGTATGAGTAAAACCTTTCTGTAATTTTATGCACATTTAAAATTAAAAGGAAAAATGCGTTATAATATAATCTGTTTCTATTTGCAGGGTCTAACGTTATTCCTAACCTACGCTATAATGGCGGCGGTGTTGGGGATGTTCCAGTTCGGGTACAATACGGGGGTGATCAATGCACCCCAGGGCAACATCGAAAACTTTATGAAGAGTCTGTACAAGGAACGATACAAGCAGGACTTGGCGAACGAAAAGGCCGAAATGCTGTATTCGATAGCTGTGTCGATATTTGCCATCGGCGGCATGTTGGGAGGCTTCGGAGGCGGAATGGTGGCAAACAAGTTTGGAAGGTAAGCCCGTTTTTTATTTAAACATTTCAAGACTTACATAGACCTTCAAAATTATAATGTAGAAAAATATGAAACGAAAGTAGCTGTAGCAAAAGTCAAAGAAGAAGTGTATAAAATTTTATACGATGAACATGATACCAAAGATGATAAAAAATAACAAAATAGTAAAACTTAGAACAAAGAACGCAATAGGTTTAAATATCATTTTTTATTATGTATTAAGTATTCATATAGTCTAAATAAAACCAGTTTATTAAAGTTCATTAGCAGTTATTCAAGTACTCCAACAGTTATCGAAACAATAAACTGTTGCTTAATATTGTTCTGAAGCTATTTTCTTGTGGGATTTTAAAGTAATTACTATAATAATGGGAATAAGCCACAATTGAAGCTTAAAATAAGTTTATTATTGTTGTAATTTTCACTTTGAAAATCGTTCTCAAAATACAATTATTATTAAATTTGTTAAGTATGTTTTTGTTATTTATGAAGTATCTTACTCCATTTCATTCCTTAAGTCCTTTCAAGGAGATATTTCACTTGGTCTTACCAATAGTACCATGCTCCCCAATCTTTAGCTAGGTGGCCAAAGTAATTTAGCTCTGCTCGGTTTACTTTTTTTAGTCGTCTTCCTTTTTATCAAGCTCTTCCAAAATTGACAAGTTGGTTCTATGTTCGGTACAGGACACGCGTATAATTATTTTAAAGACCCATATTTCAAAGGCTTTGATCTTACACCTATAGATTTTTTTGAGAGTCTACGTTTCAGCTGCGTATGTAGGAATATGAAAAATAAGGGCATTGACACTGAGCTTAGTATTCCGTGTTATTGTTCGGTCTTTCCACATTTTAATTAATTTATCTATTGCAGTTTAGACCACTGCTCGTCTACGCTTGATTTTTGAGAAGCAATCGACATTGTTGGTTATCAGGGAGCCCAAGTATATAAATATAACTACTTTCAATTCCACTTCCACTTCTAAACTTGGTGTATGTACGGTAGATTATTAGTTGCTCTATCTTCAATCAATATTTTGGTTTTTCCAATGTTGATCTGAAATCCGAATTTTTCGCTTACCCGGCTTATCCATTCGGTGATGGTAATAATTTAGACTTTATTCGCTGTTAGTATAAGTGTGTCATCTTTGTATAGCAGGTTACTGATCTTCTGCCTGATATAGTGAACTGCGACTGTGAATTGCCGTTCTGAAGAAGCCTATTAGGCCGAAATACGTATAAGCGAATATCCAGACGCCCTGTACCTAAAATCAAATCTTAACTGTCTTTTCATTTTTATATGCCATATATTTGAACTTTAACTAAGTTTTTGTCATACAGATCTCTTACTAAATTAACTAGGTCGTTAGGTACTCCTATATTTTTCAATATAACCGAGAAAGGTTCACATTTTATTAATTCGAAAACCTTTGTGTAATCTACGAAACCGAGCAACATTGGTATGTTGTATTTCCTCACTTTTTTTATTATCTACCTAATGTTCAGTATAGTGGAAGAATAGAAAGACGATGAAAAAATCCATTCTAGAGAGTAAGCCAATGTTGAAAATAAAAAACCTGTTTGATAATACAACTTCCAGATTTGTAGGTACTGGAAATTCTTTCACCGTTAATGATTTTTTTACTAATGTGGCTACACCGCCTGAAGAATTTTTTTTTTTTTTGTAAAAACAGTCGTATTGATTTGAGTTATATTTTTTTGGGGATTCAGATTAGTTTTCTGTAGGCATATTACATCAGGAGATTGTTCACCAATTAGATGTTGAAGTATAGCAGGGCAATGAAAAAATCGATCGATATTCCATTGAAAGAGAGACGTGAACCTTAATGTTGGCTTAATTCGAGTGTGTCCGTTAGAATTCCCAGTCCGATGCATCATTACCAACGTAATTAAAGATTTTTCTTCTTTTAGACGTGATTTTTTTGTTTTATGGATCTTTTCTTTAAAAGAATGTTAATTTGATCAAGCATATTGGTCAATGTTAGTAAGTCTATGGTATACTCTTAAATTATGCTTAATATGATCGATTGATCCAGTAATATTCATTAGTAGAATGTTTGGTTGATTAAAGATTAGAAGGTGGAGAGTGATTTTGTATAAATTTTTTTATCTGGTTAAATTGAGCAAGATACTGAGTAGTCAGAAGCGTTTTCAGAACCAACTTTAGTTTTAATTAGACTTAAGATGTTGGAAAATGTTACATTGTTTTGAAGATGGATATGTTTTTGGTGAAATAATTTCATCTACGTTTTGGTTGATTCATTATGTGATTTTTTCCATATTTTACTCGTATATTTTGATTGGTATTTCTATTTCTGATAGTTCTGAAGCTATTTTCTTGTGACATTTAAAATTAATTACTATTTAAATGAAAAAAAGCACAATTAAAGGTTGAAGTGCGTTTATTGACGTTTTAATTTCCTCTTCGGAAATCGTTCTCAAAATACAAACATTAGTAAATTAAACAATTTTTCCTGTAAATTAAACTATTTTTATATACCTTTTATAAAGGATTTTAAACAATTTCTTTTTTAAACAATTTTTGTTTTTTTGTTCCTTGTGAAAAATTCTTCAAACAATTTAATTTTATCCAACTCATTTATATTGACAATTTAGACATACATTATACATTTTAAAGTAGACGACTTTAAAATGATATTCCCAATATTGTTGAGTTGCACTCCTGGGACAACTTTACTTATAAGATAGTTCATTCGATTACATGAAATCAACTTTATCTTGAAAATATCCGTCAGAAAAAATCATAGCATGTAATTCGTCTTTAAAAAGACAAACACATGCCATGGTGACAGTAAAATTCTCCTGTTAGTGATTCTATAGCAAATTATGAAGAAAAAACCAGAAAAAAATACTATCCCGACATGGTAAGTATTTGGTCGTGCATTTAGTTTACCTTCAATAAACACCAAATTCTGATTTTATATGTTTGTTGTTTAAAAAGCATTAAATGATGTATCCTCTATATGTTACTGACTTACTAATACTGGTATTTTCTACTACCTATTGGGAAATTCCACAAGAAAATAGCTTCAGAACAATGTTAAATCGTTATTGCCCCAGCATTATTTAAAATTTTCGGAGATTGGAAATTCTAGAAATTCGGAGAAATCAAATTCTGATTTTAATCAAAATATTTGTAGTTTACATAATATATGAAAATTCATATAGAAAACAAAGAAATATACATTTAAATAAATTTAATGTTCGTTTAGAACAAAACAGTGTACACACTTCAGATAACCTCAATAGAAATGATGACATATTAGCGACAGTTGTCAATCTATCAAATAGACATTTAAGTGCATAGATAAATAATATAATAGTAGAAATAGATAGGCAACTCAATGTATAAATTTCGTTCATTAGGACCCCTTGCGGCAGGGGTCAATACTATTCATCTTTTGGCATCAAATTTGAATGAAACCCCTTACATACATACCCTTTAGCGCTTCTTGTGGGCTATTTTGTTAATAATTAAAATTTACTGGGAAATAAGGATATATAAAAGATGCACAATTTTTCTAGATATACGTATATTTATTTGTTGTTTAATATAAAACAGTTAAAACTAATTACATAATATTTATTACACATATTTTCAGAAACAAATATTAAATACTATTATTGTTTGCCTCCTGACAACTTACTATCATCATCGTTTTTGTAATTTTTCCATGATTTGTACACAACAGAACAATCAATACAATACAATTAATTCACCATGTTTCGTTTTATTACTAGCACCAACTAGCACAACACAAAAATTCGTTGCTACAATAGGTAACTTAAACTAAACTTTAAAAACTAAGTAACCAACTTAAATTAAAATTACTACTTGTAAACTTGTAAACAAACGGAAGATCTGTCATTACTTTTGACAGAATTGACATTGCGGAATTAAGCTTCGTTTAATTATTATATTGACAACCCGAGACAATGTTTAACGTTTATTAATTATATATGAGGTTGAATGAATTTCTCCTGTTTGTTTGTTCTAGACTGGTTAATGCGAGGAATAACTATTATAATACCAATTTCTTTCATTGGTTTGTCTCTTACAAGCGGGTTGTCATCCAAACTCATTTAAACTTTTAAATAGACCGCCCAATTATTTTGGTGGTACTTCTTCCTTGTTGCTCTGTCAAATTTTTGACGTCAAGGTTGGCTGTCTTTTCACGGTTTAGTTCGGTATGTTTCCCCATGTTTGCCATTTTCCCGGCAGCAGCTGTAAGGCTTTGATCGGTAACTTCATTTACACTACTCTTTAAAATAATTTTTTATTAACATCACTTTAATAATGCTACCTAAAGTTAAAATCAAAGCTAAATAATTATCAAATAGTTGAAAGTAAATCTATGATTTTCTTGGTTCTTTTTCACTACTTAAGATAAAATAAAATATGACTTATACTTTAGATCACATGGTTAGTTGCTGTGCTAATTTTTTATTAAGTTGCTAAATGTTGTTAGTTAATTGATTGTTTATGCAATACTACCGTATAATGTCCACTTACTTGAGTTTTATGCACAAACTTGTTAATATCTTTGACTGCTACATGTCTTTTTAAGGTAACACTTATAACATCTTTTCCATGATTGTGGTTCTCATATTGTACTTTTTAGATGAACTGATGATGCTTTCAGAATGCGAAAGCGAAACGTCTTCAAAATAGATAAAGTAGCCTATCAACTTTGTCTTTTATTTCTCCACCCATCACTCTTCTAAGTGATCCTTATAATATATATATATATATATATATATATATATATATATATATATATATATATATATAGCAAAACTGGTAGGATTATCGACCGAAACGTAAATAACAATTTATTGTTTTGGAGTATCAGGTATGCCGTCTATTATTAAAAAAAAAACTCTTTTTTCTTTTATGACTCTATATTTCGCTGATTTTTGTCAGCTTCTTCAGGAGATAACTAAAATATGGTTAAAATTTTATATACATAACAGGTGATAATAAACAATGAATTTACTTACAGATTAAGAGTTAAAATATTTAAAAATCTTGTACATAATATATTCAAAACAGTACTGACAGTATTAGTCAAAAGCATCTGGTCACTAGTAATTAAATATAACAAAAAAAAAAAAATATATATATATATATATATATAATAAATACAAAACAAAAGCAACCAAGAAACAATAAAAACACAATAAAATTACACATTAAAAATATACAGGGTGATTTAAAATATAATTGTAAAAAGAAAAATTATTTGAACATACTAAGAATATTACAGTAGATATTGCTCAACTGTCCCGTATCTGCCTTATAATTAACTGCATATTTTTCTTTATTAATGTGACACATTTCTAAAAAACAATCTTTTTTTGTAATTGTTCTCTTGTTGTAGAACCCTGACATTTGAGTAGTCAAATTGATGCCCAGTTTTTAGGTAATGGTCAACTGCCGCACATGTATTCTTCTTTTTTGTGCAGTCACTTTTGTGTTGTGTGACCCGTTGTTTTAGCCATTGAGAAGTTTGGCCAACATAACAGCTCTGACAATCCAAACAAGGCAGTTTATAGATGACATTAGTTTTATTTACAGTTAATGTTTTGTCTTTTACTTTAGAAAACAGTTGTCGGTTTTCTAATACATTATATTGGACAATTTTGATGTTACTAAATTTTTAAATAAACTAGTCACAGAAGGTGTTAACTGTTTTATTAATGGTAATTTTTTATATTGGATTGTTTGTACTGCTCCGATATCAGTGGGACCGTCAAAAATGTCTGAGTTAAATATTAATTTTTAAGGTATCCATGTTTTGGGTAAATCCATGTTGGTAATGTTTTGGGTATCCATTATTTTCAAAAATGTTTAAAAGCAAATTTAAGTTTCTGTTTATGAATTTTTCATCACTAATATGCCTTACCCTATTCTTCATTGCAATCACTGTATTAAATTAATATCCCAAAACATATCCTTAAAAAATTAATATTTAACTCAGACATTTTTGACGGTCCCACTGATATCGGAGCAGTACAAACAATCCAATATAAAAAATTACCATTAATAAAACAGTTAACACCTTCTGTGACTAGTTTATTTAAACAATTTACTAACATCAAAATTGTCCAATATAATGTATTAGAAAACCGACAACTGTTTTCTAAAGTAAAAGACAAGACATTAACTGTAAATAAAACTAATGTCATCTATAAACTGCCTTGTTTGGATTGTCAGAGCTGTTATGTTGGCCAAACTTCTCAATGGCTAAAACAACGGGTCACACAACACAAAAGTGACTGCACAAAAAAGAAGAATACATGTGCGGCAGTTGACCATTACCTAAAAACTGGGCATCAATTTGACTACTCAAATGTCAGGGTTCTACAACAAGAGAACAATTACAAAAAAAGATTGTTTTTAGGAATGTGTCACATTAATAAAGAAAAATATGCAGTTAATTATAAGGCAGATACGGGACAGTTGAGCAATATCTACTGTAATATTCTTAGTATGTTCAAATAATTTTTCTTTTTACAATTATATTTTAAATCACCCTGTATATTTTTAATGTGTAATTTTATTGTGTTTTATTGTTTCTTGGTTGTTTTTGTTTTGTATTTATTATATTTTTTTTTGTTATATTTAATTACTAGTGACAAGATGCTTTTGACTAATACTGTCAGTACTGTTTTGAATATATTATGTTCAAGATTTTTAAATATTTTAACTCTTAATCTGTAAGTAAATTCATTGTTTATTATCACCTGTTATGTATATAAAATTTTAACCATATTTTAGTTATATCCTGAAGAAGCTGACAAAAATCAGCGAAATATAGAGTCATAAAAGAAAAAAGAGTTTTTTTTTTAATAACAGACCGCATACCTGATACTCCAAAACAATAAATTGTTTATATATATATATATATATATATATATATATATATATATAAAACCTAGAGCTAAGATTATTATTATTACTAAAATTAATATCAAACTCACCAGTCTTCCAGGTTGAACCGCGTCGATATCCATTTTGCCATATATATATATATATATATATATATATTATATATATATATATATATATATATATATATATATCTATATATATTATAGCTCATAGCTATAGTTAAATCTGTAATGTACCTATTGTTATTATTTTTATAGTAAAACACTGGTATTATAAGATTATATCAGCTTATTTTATTTTACACAATTTTATAGGATATAAGTTACAATGTAGTTCATCTTAAAAAAATGGATTATATCAGGGCAAGATTATATTTTTTAGTAGTAATTTTTTGTTTTGTTTGTTACAGGAAAGGAGGCTTGTTGCTGAACAACGTCTTGGGTATAACCGGAGGGTGCCTAATGTGGTGTACAAAAATAGCGAAATCCTACGAAATGCTATTTGTAGGAAGATTTATTATAGGGGTCAATTGTGGTGAGTTATTTTGTCATTAGGAAAATCATTATTTTCGTTCTTTTAAAGAAAAAGTACATTCAAACTAACAAAAAAATTCTCCATTAAACCTTGTAAATAAAAAATGTTTTAACTACGAACCAGAGATTTATCTATCTGTAGTTCGTAGTTTTTATTATACGAAGATTAGCAATAAGAGTCTTCAGTGTAAAAAGTTATTTTTTTATGAATGGAAAATAAGATTTATCAGCTTATATTTACTTTTTCGTACACTGGATGCTAGTGCTCTTAATTGTTACGAGAAACCTTCTTTATTTTTAATTACATAATTATATTTATAAAATAATAATTATTCTTAAATATATTCGAAAATTTGTTATTTTTATAATATACAGGATGGGCAATGTTATAAGAAAGCAGATCTGAACTAGCATGCTATCAACATAAATGGAGAGAATCTCAGTAATTTGAGATTTGCAGATGATATCGTCCTTATAGCCGATAATATGGATGATGCAATAATAATGTTTGAAAAATTATATCACGCTTCCTTTTAGGTAGGACTAAGGATTAATATTGCTTATGATGGAAGGGATATTGTGCAGACTACATAGTATAAGTACCTAGGACATGAAATTCGGTTGGGCAGAGATAACCAGACATGTGAGCTACCACGTTGCATAGGATTAGCCTGGGCAGCGTTTGGTTAATTAAACTATGTATTTAAATCGCATCAACCATATGCCTCAAAAGGAAAATCTTTAACCAATGTGTGTTATCTGTACTCATTTATATAGCGGAAATATTAACACTCACAAAAAAGGTAGTGAATAAGATTCGCGTGACTCAGAGGGCTATGGGCCGCCGAATGCTGGGTGTCTCTTTGAGGGACCGAATTCCAAACGAAGAAATACGTCGTAGAACAAAAACAACAGACGCCATTGGAAAAATTGCGTCGCTAAAGGGTATTGGGCAGGACACGTCGCCAGATTATCAGACAACCAATGGGCAAAACATATTGTCGAGTGAAGACCAAAGAAGAAGCCATACGAAGCAGAGGACGCCTACCATACGAAGCAGAGGACGCCTACCATACGACAGTTGCAAAGAGCTGAAGGAGACCTGTCCAGCAGCCGACGCATACAGGTTAGGTGAGGTAACCGATGAGCGATAGACAAATTGGCAGATAGGAGTACGTATAATGCAGAATATCTGGGAACGTACAAAAAAGTAAAAAAAAAAAATAGAATGAAACTGTGCATTGATGGATATCAACCCTTCGACGAGTTGATTGGGGGTGGTTGCCTTCCTTATTGCAACAGTATTTCTTGTTATGGGTGGTTGAGCCACGCTGTCAGATGTTAAGAACTAAATTAATTAGGCAAAAAGCATAGTTATTTTTGGACACAGGTTTCGTTTCGTATTTTCTGGGTATATCTTGCGTTTTAAGTGAAATAAAAATATATTTTTCTGGCTTTATGTTGATAATACCAATTGTATTAGAAGGAATTATTATTCCAAAATGAAAACAACAATACAAATATATGAACAACAAAAAAAAAATTAAAACGGAGAAAAAAGACAAAAACCGTAACACGACAGCTCGATTGAAGAGGACGAAGAAGAGCAACATAAAATTGAAAAAGCTTTAGACACGTGTATAATAAAGTAAGTACAATATTAACGAACATTAATAAATTACTGAACCACATAAGGCAGGAAATTAAAGTAGATATCCTGGAAAGTAAAACAGAAATTAAAGATAAAATCAAGAATATGGACAACGAACTGGAACATATAAAGCAAAAACTTAAGCAAAACAAAGCACAAACAGAAAATTTAAAAAAAAAGTAGAAAAGAAAGAACAAAAATGGCAGAAAGAAAACGAAGAACTTAAAAAACAATAATACCAATGGAAAATAGATTAGATAAGATTGGTAAAGAAAAAATAAGCAATAAATTAATCATATTAGGAGTAAAGGCAGACCTAAAGATGAAGAGAGACTAAGAGAAGGCATACAAAATATAATAGAAAAAAGCTTAAACTTAAAATATACTTTAAAAGTGTGTTTGGGATAGGATACGAAAAATGTATAATAGAATCAAAGAACTTAAAAGAGAAACAGAAAATACTGCAAGAAAAAGGTAAACTCAGCTATTCAAGAGACGGTAGATCAATTATACAGAATAAAAAGAAAAATTCAAAAATAAAGAAAGGGAATGACAAAAAACATTGGAAAATGAAATGTGAGAACGCTGCTGCAAAAAAAAATTAAGAACTAGAGATACAGTTACAACTCACAATAGATACTGCAGGAATTCAGGAAACCAAATGAATGGTGGGGGAACATTGAAAAATCGAAAAGTAATAAATGAAAGAATATCGTACATAAGAGTACACAGTAAACCGAACAAGTTGTTCATAATTAATGTCTTTGCACCCATAGAAAACAGTGATGACACTTGACAAAACAACAATTCTATAAAACAAAGAAAACCCCAAAAAAATCCTGGGAGAAGATATACTAATCATTATAGGAGATGTTAACGCCCAAATAGAAAATATTTACGCATGTTTTGCGTTACGTAACTTTGAAAAACTGTATCTTGCTTAAAATTATTTCTAGAGCCTTCTACTGTAGATCATTTTAAAGGTAATTAGTATTTATTTATTAGTAACATACCATTTTATATACTTAACAATGCGTAGACAAAAGTTGCGTAAAAAATGACGAAAAAGTAGGAAAAAAGTCCCAAAAATGGTGTTAGTGACAAATTTTAAAAAATGGTATCTTGGATAGGTACTTTGAATCTTAAAAATTTCTACCAAATGCAATATTAAGATTTAGATAGAAAATTTTAGTTTGAACAAAATTTCTGTAGATGTATATGTATGAAAAGTGCATCGAATTTACCCTAATGCAGCCTAGTGCTTAGGGACACATTCACTTCTTTTTAAAAAATGCACCCCTTTAAATGGTAGCACTCCACCGTTTGTCTATATTTAAAGGTCCATTGACCGATGGTCCATATAAAATAATAAAACCCCTTTAATGTTGTAATTATTTGCTAAAAAACATAATCAATAGCAGACTATATGAGGACCCTAGAAGTAAAGGGGTATAAGTGACATTTGTGTAAATATTGAGATAACTGCATTGCCGAACTGGAAATCTTTCATTAAATTTGGAGGTAAAGAAATCTAAGCGATAAGTCTAACAGGTGCTGCGTTCTAGCGGCAAGTTACTTAACCTCCAAGCCAACTACGAGTAGTAGCCAACTACGAGTAGGGCTTGGAAGAGAAAAGGTACAAGTGTACTTTTAACCCCGTTTCACTGTGTGAGACTGTTAGTTGAGTTTGTTATTATTTTGAATGGATAGTAATATTACAGCTCCTCTAAAGCAATATTACTTTATTGTTATAGTAATACTTTATTGTAAACTGCAGTGTTTTTAAGAAGAGTTCGTTTTTTTAAGCTTTAAAGGACATGGATGTACGTAACCTAATTTCTGAAAAAAAACGTAACATAATTTCTGAAAGGGCAATTGAAATAATGAAAGAGAATATTAATAAATTGCCTAGATACACAAACCACTACACTAGAAATAAGACTCAGAATATGAGCTATCTTCCTTAGGAGTGTCAATTTGAAAATAATGTACAAACTTACTGTGATTTCCGTAAGGAGAAAAAACAGGAAAAACATGTAAAGGAAAGCTTTTACAGGAATATTTTTAACACTCAGTTCAACCTTAGTGTCAAAAGGCTTAGTACAGACACCTGTGACAAATTTCAGATAAAAATAAATCACAGTTGGGCAGAAGAAAAGTTTTAACCCAGAGAGAAAAAGACTTACACTTGCGTAAGGCGGAAGTCATACGAACAGCAAAAAATGAGTGTCATGAACTAAAGAATGCTAGCAAAGTTGGGATCATCTTCGACTTGCAAAAAACTATGCCAATTCCTAATGTGTCAACTTCGCATAGCATTTAAGACAACTATGGACGTATAACTTTGGTGTCCATAACCTACAGACTGAAACGACCCATTTCTTTATGTGGCACGAAGGTCAGGCGTCTCGTGACTGTCAGGAAATATCTTGTTCCATAAAAGATATAGAAGCCTCCCCCATCTGTGCTATTATGGCACCCTCACCCTTCCAGGCAAAAACGTCGATGACCATCTGTACAACCTCTATCAGGAAATTCCCTGTGTAGGTGTGTTAGCTGATGTAGTACGAAAGGCTGTTTCAGAGGCCTACGTGTCAAGTTTAAACATTGGCGCAAATAATAGGGTAAACCAAAACCTATTAGGTTACCGCCCCCTCGGGCGCCCAAAAGCTAAAAATCTAGTTTTCTCTAATGGAGTAGGACCCGCTGAATTCTAGTGCAACCCATCCGATACTGGCTTCAACTTCGACTTTCTGAATGTCATTTCCACCATATTGAGCACAAACAAGGCGTTTAAAATATCTGACGTGTTCAGTACCCTGAGTGAAACAGGCGCTATATCGTAAACCGTAATATCCCGTCCCTTAGTTCAGACCCAGCGTCAAAACGTTCAAAGTGAGACGCGCCCTACCTCTTTAACTTGAGAGGACCCAGCTCGATAATACTTAACTCCGAACTAATCAAGACTAAAGTTAACAATGTAGACACCACTTGGTGCTGCATCGGTTTTGCATTTAGTGACAAATGTAAAGGCCAAAACAAGAGTCATCTGACAGTCAAATTTTGGATCTTAATTGTAAGAGACACTAATATTCAAACAGTAGATCATCGCTTGTTTATAAAAGGCCATTCTTATAATGAGTGTAACCAAAACTTTGGTTTGATAGAGTTCAAAAAGAAAAGATCCAAAAAGGACCTGTATGTACCTCAATATTGGATGAAGCTGGCCACTTTCTATAAGTAGAAAAGTCTTTAGAGTACAGATGAAAAATGACGATTTTTTAGACTTCCACACACTTGCGCCATACTTCAAGAAGAGCGTAAACGGAATACAGAGTATGCAATGGTTACATTTTTAGCAGGGCAAACCTTTTACCCCGTTTTACAAGAAAACAGCTAAAGGTAGCATAGAAGAGTTTAGTAAGCTATCTATGAGACTTACTCGAGCTGCTAAAAATTCTGTCCTGCGAGATCTCTTGAAAGTACCGATTGACATAAGGCCTCTCATTGAGCAAGCTAAATATTCAAATCTTCAACAGTTACTCAACTAAGTACCTACAATTTACCATGAGTTCTTCACAATTCTGCGACATGATGGTCAACAAGCGGAGAACTAGCAAACTCAGAAGAAGCAGAAGTCGAACATGACGATTTGGATCAACATTACGACACATATTGACTAAGCATAATTTAACTATATATTAGTGTTATGATAAGGAATAAATTTGTACAAAAATTTTATGATCTATTTACATTTTTACCTTTATATTGCATTTCTTAGAAGTAAAGGGGTACAAGTGCTACCAACAACCTAAAAATAGCTCCAAAATAAGTAAAGTCAATCAAATTCTGAGTTTTTGTTACAAATAATAATAATAATGCCCACAGTTACTAAACCGGAGAAGAAAAACTAGCATTAAATGATCATGGCAATTACAGTGAAGGCTCAACTTTGAACGGCGTTTACTCAAAATTTACTTTTTGTCACTTATACCCCTTTACTTCTATGGTCCTCATATTATGTTGCAGTTACAAAATACGATGTAATATCCCTATAAAAATTAAAAATATGACTTAGCTGAAAGCAGTTTTAATATAAAATATAAGCAAAATGTAAAATCAATACTACATTATGGAAAGTTCAACGGGTCGCATATAGTACACATATGACATTTTAATAATTGTCAAGGGTATTCGTACGTGTCCTTTTCTATTTTAAAAATAAAAATGGTTAGAGTAATATAAAAATTTTTATCGTACCTTTTATAAAGGTTGACTGATTTGTTTTTATATTTGTAGTTGTAGTAACTTGTTTCCTAAAAAACTAATGTAACCAAATAAAGCTGTTACATATGTGCAACGCTTTTAACCCTTCAGTAGTGGAATTTTTGAAAATTAGTAGTAGCGGGCGATCGAAACGATCGTTGGTCTTTTACTTCTTAGTTTGTGTTAATAAAAGTATTTGGAACCAGTTTAAGTAAAACACGATTTTATTAAGGTTTAATAAGTAGAGTAACATATTACAAAATAATATAAAAGTAAACGAATTTTAAAAACAATAGACAGAACATTTAAAAAACTATTCCGATAAAAAAAGGAAACTTCTAGTTATTTCGAATCAGTTCAGTCTGGTACTCTTCGCATACTGCATGTGTATGTTCTCTGCATAAAAACTTTTTACATTTACAGCAGGAAACAGTCGTTTTCCGGTTGTTTTACGGTCGCAAAAGTAGCATCTACCATTCTAGTACTCCTTCATTCGTTGAAGTGCCGTCTGTGTTAGTGCCGGAATATTACATGGCCTTAATACGTAACTTCAGATCTCTATTTAAATTGCCTACTGTTGCTCGGATCCGTAGATGTTCATCCATAAGAGAAAATGCTAAATGCTTCAAAAATTTTCTTCTAAGCATTTTATTATCCATCAAGGTTGTTACTTGCATGAATCACTAGGGAATTATTGCCTGCGATATTTAGTATGGTGTTAAAAATTATCATGGGCCAACGTCTTGTTTTTCGCGAAACATTATAAGAGGAGCATAGCTGATCAACGACGTCCACCCCGCCTTTTGTTTTGTTATAAAACGTCAGAATTTTTGATTTATAATGTTCAAATGTTTCTCTATCTATAGCGTCGTCATCATGTAGACTTGAAACAAGCAATACAACTTTCTTCTTTTTGGGGATATACGACATTAAAATACATGTATAGCTAAAGGCGAACATACTTAATTTTAGAGGACGAGATCCTTGAAGTAATTCAGGGGGCAGTTCTCTTTTGTTCTTACTAATGGTTCCCACAACACTCAATCCAAATTATTTTTTTAAAACATTTATTAAATAAATGCTAATGAACCAATTATCTAGAGTAATGTTGCGCCCAGAATTCTTAATTGGCGCAACTTCTTTCGGGGAATTGTCTACAGTAAATGGGCCATCTGGTTGATGACCCACATAAACCTCCATATTAATGGTATAATACATATCAGCATCACATTAACTAAAAATTTTGAGCCCATACTTTAAGGGTTTGCATGGAATATATTGTATGCAAGGGCAATTCCCTAAAAATCCAGGAAGCATTTCATCGCATGTTAAATTATACGAAGAGTTATATCCCGATTTACACTTTTCTACGAATTTGTCAAAAAATACTCGGATTGCGGCCATCTTATCCAGTCTTCTACGTTCTTCATGATCGACCTTATCATCAAATCTAATGCATCTTAGAAGAAACCGAAATCGGGATAGGGACATAACTAGTCTAAATATTTCGATACCTTCGCCATTAGTTTGCCAGATATCTTTTGTATTCAGGTGATGGGCTTTATATGTCCCTCCAAATATAAAAGGCCTATAAGAGTGTGAATTTTAGATGGGTTTGTAAGATTTGCATCCCTCTCCCGAGAGAAATTGCTTGCTATACTTTCAATGTATTTATTAGTGGATTCTACAATTATGTAAGTCATGTCCTCATCAATGAAATAACTCCATATTTCATAAATGTCTTGCAACTTTCTCGTAAATCTATAAGGCTCAGGTGATTGTTTTTACTAAATTAGGCTTTCTCATACGTACCCTTTTGTTTTTTCTTTGATGCTTTCTTCACACTGTACCATCTTCTCCCCTAAAAACACTTTCTTCTTGTACATTCAAAAAGGTTACTAATCAATCAGACAAAAGTCTATAATATATATAGTCTATAAAGTCTATAATAGTATATTATTTAAAAAAAAAACTAGCGTTTATACATACCTTAAGGTGATAAGAAACACAATAAAACGATTTATAAAAACTTTTTAGCTGACTAGACGCGCGCGAAAATTATGACATTTGCGCTGTAACTCCTAATCAACAAACCTCCCGCTACTCTGATTTAGTAATGAGGCTTCTTGTATCGAATGAGTAAGCTACTGAAGGCGGTGGTTGCCAAATGTAATTTTTTTCCGAAATATTAGCAATTTTTAATACGTGCGGTCTTTTTGACCATGTAGCGACTAGTTAAGGGTTAAAATCTATATTTCCATTTTCTTTAGCTTATTTAATATCTTAATATTTATTCATTATAGTAATATTTCCTAGTAGGTGGACTGCAAAGTATTCCTTAATCTTTTCGGCGTCTCTCCTTGTATGAGCTTTCCAACTCTCTTGTTCCCTAGCGAAACTATTATCGGTAGTTGGTATTCCTCCATTCTTCGTATCTGACTATACCATTGACACTTTGTTACCCCTCTAAAGATATCTTATACCAATATTGTGTTCTCATTTTTTCTGTGTTTTTAATAAATAAATAGTCCATTCCCAATGTTCTGTACTTGCCGTAAATATATAAAAATATATAAAACTTGTTATATCTAATTATATTTGTTATAATTATAAATTTTCTTTTTACAGGGCTGAATACTTCCCTCGTACCAATGTATATATCGGAAATATCACCTTTAAATCTTCGAGGCGGCCTTGGTACCGTTAACCAACTCGCTGTTACAATCGGTCTTCTACTATCGCAAGTCTTAGGTATAGAACAAATATTAGGAACCAACGAAGGGTGGCCGCTTCTACTAGGTCTCGCTGTGGTACCAGCAGTGTTACAACTGGTAAGTTTTCTTATAATAATATATAGCCAAATAAGATTCATAAATATATGTTATTGTAAATTAAGATTGGATGATTCTCGGTTAAATATTACACCTACTTAATAAAAAGATGTCAATTTTGATAAGAATTTCGTCTTTAAAGTTAAGCATACTTTGAAGTTGTATCGTATGAACACATTCTTTTCGTATATTTTCAGTGCACACCCTAAAACCGTTTAATATCTTATGCAATTAGTGTTCATTGTTCTATTTTGGTGACATTTATGTAAAATTAATTTTTATCTTTTACAAGATTCTCTTCAGACTCGCAAACCGCGTCGTCGTCACAATTATGTCACAATTAATTTCGATTTTTATTCCAATTGTTATTTTATATAGGTCCTACTTCCTGTGTGTCCCGAAAGTCCCCGTTATCTTCTTATAACTAAACAATGGGAAGAGGAGGCGCGAAAAGCATTAAGAAGGTTGAGGGCTAGCAACGCAGTAGAGGAAGATATCGAAGAGATGCGGGCGGAAGAAAGAGCCCAACAATCAGAGGCGTCTATCAGCATGATGGAATTGATATTCTCCCCAACGCTGAGGGCTCCACTCATTATTGGTATTGTCATGCAGTTAAGTCAACAATTTTCTGGTATCAACGCGGTAAGTATATTTACCTATTTTGTGTATATTTAGGTATCTATTAAAAATAAAAATAAATATTTTTTTATCTTCTGCATGCTTCTGGATGCATTTGATGATAGTTACTGCAAAAAATGTGTATTATAATTATTATAGTTATATTTTTGTCATATCAATTTTAAGCAAAGAAATGTTAATGTTAAAGTCACGAAGATAAGCGTTGCAGAATTATAAGAAGAATATTTATATATATATTATATATATATATATATATATATATATATATATATATATATATATACATACATGTATATATATATATATATATATATGTATATATATATACATATATATATATATATATATATATATATATATATATATATATATATATAGCATTTAGTATATCATTTGATCATTGTTAAACTTTCGATCCAATTTCTTTGGTGCAGTTTATCTTCAATAATTTTGGTATATCATTCATAACATACCTATTATTAAGGATATTTAATATTAATATCCTTAATGGATATTAATGTCAACGTCAATTCTTTGAAGAGACAGACAGACGAAAAGAAGAAGAATTGACAGTTGACGTTTGACAGGTGACAGACGAAAAGAAGAAGAATTGACAGTTGACGTTTGACAGGTGACCTGTCAGCCGCCATCTTATGACGTCAGAGTGGGCTGAAGTATTTACCTATCTACTTAAACGTTAAAAAAATGTTTTTTTTTTTTTGGTTTGTACCATTTATGGCACATGATGCGATAAAAGCTTAAGTACAGATCCCTAAAGAAGCACTTACACTATGTACATAAACTTTATCATTGTAGTGGCAGCCGTAGTTCAGTGGCTATGTTACTAGCTTAACAAGCTGGAGGGCCCGGGTTCGAACCCCGGCACCGACAAATTTTTTAATTTCTAATTTAACTGAGCTGCCACCGTGCTTCGGAGGGCACGTAAAGCCGTCGGTCCCGGCTACGAAAGTAGTCGCTAAGTCACGTTAGGGGCGCTTGCGCGACCTGAAAACCCTAACACTAGACCTTAGCCAAAAGGTTACACGAAATTTACTTTATCATTTTAAAACCATAAACTAAACTCAGAAATTTTAATCAATACTAACAATTTCTTACTTTTTAGGTGTTTTATTACTCTACTAGTTTATTCGTTAGCTCCGGTCTACCAGAGGAAAGTGCCAAGTTCGCAACCATCGGTATTGGTTGCATCATGGTCGTTATGACACTAATATCCATACCACTCATGGACAGAATGGGAAGAAGAACGTTGCACCTGTACGGCTTAGGAGGAATGTTCATCTTCTCTATATTTATTACCATTTCATTTTTGATAAAGGTTCGTAAACTGTTGCCTATACGCAAGACAAAGTCTTTTGTTAATGGAGGATTAGATGCTTCTAATTTTACATTCTTTGTAGGATAAAAAATATTATAACACATTTATATATTTAAAAAGGAATTGAATGCACTAGTATGTCAAAGTATAACATGTATTGCGTTTTAAAAAATTACTGGGCTACAGAAAAAGAAGCCTGCCTGTCAATTATTTTTGATTATAAACAAAAATATTCGTTCTTTAAAGTGCACGTATAAAATTCGGAACAACATTGTTTAATATATTTAAAATATTTAAAATTTATAAAAAAATATTTAAAATACTTCTTCTTGGTAAAAGATAAGGATGTCTATATTTGGAGTAGCTCAAAATGGATACTAGAGGTACTGGATGTAAAGGTTATAAGAATAATAGTTAACAAAGAATAGTATGAGAAACCAGAACATATTTAATAAAAGCTGTTCTTTAAGGATTCGTGCTATTAATTGAATTATTTAACTTATTTTTAACACAAATTTTAATGGCAGAATTTTAATAATAGAACATACCAGAGAGGTATTGAGGTACAGGAGACACTACAAATAATTACGAATAATCCAAAAGGAGTACAAGCACTTATTTACAAAGTTACGTGGGCTTAGAAAGCGCTCTCAGATTAAATTTTAAAAATACGCAGTGTTTTATTATAAAAGTAAAACATATAATCCACACCTCGGTACGAACGTCAATGAAAATTTAAACCATTTCCTAGATACAAAATCTAGGAGAATAGAAAGCAAGACCTGTGTTTGGCTAAGCTAAAAAATGGCTAAGCTATTCAAATGCCACGATTTATCAGTAACCATAAAAATCGGGTTACTACGATGTTATAACTTTCCTATACTGTTGTACGGAGTTGAGTCGTGGACTCTCACAGACGCTACCTGTAAGACAATTGAGGATATCGAAATGTGGGTTTAATTGCTAGTCATAATTTTGGTTTATTCTTCTCAGAATAGTCAATTTTTGATTATATTGTCACTTAAAAACTAAATACACAATTCACATCGTAATGCATGTAATATAAATGATATCTTCAAATTATATACGATTTTGAGGAATATGCGCTTTTAATTTGGATATAAGATTATTTTTTCTATCTAAAGTTACACCGCGACATGCATAACGAATCTGGGGACTTTGGAGGATTTGGGTTAAGCATGCCCTTAACGTATCTCATTATAAAAATACCTTTTACATCAATATAATCGTTTTCAAATTCTGTTTAGTAAAAAAAGAAATAATTTCTTCTCTAAAATGAAGAAAAACCATTTCTTTTAAGTGAACGCGAGAACTCAGCTTTTGTAACTTATATTTGAAGTATCACGTTTCGAAATGAAACTTTTGTTATTCCAGAGCAAGATTTTATATCAATATCCAAACAAACTTCTTTATCACATCACCTGAATCTGGATGTAGAAAATTTATTTGTATCTGTTGTATCTCCAGAAGCTCAAGAAAAGCTTCTGGAGATACTAGAGAAAAAATCGTCATTAACCAAACCAATTTTTTCAACATAAACCAAAGGTTTAGAAATTTTATCACCTAATAAAACTATATCCACTAGCAGATTTTTCTTTGGCTATAATTTTTTTGTTGCAAGTGTCAACATTCAACTCAAAATAATTAATATGAAATTTATGCCCAAATGCGACATAAAACTACCAAAAATGAATATATCATACTATAATCAGAAAATCTACAAGAATACTAAATTCCTGTGGTTGGCTGTGATCAAAAAAACGTAAAAAACGTTTTCCGAATAACTATTCCATCATCAGTTCTATCCTAAAAACTACAACCACTATAATTAAATAAAAAGTCAAAGTTAAAATTTTGACCAAGGTATAACAAAAAGTGTGGTTTTACTTCCTGGATATACATTTGAAGCCACTAAATACATGGGCCAATTGAAACCTCAATACTCCGGGAGTATTGGATTTTAGGAAGAGTAGAACTTACAATTTCAGAAGAACTGAAAGAGAAGTGATGAAAAAAAAAATACTAAAAATGGGGCTAAGCTCAGAGGAACAAAATTAAATGGCCAAAGAGACACTAAATCTCATGTGAGTGCTCGGGCTAGCTTCAATGCACTGAATTGTGGCTTTAAATATATAAAGCAGATAGCAAGGATAATGAGCTAATGAGACAAGAAACGAAATGAGATCTGATAATATCAAATGTGATACAACTAAAGAAGGTCACTGGGAATAAATTTATAGAAAAAGGACGATAAGAAGAGAAGAAGAAGGGCACCAACTCAACGATAGTTGAGATTTTGAAGTAACAAATGACTGGAAACAACTGATTCTGAAGATAATAACCTGAAATACAAAATACTAAATACTAATCTTGTCTTGCTATATTATATACTAGTTAGTAGAAACTGAAATAAAACTCAAAAAGTAACAATAAATATATGGATGGAAAATTTTTAAATAACCTTAAATTTGCAGATGATATCGTTCTTATTGCAGACAGCTTTGATCAGGCACAGATAATGCTCCAAGAACTCCATACTGCCACAAAAAGAGTTGGTCTTAAAATAAATTTTTCAAAAACACAATTCATGACAAATTTAGTCCACAACAAAAACATCTCAGTAGAAGACAAAGATATTGAGCCAGTTGACTCCTATAAATACTTAGGCTATGAGATCAGAATAAGTCGAGACAACCAAACAATCGAGCTGAAAAGAAGAATAAACCTCGCTTGGGCTGCATTTGGAAGGATGAAGGATATTTTTAGGTCTAAGATTCCAATGTGTCTGAAAAGAAAAGTATTTAATCAATGTATTTTGCCAGTGATGACCTACGGCGCAGAAACCCTAACGCTCACAAGAACAACAGTGAATAAACTACAAGTTGCGGAAAGACCAATGGAGAGAATTATGTTAGGGATTTCTCTACGTGATAGAATACCCAATGCTACTATACGCAAAAGATCAGGAGTAGCAGACGTTATTGAATTGATAACAACACTAAAGTGGAACTGGGCAGGTCATGTAGCAAGATCAGTTGATGACCGGTGGACAAAAAGAATTTTGGAATGGAGACTCCGAATACAAGCTTACAGAAATAGAGGTCGACCCCCAACGAGATGGACAGATGACATAAAAAGAGTAACTACAAATTGGATTCAGATGGCGCTAAATCGGACTAAGTGAAAAAGCATGCGAGAGGCCTATGTTCAGCAGTGGACGTTAGAGGCTAGTTGATGATGATGATGAAATACATGGGTCAAAACCCTTTAAATGTTATCTGATTAACTTTGAGTTACATTTTTGATAATTAAAAATTAGGTAGTTTAAGTTACAATTGTAAAAGGGAAACAGAGGAATAGATTACATGGCAACATAAGACTCCACTAGAGTTGATAGTCCTTAGACGAAATGCCTGGGAGACTGCCATTTACCTTAAAAAAAATTTACAACTCTTTGATAGTAAACCTTGTATGTGCTTACAGGATAAAAAAATTATTTTTTTTTAATTTTAAGTTTGATATATTTTATGATACCATAAAATGTTTTTATTGCATTGTTTCATAGTATTATAATTTCATATTCTAACACGAACAAGTTATGTAAAATGAATAGCATATAGTCCTCCAAATGAAAGCAAAAATACCTCAATAAAACATTATTGTAATATACGAGATTGTATACACACTATAATTATATATATATATATATAGGTAAAAAAATAAAGTATTAATATTTATTTAAAAAAAAATGTGTGATATAAAACCAGCTAATTTAAAATTAGGAAACTCAATGCAAACGTGCTCTTTCTAATTTTCTTCATGTCAATCCGCAGTTCATTGTGTCTAATGTAATGTGTACAGAATGTAATAAGGTTTTGAATAGTATTTTGTAATAATATACTGCTAATGAAATAAAATTGAAATATTTTCCTAATCGCCTCACGAAAAGTTTTAATGATACAGTATTGCAACTCTGTTATGTCCAACAATCAACTTAATTCAGATTTAGATTTATGCGCCAACTGCTAACAAAAATGTAGAAGGAATAAAATACTTTTATAGCGAACTTCAAAAAACATTACATCTCACAGCATCTAGAGATATAACAGTGATCATGGGTGATTTCAATGTAAAAATTGGCGAAAGAAAATGCTACCCTAATGAAGGACCATATGGGCTTGGTGAACGAAACAACAGAGGAGATCGCCTAATAGAATTTTGCCAGGAGCATAATGTTATAGCCCCAAATATATTTATTAAATTACCTAAGCGACGCCTTTAGACATGGAAATCGCCAGCTGACCAAGATAACAAAATCGTCAGAAATCAAAGTGACTTCATCCTAATAAAACACAGATATTGAAATTTAATGCAGACAGTAAAAGCATATCCAGAAGCAGACGTATCCTCTGCTCACAGTATTCTTCTTGCTAGGTTTCAACTTCAACTAAAAAAGACGCAAAAAAGCCGCAACAACAATAAACTTAACATACAGAAACTAAAGTCAGAAGAAACAAAAGAAAATCTGAAACACGAAATCGACACAAATCTAGATAAAAACCCAAGAAATAATTGCAACGTAGAACAGCAGTGGCAATTCTTTAAAACCTCTATATTGAAGTCAAGTAAGAAAGTACTCACAACAACCAAATGTAAGAAAAAGAAGTGGATCGCCGAGGAAATTCTAGAGCTGATAAATGAAAGGAGAAAAAACAAAACCATCAGTACGATCCGTTATAAACAGCTTTAAAACCAAATAAGAAGAAAAATTAGGGAGGCTAAAGAAACCTACTTCTCTGAAAAATGTAAAGAAATAGAAGAACTGCAAAACAGATATGACAACTTTAACCTACATAAAAAAGTCAAAGAACTAGCCGGAGTAGGAAATAGAAGAACCTCAAATATATTGCTTGACAAAAATGGAAATATTATATTGAAGGCAGAACAAAAACTAAGAAGATGGAAAGAGTACATTGAAGAATTATTTCATGACCAGAGAGAAGCTAATATATCTGTAGATAGCCACATGGGAGATGTGGGCCCAGAGATAACCAAATGAGAGGTTGGTCAGGCATTAAACTCAATAAAAACCAATAAATCTGCTGGTTCAGGTGAATTACCAAGCGAGCTACTAAAGTTGGTCAACGAGAAAAACCTGGACATAATAGTAGAACTGTTCAACGCTATCTATACTACGGGAATCATTCCTAGAGAAATGTTGACATCAGCATTTGTGTGTTTGCCAAAGAAAGTGAATGTCAAAGAGTGCAGTGACTATCGAACAATAAGCTTAATGTCATATACCTTAAAAATCTGTTGAAAATTATCCACGCCAGAATTCACTCTAAACTGGAGCTGGATATTAGTAACACACAATATGGGTTCCGCAATGATATGGGTACCAGAGAGGAATTATTATCCTTCAAGGTGCTGACACAGAGATGTTTGGATGTTAACCGTCTTCTTTACGTCTGTTTTGTAGACTGCAATAAAGCGTTTGATAAAGTAAAACATGACCGACTCATGGAAATTCTAAAAAATAAAAACCTAGATGAAAGGGATTTGAAGCTTATAACAAACCTTTATTACAATCAGCGAGCAATAGTACGAATTGAAAAAGAGACATCTGAAGAAATGACAATAAAGAGAGGAGTCAGGCAAGGCTGCATACTATCATCTCTATTATTTAACGATTATTCTGAAGAGGTAATTCGAGAAACTCTGGAAGATGAAACAGTCGGCATAAAAGTAAATAGAGTCTTAATTAGCCAGATCGAATATGCAGATGATACAATAATAATTGCCGATAGTTTACAAGACCTGAAAAGACTCATTAGTAAAATATTAGTGTGTAGTAGGGAGTATGGACTCTCGCTCAATATCAAAAAGACGAAGTTTATGAAAATTTGTAAAAACAATCATATTACTAACAAAATCTTGATAGTAGAGGGCCATCAGATCGAAATAGTAAAAAAGTACACTTACCTAGGAACACTTATGACAAAATAATGACTACACTGCAGAAATCAGAGTCAGAATCGAAAAAGCACGTTCTAATTTTATGAAAATGAAAAAGGTCCTATGTGGCAAAGATTTAACATAAGCTCTTAAAGTACACCTAACAAAATGTTACGTATACAGTGTACTATACTATGGAGTGGAGTCTTCTTCTGCGTCGCCCTCGCTTACTGTCTATTTTTCCCTGGACAATCAATTTCAGCAGACGGTACTTATGGTGTCTCAATATGTGGCCTAGATATTCAAGCTTTCTTTGTTTAGACACCAAATAGAATTCTTAAACTAAGTGTATTTAAAGTTAATATTATAATGGATCTTTAATATTCACTTCAAAATTAATCTTTTCAAATATGGCTGTAAAATCTTAACAAGTTTAGTCAATAAATGTAAATATATCCCTTTTTCTCGTAGTGGTAATTTGTAGTGGTTTTCCATATTTTGTTGATATTCTTTATTCAGCCCTTTTTGTGTTTATATAGTATATTTTTGTTTATTTTTGGTAACAATATTTTGAGTACTATATTAAAGAATATTGCAATAAAATAAATTGTAACATAACAGCAATTTAACCACTTTTCAAAGGTAACTTTTATATTAATTACATACTTCACCGAAAATATGTGCCTTACTTATTACATAATTGTAAAACTTGTACTATAAATATTCTGTAAATTTTACTTAGTGGCACTAGATTTAGGAGGTCATTTGCATTGAGTCAAACTTACGCTCTATGTAATTTTTTTAAATAGATAAACAAAAAATAGTCAATCTTTAAATGCTTCTTATATTGATAAAATATATTTGAGATAAATAGAAAAGAGGAAAGGTATTTTTTCTACAACTGGCTAATTACCTACATTTGAACCATACACAAAAAAGCAAATATCTTTGAATGCTCTAAACACAGAGGAATTACGGTTCTAAATGCAGCGTATAAAATATTTTTCATAGTACTATGTCACCGTATGGATTCGTATGCAGAACGGATAGAAGAAAAATACCAGGCTGGTTTTAGATGTGGTAAATCGACAATTCATTAGATTGCAACCCTGAGAATGATTTTAGAAAAAGCACTGGAATATGGCATAGGTACTCATCACATATTTATAGGCAACAAAGCAGCCTACTGTGTGAATAAAAGGAAAATGTACAAAGCAACAAAAGAGCTGGAAAACCAAATTAGTTGGTAAATTTAACAAAACTAACTTAAAAAAGTTGAATGTAGAGTACGAATTCAGGGGGAACTCTCTGAACCTTTTAAAACAAATAATGCGCTGCGCCCGGGAGTCCTGCTTTCCTGTATATTGTTTAATTTAGCGCTGGAAAAAGTAATACGTATATCATAAAGCACAAACAACCATTGGTTTAATATATATATATATATATATATATATATATATATATATATATATATATATATATATATATATAATAAATCAGTGCAAATCTTTGCCTATGCTGATGATAGCAATATTGTTGGGAGAACGGAAAACGCTTTACGGGGGTCGTATGTTGCAATAAATAAATCAGCTACAAAAATAGGTTTAATAATAAACACCAACAGAACGAAATATATAGAAATAAGCACGCAACGACAAATCCTAAGACCACTTGATATATAATACGATCTCATCGAAGCAGTAAACGAATTTGTATACCTGGGAGCGCCCCTTAACAAAAAATAATACTACCGCAGAGATTAACTGTAGAATTTGCACTGCTAACAGATGCTATTTTTTGCTTAATCCCCTTCTTAAATCCACAATTATATCGAGAACTACAAAAAAAAACTGCACGAAACAATAATACGCCCAGTCCTAACAAATGGTTTAAAGACTTGAACTCTAACAAAAAGTAATAAAAACATGCTGGGATGTTTCGAAAGAAAAGTACTAAGGCGAATCTATGGAGTAGTGAATGACAATGCGGCGTGAAGAAGACGATACAACTTCGAACTTTTATAGAATATACCAGGAACCAGGTATCGTAAAACATATTAGGGTAGGACATCTGAGGTAGATAGGGCATGTTATGCGGATGGAACAAAATGACCCAGCTAGAAAAACGTTCCCTGATAGACACATTTGTCAGAGAAGAAGAGAAAGACCTAGAACAAGGTTCCTTGATAACGTCGATGAAGATATGAGAAATATGGTTATACTTGCTTGGAGGAGGAAGGCGATACATAAGAACGACTAGAGAAAAATTCTTGAGGAGGCTAGGACCCACGCAGGGTTCCAAAGCCAGAATGATGATAATGGCTAGTTACATACTTTTATGTGAACGGGTTTATGTCATACTTATGTAAATATGTGACATAATTATAATATTTTACGATTCACCATAATAAGTGAAGAATAAACCATCAACCAGGAGATAAGAGCATGCATCACCACCATCAAAACTCGAAAGTTACATTACTTTGAACAAATTATATGAAATTAATCCAGATGGGCACTCCTGCAAGCCATTCAGCTCATGCTTAGAGCTGCTATTCAAGAAAATCTTGGAAAACATTTCTGCAGAAATCTAAATTAATATAGAGCAAGTTTCGTATATAAGATATGACACTGTTCTACTAACTGATTCAGACACGAACTTATATGAAGTCCTGAATCAACTTAATAACGCTTTTGGAGAATTTTGAATGATGATTATTGAGAACAAATACCAAGAAAGTGGTATTCCAAAATAAGCAGAATGGCCCTTTACCTATAATGATAAATGGGAAGATATTACAAAAATTAAACCTTTGAAAATCAATGGACACAACATTTCAGCGATCATTTCAGTTTATATTATGTTGAAGTAGGCGATAACATAGAAAATTAATTAACCCTACATCAAAATCTATATAATAAGGCTCCTACAAGACAAGAAGTGTTCTTCTTTGATTCTATTAAATATCATCCAAAAATTTTTAAAATACTAAAGCCCCAGAAATCTGTTTTAAAATGTATAAGGAATGTGGTGATCAACTTTTGGCAATAATCCATAAACTGATAGTACCTATATAGATGACCGAATTGATAATAGACGAGCTGTATCACAGATACTTCTACGTAGATACTTAAAATCGTTTTAAAAGTAAAAATTCTTCCAAAGGTTAAAAAAACGTCCCAATTTTCGGGGCGCCTGTAAACTAAAACTGCGGGCAGCTACGTAAAATTATTAATCTGGCACAGAAATGTTAGTTTCCGGCACACTAAGAAAAAACTATGCAGAAAAGCCGTTTATAAGCAGTGGTGGCGACACCGTCATTATTCCGGACAGTGCTGAGGGTTTACAACAACTTTTGAATGTCATAACCAGAGAGGGAGATAGCTTGGGACTAAATATAAACACATATAAAACAAAAGTAATGGCTGTTACACGTGCACCAAATGTCGACATTAATATTCGTATCTATAATAAACATATAGATAGAACCAGTACAAAGATTCCAGTATCTTGGTTGCTGGATAACAAACGATCTTGACCACGAGGTCGAAATACTTGCTCGTATAGAATATGCTAGGTCTGCTTTTTAACGGATTAAAAAATTTCCTACTAAACTCTACGTTATCGGTGGATATTCGATACAAATAGGTAAAACCGTTTATTTATTCCATATTGCTATAGGGAGTGGAAACATGGACTCTCGGAATTACAAGTATGGGGCATATAGAAGCCTTTGAGATGTGAGTTTTTCGAATATCTCTTGGACATAGCACGTGACCAACAACGAGGTGCTAAGAAGAATGGGTTCTGAGAGAGAACTCCTAAATATTGTAAAAAACAGAAAAACGAGTTATCTAGGACATATTTACAGAGGAGAAAAATACAACTTCCTACGACTTATAATGGAAGGGAAAGTGAAAGGTAGAAGAGGTCCAGGAAGAAGAAAATGCTCCTGGATAAAGAATGTAAGAGACTGGACAGGTATGGACACACATTCGATACTAAGAACAGCTCAAGATAGAGAGCAATTTGCTGTAGTTACAGCCAACCTTCAGTAATGGAGAAGGCACCTTAAGAAGAAAAAGAAGAAGCAGTGGTTGTAGAAAATATACATTTGGGAACACTTATGCGTAGCAACCAATCTAAAATACTTTTGCTGTACTTCATCTTTTTCTTCTCACACATATAGTCTCTGAAATAAGTTATTTGTGTAATGTAAATAATAAAAACAAAATATGCTTTATTCTAAACGTAAATACCTAATAAATTACTGGAGAGAGTATTAAATTAAGGTATCTTAATATTTGATTTTAAGTACATCAGTATATATGTATAAAAAAAAGTACGTAAAGCAATACTCTTGATTAAAATTTTTAAGGCAAATAATATTTAAAAATATTTTTTTAATTTAAAATTAAATATTATTTGTAATCAAATAGTTTAGTAGGTATAAACCTCCTGCATGATTTTATTTAATTTGCGTTACCGCATGCCACTTGTAACGAACGATAACTATGAATATTTGTTATCACTGCAAATAAATATCAATTCACTTATGAAAAAAGAAAAATTGTAAACTAAAATTTTTTAAATAAAATCCTAATTTTCGATCTAAGATAGGTATTGAATTTGAATCATACATTTAAATATAAGTACTTTCTTATATAGGATTTAGATAGAAACAAAGGACTATTTTCGCGATATCCAAGGATATAAATACATTTTACGATATTACAAACAATAATGAAGAAAGATTATGTAACTTCCCAACAATAATATACTTTGATATAGACAGCCCTATATGCAAAGTGTCCCCCATTGTCCACATCTGTTCAAATTTTAGAAATTTAATCTTGATTCAATTATATGTAATAAGAAAAAAACATAAAAGTTGTAGACCGATTGTTATTTATTTACGAGTTACAGAGCAATACTCTACTGCTAAGAGAGTAATATTAAAAGCAAACTGTTAACTACATTGCAGAGAAGTATACCTCTTCATTCATCAAAATATACCGCTCGCTTGTGCTGGCGACAACCATGTCCTCTACCCTACTATTAGTCTTCTGAAGGGCGTTTCATATATTTAATTTTTTTACAGAAATTACAATATTAATATGTCTGTCATCTTCTTCTGCTTCTTCCTCCTTATATTTAAGCTTTAAAGTCTGTTTCTTCTTTAATATTAGCCTCCTAAATTGTTTAAATTGTCGCACCATCTTTTTCTTGGTCTGCCAGTACTTTTTCGTCCATTTGGTGACATATTTTGTGCTATTTGTACTATTCTATCTTTTGCCATTCTACTAATTTGTTCGTTCCACTCCTGTTTCTGTTTTGTCACCCATCCATTTATGTATGTCTTTTATATTGCATGCTATTCTTAGGTTTTCGCTTCTCTCCCTATCCAACAGAGTTTTTCCTGATATTCGTCGAAGTATTTTCATCTCTGTTATTCCAGTATTCCTTCCTCTTTATCATCTTCGTAACTAGATATATCTATTCCCAGTTATCTAACCCTTGCTTCCTGTTTTATTAATTTCCCTCAATTTTACATCGTAGTGGTATTTTCAAGGTAAAGTGCATGGGAAAAGAGGTCCAGGAAGGAGAAGAATATCCTAACTGCATAACCTGCGAAAGTGGTTTAACTTAACCACTACCGGACTTTTCAGGGCAGCAGTCAACAAAGTCAGAATAGCCATGTTAGTGTCCAACATCCGTAACGGATAGGCACCATCAGAAGAAGAGTGGTATTTTATCATACATTTGTTTTTTTTTTGCTATTATCATATTGTATTTATTGCCTGTTGTATTGAAAATGTGGGTTATTCTTTGGAGCTCGTCTTCTCTTTCGGCGATTAATGCGGAGTCGTCAGCATAACATACTATTTTAATATTTTTGTTCCCCATTCTATAACCATGACATTTATGTATTGCTTGTATTATTTCGTCCATTATTATATTAAAGACAAGTAGTCTTAACGAGTCACCCTGTCTGACACCGCTTTGTACACTATGTTAGTTTTCCATTTATCTTTGTCTGTATTCGATTGTGGAAGTAGATGTTTTCGATGGTTGGTATAATATTGTTTGGTATGTTTCTTTTAAACAATAGGTGTTAGACGTCTTCGACTTATATGCGATCGAAAATCTTTGTCAAGTCTATAAACATAGACATGCTAGTTTATTGTACTCGATGACCTTTTCTGTGATTAGTACAAATACGGCGTCTACGCAGGATGTTCCGGATCTGAATCTTTTTATGTTCATTTGATAAAGTTGTTAGTTTATTGATTTTGTTGGTTAGAACTTTTGTGGTAATCTTAAGTGTGGTGTTTAGTAGACTTATACCTCTATGATTGTTGGGGTCTTTATCTTCTTTTCTTGAACATTGGTATCATTATGCTGTTTCTCCTTGCGTCTGGTATCTTGCAGTGCAATATTAGTTTTTGTATAAGTTTTGTCATCTCTAGGGTTATACTTTCTCCTCCGTGTTTTAGAAGCTCGTTGGTTATATCATCTGGTCCTGGTGACTTTCTATTTTTGAGTAAATTTATAGCTATCTCTACTTCCTCAAAACTGATTTCTATTTCGTGTCTCAGCTAGGTTATTGTGTTGATTATTATTTTCTTTTACTTAAAACAGTTTCGTCAGGTATCTTTCCCATTCGTTTGCTGTCATGCTATTGCATTCTTTTAATTCTGCCATTTCTTCTGCCAATTTCTTTCCGTTGGTTTTTTTATGAATCTCCATAATTGTTTTTTTGTAGAAGTCGCTTTCTGTTCTTTGTAAACTATTCCCAGTGCTTATTTTTTGTTCTTGTTATCAACTGCTTTCGTATTCTTCTATAGGTGTCTCGGGATCCTGGAATATTGGATGTTTTCTACTTCGTATAGGCCTCTCATATGTCTCTTTACTTTTCTTTTTTATTTCTTTTCGGAACCATGATGTATTGTTGTTGTTTCTTTTGTTCAGTATGGTTTTGCGTTTTCCTAGAATTTCTATTGCTGCTTCATTAATATTGTTTTTAATTTTCTCCCAGCTCGCATTTATATCTTCGATATCGTCTATTTGTTTAAGCTGCATCTTCTGTGCTAACCTCCTTTGGTACATTTCTTTAGTCGGTGATTTCCTGTAGAAAATGTTTTGGTGTCATTTTAATTCTTAGTTTTGCTAGTACTAGTTTTTGTTCACTCTCTGTATCTGTTGGGTTTAAATTTTGGATATCTAGAACCTGCTTTGGGTGAATTTTTCTATTAGTGCCTATAAAATTAATCATAGATTTGTTCCCCCTGGAGTTTTCAAATGTATATTTTTACTGGAGCTTATGGTCGAAAAATGTATTATTGATTTGTTTTATGTTGTTTTACTTCTGGAACTATTTCATTTCCGATTCGTGTAATAAAGTAACCCTATGTCTCTCATATTATCTTTAAGCGAAAAAACTGAGAATAATGATCCGAAGTAGTAATCCTTGCCCACAACCCATAATCAAAATGTACATAGGTGCTCACGCCTTAAAATTCAATTAAAACCGTTTTCCATGGTACGCAAATTGTATAATTATTATTTTGTATACAGTTATAGTACGGTTATTGGTAGCAATATCAAAACTTTTGTTATAAAATCTAGGTCATGCGGAATCTGCTTAAATAAAAAGAATCTGGATTTAAACGTATCTACCATGATATGAATATCATGGTATCTACTGCTTGCTCCCAGCCCCATTACAAAACTAAAAATGACATGCATACCTTTATAAAAAAATTGTACACTACTTGCTGTAACCTTTGCCTTTAGGTTCGACAACTCCACTTTCAAGATTGTGCTAAGTGTGTTGCCCACTATCGACTGCGTTAAATCTAATTTATCAGCGCCTTCAAGTTTTAAAGGGACAATAATAATTATAGTTGAACAATTTACTTTCGAGGTATTTCCGATATCCATTTTGGTATTTATTCATTAACGTTTAATAAAATGACAATGTAGGTATAACATAACAACTTTAAATTTGTTAAATGATCGGTATATAGCATCTACTAATTCTTAAATTTATATTTTAGTTTGTGTAAATTGCTTAAAATACATTTTTAATTTAGACCCGTATTATTCACGAAACCATTTTTAAGAAACATTGGAAGTTTTATTAAAATTGAATTCAGAAAAAACATGAGAATGTCAAAAGTTAATCTGAGTTATTTTTATGTGATATAAAATACGTTATAGTAATGTCGTAAAATATAGGTACATATTGTACTGACATCTACGTTTAAATGATTTGCTATTTATAACTGACACGTGCAAGAGATATTTTCATTTTGTGAAACATTCTTGTGAAAATTCTTTGTGAAAGTTTATCAACAAACGTAGTTAAATATAATTTGATAGACTTACTACCTACTCATTACACTTAAAATGTTTTACACCTACATAGACAATGTTCTTACACTTACATAAAACATGTTTGCTTTTTTTGCCCTTCTTTTTTTTTAACTTTCTACTTTCCCGAGGTGGTGGAGGAGAAACAATACAATTGCTGGCCATTACCCTTAACGACACCCCTGCATGTTAAAAATAAATAAAATTGCATGTAACACGAATAATTACCTTAGAGCGTATTGTGAGTTGCATACTTCAACTCACGTTATTTAAATTCTAGAACAATCAATAAAATTAAATTAGAAGAAAGGATTGGTATTAGAAAAATAAATTTTATTCCTTTGGGTAAATTTCTGTAAATTTTGCAAAATAATTAATATTGATAGAGATAAAAAATATTAGTGCTCAATTTCTCTTGTAGGTACATATTATATTGCCTCCACTAACAAATTATTTTTTCTTTCATGCTGTGAATAATAAACATATATCTAAAATTAACACCAAATAGCCCAATAGTTCCTAATCCAACGAGAATTCTTAAAGCTTTTGAAGTAGATGTGGGTGGAAACAGATAAATTATATGTTTACCAACTCATCGAATTTAAGAAAATAAGTTGGTATATAATAGTTATGTTTAAAATATGTCAATGTTAAAGATTAACAAGCAAACTAGGCCAAAGTATTAACATGGTGTATAAAAGAAGGAGTGTGTTATTTGTGCAGACTTGATTCTGCGATTAGGTACACAGATAAAGATTCAAATGAGTGCTATATTCTTTATCACAAAACATTCAGCAATATACAGGATATTATACAATAAATTAAAAAATAGCAAAGGTAACAAGGTCTACTTAATTTTTCGAAATGTTGTTTTAAATTGGCTTGCAATAATGAAAATAGAAGAAATAGATATAACTACTTTAGAAAGTTACAAAAAATCAAGACTTTCTAATTTCAATTATATTTAAATTTCTAAATCTTTATCTGTGTCTGTTCTTTCGTAAGTATCCATGTGAGCATATTTTTTTGAATACCTTTATTTACACTTAAAAATAAATAAAAACCAAATAAATACGATTTGGCACCATAAAAAACAGGCTATTATGATCAACAATAAGGTAATCTAGGGAGTGATGGAATTTGTATATTTGGACAAAATAATTTACTTGGAGGGTGGTACTAAGCGTGATGTGTAGGTAAAAATGCAGAAAAAAGGCTCGTGATTTGTACAATATGCTTAATAACATATGGAAATCCAAGATTTACCCTACCTAAACGAAATTAAAAAAAACCTTTAACAGAAATGTAAAACAGGTATGACCATATTGCTGTAAGACGTGGAAGATATCAGTTTTCATAGTCCACCAATTATATGTTTCCATTAACAAAGATGAAAAATGCAGATGATCGGGCCACACACTCCGTATACACCCAGAGTATATTGCCAGGACTGCGCTGGATTGCAATCGTTAAGAACTACGGAAAGTAGGCAGATCTAGGGAAACTTAGAAAAGAGCCGTACTGGACTAAGGAAATATCCTGGCTCAAAATCAAAGCACTTGCGAGATTTCGCTGGAGACAGTGGAATCAGGATATAATATATATTATATATATAGATCGTGCGAAGAAAAAAATCAGCCGTACACAGTTTGGTTTTCGGAATGCAGTCGATACGAGAAGTGATGTTTCTAAGATGGAGAGACGTAAATCGCTATATTTATGAATGATTGATTGATTACCATAAAGCGTTCGATACAGTAAAGCATGACAAACTGACAGAGATATTAACAAATATTGGAACAAACACCTGTGATATAAAAATTATATTCACTGCAATTAAACATAATTTATCTTTACAGAGGCAGGAGAATCCGATAATATTAAAATCAAACTTGGGGTCCGACAGGACTGTATACTATCAACCCTGCTGTTCAACATATACTCCGAGGAAATAATTCAAAAAGCACCTGTGAATGTTTCCTCCGAATTAGTGTACAGAATTAAAAAATTAAGTCAGAGTTATGAGCTTTCACTAAACATTAAGAAAACAAAATGTATGATAATCTTTAAGAATGAACAGCAATTTGAAGGAATTAGTGTGAATAGTCAGCTAATAGAAAGAGTAAACACATATCTTGGTATGAACGTCAATGAATATTGGGACCATTCCCTAGAAATTAAATGTAGGATAGAGAAAGCCAGATCTATCTAAACTATTCGGTCATGATATACCATTACCCATAAAAAGTAGGTAACTACGATGTTTTATCTTCCCCTTATTGTTGTACGGAGATGAGTCGTGAAATCTCACAGATGCTACCTGCAATCAAATTCAGACTTTGGAACCACGTTACTAAGGAAGACGTTTTATTAAGAATACAAAAAAACAAGGGCTGTTAACCACAATAAGGATAGCCTAAATCGAATACCTCGCTTACATCATGAAGAACAGCGAAAAGTATGAATTACTGCAATTAATTTTACAGGAAAAAGTAGAAGGAAAATAAGAACCAGGAAAGCCAAGGATTTCCTGGCTGAAAAATCTGCGTAGGTACATGGTTCAGCATACCAACCACAAATCGATTCAGAACAGCAGCGTGCAAAGTAAAGATTCCCATGATGGTCGCTAACATCCGAAATGGATAGGTAATAAAAGAAGAAGATGAATCCCAAGAAACAGATCGCCAGTAGATTGGAGGCTTTATAGAAGTATGCTAAGGAGAAGCTGTTTCTTGGCTAACGCGTTTCCCAGCTGAACAATGTAGGAACGTGATTCAGCTTCAGTTCTAGAGAACTGCTCATAGCAGCGGAGTCACAAATTGCTATGATGATTGCCTACTTTCTGAGATCCGACGGCAAGAAGATAATATTTTTCATGCCTATCTATTGATACACGGTCTTTTGGAGACTCTTGCTATAGTAAATTGTAAAATTTTAAGTTATCAAAACTTTGCTATTAATAAATCTATTAAAAAAAAGATTATTATAGCTTTTTAAGCAACACTAAATCCAGCGGCGCACGCGTAACAATTTTTTTATTAAAAAATAGCTCATAAGAATTCTTTATTTTTCATTATTAAAAAGTTTGATATAGTTTGAATCAACATTTTAAATTATGTCCCAAAGTAAACGTTTCCAATCTTAATGGGTCACACTAAACAAATGTAATTTTTTATTTGTTTCACAAACAAAAATTGTACTCTAAAAACTAAACTAGTTTACAGAATTTACCAAAGTTTAAATACCATTAATACCATTCATACTTCAAAACAGTAGATTTAATACCCCATATTTTAAGTTTCGCTTAATCACGTTTTCTCCTCCCTGCGTACCGGGAAAGAACAACGTTACTACCGCCCTGATAGGAGTTTTTTGGCTATGTGCAGGAAATGATCGATTGGATGTCGTACCTCTCAGTAGTATCTACCCTCTTCTTCGTCAAATTTTTCGCGGTTGGACCCGGAAGTATACCTTGGATGATCACTGCCGAACTGTTCTCGCAAGGGCCTAGACCTGCCGCCATGTCAATTGCCGTGCTAGTTAACTGGACTTCAAATTTCGTGGTGGGTCTTGGATTTCCTTCATTGAGGGTAAGTACTTATTTTGCATTTTAAAAACCCATTTAAAAGTAGCCTATCTAAAGACAGACAATTGCTTTAGGATTATAATATTATTGTTAAAACATAACTACTGAACTCACGCGGTATTTTATTTCTAAATATAAGAGGAAATATAATAAATGTTTGTTTTTTGTGATTTAAGCCTGTAGTATTTAATTTAATTCTTTCTGGATGTATTGTCATCTTAGCTGATTATAGAACTATTGGATATAATTTTAAATAATCTTTATCTTCCAATCCCATTAATCACCTGCCATTAGGAGTATTTAGCTTATAATTTCTTGCCTAGGTTTAATTCCTTGAACCTTTTTTCTTGCGCTTAAATTTATTCGGTTTTACAATATTTAAGACCATTTATAGTTACTACGCTTCTATTCATTTGCCTTGTAACTTTTTGCCTTTCTCTTTGGGGTGGTATTTACTTCGAAATTTTCGAATTTCGATATTCCCAACACATAGGGGAGGATGGGGCATTGTGAACCATCTAAGGAAGATATGCACATACTGTTAAACCAGAAATGATTTTGTTTTGTTTAATTAATTAGGGATGTTCATTAAACATTTAACTGTCATTTAGTTGCAACTGAAACATAATTTATTTAACGTATTTTCAACAAAAAAATGACAACTGACTATATGTCAAAACCATATTAAAAAGAGTTCACTATTTATCCAGCCACTATCGCTACAGGCGAATATTGAACCTGGAGGTGCACCAGCTTGGAGTTCGACTTTCATTCTCTTTCTTGCAAAGATTAACATCGGCGCTTTGAAGATTCCTGATGATGACATGCAAATAACGGCTGTTGTTATTCCACTTCTATCAGCAGAAGTAAGCCGTCCAACTTGTTTCCGTCCTTTATGCGCCAAGATTTTACTATAACATTTGGGGACTGTACCTAGACCTGTTTCGTCACAGTTAAAAACACGCGTTGGATTGACATGTTTAGAATCCAAAGTAGCTTTATACAGATCAAAAAATTGTTTTACATTGTAACGATTAAAAGCTTCAGCTCTTGCAGCAGATGTTGATTCGGGTTTACGTAATGAAAGCCTTGGGTGCCGTTTTCGAAATCCGTACGCCCAATCTAAACCTGCAAGTTTGTTTGTTTTATTATATGGATGGTCTATGTTATTTTTTTCGGCTAACTGGAAAGCTAGGTGACGAAGATCAAGCAAAGTAATTCCGTATAAACGCTTCTCCATATCTAAGATATAATTATACAATTCTTTTTCCTGTTCCTTGTATTCCCTAAATCAAAGTATTATCTCAAGAAAATAAAATTACATCGGTGAAAACATCAGAAAACATTTTATATGATGTCTTAGAGGACACTTATAAATCTGAAAAAATTTAGAAAAGGAATTCTACTAACCATCGATCAAAATATTTTTTGTATTTTTAAGAGAGTAAATTCATATACAGAATAATAAAACACCTCCTTATTCGAAAGTATTGCATTGTAGAGCATTGGAGCTCTCTAAAACATCTAAGGATGTAGAAAGCGAGTTCTATTGACCACCACTCACATCACCATGATTTTTCTTAATTTGTTAACTAGTAGATTCTTGTGTCGAAGCAGTTGAAAAATTACTCATACTTTTACTTACTTTAGGAATTCGTTTAGGAAGTATGTGTTAAAATAGGGTAATTGTCATTTTGATCACCTTTTAAATGAAATACTCAGTACACACAAGGTATTTATAATTGCTTAGTTTAATTAGCTTATTGTGAAATAAACCAAATAAAAGATGTAAATGGAGTAGAAGTTAAAGATGACATCATAAATATAATCCACCGTTTCTACTCAGAATTATATAAAACAAAAAAGAAACCACTAGAAGAAATTAAAAACCAACTTAAGGTTAAAATAAAAAATGTCAACTCAGAGCTACAGCCAGAAATAAGCAAATCAGAAATAAAGAAGGCATTGAAAGAAATGAAAAAAAAAAACCAATGGTCTGGAAAAGATGGAATAACTGCAGAGATGCTGAAATATAGTGGAAAAGTGGTAATTAATACTCTACATCCCCTTTTTAATAGGATATTAAAAGAAAAAGAATCCCAAAAAACTGGAAGGAATCAGTAACCATTATCCTATACAAGAAAGGAGATAAAGCAGATATAAAAAACTTCCATCCTATAAGACTCCTCGATGTAATATATAAACTAACAAAAATTTTTACCAATAGATTGACGACAAAATTCGATGGATACCAGTCCATTGGAAACCAGAACAAGCTGGTTTTAGAAAGGGATTCAGCACAAGTGACCATTTACGTAGTATGAAAATACTTATAGAACGAGCAAATGAATACCACATTCCTCTATATATGGCGTTCATAGATTTCGAAAAGGTTTTCGACAGAGTCAAACATTGGGCAGTGAAAAGTTCTTTGATTAACAGCAGAATTGACCACATAAATTCGGAACTAATAGCCAATATATATATAAGGAAGCCAAAACAACAATTAAAGTATATAAAGGAACAAAATTAATACAAATAAATAAAGGCGTGAGACAGGGTGATCCAATATTACCGAAGCTTTTTAATCAGATTTTTTCAATCAGAAGATACTTTTAAAAGATTAGAATGGGAAGAATGGATATAAAATATTGCGAACAACGCTTGAACCATCTAAGGTACGCTGATGATATCGTATTGATTTCTGATAAAAAAGAAGAATTATTTGAAATGATGAAAGAACTAGACGTAGAAGCTGGAAAGATAGGCCTTAATATGAATTATAGCAAGACCAAAACCATAACAAATACAGATGAAGACATCACAATGAGAATCGGACAAGATGAAATAGAACAAGTTCAGGATTATATATATATATATATATATATATATATATATATATATATATATATATATATATATATATATATAACATAACATAACATAACAATATCTTTATTTTTAGAAAACAATATACATTCAGTGAACATAAAATTATTTAAAAAAAACAGTGTCACAAACGAAAATATTATTTACTTATTCCTAACCGTTACATATGCAAATAGTCCTCCACAGAATATGGCTCAAGAGCTACCAGTAATTTAAATATTTGATGTTTATACACACTTAATCTTTCCTCCCTTTTAATAGGTTCAGGCAGTTTATTAAACAATTTGATGCAGCAATAAAGAGCGTTTTTTTCTGTTATACTTAACCTGTGTATTGGAATTTTATAATTATATAACCTGGTATTTACTATACTATTGGGCTCAAAGTTCCTAAATAGTATTTTATTTTTATATAGAAACAGTAAGCATTCTTGAATAAATACAGCATAAACTGTTAAAATATTATTACTCCTAAAATGCCCTCTACATGATTCCCTACTTTTTAAGTCAAACATAACTCTGATTATTTTTTTCTGAACCAGAAATACATTATTTATGTCCCTACTGTGTCCAAAATTTATTAGACCATATCTAAATTTTGCTTCAAAATTAGCATGATACACTGTTTTTAATGAGTTACTATTCATGTATTTTTTTAGAACTCTAAAGCTGTAAATCACTTTACTCAAAGACATACATAACTGGTCAACATGTTTATCCCAACATAAAAAACTATCAATATATAATCCTAAAAATTTGGTACTGCTGCTAATATTTAAAGTGTCATTATTTACAATAATACTGTTTGGCATATCTGAATGTGCATAATTTGTCTTAAACAAAAGAAGATCTGTTTTATTTTGATTTAAAACCAACCTATTCATAGAAAACCAGTCTTTAGCTTTCTGGAACTCTAAACTAGCATTAACGCTTAGAACAGACATGTCTTTACCACTGACTAAAATGTTAGTATCATCTGCATAATTTGTTATGCTGGAAGTAGTATTAGCCACTAGACCATGAAGATCATTGATATAGATCACAAACAGTAAAGGACCAATCACACTTCCTTGTGGTACTCCAATATTGATAGTGCTTTCAGATGAGATGCCGATTTCAGTGTTTTTATGTATTTTTACTAAATGTCTCCTATTTGCCAAGTAGGACTTAAACCAGTTCAATGCTGGTCCACGTATACCATATTTCTCCAATTTATCAAATAATATGTCATGCACTAAACAGTCATATGCCTTTGATAGGTCCAAAAAGAGACCCAAAGCCATATGACCAATCTCAGTACATTTCAAAATATCCCAGACAAATTGAAAAATCGCAGTCTGAGTTGATTTTCCCTGTTGATAACCATGCTGATTTTCACTATGACATTTTGTTAAAAATTCTGTTATCCGCCTATACATAGTCATTTCTAAGATTTTTGAAAAGGAACATAGAAGGCTAATTGGTCTATAGTTATTAATTAATTTAGGATCACCCTTTTTGTAAACAGGTGTTACTATGGCAGTTTTCAGGCATTCAGGAAATACACCAGATTTTAGTGAATTATTAATGATTGTAGTGAGAGGATTCACTATCTCCTTTATACAAAGTTTAAGGATTTTAGTGGGTATTTCATCAATTCCACAACTCATTTTGTTTTTTAAATTTTTAGTTATATCCATAATTTCAGTTTCTGTCACAGGTGCGACAAACACTGAATTTATGTTATTTGCAATGTTGTCTTTATATTCAGTGTATTGTAATTGAGATAAAGTGTTATTTAAAGAAGTATTTAAGTGTATCATGTATTTATCAGCAATCTCTTGAGGACTACCCTCTACTTTTATTGAATTTACACTTTTTAATCGACCATTAATTTCACTAACAATTTGCCACATGCATTTATTTTTATTGGCAGCTTCAGATATCCTGTTTTCATATAGCTTTGATCGTTTTGTTATTAGTTTCTTATTATATTCTTTTTTTACCTGTCTATAGGAATCATAGAATTTATGGTTAACTCTGCTCATTGTAAACAAGATGTCTAAACGAGTCTTACATTCTATTATCTCTGGATCATCTCTTTTATTAAGGCCTTTTTTACGTTGCCTAGAATCTAACTTTTTAAAAGGAAAGCACTGATTGAATATATACAGAAACTGATTTAAGAAAGTATTCCATTGATCATTTACACATTTGTAACTTAAATTAATCCAGTCATGATTATGTAATTTACTTATAAAGGTTTCAATATTATGTGTACTAAAATGTCTTTTCATTTCAAGAGTATTCATTTCTGCTTCCTCTACCTGAAAAGTTAATTTTTGGGCAGAATGATCAGAGATTCCAGCGTGCAAGACTTCTACTGACACATATGATTGCATATTTGTTAGTATGTTATCTATACAAGTTTTAGATGTGGCAGTTACTCTAGTGTAGTCTTCAATTACATGACAAATATTATATGAGTTAATTAACATACAAAATTTTACTTTATCTAATGTGTTATTCTTAAGATCGATATTGAAATCTCCCCCTATATATATATATATATATATATATATATATATATATATATATATATATATATATATATACCTTGGTCAAACTATAAAACTTAACAAAGAGAATCAAACAGCAGAGATAAAGAGACAAGTTAGACTGGCATGGGCGGCATTTGACAAACTAAGCTATATTCTTAAACACAAAAGATATCCACAGCATCTTAAGACCAAAGTATACAATCAATGCGTACTCCCTGTTCTTACTTATGGTTTCCAAACGTGGACATTTACAAAAGCAAACTAGGAAAAAATCATAAAAACCCAAAGAGCAATGGAAATACAAATTATGCGCATATGACTAATGGATAAAAAAGAAACGAGTGGATAAGAGAGAAAACAAAAGTGAAGAATGTTAGACCAGAAGTTGCAAAATCGAAATGGAGATTTGCCGGACACAATATAAGACAAAAAGAAGACCGATGGAACAAAATTCTTATAAGTTGGAGACCGTGGGAATATAAACGAAGCAGAGGAAGGCCCCAAATGAGATGGGCAGATGATATCAAGAAGCACGTGGGCTCTAGGTGGATGACTGTAGCGACAGATAGAGAAGAATGGAAAAGGATTGGGGAAGCCTATGTCCAAAGATGGACCGAAGAAGGCTAATTAGATAGATAGATTAGTTTCATTAGATATTCATTGACTGACTTATTTTTTGTTTTAATTACTTCACTTTCTAGTTTTGTATGAAACTACTTAGTTCATTTTTAGTTTCAGCTCTTCTTTGTGTAAAATACTGTCGTTGCCTTTCTTATTTTCTGGATTAATGCTCCCATTACTTTGAAATAGTTGTTTCTAGTTTTTAGTTTCTCGTAAAATGTTAATATTGTTATTAGTGATAAATGTTTTGATTTTATAAACATGTGAACTCATACCGTTGGAATTCCATTCTGCTATGTTTGACAGCTGTGTTATCTTTTCGATAATTTAACAACAATTATTGTAATCAAATGTATCATCGTTTTCATTTGTGTTATAAAAGAATAATAAAAACAGACTTCAGAACAATACAAACGAAGACTATATAACTTTTGGATCAGTACGGAATAGTGAGAAGACTCAAAGAAAGTAAACCTCTTGAGTTGTTAAACCTTTTTTATTAGTACAGTTTATGTCTAAAAGTCATATGCTTCTTAAGTGCTATATTTAAGCCAGTTAAAAAAATTGAGGAATACCATTATAAAGAACTTAACAAATATTAGTTTTAAGATTTTTAATACGGAAAATTTAGTCGTTAGTTTATTTTGTGATTTTCTGACTTGTACCAAGATATCGCTTCTCTCTCTCTCTCTTATCATTTCCCCATTATTGAGGATCATGATTTATTCCAATAATCCCAACAATTTTTCTCCATTGGTCTCTATTTTCAGCTACTGTGAGAGCTAGCTTCGCAGAATAAGTTTTCATCTGAATTCTTAAATTGGTCGGACCATCTAGTTGGTGATCGTTCTCTTAATTTTCTCCCCGGAACGTTTCCAGACACAATTAATCTCTTCAAACTATCGTCACCTCTACGAACCACGTGACCAAAAAACTGCAGAATACGTTGCTGATATATTGTAGACTTTTTTTTGAATCTCGAGTTAGTTTAGAATAGAAACGTTTGTCCTATGAGCTGTTCAAGGTATGCTCAGCATTTTTCTTCATCAGCACATCTCAAAGGCATCCATTTTTTGACGCTCGCGTCCGAAAATGGTCCATGTCTTTGCCCCGCATAGAAATATTGAAAATAAAAGGGGATTCACCAGTCTCATCTTGATATTTTGACAGATAGATCTGTCTTTCCAAAGTTTAGTTAAGTGACTTATCTCATTGTCTTGGCTTTATTAACTTTCAGACCAACTGTATTGCTCATTTTGTTGCTGTATGCTCATTTATGTTGACCATAAATAACGAATAAGTCGATGAGTGAAACATGTATTCTTATCTAACACCTCTCTCTCTCTCTCTCTCTCTCTCTCTCTCTCTCTCTCTCTCTCTCTCTCTCTCTCTCTTGTCCTATGAGCTGTTCAAGGTATGCTCAGCATTTTTCTTCATCAGCACATCTCAAAGGCATCCATTTTTTGACGCTCGCGTCCGAAAATGGTCCATGTCTTTGCCCCGCATAGAAATATTGAAAATAAAAGGGGATTCACCAGTCTCATCTTGATATTTTGACAGATAGATCTGTCTTTCCAAAGTTTAGTTAAGTGACTTATCTCATTGTCTTGGCTTTATTAACTTTCAGACCAACTGTATTGCTCATTTTGTTGCTGTATGCTCATTTATGTTGACCATAAATAACGAATAAGTCGATGAGTGAAACATGTATTCTTATCTAACACCTCTCTCTCTCTCTCTCTCTCTCTCTCTCTCTCTCTCTCTCTCTTGTCCTATGAGCTGTTCAAGGTATGCTCAGCATTTTTCTTCATCAGCACATCTCAAAGGCATCCATTTTTTGACGCTCGCGTCCGAAAATGGTCCATGTCTTTGCCCCGCATAGAAATATTGAAAATAAAAGGGGATTCACCAGTCTCATCTTGATATTTTGACAGATAGATCTGTCTTTCCAAAGTTTAGAGTAGTGACTTATCTCATTGTCTTAGCTTTATTAACTTTCAGACCAACTGTATTGCTCATTTTGTTGCTGTATGCTCATTTATGTTGACCATAAATAACGAATAAGTCGATGAGTGAGACATGTATTCTTATCTAACACCTCTCTCTCTCTCTCTCTCTCTATCTCTCTCTCTCTCTCTCTCTCTCTCTCTCTCTCTCTCTCTCTCTCTCTGTAACACCTCTCTTGAATTGGTTTAAGAACTTCTGATCTATTCGTAGTGGTGCTACATTGGACTGGTACAGATTTGTTTCCGTGTACTTTTACAAACCCGCTTGTTCGTGAGGTATTTGGTAATGTTGATAATAGGTTTTTAATCTGTTTTTTATGATATGCAACAAAATTTTACTAGCATATGTTATTAGTGATAGTGTCCGGTAGTTTTCACATCTGGTAGTAGTTCGAGAATGCTTCAATGGTAACATTCTCTCTCCTGTTACCGCCAATATATATATATATATATATATATATATATATTTTTATGTTAACATCCATGTTTATCACATTCTACGCTTGCTGGATAGCCCATATTTGACAAAATGCCCCTAAATATGCTATATTAAGCGAAAGTACTTGGGTAAGATTTGATTAAACTTGTGCTCGATATAATTGCCTTAATTTTCAAATTCCAGATAGAATGGACAGCGACACAGATAGAATGGATGATATGCAATCCTTTGTTACCTAGTAACTCTAGTATTTCACCTGGTATTGAATCAATGACTGGCAATTTATTTCCCTTTATCGATTTGATTGCATGTTTGACTACAGTGACTAAGAAAGTAGGTTCTCCAGGGTAATCAGATGGCCACTGATTTTCTGCTGGTACCTCGTTATTTTTATACAGCTAGCCACAGTAGTTTCGCCAAGTTTTTAATATTTCGTCAGGATCGGTCTTTAGAGTACCTTCCGTATCTATTACAGACCCCGCTCAATTCTGTGGTAAGGAGTTTGATCTTCTGAAATAAATCCCTCGGTTCATTTCGACAGCCATGTTCCTCTATTTCTTTGCATATTTGGGAAATGTAATCAGCTTTGTCTTTGCGGCACTGTTTTCTGGTTATTTTCGATAACGTTCTGTATTCATTGTTTGAATACAGAGCGTTAAAATAGAGGATTTTTATACAGCTAGCCACAGTAGTTTCGCCAAGTTTTTAATATTTCGTCAGGATCGGTCTTTAGAGTACCTTCCGTATCTATTACAGACCACGTTTAATTCTGTGGTAAGGAGTTTGATCTTCTGAAATAAATCCCTCGGTTCGTTTCGACAGCCATGTTCCTCTATTTCTTTGCATATTTGGGAAATGTAATCAGCTTTGTCTTTGCGGCACTGTTTTCTGGTTATTTTCGATAACGTTCTGTATTCATTGTTTGAATACAGAGCGTTAAAATAGAGGATAAAATAGAGGGCCGTAGAGGTGTAGTAAGAAAACAAGTTTCTTGGTTAAAAAACATTCGTGAATGGACTCAGATACCAAATGCAGGACAATTATTCCATATTGCAGAAGATGGAGAAGCATTTGCAATGGTGATCGCCAACGTCGAATGGTTCTGATATGGCACGCGAAGACCAAGATTCATTATTTGTTTCGTATCTAGTTTTATGTTTTTTTCTGCACTAAATCACAGTCAACGTATTATCGGATACCCATAGCTTGCGGCCCGTGAAAACCGTCTGCCTCGCAGTCTTTTGCAGCTTCGATTACCTTATCTTTGAGATAGATCCACGTACTCTCGGGGTCACTATCTACTTAGCTTCTTCTTTTAAGAAAAAGCTTAGTTTAGGCACCACTTAGATGTTTAAAAAAAATTGTGTTATAAGATCTCTCATTATAGCTTTTAACTCGGCGAGATCAAAGTACTGAGAGAGATCAGAGTACCGAGACTGAACCCTAAATATTTAAAGTTGTTGTGTTTCTTTGTTAATGTTTATTGGAGTTTTGTCTTAGTCTGAGATATGTCTTTTGTTGCAACTCTTTATAAATTTTGTTAACTCCCTAGTTTTCTGGATGGTTTTCTTACAATTTGCACATTAAACCTTGTTATTTTTATCCATACCCTATATTTAAACAAGCTTTCTTTCGAGTTATATATCTGGTACATTTTTAGGTCTCTCTAAAAAATTATGGACATTTTTAAGAAAAATAAAACATTTTTATAAATAACATTTTTATTAAAGCAATAACTATAACATGATTATTTACAATAAGATAATAAAAATATAATATAAATTGTATTAAAAACATCGACAACCATGAACACATCGAAGGTGTATCTAAATCCAGATCTGCTAAATAAATTTACTAAATTCAGATCGAAGCGTTAAAACATTTTATTTTATTTTTACTTTATTCCTATATTTTGAACCAAAAGCTTTAAATTTGGAGTAGAAATTATATGCAAGAGCACATCGGTAGAGAAGCTTGGAAGGATTTTAAACTCAACTAAATATTCAGAAAAACAAAGACACTTAAAATACCACTGAAGGTACGAATAGATTGCTCAATGATTTTTTTTATTAGCCCATAGTGTTAAATAAGGATATTTTGTTAACAACTTAATTTTCTCTAACAAATACAAAAATTGAGTTTTTTACAATTGAGTTTACAACCTTTATGTAGTACGTTGTACGATATTAAATGATTTTGAAGGTTTTTAATAATCATATATACACTACCTAACTATTAAACAATAACAAAACATAACAAATACTACTGTAAAGGCAAGACATAGTTCTTACTTAATGTAACGAAGTAATTGTAAAGTTAAGATCTAACCTAAAAACATATTATTTGTTTAAATGATTTTAAATGTTTCAATATAAAACATTGACATGGTGCACGTAACGTATACCTCTCTACAATAGGATATATTTATATCTTTCTTCTACAAATACAGTTGGTTCACTTATTTTTTCCCACAAATATATTAATACAAAAGAAACCCAAATAGAAATATGAAGAATGGTCACTTCAGCTCAGACACTTGTAATATCAACCTACTGTTCCAAACACGTTAATTAAACAAGATCTTCAGAAGATGAGTATAAACGCAGTCTCAAATACAACTTTCCCAAGATTAGGAATGCCTAAAATCAGATACAGCCATTTCTTGAGTTTAATAAAGCAAAAATGTATTACACTTTTATATAATATGTCTGTTCCTGATTATTTTATCATCTCTCATGAAAATAACACTTACCGATTCTGCCTTTCGATAAAAGATTTAACTGTACCAATGGCAACAGGAAGGATAATGGTCTAGAAAAGCTCATCCAACCAATTTTAACACACACTTAGAAAATTCCCAAAACATATTAACAACAGTAAATATATCTAATAACTAAACAGAACAAAAATGCTCTGATAAAGCTAATTCAACTACGTCTAATGTACACAGAGCTTTCCAAAACAATTTAACTGTAGTAAATGCATCTAATAAGCAAGCAGAACAAACTATGATGAAACTGGTGACAACATGACATGATATATAAATAATAAGTCAAATATCTTTCTTAAAAACTCAAACATTATAAACCCCAAACAACATTAGCTTTAGAAGCCCATTCTAGTATAAAAAACACCATCTTCAATTATTACAAACGTCTCCAATCAACTAAAAAGATATATCTCATCTCCTCCAGACATTAACGAAAATACCCCACAGACCGATTCACCTATCTTCACTGTTCCTGTAGTAAGCAAACCAAAGAAAAATTTAAAAAAGTTAAAAAGAAACTCCTACGAAAATCTTTTGATTTTTCTAGACTTACAAGAAATGTGATCCTTAAAGATCCTTAATTTTGTTTACTGTTAAACCCACAATTTAAAATTAAAAAATAATATCCTTATGTTAAAAGAAACTAAACCACAAAATAGTCTCTCTTCCACGGAAAAGACAGATAAACCACTATCTCAGCAACATTCTAACATTCGTTCTAACATATCTGATTTATTTTACAGTAGAACCTTGTGAGTTTGAGTGAGTTTTACACTTTCTTAAACAAAACTTATTTGGGTACTTACACATACAGGTATCTACGAAAATACAAAAGCAGATCAATTGGCAAACAAAAGTCGATCAAAAATATACCGATCTAAAGAATTTGGTTAAACTCCACTTTACGAATACATGGCAAAATTATTGGGAAAAATTAGGTACAAAACTAAATGTAATCTGCCTAAAGATAAATGCTGTACTGGATAATACTTCAAACAGAAGCAACCAAGTTATTATTAACCATCTACATTGTATTTATTAAACACACAAATACTTAATATCAAAAGAACCACTACCAATATACTGTTCTGATCCCTTGACCGTTAAACCTATCATGCGTGTTTGTCTGGAAATCATGAAAGTACGAAGATCACGCGTAATCATAGATGATGATCGAAAAAACAATTCTCACCAAAAAAATATTATTAACATTGTTTATCAAGTACAATTCTTTTTAATGTAATACTTGTGTTGATGTATAATGTGTTTGTTATATCCACTAATAACATAACTAGGTTGATGTGGTTTTTGTGTTTAAATAAAAATGACATCGACTTATTTTCAAGCTTTTACCATCCACTAATTGTCCTCTCTAATTTTATGCTTTACATATCGTTTTTTATTTACACCAAGATTAATAAATACTGGAAAAAAATAGTATTTAACGATAAACAAAAAATTAAAAATACTTAAAAAAAAGTAATAAATGATTCTTTAGATTGCAGAATCTATTTACACAATATGCTTTTATATTACATTTTAACTTTACTGTTGATACAATAACTAACATTTTAACACATATAGATCCAATAATTATACCTTTAAATATGAAATCTCATATTTTTAAATATCAAGCTCAAAAGTCCTATGCCTACATCTATCAGAACATAATAATAAGGGTCAGGATATGCTGCAGAATCAAATCTATTGATAAGTTTAAAACAAAATTCTTTACACAAAGTAATCTCAGAAATCATAAGAAGTGTCTTTACTTATTACTGTGAAGAAACACATAAAGAATTAACAATAGGGGTTAATGGTCCTAACAATATCCTCTAGGAAATACTTCCAAATATTTTAAGCAGAATTAGTAGCAACAAAGTTTGGTGCTTAATAATATCTGAAAGCAACCTTAATTCTTCCAAAATGTCTAATGCCTTAGACAGCCAAGCTGAACTAAAAACGTTTACGAAGAAACACTTTAAGCAACTCACAAAACACATCAAAATAACTGTGTTAGGGATGCTACTACGAAAGTAAACGACCAAGAGGAAGACCACAGATGAGATGGATTGAGGACATTAAAAGAATAGCCGGAACAAATTGGAAATATGTTGCTCAGGATAGAGACCGATGGAAGGAGTTGGGAGAGGCCTATGTCCAAACATGGACGACAGAAGGCTAAGAAGAAGAAGAAGAAGGGATGCTAAGACATAGAGCTAGAAATTGTTAGTAATCTGATTGCTGATATTCTGGCTAAAGAAGTTAACACTCATTTTATTAAACCAGAATCAATCCAAAAAGCGATGACATTAAAAATGTTTGGAAATACAAAAATAAGCTGAGTGCAGCCTATTTAGAATATATTCCAGGCCAAAGACAAGCAAAAATTGGCTAAATATCTTAATTGACCAAGTATCAAAAACCTTAATTGACCAATGTCACCAACGCAATAATAAACACCTCAAGCAAGACTTTTTAGTACAGGTTTTTCTTAAAAGTCTCGATTTTTAGGACACGTCTCGATCTAGAGGTATGTACAAAATATTTTTTAGACTGCAGTGTAGAAAGATCTAGAAGGCGAAACCACTCTTTTAAAATCTACAATGCACAAATCTTAACAAAAGCCTTCCTATGATATAAGATACATATTGACATATTGATTTCTTGATATTAGCTTGCAAATGACCAAATAGGAGTAATAAAGTTTTTAGATACTATTTTACCTCTGCTACATAATAAATTAGTACTTATGAAACAGATAAAATCACAAATATGAATCGATAAGTTTAGAACTAAAAGGAAGACTTGCAACTACTGGCATTAAACTATGATAATACCAGTTTTGGGTTATAAGCTCTCATTCGATACTTACTTGTCATTATATTTGTTTCAATAACAAAGCAGTTATGTACATGGACAGACAGACGGACAGATATTTAATTTAAGGTTTTCACCACTTTTTTTAATGTTGTGAAATTAGTAAAAACAATAATATCTATACAGATACACTCCATTGTGCAAACAACCAGGACATAATTGCAAATAAAAAAGATGATCTGGAGTATATGATGCGTAAATTAATTAAAAACTACTCAAGATGATAAGTTGTTCTCGAATAAATTAGCTTATCGAGGCTTATCTTGACATGAAAAATAACTAAGAAATGGAAGGCTGTTAAGATTACAAACCTTTTGAAGTAATACTTGATAAACCTGGAACCGGTTAACAAAAAAATTATCTCAAGAATTGGATAAGCAAAGAAAGCCATCGATATATCTGACGAATACTCAAATATCGAACCAAAAGTATCGAATATGTACACAAAGTAGTGTATTAGACGCTATAAAAACTACACGACTAGCCAAAATGAATAAAATTAGGCTAGCGTAGTGAAAATGGATGCAATTAGATCACTACTGGCATCCAAAAGAGACAGAATAAGAGACGAATACCATAGAAATTATGTAGGAGTAAAAGCAACAGACATGAAATCATCATCCACATAGCGATAAGTACAAGTATTTTGTGTAAAACTTAGAGGTCGCTGGTGAAAGAAAATGGACGCCATCCAAGGCGCAAAAGAATGAACGTGTCGTGCTTACTATACGCTCTCTCAGTAGGAAGATTTTTTTGAGATGGACAGAAAGGACTCTCTGACCGTTGGGTGGTTCATGGGACAAGTGTACCACCATAAATCAGCGCTATTGTAATGCGCTTTGAATGGCGATAATCCAAGTTAATTGTGACAGTAATAAGATACTTTATAACGTTCGTGTGATGGCGACATAATGATTTCCAAAACAACAAAAGAAAGTCAAATCTTTGGACGTAAAAACAGACGTGTTTTTAAGCCAGTTTAACAATAAGATTTTACGAAATAACAGGAAACAATATATTTAAAGCAAATAAGTTAGAATATACCATTAAATTAGATCATATTATACTACAGTAAAAGAAAGTAAAAAAATGTAAAATATGAAAATAAATAATACATACTTTCCCAAACAACAAGAGTGACGCAAGGATGGATTTGCGATACCTTACAAAATAAGAAAGTACAAAAGTTTGGAAATCGGACAGCATTGTAAGATATTTTAAAGGATCCTACATTTAAAAGAAAAAATGGGTTATTTGAAGATATTGATATGTATCAGTAAACAATATTATATTTGTCGATTACCTCAAACAAAATCTCTGCCTTATATCCTTAAGCTTAAAGAATTAATTAAAAATTCAATAATACAGACACAAAGCTAAGAAATGTAGGTCATAATAAGTCATACACAAACCATGTTTTACATGATAGACATTCTTTTCCATTAAATCGAGAATAATTAAGCAGTGCAACTGTAAAGGATACCCAGCCTATAAAATTAAGCTAAAAATAAAATTAAAATCAGAATTAGGTAAACAATTATAAGACATTTTGCATAAGATAGATTTGCAAAGTCAAAAACTGACAAAATCGAAAAGTATTTTGTATTTTTCATATTTTTTGTAAGTCAAAATTTAAGAGTTACTGTGAAAACTTAGAAAAGTAGTAACTTATATACAAAATGAAGGTACCTGTATAGGTTAGTCAGAAAATCAGATTAATAAAAAATGTGGATCTATATACAAATTTAGAAAGAACTCTATAAATATTGGATATTTTAAACCTAAATAATATCAAATTCGTTTATTTATAATTATCAGAAAACTTGGTACAGTAGCACAAATTAAATACTGAAACGCGTTGACTAATAAGTGTAAATACTAATAACAAAATAAACATTGAAAACTTGTTTGCACCATATTCAACCGTATAAATTAATATGAGCATTAAAAGATTACTTACATTACTTCAATATAAGTAAACCTGTTATCCAAAATATAATTTTAAAATAAATGAGAATAATAAGTTAATAAACTACCTACAAATACATTCTAAAATTAGTAAATTTACTACAACTTTTAACTACGCAATTTTTGATAGTATGCCACTTTTATTCAACATTTTTTGTTCTTACCCAATACGAATTCTAGTAATCGTGAACTTTTTTAACGATGGCGTGAAATCCGGTGTGTTTGTCGGCTGTGTAGGAGACTATCCTTTTAGAACCGTCTGGTTCAACTACGGTGTATTCGCCTTTTACTTTATCTCCGTTTCTGGTTTCCCATTGGGACTTAATGTCGTGGGTGTGCAAATCGTGAACTGCGTAGTCATAGTGATATTTAGCGGGTGCCTGCAATTAGATAAAAGATGATATTAATCTAAATATTGAACAAATTAATTCTAGGCTGCTAGGAAAAGAGAGTATAAGTCAAAAATCTTTATTTTAGAAGAATATCATTATTATCATTATGATAAAAATGATAACTGGGAATCAACATCGAACAATACATGGGAGGTACAAAGAACTACAACAAGAACTACTACAAAGAATCCTAGAAAGTGATAAAGAGTCTAAAAGAAAACACACAGGAAAAAACATATTTTACTTTCATAAGCGAAAAACAATGAAATGATTACTACCAAGAACTTCTGACAGAAAAGCGAACCAAATGTATGGAAAAAGAATAGCAAACAACAAATACAAAGGAGCAACCAAATTTATCATTGGAAGAATTAAAAAAGAACATAAAACAAATAAAAAATAATAAGTCTGCCCCGGAGGGATAGCACCCAAACTAATTAAATATGGCTCTGAAAAATTGTTCCGTATGATACATACCATGTTTCAGAGAGCCTTGGACACCGAACAACAACCTGAAGAATGGTCGACATATTATCTCTATTTTCAAGAACGGGGATAGAAGAAAATGTGAAAATTACAGAGCCTTGAGCATTTTACCATCTATAGGAAGATTATATGGAAAAATATCAAAGGAAAAAAATAGAAAAACAAATCCAAAATATATTATATAACGACCAGGCAGTTTTTGAAGCTGGGAAACCATGTGTTGACCACATCTACACTATACAACAGCTAATAGAGAAGAAGAGACCAGTCCATCTAACCTTTATTGACCTAAAAAAGGCATACGACTCTGTGCCCAGAAAACGACTGTAAAAAGCCATGCAACAAATAGGAGTAGAAGATAAGCTGATCCACGTAGTGAAGTCCATGTACACACATAATAATGTTACAGTTAAAGTATGTAACAAGTTAAGAAAACCATTTAAAACAACGAAAGGTATCCTACAGGGCTGCTCGACTTAACTACCCTCTTTAAAATATTTCTTCAATACGCCATAAAGCCATGGAAAAGGAAATGTGAGGGAATGGGAGTACCCATAAGGAACGACCATCTGTATACCCTCAGTTTCGCCGACAATCAGGTCATAATAGCACAAGACGAGGAAGATCTAAGTCATATGGTTCGAAAACTAGAAGAAGAATGTAATATAAATGGCCTGGAAATAAACATTAACAAAACAGAATATCTGAATACAAGACAAGAACCAACAAGAAACCTGGAAGTGGATGACGGGCGTGAAATAAAGGGGATCAATAAATTTAAATACTTGGGGTTCAGTATATCAAATAAAGGTACTATAGAAGAAAAAATTAAAAATCGAGTGGGTCAAACCAGAAACTCTATAAGACCACTGAATCCAATCCTATGGGACAAACACATAACAAAAAAAGAATTTATAACACGATGATTCGCAGCATTCTAACATATGGAGCAGAAAATTGGGTCTTAAACAAAAGCAACAGAAACAAAATAAACACCACAGAAATGGACTACTGGAGAAGAAGCTGCAGAGTTTCGAGAATGGACAAAATAACTAACGACGAAATCAAAAGATGAATGGAGATAAAGAAAGACACCTTAAATTACATTACAAAAAAAGATTAACGTGGTACAGACATGTCAGACGAACAGACCCAAACCGATGGATAGCAAAAATAACTGAGTGGAACCCCATAGGAAAACGCAGAAGAGGCAGACCAAGAAGATCTTTCAGAGATGAGATAGATGAATATAGCATTATTATTTGAAAAAGAGTATAAGTCAAAAATCTTTATTTTAGAGGAATACCAATATTTTTGAAAGAGGTATCTAAAAAAAAATTTAAACCAAATATCTTCTAAAAAAAACTTATTACCTTAATGTAAGTTTGAAACAAATTAATATCTAAGCTACTTATAGAAAAATTAACAGCTTATATTATGTTGGCCAATAAACTAAATTAACATATTATTTGGATCTATATCAGATAAATAGAAAAACATTAAAGTAATTTATATATATATATATATATATATATATATATATATATATATATATATATATATATATATATTTATATATATATATATATATGTATATATATATATATATATATATATATATATATATAAGCGAGGTTCCTACAGCCTTTGCCGTTTCTCGCATTTCGACCGCCATCGTTTTCTGTCCATCCATTCGTCTTCTGTGATGGCTCTATCTCTCATTATGTGCCGTACATTTTCTTCCCAGGCAACTGAAGGCCTTCCCCTTTTTCTTCTTTGTTGTGGTATGTAATTTAAAGCTTTCTTTGGCCATCTATCTTCATTCATTCGTTTTACGTGACCATACCACACTAGTTGTCTCGTTTCAATTCTATCTACACTGGAATATACAGTATTTGTCCTCCTTCTAATATCTTCGTTCCTGATGTGATCTTTTTTGGATATACCACACGCTCTTCTTAGAAAATCCATTTCTACTACTTCTATTCTTTTTCTATCCTTCTGCGTTATCTGCCAAACCTCTGCCCCATAAGTCATAATAGGCTCTACCAAGGTTCGATAGATTGTCAATTTCGTTTCTTGTCTAATATCTTTAGACCAAAGTAGAGAGTTTAGAATGTTTACCACTTTTTTTCCCTGCTGTGTTCTGTTATCGATGTCTCTTTTGGTAGTGCCTTCTTTAGATATTATAGATCCGAGATATTTATTTTCATTGCATGTTTTTGTGTTTCTAATTTCTAACTCTGGATCTTCTTCACCATCTCTTATTTTAAGATACTCTGTCTTTGCCATATTCATATTGAGGCCCCATTTTTCATATTCTTTCTTTAGTTTTCTAAACATGTAGTCCATGTCTTCCTCGTCATTCGCTACGACTACCTGATCATCTGCGAAAAATAAAGCTGTTAGACATTCACCACCGCCTATGTCTATTCCCATTCCGGATACTTGTTTTCTCCACTGCTCTAGTGATGATTAAATATATATTTTAAATAGGGTCGGAGACAGACAACATCCTTGTTTAAGCCCCTTGGTTATTGGAAATGATTCAGATATAAAGTTTCCTTCTTGAACGACACTTCTTGCATTTTTGTATATATTTGCGATAGCATCCACATACTCTCTACTGAGACCTACTTTAGTCAATGTATAAAATAGTTTTTTCAAAGGTGCCGTATCATATGCCTTCTCTAAATCTACAAACAATAGGTGGGTAGATAGATTCCTTGCCTTCCGTTTTTCGATTACCTGCTGCAGAACGAATATATTATCAATGCACGATCTTCCTGCCCGAAATCCATTTTGTTCCTCTATGTCTTCATATTCTGATTCAATTCGTTTTTTTTATTATTCGACCGTACAACCTCCCAACTGAGCTAGTAACAGTTATTCCTCTATAATTAGAGCAATTGCGTTTATCCCCTTTTTTGTATATTGAGCTGATGTATCCAACATTCCAATCATCAGGGATATTTTGTCCTTTTAAGCATTTATTAAATAGTTTAACCATCATCTCGTGTAATATTTTTGGTCCATACTTTACCAACTCAATTGGGATGTCTCCAGGTCCTGCTGCTTTACCGTTTTTCGATCTTTTGAGGGCATCGCTTAACTCTCCGGTTGTTATCTCAATTATTTGTGTATGTTCAGATATTTCTTCCATTTCGATATCTTGGAATTTACGTCTATCCTCTGTCAATAAGACCTCATAATGCTGTTTCCACTGTTTCAGATCTATTAATTTTAAGTTAGATTTTTCCTTTCCTTCCCTCCGGAGAAGGAGGGTAAGGTCCTTTTTTAAAGTAATTTAAAAACTTAAATAAAAAACAAGTATTTTCGTCACAATTTTCCGAATAATCTCCATCATTAAAAGTATCAGGCATGTCATTTGCCTTGACATTTCTATAAAAAATCATGAAATCTAGGAGAAATTAATGGTAAGAGATCCAATATATCTTTTTTCTTTTCTTTTGAAATGGGTAAAGTAGAGGTATAACATTTGATTGGATTTAGCTGAGCATTTGGGTGTCCCCTCCGGATAAGACTTGAAAGGAACATCGGGTCTAAAACTCTGTTTAAAATAAATATTTCCAAATTCGCGAGTATATCGAAACCACCTGACTGAGTGCCAATGATATACATTGCCTTCATTGACTTTTTTACTAAGTTGGAGGTCCGATTTAAGAAGATCAGCAAAATTTAAGAAATCTGAATGGGTCAATTCTACCACGATAAATTATTTAATTTTCCCCACAGAACTAATAAGTTAGTACCAATTATATGAATGAGAAATAGGAATTTGTAAATTATTTTTTTTGCTTCTCAATGAGGCTTAGATCGACATCACATTGCATGTGAGTGTGTCCACTAATGAGGAAATTATCATCTATATAAGTTGGATCTTCTTCTTAACATGCCATACACCAAAGTGCGTAGGCGACTATCTCATTACTAGAATTCTGTTCTTGGCGGCGTGACACAGCTCACCTGTATTGTGTATTCCTGTCCATTCTTTAACCCTCCGTTAGTCGCTATCGGTCTCACACACCGACGACAGAATTATTCATTCTGGATTTACAAATAATTGTTATTTTTCTATCGCCACTTTGGATGGACCACTTGACCATTCTGTAGTGTATTTCGAAATTTATGTTTTGATAACATAGGAGCGGCCTGAATTTCACAAAAGCTTGTCTTGCCATTTGTATTCGGGTTTTTATCTCGTGTTGTGGATCCGATTGGTCATTGATTGTGGTGCCAAGGTATTTAAAAGTTTTCACGCGATTTATACGATTGTCACCTATGCATATTATCGGGTTTTCTGGAGGGTTTCTGCTAATGACCATATATTTCGTTTTCAAAATGTTGATTTTGAGGCCATATTTTTTACCTATGCTATTCACCCTATCAAGTAATAACTGCTGATCTTCCAAATTATCAGTTATAATCACTGTGTCGTCCGCATAGCGTAGGTTGCTAATTGGTATGCCGTTCACCTTAATGCCTAATTCCGTATCTTCTAATGCTTCCGCAAATATATTTTCAACATATAAATTAAAAAGCATCGGAGAGAGTATGCAGCCTTGGCGGACACCTTTCCGGATTTCAAATTCATCCGTATATTGGTCTCGATCAATCCTCACCTTTGCCATTTGGTTCCAGTTGGATGCTGTTGGATGCTGAAGCTGAATAGTTTGCATAGCATCCAAAAACATTGCAGCAACATGAAAATCTTTATTTTGTAATCCGCAAGTATCAGAATATAATATTACTTTGCTTACTTGTAGAGGAAGAGAAAGTTCTTTGTAAATGCTTGTTGCTATTTGATTTCGTCCCCTACCACCTTTAGCTTCATTTCACATGTAACATGTAACGTTACCTTCACTGGTTTTATGCATGGTTAAATTGTAGGACTACAATTTAAAACAATTAAATTTTACAACTTACAATTTAAAATCATACAGCTCATAGAAACAGAATTATGCCTCGGAACCAAGAAAATGGATAAAATTTACTGGTAAAGTAAATGTTCCCAATATTTTTAACTGCTGAATTTATTATTAGTTTTGTATTAAAATCTACTTGTTTATTCACATTACTGTTTTGATTTATGACATGAAAGTTGTTGATTGTTCGCATGTAGATAGGTCAATAGCAGACCCTTCGCCTGTTCTTATGTTAAAACGGGTGTCTTATCCAATAAATAGATTTAGGTTGAATTTTTCCAGAAATGATTCTATTTTTGTACTAAGGGATGTTCATTTTTTGGCACCCATAAAATATTATGTACGTTAAAGTCTTCGACAATCAGTCGTGGAGTAGGTATTTGGTCTAAGATGTCCGATATTTCGTTATGGTTAAGTTATTGGTTGGAGGAATGTATATGTTGCATACGGAAAAAGTAGTTACGTCTTTGATTTTGACTGCAATTACGTCGATGTTTGTTTTTAGTGTTATTGCTGTGCTATTATTAACGTTCTTTATGTATATCGCCACTTTTCCACTAGCTATTTTAGAATGTTATTCATTTTTAAAGAAACATCTAATGTTTTGTAAACATAGTTGTAAACGAAAAATCATTGTTCTTTATTTTGTGATTAGTTTTTCAGTTTTTATTTATGTTAGATGAATCGAAAATACCAAATTTTGGATTTCATTCCCTCACCGATATCGGTAAACTGATACTTGCTCCAAAACTCTTCTGGAACTAAGAAGAATAAGTGTAGGTAAATCTTAAAGGTGAAAATCATAGCTAACCTGTTCTTTGTACACAGCAGTGATCCGACAATCGGTAGAGATGGATTGGGTGTGTGGTAAAAAACGGCAGTACTGATGCATATAGTCAATCCTACTACCGTACAGAGTCAGATACTTCTGAATATATTGGGAGCCTTAAAAATTATTTCAGGAACATCATCATTAGACACTATCACTTTCTCTAAAATTAAAAATTTTGGTGGTAGCCTCTTCAATGACTCTTAAGTAATAACTTAAAAATTACTGGTACCATAGTTGAAGAATCCCATCTTTTAGATAAAATCAGATATAAATGGTACCAGAAATCATATTCACTTAAAGAGTTAATACGACCATATCATTTAGAGTTGGACTAATCCCTTATATTAACAGGGATCAAATATTGTCCACTGGGTATAAGCTAGAAATATTGGAAAGAAGATAGAAAGAAATAAAGATCTACAAATAATTACAAATCTATACTGGCATCAAGTGGCAAGAATAAAGGTTGAACAAGAACTGTCGGATGAAATAAATATAAAAACAGGAGTGAGACAAGGCTGTATATTGTCGCCTTTACTTTTTAACTTATATTCGGAGGAAATATTTAAGGAAGCCTTAATAAGTTAAGAGACAACAGAAGGTATTATTGTGAATGGAGTAACCCTCAACAATATAATAAAGAAACGCAACTGGAATACTTCGGTCACATTATGAGACACCCTGAAAAATATGATCTTTTACATCTGATCATTCAGGTAAAGATCCAAGATAATCGTGGTCCTGGTAGACGAAGAACATCATGGCTGAAAAATCTAAGGCAATGGTATGGAAAATCAACTACATCGTTATTTAGAGCTGCTGTCAATAAAGTCACGATAGCCAATATGGTAGCCAACATGATATCCAACGATCGATAACGGTCATGAAACTAGAAGTAGAAGAAGGGTATACACTGGGTTCTAGGACAGACAACTGACAGTTCTAGTCGTTTCTAGACTAGAGTCTAGACAGTTTGGGACAACAATAAATGTTCCACACCGAAGTAATTTAACTGATATTGGCCGTAAATAACGTAATTGTCAAAAAAAGAGTGCTAACAAAATGACTTAATAAACTGGCAGAAGGTAATTAGGTTGAAAAGTTCTACGCCGATCTGTACCGTTCCAGAAATGATCCCCTAACTCTTCAAAGCAGGACTTGAAAAGGCAGATAACAAATGTCAACTCAGAAGTGATGCCCGAAATAAGCCACGAAGAAATAGAAAGAGCAGCAAAAGAAATAAAAAGAAATAAAGCTCCTGGAAGCGATGGAATTCTAGCAGAAATGCTGAAGCAAGGTGGAGAAAAAGTCATCACATATCTAAAAATATTAGTTAATAAATGTCTATTCCAAGGCAACATACCAGAACAATGGAATACCGTTAAAACAATACAGTAGAACAAGCCGGATTTAGAAAAGGGTACAGCAACTGTGACCATCTATACACTTTAAAAATCCTAAGAGAAAAGACTGACGAGAACTGTGGGCAATAGAAGAAGCATTAGTCAACAACCAGATCCACTACAGGTACAGAATACCAATACATAATATTTACGAACAAGCTGAAATAATAGTGACATTGGGTAAGGGAATCGAAACAAGACCAGTAAAAATCAACCGAGGAGTAAGACAAGGAGACACAATATCTCCAAAAGTATTTACAGCTGCGCTAGAAGATACCTTTAAGTCAATAGACTAAGAAAATAAGGGAATCCCTATTAACAGAAGATACTTGAATACACCATCTTAGATACGCAGATAATGTAGTACTGATAGCCGATACGTGGAATGCAATGAATGTCAAAGTAAGCAAAGAAAATCAGCCTACCGAAATAAGCAGACGTGTAAAAATGGGATGGGCAAAGTTCTGAAGACTCTCATACGTACTTAAAAATAAAAATATACCTCAAAGACTGCGAACCAAAGTGTTCAATACCTGTATCCTACCTGTGCGTATATATGGAGCTCAAACCTGGACATTCACTAAAATAAACATGGAGAAGATCAGAAAAACTCAGAGAGCTATGGAACGACAGATGCTGGGTATCTCACTCAAAGACCATAAAACCAATGAAGACATTCGTAATAGAATAATGGCGAGAATTAGGAGAGGTCTATATTCGGCAATCCGAATAGAGAAAAGGGATTTAAAAAAATAATAGTAATGATACTGAGAAGTCCAAGAGGATAAACTAGAAAGTTTTCTGGGAAATCAGGGCTTTGAAATATTATCACAAAAGATGCCTAGCAGTTAAATTCAAATGCTACCTAATGCTACAAAAATTCTTCAATAGCAGATGACAACTGAATAAAGTCACTGAAATGGTGACAGGACACTGTCAACTGAGAAAATTCCTCTACATCGTAGATAAATGGACCATAATGCTTGAAGTACCAAATATACAAGAAAAATCGCCATCCATGTCCGTAGTAATTATAGAATGCTTGTTGACATAAAGCTGGTATACATCGAAGAGAAATATATGAGTTTTATCAAAAGTACAGGACTTCTACGTGCCAATTAATGGGAGGACAGAGTTTTCTAGAAAATTCTAACGACCAACCGCCAGAGAAAATAGTCTTGTATTGATATGATCTAAGAATAAAATGCTTTGTGACGAGTTAGAGAGTAAGATGGCATTTATGTCCACCGAAGATCTTAATCTCTGTTATAACTATGACGTTATAAAAAAATTAATATTTTTACTCTGAGCAAAACTAGAAAACCAGTAGGAACAGTAAACTATTTTCGATACTAACAGTTAGTTGTCTTGTTTTCATAAATACAAAAATTAACTAAAACTTGATGAAGTTGCTTGAAACTTTATTATACAAAAATGATTATATCCTCCAATATATGTAGTCATGTCGAAGTTTCCTCTTATAAATCTATTTTTATACCGTTTTTACATTTTTGTTTTTTTTTTTAATTATATTTTAGATAAAAACTAAAAATACTATCTCACATTATCATTTATAATGCTGAATTTCTCCACAGATAATTTATAATTATATTCTACAGTATACATACATCAGCTTTGTTTATATATCTCGCATGAAATACTGTAGACAATACCGTATGTGGAATTTGGTAAACAAATGAAGAAATTCTGTATTCATTTGAACATCGTAATCAATTCTCTGACCGTAAACAAACGTTTTCGGTGGAATGCATAACTAAACATCCTTTTCCTTGTTATAAATGGGCGAAGGAAATCAGAAGATTACGGTTATATGTAATGATGTAATGCGGCCATACAGGAAAAGCACTTTATCTTTTTATAAAAATGAATAATACCATATTGATGAGAAATTATCAACTAATTAATTTTACTGTTATTTTAGTATGTTTCTATTTAATTATTACTTTAAAAAATACAGTTTTTGATAACGATAATGTTAGAGACATAACATATGAAATTGATATATTTTTCCACAATCACTGTCTTAAAACTAATAAAAAACATTACTTATTAATATATAACAAACAAACTTATTTTATGGTGTTTTGAAAAATACAAGTTTATTTCGAAGGACCAATCTAGCGACCAAAGAAGGTACAAGAACTAATCTCTAGAACATTCAGGGTTTCTATCAATAACTTCGCTTCTTACGCGTATTACATGTACTGTCTGGTAAATCAATCACATTTTTAATTAGCATTAAATGATCTACAAAAGAAAGTTGCTTCTCTAGGACTTACCCGTTGCCATTTTAAATCAAACGGTATTAAATTTAGCAGCAGAAATAGTCCTTTATTTATGAAATCACTGTCAATAACTGCTTTAAATTACTTCTTTTCGAAGGGTGAGGAAAAAACTATGTTACTAAAATTTACAGATCACTTCTCCATTCCAAGGTCAACTATGGATATTTCATCTATATGTCTACAACTATCTGCAACCATCGAAAACATCTACTTCCATAATCGAATACAGGCAATGATAAATGGAAAACTAACAAAGTGTATATCAGTACAAAGCGAAGTCAGGCAGGGTGACCCGTTAAGCCCATTTCTCTTTAATATAAAAATGGACGAAGTAATACAAGCAGTACGTAAAGGTTATGGTTATAGAATGGCTAACAACGAAATCCAAATATTATGTTATGAAGACAACGTCGCATCATCTACCCACTAATACCCACTACGATGTTAAATCAAAAAAGATGGGAAAATAAAACAGGAAGCAAGCTTTAGATATCTAGGAATAGATATAACTAGTTACGGAAATTTTGAAGATGAAGTACGACAACAAAGCTTAAAAGGAATTAAAACAGTGAGCTCTCTTATTGACACAATCTGGAAGAACAAACACCTAAGACAAGACACAAACACAAGAATTTATAAAGCAAAAATTAAACCTATATTAACATACACAGTGAAGACAAGACCTGACATATCTAAAACGAGACGACTACTACAAACAACAAATGTGCAAATACTTCGACAAATATCAGGAAAAAAGTCTGTTAGATAGAAGAAGAAAAAGTCTGCAACTAAATCAATCCTAAATTTACTAAATAAAATACATAGCACGGCTATCCGCGTATATCTTAAAGCATTCTGGTCTATTCCGACAGAGAGTCTTTACTGTGATGCTAATGAACCTTCTTTGTGGCTTAGGCGAGAATACCTTATCTTTTTCAATGCTGCTGAAATTTTATCCAACCGCTCCAATGCAGTAAAAGATATAAATTTGTCTGAAACTATTGGACCAAAATATTATTACCACATCATGATATTTCTCTCACCAAATTTAAGAAAAGATATCAGTGTTATTACATTAAGAAATCTTTTGCTAGATATGATACTCAAAAACAAACAAAATATAGTTCTTTACACTGACGCTTCAAAGACTTAAAGTGAAGCTGGATTTTCTGTAACCATTGTCCACCAGTCTTTCAACTCTATAAAATTTCTCCTTGGTTAAGTATCTACATTGGTGAACTCAATACATGATACATATGCTCAAAAATATCCGAACACACATAGCCACATGCACTGATTTACTTTTCTCTATACACTACATTATTACTATGTATTAAGGCGATCAAATTCCGTAATTAAATTTAAATTAAAATAAAAAATAGATGTGTGAAATATTGCACTTAAAAAATCAAAGACGTTAAAAATTAATACAATAAGATACATCCAATATATAGTATGAGGTAATAAAAAAGTCTTTTGATTTCTAAAAGTAGAGCAATATGGTAAATATGGCAATATAAAAAGAAATCCCTATTAGCATAGTATTACGGCATAGAAGATAAAATAACTTCAAGTGAAGATAAGATGGTTTGAACATAAAAGAATTACTATTTCATTAAGCAAGCTCTATTTGCTCCACTAGTATAACCTTGCTAAAGCCTTGCTAAACCTTGACAAGTTATACCTTGCTAGCAGTAGATATGTTTGCAAAACAGAAAAATTAAAAGACATAATTGTCTAAAGATAATTTTTATTACAGTTCAGAAAATTTCACGTTCTAAAAGCACTTAAGCTCATTAAATTTCTAAGTTCAAAGGCTAGAAGATCTTTTTATTTGTTTTATTAGCTATTGGAGTGCCTTTGATTGTTTTCACAATACAAAAACTGACAAAAATCTATTTAGATGGAAAAAATATAATTCTTCTCAAATCTACTGGAATTACATAGCAGAACTGCAAAATTAATAACATACAGGAGAAGGTAGAGATTACATTAGAAGTTAAACCTATCAGTATTAACGAAAATGGTGAAATATGAGGAAACGTCGACAAAATTTAGTTATGAAGTCATATAAAGATAACTGTAATAGGTTAACGATTAGAAAGAATCAAACTTAGAACGTTTTACATATTGGGGAAATATTATTTTTCATTCATTAAAGCAATAAAATTAAAGAATTTTATGATATGAGTCAAAATTTTATCGAAATTAACAAATTATACATTTTTTTAAGTTTTATTGTGAAATATTGTTAAAAAATCAAAAAAAAAAAATCAATATTGAAAACTATATTGAAGCGAAGCTTCGATACTGGTTTTGTATTACTTTTTCCCTACAATAAACTGCTGATGCAAGTGACACTAAATAACGCCACGAAACGAAACAGTGGTTCGTGATTTGTTGTTACAACAGTTGTAAGAGTCCATTTTCGTGAACGAGGAGAGTCCGTTATACATGTAAACTTTTTAAATTTAATTCTATAAAAAATATTAAATAAATAAAAAATTTACTTTATTCAATTATAAAAACCCTTTTAAATATTAAAAATATAGAAAACATAGTATGAAGCTTCGTACTAGTCTACAGTATCGCCTACGGTTCTACTTTTTTTAGTTTGTTTGGACAATATCCATTTTTTTCTCTAATTTATAAATTTAATACCTAAAGAATGGCTCCAATCAACATTCATACTGCTTCCCAAAAAAGCCAATGCAAAGGAGTGCAATGAACATCGCACCATAGCCTTAATGAGTCATGTCTTGAAATTGTTTTTAAAAGTAATTCACAATAGAATATATAAGAAATTAGATGAAGGCATAAGTAATACACAAATGGGATTTAGGAAAGGACTGGGAACACGAGATGCACTGTTTGCATTAGGTGTTCTTTCGCAGAGATGCTTAGATATTAATCAGGAATTATATGCCTGTTTTATTGATTTTGAGAAGGCATTTGACAGAGTGCAGCATATTCGACTTAAAGAAATTTTAATAAATAAAAACATAGACAGTAGAGACATTAGAATCATCTGTAACCTCTATTGGAATCAAACAGCAAAAGTGAAAGTTGAAAACGAACTGACCAAGGATATCCAGATTCGCCGTGCGGTCCGCCAGGGGTGTATTTTATCACCCTTGTTATTCAATTTATACAGTGAAGCCATCTCAGAATTAGCGCTTGCCGAGATCAGTGAGGGCCTTATAATAAACGGTGAGCCACTTAATAACATAAGATATGCTGACGACACCGTCCTTCTGGCAGAAACACTAGAAGAACTGCAACACCTTGGTGAACAACTAAATATATATTGCAACGATTATGGACTAAAAATCAATTTGAAGAAAACCAAGTTTATGGTATTTACCAAAGCACAAAACATCAAAGTTAAGCTAGTACTAGATAATACAGAAATTGAACAAATATCTTCGTACAAATACCTTGGAGCATGGATCACAAAATATACTGATCAGACAAAAGAAATAAGATGCCGCATTGAAATTGCGCGGTCAACTTTTAATAGAATGAGAAAACTTTTTTGTAATCGCGATATCAATATATCGCTCCGGATAAAAATGCTTCGATGTTATATTTTCTCTACCCTTTTGTATGGAGTTGAAGCTTGGACACTTAAAAAATCCAACATTAAAAACCTAGAAGCATTCGAAATGTGGTGTTACCGACGTATTTTGAAAATATCATGGATGGATCGCAAAACAAACGAACAAGTTCTCGAACAACTAGGAAAACAATGCGAAGTTTTAAATTCCATAAAAATCAGGAAATTGGAATACTTGGGGCACATCATGAGAGGTGAAAAGTACGAACTACTAAGGAATATAATGCAGGGTAAAATCAAAGGTAGAAGAAGCGTAGGAAGACGTAAAATCTCGTGGCTACGCAATCTCCGTCAATGGTTTGGATGCAGTTCAATTGAACTATTTAGGCGAGTAACCAATAAAATTATAATTGCCAGAATGATTTCCAATCTCCGATAGGAGTGAAACTTGAAGAAGAAGAAGATAAATTTAATAAAACTAGAAAATATTAATATTCAAATATTACTTTAGTAGAAATTTGTTAATTAGTAGTCCAAATTAATCTTTTACAATTATTTAACAAGAAAATAATTAGGGTTGATCATACGACAATGTGTTTCGCAGATAAAACAATAAACCCCAATATTTTTTTTTGAGAAATTCATTGTTTGGCGGCAGACATACGAGTATATTATCATTATTTAAACACAAAATAAATCGTCCACTACCTAAAATACTTCTTTCAATGTATAAACAACTAAGTAATAAATTTATAACAACATGTATGGTCACCTTTATTTTGCCTTGTATTGGATCGTTTTACGACAAATCTGATTTAGAAAGTAGCGGAAAACGCATCTGATTTTTCGTACGATGTAACTTCAGTAATTAGAAATATTTTCTTACATGTTTACGTAATTTCTTCACCATATTATTAGGTTTTTGATTTCTGATATCGTGTTTTCTCATGCTAATTGGAATTTATGTATTTTTTATAGCGTACACATTTGTTGTAGAAACAATAACACGATTTGTCTAATAAGATTCATTATTATTGTTTTTAAAGAAAGTGTCTTTTACATTTTTTTTCCAATGACCTGGAAGGAAAGGCTATTTGTTCTGCTTTCCCCTTATACTATAATATCCTTTTCATTTATAATTTAATAAAAATCTCTTGTACACACTTCCGTGACATAATTAGTTATGAATATACAGATTACACACAGCCTGTAACACAATTTTGCTTGTGGAGAATTGTATTGCTATCAAAACAGTTTTTAATTTTGCATTCTTCCTGTTTGGGATGTTTCCCAATGGATTTTAAACATATTATGTTTTTCGTGTTTATTCAACTTTGAATTAAAATAGATTACACAACTATAACTTAAATTAATATTACAATGTATGAGTGTATGAGAATTAGAGAATTGAAAAGTGTTCTTATGTATTGGAAGTCTCTTTTCACACTGCCGGTAACCCATTTTTTCGTAGAGATTTTGCGGTCAATCTTGTTTCTTCGCCCGGCTGGCACCCTTAACTGCCGCGAAGAATTTAGGGTCGGGTTTGCAAATCTGCGGCCTACCCACGTTTTAAAAATAAAATAATAAAATGATAAACATCGTTAGGACGGAGTCTTAACACTTCTTTTTTTTTCTACTGCCAATCAGATATCGAATGTTAGAAATCATTCTGACAATGATTATTTTTATTTATTGCTGCTATGAATAGTTCCGTGGTAAATCTTGTAAACCAAGTTCCTAAGTTCTTTAGCCACGGTATTAATCTTAACTCTCTTAGCTTGACCTTTTTCTTACATAATGCATTTTAATAGTTTATATTTGGTTTTTTTTTTAATATGAGACTCAAATATTTCAATTTTCAATTCATTATTTCAAGTCCACTTCTCGAAAGCATCTTTTTTTTTTGTTGCTGATTACAACAAGATGTAAAACATTTGGAAAAAAGCTACTCTGGTTCTTCAAATTTTTGATTTTATAACCTGAGAATGGCCCTACTATTCATTTAATGTACTGTACCCAGATATGTTATGAATCGTTCAACAATTTTTTTTAGTGATTGCATTTTTACTCAGGTCCTTGTCGTCAATTCCACTATCTTGCAGAACTTTCGTCATTTTGTGGTGTTAAACTTTATCAAATGCTTTTTGATAATTAATGAAGCACGTATATATATATATATATATATATATATATATATATATATATATATATATATATATATATATATATATATATATATATATATATATATATTATTACAGTTCATATCTCCACATATTTAAAATAGTAGTTGTATGCTTAATAGAGTATGTCTTGTTCCCAGAACTTTCTAAAACCAAATTGTGTTAGTTCTTAACAGGTTTTTTGAAGGATGTTTTTTTAGTCCACCGGAGCAAGTAATTCGATTAACCATCGAACGCTTTTGCACCACGTTTACTCTAAATGATAATATGCATCCGCAGAGATATTATACAGTGCATATAATAGAAGTTGTTGCTGCTGTAGGGCTTAGCATACAGGAAGACTCGAATCAGTATATCTACCATCATGCACATCGGTTGGATACGTGTCCATCGACTTTATGGAAGATTTTGCGGAAAGATCTTACTTTGTGTGCTTACAAAATCGAATTTATGTAATAATTGACAAGGCGTAGATTGGTATATTCGGTAAGTGGGTCCAAAACGAGATTGGTCCGATTTTCATAAGTGAATTTCTCTTAAGCGATGAAGCTACCTTTTGGTTGAATGGCTGGGTCAACAAACAAAACTGTATTATTCGGAGTTAAGATAATCCTTAAATGTGTGTTAAAAAGCTATGACATGCAGAAAAACTGACTGTTAGGTGTGCTTTATGGTCTGGTGGAATCATTGGAGCGTACTTCTTCAAAAACGATGCTGGCCAGAACGTTACACTCAATGGTGACCGCTATAGAGCCATGATTACTGCATTTTTCATTCTCCAATTGAACAACCAGTATGTAGAGGAGCTGTCGTTTCAATAAGACGGCGCAAGATGTCACACAGCTCGTGCCACAATTGATTTATTGAAGGACGCGTTTGGTAACCGCACAGTTTCACATTTCGGACCATGACTTGGCCTCCAAGATCCTAGAATTTAACACTGCCAAACTATTTTATATGGGGATATGTGAAGGGGCTAGTCTACGCTGATAAGCATGAATCTATTGGCCACTTGAAGGGCAATATTCGCCGCGTTATTGCCGATATACGGCGACAAATATTGAAAAAAGTGATCGAATCTTCGGACTTCCTGATTAGACTACGTCAGAGCCAGCTCTGACGTTGTCTAATCACGCTTCTTTAGTGATTATTTTCTTCAAATCTTTCAGCAGGATAAAAACATCAACGAAAGATACCAAAACAAATAGGATATATATATATATATATATATATATATATATATATATATATATATATATATATATATATATATATATATAATGACTAAGAATTTCTTTTGGTTATGTTTTTATAGACTATATTAAAACCAACATTTAAGTATAGACATATTAAGTATAATTAGGTATAGACTATATTGAAACCAATATTTAAGTATAACTGTATAACTATTTTTTTAAGACATTCTCTCTATTTGGATTGCCGAATATAGGCCTCTCCTAATTCTCGCCATTCGTCTCTGTTGTTTTGCGGTCTTCCTCGTGGACTTTTGGCTGCATATAACCGCCAATTCCCGATTTCTTTATTTCATCGACCATTCTTAAGACTTTAAAGATATTTTACTTTTGTTTTATGATAATTGTCTTCATTCATTTTATGGTCTTTGAGTGAGATACTCAGCATCTATCGTTCCATAGCTCTCTGAGTTTTTCTGATCTTCATGTTTATTATAGTGAATGTCCAGGTTTGAACTTTATATGTAAGTACCGGTAGGATACAGGAATTAAATACTTTGGTTTGCAGTCTTTAAGTGGTTTGCATCCCATTTTTATATGTCTATTTATTTCGGTAATCTGATTTTCTTTGCGTACCTTGACATTGTAATCAAAATATGTATATTCATCTACGTGTACGATCTCTGTTCCTTGGACGTTTATCATAAGTTTGTCATCTTTGACATTCGTTTAGGTTTTCTAAAATTCATTTTCAGTCCTTTTGTTAGGAATTCTGATAGTAGTCATTCAGTCATCGTGTTCAGTGCATTTCACGTGTCGGTTATAAGTACTACCTCCTCTGCGTATCTAAGATGGTTCAAGTATCTTCCGTTAATAGATATTTTCTTATATTTCCCAGTCTATTGACTTATATTTTATAGGGCAGCTGTAAATAATTTTGGAGATATTGTGTTTCCATTACCCAAAGTCACTATCATTTCAGCTTGTTCGTAAATATTATGTATTAATATTCTGTACCTAAAGTCGATCCGGTTGTTGACTAATGTTTTTTCTATTGCCTACAGTTTTACACTATTAGAAGCTTTTTTATAATCTATAAAAGCCAGATATAATGGGAACGTGTATTCGTTAGTCTTTTCTATGAGGATTTTCAAAGCATATAGATGGTCACAGGTGCTGTACCCTTTTCTTAATCCGGCTTATTCTACTGGTTGATAACTGTCACATTTAATTGTAAACCTGTTTGTAATAATTTTTGTGAATTTGTAAAGTTGTGAAAAAAGTGAAATTGGTCGATAATATTTAGGTTTCTGGTGTCTCCTTTTACCCAAATACAGACGATACTTACATGTTTGGAGGAGCCGATAAAGAAAATCTGATGGTATTTTTTAATTTAGTGAACAGAGCTTACTTCTCTACGATAAGAATAGCTTATTAATAAACATACACAGAAAATATTTAAATAGTAATACGAAAAAATGTGAGCTTAATTTCTATAAATATTTGATAAACAAACTATGGCAATACTGTCAACACTCCACAAACAATGTATTACTTAAATTGAAATTTACTGGTTGTATATTACAGGTCAGATGCACTTATACAGTATTCTAGATGAATACAAAATAAGCAAATTGAAAAAGAACCAGTGACCAACGATTTGACAGAGATCTAAACAGATCTTCAGTTTAATAAGATTTTGCAATACTAAATTTAATTTAATACTAAAGGCCGGTATTAGACTAGGTAACTGGTGGCGCAACTGGTGGCGCAACTAGTGGCGCCACCAAATTAACGCACAAAAAATTATGGGCAACTAGTGGCCGATAATTGCCACCAGCAAAAATTAATACGTTTAGTAGTGAATAGTTAATATTGTTTAGTTAAGAAAATGATATCAAACAATTCGTTATTTCTTCTTGCCCTTTTATTATAAAAGAAAGGGAGAGTAAGAAGGAGTTGGAAAATTTATATACATATAATGTATATGTTATTATACGTTATATACATTACATTATTATGGTTATTATATGTTATTTCCTGAACTTTAAGCGGACGAACTAAAATTTTTCCCGTATTTTCGAATGTTAAAATTGTCATTTTTTGAGTTCTCGGAGTGCATTAAAGATGACATACGTCATGTTTAATGTACTCCAAGTACATGGAATACAAATATATTCCAATTGACGAAAAAATGGTAGTGGCTTGCAATGTTTTAAAATTTAATGTGCTAGAGTTCCTCAGCTTTCTTTAATTCTAAAAAAAAACTATGTTTATAATATTTGAATGGTAAAAATGTAGTTTACTAAAAAATAACTGAAACATAGGTCAACAATATAACAATAGACAATCCGCTAAAGGCAAATCTGAGGTGACCTAAAATAGGTATTGCTAGTAACAAAAATTCCAAAAACGAAACTAAACCGATACTGATCAATAAAATTGGCCAAAGGAAAATAACAAAGTAGGTAATGTAATCGAAAGGTATGTTAAGAGAAGAAAGAGAAGACCAAGGAAACATTTATAGACCAGATTATATATATATATATATATATATATATATAATATATAAATATATATATATATATATATATATATATATATATATATATATATATAAACACATTATAGACATAAATAAATAGATAAAAGAACTTTGGAAAGGCCAAGAGAATTGGATAGAAGAGAATAGAAACGAAGAACATGCCTCCGATGATTATGACTATATTTATATCAACAAAAAAAGTTCTTTATAAATTTAAAAATTATCTCTAATAATGTATACGTACATACATAAATATTGTTTATATTACTATTAACTATATTTCAACATAGCTATAAACGACAATTTTAGTTAAAAATAACTTATATTTTTGATTTCTATTATAAAACTAGTTATCAAAACACAAATTAAAATACATTATTTTTGATTTCTTGCTTGGATATAGAAAAAATATTATTCGATTATATACAAATGAACTATTGGTGACGCAACTAGTTGCTTTTGTCTAATAAGTACTAGGGTACATATAACATAATGCCCCAGTTCGGTGGCGCCACCAGATCATGTTACCCGTCTGGTGGCTGAAATCGGTCACCAGAACGACAACAATTTTTGGTGGCGCAACCAGTTGCCGTAGTCTAATGGGTCGCATTTACTTAAATGCCCCGTGACGCACTGAGTAACTAGTGGAGCAACTTGGTGGCGCCACCAGTTGCCTAGTCTAATAACGGCCTAAGCGTAAAGCAGGATATTATATTTCTCTACAAAAGTTTGCTTACATGGTAGTCGACGTGCTCCTCATGATGTCCTTCGTCACCGTGGCCAATCTCGTTAGCTATTAGTCCACCGTGCGAGTAGCTGGTAGCTTCATGGCCTCCGAAATGTCCACCATCTTCGTAACCGCCAGCCAATTCCAAGTGTTCGTAATCACCGCCTGGCCGGGCATATGCTACCGCGGCTATTGCGGTGACGTACACCTGTGAAAATTTTAAAATTAAATGTCACTCTAATCGATTTTTACTACAATTTAAAAGATATTAATTTTCTGTAATAAACTTCTATGCGAACTTAATAATAGCACTATATAGCGAAACAGACACATTAACACTGAGATGAAGTCAAGAATTTATAAAGCCAGTGTAAGACCAATAATGACATATGCCTCACAAACAAGACCCAACACTGTCACAACGCGAAGGCTACTGGAAACGGCAGATCTGAGAGAAAAAAGAAGAATTACAGGAAATGCGCTGAGAGATCGAAAGAGAAGTCATTCTCGGACGACCGCGCAAAAGATGAAGTGACAACCTTCCATAGATATACTAATCCGCCAATGAACAAGCAGAATTGCTTATGAAGAGAAAGACGAAAAAGAACTTTTTCGTGAAATATTCCATTACTACCTGATATTTGTATTGTCTCCTGTACTAAGCGTTTAAGCGAAGATTTTCTTCACTTACCTACTGTTTACCTAAAATTTTAGTTTATATTTTCTGATATTTTTCGTTTTTTTAGGTGTCTACAGTATTTTACAGTTTTTGGTAATTTTTTATCTTTGTAAGAGTTCCTCGTTAGTTTCCCTTGTCATCACACTTTTGTTTCATACACGTCTGGATCTAGTTGGTCCGTTATGACTATTCCTAAGTGTGTAATTTTGCGAACTTTTTCAACTTAGATTGGATTTTATAGGTTGTATGATATTATTAGAATAAACAGAGCATTGACTGTATTTTCCCAAGAGTTATGTATATAAATCTAAGACTAAATAAGAGATACAATCTGAAAATAATCCAGGTATACGCTCCCACCAGCGATTACGAAGAAAAAATTGTCGAAGCCTTCTATAAGGAAATCGAAAGAGCAGAAAAGCAGGAACCGGCTCATTACAATCTGATAATGGGAGATTTTAACGGGAAACTTGGAATGAAAAAGGACGAACAAGAAATGGCAATCGGAGATTTTGGAATCGGGGTCAGAAACGAAAGAGGCGAAATGCTTACCAACTTCCTACTGCAACACAAACTGTATGCAATAAACACCTTTTTTAAGAAGAAACAGAATAGAAAATGGACGTGGGCTAGTCCAGACGGAAGAACTAAGTAAGATGTCACTGTACTCAATAAACTATCAGTAGGAAGCGACCACAGACCAGTAAGAGCTAGAGTAACGATAAATCTACAAAAAGAAAGAGCAAAGATTTTGCTCTTTCTTTTTGTAGATTGCAAACAGTTGCAAACGCATAGTTTGGAATTTACCAAATCATCCAGAAGCATACATAAAAATATAGCCGAAACTTTACAGAGTAATAATCCCAAACCTCTAAGTATTGACGATCACAATAAATTAATAACAGACTCGGTTAGAAATGCACAACTCAAATTTTGCAAAAAAATGACACCAAAAGTGAAAAGATTAGCAAAAATACAAAAGCTCTCATGAAAATACGACGAAACCTAAGCGAGAATGAAAAGGGAAACAAAGAAGAATATAGAAAACTAAATAAAAGAATTTCAGCGGAAATTAGAAAAGATGTAAGAAGATATAATACTAATGTAATTACTCAAACAGTAGAAGAGAACAAAGGTTTAAAGATAATGAAAACAAAACTCACACAAAGTAAAAAAGAAATATACAAGCTGAGAAATAAAGACGGAAAGGCAACAACAGATAAACAAAACATTCTGAAAATAACCAGAGCGTTTTATAAAGACCTCTATACCAGCCAAAGACCACAAGACAATTTCCCGACACGAGTAAAGACTCTCATAAATCAGGGATCGGAAATACTTTTACCCATTACTGTGTCAGAAATAAGAGCAGCTTTAAAGGAAATGAAGAACCATCGATCGCCTGGTGATGATGGACTCGTTATCGAGGCAATAAAAGCAGGAGGAGAAATTTTATTAAAATCTGTAAGCGAACTGTTTAATAAATGCTTACATGCTCGTACGATTCCAAAAGACTGGAACAATGCAGTAATAGTCTTGTTACACAAAAAAGGCGATATTACTAAATTAGAAAATTATATACCCATCAGCCTCTTCACACGTATGTACAAACTCTTTATGAAAATCTTAACAAAGAGGCTAACACCTAAACTTGATTTCTATAAGCCCAAAGAACAGGCAGGCTTCAGGGCAGGATATGGCACAAATGACCACTTGCATACCATAAAGATCTTAATAGAAAAGTGCATCGAGTACAACATACCACTGGTTCTTGCATTTGTCGATTACGAAAAGGCTTTTGATTCTGTAGAGTTTGAAACAATACTGGAAGCCCTAAATCAAAGCCGAATAGATTACAGGTACACGACACTAATCAAAAACATCTACGAGAACGCTACATCAAGTATACGACTACACGAAGACACAGAAAAATTCAGCTTAGGTCGAGGAGTTAGACAAGGAGACAATATTTCACCAAAATTGTTCACGGCAGCTCTAGAGTCAATATTTAAGAGCACTCAATGGCAAGATATGGGCATAAATATAGATGGAGAAAGATTAAATTACCTAAGATTTGCAGATGATGTTGTATTAATCGCAGATAATTTACAAGATACAGTTTCTATGATGCATTCGCTTAAAAGTCTGTCTGAAAGAGCAGGATTAAAGATAAACTTTGAGAAAACTAAACTTATAACAAATCTCGTAATAAGTGGAAATATAACTATTGAGAATAATACCATACAACAAACAGACACTTACAAATATCTGGGACACGAAATCAAAATAAGCAGAGACAATCAAACACATGAAATACAAAGGCGAATAGGCCTAACTTGGGCAGCATTTGGCAAATTAAGCCATATTCTAAAAAGTTCAATTCCCATGTGTCTCAAGCGAAAGGTTTATAACCAATGTGTTTTACCTGTACAAACTTATGGAGCAGAGACTTTAACACTCATGCAAAAATCTGCGAATAAACTCAGAGTTACACAACGAGCCATGGAACGTGCATTGCTGAACGTGAGCCTTCGAGACCACACAACAAACCAACAAATCAGGCGAAGATCAGGAGTTCAAGACGTCATCGAAAGAACAACGACGCTTAAGTGGAACTGGGCAGGGCACTTAGCCAGAGCACAAGATGGACGGTGGACAAGACGTATTATGGAATGGAGGCCCAGAAACTAAAAGAAGCCGAGGACGACCACCGACTAGATGGACCGATGATATAAAACGTGTAGCGGGAAACTGGCTACAAGCGGCCCAGTGTAGAGAACACTGGAAAGAACTGAGGGAGGCCTATGTCCAGCAATGGACGCGATTGGCTTATTGTTGATGATACTATTAGAGACCAATAAGATATGACTAAGACCATGCTATCAGTATCTTTCTGGTAATTCTTAAGTTAAAACTGTTTTTATATAATCCAATACACAGTATATACGTGTGATATTTCAGGCTGAAAACAGACTTTTGCTATATTCGTAAATGACACAAATATTCTCTCGATAGGAGACACTAATAAACAAGTAAAGAAGCGACTAAGACTGCGTTTACTTTTGATTGCGGTATCTTCTTTTAAAAGCTAAAGATTCAATTGACTATATCTCCAGAATTGTCTCTTTCTACTTAGATTTTACACTAGATGATTATATAACGATTTTGCATGAGGAATCAAATAAAAATAGGAAAACTTAATTAGCACAACTTTTGGGCATAGAAGACATACTTATACGTTAACATGGACTTCCTCCGATAGAAAATCCCGGCACTGACAAAATTTTCAATTTCTAATTTAACTGAGATGCCACCGTGCTTCGGAGGCCACGTAAAGCCGTCGGTCCCGGCTAGGAAAGTAGTCGTTAAGTCATGTTAGGGGCGCTTGCGCTACCTGAAAACCCTAACACTAGACCTTAGCCAGAAGGTTACACGAACTTTACTTCTTTTTATAGAAAAGTAAAATATCAGACAAATCATATCCTAATAGAAAGCATATTCAATCTTTGGGCATATTCATCGAAGAGATCACAAAATTGAACAGTTGGTGTTTCAAGGAAGATCTCAAGGTCAACGCCAATGCGCCAGATCTTTAGAGTCATGGGTAGAGTAAGGATAGATATCATAAAAAAAGCTTCTCAACAAACAGTGTACTGAGGCAGTACATGTAACAGATGTCTGCGACCATTGGGGTTTAAACGATCAAACAATCCAAGCTGCTGAAATTCAATGATGAGCCACAACACATCTACTAACATGTTTATGGCTATGGTGTTAAATAGAAAACAAACATGATAAGGCTATAGTCGATTGCACGAATTACAGAGGGGCAGATACCAACAGTGATCATATACTACAAATAGCAGAATGTAAGAATACTTTGGTAGGAAGAAACAGGGCAAAAGTATAAATATGTAGACAAAATGTTTAAAATAGACAAAAAGAGAAGTTAAAAGAATTTGCAAAAAAAAAAAACAAAAGGAACAACTAGGAACGCAATTAAAAAACATAGAAGTAGCTAACATAAACACACAGATAAAAAATGTCCACCAAGAAGTTAAAAAACCAGAAATACTAAAAAGAGTATTACAAAGTGTTGAAGAAATAAAGCAAGTTTACTTCTAGGAGGAATAACAGAAAAATTAAATAGATTTGCGGAATACTTTGAAAAACTGTGAAATACACACCGAAAAAAAGAAAACTAAAAGGGAAATGAGAATTGGCAAAAAGGTGAAGAAGGGGCTTATAAGCAACCAAAAGAGAGCCAGATTTTTAAGGAAAAGAGCAAGACTTAAAGAAATAATATACCCGTTGACATTAACAGTTTGACAAAAGGAAGAAATGCTGAAACATTGGAATACCGCTCTTATTTTTTTAATCTATAAAAAAGGCGACAAAACGGAGTGCAACAACTATACAGGTATAGCACTATTAGAAGTTAGTATTTTATGAAATACTTACAAAAATTACTAGGAAACGATTAATGAAATATGATAAAGTGGTCGGAGAATACCAAAGAGTGTATAGTCTGGGAAGAACAACTACTGATCAAATACGTATGTAAGAATTATTTTAAAATACTAGCTATGAAATAACCTTAAGTCTACATGCTATTTATTGATTTTAAGCGAATACGACTCCATAAAGCGAAAGAGAAGCATAATTAAGTACTTCACAGTGAGCCAGTACAATCGTATACAGCCAACTACTGCGATGTTCGCATTAATTTTTTATTATTTTTTGTTGTGTTTTTATTTCCATTAGGGAATAAAAATTTAACAGTTTATAAATGAAGATCTATTTTTCAATTCATTTTATAGATGGCATATACCGAGGAAAAATTAAAAGGTATAACCCATTAAAATTGAATTCACTCGAAAAATACCGTCTGTCCGAGCTTCGTTTTTTTTTTAATGAAACTTCAAACTTCAACGCGCTGAAAAATTTTACAATATTTTTGTTTCTATTCCACGCAGAAGCTTGATTTTAAGCTGAGGTAGCTCGATAAAATGATAAGTTGTGCTATTTTTACCTTTCGGAAGAAGCGAAAAATCCCGAAAAAAATAATTAGTTAAATTTTTCCACAAAAAGTTTAATTATACTATTATTTCGTAAGAAATATTTATATTTTATTGAATAATGTATCTTAAATAAAAAAATGTATAATAATGTATAATGTATATTAATGTAAATTTTAATATTGTTCTAAAGCTATTTTATTGTGGCATTTTAAATTAATTACTATTTAAATGGGAATAAGCCGCAATTAATGGTTAAAGTACGTTTATTAACGTTTCAATTTCCACTTCGAAAATATAAAAATTCCGAATTGGAAATTGAAACGTTAATAAACGTACTTTAACCTTTAATTGTGGTTTATTCCCATTTAAATAGTAGTAAATTTTATTGTTCGTAACTCGAAAATGAACAAGTTTACTGAAAGATTACAATAGACCTCATTTGTTCAGATCGATCCAGAAAACTAAAAAAAAAATGTGCGCGTCCAAAAAGTTCATTTTTAAAATTTGTTTAAAATAAATTTGAACAACTTTTTATCTGGGCAACCTTTTCAACCTTATTTTGGAGTATCTCATAAAAGTAATTAGGCAAAAAGTCTCATGGAAATATTGTTTGGAACAAACGCGAGCTTTTCACCTTATCTATACAGAATGATATTATAACAAACGTATAAGAAACTACGAAAATAAAAATAAACCAAGTTCAATGCAACAAAACAGGAAATAAACAAGAAATATATTACAAAATCTTCAAACTCAGATCGATTTAAACCATCATTAATTAAATTATTTATGCTCTCCTTAGATCATTAAAGAATAAAAGATGAGTAGGAAGTACTTTTTTTACTAAAAAAGGCAACATGTTATCGGCTTTCTGCGACTGTAATGGTAGTTTTTCGTTGTAATGAAGCATTTCTTGGATGGATAACTGTACCTGGCCTTTTATATAAATGGTACCTAAATGCAACTGTTGGATTATGAGATTCTATAACAAATACAATGTCTGGTGTTGCATATTTGTATAAAATTATTCCATAGCAAAATATTGCAAATGGTTTTTACTTTACAAACAATGTTAGCATATTCGCCTTAATTTTTTATTATTTTTTGTTATGTTTTTATTTCCATTAAGGAATAAAACAGTTGATAAATGAAGATCTATTTTTTAATTCATTTTATAGATGGCATATACCGAGGAAAAGTTAAAAGGTATAACCTATTAAAATTGAAGGAACTCGAAAAATACCGCCTGTCCGAGCTTCGTTTTTTTTTAGAATAAAACTTCAAACTTCAACCCGCTGAAAAATTTTACAATATTTTTGTTTCTATTCCATGCAGAAGCTTGATTTTAAGCTGAGGTAGCTCGATAAAACAAAAATAAGTTGTGCTATTTTTACCTTTCGGAAAAAGCAAAAAATCCCGAAAAAAAATAATTAGTTAAATTTTTCCACAAAAATTTAATTATCCTATTACTTCGTAAGAAATATTTATATTTCATTGATTAATGTATCTTATTTACATTAATGTATAATAAGTATTACTAATTCTTTTTGTAAAGTACAAAAAGATAAATTTCAAAAATTCTTTTAAATTCAGAGTGTGTAAAAATGTCTTAAAAAATAAGCCGTTTCTCATTTTAATTTAAATAAACCCATTTGGGGTATTAATATTATACGTAAATAATACATTAAGTATGATACATTACAATAAAATACATAATACATTAATTATTAAATAATACATTAATAAATAAGTAAATAATACATTGATTATTAAAATTAAAATATTTCTTACGAAATAATGGTGAAATTGAATCTTTTTTATGGAAAAAATTATTTATTTATTTTTTCTGGATATTCCCAGTTTTCAGAGAGCTAAAAGTAGCTCAGATCTTTTTACTTTCTCGAGCTACCCCATTTAAAAAATGAATGATTTGCGTGATATTGAAGCTGAGATTGCAAATTTTTCCAGCGCGCTTTGATTTAAAGTTCCATTGTAGAAAAAAATGGGATCTCGGAATGCTCTTCTCACTTTACAAGCACGATCACTTATAAATTTTTGCATCTTCTTTGTATAGGCCATCTATAAAATCGATATCTTCATTTATAATCTGTTTAATTTGCACAATCAATAGAAATATGATTTAAAAAAATGCTATATTGGTTCTTATTGGACGTAGAAAGTTCTTTTAAAAAAATGTGTTTTTCCTTCAATTTTTTAGCTAGCCCACTTACAAGTACCTGCGTGCCATAAAACATATCAAAGTTATTATAAATGTTTATAAGTTAAAAAGTCACCCCCTTTTTAAACGGTATTTTAATATATCTTTAAACTTAAGCCTCAAATAATCAATTGCGATAAGCTAAATAGCTCTAGAGTCACTTTTTGGGCAAGGGCAATTGATAAAATAATCGCTCTCCACGATAAACAACTTAAATAACTTAAATGAAAAATTAGTTCGACGCACATCATCTCTTCATAGACATTGAAAGCGCATATGACAATGAATTTAATATACCAATCCAACTAATAGAACTGATAAAAGAATTTCTAAAAGTAGAAAGTAAAATCCGGATAAAAATGAATTAACAGAAACAATAGAGGTGAAAAAGGGACTATGCCAGGGAAACGCTCATGCATCTTGTTCAACATCGTACTCGAGAAAATACTGAGGGACACAACAGTCAAAACTCGAGGAACAATCATTAACAAAAGTGTGCAAATACTAGCATTTGCAGATGATGTTGACATGATCGCAAGATCAAGAAGAGAAATGATAGAGGCATACAAGAAAATAGAACTAGCTGCACAAAATAGTGGTCTTAAAATCAATAAGACCAAAACACAATATATGTAGGTAAGTAAAAACGGAGAAATAAGGCAACCACAAAATATAACAATTGGAGAATACAACATTGAGTGGGTAAAAAACTTTATATACCTAGGATCCCTAGTCACGTCTGATAATACCGTTGCGAAAGAAGTGATGAGGAGAATATTTATTGTCAATAAATATTACCATGGCTTAATTAGGCAACTAAGATTAGATAACGTAGCAAGAAAAACAAAATGCCAAATATATAAAACCTTAATAAGACCGGTACTCACATACGGCTCAGAAACCTGGACACTCACTAAAAGATACGAAACGTTGTTAGCCACCTTCAAAAGCAAAATCTTGTGACTCATATATAAAGGCACAAAAAAAACGAAATATGGCGAAGAAGATACAACTTTGAACTATACAAAATATATCAGGATCCGGATATTATAACATTCATTAAAATAGGACGGCTGCATTGGATAGGACATAGATATTGGATAGGACGTAGAATGAATGGAAGAAGGCGAAATACCAAACAAAATATTAAAACAGATACCAGTAGGAAAAAGAACAAGAAGACCGAAGCTGAGATACTTAGAACAAATATAAAATGATATAACCACCTTAAAAATAAAAAACTGGAGAAAAAAAGCACGAAACAGATCAGAATGGAGAAGAAGCTTGGAACAGACCAAGACCCAAAAGGGTTGTCGAGCCAGTAATGATGATGAAAAAATGAGTTAGTTGATCCGACTAAAGTCTAGCCTAAAATTAATAAATAACTCATTTATTGCCACAATTTTAAGTAGTTATGTTACATGTCATTATGTTCAAAAAACAAAGCTATGATCATTTATAAATTATTGTTCTAAAGCTATTTTCTTGTCGCATTTAAAATTAATAACTATTTAACTGGGAATACGCCACAATTAAAGGTTAAAATACGTTTATTGACGTTTTAATTTTTACTTCGGAAATGGCTCTCAAAATACAAACAGTAAATTAAATAAAACAATTTACTGTTTGTATTTTGAGAACGAGTTCCGAAGTGAAAATTGAGACGTCAATAAACGTATTTTAACCTTTAATTGTGGCTTATTCCCAGTTAAATAGTAATTAATTTATAAATTACTGCAAAAATTAGAGTTTTTTGTAATTATATCAGTCAATTCTTTATGTATTTGAATTTAGAACCGCAAATTAAGATCTACAAATTTTATTTGAAGCATTTTATCTAAAATGTATAAAAACATTTTGTATTCAAAAATTAATTAATTTTTATTTTAAAATTGTTTAAATTTTATATTCACTATTTAAAAAAAAAAACAAAGCAAAACCAGCTGTACGTCTTCACGAATTTGTCAAAATCTCTCAAAATACAAACAGTAAATTAAATAAAACAATTTACTGTTTGTATTTTGAGAACGATTTCCGAAGTGAAAATTGAAACGTCAATAAACGTATTTTAACCTTTAATTGTGGCTTATTCCCAGTTAAATAGTAATTAATTTAGGAATTACTGCAAAAATTAGAGTTTTTTGTAATTATGTCAGTCAATTCTTCATGTATTTGAATTTAGAACCGCAAATTAAGATCTACAAATTTTATTTGAAGCATTTTATCTAAAATGTATAAAAAAACATGTTGTATTCAAAAATTAATTAATTTTTATGTTAAAATTGTTTAAATTTTATATTCACTATTTAAAAAAAAAACAAAGCAAAACCAGCTGTACGTCTTCACGAATTTGTCAAAATCTCTCAAAATACAAACAGTAAATTAAATAAAACAATTTACTGTTTGTATTTTGAGAACGATTTTCGAAGTGGAAATTGAAACGTCAATAAACGTATTTTAACCTTTAATTGTGGCTTATTCCCAGTTAAATAGTAATTAATTTAGGAATTACTGCAAAAATTAGAGTTTTTTGTAATTATGTCAGTCAATTCTTCATGTATTTGAATTTAGAACCGCAAATTAAGATCTACAAATTTTATTTGAAGCATTTTATCTAAAATGTATAAAAAAACATGTTGTATTCAAAAATTAATTAATTTTTATGTTAAAATTGTTTAAATTTTATATTCACTATTTAAAAAAAAAAAACAAAGCAAAACCAGCTGTACGTCTTCACGAATTTGTCATAAGCTACCTCTCATATACTTTCGTAAAGTTTCAAATAGCTGTATAAGATTTTTACGTGATAAAGCAATCTTTTACCTGGCACGAGTAAAAAAAGACCGCTCAAAAGGACAAAATAACTCTAGTTGATTTGTATTATTATACCAGAACATAGTGAGATATATTGCTGTATGTGAAACTGATAAGCAATAATTATCAAAGATAATAAGAAGAAACCATAAGATTGGATGTTAGTTTTAGGAAATCGTCCATAAATGAAACTCTAGATAAATTACTTAACGGTTAGCCGATCAAATTGCAATTTAATGTTTTTTTTTAATAAAAAGTAATTAACTGGATTATTCTTCAATAAAGTGGTCCCACCAAAAGAACCCACCAAATTATTGATTCAATTTTTAAAATCTTTAAGTAGTATATAATAAATCTAAAAAATTAAGACGAAGGAAGACTAAACTAAATTACTAAAAAAAATTTACCTTTATGAAACAAACCAAAATAATTTTTGCAATTTTATATTTTGATATTTTCAATTTTCTTTTCTTTTTTTTTTAATTATATTTGAAGTATATTAAAAAATATATGTAATAATCAAAACCTTAAATGCCACCTAAATCAATACTAAATTACTTATTTTATTTATTTATTTTTTTAACAAAAATATAGAGATCTCAAAACCAAAATATAAGTAATTGTTGATGTAGAAAAAAGGTTTTTAATCTATAAAATTCGCGCCTAATTTTAATATCTAAGGTCCATTACTTGTAACAAATAAAAAACTAAATAGACAATTAATTCGGCTAAAATATATTTCAAGAACTGTTCTATTTGTGGGCCTACATCGATCAATACTTATCCGCGAAATACACAAAGCATACAAAATTTCCGCCACTTATTTGTAACAACACTTCATTCACTTTCACAGCACAACTTACAATGAAAATTTGCATGGCTGATGTTTTTCTGAAATTACTGTTAGTTTCGAAGGACTTTTGTCGTAGACTGTATTATTACAGAATTGCCATCACATTATATAGGAGCCATTGTGTGAAAGGACCCCCTTGAGTTATCAAAATCCCACTTTAATTCTTACCGTACGCTTCCCCTTTTCAGTTGGTACTTTCCCTTGATCTTGAGGTGGCGCTAATCAGGTCTCCTCGTTACTGATTCGATTATTTTTAGTTGGATTGTTACATATTGAATAAAATTCAAAAGGTGAGTGTGTTTTATTATTCGTTGAGGAAAACTATTTCTTTAATTTTTGTTCCACGAATATGAAGTTAACAAAAAATGATGTAGAAAGTGACAAAACCTAATTTTTCTCTATTTTAATGATAGAAAATAGAGAAAAACGTTGTATAAAAACTTTTTCAGGCTTTGACAAATAGATTATTAGTATTTATAAAAAAAAATGAGGATATTGGTGCAAGAACAGTTCAGGTGTAGTTTATATAGTTTTATGAAAAACGTACTATGCCAAAAATCTAATATTTATGGTTAATATTGGTTAATGGTTAATTTTATAATTTATATGGTAACGTAAGAACAACAACGAATTAACATTAACTGTATACCTTTATTAATTTTTGTCTCTTTTTAGTAATAAATTTATTTTTGGAAAATCCACACGATCTGTTATTCCAACCAAAATGCATTCAAATTGTATATATAATACAGCGCCACAGGTCTTGTAGTCCCTGCCTTATAAAAACTTAGATATTTCCCACTATTTTTTGGGTCAATTGCTTTATGTCTCCAATCTCTCACGCCTATCTTTGACAAGTCCTGCTTTACTGCTTCCAACCATTTCTTCGTTGGACATCCTGTTCTTTTTTCTCCAGTTATCCTTCCTTGAGTATTGTTTAAACATTCAGGTTTTCCGGCATTCTTATAATGTCACCAAGGCATCTAGCTCTTCGGGCTCGTATTTTTGCAATAATTATTGGTTAAAAATACACCCTCATTATTTCTTTATTTATTCGTCTTTTCCAAATTTTGTCTGGCAACTATATTCCTCCGAAGATTTTTTTAGCAGCTTTTCTTTCCAGATCTCTACTTTTATTTTTTTGAATTATTTATAATCCACGCTTTGTTGGAATATATCCCTCCCTGAAATAAATATATATATATATATATATATATATATATATATATATATATATATATATATATATATATATATATATATATATATACATATATATATAAGCGAGGTTCCTACAGCCACTGCCGTTTCTCGCATTTCGACCGCCATCGTTTTCTGTCCATCCATTCGTCTTCTCTGATGGCTCTATCTCTCTATAAGTTAGATAAAAAGAAATAAAGTAAAAAGTAAAGTAAAGTAAAGTATAAGTAAGAAATAAAAAAATACTAAATAAAAAACAAATGTTAAAGATGCGAAAAGTAGATACATGTACTATCGGAAATAAGTCAATCTTCGAAAAAGATTTCCCCCATCGTTGCCTGTCAGAATTCAATGGATACCTTCTTATTCTCTCACTGGAATCTGGCAATACGGCAATTAAAAAAAAACGATAGAAACTTTTTTATTTTTGACAGATAAAAACAATGACCTCGACGATTAGGTTGTGTATTTGGAGCTGGAACAATTTCTTCTTCAATACGCCAAATTCCTTTTATGCTTGACTTAATTGATAGAGGAATAGGCTTATTAAAAAATTGGTGGTGCAGATAAATATCTCTGGCGATGAACCGTTTGTCCTAAAGAAATCTTCTGCATTTCTGTGGTTATTTTTGGTTACTTCAGCTATATATACAAGACCCAATAGTGCCCTGAGTTCTAAAATATCTTTTTTTTTCAGATTTTTAACTGAGATTGTAAGAACAGAGTTCAATAAAGATATTCGTGTTGTCTTTAATGGTTTGCAAAATCCCTTCAGTAAAAAAACTCCAAATCTTTAATGTGCTTTTCATTTGTCGTACTTCCCTAGTTATTCCAGAAATTTTTTACTTTATTAAATTGTCACTGCGAGTTAGTATCGTCCCTAATTTCTTCTTTCATGTCGGTGTCGTGGTCTTATATCTCTTCGAAATCTACTTTCAAACTAGCGTCATCGTCAGATTCAACTTCTAGCTAAGAATCAGAGAGAAATTCCGCATTAACTTTTCAAGATACGCTTGTTGCTAAAAAATAAGTTTATAACAATGAAATACATAGAAAACATAATCAGTAGATCACTTCTAAGTATAAATTACATAAATATTTTTTATTTACCCCAGAAATTAAATATTTTAAAATTGAATCTTACCCGAAGATTGGTGACAACTTGTATAACGTACCGGCTCATGTTCCGCAATTCAATATAGCGGCAGAACTAAATTAACTAGACAACTCTCACAACTATACTGAATAGAATATTCCCTCGCTTGAAGCTAGTGAGCACGCCACGACCAAAATCATAATTGAAGACCCTAGAAGTAAAGGGGTATAAGTGACATTTTTGTAAATATTGAGTAAACTGCATCGCTGAACTGGAAATCTTTCATTGTATTTGGAGGTAAAGAGATTTAAGTGATAAGTCTAACAGGTTCTGCTTTCTATCGACAAGTTACTTAGCCTTTAAGCCAACTATGAGTAGGGCTTGGAAGAGAAGTGATAAAAGTGCACTTGTACCTCTGTTCCACTGTGTCAGACTGTTAGTTGAGTTTGTTATCATTTCGGATGGGTAGTGGTATAGCTCCAAATAATACTTAAATGTAAATTGCTGCGTTTTACATTATTATAAACTACAGTGTTTATAAGAAAAGTTCGTTTTGTTTCTTTGCGGAATACGGAGCCAGTGATAGACGATTTACCTGCTAATGTATTTTCACCACCAAAGCGAACTAGTAAGAAAAGGATTCGGTCAATTCGGTCAGATAAGTGGAAAAAACAGGGTTAAAATAGCAAAAAATTCAAGTAAAGCTTACATCAACAAAAAACACAATTCTCATGAAGCTTAAAAGTTAGGAGAACTTGAAAATCATCATTGTTGGAATAAATCTACCAATATTATTTCAAAAGAACAAAGACTTTCAATTTTTAAAGAGTATTGGGCACTGGAATCTCCTTAAAAGCTTTTGTTACTCGATCCATACAAACTAAGCCTATAAAAAGAAAGAAAATAAATGCAGTTAGCAACAAAGAGGTGCCATGTGTTTATAATCTGGAAAGTTTTATAGTATGTAATTAGTTTATAATGAAAACTTTTGATGTCTCCAACAAACGTTTACAGAATGTAGTTAAAAGCAAAAAAAGTCTCCTTAAGCGTGTCATGAATAGACGGAAGAGGAAAAAAAATACCCTTAAACAAAATTTCTGAAATGGTAATTGAAATCATAAAAGAACATTAAGTTTTCTAGATACACAAACAGCTACACTAGAAATAAGACTCCAAAAAGCAGGTATCTTCCTCAGGAGTGTAATTTGAAAATAATGTACAAACTTTATTGTAATTTATGTAAGTAGAAAAATCAGGAAGGATCTGTAAGTAAAAGTTTTTAAAGGAATATTTTTATTAGTTAGTTCAAGCTTAGTTTCAAAAGGCCAAATACAGACATTTGTTGTATTTGGCCTTTTTAAACAGAACAAATCTTCCAGTTGCGTAAGGCGTAAGCCTTAAAAACAACAAAAGACGAGTGTCACCACCTAAAGGATGCTAGAAAAGTTGCGAACCATCTTTGACTTGCTAAAAGCCATACCAACTCGAAATGTGTCAACTTCTAAAGCATAATATTTAAGGCAACTATGAACGTATAACTTAGGGGTCCATAACTTACATATTGGAACGACCCATTTCTTTATCTGACACGAAGACCAGGCGTCACGTGGATATCAGAAAATATCATCTTGTCTCCTAAAATATATTAGAAGCCCTCCCTATCTGTAAAATACATAACTGCATTTAGCCACAACTGTGGAGTCCAAAATAAAAGTCATCTGACAGTCAAATTTCTTCTACAAATAGAAAGTTCTTTGCAGTACAGATAGAAAATGACGATATTTTAGATTTACTTACAACATACTATATTTAAACACCTCAATAAGATCGTAAGTGGAATACAGAACATGCTATAATTACGTTTTGGACAGAAAAAACCTTAACCCTGATTTACAATAAAAAAGCTGGAGATATCATAGAAGAGTTTAGGGAGCTATCTATAAAACCCATTCGAGCTGGCAAAAACTCTGCGCTTCTGCCAGATCTCTTGTTATCTTACCAGATCTCTTGGCAGTACCGATTGACAAAACGCCACTCATTAAGCAAGCTAAATATTCAAATTTTTAACAGTTACTGAACTACTTACCTCCAATTTACCAGTGGTTGATAAATCTGCAACCTAATGGTCAATAACGACAGTTATGTCGATGAATCATAAGTTTACTGCGTATTACTGTTATGGTGAAAAAAAATTTATACAAAAACTTTATAATATTTTTACACTTTTTATCTTTATGTTGCATTTCTTAGAAGTAAAAGGGTACCAGTCCTAGTTAGCAGCATAAAAATAGCTTCAAAATGAGTAAAGTCAATACAGTTATGATTTGTTTTTGTCAATAATAATAATAAAGCCTACAGTTACTAATCCGGAGAAGAAAAACTAGCATTAAAAAATCATGACGCTTACAGTGAAGGCTCAACTGAATTTATTTCATTTACTCAAAATTTACTTTTTGTCACTTATACCTCTTTACTTTTAGAGTCCTCAATTAATCGTTAGATATCGACAAAAAACTGGACAAGCGGACTCATAGTTCGAGGAGAGAGTAGGACTCATTCTACTACTACTTTGAGCAACATACAATGAGTTTTAGTTAAAAATAAAAACAATTTATCTGATATATCAGATATTAGGGGGCCGTTTAAATTCTACAAGTAATATTTGTTTTATCTATCAGGACATTAACGTTCCGTTACCGTTCTTCATTTTTTATGCAAAGATGCAAAGTGAAAACTGTAAAAAAACAACCTGGATGTTACGGTTCATGTGTTTTAAATGCGACAGCTGCATTGTCTAGGAGAAAAGTGCAATAAAAATTTAAAATTATAATCAACTGATTTTATACTACGATTTAGAACATCTCCATAAACAAGAGATAAGACAGCACTTAATAAACTGAAGTGTGATTTCTAGTCATTTTTATATATCTTTCATATTTGTACTGCGAATTTTATAGTCATTTTTACGCGAGAATAACAATATTCTTGTAACTGTTTTTTAATAACCTAGCATAAACTATTGTGTTTTGAGAACAAAGTTATTAATATTCGAATAGTGTAATATATGTGTCAATATTTCAGTTAAAGAGTTGATTATTTTTGTTACAGTAACAAATGTTTTAATATAATTTATTTTTGACAGTCATATACGCTACCCAATGTTTACAATAATACAACATTGTTAAATAGAGTTTTAGAAATGATATTAAATTATTAATAAAAGTTAATTATTTATAATAATCCCTTGTTCTCCTGGAATTAGGGTAACAGCTATACTTTTATGCTTAATCAATTAATAAACACATACCAAATTTGGACTAAATATAGAATATTCTGAATTGTTATTCACAAAATTTTTTTGTAGTGTTTACTAAATATTTATTAAACATAATTAGTAGGATATTGTCAAGATTATCTATAAAAAACTTCTATTTTTTGTTAGATAACAAAGTATTTATATTTTTCCAGATTACATCGGAAAACTTTTGTTTTCAAGTTTCACGAATATTTCTTTTTACTATATTTTTGTAACATTTATAACATCGTTTCCACGATTGTGTGGTTCTCATATTGTACTTTTTAGATGAACTGATGAAGCTTTCAGAATACGAAAGCGAAACGTCTTCAAAATAGGTAAAGTAGCCTATCAACTTTGTCTTTTATTTCTCCACCTTGAGACCGATATAAGAACCCACCACTCGTCTGAGTGATCCTTATATATATATATATATATATATATATATATATATATATATATATATATATATATATATATATATATATATATATATATATATATATATATATATATTTATATATAATATATATATATATATATATATATATATGTTGAACAATTATTCCGGGAAAATATCCGTTGGTCATTTTTTAATTGCAGACGTTTCGCCAAGGTCTCACTTGGCATCTTCTGTGCGTTGTCTTCGGTCTCGTAGTCGGTAACTGAATGAGCTGCAGCAGCAGCAGCAAATTGATTAAACCCAGCCTTAGAGAAATGTTCACCCGGGTAGTACGATTGGGTGTAACAATTCATTGGAGCAAGGTGTGCTAACTCGTGTAAAAACAGGAGTCACCCCACCGTGCTCCAATGCTCAAGACCATCCCTTTCCCCCCTATAGCAATCTGATTCGCTATAGAGGCACAACAATCAGCCAAGTGCTCTTCATGTGGAGGTCCTGGGTAATAGAACCCCAACATGGTTTCCTAATACGATTGTGAAAACTCAGGACAGCGCATCTCCGCTTTATTCCTGTTTATCTTACTGTGGCATATCCGCGAAACTAAATTTGCTTGCTGGGCATCAAGTCCCCGCTCTGAGTCCCGGCTCAGCTCGACGACTTGATGCTCGAGAGTGATGGGCCCTACGTGCCCGGGTTTTTGTGGTTTTTGTTAATTTTTTTGGTGGCCGAAGCCGGTTTTTGTTAGTATATTTTTTTGATTTTTTGGTGGCCGAGGCCGGTTTTTTGTGTTTTTTGTGATTTTTTTGGTAGGTAGCCTGTGAAAAGAAAATCATAATTAGTATAAAGTCTATATCATAGCAAAGAAAATAAATAAATATTATACATTACCACAATATAGGCTGTATCCTAGTGCGTGCAACAGGGCCCACTAGTTGGGCGATGGCATATTATGGCGATTTGAGCTACGAACTATCTTCCTAGTGTGTGTGTTTTGATTGTTTTTTCTTCCCACTCTGGTGTTTATAGGTTTTATCCCTCTGGTGGTTTTTTATTTCTCTCTCTGGTTTTGCGTTAATCTAATATCTGTTGTTTAGGTCTTTTGTGCTTCCATCTGTGGAAAGCGTCATACTCATCATCTCTCTCAGTATGTGACTGGGGTGGTCTTCTAGTTCTGCGAACTTTTTCCTGGCTTTTTCTTTCATGGTATCAGTCACTCTGATTTGCTGAAGTTCTCTGAAAATGAACCTTTCAGCGACGTATCTTGGTACGTTAACTGCTTCCCTTAGGCTTTGGTTGTGTTGAGCCTGTATTTTCTTTTTGGTTGTATTGCATGTGTGTCCCCATGCTAATGATGCGTATGTTAGTATAGGTAGTATTATACTATTTATTAGCGTTATTTTGGTTTTAAGTCGTAGTTTGCTTTTTCTACCTGCTAGACCTCTTATTGCGGCTCTAGCTATGTTAGCTTTTTGTACCGTAGCTTCTACGTGTTTGTTGAATGTTAATCCTTTATCCATTATCACTCCGAGGTATTTCGCTTCGCTTTTCCACTCGATGGGGTTGTCTTGCACAGTTACCTGTTCTTCTGGTCTTTCTCGCCTCTTTTGGAAAAGTACAGCTTGTGTTTTATCTGAATTTATTTTGATTTTCCACTTTAGACTCCATTCTTCAATGTCGTCTAACGCGGTCTGTAGATTGGTGACTGCGATATCTACGTGTCTATGTTTGGCCGCTATTGCTGTATCGTCGGCATATAGACTTAGTAATGTACCTGGTGTTCTAGGTATGTCTGCTGCTGAATGAGCTGCGCTCAGTCCTCACTTCTTTTATATCGTGCGCTGTTCGAGCGGATCGTCGCTGATTGGCCGTATTCGTTACGCCGCTAGGCCCCGCCCCCTGGGGAGCGAAGCTCAGGCAGTCAGTTTGATGTTGGCGTCTCGAGATTATGGACTTCCAAGCTTGGGGCAGATTCAAACTAACATATATTATATATATATATATATATATATATATATATATATATATATATATATATATAAGAGTAAGAAAAAAGAAGTACTTGTGACTCGTTTGGAAAAAATATAAAACTGTTTTTAATGGGTTGGAGTCAATAAAAGGGGCTATTTGTTGACTATTTTTTACTCGAGCTTTCAATTGTGATTACAATTATTATCAAGAGCTTCTAAAAAATAGAAAATATCTTACAAAGTTGAACTAGAAATAAAAAATTTTTTGTTAACTCACCAAATAAAATTAGTTTTCTATATAAAACTGCTGCTTACATATTAATTACAAAAAATATTAATAAAAAAATGTCCTATTCTAATAAATGTTTCTCTGAAAAATTTTGATTAAAAGTTTCTTAACAAAAACAATTAAATTTGTAAACAAAAATTGAATAGCTACAAACCAGCTTAAATGTCATAAATACTAACTTAAAAATTTTTATTTTTGACATATTGTCAAAAATAAAATTTTGTTTAAAGAATTCTTCTTTGTTTAGTAAAAAAAAAGAAGAAGATTTATTCACCCTTGATAGATGCCCGTAAAAATGTAACAAATACATGAAAAATTCAAAATGTGATATTTTACTGACTGCATATATAAATTACATAGAAATAATATAATTATAAATTTTGCTTAGATTTTGAATTTCTGACCTTTTGTTTAAATTATTATCACTTTTGCTAATACAAACCAGTTCCAAAAAAGTTCTTTTAAATTTATTACTTTCACTACATAAAATTTTAATATTATCAAAATCCATAATATGGTCTTTGTCTATTACATGCTCTGCCAAAGCACAAGATGGTTTCTTAATTCTGCAATCACTCTTGTGAGAAATAATTCGATTTGAGAGATTTCTTCCAGTCTCACCAATATACTCAGCTTCACACTGAGTACAAACAATGCTGTATATTACATTTGTTTGATCTAATTTGTCTATAGGATATTTAGTTTTGGAATATAATGATGAAATGGTTTTGATGTTTTTTGTTGCTATTTTTATATTGTCAACAACCTTTAGTGTTTGTATTAATTTAGGAGTCAATGATGGTATAAAAGGTAGTGAATGATAATATATGTTTTGATTGTTGGATACATTGTTTTGAGATTTAGCAAAAAATGGTGTTAAGTTATTTATATTTAATAAATTAGAAAAAAGCATCCTATGTAGCATATCTGGAGGATAAGAGTTTTCAATTAAAATATTTTTTAACAAATGAAGATCTTCTTGTAGATAGTCTGGATGAAAAAGTTTTAAAACACGTCCTTTAATCCTGTTATAAGGTTCATTTTCATCTTATTTGGATGATTAGAGTAATAGCTTATAAATCTATTACTACATATGGGTTTTCTGAACCATCTGGTTTTCAATATATTATCTGTATTTCTTACAATTCTCATGTCAAGAAATGGTAGAGAATTATCTACTTCTTCCTCAACTGTAAATTGTATATGTTGATATTATGATTGTTAAAAATGTTGACTGTTTCAAGAATTTTGTGTTTAGGAAGTGCCAAAACTAGATCGTCTACATATCTTTTGATAAATGGAATGAAAAAAGTGCAATTATTGATACAATCACTAATAACATCATCCATGACATAGCTACTTAGAATGGGTGAAAGACTAGATCCCATAGGGCTACCAAAAATTTGTTTATAAAAAACAGCATTAAATATAAAAATATTAGAATCAAAAACAAAGTTGATGAGTGTTTTAAAATGTAATAAGTCAATATTAGTATGTTGCGAAATCTCATTCCAATGTTTTTCAACACTACTTATGATTAAATTTAAAGGTAAATTGGTAAAAAGAGATGTTACATCAAAACTAACTAAAACATAATTTTGTGGTAATTGGAAATTATTAATCAAAAAACTAAAATCAAATGAATCTTTTATGTAAAAATTGTTGTTTAAATTATAAGCATTGGTTAAGATGTCAGTGAGGAGCTGTGCTATTGGTCCATTTGGAGGGCATAGAGATGAAACAATTGGTCTCATAGATAAAGTTGGTTTATGTATTTTAGGTAGAGCATAAAACCGTGGTACAATAGAATTATAAATTTTGAGTTCTTTTGCTGTTTTATTATCAATAAATTTCTTACTGTTTAATTTTGATACTAGACAATTTGCTTTTTGTTGTAAAGTACAAACAGGACTCCTTCTAAGTGTAGTGTAATACTTAGTATCATTTAAGAGTTCTCCAGTTTTTTGTAGGTTAGGCAGATGGGCAGTTAGGTCTTTATCTCTGCCAGATGGCAGAGATAAAGAGACGAGTTAGACTGGCATGGGCGGCAAACTAATCTACATTCTTAAAAACAAAAGACATCCACAGCATCTTAAGACCAAAGTATACAATCAATGCGTACTCCCTGTTCTTACTTATGGTTCCCAAACGTGGACATTTACAAAAGCAAACATTACACATTAAACATTCCACACTTACTTTACTTTCCGTGTACGGAAACACCCTATCATTCGCTAAGAATAGGTCTACTTCTACGCAGGTCTCTCTCATCTCAGGTGCATGATAGTAGATGGTAATTATTCTGAACCGCGCCAGAGTCGCAGGTATCGTCCTCCTGGTATCTTCATTTCTTCTAGTTACTAGCACAACTTGAAACGCCATGCCAGTTCTTAGTCTGTTTAGCGCTTTCCATGTGAGATACTGCAAATTGTGTCCAGCAGTAATTTCCTCTGAGGGAGCAAAATGTGTTGAAGCTGACGCTTGACATATGTGTATTCGGCGCGTCTTTGGATCTTCGGGAAGGGATCGTGATTTTTTCAGAAAGCTTTTCCGAGATCTTAATCTACTTGGCTGAACTTGGTGGTCGTACACGAGGTGTCTTCGAACCGTCTTCTGCTTCTTTCGTTCTATCTCTGACGTGACCTGTCTTGTGATAGCAGGTGGAGCGATTCCAACTATAGGGTAGACCTTTTCGATAGGTTTTAGGCAACCAGTTTATTATAGTGATATCGATAAGACAGAGTTCCATCCAGACGTACGCCGAGGTATTTTAATGTCTCATTATGTTCCAGCATCTGACCACGCCATTCCACCTTCAGTGTCCTTCGGGCATGCTTGTTTCTAAGGTGGAAAGCACACACCTAGGTTTTTGTAGGATTGGGTTTTCGATGGTTTTCGTCATAGTATAGTGCTAGGTCTTCTAGGGCATCTGTCAGTTTTACTCTAACTTCATTGAAGGTACTTCCCTGAGCTGCCACAGCTGTAATATCCCTCATCCGTATAAATAAACTGTCTTGTTTGTTGGTTTTTGGGTTGGTTGTTGGTGTAAAGGTTGTATAGCAATGAAGCGAGGACATTTCCCTGTGGGAGCCCATTTTTTTGATCCCTCCACCGACTGTTCTTAGACTGGAGCGTTACGTAGAAGCGTCTATTCTGGAGAAGACATTTCATTAACCTTGTTCTATCTAATCTATTTCCATTAATTGAACAAATTCAGGAATTTCTAGAAATGAAATTTCATAGAAATTTTTTAAAAGATTTTTTCTATCAGCATCATTAATATGTTTACCACTATTTTATGTCTTACGGTGAAAAATCGAATTTTAACTAGAATTCACAAAAACCTGTTAGTCAGCGATATCTATAAATGAATTTTAGATTATATTCCCATAAACGTATTGCAACGTGACAAACAACACAACAAAATTTTTATGTAATTTCTACACTAATAGAGCATTCAGAAATACATTTTCATTAAGTATCGGCAGATTCCATCAATAACTTTATTTTTGAATTGCTTAAACTAAATAAAATTCAAACCGCTTACACAAGCATACCCTGAAATACATTATTATTAATAATTAATCTAAAGTTTTGATCCATTTAACACTCTTTCACATAATGAATTATATAATAATTAACGTCCAATTACTTTAACCTAATAATTTTCGATACACGGTTCCTATATCGGTTTACCAGCGTGATCTTAATTTGCACACATATTTGTGCATACGTTGCTGCGAAGCTTTCATGGTTGAGAGCCTTCGGTTTCAAATTTTTAAACAGTCTATGTCAGAACATCGTATTTTTTGCTTTCTTTGGTTGTTTCTTAATTACGTACCAATTTACGGAAACTTATGCAAAGTTGTTTCTTAGGGCGATGAAATTATAACTGAAAGGAAAATTTAAGTATTTGGTCAAATCTCTCGTGGACAAATATAACAGAATGTTGATTATACTGTGTATACCACATAAGAGAGAAAAGTAAAAAGAGATATATTTAACTATTTAAACAAGTTAGAGGAGTGAACAGTGTATATACAGGGACCCTTCTTAAATCTCCCGGCCTCCAACAACGTATTTTCTAAACCATAAAATAAAGCTAAGAAAGTTATTCATATTTGCTATGGTAGTTTAGTGACATTTGTTATGGTAGTAATAAAATGCCGTTTTGTATGATAATAGTTGTAAATGGGATTATATGTCAAGTGATACCTAATTTTTTAGTATACATTTTTTGATATACTGATATACTGATGAATGCATGTGTCGTCTGCAAATGTCGCAATTGTGTTAGGTTCTAATGATGGAATATCGCTGCACTGGCAGGTATAGCACTGGCCCCAGGACACTTCCTTGTGGAACTCCAGCTTTAACTTCTCTTAATTCTGAATATGCTTCCTCATATTTAACTCGAAAGTATCTGTCGGATATATATGATTCTAGTAGTTCAGAATATTGTTTTGGTAAGTAGCATCTCATTTTAGGATATAGTCCGTCATGCCACACCTTGTCAAAAGCCTGCGCTACATCAACGAAAATTGCGGAACAAACTTTTCCTTCTTCTAGAGCTTTTTCTATGATATCTGTTATTTTATGCACCTGATCTATCGTTGAGTGGCTTGCTCTAAACCCAAACTGATAATTAGGAATTAGATTTTTTTCCTCTATAATCGGTTTTAGTCTCTTCAAGAGTAATTTTTCATATAATTTAGACATGACAGGTAACAGTGAAATAGGCCTATATGAAGAAGCTTCTTGTGGAGGTTTTCCTGGTTTTAGTGTCATTATAATTTCTGCCACCTTCCATATCTTTGGTACGTACCTCAACCTAAAGGAAGCGTTTATAAGATGTGTTAATTTTACAATAGCTTTCCTTATAAGTTGCTTAAACACTTTCCCAGTAATTAGATCAAATCCAGGAGCTTTCTTTGGATTTATATTTTCTTTTATTTCCAAATATACTTCTTTTGGAGTTACAAGGCTAATCTCCATTTCGTCTTGATCAGGGAGCTCCCAGTTTATTCATTCTTGTTCTTCATTTGGTTGAAAAGTATTTTCTAGGTGGTCAGCAAACCTGTTGGCCTTTTGTATATTGCTTTTTGCCCAGCTACCATTAGTATTTCTAATTGGTGGATACTTTAAGATTGACCTTATTAATCGTTTAGTAGCCGTCCACAAAGAGTAATCAGTAGCGCTATCATTTGATAGTTCACTTAGGTAAATGTTAACCGATTCGTTTTTATGTTTTTGTATTTTTCTTTTTAATTTTTGTGTGGTATTATTTTAACTAGTTTTATCAACTGGTACTCTAGACTGATGCCATTTGCGTCTTAGTTTTCTTTTTTCGGTTATCATTTCTCTGATTTCTTTCGGGTAGTTATTTCCTTTTATTCTTTCAACACTGTTCGTGCTGTTGTTCCAAGCAGCTTGTTGTATATTTTTATTGAGTAATTCTACTTCTGCTTCTAGTTGATCAATGGTTCTTAATGGTACTGAGAGGTTAATCTTCGCTTTAAGGTCTATCTGGAAACTTTTCCAATCAGTATTTTTCAGTGACAGTGTCACTGAGTGTGAGAATAATTGGAGAATGGTCCGAGATCATATCTAATGGCTCTTCTATCTCTATGTAATTTGTAAAAATATTTCTAACTAGAAATAAGTCGATAAGGTCTGGAACTTTATTTGTGTCAGTAGGCCAGTATGTTGGCTTTCCCGTTGATACTGCGTCGCATTTTATGTATTTCATTGCTCCTAAAAGTTCTTTCCCTTTGGTTAATTCTCTCAAATAAAAATAATATTAGAATTAAGAACAAATGTTATCATGAGCTAGTCTAACTAATGACACCAAAATGTGGACAATAAAAAAACATACAATTAAATGTTAGAAAACTTTAAAATAAATGAATTGCATACGATACTGGATAGTATTAATGATGATAACCAGAAATAAAGGTTTCTTATTGAATTGTACCAAGTATACAAAAAACCTAACATTGCCAAAAGATCAAAATTAAACATTAGGTCATGTTATTGAAATGGAAGACATAACTCCAACCATAGTAACATTGTTGCAGTAGTCATCATCAATTAACCTATATTTGTCCACTAATGAACGTAGGCCTCCCTAAAAATTTTCACCTATTTATATCTTCTTGCATCAAATTTTTGGTGATGCGTTATATATAACCTTAGTAACCACGTTCATCTAGTCCATGGTCGTCCTTTACTTCGATATGCCTCTTGTCCTGGTTGCCATTTCAGAATCTTTCTGGTTCATCTATCATCCTTCAATCTGCCAAAAATTTCAACCCAAACCCTGTTTGTCATGGCTATTTTTTCAACTGCGTCCGTAACTCCCGTTCTTCTTCTTATTTCTAGGTTTCGTATTTTATCTCCTTTGATGGTAATACCTAACAAGAATCTTTTCGTAGCTTGTTGTGTAACTCTTATTTTATTTATTGTTATTTTTGGCAGAGTTAGTTTTTCGGCAGCATATGCAAGAAGTGTGTTTTACAAGGCTTGTGGATGCAGCAAGTGAATTAGGACTTGTGTTAAACGAGGAAAAAAAAACAAATATATGTTGGTTTTTAAAAACTCTCAAAATATCCAACATAGAATTCAAATTAACAACCATACCTCTGAGCAAGTCAAAGAATTTACGTATTTTGGATCGCTAGTAAATGCTACAAACACGACAAGCAACGAAATAGAAGGACGCATAGCAATAGCCAACAGAAATGTTCACGGTCTCCAGCAACATTTAAAAAATAAAAATATAAAACGTGCAGTAAAGCTTAATATATACAAGACCTTAATAAGACCAGTTTTAATATATGGGGCTAAAACGTGGACCTTATCTTAAAATGATAAAAGACTTCTTAGAGAAATTGTTAGATATTCTTAGAGAAAGGTATTTCTGAGAAAAAAATTCTTGGAAAGATTTTTGGGGCCGTAAATGAAAATGGACTATGGCGTCGAAGATACAACTTTAAACTATATTAGTTATACACCGATCCAGATATTGTGAAATTCGTTACAGAGACTTAGATGGGCTGACCACATTGCTATGATGTCAGATCACGAATGAACAAAGAAATTAACATTTTCAAAACCAGAAAGCACAAGAAGCAGAGGACGACCACGTATGAGATAGATTGATAATGTGAAAGAAGACCTACAGATTCTAAGGGTTAGAAGATGGAGGGAAGTTGCCAGGAATCGACAGAATTGGTGAAAACACCAAGATCCACTACGGATTGTTGAGCCACTTATGATGATGTTGATGTAGGAACCGGTAAAACATGTTGGTTATAAACCTTTCATTTTAAACAAACTGGAATATTTGACTTAAAATGTTATTCACTCTACCAAAGTCAGACCATGTGAGAGTTATCCTTTTTGGTATTTCAGTTGTTTAATTATCTCGGTCTAAGCGAATTCCATGACCTCGATATTTGTAAGGTATTACTTGGTACATGCTTGGTCACACGCTTGGTCTGCAGGTTGCAGCAGTCAGTGGAAAGAAAACAAATAATGGTGAATACATATTTAGATGATAGTGAAGAAACTTACAAAACATATATGCTGCAACTTGGAAATGACGTGATTTAAATAGACAGTGGAAAAAGGTTCTTGAGTAGGCTTCTTATTCTCAGAAAAAGAGAAGAAAAATACTATCGCGTCTCTTCGTTTTCGTTATTTTTTGTACTCTATACATTAAACGATAAGAATGGACAAGAAAAAAAATTTTTATTGGTAAATTTTATTATCATAAAACTGATCTGTATAAAATATTCGACCAAGAAAAATATAGGCATAAATTAACATCCGACTAAGCCCAACACTTTTGAAAATTAGGAAATGTTTATAACAACTTAACCTAGAATGATGTCTGAAAACCTCCATCTATGGACACATAAGCGTAGTCTGGAACGTCTATTAAACTTCGAGGTGCAAATTTAGAAAATTTTTTTCTAGGATTTTCAGATTCGGACACCATTGGTATTGATTGTGCTGCATCTGCTTTTCCTTGCTCTACTATAACATCTTCCGCCTTTTCGTCTTTATTTTCTAGTGATAATTCGTCTACTGCGTGAACTACTCCATCAATCTCATCTACTTCGTCCTCGTTTAATCCATCCTAAAATAAATGTATACTGTTTATTTTCACCTAAATCTTAATATTAGTATTTATATTAGATTTATAAAATAATTTGATATAAGATTGACTATAAAAAGATCAAATTGTAACCGAAATACGTACACTTTGGAGAACAAGTATGAACTACTATGAATCACACGTAAGACAATCCTAAGGCAATCCTCTATAAGAAATGCTAAATTAGAGTTTAAATTAGAAAGCCTTATAGGAAAAAAATGTAAGTTGCCAATTTTTAAATATAAATTGTAAAAATATACAAAATATTGTATGAAAATTTAAATTCGTATTTAAACTTTAAGCACATCTCGGAAATTAGCAATATTTTAACTGACAAGAAGGCATGTTGACCGGAATCATCATATTTTGAGGTTAAAATCTACAAGTCAGTGATTTTATACTCTTATAAATAACCGAAGCATATGATGAATATGGGCTAAAACTTAATACTTTTAAGACAAAACTTATGGTTGTCAGCAAAACGGAGTAACAATCAACGAACATCAGAGCGTATGGAATAGAGTTAGAAAGAGTCCACAATATTACCTACTTGGGTGCAAACGTTGACGATAACTGGGATATAAATAAAGAAATAGGAATTCGCATTGAAAAAGCCAGAGCCGCCTTCTATAAATTAAAGAAAATTCTTATTATTAGCGATATTACGTTAAACCTTAAAATTAGATTAATGCGCTGCTACATATTCTTCACATTGCTGTATGGTACGGAGAGCTAGACCCTAAAAGAGACAATAATGAAAAAATTAGAGGCCTTTGAGATGTGTATTTATCGATTAGTATTGCGGATAAGTTGTGTTGATCGAATAAGAAATGGAATAGTTTTACATCGAATGAAAAAGAGCATAGAAATAACAAAAACGATAAAAATTTGAAAGTCACAATATTTCGGTCATATAATGAGACATTCACAAAGGTATATCCTTTCATACCTTATAATACAAGGTAAAATCGCCGGAAGGAGGGGCCCAGGCCAACAAAGAACATCCTGGCTCCGAAATCTCCGAGAATGGTATTAAGAGACCACCGCTAATTTATTTAGAGCCGTCGTAAACAAAGTTATTATCGCAGAGGGCACTGAAAGAAGAAGAAGAATTAATCACCCTGTATACGGCAGAATAATTTTTCAATTGGTTTTTCTTCTTTTGTTGGATCGCTTATTTTGTTTTTAAATTGCTGTGCCTTTTCAATCGTAGACGTGATCATTTCTTTTCTTCTGGAATCATTTTTTCTTAAAGCCGTTTTAACTTTGTACATATCTTCGTTCTTATGGTCCCCATCTGTTAGTTTTTTAGATCTTGTGATTCGAGTTTTGATTATCGAATTAAATTAAGTAATATAATTATGTAAGTCTGTGTATAAATATCTGTCAGTATGGGTTAGTTTTCGGTATAGAGTATATCCTATGCTTTCGTCTATTTTCTTTTTAACCAACATAGCCAAGAATCAGAGTTGTTGGTTATTCTCCTGTTCTATGGTAAACTGTATTGGGGGGAGGGATATTGTTAATGTGGTGCAGGAATGTATTGGGCTTTTCTTACCTATGTGTCCAGATAGTAAATGTGTCGTCAGCATACCTAAGCCACAGTTTGGATTTATGCTCTGCTGTTTGTATTGCTTTTGATTCAATATCCTGCATAAACAGTTTTGCTACTACAGGTGATAGTTGTAAACTCGTCGGTGATCTTTCAACTTGTTTGTATTTCTGGTACAACCTTGTAAATAAAACAGGTGTTATTCAAGCAATGCCTCGTTAAGTTTAGTGTATCCTATGGTATTAAGATATTTTCTGCGTATAATTTCTAGTTATGCTTCTTGTGAAACACTGGTAAATAATGAGACTACATCAAAGCTAATAAAGAAGTCTCCAAGCTCAAGAGTAAGGTCCTTTATACGATCGATTAAGTGGCTTAAACTATGCGATCGATAAAGAACCTTACGCATTACTCTGCGTATGGTTCTAGCTGGTCAGCTAGAAATGTTGTCACTGGTTGTAACGGTGATCAGTGGTTCCCAACGTGCTGTCCAATTCTGGGAATCAAATAAGAAAAACTGTTTCTATTCACAAACCGATATCTTTTCAAAACACCTCTATCTCTGTATGGATGTCTTCTAAAAATTTTAAATCAAAATTTATTCTGCAATTTGATAAAGCCTTCTATTCTTATAAATCACCCTCTTCTAGTTTAAGGTACTTTCCTCCTGGATCGATTTTTGCCCAAAGAAATTATCTCTTATCGAAATAAAATATTGGCAATTAAATGCTGCTTACAACTTTCCAAATCTGGTTACCTTTCAAAAAGACATCGACAGCCTCACCCATCAAGCACAAAGACAAAAGAGGGAATGTAAAGGTAGTGGGAGCAAAAATATTGTTAGACAGACAGTGCGATCTTTAGAGGCCAAATTAAACAAGGAAAGAGAGTCTCTCTCCTTATTTTACATCAAATTTAGTTGGGTTATGTTATTGTTTGTCCCAAATGTCACATGAACTTTTATTTATATTGAAGTTTTTTAACAATTGTGTCGCATTTTAGACTATTATCGTTAATAATTAATTAAAACTTTCTCGTCTAAGACACATTCTGAAAAATATTATATAGCTACTGTTAATAACTGTCGGAAAATTTAAATTTGGCGTATTCGCATTTCCGGATATGTCAGCCATCAGAGGCCACTTTTTTGGTCTCCTTTTCATAACGATTAGATTCCCTCTTTTGTCTTTTTGCTCGATGGCCTCACCTCAGATAATTTGTTGTATTTAATAAAATAAAACTTGTTTGAAAATATACGCTTTGTACTACTTGACTGCTACCACAAAAAGTTACGGACTTTTCACTATATTCACTTTTTATCAAACCGACAAAAACACCAAAATTTATTTGTCTTTAATAATTTTAAACAAAAAAATCAAAACAACCTCTTTTTCAAAACCAAACGTCCCATTTTCTTTTATACCCTTTGCTACAATTTCTTCCTTGACCAATCAACACACTCAAATAAAAAACATATTTTTCCCACTCTTTTTTTTTTCAGCCATTCCTCCAAAAAGCAAAAATACGCTGTACAAAACAATATTTTTAAATGAAAATATTATTTATATATCAATATTATTTATAACTGGCATCCTATCATTGCATGATACATAGATTAATAGAAATTCCGATGTCAAAATACAACTTTGAGACAGAATTACATATCATTAAGCAAATAGCAGTAAACAATGGGTACAACAAACAAACAATCAGTAACATTTTAAATAAAAAATTACGCAAGAAAGCCATGAAATTAGTGTTTCCACCACCAGAGAAAATATCGAGTACCTTTTGCTCGATTAGATATACAGGAAAAATAAGAACAAAAACAGCCAAACATAAAAAAGAACGGAATAACACCAGATTTTAGACCAAACAACAACCTACGCAGATAGATTAAAAACAACAAGAGCCAAAATAAAAAGCACTTACACAGTGGTGTATACGAACTTAAATGTGGTGACTGCCCAGAAACATCGGTCAAACTGGTAAAACCTTTAACAAACGTATAGCTGAACATAACAGGGCTTCTAATAATAGGAAAACAGATACTTACTTCACCTTCTAGATTATAATCATTCTTTTAATGACAAATTTTAAATTCTATATATTATATATTCGGTTTTATAACGTCTTACGACGTTGTCCGACTCCCAAACGCCACTGTATTCTGTCTTGATAGGTCTTCGTCCAGATTTCGAGCGCTAGTCGCTTTCCTAACTCCCAGGTTCCAGCTCTGTGATGGTCTTCCTCGTTTCCTCTTCTCTGGGGGTTGCCACATCATCGTTTTTTAGGCAATCTTTCGTTCCCCATTCGGCTCACATGCCCATACCATATGAGCTGTTTCCTCTCAATATCCCCAACTATAGTACCCTCTATACCCATTTGTTGTTTTATCACTTCATTCTGTATTCTGTCGGCTCTTGATATTCTCATCGATCTTCTGATGGCATACATTTCCGTGGCTTCGACCTTTTTCTTATATTTCTATATTTTAAATTCTTTACATCCAAAATAAAGGACTTAAGCTAATTATATTAGAATCTATGGAAATTATCAAATTAAAAAACACAGACATTATTCTGAATGACCAACTAGAGACAAACAGTTCTCCCCTCCTTAACCTATTTCGTTAAAGACTTTAAATTGTAAACACATCCAAAATTAGATCACTTGAGAAGGGCACTCTGTCGAAACGGCTGTAGTGATAAAATTTTATAATAAATTTTGTGAAAGTTTTAAAAACAAAGTTTTCATTGTTGTATTATTCCTTTTAAGAGGGGACATTTTAGATATAAGTCGGGTTATAAAAGTGGTAAACTTTTTTCATCTTTTTAAGGGTGCCAAAATTGTTATTCTCAGCAAAAGTCAGCATGTTCGTATGATTTTTAGAGGTTCAGTTTTGTGTTAATTTTCTATACAACTTCTAGCTATCTCTTAGTACAGCATGGATAAATTTTTATTCATTAGTGATTTCGTGTGTCATATATTTCTCTATTTCAGAAATTTGTTTTATAGTTTTTTAGGCAACATTTTTTCTCTTACGTACATAATTTTTAATTCATTTATTGTGATTTTGATGTATTCGCTTTAAAATACTTTTTGCCCTATTTCGTGATTCTCTTTTTATCTTTCTTTTTTTTTGCTTTTTTTTATTTTCTAAGTGCTTGTAATATGCACTTTTGCTTTTAATTGTTAATAAACGAGTGGAAGCTACACAAAAAAATGGTTCAGTCACATCAGTAGAATGGAGGAAAAAGGGCGTTAAAGTAGCAAGGGACAAATTAATAAGTTGTAGAAGGCATCGGCTAACCGCGCAATAAATTTGATTGTTACATATTTACTTGTTCAACCGATCAAATTTGTATGCTAAACCAATCCTGATCGATTGCTATGAATACAACATTGCAGCACAAGTACTTTTCATTAATTACAAAACCACCTAAGATACAATAGACCGAAACAAATTAATACAAACGCTAAAAGAATTCGAAGTGCCAAAAAAAATAGTAAGATTGGTAAAAATGACAATTAGACAAACCATTTGTGTTGTGAAAATGCAACGGTACAGTCTCAGAAGAATTCGAAGCGAAAAAAGCTGTTCGCCAAGAAGACCCGTTGTCTAGATTGCTATTCAATATAGGTGTAAAAAAAATGTATGGGTTAGTGGGATAAATAGGTCCAGCACTTATCCCTTTTATAAAAGGAGCATTAACGCTTAGCATACGCTGATAATGTGGTTCTCATTGCAAGAAATGGAATAGAACTGACACATATACCAAGAAGACTTATTCGGGAAAGCTCTAAAATGGGACTGAAAGTTAGGGAAGTTAGTTTCCTAGTAGATTTTAATATTAATAAATCGAAGTACATGGAAATCTCGAGCAAAAAAGACATAAACACCAGGGGATCCTTTAAATTGGAGGTAGAGCATGGATCAGTTGTATATTTCGAGAAGGTGGATGAATCTATGTAACGAAGAAACTAAAATTAACCTGAGACTAATCAAGAGCAACAGTTGTGCTGGAACCATGATCAAAACAATTAAGGCCAAAGATGTATCTCGTAATACAAAAGGAAGAGTATACAAAACTATAATTAGACCCACAAAGCTATACGCTGCCCAAACATCGACTATAAACAAAACCATACAGAACAGATTGGAAGCATGGAAAAGAAAGATACGTTGCAGAATTTTTGGTGGAAAAATAGTAGAGGGAGATTGGAGAAGACGAACTAATGCAGAAGTGTACCATTTATATACTAAACTACCTACAACAGTGGTGAAAAAACGTAAACTAGAAGAGTAAACGTAAACTAGTAAACTAAAAGAATGTCAGGTAATTGACTAGTTAAGAATATTGCTTGGAGAGTAACCGAGGGCAAAAACAAAGACCAAGAAAGAAATTGAGAGACATAGTGATCGAAGATGTCAGATAGATGGTAATCAGAGATTGGAAGCTGATAACTAAAAACAGAAAACGATGGAAGTAATCCATCCAACAATAGGCTTAAAAGGCCTTTTAACGCTGTACGTATATATATTTACTTGTTATTTCCAATGTTATAATCCTTTGTTTTTTCTGCTTTATATGTTATAGTATAATATATAAAATATATTATATATTTTAAATTGTTCCTTTTATATAATTTTTCGTAAGTTTTCCTCTTATTTCTTTATCGGCGTTTTTTTATTCAAGATATTTATTTGGTCGTCTTTGGTAAAATCAGTTACTTTTTCTTCTTGTAGTAATTATTTTTAAAGACGCTTTATCATCGTGGTTTACTTTTTTCGAAAATTATTAATGAAACATTCAGAAGAGTAAAGACAGTAGATAATGCAGTTACAATTTACAATATCACCAAAATCAATCAAAAACAATCTAATATTTTATTAATGGTAAAATCGACTCCGTATTTTTTATGTCAAAGTCACATAAGAGGTTATTCCCATTGTAATAGATAACATATCGGATTACGTTGTCGTAGAATTGTAGTTCATACAGATAATGAAGTATGCCACCAATGCGATTTTACAGAATTTTACATTTGAATGGGATTCACTACCTAATCAATATTTACTTTAAAATATGCATAATAAAGCTATAAAACACATTATATTCAGCATTTTAAATAACTAACAATAACCGATTATTAGATCTAAGCATTATCAGTTTCAACCATTATTGTTATTACCTGTTATTTTTAATTTGGTGTATTTTTATTTATAATTGGATATTTTAACAACATATTGTTCAAAAAACAAAAAACCTTTGAGTTTTCTCCATAAGTGGAGGTAATTAACTAGAAGTAGTAGTTTATTAAAAATCATTTTAAATGTTGCAACATTAGCAATGTATACCAAGTTATATCAAGTGTATTAAAATAAATCTTCATGCACACCAATGATTAGAACGAATTTTAGACTTAAAGAGGGGTTATGCTTCTTCTTTTCCAGCCATTTTTTATCTTTTCGATACAGGCTTCTCTCATTGCTCTCCAATTTTCTCTATTGTTAGCTATCCGGTGTAATGTTTTATTATAATAATTTGAAGTATGTCTAGATTGATTATCTGTCATTATTTTTGAACTGAAATATTTTCATAAATTGTTATAAAACACAAATCAATGTGTGTGGTACTTAATTGAGATGATGGAAAATTACAAAATTAATATGAGAATTTTTTAGGATGCATGTTTAAACTAATTTAATGTGACTAACTGATCGAGAATGCTCGATAATGTTTTAGTTTTTAGTATACTCAAAACTGGCAGTCTGTCACGACAGCCTTACTTTTAGCTGGTTTTATATAATATTTTCGTTGAACTGGCAACGGTGCCCTAGAAATCAGAATCACATATACGACAAGATCAACGTCATCATCACAGTCATTAACATCTTAGTAGATGTGTTGTGGTTCATAATTGGGCTTCAGCAGCTCGGACAGTTTGATTGATAATATTTCTCCACTGGTCGCGGTCATCAGTTATATGTATTGCCTCAGTATACTGTTTATTCAGAAGCTTTTTAGTAATGTCCGCCCATCGCTGTGGAGATCTTCCGCGTTGGCGTTGAGTCTGAGGCCTTCCTTGAACCACCAACCGCTCCATTTTGTGATCACTTCGATGGATATGGCCAAAGAACTTTAAGATCAACGTACACAACTTAAAAAACACGATTTTTAATTGTAAGAGTGGTACCAGTTTTGTATGACGGGAACGGTACATAAAAGGAGAAGACAGTTGGTACGTGTTTGAGAGGTATGTGCGGTTAGAAATTCGGCAATTGTAATGTTGATCACTGGCGAAGAACGAAATGAAGATTTGGCGAAGAACTAACCAAAATACTGGTAAACAAGGAAAGTAATACTTGGCGATATTCGTATAAGAGCTTAAATTTTCTCTAAAGGGGGAATTTTTTTTGGCTCACGCGAAATTACCTCTTATTAAGGGTACGAAGATGGTACGAAGACCGTTTAGAATGAAACAACTTTCTCTTGCTTCCAAAGTTAACATGTGGTAGAGGAAATGATATCAGGACAATTTTAGGAAATCTACTTTGAAATTAACCAATAAGAAAGATTCATTGTTAGAAAAACAAGGCAAAAGGTGATAAAAAGAGAATATGATATAGAAAGTTTTCTTTGCGATGAGATGTTAAAACGTTACCAAAGGCATAGTTAGAAAAATTTTAAATGGAAATGATACTTCGAACATGCTTTAAAATGGATTTACCCATCAGTTCATTTATTAGTATTTTATTAGTTTCCTTTAACAACTTAGGTAAAACCTCATCACCCCCTGCAGCTTAATTTTTTTTTATTTAGACTGTAAGTTTTGATACATAAAGATGAGCTAAATAAAATTTTATTCATATCGATGATCAGAACAAATTTGATACTTGGAGAGGGATCATTGTATAATTAGATATATAATATTGTCTAATATTGAATAAAATATTACGCTAGCCACTTATAAGATATAACCTCGATATTAATAATTTTATCTTATCATTTAATATCAGTGGGTAGCTTCCAAAACCGTTAAGATAAATTCAGTTTATTTGCAATAAGTTTTTTCCTTACATTAAAAAAAACACTAAATAATAAAATATGAAATAAAAAAATTTCATTTAAAAACAGACATTTTTAAATTTCGTATTTTTTATTCATTTACCACAATAGTCGTAACGTAATTAAAAATAGCTTCTTTATTTATCACTTTTTACTGTTCCCTCTTGTATGTAGGCTTTAAAGCCGGTTTCTTCTTTAATAAATTAGCCTCCTAAATTGTTTAAATTATAGCATCATCTTTTTTTTTTTGGCCTGCCAATACTTCTTCGTCCATTTATTCGTGACTTATTTCGTGCTATTCGTACTATCCTATCCTCTGCTATTCTACCAATGTGTTCGTTCCACTTTTGCTTTTGTTTTGTCACCTATCTATTTATTTTTTTTATATTACATGCTATGTATTTTTTTTATATTACATGCTACCAACTATTTTCTTATATTTTCAATTCGCTGATATTCGTCGGCGTATTTTTATCTCTGTTGTTTCTTCTTCTTCTTCTTTAAGTTCCATCTTCTATCGAAGGTTGGAAATTATCATGGCTATGCGGACTCTGTTGACTGCCGCTCTTAAAAGTTCTGCACTACTGCATTCAAACCATTCCTTAAGTTCTTAAGCCAGGATATTCTTCGTCTTCCCACATTTCGCTTTCCTCGGATTTTGCCCTGCATAATAAGTTATAATAATGCGTATTTTTGCCCTCTCATCACATGTCCCAAGTACTCAAGTTTTCGTCTTTTATTAGTTAATATTATTTCCGCCTCATTTTCTATCCTTCTACTTACTTCCATGTTTGACATTCTTTGAATCCATGATATTCGTAGGATTCTTCTGTAACACCAAAATTCAAAAGCGGCCAATTTATTCAGATGAACTTGTTTTAGTGTCCAAGCTTCCAAACCATAAAAAAGAGTAGAGAACACGTAACATCAAAGCATTCTCAGGCGTAGTTCTAACCTTATATCCCGACAACAAAGAAACTTTTTAAGTTTAATAAATGATGTACGTGCTATTTCAATACGTGTCTTAATTTCTTTGGTTTGATCTACATCTGATGTTATCCATGTTCCTAAGTATTTATATTTATTAACACTCTCAATTGCAGTATCTTCAATAATAAATTGTATATTTGCATTTGCAGATTTAGTCATGATCATGCATTTAGTTTTCTTTAAATTTATCTTCAGTCCGTACTCATGACAGCGTTCATTAAGGCGTTGCATTACGTTCTGTAAATCATTGTTGTTATCCGTAATTATTACTGTATCGTCTGCAAAACGTAAGTTATTTAAAACTTCTCCATTATTAGATATACCTTCTATTGAGTCTGAGAGCGCTTCTTGAAATACCGCTTCACTGTAGACATTGAAAAGTAGTGGGGACAGCACGCAACCCTGGCGGACTCCTCTCTGTATTTTGATATTTTCGGTATGCTGGCTGTCAACTCTTACCTTGGCAGTTTGATTCCAATATAAATTAGATATAATTTTTAAATCACGACTGTCAATATTTTTGCTTTTTAATATATCTACAAGCTTTTTATGTTAAACTTTATCAAATGCCTTTTCAAAGTCTACAAAACATAAGTACATATCCTGATTCACGTCCATGCATCTCTGAGTGAGCACATTCAAGCCGAACAAAGCATCTCTTGTACTCATACCATTTCTAAAGCCAAATTATGTGTCACTAATCTCATATTCAAGAGTTTTAACAATCTGCTGTGAATTATTTTCAAAAATGTTTTAAGTGTGTGACTCATTAAAGCTATTGTTATGTGGTCTGAGCAAGTTGTTGAACTTGTTTTTTTGGGAATTGCTACAAAGGTTGATTGCAGCCATTGTCTGGGGTTTGTGGCAGTCTGATATATTAGATTAAAGAGTTCAACCATTACATCAATAACATCTTCATCGATTAGTTTTAATAATTCGATGGGTACCTCATCTGGTCCAGTAGCTTTACCCTCTTTTGTGTTTTTGATGGCATAGATGACTTTTTCTCTTAATATTGGTGGTCCGGTATCCTCGGTGATTTCTAATGACAGTTCTTCTCTTTCATCATTAAATAGTTGTTGAATGTAATTGGTCCAGTGACATAATCTCTCCTGTATATCAGTAATAATATCCCCTTTGTCATTTTTAAGGATATTCGTTTTTGTACGCTTTTTAGTGTTAATGTTATTTCTTTGATTTTTTTTTGTGTAAATTAAAGCTATCGTACTTTTTATCCAGATCTTCTATTTCCTTGCATCTGTTGGAGAGCCACTCTCTTTTGCCTCTCGAATTTTTTTCTGATGTTTCTCTGAATTTCTTTGTATTTATTCAGGTCTTTTGCTTTATGTTTTCTTCGTTCTTCCATGAGTTCAAGAATTTCTACTTTCATCCAAGGCTTTGTTTTTTCTTTAAGTGGTTTGAGGGTTTCTTTTCCAACTGACACAAGGGCATGTTGAATTTTTCCCCATTTTTGGTCAATAGTTAGAATTTCTGTTATTTCTAGTAGTCGTCTCATTTTAGATGTATCAGGTCTTGTCTCCGTCGTGTATATTAATATAGGTCTAATTGCTGCTCTATAGATTCTTGTTGTTGTGTCTTGTTTTAGGTGTTTGTTTTTTAAGATTGTGTCATTAAGAGATCCCGCCGCTTCACTGGCTTTTAAGCTTTGTTGTCGTACTTCTTCGTTAACATCTCTGTAACTAATTATATTTACATATTTCCAGATATATAAAGCTTGCTTAGGGGCTGTATCCTGTCTTCTACTATGTTTAATTTGTATTCAGAGGAAATAATCCAGGAAGCACTAGAAGAACTAACTATGGGAATAAAAGTAAATGGCCGACCAATCAATAATATACGGTTTGCCGACGACACTATTTTATTAGCGGAATGTCTTCAGGATTAACAACAAATGGTTGACAGAGTGGTAGAAGTCAGTGAAGAAAACGCACTGTCCCTAAACACAAAAAAGACACAATTTATGGTAATTACGAAAGCCCAACAGCGACAAGAAAACATAACAATACACGGAGAACAAATTAAAAAAGGTAAAAAATATAAATATCTGGGTACAATAATTAATGAAAATAATGAGTACACAGAAGAGATTAAGGCTAGAATAGGACAGGCAAGAAATTCTTTCAATAAACTGAAAAATGTACTCTGCAGCAGGGACATTTCAATTTCTTTAAAGATAAGACTTCTGAGATGCTACGTGTTCTCCGTATTATTTTATGGGTTGGAGGCTTGGACTTTAAAGTAAGGTGTTTCGGACAGATTGGAAGCCTTCGAGTTATGGGCCTACAGAAGGATATTAAGAATAAGTTAGGTAGATAGAATCACGAATGTCGAGGTGTTGGGAAGAATGGGAAAAGATAACGAGGTTTTAAATACAGTTAAAGTCAGAAAACTGCAATTTTTAGGACATGTTATAAAGGGAGAGCCTTATAACTTGTTGCAATTAATAATACAAGAAAGAATACAAAGTAGAAGGAGTCGCGGAAGAAGATGCGTCTCCTGGTTGAATAATTTGAGAGCTTAGTTCAACTGCACTTCTGGTGACCTCTTTAAAGCAGCGGCGTCGAAAGTGCGAATTGCCATGATGGTTGCCAACCTTCTTAGAGGAGATGGCACGTGAAGAAGAAGAAGAAAGCGTGCTTTCTGCTTTATTAGTTTCTCATTATTTCCGTTTTTACTTCATCTTGGGTATTTAGATGTTGTCATACATTTGGTTTTTTTTGCTGATATAATAATATTGCATTTCTTGACTGTTATATTGAAGATGTGTGTTTGGGTTTGGAGCTCGTTTTCTTACTTGGAGATTAATGCGGCGTTGTCTACATAACAATATTTGGATGTTTTTATTCCCCATTATGTATCCATGACCTTTACGTACTGCTTGTATTAGTTCGTCCATTATTATATTAAAAAAAAGTGGACTTAACGAGTCACCCTGTATAACTTCGCAATAGACTAGTAGACACTGTGTTAGTTTTCCATTTAACTTTGCCTTTATTCGATTACAGCAGTAAATGTTTTAGATGGTTTGTATAATATTGATTGGTATGTTTCTTTTATACAGTAGATGTAAGACGTCATCGACTTAGATGCTATCGAAAGCCTTTGTTAGATCTATAAAACATAGATATGCTGGTTTATTGTAGTTGATGGTCTTTTTCGTGATTGGTCTTAGTACAAATATGCCATTTACCGGAATCTTCCGGATCTTTGTTCTTCCTTGTTCTTCATCTGAAGTTATTAGTTTATTGATTTTGTTGATTAGGAGTTTTGTTCTAAGCTTAAGTGCGGTGTTTAGTAGAGTTATACCTCTATAATTGTTGGGGTTTTCTTTATCTGCTTCCTGAACATTAGTACCATTATGCGTTTAGTATCTTGCAGTGCAATATTAGTTTTTGTACAAGTTTTGTCATCTCTAGGGTTATACTTTCTCCTCCGTATTTTAGAAGCTCTTTGGTTGTTCCGCCTGATCCTGGTGACTTTCTATTTTTGAGTGAATTTATGGCTATTTCTACTTCCTGAAAATTGATTTTCATTTCACTTTCTAAATTCAGGTACGTTATTATATTGATTATTATTTTCCTTTACTTCAGGTATCTTTCCCATTCGTTTGTTGATATCGTTTGTTTTCGTTGGTTTCTTTTCTCCCTATTTGTTTTTGTGTACCGTAGAAGTGGCATCCTATCCCCTTTGTAAACTGTTCCTAGTATTCATTTTTTGTTGTTTTTACCAACTGTTTTGTTTTATTTCGTATTCTTTTATAGGTGTCTCGGAATTCTGGAGTATTTCATATTTTGTACTTCGTGTTGGCCTCTCGGTTTTCTTTAGAATTTGTCTTCATTTCTTTTTTGAATCATGGTGTATTGTTGTTTCTTTTGTTCAATATGACTTTGCGTTTTCCTAAAACTTCTGTTGCTTCTTCTTCAATGTTGTTTTTAATTTTCTCCCAGTTCGCGTTTATATCTTCGATGTCGTCTATTTGTTTCAGCTATATCTTCTGTGCTAGCCTTCTTTCAAAACGTCCATCAGGCATCTTCACAACTTTAAATTGGGCAACATGTTAAACCACCTCAGATTTGCTGACAAACTTGTGATTATAAAGAACACATTCGAGGAATTATAAATTATGAAGGAAGGAACTCGTAGACAACTTTAAATACGTCTTAATAATGTATAACTATAAATGGCAGTGAGATAGAACAAGTCCAGAATTATATCTACCTAGGCCAAATTCTACAACTTGACAAAGAGAACTAGAAAAGCAATACTGGCATAGGCAGAATTTTCAAAACTCAGTTGGACACTTTAGACTGAAAAATACATCAGTACTTAAGGAGCAAAGTTTTCAATCAGTGCATTCTTTCTATCATGACATATGAATGCTGGATCCTAACCAAAGCGAATAATAATAAACCAGCAACTACAGAAAGAGCATCGAAAAGAGCACTGTTAGTTATACAGCTGTCAAATAAAAAGAGCAATGACTAGGTAACAAAATTGAAGAATATGACAACAAAAATTGCCAAAATCAAATGGACCGCTTCGCCGGTCACACAGCTAGACAAAAAGACCAACGTTGGACCTCCACAATACAAGATTGTAGATTTTACAAAAGTAGACCACCAAGAGGGAGACCACAAATAAGATATGTAGATGTTATAAAAAGAATAGCAAAAGATAGTTTGAAGAGGCCTATGTCAAAAAATGGACGATAGAAGGCGAAGAACAAGAAGATGTGTACATTGTATATTAATAGGTGGAATTGTTAGGAATTTTGAATGCCTTTCAGTAAATTTAAAAAACATGGTTTCAAGAATTTTTATCTTGGCATGGACCATATTCAAATCATTACCATCATCACAGTATCATTAATAGTATAACAAGGGATTAAAGACAATTGTATTGTCTTGTGATGATATTTGACAAAAGCGATGGATTCGAATTTTATCTAACAAGAAATCACTTAAAACTTTTGTTTTCAACACTTCCCCAAAATTTATTATAAATTATTATCAGTACCTACAGCTGTTTCGGCTTTCGCCTTCCTCAAGTAATATTTTTTTTTACTGTAAATACATATAAAAAACACATTCAAGTTCAGTTCTCCCCTCCTCAACTTCAGTTAAAAACTATAAAGTGCAAATAAATACCAAAAATAGATCACTTGAGACAGGCGCTCTGGCCGAAATAGCTGTAGTGATAATAATTTAAAATAAATTTTGTGGAAGTGTTAAAAACAAAAGTTTTTAGTGATTTATTGTTACACAATTGTATTTGGCAAATTATGATATAAATCGTCGATATTCACACAAAAATAAAAAATACTTTAAGATAAAGACCGGCAAATCTATTGATAAAGATGATACATGATAAATTCACGTATTTTTTAAGAAATAAAATCATTAATTGCGTAATAAATACACACACACATACACACACATATATGTATATGTATATATATATATATATATATATATATATATATATATATATATATATATATATATATATATATATATATATTAAAAATAATTATTAACTGTTCGATTATTAAAGAAACATTTACTCACTTTAACTGAATTATCGTCAGCTATTTCAGCTTGAGATTTTTCCTTTGGATTTAATTGTTCATGATCTTGTTTTGAATCTTCTTCTTTATTATCTTCATTTAGACTTACGCGATCTTTTTCGGATAAATTCTCTACGTCGGTCATGTTCGCGAAAACAACTTAATCAGTATTTACTCTTCAAATTCTTTTTAACGATTAAGAGAGATCAGGTACCAGCAATCAAATGCTTTAAAAAGATTATTATCTATTGTTTATCTTTCACCTAATAATAATAATGGTATATATCTACTGATAAAAATGGTAAAAAATTAAAGAAAACATCAAATGCGGTCGCAGTAGAGCAAGTACGTAGAGCAACGTAAGCAAAGGATTACTACAAGAGATCCATTATTTACGAAGTTGTTTAACTTTGTATTAGAAAGCATCCTAAATAAAAGCCATAATATGTAGACGAAAGAGGTAATGTATTATACAAAGCAGCAAGCTACACCCTTTACAGACGACCTAGCGCTTATCACAAGATCAAAAACTAAACTTGATAACATTGTTACAAAATTTCCGTTTGATATATTTAAAGTGTAGTTGCGAATTTGGGGGATTTTATTAGATAGAGGGTTTTGTTTTGGAGGTATAGAAATGAAAGTTGATAAAACTTTTTTAACTATTGACCATTTTGACAGCTGTCAAGTGATTTACGTTAAGTCTGGTTTGGCATTTCAACATAAATAGACTTGACTCTATTATACTACGTTCATTTTATGGTCAACATAATAGTGTATCAGAGCAAGTAATTCAATTATCCATGGAATGTTTTCACACCACGTTTACTCTAAATGATAATATGCATCCACAGACACGTCGTACAGTGTGTACAGAAGAAATTGTTCCTGCTGTAGAGCTTAGCATGCGAGAAGACAATAATAAGTAGATCTGCCATCGTGCACAGCAATACGTGTCCATTGGCTTTGGAAGATTTTGCGGAAAGTTCTTGGTTTGCGTGCTTACAAAATCCAACTCATGCAAGAATTGAAGGTACATCATCTCCTAGCAAGGCATAAATTCTTAGATTCGGTGAGTGGGTCCAAACCGAGATTGCCGTGGATTCTGATTTTTATAAGCGAATTGGGTTTAGAATGTGTCAGGTCGGGAAGATCATGCACCGACGCTATATTTATAATGAGGCAAGTGCAAGAGAAATCATTAGAATACACAAATCGCCATATATATGTTTTGTGAAACTTACAAAGGCATTTGAGCGGGCCAAATTAAAAGACGTTGACCACTTACTGTATGCAAGAGAGATACCTCTAGGAATAATCAAAACGATTAAAAATATCTACCAAAACAACACAATAAAAGTAAAAGTAAAAGAAGAACTAACCGGCCCTATTGGAGCTGGCAATGGGATAAGGCAGGAAGATTCCCTGAGTCCTCTATTGTTCAACCTGATTATGGATGAAATAATAAAAAAAGTAAGGACTAGAAGAGGATAACAAATGGAAGAAACATAGCTTAAAATAATCTGCTATGCAAACGACACAATACTTCTCTCTCAAAATGAAAATTATTTACAACGTATGCTGCACCAATTTAATATAGCCGCCAGAAAATTTAACATGTTAATTTCCCCAACAAAGAGAAAATGCATGGTTACAACAGCAAATTTTACTAAGATGTAAATTTGAGCTGAAATTTCAGATAATAGAATAAGTGATGGAGTTTAAATATCTAGGCATCACATTATCTAGCTACGGAAAGCTCGAAACCGAAGTGGAAGATCAAGTGAATAGAGCAAACAGAGCCTCAGGCTGCCTAAATAAAACAATATGAAGAAATAAAAATATCGGGAAAGAAACGAAAGGCAGAATTTACAAAACAATCATCAGACCAATAACGACATACACAGAGAGGACAAAAAGGATGTTAGAAACAGAAGAGATAAAACACTTGAAAAAAAATTATGGTAAGACACTATGGGACAGAGCTAAAAGTACAGATATACGACATGGATGCAAGGTAGAGAACATCAAAAACTGGGTGAGAAATAAAAGAGTAGAACGAAACGATCATATAACCCGAATGACAACAAATAGAGTAATAAAGACGGCAAGAGAGGTTCCCAATAGGAAGACGATCAGTAGGAAGACCACGAAAACAATGGAATGACAACTTACTGGAGGCACATTTAAAAACAGACAGAGTCATGTCTATATAAAAAGAACAAGCAGAATTTTGTTTAGCGATGAAGCACACTTTTGGTTGAATGGCTACGTCAATAAACAAAACTGCCTTATTTGGAATTAAGGTAATCCTCAAATGTATGTTGAGGAATCATTACATTTAGAAAAACTGACTGTTAAGTTTGCTTTATGGTCTGGTGCAGTCATTGGACCGTACTTCTTCAAAAACGATGCTAGCCAGATTTTAGTCAATGGTGACCGCTATAGAGCCGTGATTACTGCCTTTTTCATTCCCCGATTGAACAATCATGATGTGCAGGAGCTGCCGTTTCAATAAGACGGCGCAACATGTCACACGACTCGTACCACAATTGATTTATTTAAGGAAACGTTTGGTAACTGCTTAGTTTCACGTTTCGGACCGTGAATTGTCCTCCAAGATCCTACGATTTAACCCTGCTAGACTATTTTATGTGATAATATACGATTACTTGAAGGACAACATTCGCCGCGTTATTGCCGATTTACGGCGATCAATATTGAAAAAAAGATCGAAAATTTGACCTCAAGTTAGAGTACGTCAGAGCCAGCCATGACGGTTATGTACCAGTAATGATATCTAAATTATAATGCTAAAAGATTCTCTTTTCGGATAAAGTCAATTTTATGTCAATTGATAAAAAATTATCTGTGTTTTGTCCAATTTAAAGTTCTATATCTCTAAAAAAAAACCCTTTACAACCAACGGCGATGCCCATTAGTGTCAACTTTTATTCGTTTCCCTGGCTATTGTTTGGATATCTGTGGTCAGTTGTGTGAAATAGATCTTGATAAAGACCTATCTCTACTACTATTTCTAGTAGAACTATGTGATGGGCTTTTGGATGTAGATCTTGTCGACGTTCTAATATCATTATTTGATTCTTCTTGTCTTGATTGGGATTAGCTTTCATCTTCTGCTTTCATTTCGAGTTTTTTGTTAAAGATTTTGCAATATGCTTAAAATTTGGAATAAAGGTTGCTGGTTATCTGTAATTGAGTTTACTTGATTTTCTCGAAATCTTATTTGTTTTAATTTTGAGCTAGATCTGAAAATGCTTTTTGCCGCTTCATACTCCTTCATATTCATGTTCTTGTAGGCTTTCGTTATGCTTTTGATATCGAACTTTTAGCTGACTGGAAAACCTGCTTTAGATGCTGCTGGCCATATCTTTTCTCAAAAGTTTGAACGAGAGAGGTATAACTAGGTGCATTTTGGGGAAGCAATTACTAGATGATTGCTGCATGCTTTTAAATCGACACTACCAAGGAAGCTGCCATTTCTTTCTCAGTCCAGTGATTTGCTCTGCCATGCTGCAGGTTCGAATTAAAAACGATATGTTGTTCAGACTGTTTGGCAATCGAATGCGGCTTGTTTTAGTATGCAATAGTAAATTGCATCTTTAGTGATGCCACAAAGATTTCTGTCTAGCCTTGTTTTACCAATAAATCAGCCCGTTCATTCTCATGCACTCCTTTATGGCTTCTTCTAAATGTGCCTATCTTCTAGAGATGTTGGCAACATAGACCCATCTTATTTTATTCACAGCAACTCGAAATAGACGAGACGACTACGCCAGGGCCTCTCTTACCCTCAATCTTGCCCTGTATAATCAACTGTAGAAGTCGGTATTTATCATTACGCATGATGTGGCCGAAGTAAGCCAATTTTCTGTTTTTTATGGTGTTAATATTTTCTTTGTTCCCTTCATAACACGCCAACCATATTAAAGACACTATCTTTTGCCAAGTTGTTGAGGAGATCTTTGCAGTACCTCACTAGTATTAATTTCTTGAGCGAGTTCTGTACCTAAATGTTGTTTCTTTTTACTTTGGGGTCTCCATTTATTATTTTAACGATTCAGGCCACAAAAGCAAAAAGTTCAGCCTGGAACACAGTTGAATATTGACCTAGACTGTAAGATTTATTATAATTACATGTTTGCCCAAAGACTTATAATCCAATACCATGTTTTACAGAAATCAGTGAACTATATTAAATCCCTATTGATATTTGGAACTTTTCGTTGTCTAGATGATATAATTGTGTTAATCTTCTTAGCGAAGATTAGTACTGATGTCATTAAATCTGAATTCATCATAAAGGTGTATTTCTCAAGTATAATCGTATTAGTATTTATGAGGCTATTTAATATATTATTTGGCCTTCAAGTACTGTTTGCTTTAAATCTGAGCAGGGTCATAAAGGCTACCTCCAAAATAAATGATTTGAGCAGTGCGAGACCTGTGGTAGTCCCTAAAAATACCTTCCTAAACTAGGTAAGGCTCCTATTTTATTTAAAAGCGCTTGTCTTTGTAGAGTGATTAAAACGATCGCACTAGATTGAAAAGCCTCATCATTTATTCTTACTATATTTTCACTTAATAGCGTCAGTCCAACTATCCTAATTACAAATCATGAATTTGTTGCCTGTGTGAGTCCATTCCAAATAAGTAAACAGAAATATATAAGACTTACTCACAATCAGTTTAATTTTACTACCAAGACGACCGGTTTCGCTTTCTACAATTTGCAAAGCATCTTCAGGTCAGTCGGTACAAAGTAAATTAAATGATGAAATTATTTCAGCATTTACTTTGTACCGGTCGTCTTGATAGTAAAATTAAACTGATTGTGAGCAAGTCCTGTTTATTTGTTTTTACTTATCCTAATTACCTTCTCTGGAATTCCATATAATTTTTGAGCTTTGTAAAGAAGCCTCCGTATCATCCTATCGTGGAAGGTTGTTTAAAGCTTATACAGAGCAGGTTTAAGTTAAACTGTTGTTCAGATGTTATTAATGTGCTATTTTGCATAATTTTTAACAACAAATTTGGATCAGTAGTGTTAAAAACACTGATTTTAAAAAGGACATTCTCCAACCTGTTCACTTAACTATTCATTTCCGGTCTGCTTCTTAGGATTATCGCGAGTACATTGTAGGTAAATCTAGAAGAGTAATTCTCTCATTCCGCCTTATCACTCTTACATTTATTCTCATACATTCTTAGATTTTCATTAGATGATCAAAAGATAAATATCTTAATAATATTATTGAGATATTTATTACTTTACATTTAGTGTATACTTACAACAAAATATGATTACATCATTATTCGAAGCCAATAAATCATGATTTACTGATAATGTATTTAAGCTAATCCTCATACTTGTAACGTTTAAAAAATGGGGCTCATCGCTAGAATATTTGTCAGAATAAACGTTTAATGTGATCATAAATACGTACAATTGATTTATAAAACTAAACTAGAAATCTCTAACCACACATGTTAAGACAATGGTTAAGTTTATAACTTAAAATAAATATAAATCATTCGCAAATGCTTTATATCATTTATAAGAGTAGCATTTAAGAATGCTAAATAATAAAATAAACTAGCAATCACAACAGCCTCTTTTATTAATTTTTGTTTAAAGCTGAGTAGAGGCTAAACATATTTCTGCTTCTTCTTCTTAATTTGCCTTGTCCGTTCCGAACGTTGGCAATCAACATGGCTATTCTGACTTTGTTTACGGCAGATTTGAATAGTTCAGCAGATGACAATCCAAACCATTGCCGCAAGTTTTGGAGCCACGAGTGTCTTCTCCTCCCTGGACCCCTTCCGTTGTCCATTTTCGCTTGAACGATCAGCTGTACTACTCTATATTTATTATGTCTCATAACGTGACCCAAGTATTCTAACTTTCTTTTCTTTATACTTATTCCTACCTCTCTCTCTTTACCTATCCGGCGTAGTACCTCTTCGTTGGTCACGTGCTCAGTCCAGGATATACGTAATATACGTCGGTAAGCCCACATTTCGAAGGCCTCTACTTTTTTCATCAATGTTGCGGTCATTGTCCACGCCTCCATTCCATATAACAGAACCGGGAATACATATCATTTCAGAAGTCGAATTTTGAGAGGTAGAATAAGGCTTTTAGAGGTGAAAATTTGCTTCATGCTAGTGAACGATGCTCTTGCCTTTTCTACTCTTATACGTATTTCTTCGCTTGATCCCAATTTGAGTTAACTGTTGTTCCCAAGTAGATGTACGAATCCACGTATTCAATTCTTTCATTGTCTAATATTAGTTGCTGTGGTGGTTGTTGGGTTTTGCTTACTAACATCCATTTGGTTTTTGTGATATTTAGTCAAGTCCGTATTGTGCACTTGTTTTTTGTATCTTACTCCTTAGGCAACTCAGTTCCTCCATGCTATTTGCTAGAATCACAGTGTCATCAGCATACGTTATATTATTAATTATTTCTCCATTTATCTTTATGCCTTCTGTGCTTTCCTCCAGCGCTGTCTTAAATACTTCTGAGTATATATTAAAGAGAATTGGAGACAAGATACTGCCCTGTCGTACCCCTTTTTGATCTCAATTTTATTGGTCAATGTAGATCCTACTTTCACTTTAGCTGTTTAACCCCAATAGAGACTCGCTATTGTTCGAATGTCTCTGTAGTCGACTCCGATCTGATGGAGAACTTCAATTATCTTTTCGTGCTTTACGTTATCGAATGCTTTTGCATAGTCTATGAAGCATATGTACACGTCTTTGTTCATATCTCTGCAGCGCTGGATGAGTACCTACCTGTAGACTAAAAAGTGCTTCTCTTGTCCCAAGAGAATTCCGAAACCCAAACTGCGAATATCCAATGTTATCCTCGCATTTTTTGCTTATTCTGTTGTAAATAACCTTGGTGTATGCCTTCGAAATGTGGTTAATTAGACTTATCATCCGATGTTGATCACAAGACTTTGCTTTTGGTTTTTTCGGTATGGCAACAAAAGTTGACTCTAGCCAGTCTTCAGGAAACTCCCCGCTGTTATAAATATTGTTAAAGAGTCTGACGAGTGAGTCTAGAAATTGACTGTTTGTTTCGCACAGCATTTTCAATACTTCCCCGTATACGTTATCGTTGCCTGGTCTTTTGTTATTTTTTAGACCCTTTATAGCATTTTCCACTTCTGATTTTATAATAGAAGGGCCAGTATCATCATTGCTCAGTGGACACCCACTAGAATGGTCATCATTAAACAGTTGTTCCACATAAGTTTCCCAGATTCTAACTATTTTGTCAGGGTCTAGTTGTAGATTTCCATTATCATCGCAGAGCCCTTTCGATAAAATATTTAGTAACGTTCCTCCTCCTTCTTTCATTTTTTCAGTGACTATCCCATCTTCTCCAGGTGATTTATTGTTTTTCATCTCCGAGAGAGCTGATTTTATTTCCTCTGTTGTGATATCTGGGATATCTTCTGAGCCTACATTTTAAACTTTTGGTATTTGATTTTGATCAGGATCTGGAAGTTCTTCTCGCTTATACAATTCTGAGTAAAAATCCTGAGTAAGTTTTAAAGTATCTTCCTTATTTGTTGTAGTTTCTCCTTTTTTATTTACAAGTTTACAAATATTTTTTGATCCTTCAGTCATTTGACGGCGCAGAACCTTTAAACTTTTATTTTTATCAATTGCTTGAGTTATGTATTCAGTTTGTAAAATATCGAAATATCGAATATGTAAAATATTTACGTTTTTTTAAAATGTAAAAACATTTTAAGGTTAAATCTAATAAACTGATGAAATTGTTAAAAACAAAAGTGAGAAAGAAGGAAATATTAGATTATTATCAAAGCTTTACTACAATCAGAACGCAGCAGTAAAAATAGTTTGTATAATATCGAAGAAGTAAAACGTGAGGTACCTACATAAAAACTGCAATACTGGAAGTGAACGTAAAGTAATGAAAATATACACGTACAAAACAAAAATTTTCACTCTGTTTTATCTACTGCAAGATGTGAAAGAATATCATCATAGATTTAGTTTAAGTGAAACAGAACTATGCTATTGTAATGTTAACACTGACGATATTAGTCATTGGATGTTCGGGTGCATACATAATGATGCTGCTATTAAGTATATGTAAGATCTGATATAAAAACAGATACTTTTTTCAGAGACAATCTTCGATTTTATATATTTTTTGTCGTAATATGTGAGTTAACCAAATTATTTTGGGATATTTAAAAAGGACTCAAAGAAAAATTTAGGATAGTACATACAGATTGAACGAAATAAATTCGGAACATAGGAATATAATGTATTTCGGCTTAATTCTGCTGTAGGTGGTTGGCCAACAAAAGATTGTCAAAGAATTAGATTATAAAAATCCAATACTTCAGCGGGCTGCTGGATTCTGAACTCTAAAAATTGAAAGCTACACATAAATCTACGATTTATGCTGTCAAACCAGTTATAGTCCAGGAAATGAAGCATTTCACCTCGCAATTTTTTCGTGCTCCGTGGATTGACTTGAAATTTAACAGAAGGTAGGTAATAGCCTAAGGATCAAAATCTATATCGAACCAAAGTGCGCCAAGGCCTAGGGGGTGGTTGCCACCCCATCTCCGGGGTGAAATTTTTTTTTACGTTTTAACTACAGGTTTCGATTAAAAAAGTAATTCTAAACAAAAAATGTGCTATACATTTTTTTTATAAAATGATATTTTTCAAGTTATTCGCGATTAAAAGTAATAACTATTAGACGAAAAAATCCACGTTTTTAATCGATTTTTTGCGAATAATTCGAAAATGGTGCATTTTATCAAAAAAATTGTAGAGACCAAATTTGTAGCTTTTAAAAAGACAAATACAATTCATTTTTTAAAATGTTTTTGCGATATAATAGGAACCGAAATACGGCCTATCAATGTTCAGCGGTTTTCTTCAAATTCAATGCCAAATTTGAAAGATTCAAAATCAAATATCGGGAAAATGATGCATTTTTGGAAGAAAACTCACAAAACCTTTTTTAAAGAGCATAAATAGACCTATCATAAAAAAGACTCTAGCTCAAAAATTGAGTGAGTTATGATGAAAATAAGATATCAATACCTCATTTTTTACGAAAAAATCAATGAAAACAACCCCCTAACCACCCCCATAATTAAAATCGATCTTCATTTTTCTGAAATTCCCTTTGTACATGTATTGTTAATACGTCCAAGAAGTTTGACCCATTTAAAATGCTTTGTGTAAGAAAAAGTACAGCTTAAAGCGAGAAACGATTTACAGTTTCATATTTTTTACCCTTATTTTTTTAAATATGCCCGAAAATTCTGAATATATGAAAAAAATACAAATTACCAAATTGTAGCTTTTTTAATGACTAAAATTATCCTTCATTTAGATTTGTTGTACAATGAATATTTCGCGAGATATAGCCGTTTAAAGCATCGATTTACGATCAAGCACCTATTTTTTCGAGCCCTTTAAACTCACCCCATTTAAAAACCAAGGGTTCCAAAAAGATTTAATTCACAGATCCTTGTAGCTCTTAAAAACCTCTACAAATCGTTTTTGAAGAAACACTCTATCGTTAAAAATTATAGGAAATACGTTAAAAAAACCAGTGATTTTTTTTCCGGAAAATTCCATTAGTATAGTACAGCACATTTCGAAGCATAATAATCTACAAAACCGGTATATTAGCTAGTGGGGCGTTATACATTCGAAATTTTAAGCGTTCTTATTTTGAAATTCCATACAACAGAATAAAACATCTGCTCATATGTCTATGGCTTGGCAATGAAAATATTAGAGCAACAGATTGGGGATGGTATTCCAAAGATGGTTTGTTATTACCCGTACGCATGAACAAACAACCTGCACTCGATGAACTTTTGAAAATTATTTTTTGGCAATGCAAAAAAGGATGCGGTGTTTCATGTGGGTGCAGAAAAATTGGTTTATACTGTAACTCTACTTGTTCTGGGTGCTCAGGTGAAGAGTGCAATAATAGTCCACCAATAATTGAAGATGAGGATGACATAGATCACGATGAAGATGTAATTGATGACGAATAAAATTAATATTATAATTGTTTTACCTATAAATGTAAATATTTTCAACTATTTATGTAAATGTATAAGAATATATGGTGCCTTTTTATGTTGATAAATTTTTTTGTATATAATTCTACTTTTTTCAATTTATATCTTATAAATTAGTTTATAAAAACTGCAATGTTGTAAAGGGTGATTTTCAAAAGTTGAAAAGTTGCAAAATTTTGTCAAAAAATTGTTTTTGCCTATAGCACTCATAACAATTGATATTTAAGGGTGGAAAATGTATGAATTTGTATTTTAAAGTATAAAAAATCACTATTTAACTAATCCAAACCAAATTTCACTCATCTTAAGATTTATAATATTATTTTACAATTTTTGAAAATTAGGGGTAGTTTTCACCCCTAAGAACAATCAGGGTTCATCGGCATGACATAAACTATAAAGCAGAGGGTGAGTTGAGCTTAATTCCAAATTTTTAAGCAAATCGTTCCAAGGTGAAATCATTTTCTTCGCATTACTAATTTTTTTATGTTAATCTCTAATAAGGGTCGATTTTTAAGGGTTGAAATATAATGGAACTTTATTCAAAAGCACGAAACTATCATTATTTAATTATTTCAAACCAAATTTTACCCATATTCAGGTTTGATATGTTATTTTATAATTTTTGATAATTAGGGGTAGTTTTCACCCCTAAAACCCTTCAGCGCACTTCGGTTCGATATAGATTTTGATCCTTGGGCTATCACCTACCTTCTGTTAAAATTTCAACTGGATACATGCAGGACGAAAAAATTGCGAGGTTTTAACTTTTTTCGAGCTTCATTTCCTGAACTATTATCGCTACCTTAGACAAACCAGTCTTACGCAAACAACATTGTTGTGAGACAGATAGTTGAACGATATTTTATACAATGTCTATACCCAGGTATGGATTTATTTTGTCCAAGTTTTATATTGGTCCATTATTTCAAATGCAGTTCAAACAGACATGTATTAAATGTTAAACCTTATGTTTATATATCCTAGTCGTTACCTGTCTTGTGTTGTAACAAAGTGGCTTTGAAAGGCACCCTAGCCTGAAGAATATCTCTACATTATGTAATCCCTTGTTGGTAAGAAATATTCACTCTAAGTTGATTAGTGCCCTGAATGTAACAATTGAAAGTATAGTTTCTTGTCAATCTACTGGTTTCTGTGATACTGATGTTTACAATATATCATTAATTTACCTCTAGGAGAAGAGAAGTACTATATTGTTAACAAATGCAATAGATCAATACATCTTTAACAAATTTATTATGATTATGAATGGATCAAGTTATCTAGAGCCATTAATTAAATGAAAAAAAATTACAGAAATAAATAGTTTGACAAAACGTGTAAAACCTTGTTAGAGGAAATAAAAAAATATATATGGAAGCAAAATTTAAACGGTGCAAGAAGTAACCACAAACAAATGGTCACAAATATTAGATAAACAAATCAGTTTAAAGAAATACTAAAACTGTTTAAAAAACATGTATAAGACAAAAACGAGACCACAATGAAAATTAAGTGAAAAAAGTAGAAAAACAAGAAGTTAAATTTTTCCTAGTATGAAACAAAATAAAATACAAAAATACCATAACACAACATAATCCAAGAAAAACTATGGAAATATTTTTAAAGACTTGCACCACGAAGATAAAAAAGAAAGAGTTTACATGTAGACCAAATAATTGATATAAGAAGATAAGGTGAAGTTATGAAAATACCCACAGAAAAAGAGATAAAAAATAAAAATAAATAACAATTTCCAAGAGCAATTAGACCAGCGATAACATACGTCAAATCTGCGTTTTGAGAAAAACTAAAATAGATCTGCTGTAAATAGGGAAGCGAAAAACACTAAAATCGATTAACAGTTATGTATTCAGAAAACGCAATGGAAATTACAAACAATAAAATATACCTATATAAAAATAATTTTAATGGTTCTATAAGTAATATGATGGTTAATTAAGTAATTAGGGATTAAAATTTTGTTAATATTAATAGTAGATATGTTGTCAGATATGCCTGAAAGGTCACAAAAAATGCAGTGTGCCTAAACATTACAACTTGGCAATATAAAATCAAAGAATTAAAAAACAGAAATTTGGCAAAAAATAAATTTAGAGCTAAAATAGGGAAAATATAAAAAAATAAAGCAATATAAAAGAAATACACAATGAAAATATAACCAGAATAATTTGAAAAGTAGTACAATAAATGATCATGTGAAGATAACGCAAAAAACAGAAGATACCAAGAAAAAAGACAAGTAGATGGAAGGAGAGAAATATCGAATAAAAATATAGAAATCAAAGCTCAAATTTAAAATTAAACGGGAAAATATAAAAACAGTTATCAAATATATATCTAGAAAGAATTAATAAAAATTTTAAAAAAATAAAACAAATAAATTATAACAAAATATGGTTTATTAAATAAATTTTACAAATACTCTAGTCGTTACTTCTATTTACAGTGTCTGTAACCATAATACTGCCATAGTGAGTACAAATTTACATTCAAATATAAAACCTAATTAGTATAAAAGCTATGTCCCCTTATCTGCTCCATCAACGACTGCATTAGTTCGAACAGGACCGTCTACTACTGACCTTAGTTTTTCGTCCTGCACCTCCCCGGTGACCTCTATGGGTTTTTCTTCCTTTACGGGCGGGATATGTTCACTTTGAGGCAGACTGTATTTCGTATTGGGCGCAGCCTCTAGGTTGTAGCTCTTTTTTTGGGTGTTACCCATTTTAACAGTAAATGCTAACTGTAGCGATCAACAAATTTTAACTACATCTTTATACCGAGATATGTTTTATGACTCAGTTTTGTCACTAATTATACCTGCGATAAGATATGGCGATTAAACAAGTAGAACCTTGAGCACATATTATTGCAAAGTATTGTTAAATGGAGTAAAACAAACCCGATATATTTATATATGTCAACCTACCATATCTCTTTTATTGTTATGGCTGCAATTTAATTACGTCAATACCTATCACCTTACCGAAGTCTGCTGAACAGGTAAAATCAAATACAGGGTGAATAACTAATCATGGCATACGATAATATCCTAGAACTACTTATCTAACACTCACTCACTTATCTGTCACACTAAAATAATTGGTTCCAGAAATTGGTATTATTCATACACGTTTTTGTTTATTATCAGAATTTTAATTCATTTTTTATGTTATTAGTTCATTTAAATAATTACTTTCGACACAAAACTTAAAGAAATATTTAATTTTTATATATACAGGGTGTTCCAAGATGTTGTTAACATTCTATAATTTAGGAAGTAATAGATATATTTATCTGAAAATTGTGAAATTGCAATTGAACTGTCAACTGATGATCTATCATTACAATTAAAACAATTAAACGGATCAGTAGCGTGAAGGTTAGGCGAAACGAAAGGCTTTTTTATTTTAAATTTAACCATCCGTTGGTCGCTAGGAAAAACTGAGCATCAAGAGTCGCTACAGTGTCTGAGACCGACAATTAAAAAAAACATTTATTGCTATAAAATTCATACAAATATTTTATAGTGGGTATAGGAATGACTGAAAAATATTTTTGAAAATATTTTATTGAAAAACAACAGATACAAAATGAAAAACACTAGTATAACAATTTATTGTTATATCTATCTATCTTCTATCTATCTATCTATTTACCTATATAAATACAACATACATCAGTGTTCCAAAACTCGTCTACACTTACACAATTACCTTTCAAACATGCTGCGTAATAAATCAGTTCTATTAGTGCCTGCTTCTTCTTAGGGTGCCTGTCAGTTCGGAACGTCGGCGATCATTCTGGTTATGATGGCTTTGTTTGCTTGCTATACGAAAAGCTGTGTTTAGGTATGGTATCTGCCTTGATTTCTCATTATATGTCCCAAGTACTGCAGCTTACGGCTATTCATGATGTTGACCAAATCCGCGGTTGTTTTCATCCTCCGCAGTACTTCTTCATTGGTGACTTTGTCTGTCCATGGTATCTTCAGGATCCTTCTGTATACCCATAGCTCAAAAGCCTAAAGTTTTGATAAAATTTTCGCCTTCAATGTCCACGTTTCTACTCCGTACAGAAGCACTGAGTACACGTAATATTTAAGGAACCTTATTTTTGTTTCTAGGATGAGGTTATGACTCTTGCCTACACTTCTAATATATCAGTGTCTCTAGCATCCCGATCACGAATAGTTTAGTTCTTATTGAGTCTATATATTTGTGCGTACTTTCCACAATCATTTTTAACATAGCGTTATTCGCAAAATATTTCCAAATATCACTGGGAGTCTTCAAGTCACGTGTAGGTAATCTCTACATCGGCAAACGTAGCTACGTAATTTTCTTGTCTTGTTCTAACATTTTTCGGTGAAACAGTCTTCTGTCATCTATTAACTCCATCTTCCAATAAACTCATAAGGTATTACTTCCCCTTTCTTCTTCCTCATCTGTCACATCTTGTTCCGATTCACTTCCGCCATCGCGTTTCTCAATTTGATCGATTTCGTTTTCACTTGCCTCATCCAAAATAAGTTTCATCGTCGTAGGAACCATTTCCCATAATTCCAACAAGAGCTTTTGTTTGACCTTAAAGTACGTCTATAAATAAGAATTGACAAAACTTACCGCTAAAATGCAATAATAAGATGCTAAATATTTACCTGATCTGCAATTTATGCCGTATACAAGTAATAGCTACACCGTTAGTCGCTACAGAGTCTCGCACCAAAAATAACTATAAAACTCGCACAACTGTACCCAGGCAGGTAAGAATGTGCACTGGTTGATAGGGAGAGGTACAGAAAGTGGCGATATAAAAATAACAGTTATTCGTTAATCCCGAATGAATAATTCTGCCGTCAGTATGTGACACCGATAGCGACTAATGGAGGGTTAACGGTGTACCGCAATAAGAGTATTAATGTTAATAAATACGCTAAATCTTCATTTTAATGGCGCATTTATCATCACCAAATTAACCTGAAACTGGAATATTTTTTTATAAATTTAAAAGAAAAGCAAGTTATCCTTCACAACCCATGGTGGGTCTTGACCTGCTCAAGGATAAGTATCCATTCTCTCCTATTCATCGCCATGGCTTTCGTACTCCTAACATTCTGAGGTCTTCTTCCACCTGATCCTTAAATCGTGCTCTGGGTCTGCCTCTCCTCCTCACTCCATCTATTCTTTGGATATATATTATTTAAATTTTATTAGTCAAATATTAAATATTAGTGGGGACAAAATGCAGTACTTCCTTACTCCTTTTCGTATTTAAAGCTCTTTAGAATTATCCTGGTCAACCTTAATGTTTACACGTTGATGCCAAAAAAATGATATTTTTAATGATACATAGGTCTTTATCATTAATACCTACCTTCTGAAGAATGGCCATCATTTTAGTTTGTTTTACTCGATCAAAGGTCTTCTCAAGGTCAAACACATATGCAGTGGATGGCCGACATTTCTGCATCTTTGAACCATAACCTGAATAATAAATAGTGTTGCTCTGTTTCCAAGGTTATTGGGAAACCCAAATTTTTGGCTATATCCTGCAAAGTGCAAAATTTAAATAAATAATTTTAAATCATGGCTCATCAAGCTGATGGTCCTTTTTTAAGTTTCGTCATAAAAGTCGACAATAGCCAATCTATTGGTATAGAGCCAGTTTTATAAATTTTATTAATTAAAAAGATGAAAGAGAGATCTTTTACCTAAACTTTCGAAGAGCTTTATTATTTCACTAGGTATTTTATCTGGCACTGTCGCTTTTCTGTTTTTTCCTAATATTATTGCTCGTTCAATTTCGTCCATGGTTATGTCACCATTCTTCAAAGTACTCTTTCCATCTGTCTATTTTATCCAAATCAGTAATAATTTTTTTATACATCTTTCCCTATAACTATTCAATTTCCAATCATTTGTTCTTGAAATCTGTTTCTTTTGCAGCTCGTATTTTAGACATTATCTCGTTATGAATTTGGTTATATATTTTGGCAATTTGTTTCTTAAATTTGCGTCTTTTATCCATTAGATTCCAAATCAGCCATCACTGTTGTTTTTTCTTTCGATTGCTATCTTTTAAGCTTCGAGTTGACTTGTTTATAATCGTCTTGATTTGGTCCCAATGACCCTGGATGGTTTTTGTTGTTCGTTATTTAAAAAATTGCTCTCTAGGTTGTTTGCAATGACCTAACTGTTATATCCGTTATAAAATTCATATCCAGTTTGTTAGGGTCAGATGGAATATCGGAACCAGGAAAAAGTTTTTGAAGATTTTAGTGCATTTCTGTCACGCTCACTGATGGTTATATAATCAATTTGATTTCTTACGATATTACGAGGGGTATATGCTGGAGATTTCCACGTATATAATGTCTGTTTAGGTAGTTTGGAAAAGGTATTCATTATACATAGCAAACATCATACATCATTATATTCTTTGCAAAAATTTACGCAATCTTTTCAAAATCTGTGTAAACTATAGATTTTTGTTGGTAGGCCTATTTATTCATTAAAACCTGTGTATGTAAAAATACGAATAAAATATAATTTTTAAGGATTTCGAAATTTAAAAAACCTGACTTAGGTTAAGTATTTTATATTACACTATGCAGATAATCAAAAAAATTTCCGTGATATATAAAGTCCGGCTACTCAGGTTTTACTAATAAAATACTTTATGTATCCATACAATACAATCCTATTAATAATCTTAAGCAATTGAGGTTGAAGCGAATAATAAACATTTGATTAATATTAGTTTATTTTGAGATTAATAACAATATTATCAACATTATTATGCATTTTGATAAATATGTTTTTGAAATTAAAAATAAAAAATATTTTGGTAATAATCTTTGTTTTTTCTTTACAGGTAAGTGTTTGATTACATTGTTGAGTACATTATTCATGTAAGTAAGTACCAGTTCTTAATACTCATATATTATTGAATTTTAATGTACCTGGTACATAATACTATCATGTAAAAAACCGTATATTGCGTATGGCTAAAAATATATAACATCATAATACAAATATATACCTACCATTATTTTTTGCGGCTTGATCGGTGCAAAAATTTATAGAACACGATTAAGCTTAAGGTTAATCTTAGAGGATTAAAATTCGCGATAATAATCGAAGATGAAACAAAAAAAGCTTTTCACATAATAATTTAAAATTAAAAGGATCAAAATTTGCAGACACAGTAACTTTTATACTTTCGAGAGCTATTATAAATCATAAATTATTAGCGAACGGTTTATGTATTCCCGTTTGATAGTCACAATAGCTCCTGTTTTGATGTAATGATGTCACTGAATGACATCACTATCATCAAAAACTCGTGTCTCTTAGCTTGTTCTATGATTTTGCGCCATTCCATTGTTTCTTGCTTCTTTTTCAGTTAATAATCTTCTGATTTACCTAAGATCTTATCTATTAACTTGGCCGTATAATATCTAAGTTTGGGTTTTTTTTTGACCATATCTCTGACCCATATAATTAAGTACTGATCTTAACAGGATGTTGTACATTTAACATTTAGTGTTTTTTGCAATGTTTAATTATTTATTTAATTAATTCAAATTCATTATATATTTTACTAGTAATTTTTCCGGTCAGATGCAGCGATATATGCAATGAATTACCATCTACAGCCGCTTATTAACTCTCAGAGTGCCGACAGACGTGAATACTTTTTATAGTTCAATATTACTATGTGGGGTAATTTGTGCGGGACATTTAAAGAGGAAAACTGATAATAGATGGTCTACTAGAATTACACTGTGGAATAGAGATCAAGACAACGTTCAAGCTCAAGATGGGACTATGACATAAAGAAACAATCAGCTACAACATGGCACAGAGAAGCAAATATTAGATGATTGTGGGCAGAAATGCAGAACGAATGTGTAAGTAAGGCTGTACCGTAATCGGTAGAATACGCTGAGAATTATGATAAGGAAATCTAAAATAGTTGGCATTTATATTCTGAAATTTAAAGGTATGCATAATTAGTAAATCCTATTATATTAGTCTATTTTTTTATTATTATTATTATTATGTATTATAAATTTCACTCAAAATTGTACATCAACGAATATACAGAGAATGCGAAAGCCGAATGCCAAGATCAGCGAAAAGACGGGTTTCTCTGTTTTATGGACTACGAAAAAGCGTTTGATCGAGTAAAACACACAGAACTCATAGAAACCCTAACACAACATGATATAGACCATAACACTGTAGCACTCACTAAAAAACTATATTGGGGTCAAATGACGTCGATCAAAATAGACAATCGTCTGACAGCAGAATTTCCGATAAAAAGAGGAGTTCGTCAGGGCTGTGTACTTTCTCCGCTGTTATTTAATATATATTCCGAAAAGATCTTTCAAAATGCCCTCGAAAATATTGAAGAAGGAATAAAAATCAACGGAGAATACGTAAACAACTTACGATACGCAGACGACACCGTCATTATTGCGGACAGTGCTAAGGGTTTACAACGACTTTTGAATGTCATAACCAGAGAGGAAGATAGCTTGGGACTAAATATAAACACAAATACAGAATTACACGTGCACCAAATGTTGACATTAATATTTGTATCTGTAACAAACATATAGAACCAGTACAAAGATTCCAGTATCTTGGTTGCTGGATAACAAACGATCTTGATCACGAGGTCGAAATACGTACTTGTATAGAATCTGCTAGGTCCGCATTTCAACGAATGAAAAAATTCCTAATAAACTCTACGTTATCGTTGGGTATCCGATACCAATTTGTAAAAACGTTTATTTATTCAATATTGCTATACTTAGTGGAAACATGGACTCTCGGAATTACAAGTATGAGGCGTGTAGAAGCGTTTGAGATGTGGGTTTTTCGAAGGATGCTGAAAATCTCTTGGACAGAGCGCGTGACCAACAACGAGGTGCTAAGAATAATGGGTACTGAGAGAGAACTCCTAAATATTGTAAAAAACAGAAAAACGAGATTTATACGACACTATCTACTAAAACTACTATATATTTTAATGATATTTTCTGCTTTTTAAGGGTAGTAAAATAAATAATAAATACACTCTGTATTTTTCAAGCACAGGCGAAATATGTTAAATACTTTGTTTCTGGATTTTCATTCATTTATGTAACCATGCGTAGTAAATGAATAAACATTTCGTATAGCGTAATATGACAACGATGATAAATTGTGTAAAGTGTTAATCGATAGTTTGACTTGCGATGCTTTGAGTGGTTTGCTAACAAAAAATGTTTGTGGGTGTTGTTTATATAAAATTACATCTTATTGATTTTTTTAAGGTTTTATAATGGATTTTTCTGAATAATGGGGACGTTTTTTACCTCCATCAGCTCCATAAGCTCTTTTAAGAAATGATGTACTGTCATAAGCTATTTAGACAACCTAATTGGTAACTGATTTTAAATAACAGAACCACCAAAAATGTTGGTGGTTCTGTTATTATCCAAAATATCCAAAAACTAAAATTACTCTGTAAAACAATTCCTGTAGCTGGCTGTATACCACGTATCACAAGAAAGAGGTTAGTCTTCGTAAATGGGTCTTAGTCTTTATTTTAAAAACCCTTACAAGGGCCACATCAAAAAAACAAACGTTTTCGGACTAAACAGTCCATCATTAGGTTTAAATTTTAAAATTGCTAGGTTAAAATGCCTGAGCCACCAAAATACATGGGTAAAAACCCTTTAAATTACATATAGTTATAAAAGATTATACATCATGTTGTTAAAAAGCTGTGATGTTCAGTATTAAATTAAATATGACTTCAGGTAACATACATGGCTGAATTGAGTTCCAGAGCCGGAGAGAGAGTAAACCTCTACACACGGAGAACCGAGCCAGAGAGTTTCCAGCTCTTCTCAGCTGGAAAAAGCTCAAAAAATACACACAGCTTTTATTAATCTGCAAAAAGCCTATGATACAGTGTCAATAACAAAACTTAAGGAAGTACTTCGACACATTAATATAAATTACACGATAATAAAGACACTACAACACTTACATAATGAGTCGACATCTTGAATTAAAATAAGCAATACTCTACCATCTAGATTTGCTATGACGTAATAGATATGTCAAGATTGCTAAATTTCTGCAACACTGTTTAAACTATATACATCAAAAGCATGGAAAAAAGTTTCGTGGTACCTAAATAGAACTGAATAATACTTGCCTATACATACTATAGATTTACAAACTGTGGATAACTATGGATAACTAAAAAATATCAAAAATTTGAACTAAGACTTAATACCGAAAAAACGATATATATTAGCATAGGCACAGATACCGCAAATCTTGTACTAAAAAACGCAGATAGCGATTGTTAATTAATACAAATAACTAGAAATATTATTCAATTAGAAAGGAACATACAATCAGGAAATTAAAAATAAAATTATACAAGCCAGAAAAGCTCCAGAGGATACCTTAATGGAATTCTTTGGAACAAGAATATACCAAAGAAGAGAATTTTAATATTGGCAATAAACTCTGGTAAAAAGTGTGCGAATGTAAAAAGTGGCGATTCACACCGATGAGAAACCGAAGAAAGATAGAAGCTATGGAAATGGATGTAATTAGGTTATTGCTAAGGATAAGAAATGGAAAAATCAGGGAGCCCATTATAAAGGTAAATAGACTCAGATGGGCAGGGTATATGATACGCAGTAACGACAATCGCCTTATAAACAATGTGTTCTGGGAAAGGCCAGATGGAAGAAGGTCTGTAGGGTGGCCTAGAAAAAGGTGGACAGATGCAGTCAAAGAAGATCTAGAGAAAATGGGAGTACGACAATGGGAATTACTGGCACAGGACCGACAAACATGGAAGGCAATAGTAAACGCGGCAAAGATTCACGAAGAGTTGTAACGCCATTGATCATGATGATGAAGATGGGCTTAAAAATGTTTTAATGTTTTCCTGCAGCCTTTAAATAGTATTCCTAAATTTGTCTATCTCTTCAGTAGTGTAATGTTCTGTTATTTGTTGACCTTTTTTAATGCTTTCTATTAGAATAATATTGCACATTTTAGGTGTATTCAGGGATTTGAAAATTTGTTTTATCCCAAATATTTTGCTGAAGTTCGCGGCACCAAAAGTTTGGAATAAAATATTACTGATAAGCCTGGTAGCTTGTGTTTCATGGAAAAGAGCATTTTGTCATACTTTTCTTTCTTTGCTAGCCCACCTCAAATTCTCTACGCCTGCCACTGCTCTTGTTTTATCATCATCTTCGTCTTCACCGTCTTTGCCATATTCAATTGTGTGGCTCACACGCCTTTCGCCCGTTGTGAACGGGAACGGGTTTTTTCAAATAGTTGTTTGCATAATTCTTTACGTTAAAATCAACAGCATATTCTAGTCGTACAAACCTACATATAGGTACGATATAATATCACTTATTCATTATCATTTGAGCGTATTTTTTCCTGTAACTACTTAATCCTTTATTACGGTTTTTTCTTCTTAACGATGCTTGCAGGATATTTTTAAACTAACCTACAATAAAGTAAAAACTTCTAATATATAATGTTATATGTTTATTAAAATATTAAATTATCTAAAAGGATTAAAATATCAGAATGCTTTCGATCATATCGAACCATCGTCAATAAAAACATCTTAATAAGAAAATAATTACATACTAGCCACATACCACCATTATAACCATTAGATTACATGATAAAAATACTAACTTTTAAAAATGTTGTCACATAGGTCAATCTGATAGGATTTTACTTTAAAGGAACGTACTCATCCCTGCTCGAAAATAGAGCGAGTTTAATAGTTTATACCAGCCAAATGGCTGGGTACGTTCGAGTAGGGATGAGTGCGTTCCCACAAAGTGAAATATTATTACATCAACTTGTTTCACAATATTTTGAAAATTTAATAATGTCATATAATCTAAGGGTTCTTTGACCTTGCTATGTGGCTGGTTTGAACTACTTTTAAGGATTTTTTCACTGATGATAGTCCGATGAGATCGAAAACGTTCTAATAAATGTTAATTCTTTTGGAGAATTTTAAATTTTAATAAATATTTACTACACGTCAGAAACTTCTACATCATTGTACGGTTTTTAAACTATTTTATATTACTTTTTATATTATTTTTAACTAAATTTTATATTTTACTGTTATTAAAATTAGAATAAAACGCCAAAACATAACAGGAACCAAGAAAAAAGAATTTTATATAGAAATGGGAGGAGAAATGTGTAAAATTATATAAGTTTTTAAGGAAGTGAAAACTAGGATATAATTAATTCATGCGACGAGAAACAACATAAGAGTTATGGTTCCCACGCATATTTAAAAGATTATAATTTGTATTTTAAATTTTCTCAGTAAATGTTAACGTATAATTTCCATTGATTCATAGGTATTACGGATATGCTTCTTTCACAGGGTCGATAACAAGCTTTACCCAGTTAATTCCGTTTAATTTTTACGTGATATGAAATATTTTGTGCAAAAAATAAATCTCACTAATACGGCACTATGAAAAACCAGAGGGTTGCTGATTATCGGAGTGTTAGGATTACTGGATAATCTAGAATATTTTATAATAAATAAGATAAAGTATTTTATAAGGAAAATAGATGCAATTCTATATATTTGTATTCAAGTTCTAAACGTTTTTTTTATAAATCTTACATCTCACATTTAACAAATTACATAATTTACACAGTTTACTGTATACCTGGCCGTTTAATCAAACAGGAGAACCAAATCAAGATGCTAAAATTAAAAGAAGAACACGACTGACATAGACCGTTTTCGGTAAATTAGAATATAGCGTGAAAAAAATTCATTCCTATAAACTATAAAGAGAAAGGTGTATGACACCTGCATACTACCAGTTTGTAAACGGTTTGTACGGCTTGGTGACAGTAGCCCTTACCAAAAATCTGTTAAAACTAGAAACAACGCAAAATCAATGGAACGAAACAGGCTTGAAATATCACTGAAAGACAAGATTAGAAACATCGAGATCAAACGTATAACTAAGACTAGGGCTATTGTGGAATAAAAATTACAAAAATGAAATGGTGCTGGGCCGTCACATAGCTAGATATGATATTAACAGAGAAATGCGTAGAATCCTAGAATGGAGGCTATAGAGAGCGACAAGACACATAGGAAGAGCTCAAAAAAGATAGGTAGATAACATAAGAGCCGTGCAAAATGCTGGATTAGATTGGCGCAAGATAAAGACATTGTGGTCGGCGCAAGATTGGCGCAAGACTTGGTCAAGATTGTGAAGAGCCGTAAGCTGGAGTAGTTGGGACATAATATGAGAAATCAAGGCAGATACGAGCTACTCCAATGCATTTTGCAGGGTAAAATTTAAGGAAAAAGAGCCCCAGGACGAAGAAGAATATCCTGGCTTGCTAACCTGAGAGCATGGTATAGAAAGACCTCAACACAGCTATTTCGTATAGCAACCAACAAAATCATCATAGCCAGAATGATCGCCAACGTTCGGAACGGACAGGCGCCCTAAGAAGAAGAAGAAGATAAAGAAAGATAAAAGCAATCGGTAGCCATCTACATTCAGGATTAGATGAAAAATAGTTGACGAAGAAGAAACTCCTACATTTAGTTTTCTTTTTGTGCAAGTTGCAGTCCTTGTTTAAAAACCCCTTCACATATGTTTTGAAGAATTATAATATTTCTTGGCCGATACGCTTCTTTGTCCCAAGTTATGTACACAGGTGTTAAAACAATTAAATGCCATATCTGGTTTTCCTTTTACAATTGTAGTAGTTAATGGCACCAATATCTCTACTAGGGTTTCTACTTCTTCTTGTACTTTTAACATATTTCTTTATCTGAAACAAATTGCTAATAGATACATTATTTTTAGGATTCCATTTTTCTCTTTATATATATATATATATATATATATATATATATATATATATATATATATATATAATATATATATATATATATTATCTTCATATATATATTATATTATCTTCAATAACGTAAGTCAAAATTATGGTCTTAAAATAAATATAAAAACTACAAAATTTATAATCATCAGCAAACGTAATATAGACAATGTCAATTTGGGATCTACGCTATTCTTACACCCAAGCTCTCAAGAAACTGGAAGGATGTCCAGTCTTTTAAAAGTTCGAAAGCCTGAAAGGATTTTAACTGTACTGGTGAACGAACTGAAGTATCCCATAGGAACCAGCCAGAGCTTGAATATGGCGGATACTTCAAATCAGGCACGCCCTGTACAATCAGCAAACACTATTTGCCGAATCAGAGTACGTGCTATAAAAAGAACTTTGTATTTCTAATCCAACGAATATGGATTTATAGTTCTACCTATCCTACCATCGTAGAGGTTTGTACTAGAATAGAGTTTAGGGGTAAGGTGAACACGACGTTCACCAAGAAACAACTATAACTGAAATCGGCCAATCAATAATTTGGATAATATAAATTTTCGCTTCTCTAAGTCAATTACGTCTGCAAATTACGGGTCAAGCAATACCACATTTGCAGAGCCAAAAGTAGCTTATTCTGGCTAGTTTTTAGAAACTACAACTATGTAAAAAAACACAGAAGTTAAAACACTTCACACATGTGTATTGTGGTATAAAAACAAACAAATATTTAAAACTTTATAAAAGTGTCGTCAACATTTAAATTCTGGCAGAACATTTTCAATCTGAACAGATCATCCTCAGTGCCTTGTGTATTTGTTGCTAACAGTAAAGTTGTCTATAAGACCTCCATGTATGGATTTACAGTATTCCAAATTTTACATTTAATAATGTTTTGAATCCATGACAATGGATATATTTTTAAAAAAGGGTCTGTGTCGTTTCAACTGACAAGTACCACGTGCTAATATTCGAGCAGGGAGACATGTAGTCCCTAAAGTAATTTTAAAAATATATCCATTGTCATCGACCTAGAGTCAAAACATTATTAAATGTAAAATTTGGAATACTGTAACTCCATACATGGAGGTCTTATAGACAACTTTACTGTTAGCAACAAATACACAAGGCACTGAGGATGATCTGTTCAGATTGAAAACGTTCTGCCAGAATTTAAATGTTGACGACACTTTTATAAAGTTTTAAATATTTGTTTGTTTTTATACCACAATACACATGTGTGAAGTGTTTTAACTTCTGTGTTTTTTTAAACGATAGTATACAGCCAATTACGGGGTTTTTTCCCATTTTTTTATACAACTATGTAGTTTTGTAGTCGATAGTTCGAAAGGTAGGAAAGATCGAAGAAAGACGATACATCAAACGAAAGAAGTTCGTTTGGCTGCAAAACTCACGTCAATGGCTCGACATCAGGAAGGCAAGCAAAATTATACGATTAACACAAAATAAAGATAAAGTCCAATTGATGGTCTCCAACCATTGATGAGGTCAAGGCACACGAAAAAGAAAATCTCTATCTTTCTTCTATAAATTAGCGCTACATACGACAGCAAGAGAAAATACATCCATTAAATTAAATTGTTTGAGAGTGCGTTATGTTACCGTTCTGAAAAATAATATGTATAAGCAGTTTATTTTTATAAAAGATCTATTTTTTAGAGAACACTTTAATCCATCGGATGCATTTGGTGGAAGGTGTGCAGTTTGGTGAAATTAAAATGGTTTGCATATTCTCATCAGTTAATCTAAGGTCGTGTTTATTTTGGTGGCCTCAAGCTTTGCCAAGTATGAGCATTGGATCTTTTTATAATTTCCTTCGTCTTTGCAAAAAAGGACCTTTGGAAACATTAACTAAACACCTCACTCGTGGACCAAATTTTAAATTGTTTCTTGTGGCAGACTAGAAAACAAATGTTTTTTAAATCTCTGGGATTTTAAGAAAACTAACAAATCTGATTTGTACATTCCACTGATTTTTAAACACGACATAGATGTGATTCTAGCTTTATTCACCTAACGATTTAGTGTGCTCGCTTCTGTAGAGAATATAAATGGTTTGATAGGCAACAGTCTCCAAAATAGACCACTCCCTTTGGTATTATAGTTTTGGTTAAGAAGAAGACCTAGTTCTTCTACTTTGTCTTTAAAATGCTGGATAAATGGTTGCGCTGCAGATTCATTTCTTGACCATTTTCCACCTGATACAGTTAACAGAGAGTACCAAATAACTTTTTAAATTTATGCTACCAAACACTGGCAAGAAAATTAGCAATTAGTTTAGAACCTCCCACAGCAATTACATTCAAGAAGTGTGTTTTAATCTGTGGACATTCATTAAGTTGGTCCAGATTACAACATTTTTATCACGTTTTTGTTTACTTCGTTTTATCTTTTGTTTTTTATTTTGAAGATCATCTATAGGAGTACGGATAACTCCATATTCTCTTGTCAATTTGCATGTTTTCTCCCCTATTAACTTTTTAAACTGTCCATGTTACCTTTCACAGCTAGAGTCTTGTGTTTTCGTTTAGTTGACATTTTTAACTGCAATATTGTTACTTTAAGCAGCTGGTAAATATATACGCATGTGCACCTGATAAGTTTTGAGCAGTGATATGGAAGAGAGGAGATATGACACAAACCATGCTTCTGAATTTACTAAATGGGACCGCTTCATGTGACACTGTGTCTCATTCAATATGGCGATTAAAATTAATTTTAGGTATATTTACGATACCTTTATGTAAACCACCAAAACTTAAAAAAATTCCTATTCTTCAACTTACTTTTGGTTAATATGTTGATACTGTGGAGATAGTGTAATATTAATAGCTCTGAAAAGAAGTACTATCCAATATGGCGAAACTGAGCTCATCTACTTCACCGTATGTCATATCCCCAAAAGAATAAGTCCGATATAATGAAAAGCTGAGTAATTAAAATCTGAAATTTCATGGATTTTATGAAGTAATCTTAAATCAGAAGTAATAGAATAAAGTGTTTCCGGGAAAAACATATGTATAGGTAATTAAAGTTTAATTTTAGATAAGTCAATAATGAGTAAGAAAGCTGCATATACACAAGCCACAACGCTATAAGGCGTGCAGATGTCGACATTAAAATAGACAGTTTAAGTAAACTGGAATGAAATTTGACGCCGTCTACTAAAATATTCCCGATGTTTTAAACAATGGAGTATCAATCAAAACAAAAATATACTTTATACTTTACTGCAAAAATGTGGCAAAGCATATTCGGCATATCTATTATAAGATGAAAAATATACAGATTTTGACGGTATATTATTAAAATAAATGTAGAAAACAAATACAAATTAAAAAAATGTCAAATATAGTGACTAATACTTAAAAAAAAAAGACAATAAAGACACGTTCCCGTTCACTCAAATTTCGTTCTTTTTTAAAAAATTAAATAGGATTATCTGGTTTCTTGTTATTCGAAAATAGATTATTCTTCTAACACTTTAGTGTTATTTGCATTACTTATTACGAAAAAATAAAGCATAAAAATATACCTGACCATCGATTTTCCGTTAAATAAGATGGATTTGAACGAGGTTTTGGGCTTTCGATTCGTGATAATTTCGATAATTTTTGTGATCCTATATGATCATGAACAAATAAAAACTATATTTGTGAAAACTATATTAAAAAAATATATTTTTTATTGCATTCTTATTATTTAAAGTGAAAAAAATTATAACTCGATGATTATTGATAAAAATGAGTTTATTATTATTACTTGAGTGGAATTTCAAAGTTACAACACTTTTGAACGGAGAAAATTGTAAAAAGTGCAGACACATTTTCTGTTAGTTGGTGTCCTCTTCTCGTATATCATCTATGGTCATATATGGTCAAAATAGTTTTATGAAAACTATGGTGGGTATCATACCAGAATGGCTTTAGTGTACCAAATCTTTCTTTTTGGCCATTTGAATTTTTGGCTGTTCTTTGTAGGCTGGTTTAAGTAGCAGTCCGTGATGATTTGATTAAAAAAATTTTATAGTTAGTCATCATAGTTGTATTAGTTGCAAAATTTTTGTATCTGTCCAGTTGTCCACTTCACATTTTCTTTATTTTGATCAATTTTATAGTTGTTTCTCAACAGAACAGAAAGGTTCCTGAAACAGGAAATCAATAAAGTCCCTTGTTTCCATTTCCCGGACTATGTAGGATGAACCACTTTTTTGCTAAATTTCACTGCAGGACCGCTCTTCAGCACTCTTTCCTTTTGCCGATTTATTAATGAGTGCATGTTGTCACCAGCGTTTTGTGTGTGGCCTGTTATTAAAAACTTAGTGCTTGGGGTTTAGTATGGTAATAAACTTTACATTTAATAGGTTCCAAGAAATCAGATAGCTACCCAGAATAAATAGGTACCTAATAAAACGGCTTATCGCTAGCGGCAATTTATTCTTTTTATCTCTGCGCATGTTCCTGATAGCAACAATTCCTTTGCTTTGTAATGACAATGTCTAAACAAGGTAGAAAAATTATTTGTAAAACTTTTAATATTTTTATTTAAGTTCAAAACAAAAGGACTATAATAAAAATATGCAAATCAGGCTATGTGCATATATAGGAATAGATATTTTTAACCTCTCAGTATTGTTAATACACAAGTTTTAAGATAACTGTTTTTCCTTTCATAAGAAAAAATACTTTTTGGCTGGAAATAATTAGTCTTAATTTATGTGTTTTTAATCAAATGTAATAAATACATGGTTAAACGACATCACACACATTTTATGGAAAATATAATGTCACACAGAGGACATAAAATTTACATGAATAGATTGTTCTCGTAAATCTTTGTTTATTGTCTCCGTCGTTAATGGATTACGTAGACACGCTGTATATTAAAATTAAACACCACAGATATATATAATAAAATAAAAATATCTTACTTTTTTCGTGACTTTTATTGCTTTTTATCGAAACCATTGCAATGTTCAGTGCAAAACTGTTGTAACTTTCTTACATTAGAGTTACAACAGTTTTGCACGGAACTTATGTACAAAAACGCAAAATATTTAAACTCTTGTTGTTGTAATATTTAGCCGGTTAATCATTTGAACGTTACTAGAGTTTTACAGGGGATATATATGAATGTTAACAATCGAATTCCATGATTACTGCAGTCTTGCACTGAGGGTGCGGTATGGAGGAGACCCGTGTCATCAAAATAGCAAGAGATAAGTCACCAATGTGCCGAAGAAGTATCGGGCGACCGAGCAAGAGATGGAGTGATAACCTTCCATTTAGATATTAATCCGCCAATAAACCAGTAGAATTGCTTATAAAGAGGAAGAAAAAAGAAAAAGACTCTTCTCGGTGGCTAACCCTGTATAGTAAAACATTAACGATTTTGTTCCGTTTTGCAGTTTTCGAAGCAATAAATTTATTTTGCAATTTTTAAAATATGGATCTTTTTTAATGTTTTGATAGTAAGCAACAATTAGAAAAAATTGTATTTCTTCCACTTAATTGTTATTAACTAGAAAACAACACCAAATCCGTTGAAAAAAAATGATAGTTGGGTGCCATTATCCATGGTACAGATAAAACTAAGCTGTTAGATCAGGTCTATTATTAATTACGTATTTTAAGATTATAAGTAACAAAAACCAAGACAATTTGTTTATTTTTCAACAATTTGCATTTAGAAAACTATTTCCAGTAAAAACAGAAAGTAAATTATTCCTAAGTATATTTGTGGCTAATTTCCAACAAAATATTAATAAAAATGAAAACTGTTAAAGAAAATAGCTTGAGAACACTCCCAAAAATACTAAGGTTTGTGTTTAAAATTTATTTAATACAAAAAATAAATACTTACAATAAACAAAAATAAATTAGTTTTTGATCACATTTTACGCTTATTACACTTTGTATAACACTTTACAATAGTAACTAAAAATCGTCTTGTTGTTTTCCATCAGGTCCAATATTGATTCTGGTCCCAGTTTCTTGAATGTTTCGCTTTTTTCTGGTAGACGCATTTTGTCGATCGGTATTATTATTTTTTTCATTATTATTTTGGCGTCCCTTTTGGCTGTCGTTTGACTTTTGACAAGTATCCATTCTACTATTAAACTTAAATTATATTTTATGTTATAAATCACAGCATCAACTGATTGTGACTACTAAGTACGAATGATAAATTTCGTCATAACACTTTGGTATTTAATATGCCGGCATATCCGTATATACATATGTGTAAACTTTGAGGTGCTAATTGAAATTTTCGTCGAAGCGGACTGTTTGATTGTATTTCGCAGCCACGACTGGGAATTTCAGGCTTGTTTTTCTAAGTATTATTAACCCATAACGCCGTAGACATACGTAAGAAATTGATTGACTAAAGGGGCATTGAACATTGACTCAGTATATCACATAGTACAATAAAAAACTAAATTAGATATTTAGTCACCTAACAATACTGTCATAATTATATCACCTTAAGCCGCGCAATGTCTAAAGATAAGTTAATTACACAATACCTTTAGATTTTTCGTTGATTAAAATGACTTGCATAATATGATATTCGTGCAAAGTTAAAGAAATTAGGTATATGTAAAATATCTTCTAATTGTTATTTTATCTATATTATCTTTCCAAGTACAATACATAGTGTACCCACTAAGATGTTTTTAACAGCTTATAATTCAGGAAGTAATGAACATTTTTATTCTAAAATTGGGAAATTTTGGGAAAATTGGATCTTCAATATTATCAATTTTGGTGTCTACATGAGATCTATGACGCCACCACGAGCAAAGTGACATCATTAGACTGGAAAAAATTAAATGGATCAGGGGTTGAAGGTTAGGTTAGAAAAAAGAGTTATTATTTTTTTATTAAAGTTAGATTTAAATTGTCTAGATTTAAAAAGGTGCTACTAGTTTGCGGCCTACCTCGAGGGTGCGATCTACCTGTAAGATTTACACAAAACAATAAAAAAAACCATAGATTAGTCATTTATTTTTCTTTATTGCAATACTTACAAACTTTTTTAATTATACAATGATCGTTACACACATTTCTACTGCATATTTCACACATTGTTTTCGTTTAAAACGATTTCGATGTTTGGCATACTGGTCTGAATAAATACTTGTTATACACTTGACTAACAAAACCCGATAATAAGTTAATGCCCTTCTACCAAATTGTAGAACAGTTCAAGTAAAAATTCCAGACCACCTCTCTGATTCATTGGGCACAAAACTGGACGTCGCAAAGTTTGAACTTTATTACAATTCTTTACAGAGTTTACACAAGCCATTTCTGGATCCATTCCCCAGCACGATCCTGATTTTACGCAAATGATATATTTGATAGGACGACAACGTCAAATCAATAGAATTGAAGTCAAATTTACAAACACTCTCAATTAAAGACTGAGCTTAAAAACAGTCTAGATATGCAAGGAAGACAAGTGAAGCAGACTTCTAGAGACGTTAATTGTACAATTTAAAGCTATATGTTCCAAAACTGTCCTACACACATATAAAACTTTTATAATACAGCTTATCAAAAACCAAACTTCCGCGCACACGCTACGTAAATGTAAACAGAGAAACAGCGTCCTGGGTACCGAAAGAACAATACACCGTACAATCTGCATAAGCTATAACTACTATCCTTTGTCCCTAATCCAAAATCTTTTCTTCATCTATTTCATATTTTTATGTTTACATGACTATGTGTGTTTTTCAATGCTCGACTACTAAGCTTTTGTTTCATCGTTTTTACGGTCTTTCCACTGATCATCTTTCTATTGCGGAATCTTGCCGTCTTTACTACTGTATTTGTTGTAATTCAGATTATATAATCGTTCCATTCTACCCTTCTATTTCTTAACCAGTACTTAATGTTCCCCACCTTGTATTTCCGTCCTATATTTGTACTTCTAGCTCTATACCATAGTGTCTTAACATCAATTTTTAAAGGGTTGTATCTTTGCTGTTTCTAGCAATATTTTTGTCTTCTCTGTGCCGTGCCTTGTTTCTACTACGTATGTCTTTATTGGTCTGATTACTCTTTTTTGTAAATTATGCTTTTTATTTCTTTTCTGATATTTATATTTCACCTTGTTGTTTTATTCAGGCAACCTGCGGCTCTCTGTGCTCTATTTACTACATATTCAAATTCTGTTTCAAGCTGTCCGTAGCTAGATCCGTAGCTAGATCCGATGCTTAGATATTTAAACTTTATCATTTGTTTTATTATCTGACCCTCAGGTTTAATTTATTTTATATCTTGGTAGATTTGCTGTTATCAACATTCATTTTTCTTTTTTTGGGGAAATTAAAATGTTAGATTTTCTGGTGGTTATAGTAAATTGGTGCACCATATGTTTTAAATCATCTTTGATCTGTGAGATAAGTATTGCATTTTCTACATAGCAAATTATTTTATATAATTGATGGATTCGACCGTTACTTGATGGAAATTCATTTTATGTAACAATAAAACACTGAAAACTTTGTTTTCAAACTTCCACAAAATTTATTTTAAATATTATCACTACAGCTCTTTCGGCTGATTGCCTTTCTCAAGTGATCTATTTTGGCTTGGGTTTACAAATTTATAGTCTCTAATGAAATAGGTTGAGGAGGGGAGAACTGTTTGTCTCAAGTTGGTCATTCAGAATTATATCTGTGTTTTTTAATTTGTTGATTTCCATAGATACTAACAAAGATAGCTTAAGGCCTTTATTTTGAATGTGAAGAATTTTAAATTTGTCATTAAAAGAATGATTATGATCTAGAAGGTGAAAGGCGAATGTCGAATCTGTTTTTCTATTCTTGAAAGCCCTTTTATGTTCTGCTATTCGTTTATCAAAGTTTCTACGTTTTTGGGCAGTCGCCACATTGAAGTTTGTACACACCACTATTTAAGTGTTTTTTATTTTGGCTCTTGTTATTTTTAATATATTTGCCTAGGTTGTTATTTGTTCGGAAAGCTGGTGTTATTCCTTTCTTTTTTATGTGCTTGGCAATTTTTGTTGTTATTTTGCCTGTATATGTAATCAAGCAGAAGGTACTGGGTTTTTTCTCTGGTGGTGGAAATACTAATTTTAGGGCTTTCTTGTGTAGTTTTTGATTTAACATTTTATTAATTGTTTGTTCGTTGTATACGTTGTTTAGTAATTAAGCAGATAGCAGTAAACAACGGATACAACGAACAAACAATTAATAAAATGTTAAATCAAAAACTACACAAGAAAGCCCTAAAATTAGTATTTCCACCACCAGAGAAAAAACCCAGTACCTTCTGCTTGATTACATATACAGGCAAAATAACAACAAAAATTGCCAAGCACATAAAAAAGAAAGGAATAACACCAGCTTTCCGAACAAATAACAACCTAGGCAAATATATTAAAAATAACAAGAGCCAAAATAAAAAACACTTAAATAGTGGTGTGTACAAACTTCAATGTGGCGACTGCCCAAAAACTTACATCGGTCAAACTGGTAGAAACTTTGATAAACGAATAGCAGAACATAAAAGGGCTTTCAAGAATAGAAAAACAGATTCGACATTCGCCTTTCACCTTCTAGATCATAATCATTCTTTTAATGACAAATTTAAAATTCTTCACATTCAAAATAAAGGCCTTAAGCTATCTTTGTTAGAATCTATGGAAATCAACAAATTAAAAAACACAGATATAATTCTGAATGACCAACTTGAGACAAACAGTTCTCCCCTCCTCAACCTATTTCATTAGAGACTATACATTTGTAAACCCAAGCCAAAATAGATCACTTGAGAAAGGCAATCAGCCGAAACAGCTGTAGTGATAATATTTAAAATAAATTTTGTGGAAGTTTGAAATCAAAGTTTTCAGTGTTTTATTGTTACATAAAATTATTTTATGTTTTTTTTCTTCCATTTGGTATTCTTTTTTAGTTCTTACTTTTCTTTATTTTTTCATTCATGATAAGATTAAATAATAGAGAACTCAACATTACCAGCTTCAATGAGGTCAGTTAGTTTAAGTGAATAACGTCCTTTAATTTCACCTTGTCAAATGCCTTTTAAGTTTCACGAATCCTAAATATGCGAGTGTTTGTGTTTTTTTTGTGTTTTTATAAATTTATATATTTTTTGTGTTTAATAAATTTAATATTTAATTTAATTTAATAAATTAATTCATTCATTATTCTCTCGGTCCCATTTGTCTCTCTTTCTAAAGAGAGAAGTATTAGGATCCTTGATCTCCATTCTTGTGGTATTCTGTTTTGTTTTATTATTTTTTAAATTATCTTTTAATCGTTGTATTCTTTTAATATTATTTTTATTCTGGTAATTTTCTCATGTCTACGTCTTCGTTTACCATTACTTCTGGTGTGTATTACAGTCACCTTTAGCAAAAAGAAATCTTAATTAGTCTGCTCATGTTTCTTTCTGAATGTGTTGCGTTTTTATTAGTTTGTCCACCTCTTTTCTTGGTCCTGTGATCATTCTCCATATTTATTTTTGTGTTTCGTAGAAATCCGTGTTCCATTTGTTTTGATAAGCTCTCTGTGTTCTTTTTTTATTTCTGTCTAACCTATTTGGTTTATTTGTCATTTGTTTATAGCGGTTATATGCCTATTGTGTTTTTTATGTTCTGTATTGTAAAAAGACTTTCCTGTTTTCTTCACTTACTCTTTAAATCATGGACTTTTCCTTTTTAATATGGTATTGTTGGTTACTTTCCTCCTTCCAACTCATTATGTTGCTGCGTTAATTATATTAATTTTGAGTTTTGACATGCTTTCAATTCTGTCCAGCATGTTCTGCAACCCTCGAATACAAACGTATGGCTTAATATCCCACGATATGTGCCTACGATAAGGAGCGTAGTAGTCAGCATACATCAATATTGACTCTGATCTATTTAAGGGGTGGGGAATGTCCCTGTTTATAATATTTTTACTAGAATTGAGCCCTGGTAGATTTCAGCTTGTTGAGTAATTAGTGTAGATAACGTGTTAGTGACCTTAACACGAATTGTTCGATTGGAGAGATAGGAATGTGTTATTTTTAAGAATTGTGTAGACAGTCCAGTAAGGTGAAGCTTTTCAATCATGCCTGTGGGCTAAACCTGATCAAAAGCCTTCTGGACATCTAGAAAGATGCCTATGGCGTATCCATTCTTTTCGTTGATGGATTGTAATATCAAGGTTGCTGCTTCAATCAATGCATTTTCGCGTTCAGCTTTGAATCCAAATTGAAAGTTTGCCATAATAAAGTGTGGTTTCCAGAAATGCTACGAGTCTCTTCTTAACAATCCTATCGTATACTTTACCTATAGTGTTTAGTAGAAAAATTATTTTATAATTTCTTTTTTTTTTCTAATTTTCTAATTATTATTAATTTTCTAATTTTTCTAATTTAAATCTTGCTATTTCAATTGATATTTTAATCTCTACGTCTGTCTCACTTTTCATTTACTGTGTATCCCAGATATTTGAATTAGTGAATTCTCTCGAAATGTTCGGTTTCAATATGAAGATCAATTTTTTGAATGTTCTTCTTACTAATCTTCGTTCTTCGATGTTATTGGTCAGTATAACAGTATTATTGTAACAAGAAATAGTTCTTCATGTTTTCTAATATATATACTTAATCTGCTCTTATTAGATTGTCAGGTGCTTGCTTAAAATTTGTAATGAGAATGTTTAATTTGACATCCCCTTCATTATACTGAAAATTGACTGAGTGATTTTGTGTATAGTGTTGTAGATCTCTCCACTCTATCTGCTGGTAATCTGTTGATTCAGGTTTCTTGTGTGTTTCGCGAGATGATGTCTGATCATTGAATTTATATTATGTCAGAGCTGTTTAATAATGTTAATTCTCCATAGTTGTTCCATTATATTTCCTTTTTTTAAATATTAAACTCTTCAGTTAAATAATTTAACAAAATAGAGCAACTAGATAGTGCATACTTTCGTAATCTGGTGTTAATTTAAAAGTCGACTTACACTAATAAGAAATTTTTATTGCAGTCAAAAAAACCTAATAACTAATATATTAACATAAATAATAAAAAAAGACATGTGTGATTATTAAAAATACTTGTGCATCTCAATAATTTTAAAATCCGAATTCCTCCTCTCCATCTGGTCCAACATTGTTTCTGGGGGGAACATCAATAATTGATCGTTTTCCTCTAAAACAAAAAAAATTCTTAATTACTACAAAATCTAATAAGCATATATATTAATATATATTAAGCTATATATGTATATATACAGGAAAATAGAAAAGAAGACTAATATGTAGGTATCCTTAACGGTTTACTATATTTCTTGGCTGCCGGAATTTGGAATTTGGTGAAGAAGGTGCAACTTTGTACTATACGAAATATTCCATTATATTCATTAAAATATTCATTTAAATAGGATGGCTGCGTTCGATGGTACATGTGGAAAGAATGAAAGAAGGCGAACACCCATACAAAAAGAGCATGCAAAAGTAGGAAAAATAACAAGAGAAAGACAAAAGCTGAGATACATCGAACAAGTAAAAAATGATCAAACAATCTTACTTGGAGAAAACAGCACGAAACAGATCCGAATAAAGAAGGATCCTGGAACAGTCTAAGGCCCAGAAGGGTTGTCGAGCCAGTGATGATGATAAATAGTATTTCGTAAATGTATGTCACAGCAGAAGTTCTACAAGGATTCTTAGGGTGAAAATATTTATTTTGTCTATGAAAAATTATCTCTTAAGCAAACCAGGAGAAAATAGCTTAAATTTGATATATACTGAAATAAAAAAGGAGTTGCCCAATGCTATCTCCGTAGCTATTCACTAACTTACTGGAAGATGTGTTTAAAATCTTTAACTGTCAAAATAGAAAATTAAATGAATACTAATGGGCGTTACAGAACAAATCTGAAATTTACAATATTATCTAACCATATTAACGAACTACAGTAAGTAGTTAGCGACTAGCAATGAGCCAACACAATCAGAGGAATTTAAACTAGAATAAAACTTGCATGGACAATATTTAGTAGGTTAAAATCAGTATCTAGATGCTATTGTAAACAATCACAAAAATCAAATATATTTATACCATACTTTCTTCCCTTTTTTCTCCTTCGAAATATGGTCGGGTACAAGTATGGTCGGGTACAATATTCAAAGTAACCCAGAGAAAAATGGAAAGTATCTCCATACTTTAATTCTCACTAAGACAAGCTATAGATATGATACAACCAAACCTGGTGGAATACATTGAATCAAAATAACGTCAAAAATACTTTGAGGATGCATATGAACAGGAATGCAGTATTCTGTATTATGGACGATACAACAAAAAAACCAATAAAGATAATTTTCTTCTTCTCAAGATACCGCTTCTGTTATGATATTGCCAATTAGCACTGCTATTTTTACTTTTTATAGTACAGCTCTAAATAAGTTTACAAAACTGGATTCACACCACTTCTTTAAATTATTTAACAATTAAATGCGCCTTCTTCCAATACTTCTTTTTCCTTGATATTGCCCAGTATTGAAACTTTTTTAATAATTTCAATATCTTAATTATATTCATTTTTTCCATTTCTTTTTTCATTCTTCTGAGCATCTCAACATTTGTCTCTGTGTCCACCCAGTTTATTTTTAACAATATTTTGTAGAACTACATATCAAGGCTCATGTCTTCATTCCATAGAGCAGCATGGAAAATACATAATAGCGAAATAATAAAATTTTTAATTGTAAGCTGTGGTCACTACTGCACATCGATTTTAGTAAATATTGATCTTGCTATCCAATCCTCACTCTTATTTCTTAATTTTCGACTTTTATTGAAACGTTTGGTCGTTATTGTTTGTCCACAAAACATTTATTGTTAGTCCACTTTCCCCGCTAACATGTACCACCCGTTTTAAGTCTTTTATATTTATTATCTGCTCTTAGCGCAGTTTCACTTATCTTCATATCGCTATTTTTGCATAGAATTTTTGTTCCACTCTAACATTGGAAGTATGATTAAAATATAGACGAGATTTTTATTTCTAAGCAATTTTATTAGGTAAATTATTTATTAGGTAAATTATGATGAACTTTCCACCAGATTTCTACCAGCCAATAGAGCAAGCAGGATTTCGTACCAGATTTGGAAAAAATAATCACCTACAGAGCATTAAAACGGTAATAGAAATAACTATCGAATACAATCGACCACTTCTTATGGCTTTTGTAGTTTTCCATAAAGCCTTTGACACGGTAGAATTTGACAAACTCCTGGAAGAACTACAAGCATGCCACATTGACTACCGATATACAAGGTTAATTTACAATACATACAAGAACGCAACTATGTCGGTGAAACTACATGAAATCACGGATCATATCCCAAACGACAAAGGAGTCCAACAGGGTGATACCTTATCGCCTAAACTGTTTACCGCAGTACTAGAATATGCTTAATAGTCTTAACTGGGAAGAGAAAGGCCTGAACATTGACGGTAGAAGATTAACAAATTGGATTAAACGAAACAAGCTTGACGAGTAAACAGTGTTTCCGATTAGCTCTTAGTTTTTATCAAAATTAAGGTGGTTTTACTTGTTAGAAAATTATCAAAGTTGGTATAATAGTGTATTATATAGTGCTTAATCCAATTTTGGGATCAAACTGTAAGTTAGACCATCTTTATTATTATTTTTTAATCAATAAGCAGTAAACAACGGGTATAAATACCAGTAGCGAGGTAATTAAGTAGCTTAATTACTTATTACTTATGAACCTGTCCAATCACCAGGGCCGTAATCAGGCAACATAGGCCCAATATGCAGGAAATTTCAGAGGAAAGAACTTCTGAACTTCAAAATTCTCAAGATGTCATTAATCCATCCAATCAATCAAAATTATATTCAACCGCTCTGACTACACCTAACAAAAAATTCCCAAGCAAAAACCAAGCCATTTTGTTCAATTCACTTCCAAATACCAAAATTGAAGATTATTTAAATGCCATAGCAACTAAGGTCGATCCCAATAAAATTCTCGCCATTTCCAGGATTGCAAATGATCGTATTTGCATATATTTTACTACTGAAGAGACAGTCACCGAATTTTTAGGAAGAGATAATGGAACCATACTAATCAATCAGGAACGTATCCAAGCCAGGAAGTTAATCACACCAAGCGAAAAACTGATAATTTCTAATATCCACCCATCAATACCTCACAGTATTATAGAGACTGAACTACAAAATATTGGAATTCATCAAATAACTCCATTGGATTTTCTAAGAATAGGAACAACTAATTCTTTATTTAAGCATATCTTGAGTTTCCGACGTTATACTTACATTACTCCTAAAAATCTAGAAAATATTCCTGAGTCTATATTAATTAACTACGAACAAATCAATTATCGAATATATTTTTCACTTGAAAAACAGTCATGCTACATTTGCAAACAACAAGGTCATCTAGCCTCTCAATGCACAAAAAATACGAACACTCAAACATCTATCGAAATTTCATCACCTACTTCTCAACCAAATTATATCCAAAATTGTCACCCCAACATAACAGATGCACAGCAAACTATCCATCATTCACAATCTTTACAACAATCTACCAGTTCACAATCAAGAGAAACAACCAATACTTCTCTATTAGATTCAAATCCTATTCAAACACCTATCCAACCAGATAACGTTGAAATGAATATTCACAGCCAAAATCAACCTCCTACGTCCTCTGACAGTCAATCGTCTAAACGAACGGTATCAGAAATAACGTCTCCTACAACATCAGTAGACCAGAACCCATTTAAAGAACCTCTCCGTAAATCTAAGAAAGCAAAAACTGTTCCTGAAGTTAATAAGGATTTAGCAGAAGATCTTACTAAATGCACTAGTTCTTTTTTCCAAGATAATTCTGATAACGGATATCTAACCCAGGAAGAATTAATTGATTTCTTCGAAAACGCACACGGCTCTGCTGATCCTCTCAGCATTGCTAAAACGTATACAGAAGATATCGAAGGACTACTCAATTTTTTAACTAAAATCCATCCAGCATTAACTCCCAAGTATCTGAAAAGTCGCTGTACAAGAATAAAATCCAAAATTAATAAACAGGTATTATCCTCTTTCTCTACTGATCACAGTGATCACAGCAGCGACGCCTCTGCTGAAATTTAATACAACAACATTCAACTGTATACTTCAATGGAACCTAAATGGGTATTACACCCATTTAGAAGAACTTAAATTAATTATAGCTAAATTTAAACCATCTGTAATATGCCTACAAGAAACCCACTTCAAAGAAGATAACTGTCATAATTTAAGAAACTATACTCCGTATTATAAGAACAGAATAACTACTAGCCATGCTAGTGGGGGAGTAGTAATATATGTCCATAACTCATTTAATACCGAAGTAATACGTTTAAGAACTGAGTTGGAGGCAACAGCAGTATCTATAAAAGGCCCCCACAAAGTTAATATATGTAATATTTATTTTCCTCCGGACTTAGACCCGTCCATAAATGAAATAACTGATCTCTTTAATCAAATTCCAGAACCGCGTATTATACTAGGTGATTTTAATGCTCACAATATACTTTGGGGAGGCAAAAAAACAGATTCCTTGGGACGTAAAATCGAACAAATTGTTACCGATTCTAATATGAATATCCTTAACGATGGAAGAATCACAAGGTTCAATATTTCCACCGGAAATGGGTCACCAATAGATTTATCCCTTTGTGACTCTGTCTTACAACCAACTCTGTCGTGGGATGTGACATCTCATTTGCATGGAAGTGATCATTTTCCTATCCTAATTATAAACAATAACCATATCTCCTCATCAGTTCCATCCAATAAATGGTGTTTGAAAAATGCAGATTGGTCTCTTTATTCCTCTTTAATTTCACAAAAAATTTCTCAGTTGGTTCAGCCCTTCGATACAGATATTGATATGAACTCCAAAGTACTCCATTTCGTACAGTTTTTAACGTCAATAGCTCACGAGTCCATAGGTTATTCAAAATTTCCAAAAAAACGTGCCCCAGTCCCGTGGTGGAATTCTCATTGCGAGGCAGCCATTAGAGATTCAAAAAAGGCATTTTATAAATTTAAAAGGCACCCAACTTTAAATAACCAGCTTGAATTCAAAAGATTAAGGGCGTACTGTAGATACACCTTAAAAAAGAGTAAGAAAGAAGCTTGGAAAAACTATGTATCATCTTTAAATTCATCTACCTCGACTTCTGAGGTTTGGCAAATGATAAGTAGAATGTACGGGAAAAAATCATTTAACACCATTCATTACCTAGAACATGATAACCATATTTATTCAACTAAGCAAGAAATAGCCTCCGTACTAGCAAACGTATACCAACAACATAGCAGTGACGAAAATCTATCTACAATTTTCCTAGTCCATAAAAATAAAGTTAATAATGCCTGTATAAATCTTGATGACCACAATAATTTACCTCTAAATGTTACATTTACGATGGATGAACTGTTAGAAACGTTAAACAAAGTTAAAGACACTAGCCCAGGGCCTGACAACATACCTACGACATTTTTAAAAGCTATGCCAACGGAAGGCAAACAATATCTTTTGGCTCTCTATAATTTCATTTGGACAAATAATGTTTTCCCAATTGATTGGTATGATTCGATTATTGTACCAGTTCTTAAACAAGGCAAGAATAAATCGGACCCAGAGTCTTACCGACCAATCTCTCTAACTTCTACTATGTGTAAAGTACTTGAAAAAATGGTAAGCAACCGACTAACGTGGTACCTAGAAAATCGACAGCTACTTAGCCCTATACAAAGTGGATTTAGAAAATCCAGATCTACATTAGACAACATAGTGGATATTGAATCCGTAATTCATGAGTCATTTGGATGTGGTCAAGTATGTCTGGCTGTATTTTTTGATATAACGCGTGCATATGATACAATTTGGAGATCAGATATCATAAAAATTCTGTCAAGTTGGTCGATTAAAGGAAATATTATCAAATTTATTAATAATTTTTTATATAGGCGAAACTTCAAAGTTCGAATAGACAACTTCCTTTCAGACTCCAAAATCCAATTAAATGGTATTCCTCAAGGGTCTACTCTTAGTGTTGTACTTTTCCTTATTGCCATCAATGACATCGCTAAGTCACTTAGCCCATTAGTCAAACCCCGTCTATTTGCTGATGATCTTGTTATATTCTGTCGTGGTAAAAATATATCAACAATGACGACCCATATACAGCAAGCCATTTACAAATTAGAGAACTGGTCTAATACTACTGGCCTAGAATTTTCACCCACTAAAACGAAAGCAATGATTTTCAGTAAAACTCCAAAGAAATACATAAATCCACCGAAACTCTACCTAAAAAATTTACCAATAAAGTATTCAGAATCGATTAACTTCTTGGGAGTAAAACTGGATAACCGACTATCTTGGCAAGACCACATCCACTCCCTCCGTCTGTCAGTTCAAAACGGCCTTAACTTAATGAAAAGTATCTCTCATAAACAATGGGGTGCCGATTTCCAAACTCTTATGACTATATACAAAACCCTAATCCGTTCAAAACTAGATTATGCTGCTGTTGCCTACAACTCAGCCAAAGGTTCACTATTAAAAGTGCTAGATACGGTTCATAATTCAGCAATTAGAATTGCACTGGGAGCACACTACACAAGCTCAGTTGAAGGTATGTATGTTGAATCAGGCGAACCATCCCTTCAACTTAGGAGAGAATACCTTAGCCTCATGTATGCCTCTAGAGTATCAACTAACCCACAGCTACCTGTTTATAAAAACACATTTACAGATAGATTTCCATCGACATTTAATAGGAGAAAAACATTGGATCCTCCGTTTTATCATCGAGTTAGAGCAACGCTACAAAGCTTAGACACAATAATTCCACCCACTTACAATATTTTTAAAGTCAGTCAAAGCATGCTACCATGGACAATTGTTCTCCCTGATTGTAATACAAACCTATCTGCATTCAAGAAATGTGTCACACCAGCAAAAATCTTCAATCAGAAATTATTAGAGATATTAAATTATTTTAATAATCACATTCATATTTATACCGATGCATCCAGATCTGCAAATGGAGTAGGAGCGGCTTTCACAACAGATAACTATAACAGTTCCTACCAGCTCCCTCCCCAAACTTCCATATTTTCAGCTGAACTCTTTGCTATCCTCCAGTCATTAAAATTTGTTAACACACATGACATTAAATTCTCAATAATCATTAGCGACTCCCTAAGTGCATTAACAGCCTTAAAGCAAATATACCCCAAACATCCTGTCCTGCTTTTAATTAAGTCGGAACTCTTGATATGCCAACAAAATCAAAGATTAGTTCAGTTCCTCTGGGTACCTTCACATTGCGAGATAACTGGAAACGATAAAGCTGACATATTAGCAAAAAATGCGAGTGAGCATCCATTAACAGACATCATAACTACTTGCGTTCATACTGATCTAAAGCAATATTTTAAGAACAAGATCATGACAAAATGGCAAACAAATTGGAATAAATCAAACTCTACATTAAGAAAAATCAAACAAAATGTATTGCCGTCGAAACATCCTACTAAGAGAAGAGACCAAGTGCTCATGTCCAGATTACGACTTGGTCATACGAAGATCACCCATGACTTTATATTAAAGAAGGAAGCCCCTCCAATGTGTTATGTGTGTGATAGTGAACTAACAGTGCAACATATAATAATAGACTGCCCCCTCTACGTTATAGAACGACAACATCAACAGTTACCAACTACATTTAAAGATTGTTTAAGTGAAAATAATTCATCTAAGACTCTCAATTTTTTACGTACTATAGGACTCATTAACCAAATTTAATATAAGCTTTGTAATTTGATATCAATACTGTTCATTGCTAATAACCCTTTTGTGGTTGAAGCAAATTGTAAATAAAAAAAAAAAAAAAAAAAGATTAACAAATTTGAAATTCGCAGACGACATAGTTTTGTTCTCGGATAACCTTAAGGAAATACGCACAATGCTACATAAACTTCAAATAGTGTGTGCCAGTATGGTTCTTAAAATAAACATCTCCAAAACAAAATTCATAACAAACCTAATATCTCGCGGAAATATCAATATTAGAGACAATGCAGTAGAGCTGGTGGAAAAATACATATATCTTGGACACGAAATAAAGATCACAAGTGACAATCAAACATGCGAACTACAAAGTTCGCATCTTTAAGTTCTATGGAAAAGACATCTTTAACAGCGATGTACCAATTTCTTTAAAACGTAAAACATTTGACCAATGTTTGTTGCCTGTGATGACCTATGGTGCCGAAACTTTGACATTGACAGCTCCAACTTCTAAAACGCTGCAAATAGCTTTGAGGAAAATGGAAAGGTCAATGCTGATATATCGCTTCGTGACCAAGTTAGAAATGAAGACTTAACACGAAGAACAGGAGTTGCCGATGTAATTTCCCGAATTGCTACACTGAAATGAAACTGGGCCGGACGCGTCGCCCGAATCTGTTATGAAAGGTGGACAAAGAGATTGCTTAAGTGAGGGACAAAGAGATTGGAAGGTGAAAGAGGTTAGATAAAAGAAGTATAGGTACTCCTACTAGTTGTATCGACGATCTCAAGAAAACGTCAAGAAATTTGATGAAAAGTGCTCAACATAGAGCACAATGGACAGTGGATGCAAAGAGCTGGGTAATGATGATGATGATGATGAACTTCATTAAAGACTCGATAAAACAAACGTACAGTGCTTGATTGGCATCCATACATCTTTGAATTATTACGTTAAATCCAAAATAATGCTGCTCGTGTGCCTATAGCATTCCTCCAACTAAAATGGCATTCACCAATATCTTGTCCCATTTTTCTATAAATTCTAAAATATATAATTTTAAAGAACGTTTTAATGTGTGGCTCATTAGACTGATTATCCGAAGGTCATTACATTATTTTACATTAGACCTCTTCGGTAATGTAAAAAATTTTGATTTAAGCCATTGCCTAGGAATAATACCTTTATATATGGTATTATACAAATCTACTAATAAACCAAAACGCTCTTCTTATATTAATTTTGGACCTAGTTTGTTCTTGTCTTCTGTCTTCGAGCAGTTCTTCTACTAAATTTTTCCACCTGTTTAATTTTCCTTTAATGTTGGGTATTATTTTGCCGTTCAACTAAGGTATTACCATTATTTGGTCGTCTTGTGCCAGCTGTAGCTGTTAATTTTTTGCCCAAATTAAAATTATCATGATTTCTTTAAAGTTCTTTTATTTCTGTTTATTCTATTCTATCTGTATCTCTATTTATCGCCATACCATTTTCCTTTTGTTGTTTGTATTTTGATCTGATATCTTTTTGTATGGATTTATATCAGCTTACATTATTATTTTTACACAATATTTCATCATAATCATCAATTAGCCTATATTTATCCACTGCTGAACGTAGGCCTCCCGTAAAATTTTCCGCCTTGAGCTTCTTGCATCCAGTTTGTGGTGATGCGCTTGATATCATCCGTCCATCTAGTCGGTAGCCGTCTCTGCTTCGATATGCCTCTTGCCTTGGTCGCCATTCCAGAATCTTTCTGGTCCATTTATCATCCGTTAATCTGGCAACATGTCCGGCCCAAGTCAATTTAGCCACGGTCATTTTTTCCACTGCATCTGTGACTCCTGTTTTTCTTCTTATTTCTAGGTTTGGTACTTTATTGATGGTAATATCTAATATTGATCTTTCTTATTTTGTCTATTATTCTTTTTGTCAGAGTCAGTGTTTCTGCACCGTATGTAAGAACCGGTAAAACGCACTGGTTAAAAACCTTTCTTTTTAAACGAACTGGGATTATAGACTTGATAATGTTATTCAATCTATCAAAGGCAGCCCATGTGAGACCTATCCTTCTTTGTATTTCAGTTGTCTGATTATCTCGACCTAAGCGAATCTCATGCCCTAGATATTTGTAAGCTATTACTTGGTCGATGCTATGGCTCTCAATCAGAATTTTACCGCTGACTACAAGGTTGGTCATAAATTTTGTTTTGAGTTGTTAATTTTGAGACCAATTGTTTTTGACACTTTATAAAGCGTGTGCAACATTTTTGTAGCTTCATCAACTCTATCAGATATTAAAACGATGTCATCGGCAAATCTTAGGCGGTTCAGATCTTTCCCATTTATATTAATTCCCATATTATCATCTCGTTCCATTTGCTTGAACATATATTCAAGAACAGCTGCAAACAATTTAGGGGAGGTAGTATCACCTTGTCTAATTCTACGTTCTAAGGATATTTGCTTATCCGTTAATTGTAATATTGCATCTATCATGTTTTATTATTGTATTTTCCATTTTTTTGTTACAATCCTGATTTTTTAGGGTCACTTTTATACTTAATTCTTCGTTAATTCTTGTCGTTAGTTCTTCTTTTATTTTTATTTTTTTATTTACAAAGCTCAATAGGACTTGAAGGTCTAGTTCTAAAATCCAATAATATGATACTTATATATTACAAAACTTGTATCAACTTGGGGGCTTCTTGTCCAATCCCTACTAAATTGGCTTACTGTTCCCCTTCATTCATCAAGAATAATACCTTGAATGAAAATGATACGCAACACAAGAATATTGAAAATGTAGGTCCTAAATAGATTTTTAACCTATGCTAAAGTACACTATCAACAGTTTAACCATTTTGAGATTTAAATTATTATATAAGTATCATACCAGTATAATAGCAATGTCAAACCAATTAAGTGGGTATCCACCGAATACTGAATAACTATTTTAGCTGAGATAATAACACATAGTCCATAAAAAAATTGTTCCATAACCAATACTTCCTCTAGTGAACAAGCATTAAAAACAGATAGACTATTTTGCAAATAAATCATAAACAAGAAGTGATGCTAATTATATATGTTAGTACGTTCTATAAACATTAAATTAACCTTAATATTTTTAAAACTTGTTCTGTATCGAATTTAGTTTAAATGGTAAATACAATTTTGTCACTTGCCTAATTGGTTTCTAGTCTAAAGAAAATAAATACTTTTAGGTTATATCAATGTAAATAATCATAATAAAAAAACTTTTAAATATTTACACCCACGAACTGAATTGTATTACCGAAAATTATACATTATAATTAACACACTCACCTAGAATGAGGTTTTTGGCTCTCGTCTGGTACGTCATCAGCCGTATCCGGTGGTGGAGGCTGCTCGGTGTTGTTTTCTGGTGGTGGATTCTGGTTATCACTCATCTTCGGTTGTTCTTTTAATGGATTTCTGTCAAAAAAACAATTACTATGAGACATAACTTCACAACAACATACGCAACAAGTACGAAGAATGTGATTCGGAACAGGTGACCGTGAAACTAAACAAAATGTTTATTAAAATTAGTGTCTAACAGGAAAATCCTTAACAAGGTACCTAGCGGCAGTGGCGTACTATAATGTAATATTTGACAAACGGTCTATTAGAATTTTAAAGTTTGATATTTTAAATTAAATTTTGAGATAAGACTTGTTCATGTATATATTTATGTGAATGTCTTACGATAAAGAGTATTCTGTTTTTTAAATTAAATTAGGTGTGAAACGAATTGCTACAATATGATTACTATTAAATATTATATATTTATATATATATATATATATATATATATATATATATATATATATATATATATATATATATATATATATATATATAAAACCATGCTAAATCTAAAACGAAAATATCTTAAGTGAGAAGGATTCGAAATCAAAAATGTATGTACAATCGCAACAAAAACCTAAAAAGTAGGAAACTTACAAGTCACGGTAGTCACGTAAAACTGCCAATCGATATTATCAAGTCGCCAACTAGGAATATGTGGGACATACTAAGCGCATGCGAAATTAGAACGAAAGGCGATCCTCTTACCCTTAAAGGACTGGAAAAGATACGCCAAGAGTAGGTTTACTTATACATCCAAAATATCACGTCATTCCTCAGGTATAATATCAATTCAAAGAGAAGAGCGCTGATCACATTAAAAATTTGCAGAAATCAAAAGTTTAAAATAATAAGAATCAAATATATGCATTTTCAGCGATTTAGGATGATCGAAACATTTTATACTCGTATAAACTTAGTCCAAACCATTAAAGAAAATAAATGACCATAAAAGTATAACTCAAAAGTAAATAAACCAAAGTAAGTCAAATTGTAACATACTTGTAACTTATACCGGAAGTCGCTGAAAGAGAAACATTACTTTTGTTGAAAAAAATTTAACGAAATAAAGAGCGAGGCCAAGAGCAAGAAATATGTCCCTAAATAAAAATGATAGTTAATAAAAATCAGAGATAAAACTACACAAAAATGTTTACAACTGGATTTAAAAATAAACTTTAATTCTATCAACCAGTAGACCAGGCAGCATTTAGAAAGGAATGCAGCAATTGCGACTAGCTTCTAATAGTCAAAATCCAAAAAACAGAAAACGGAAAAATTACAGAATGTCTTCTTCTTCCTTGGGTGCCATGTCCGTATTCAGACGTAGGCCGTCATCATGTTTACAATTTCCTGAAACCTTTCTCTGTCGGGTGCTGCGCGATATAATTATTCTAGTGTGGAACCACACCATTGTCGAATATTACGCAGCCATGAAAGTTTCTTTCGACCAATCCATCTCTTTCCTTCCACTATATCTACCTATCGCTGAAAATGATTTTTATCGACTACTAAAAAGCGTTCCATTACATCGAAATAGTTTACAATCAAGAAAGAGTTGACAATATAAATATAAAACTCTCTTCAACAATATCTAGATATAACAAAACACTTCAAAAATACACATTAACGAGAAGACCCACATCAAAAAGAAGTATTCGAGAAGCAGACACTATACTACTACCCCATTGTTCAACTTAGTGATGAAAAAGTGATTAGAATGGAAGAAATTGACTATTTTATTCAATTTTGTACTTGACGACCTTTTCAAAGAGATTATCAGAAAGTTAGATTTCCGAATTCCCTTTGTAAATTAGTTATATTGAGGACCCAATCCTGGCAACACCATCTTATCAGATTTTGAACAGTTTATCAATTTTCAATAGCTTTGATCCTCCCTTTCAATTTCCATGTGAATTGGAGAGAGAGAATAGCATCCCTATAGGGATGGTGGTTTTTGACAAAACACCGGTTTTCGGTTATACCGGTTTTTTTTTGCTTACGGTTTAACCTGGCAGTTAGAACCGGCCAAAAAAAACCGGTTTTTCCAAAAACCGGTTTTCGCTTTTTTTAATCCAATAGATTAGAAAGTTACATTTACAATGCACTTTAGTTTGCGATACTACATTCGACTCGATATCAATATGATCAAAATTAGTACTATCGAAAGAACATCAATATCAATGTAAATACAACACAATTTTTTGTGGTTTGTGAGAAAAAATTCCCAACAAAAATTTCTCAGACTATTTCAAATGAGATTTAAAGAAAATAATATCAACATAAATATTTTACTTAAAAATAAATTGGATAATGCTATTCATCTTTTTTTTTTATTACCATCAAAAAAAATTTATCATGTATTACTTTTAACTCATTTACCCACTTTCAATGTCAAGAGTCAAGTGTGAAAAGTAGATCTTGTATAAATACCAGATCATTTCTTATGTAAAAATATTATGATTACAAATACTTTTTCAGCGAAATACTATAATAAAATTTAATTGTTTCTGGCTGATGTAAGCTTGCACTTTCAGTTTGTTTCTGTATCTAAAATTGAATTTTAGTTTTGTTTGGAATAATAACTTGAGAATAATAATTAGGATTGGGTGGGATCCAAAATAATATCTAATCTAATCCTAATCACTGTAAAAACCTAATAACCGGTTTTTACTTTAAAAATAAAAAACCGGTTATAACCGGGACAAAAAAACAACCGATAAAACTGGTTATTTCGAAGTAAAAAAACCGGTTTTTCATTAAAACCGGTAGGTTTTTCCCATCCCTATCCCTTTCTTAGATATGCGAATAATTCGCACACAGGATAACACACTGGGCACCAGGTGGTATAGAAAACTAATGGCTAGCAACTATTTGTTAAATAACCACTCTGCACACCCAACCAGATATAAATATAAGCCAGTACAAGCCCCTAGTCTTAGATTACATACGTTTACAGATTCTCTATACAAAGATTAATCTCTGAATCCACTTAAGTCCATTCTCAGAAGATGACAAAGGAAATGGAAATCATGAATCCGATGAAGATAAGAAAGTTACAATATATCGGCCACGTTATGAGAGGGGATATATATGTGTTGCTACAATCCATAGTTCAGGGAAAAATACAGGGAAAACGAAGTAGTGGAAGAAGACGCATCTACTGGCTTAACAATCTGAGAAAGTGGTATAATTGCAGTTCCATCGAGTTGTTCAGAGCTGCAATCTCAAAAGTGAAAATAGCTGTAATGATTACCAACCTCCTTAGAAGAAACGGTACCTAAAGAAGAAGAAAAAGAGGCTTTTGAAAAATTAAAAAAAGCAAAAGGTATTCAATAAACCAATGAAGTAGCTGGCTTCTCTTTGTTTTCCCAACATAAATGACCGAATGAACCTCTGCATTTACTTGCTGAATACTTTTGAAGCAATTTAAATTGACAGTCACACTTCTTGATATATAGTCTCCATTCGATATAGTCTCCATTTAGGTCAATACAACGATTTTAAAGGTTTTATAACTGTTTTATAACGTTCTAATAATATGATTCTAAAAGCTCTGCAAAATGGGCGTTTGTTTAATCAATTATTTCTTTCTTCGAGCTGAATTTTGTACTTAGAAACCAGATACGTCAGATTACGGAACATGTTATTATCTGAGGGGGCCAAATTGGGAGAATAAGTTGGATGAGAAAGCAATTCAATGTAGCACTCAGAAATGTTTGCCATTGTCATAAAGATTTTGTCATTGTTGATGGTCTTGGTGGACAACACTTTTTTATTCTGCATATGGAGCGGTTTCTTACTGAGTTTTTCTCTACAATGAGCAACTCCTGGCCGCTTCGAAGCCCGTTTGCCACCTTCAGCCCATATACAGCCGGTTTTTTCATCTTTCTCTTTCTTCTTGTAGTGTCTATCCATTTTGGATGTTGGCGACCATCATGGCAATCTGTCTTTAACAAACTGCTGCTCTAAAAATGTTTGTGGTTGTTGTGTTGAACCACGTATGCAGATTTTTCAGCCACGAAATCCTTTGCCATCCTGGTCCTTATTTTTCTTCTACTTTTCCTTGTACAATGAATTGCAGCAACCCATGTCTTTCGCTGTTCTATAACGCCGATTTCATCAACGAATCCCAATCAATGCCAAAAGTCGGATTGATTTATAAGGTCCAAAGACTGCTAAAAAGTGATCACACGATCATAAATTTGGGTAATGGTCACTAAATGCGGCAGGATATTTTTTTCATTAAACGTTTAAAATATGATTAGTGCGTTCTTCATTAATGCTTTTAGCCACTGCCAATTAATGCACCTTTACTTGACGACCAGCTAAAACCATTTTATGAAGTTTTTTACATATTCCAGTGTAATTGTCTCTAGTACGTGGTCTAATATACATAGATATACAAACCGAAAATTATGGCAGTGTAAACTAAAGGGGCATAAATCCCATTATATTCATCCAGGTTTTCTTTTGTTTTATTCGCCATTTTATTTCTAAAATAATTATGTTTAACCCTGCTGTACCGTTCGAGTAAACTACACAAATGTACTGTTCGGGTCAGTATGACCCAACTATGATTTACGCTCCCTAATAGAAATAAAATAAGCTAATGGTGCTAAACAAAACTGTATTAATAAAAAATTATAGTTCATTAAACAATAATTATATTGTTAATGTAAATTAAACCTTATTAACAAAAATAAAAAGCATTTTTTCTTTCCCAGAAAACCCTAAGAACAAATATCTACAAAATTTAATTCAGTTTACAACTGGGACAGTAATAGAAAGAATGGGTTTTACAAATATGTTTATGACATATACAACATAAAATATTAGTCTTGTTATCCCTTTTAGAGCAAAATTTACAGCGTGCTCGTTTAGCAGGCGGAGTTGGATGGTCCATAGACGGTTCACTAGAATTCCCATCTTCTCTACTCGCTTCTGCTCGTGTTCTTTTTACCAGTTCTTGTGAGTCTTTAGTTCTCGGTAAATTTTTCCTGAAAAGGATAGGGTGGTTTCACCAGTGTTTTTCCCAACTCCTCAAGAAAAATTCGTCGTTTTGTAAGTTTATTGGTATTCCATTGGGGATTTATCGATGTCCATAAAACGAACGCGTTGTAGGCAGAAATGTCCAGCATATTGTAAAAAACAATCATGGGCCAGCGATTTGTCTTCCTCTTACATGTATATGTACCAACAAGCTGATCTAGAGTATCCACTGCCCCCTTACTGGAATTGTAATCTAAAATAATTTGGGGCTTCTTGTCATTTCTGTCACTAATAGCCTTTTCATGATGCAAAGTACTCATAAGAATAACATTTTTATTCTTTTTAGGAATATAGTTAACAACAGTGGTATCTTGTGTGAAGTAAAAAGACGAACTATGAACTTCTTTATTCGCAATTTGTGCTGGAAGCTCTCGTTTATTTTTTCTTATAGTCCCCAGCATTGTATTTTTTCTTTTTAGAAGAAGTTGTCCTAAATTGTACGATGTAAAAAAGTTATCACATGTAATATTGTGGCCTTTCAAATCACTACTCAAGTCGCACACCACACGCATTCCCTGATTTCGTTCTGGCGCGGCACCTGCTTCCTTTCCTGTATAGATCTGCAATTTTAGAGCATAAGAACTTTTACTGTCACATAAGGCCCAAATTTTTATGCCATATTTCGCTGGCTTGCTTGGAATGTACTGTTTGAATGGACAGCGGCCTCTAAAGGCAACTAATTGCTCGTCGACGGTAACATTTTCATCAGGGTTAAAAAATTTTGGTAGATTTTCAACCCATTTTTCCCAAATTTCACGTATTGCAGCAAGTTTATCAGTACGTCTCCTATCCTGTCTAGTAGTCTTGTTATCAAAACGTATTACTTGCGAAATTTTTATAAATACTTCAAGGGACATTGTTGCTCGAAATATACTACGACCCGTTTCTTCATTCCACAAACTTTTAGTTGATTCACCATGGGACTTAAAAACTCCAGCTAACAATAACAGACCAATGTATGCTTGAAAACCAATTTTATCTAAGTCTTTCCAGTTGTTTCCAAAAACACGCTGTCCTTCCATGTTGGTCATATTTATAATTTGGTTTGCAACTATGTCAGAAAAGAGTGCGTCAAATGAATTTTTAATATCGAAAATTCGTGCACATGCGTACCTTGTAACTCCTGGAGCATTATTTATAACATTGGCCGTAGAAAAACGACCGCGTTGATAAGGAGGATCGAGCGACCATTGGATAGTATCGTCTTTTGAAGAAACCGTTACAGAAGGTTCTACAGGATGTTGTACGTAGAATGGAACACCAAAGGATTCATCACTACTTTCTTCCTCACTCTCACTACTTGTATTGTTTTCTGTTTCTGATATGCACTCATCACTCTCTGACACGTTCGCGAGCTCGCGAAGCTCATCTTCGGTTAGCGATCTACGCTGCGACATTATCAACATGCAAACATAGACTGAAATTTGAAATATAAACGAATAAATGAATGCGCTTGGCCTTGGAATATTAGTGTTTTACCACTTGTCTATCACCCCCACTTCCTTTTACGTGACATGCCATTCTACCTGACATCGTCCAGCTACACTACACATATTTTACAAGTTCTAGCTTGTAGAAACTTGTTTTTATTTATAGACGTACCTGACTGACAAACACTATTAGAAAATATAAAATACTACCAACTAAACATACCTATACAGGTAATTTTTAACGGTTTAAATAAGTGGGTCATATTGACCCGACCGTACCATAGGTAACAATTTAATTTTTATCAAAAAAATGAGCAAGTTGATTTTTTATCTTTTATGCAATTGAAAGACCTCATATTAAGTAATAAAGTCACGAAACACCAAAACGTTACGCCGCGTAATAATTTGTAAAATAAGAAATAATTTTTTTTTGGGTCAAATAGACCCGAGCAGGACAGCAGGGTTAATAAGAGATCGAAAACTGTTTTTCTCCTATGTATTATTTTCCCCAAACTTTATACAACTGTCAAAAACATACTAAAGGTAGAACCACGCTAAAATTTGATATGTATGCCTAAAAAAGGTTGGGCTTTGAACTAATGTTTTTTGAAATCATACCTCTCTAATCGGCAAAGAAATATAACAGATTTATTACGTAAAAAATAAAAGAGATTAAAAAAAAATTATCCTATTTATTATTAACATTAAAACTGAATGTTCTAAATACAACAATGGTTAGATTTTTAATATTAATGGAATCTTCACTTTGATGACGTTGGCAGATTCACTGATTTGAATGCAATGCAGTTTTCGACTAACTAATAAATATTTCAGTCAGCAATGATCTAATTAATATGTATTCTACATTTAATTTATAAATAATTCATACAAGTGGGAATGTTAATTGTGTGTGTTTTAAATGTTAGTATTCCTTATTTAAGCTGATCGCTAAATATGTTTACATGGTGCACCTTTGTTTATAATGTTTTTATCTTAAGATTTATTTCATTTGTTTGTCTAATTAAATTGTTGTTCAATATTGATGTAGCTCTGGAAAATAGCGTCGTAAATTTTAAAGACACTTAAACAACAAATACTTTACTTATAATAAAAATAAAATCAAGTGAGATTGTCATAATAGTGAAATTTGGAGGGAGGTAACAAACAGACGTAGTCTTCTTAAAGTTATAACAAGAGACGTAATAGTGACAGATGACGTTACAGCGCCACTGTGACAGATAATTTTAAATGGGACCATATGGCAAGTGATACCACGTTAGAAAGGAATTGAAAATACCTATTCAGTCATCAAAATTTAAGTTTGAGGTAATCGCATTTTGATGAATAAAGTAAATAAATACAAAAATTATAACTTTTCATTTATTTATAAATATTTAACAACCAGTTCTAATAGTAAGTGTTTAAAATGTGCTTCATCTACTTCCCGGTAGTAATGCATCCTATTTCTAAACTCTTGCCGTACTTGTTCAATTTTTTTAAGCCCTTCCCTCTATTCGCATTGCCGAATATACGCCTCTCCTAATTCTCGCCAATCATCTTTGTTTTTTGTTAGATGTTTCCACATTGGAAAGTTCCTGCAGTTCTTTTAATCTCGTCGCTCCAGCGCATTTGCGGTCTTTATCGTAGTCTTATAGCTTCATATGGCCACAAATTCCCGATTTTTTTATTCCATCGGCTATCCTTATGACGTTCGTTATGTCCAGCCCATTTCCAGTTCAGTTTAGCTGCCTGTTCGTCGAATTTGTTCAAATGTGTCGCGGGAAATTGCCCTACATTCTTCAACAACTTGTTGTTTCAAAATGTCAACATTGTCGGGTGTTATGGCGTAAACTTTAGATTTCAAGTATCCCCACAGAAAAAAATCTAATGGCGTGAGGTCCGGTGATCGAGCTGGCCATTATATCGTACCCCGTCGTGAAATCTATCTAATACGATATTCCTCATCTAGGTTACATCTTATTGCACCATAATGTTGTGCAGGAGCACCATCTTGTTAAAACATGATTTCCAGTTGCCGAATTCACAATTTTCAAGTATTAATGGTTTAACTGTAAATATTAACTAAAAACAACTAACTAAAAACAACTTGACTAAACTTGAATTGGCTAATCTAAGCAGAAACAGAAACTAAATATTGAGCTATAAACGCTTTTGCAAACTAAAAACAACTAGAGAATTGACAATCGTCAACTTTTTTAACAAATAACCAAAAGCGGACTTTCAATTTTTTATTAAATAAATGCCAAACTAGAATTTTAATATTTATTTAATTTTTTCGTCAAAATCATCTTAAATCGAAACAAAATTAGTATGGTTGAATAGGTATATTAAAATAATTGTAGTTTCGCATGTAATTAATAAATATTCCAACATTCGCTTCTATTAATTGTCAAAAAAGTTGACATTGGCGTAAAACAATTAGAGAATGAAAAAACGCCAATTTTTAAAAAGTAACCAGAAGCAGAGGTTTTAATATTTATTAGTTAGGTGCAAAACTACAATTTTAGTATTTTTTAAATTTAGCTAATAAAATGATTTGAAAATCAAATACAATTAGTACGGTTAAATAGGTATTTTCAATACCTTTCAAACGAGGTATCTCTTGCCATAAATGATCTTGCCTATTTAAAATTATCGGTCTCAGTGGCGCTCTAACGTCATCTGTCACTATTACGCTATTACGTTACTTGTTATTACTAGATAAGAATATCACTATTAGAAATATAACCGTTGTTCAAAAGATACGGGGGGGGGGGGGGACGACGACTAGCACAATATAAAAAAGGTAAAAAACCCTTTATAAAAGATATATAATACAAAGAGCATTTTGGGCTATATTACCTAACGTTTTCGAATTACAAAGTCCATCATCAGTGTAATATTACGAGGTATACATGAGTCAAGCCACTAAATATTTGGGTAAAAACCCTTAGAAAGTTACAAAATTTGTTATGTGTTACATTATCGTTGAAAATATGTTATGGCAACGTAAGACTCCCAATAGGGGTTATTTATTGCTGACCCTCAGAACTTGTCTGAATGGGTTCTAGATGGCAACTGAAGTCTAGTTGCCACCTATAATTCTTTTTTCGCAACAACATTATTTGGATCCGTAATTTTCCGATATCATCATTTATTATAATATCCCTCCAGCAACTTCATTTATTTAGAATATATTTCCAAACACGTTCTTGCTTCATAGAACACAAAAAATGTTTGCAAATAACGAAAATTGCAAAACACTTAAAATCTCATTCGTGATACTTACAATGTAATATTTTGTTTTACGTAGTGAACAATTTCGTTCTAAATTCTTTAACAACATGCAATAAAGTTGATTTCCTGATTAGCACAATAAATTGAAACTAATGAAGTTTGTAGGTTGTAATATACAGTGTATATAGCTCACACAAATTAGATATATGCAAAGAAATTTACTTGTCTATGGTGAATCAATTGTGGGAATCTTTTTTAATCAATAAATCTAGTTGAAACTGGAATATTTGGATCATTCGTTATGGTATTTTATATTATTGAAAATGGTGGAAAGTACAGGTTTAATTTATTTTAGTATAATAACTATACTTTGTAGATCTGCTTCCTTGTTATTATATTACTTTATAGTGCTAAGTAATGATTTTATTACAGTGACATACTAATATAATGTGTTGATGAATTTACAATAAAAATAAAGTGTAATTATAATAATATAATATTTACAATATCATAAGAAGGAGCTAAATTATAACGATTTAGAAACCATTCCATTTAACAATCGATCTACGATTTCTGATTTCGAAGATACAGGGCGTTAAATTAAAAAATATATAGTTTTTGTTCATAAATCAGCAATTTTTATAGATATATATTTAATAAAATTAAGGTCTTTTTAACCCTTTGACGGCTGAAATAATTTTAGTTTTTAAAATCTCCTGATTACCTTTTTAGATAAGCTTGCAATTTCGGGTAATTTTCAATATTAGCCTTATTTTTCAAAGTTGTAACAGTTCTTAGCATAGAATATATTGCCCATAATGAGGATGGTTTAAATTTCTTAGCGATTTCTCCAAAATAAGCCATGAGTACGTTTTCAGAAAATGAATTTACATTATTTGTTGTACGCCAATCCACAAATTATTGCTGATATACCTTTTCATATTGTCCTCTAGATTTTTCTGGTAATAGGTTCTCGGTAGTGTTCTCAGCTAACTGCATAATATTGGGTGGTGTGCTACTAAATTCATCTTTACTATTCGACGAACTTATTTTATTTATCTGTATTTAAATCATCGAGCAAAAAGACAATAGAGGGAATGTAAAGGTAGTGGGGGCAAACATATTGTTAGACAGGAAGTGCGATCTTTAGAGGCCACATTAAACAAGGAAAGAGAGTCTCTCTCCTTGTTTGACATCAAATTTAGTTGGGTTATGTTATTGTTTGTCCCAAATGTCACATGAAATCTTATTTATATTGAAGTTTTTTAACAATTGTGTCGCATTTTAGACTCTTATCATTAATAATTAATTAAAACTTTCTCGTCTAAGACACATTCTGAAAAATATTATATAGCTACTGTTGATAAGTGTCGGAAAATTTAAATTTCGCGCATTCGCATTTCCGGATATGTCCGCCATCAGAGGCCACTTTTTTGGTCTCCTTTTCATAAGGATTAGATTCCCTCTTTTGTCTTATTGCTCGATGATTTAAATTAACACTATATTTACACTGACAGACAACACCGAACACCGTTAAAATAACGTCTGTTAATTCGTTTCCATGGTAACTCGACCAACTGACTTACAAGGCTTATGTGATATTACACATTTTTTTGAACTGAAGCGTTTTTTTTATTACGTGCTAGTCATTACGCGCCAGTATCTGTTTTGATGTATTTACTTAAATAGTAGGCAATATACAATTTACTAGTAAGAGAGTAGAAAAAATTATTTATAATAATCGAGGGTGGACCATTCCTTAGTTACCTGTTATGCTCTATACAGCAGACCTGTCTCCTAAACACAAATTTTCACTAATTTTTAAATAGTAGACTCTATTGGTAAATACTGCACTAAAAACAGGACGTAGGTCCAATGCCTTTAATTGTAGAAACAGACTAGATTCTACCAAAAAACTGCCAAAAATTAATATTGTTTGGGAGAGCTCCAAAAAACTAAGATCACTTTGACAGTTATTTTGATAAAACCAGAAATGGAGGCCGAAACCATTCTGAAGTGACCTAGGATATAATTACTTGGTTCATGCTCTTCCATAGGTTGTAACTCTTTGGGAATAAAAAATACTATTCTGTAATAACCATTTTATTGGATTGTTTTACATATAGTGCATGTTTTCTTTATAATTTTTTGTCCACGGTATTTGCAAATAAATCAAGAATACAAGTCACACGTGTCAACTTACTTATTCTTGTTTCTTAATAAATCTACGTTAATTAAACCATCTGCTGCTTTTGTTTTGTTGTAGGATTTTATAGTTTCTATCTTAAAATTTCTGGTAAAACAAAACAACAAATTTTTGTAGTTTGGCTTTTTTATATGAAAGAATTTGAAATAATTTCAATGAAACTGAAGGAAAAACTCGATTAAACTGCTATTTTAAAAGAACAGTAATGGTTTACGGAACTAAATGTTGGGCAGTAAAAAAGAAAGAGAAACAACAAATCTGTCGCTGGAATAAAAATGCTTGAATGGTTGAGTGAATTGACAAAAAAAGTTAGAAATGGATATGTGAATAGTGACACTAAATGAACTGTAACTTTCGGAAAGACTCGAGGAGGAAAACCGCCACACCACAAGGCACAAATTTTTGGCATTCGCAAACGATGTAGTAATTTTGTCTAAAAGAAATGAAAAATTAAAAAAGGTAGTGGAATAACTAGAAAGAACGGTTCTAAAAAGGACTCTATATAAACAAAACAAAAAACTAAGTACACAGATTGGACGGATAAGGAATTTGAACAGGGACAATATTCAATGATAACAACAGATGAAGGAAAAATGTATAAATGTGAACAGGTAGAGAGGTTTAAATATTTAGGGACTATATTTTAAAGTAACTAGACATCCAGGAGATAATTCACAAAAGCATATCGTCGTTTGCATGCAATAGTGGCATAACTCAAAAATTGACAAAATGTTGTTTATTGGAAAACCACTATTTTATAGCATGTAACAACGGAACAATAATAGTTGTACAAATTGCCCTTAGAAAGCAGCTGTTTCATTGTGGCCTATTAATAATTTAGATAAATTTCTGCGTGCAATACTGCCATTTTTTAGTTGTGCGGAGGACATCGACCATATCGATACCAATTTTCTATGCAACATTGTCAATTTTGAGTTAATTCGTTGTAGTAGAAAAATGTAGATCTTTTATAACCGTGTATGTGAGAAACAAAAAATGCCAGTCCTGCTTTTTCCAAAATGAATTTTGAAAAAGGACATTTTTGGATAACATTCCTAATACTAGAAATAAAATAAATTTAATAAAATTCATGATATCCAAAGTTTAACTACCAATTGTCCAAACTTACAGTTTTTGAATTGTGCCACTCTTGCATACAGGAGACGATACATGCACTCAATAGAATACTCAAAAGCAAAAATATATCCAATGCAGCTAAATTAAGAAAGTATAAAACTGTAATAATATAGTTACGTATGCCCCAGAAACCTGGACTATGTCAAAAACTGGCGGATCAATGTTACAAGTATGAGAAAGAAACGATGATAAACATTTAGTGGACACGAGGAACAAACAAGTTAGAAGATTTATGTAAGAAGCCTAATATAACTGCAGTTGTAAAGCACAAAGACTTAGGGGGTAATCCAAAGAATGACCCAAGTGAGAATGCAAAAATCCTGTTAAGCACTATAATAGGAGGTAAAAAGAGAAAAAAAGGGTCTAGGACTAGATGTGGTCATTTATTCAATGACGGCTTGAGGTACCTCAATGTAAGCAAAAAAAAAAGCTAAAAACAAACAGGAATGGAGGAAGATTGTAAAACAAAACATAAGCCTGCTAGGTACGAATTGCTAATATATTATTATTACATATAATGAATAAACAAGAATTTACAAAACAGAGCAAACATAAAATGTACCGGGTCGTATACTAAAGCTAATCACTTTCTATATCACAAGTTTGATTGATCATTGTGTTCAATTTGTTATACTCAAAACATTTTTTTGTTCTATTTATGTAAACGATGTGTATGAAAAATTCGGAAGAGGTACTACTTTACTAATAAACTTCTAAAACATTTAAAATTTTTGTATGGAAATCGCCACAGATTTAAGTCATGAAGGTCATCCAAGCCCTCTAAGTTATTATCCGAACACTCTTTTTCAACTGAAAAATTAGAATTCTCGTTTCTTAAAAAGCTTGCAAATGTTATTATTAGCAGTGTAAAATATTACTATTTATTTAAGTCAAGTGTCAATAGAAAAATAGTCACTTTCTGAAAAACATGGGTTTAATGGAAGTGCACTGAAAACACAAAAAAAATATCGATTTTGTATCATTTATGTATAAAATCTTTGATCAAAATATTAAAAGGGAATCATATCGTCCTATATCATTAAAATGTTCTTCATGTAAACTCATGAAAAAAATGGTCAACAAAAGATTAATGTGGAACCAAGAACATAATGATAAACTTATTATTGAACAAGCTGGCTTTAGACCAGGCAAATCTACAAATGACATTATAGATCTAGAAAACGCTATTCACGACGCGTTTAAAATAATCAAGAATGTATGGCTATTTACTTTGATATAATTAAAGCATTTGATACAGTATGGAAACATCGTATATTCAATATTCTTGAAAAATTGGGATACCAAGGAAATATTTAGGCCTACATAAACATTTTTTTAACTTAAAGAAAATTTTAAGTTGAATGGGGCTTTATTCTATCTTAAAGAACAACAAAACGGAATCTCACAAGGATAACAAAAGGCATAATTGACTTCAAAGGGCTGACAAATTATATCTGGTGGTGATGATAAATAACAAAATGGAGGAAAACTGTAAAAATATTAACAGGTTCGCTAAAGGCAAGATAAACTGTTCTGTGCAGAGCTAAAGATAAACTTAAAATGAGAATAGAGAATATTACACAGAATATCTGGTGAACGGCAAACAGAGGGACGTTGATAGAGAAGAACTAATATGCGACTACTGTAGGAAATTTTCAAAAAATTTGCAATAAGTAAAATTATATTAGTAAGAAGACTACAATGCTTAAGAAATGAGAGATTAGTTAAAAATATTGCATGGAGAAAACCAGACCTAAAAATAAGAACGGACAGACTCAGACGAACATAAACAGAGGTGATTACGGACGATTTAAAAGAAAACAAGTCGAAAATTGGAAAGAAAGGTTATGGACAAAAGATATTGGAGAAAGATAACAGTTTGCTAAAGGCCTACAAGGCCTGTAGATAACATTGAATTAAAATATCACTAATATTACATTGTTGATTAACAAAAATTAAAAAAGCATGGGCAGTTTGTTTTAAATACTTCAGTTTACAGCGTAAGAAAAAGATAACTAGAAAAAGATCAAGGTCAAGGTGAAGATACTTTTGGTTAAACAATATGTGGGTGTGGCTTAAGGACACCAATCACTATATACCCATATTTAATAGGTATCTAGTCAGCTTTTTATTTATATTAATTAATAAACATCTGGGTTATAAGTTATTATTAAAACTATAACAGCTTGAAATATTTTTTTAACATGTATTAATATTTCTTTGGAGATATATTTTTTAAAAACATCTGTGTTACTAGTTTTTATATATACCAAATGTTATACAAGACTATAACATCTTGTATATATGCAAAATAATATTTATATGGACAAGTATTGCTAGTAGCTATTGGGAAAGACATAATGTGCCGCAATTTTAATTATACTATGCACTCATTAAATAATACTTACATCGTTTGTACACGCTTATTAGTAATCCTAATTTTATCACACAAAAATACACTCACGCCAATCCACTCAGAATCATTCTACTAGAACATAGTGTTGATGACTAAATAATTGAAGCTACGCCTGAATTTTTTAAATTTCAATCAACTCAAACACCCGAAATAACATAACTAAATATATGTATAGAGGCCAGATCTTAAGTGGGAAATAAAACGCTGTTTAATAATAATAAAAAGATTATCCTCAGTACTATAAAGTTTTATCCGTGATCGTGTCATTTTTTCAATTTAATAGATAAAAGATATCAAATTTAATAATATTATATTTTTATGTAAAGCTGTGTATTATGCCTCATGAAGAATGTTTTTGTATTTTTGTCACACTACACCATAATTCAATCCATTATATTTACTTAAATTTACTTGGAGTATCTGGTGGTGGACTTCGAAAAAGCTTTCGACAAAGTACAACACTAAAGGTGGCAAAAATACTGCAGAACACAGAATTAAATGACGAAGACGTGAGAATCATTGCCAATCTAAACCGATATCAGAAAGCCATAATACGAATAGACCAATAAAAATCGAAAGAAATACCTATAAATCATGGAGTAAGACAATGTTGATGTGTGCTTTTCCCTTTACTTTTTAATATGTATTGAGAATAATTGTTTAAAGAGGCATTAGAAGACGTAAATGAAGGAATATTTATTAACGGAGCACTTCTGAATAATCTTAGATACGCACATGACACAATACTCCGTGCGGACAGCAGAGAAGGACTACAGATCTTGGTTGATCACATTACCCAATACTGCGAAAGGTATGGAATGGCACTGAATACAAATAAAACAAAAATCATGGTGGTAAGCAAGAACAAGATTGAGGAAGTCAGTGTTTATGCTAAAGGAAAACTTTTAGGCAGGGTGCACAGATATCAGTACTTAGGTTACGAACTAAATGAAGAATGGGCTAGAAGTATGGAAATAAAACGGCGTATTGAGATAGCTAGAAGTGCTTTTAATTAGATGAAAGCAATATTATGCAATGGAAACTCAACATTGAAATTAGAACTAGAGTATTAAGATGCTACGTGTTCTCTGTCCTGTATGGAGTTGAGGTCTGGACAATTACCGAGGCGACAGAGAAAAGACTCAACTTTGCAATCTGGTGTTATCGAAGAATGTAGAAAATATTTTACACACAACACATAACGAATGCGGAAAGGCTAAGAGTAATGAAAAAATAAAGAAATACTCAACACTATAAAAAAAATAAAAATGAGCTACTTTGGTCACACACTAAGAAACGAGAAATACGAATTGATGCGGCTAGTAATACAAGGAATGGTGGAAGGCAAAAGAGGACCGGGGAGAAGACGCACGTCCTTGTTGAAGAATCTGGGACAATGGAGTGGGAAAACGTAAATAGAACTTTTCAGAACAGCTGCAGATATAGTCAAATGGGCCATGATGATCGCCCATGTTCTTAGGGATAAGGCACGTTAAGAAGAAGATCTAGTGAAAAACTGAAGACTAGTTTGACAATAGAAAGGCAGACTTCTTGCACAATATAATGATACACTTAGATAAATTATTTACTAGTCAGTACGTAGTTCAGAGACACATAGTAGTTTATATTTTAGGCAGTTTAAAAGAAATGGCGTATAAGTACTTGTGTTCAGTCTTCTTCTTCCTCTTTATAAGCAATTCTGCTTATTCATTGGCGGATTAATACCTCTATGGAAGGTAAGTGACTTATCTCTTGCTATTTTGACGATACGGGTCTTCTCCATTCTTCATTATGTGGTAGGCACATAGCCTACCTTTTTATATCACAGTGTGCAAAGCCTTACAATGCCATACAAGTCCTTTAACATCCAGAATTCACAATTTATGCATTATCTATATGTCAAATTTAAACTTTAAAGAGATATGAACTTTACCCAAGTTTGACAATAAATGTAAAATAATACAGTAGTAGATTATACCACGATAAACAAATAGCACAAAACAACGATGAAAATATGACCTTTTCCAAATACACATTTATTAGTGAACTTTTTTATTGTTTTTCATGAAACGTGATACACTAATTGTTACACTGATGAATTAAAAGACACTTACACATAACGACCAAGCATTGCTTAGACGTTTCGAGAGAAAAATTCCAAGAAAAATATATGGAGGAGTCCAAGAACGGGATTTGTGGCGTAGACGCTACAACTTTGAGTTATATAGAAGTTTTTGGGAACATGACGTTGTAAAAGTATTAACTTAGCACGCCTTCGATGAATAAGACATGTAATTAGGCGAGATGAGGATGAAACTATCAGAAAAATTTTCGACGGAAGAGGATCAGTGGGAAGACAAGGCAGAGGAAGACCAAAACTTAGGTATCAAGATAACATAGAGGATGATCTAAAATCCATCGCAGTTAAAGCATGGACGAGAGTTGCCAGAGACAGGGGCGAATGGAAGATTGTTCTGAAGAAGGCTTTGGCTCACAACGAGCTGTAATGCTATTGATGATAATGATGAATTAAAAGATACTTACTGACTTCCTGGTGCTTAATGTATACTAATGATATGATGTTAGTATGCGGTACTAAAATCGAATAAAAGCGAAGACTGGAACAGTGGAGACAAACTCTTGAAGAAAAAGGGTTAACAGGTTTAGTAAAACAACAAGATACTACCTAGAATATTCATATAAAGACAGAGTTAATACTTCACATAATTATGATAACTTTCGGTATAAAAAAGAATAGTTTTAAATATCTAAGAGGGGTATTGAAAGAAATCAGGAACTAAATAGGGACTAAGAATAAAAAATTCCTGAACGAACTAAAACAAAAATTCTATAAAATTGTTATAAGGTGAGCTTATCTGTGATACTTATAATGTTGGGCATTGAAGAATAAAAAAGAACAGCAGGTGTATATGACAGAATTAACAAAAATTCAATATACGAATAAAATCACAAAAAAGAATAAAATTGGAATGTGATATATTAGGGAAGGGCTTGTTGTTAAAACCAAGGGTTACATGAAGCCCAATAACTAGCCCAGGACAGAGAAGGATGGAGGGAAATCGTGAAAAAACTGTGAAGGCCTGATGATGTCACCTCATCCCAAAAGGGATTAGGACTGAGGAGGAGGAGAAGGAGGAGTTAAAATTCTTATGTAATTTTCAATATAGAAATAATATTAATCAATAGTTTCATTTTTCATGGCTAACTGTCTGCAAATCATAGAGTTATATCATTCTTACTAATTCTGTAATTAAATTAATAACATTGTCCGCTTAAATCCTTATTTCCAAGTTTGTTTTCGATGAAAAACACACATATTTCACCAGGTAGATCTATTTTTCTTTGTACAAGTCATTATACAGGTCATAATCATAACCGGAAGAACCTATTGCATATGGATTTAACATCTTCGAAAAAGTGTCGTTATTGCTTAATGTGTTGGTTGCAGTGACATTTCTATATCAGTATAGTTTATTGGTGTTATATTTATTTTTAACTATCAATTATATAAATAAAGCAGACATACAGTGACTAATATTAGGTAAACCTTTCAAAAAATTCCTCTATTTTGACGTAACGACTTCCTTTATGTAATGGAATAGATCTGATAATAGTTTATTTTTAGCTCTTATTTACCTATTACTAATTTCTTGTTTATAAGCAATATATACATTTGTTTTTAAAATGTATTAGAAAATTTTAATTTCTAATTTTAATAAATTTCAATGCGATTAATAAACAAAATTTATTTAGTCAGTTTTCAGTCATATTATATCTGGATCCTTTTAATTCCAGATGCCAATTATTTATTAGATTTTATTATATGTCAGGATTCTTATTTGAGTTCAAAATATCTTTATTTTCAACTAGTGTGCAATAAGAAACAGGAGAAGGATGTAAAAAAATTTAAATATGTTTAATACAGCTTCATATTTTTACTCGTATAAACAAATCAATTAGAAATATTAATGTCCTTGTCTTAAAATTAAACTGCGCAGCCCAAAAAGTAAATTAGCCTTAACAAATAACATATACCAATTTATTAAAATTAACAGAATAAAACCTTACAAATTAATTTTAATATTTGCTTCGTTTCAAAATATATGTCTCTGCAATATTGTTCTCAAAACACATGATAAGCTTTTAATTCTGAAATGTCCCTAATATACTGCTTCTTCTTCTTACGGTGCCTATCCGTTCCGGATGTTGGCGACCAACATGGCTATCCTAACTTTGCTGGCTGCTATTCTAAATAGTCCGGTTGTCGATGTATTAAACCACTTTCTCAGGTTTTGCAGCCAAGATATTCTTCTTCTCCCTGGTCCTTTCTTTCCAAATACCTTGCCCTGAAGAATGAGTTGCAACAAGCCGTATCTCTGTTCATTCCTCATAACATGGCCAAGATATTCTAGTTTGCGCTCTTTGATGGTGTTAATAATCTCGCATTCCTTGCCTACTCTACGTAGGGCCTCAACATTAGTCACACGATCCACCCAGCCACCCAATATACTGGAATATTCCTAATTTGTTCATCAAAAACGCTGTAGCTAAACTCCTTACTTCGGTCTAGTTACACGGAATCTACCTCAAATATCCTGTTGATCCTTTTGATCTCTTTTGTCTATCAAAAATCCCCTTGTCTTTGATTCTTCTGATGAATAATACTGGTTTGTACTTACAATCGATACTGCCGAAACTTGAACTGCAATGTCTCCCAATCAGCATTGACAGATCAAAACTGCTACCATTTTTCAACTTTTATTCACCAATTACTTTTTAAACCATTTACAACTACCGGCACTCAATCTCCTTTCAGTATTCGATGTTCTTTCTTTCTTAGCTCAGAAACAAATAACTTATCCTTCCGCACTTTTAAAATCTATCCAAATTCTCCTTCCACCTTCTCATTTTAGCCAATCATCTTTTTGTATTTAAAAAAAAGCAAATTTTAAATTTCTTAAGAAATCACTCAACTTTCTTATTTTCTGTTTGCGATAAAGAAAATAAAAATAGACCTCACTAAAAACCTTTCTACAAATTCCATCAAATTAAATTTCAGGCTAAAAAACAATACCATTTGTTAATGGCTTATATCCTGCTTACTTAAACTGCAAGGAAAAACAAGTATACTGCACCTTTCATAAATTTTATAATGAAAAAAATTGTCAATTGTATATTATTGTCGTTGTTGTATATATTGTCAATAGCGAAATAGCTGAACCGCAAATCAAAACTTACTGAAAGCTATTGGACAATGCTAGGAATACACTTTTATTCTGACAATACACATATATAACAGATCGACTTTGAAAACACTTTTGCACCTGGCTTCGGCCACCAAAAACATAAAAAAATACTAACAAAAATCGGTTTCGGCCACCAAAAAAATTAACAAAAACCCAAAACCCGGGCACGTAGGGCCCAACCCCTTGAGCACCAAGTCGCCGACTGAGCGGGACTCAGAGCGGAGACTTAAGGCCCAAGTAAGCAATTTTTAGTTCGCGGATAAGCCACATTAAGATAAACAGGAATATAGCGGAGATGCGCTGTCCTGAGTTTTTGCATTCAGTTAGGAAACCATGTTGGGGTTCTATTACCCAGGACCTCCACATGAAGAGCACTTGGCTAATTTTTGTACCTCTATAGCGAATCAGATTGCTATAGGGGGGAAAGGGATGGAGCACGCAGTTCTAGAGCATTGGAGCACGGTGGGGTGACTCCTATTTTTACTCGAGTTAACACACCTTGCTCCAATGAATTGTTACACCCGATCGTACTACCTGGGTGAACATTTCTCATAGGCTGGGTTCAATCAAATTGCTTGCTTGACACTTTTGCACTCATTACGTACAAAAAAAAAGTATAAATAAAATAAACAATTGCATTTTCTTTCAATTAGAATGCAGCCATTGTTATACACGTTTTTTGGCTTATTTATCCTGATGAGAGTTGAATAACTGGAAACACGTGTAGAACAATGGTGACGTTCTATTTGAATCAAAATGCAGCTACTGTACACACAGGTTAACTATATGTATTTCTCTTAGAAATAATTTCAATAAACCAAAATATTAAAAGATATAACTATTTGCAATGATTTCTTATTATACACTGTGTCAGTTTGAAAAGGTATCTTTTATAATGTGGTCCACAAATAAAATCTAAAAATATGCACAAATACGTCGCATTTATTTGTGATGGAGAAATTTTGTAGACCAGTTTTCAGCTAAATGACATCAACCCCCTATAAAGATATTAGGTACCATGTTCAGAACACGTAACCTGAGATTACAAACACAAAAAGAAATAATAAGGTAGCACAAATAGCAGTTTTAGGCACCTTTACTGCATAACCCTCTACCTTACTTTACAATCTGACACGCCAAGTAGTAATGTCTCACGAAACAGTAAGAAAAGCACTAAAGTTATATAAATTTCACACGAATAAAATACAAATGTTTTAACAGGTTTTTGAAGATGATTTCGACAGAAGGATTAAATTTTGCGAAACAATGACGGAATGAATAATTGCAAGCCAAAATATTTGCTTTATTGATGAGTGTATGTTTTTCTTAATGGACATGTTAACACGCAAAATTGTGGCTACTGGAGTGATAAAAATCCGCTACTTTTTAGGGAAGATTATACACAGTTACATCGACATGCTGGTAACAATTTTCAATGCCATATGGCTACATTCCAACGGGTTTGCTTTATTCGACCTTTATACTGATCCCTAAATCACAAAGAGCGACAAAATGCAAAGACTACAGACTGATAAGTTTAATAATCCATTTGCTTAAGGTTTTTCTTCGCATCCTTGACACAAGAATGTTCAGAAAGCTGGAAGATCTAAGCGGTGAGACACAATTTGGTTTCAAGAGCGGACTGGGTACACGTGGAGCAGCTTTCTGCTTGAATACGCTTGTACAAAACTGCATCGATCAACGAAAGGAATGTCATAACATTCCTCGATTAAGAAAAAGCATTCTACACAGTAAAACATGACGCAATGATAAAAAAGCCACACAACGCTAACGAGAAAGATATAGGAGTTATCCATAATCACTATTGGAATCAAAAAGCACGAGTTAGACTGAACAAATCAACCAACACAGAAGAATTTGAAATTTTAAGAGGAGTGCGACAGGGGTTTTTTGTCTCCTATGCTCTCCAATCTCAATGTGGAGAACATTTTTGCAGAGGCACTGGAAGGCTCTAAGTGTGGAATAAAGGTAAACGGGTTTCCGATAAATAACATTCGTTACACCGCGATAATAACAGACAATGAACATAATATGCAGTTGATGTTAAATAAAATAAACATCGTAGGAAAAATATATGGCTTGAAGATAAATGCTGGAAAAACTAAATGCATGGCAATAAGAAAATACTTGGGAATGATGATGAATGACCAATGGGATCCTCAACCAGCAATAAAATGCCGTACCGAACAAGCAAGACAAGCTTTTATCAAATTTAAACCCCTACAATGTAACCGTAATCTTTTCTTCAATCTCCTCTACAGGATGGTTAAATGCTATGTATGGTCCATATTGTTATACGGCATGGAAACATGGAAGTTAAGAGTACCTTCCATTAATAGGTTGGAGGCCTTCGAAATGTGGACGTTGCGAAAAATGTTCCGCATATCATGGACAGATAAGGTGACAAACGACGATGTATTAAGAAAGGCAAATGCTGGCAGAGAACTATTCAATTTGATCAAGGTACGAAAAATTTAATTATTCTGAGAGAAAAAAAAAATACGCAATCCCTCAACTAATCATAAAGAGAAAGATTAAAGGCAAGAGAGGAGTAGGTCGCAAACAAATGTCGTGGCTACGGAACATAATAAACTGGACAGGCATAAATAACACTGGCGATCATTTGCATGCAGCAAAAGACAAATGTCTGGCCTTAAGATAATTTGCCAACTCACTATAGGTGCACGGCACTATAAGAAGAAGTATGCACAGTATCCCGAGAAAGTGAACTTTTGGGCTGGTATTCTTAGGAATACTATTATTGTACCATTTTTGATTGAGGAAAATCTATCTGATGAGTTCTAGTTAAAAAAATAACTGACCAGTTAATATCAACTACTTTGGAAAATCAAATTAATGCGGCTGGTATCACAATTTTGCAAGAACATCTGATTCACTTTTTACAAGGTGAAGCTCCACCACAGTAATGTCTTCAAGTTAGGCAGTGGTTAAATGATAGAGTTCCTGACAGATGGATTGGTCGAAAAGGAGTAATAAAATGGTCACCATGATCACCCGAGCTAACACCTCTCATTTAAAGGGAAGAATAACAGCTGCGTGTAGGGAACTTTAGCCTAAAGTTTTTCAAAATGTTAGTGAGTTTAAGAGCAGGATTTATCATTATTCACAAAATAATAGAAAACGTTTCAAACATTTACTTTACTAACTTAGTCTATTTTTTTACATACATAAGTACTTTTACTTAGGAAGTTACTTTTCATTAAATTTTTATGTTTTATTTCAAAACATTTTATACTTAAATATCTTTATAGTTTTACTTGATTTTTTCAAAAGTGCTAATAAGAAATATAATGTATGTGGTATTTTTGAAAAGGTAGTTGAATGACCTTTAAAATATGGTATCACTCAACCCCCTTTTCTAATAAAGATTTTAGGGGTTGCGACCGCCCCCGCTAGAGCGTTGATGTAACTTATTTGAGCACTAGTCTACAAAATGTCCCATTCACAAATAAATTTGACGTGTTTTGTATATTTTTAGACTTTCCATTTACAACCACTTTGAAAAGGCGAAGACATACAATGAACAAAAAGTTCTACTGACAGATCTATGTACTGTGGCCTATTAAGGCAATTTTCATCATTACAGTTTCTGGTAAATTAAGCCGTTATGTATGAAATTTTTGTGGAATTTTCGATGCTTTCAGAGGCTCTGCAAAACAGAGAAACTACTATTGTTTATGCTGATAAATTGATCAGAAGAATTGAATTTTTTGAAACTCTGAAAAAAAAGCCTGGAACCAAAAGCCTTAAGACTTACATTGCTTAGAAGTACGGTAATTTCAACAATGCCCCTATTACAAACTATCCAAAAAATATCGACCATCAACCACAAATAAATGATAACAAGTGTAATAAACAATTTAACTAGAAGAATGTTTACTACTAAGTCCCGTCATGAGTCAATAGCAAGCGCCTTTTCAAACTGTAAGCAACAATCTGATTTAAAAGCACTGAAAACTGATCAGTACCCAACTGAAAATCATGGGGAAGAAGATGGATATGGGGAAGAAGAAATTCAAAATCTCTGCAAAAGGTTTAAGCTTAACAACACCAAAATATCAAACTGCTTTCGAGGTTATGTCGAGGCCAATTCACCTTCAAGAGTACCAAAAGATCTCATTTCGATGTTGAACTGCACTAAACCGATTCCATGTAGTTCGTCAGAATGTGAACGAAGTTTTAGTCTCATAAGCGAGATAATGACTGATTTGCGAACTAGATTCTTAACCAGACATGTTTCAAGCCTTATATTTATAAAACAGCATATACCAAGTATAAACGAGTGAAATGTGGAACCCGTTGTGAAAAAACCTTCTCCGGAAGAAAAAAAAAATCCATTTTTTCAGTGTTTGTAAATTGAATAACTTTTTAATAAATAAACTCAATTTTAAAGTTAAAAAAAATATGTTCAGACATTGTAATTTTCATTAAATGTGAAACACTTTCCTTTGTATTTTAAACACCGCCCTTGTTCCTATGTTCCTATTATAATTGTGTGGTTAAATTTTACAATAAATGGTTACGTTTGTCTATAACATTTAAATTAGGCTATGTTGTCTTTAGGCAACAATTGCAGAATTTAAATATTTTTGTAATTAACAAATGCTTATACAGCATTTGTTTATTACAAAATGCATATTGCATATTTCAATTTGCAATTATTGAAATATGCATATTGCATATTGCATATTTCAAAATATGCAGACGTAACTTATATTAAAAAAAATTGAGTAATATTTTGCTTGTAAAAAAGTTAAGGAAAGTGCGTTCCGGCACTGCTAATTTTGCCATGACATCACTGGTCTTGTGGAAATCCACCATTACGTTTTAATCGTAACATTTTAAAGTTCACTTATCACATATTTAGAGAGTACCTACACTTTTCTGACAAAATAAAAAGACGACGTAAAAAGAAACCCACAGAAAATCCTAAATTAATAGTACAAAATTTAAATTTGAAATAAGTTTGATGATAAATAATGAGCAAGTTGTCGAGACACATTAAACCTATATAAAAAAATTAAATTAACCATAATAAACCATTTGTAAATATAATAATTTTTCCTTAAATACAAAACTTGAAAACATACCAAGAGAACTAGCGTCCTCACTATCACAATAAATGTTTTATTTGAGATGATAGTGATGTATTATTAATGCGTATACTCACGGTTACTTATACGAACTTGACCCTAAACACTTGAAGAACTTGGGCGTCTGCAGGATACTGAAATAATCTGGGCAGACAGACAGGTTTTGTTTCTAATACAAATGGTCTTTTTATTTTTGGTCGGCATCCGTTGCCGTTGCAGTTTATCATGTGTTTGGAGTAATCTATATTGTGCTGGTATTTGTGTATAACGATATGAGTTTAAGTAAATATTAAAGTGATTATTTATGAGAGTTCAAATAAAATTACAATTAGTTTTATAATCTATATTTAAGGAAGTAAGAAATGATAAATTGTAAACGAATATTTTGACGTGGTAAATAGTGAAGAAAGTAGATAAAATCGTGACGGTTTATAAGTATTTGCTAGACTTAACGGATAGTGAATTTTAATCCAGTGAAATTGGATTCAATTTTATAAAAATTAGTCTCAGCTCACAGTTTACACCTTTCAGGAGTGAATTATTCCAACATGTTTTCTTTTCTTCTTAATATATTTCTACCATACTCTACATTATTATTTAATGTTAAGTACATATTTTACAAGTTTTATAAAGAATTATTCGAAATTCTCGAATGTGTTAAAGTTCAACGTCAAGTTAAAGTTTCTTCGGGTGCTATCAATGAGCCATGAGGAATAAAAAGCGATACAAAGCTTTATATTCCTTATTGCAATAATTTCCATCATCAGAACAACATATTATTGTTTATGTTGTTCTGATTATAGAGAACTTATTCTTGTATTTATGGTCTGATATTGCTTCGTAACATTACTCCCAGCTTCCGAATGGTTTCCCAAAACAAAAAATGTTGGTGTCCCTTTGTTGTCAAATTTCAATATTGTTTTGCTTAATTTAGTCTATCACATTCATTGTTTATATATAATTTTTTTTTGTATATATTTTCCCTATTATTTTTCTGTTTATTGCAGTTTTCGTTAATATATTTGAAGCCTATCATACAACGTTATTCCCAAATCGTTTGCAATTTTCCCAATAATTGTATTTTTTATAAATTTCTCAGTCCACAATTTTTTTGCAATAAGAGAAGTTTAATTAATTTGTGGTGAGCTGGTTATAATTATCTTATTTATGAACGTTTTATTTAACTTTGATGTTTCATGAAATTATTTACACTGTAATGACTAATTCGTAATTTATCTTATAAAATACCAAATTAATATTATTTCTCGGTAAACAAATATCAGAACACATCAGCTTGTTTTTAAATCAATATTAGTTTTAAGCAGTAATTTTCATAATAATAATATACCTTCTACTATTCGCCGTATACTTTATAAGTGTTTGATTATGATGTCCTCATGATGCCTCTTTTTATACATAAAATAAACATTGTTGTCTAAATCATTACACAATTAAATCATTAATTTATTTTAGTCTTTTCAAAGGCTAGTTAACTGCCTTAAATTATACAGGGTGTTCAAAAAGGTATGACACGTTGCTTTCTTATTCTGAAAGAATTTTTCATAAAAAAAAACAACAAAATCTAAGCACACAGAAAAAATTTAAGAGAGGTGTGCAGCTCTAAATTCCCCCAAACTTTTGAGTACGTTCAAACCAAATGAATTTTGTGGCATCATTAGTTTAACACATTATTTTAAAAAAATTTTTGCCTCTTATCACTTTTTTCAAAACACAGTTTCTATTATGTTACTGCCCTTTTCATTAATCTTTAAAAAATTATTAAATATAATCAAAGAAAGTAAAATTAAGAGGTGAAAGATCTAAATTACTTAGAATCATAGGAGGATCAGTAAGAAGATGCCAGAACTTATGGAGAAAAGATCCGAGGAGATGGTTTGTCGGCTCATCCGCAGAATTCTTTCGACCAGCGCTTTCAAAAGCTACAATTGCCATTTGGATTGCCAACCTTTGAAAGGAGACGGCGCAATAAGAAGAGGAATCTTCAAGCTAAATAAGAAATGTAAAGATATATTAGATGAAAAGAATGAAGTATTCTTCATAAAAATTGATGAACAGGATATATATCAAGATCAAATTAAAAATTTTCCTCAAACGAACCATACTATCTCTGACCGTTGAAAATATCATCATCATCAGTGGTGCTACAGCTCTAGTTGAGCCTTGACCTTCCCCAGTCTATTTCGCCAGTCGTTTCTGTTCATCGCCAACCGTTGCCCATTTGCCGCGCCGATTTTCCTAGCGTCCTCGTCCACACCGTCCCTCCATCTCAGTCGTGGTCTGCCTCTACTCCTATTTCCCACTGGGACCGCTAACAGAGTTCGTCTGGGTGGGTAATTTTCATTTGCTCTTGACACATGTCCAGCCCATCTAAGCCTACCTATTTTTATGAAGGATATTACATCTCTACCATTTACTATTTTTTTATACTTCTCGTACAATTCGAAATTATATCGCCTTCTCCAAATACCATTCTCACAGAATGCGCCCATTATTCTTCTTAGTATCTTCCTTTCGAAGACGAGCAGAAGATTTGCGTCTGTTTTGGAGATGGACCGTTGAAAATATGACTAAAGAAAACAAATAAAAAATCCTCAAATACTGTGAGGTAATGAATAGATTGGTAGAAACAGGATAAATGTAAGATACCTAGACTATACGTACAGAAAATGAAACAACATCTAAATATAGTAGATCAGCAGAACAATTATATCCAAAGGCTGTGGCAACAAATGAAAAAATTAATTACAGCGATAGCAGAGCTAATAATAGGAAAAGCAAGACACAACAAAAACATTTTTTAATAATGCCAAGAAAGAACAGGTAGTAAAGAAAACTATAGATGTTATGCTTCAGACGTAATTACGTGTCAATATGAAATCCTTTGGAAAAATAAAGGTTAAAAATAATCCACAAAGAAAAGCTGTTCCAAAAATACATCAAGAGGAAGAACACGGAGAGAATATATACCTTGGAGAGAACCTTCCGGTAGGGAGCCCACAAATAGATGAAACAATTAAAACCAATTAACGAATTGAAGAACGCAAAAGCTCCAGGCTCCGACAATATCTTGGCCAAATTTCTTAAGTACAACAAAGGAAAAACTTACTTACGTAGACAATTATACAAACTAATATGGAACGTACTAGAAAATATTAACACTTATATGTAACAAAGAAAAAATAACAACAAATTGGAACGAAATTGTAATCTCTCTCCATAAAATGGGAGACAAATCCAAGTGCTCTAATTTTAGAAACATGTCCCTACTTAATACATTAAAATCCTATCTAGCATCCTATTAAAAACACTAACACCTTTCGTAGAAAATTTTATTGAGAAATACCAAGCTGAATTTAGAAAACATAGATCGACCATAGATCAGAATTTTATTCTAAAACAGCTGAAAAAAATTAAAATTAAATAGAACTATCCATGTTGAATGCAAAGGCAGAACTTTCAGTTTGATAAAATCTTATCCAGCTCGTTAAATTATGTTCAAATGGCTGTAGATCAATATTACGGATAGGCAACAAACTATCAGAATCATTTGAAATAAATAGCCGCCTAAAACAAGGAGACAGACTGTCATCTTTTCTCTTTAATATAATCCTGGAAAAAGCAGTAAGCATAAATTAGAACAGAGCTACTGACAGTAAATGGAGCAAAATTGCTACTGTCAAACGCGGGTGACGTAAACATTGTTGGAAACACCGTCACTTTTGTAAAGAAAACTGTCAACAAATTAGATCTAAAAGCAAATAGAGGCAAATGAAGGCAAAAACCCAAGGAAACAGACGTATGTGTATCCCCACAACACTATTAAATTCAAGAGCTTAACACGAACATAAAAAATCAGGATATATAAGACACTGATAAGACCGCTACTCCTGTAGGGTATGAGACGTATACGCTGACAAAAGCAAAGAAAATCCTCAAAACGATTTTCGGACTCTATCACGATCCGAATTATACGATACCGAATGAAAACAAATGCAGAGGTCAAACAAATATGTAGGGCTAGCAATGTAGTCCAAGAGATCAACTCTTAACCAGATGTTGATAGGCTTCCTAATAATTGCCTTGCCAAGTTAATCTGGAAGGACACTCCGACAAATAAAGGGGTATTAGAAAGATGTGGTGGAGAGTGAGAGAAAGATGTGGTGAAGATTACTAACTACGTAAAATTATGCGTTGCATTTAATTTTATAATAATAAAAAATAAAAAAATATTTTAAAGAAGGGGCAGACCAAAGCTGATGTGGATATACGTAGTACATCGAAAATCGGTATTTCCAAGTGGAAAATTAAAGCAAAGGGACAGAGCAGAATGGCGCAGAAATCTTGAAAGGGTCGAGTCCCTTTTAAGGGCTTTAGCACCGTGATGATATTGATGATGAATCTTGTGCCATACAAACTGTGCTATCATGCATATCCAAATTGAATATAATATATGTTTTGATTCCCTATACACAAGAAGAAAAAACTAAAGTACTGATACAAAAAAGTTTAAGTGATTATTAATGTATACATTAAAGGGCAATATATTATGTTATCCATCTTTATAAAGGACAATTAGTCAAATACAGATTAAAAGGTTTAGCCAAGACAGACAAACAACGATGATTATATGTAACAATTAAAAACAATAAGACAAATAATAATGCTCTCATTAACATATTCCCATCTTATAAACTTTACTGAATAACACAGTTCATCAATACTTTTAAAATTATTTAATGTAGTCGCTGTATTAATTTTTGACTAGCCATATTTATAGACCAAGTATAATCTGTTACTTCCTGATGCTGAAATTTTGAATGACATAAATAAAAACATTATCTAATTTCACCTTAAAACTTAATAAAACTCTAGACTATAATAATATTTGAAATTAAACGAAATCAACGACATTTACGAATTACTTTATATCTACAGGCATTAAATAATAAACGAAAGAAAAATTAGAGAGTCGAAAGAAAAAATGATGAATAGGTACCAAGCCGGTACTGGTGAAAATATCAATAAAATAGTTCGTAGCCGCTATAAAGAAACTTAACTGGATCAGACTGTTAGCCAACGTCCAATGAGGATACGTTACTAATAGACGAATATAGGGACCGTATTCTAAAAAGTATGAAATTCATTTTTGGCCTGAACAAACAAGATTTAAGAGATCTTTTACAGCACGCATCAAAACAACATTTGAAATATCAATGTAAGTGGATTGTAGAGGCATAATTGGGCATAAATAAATAAAAAAATTAATACCGATAAACCATATTCAAAGTTAACTAACACTAATTATTAAAAATTATTATTCCGTATTATAAACAAATAATTTCTTATCTTGCTTTCAAACAAATTAATTCCATCTACTTACCTCTTTACACTGGATCAAAGTGATAAAACCTATAGTTGTGAGCGACGATGACGGTAACTAGGCAGTAACCAAGGTTTTTATATAACTAGCAATCTTGCGTCTGCCCTTTAGGTAAGGCGTTATCGCTGTACTATTGCGAAAATGATTAAATTTTATCGTCTTATAATGAATTATGTACTTTGGATTACCTTTATCAGATATGGAGTAGGAAAATACTACAGTTTTAATAGAAATATGTTTATTTGTAGAATTTTTAAATATTATTATCGAAATGAGTAAAATCAATACGTTTTGTTGTGTTATTATTATACGATTTGTGAAAATCAATATTTTATGTCTTGAAATATTATACCAATGTGCTAACCGAACGTAAATCGGATTTCTATTTGTAAATATATATATATATATATATATATATTATATATATATATATATATATATATATATATATATATATATATATTTATATATATATATATATATATAACACTGTTTTTGATGGGTTGGAGTCAATAAAAGGGGCTATTTGTTGACTATTTTTTACTCGAGCTTTCAATTGTGATTACAATTTTTATCAAGAGCTTCTAAAAAATACAAAATGTCTTACAAAGTTGAACTAGAAATAAAAAACTTTTTGTTAACTCACCAAATAAAATTAGTTTTTTATATAAAACTACTGCTTACCTATTATATATATAGTTCAGCTCAACAGGCCTCAAAGGCCCAAGGCTTCAAAGGTTTTCTTCCATTTCTTTCTATCTTGTGCTAAGTTTTTCCAATCTTGGACCCGCAGCGACTTCAGATCTTCTTTTGCCGACTCCAGCCATTTTCTTCGGGGTCGGCCTCTTTTTCTTTTTGTACCAGCCTCCGTGTTTATTAATTCATTGGGAACTCTTCCTTCCTTCATTCTTGCTATATGCCCGAGCCATCTTAATCTTTGAATTTTCGCGAGTCTTGTTATTTTTGGTTGTCCATATATTTGCATTATTTCTTCATTCGTTCTTTTTCGCCAGATGTTCCCCTCTTTTACACCTCCGTATATCCTTCTAAGAATTTTTCGTTCCCATCTATCTAATTTTACTTCCATATCTTTATTTAGTGTCCAGGTCTCGCTAGCATAGAGTACTGTAGGTCGGATAACTGTTGTATATATTCGTTTTTTTGCTGTTCTGGATATTATCTTCCACCTCAGTATCTTAGTCAGGCTCCCAGCACTCTTACTACCTTTGGCCATTCTTTTTATGATTTCTTGGTTCTCTTCGTTCCTATTTGTTAGTGTCACTCCCAAGTAGTCGAATTGGCTAACAACTTCAAAGTTATATTCTTTACTTGGGCTTTGTACCTTAAAGGACTCTCCTAGATGATTTTCGTTTCCCCTCATCACCATATATTTTGTTTTTTCTTCGTTTATTTCTAAACCATATTCTCTGGCTATTCTCTCTATTCTAATAAAGATTTCTCTTAATTCTGCAGGTCTCCTTGTTATTAAGGTAACATCATCTGCATATGCTACACATTGATGTCTGTGATGATATATTGTGCCTCTAGTGTAGATGTTACATTCTCGTAAAATCTTCTCTAAGATCAAATTGAAAAAATCTGTTGATAACGGATCACCTTGTCGCAGACCTCTATTGGTGATAAAACTATCCGAAACCCGTCCTTCTACCATGACTTTACTTTTAGTATCATTGAGTATGCATTTAGTCAGTCTTACTATTTTTGGTGGAAATTCAAAATATTCTAGTGCTTCATATACTTTATTTCTTTTTATAGTATCATATGCCATTCTAAAATCAATAAACAGCATGTGTACTGTTAGGTTGAATTCATATGAGCTAGCTAAAATTTGTTTCATTGTAAAAATTTGGTCAGTTACCGATCTGTTTGCTCTGAAACCTGCTTGATATTCACCTAGACAATTTTCAACTTTTGTTTTAATTTTATTTCTAATTGATATGGCCAAAATCTTATACACTGTATCTTGTAGAGCTATTCCCCTGTAATTTTTACATTCTGTAACGTCTCCTTTTTTATGCACTGGACATAAGACTGCTTCTTACATATTAAATACAAAAAATATTAATAAAAACATGTCTTATTCTAATAAATGTTTCTTTGAAAAACTTAGATGAAGTTTCTTAAGAAAAAAAAATTGAATTTATAAACAAAAATAGAATAGCTACAACACAGCCTAAATGTCATAAATACTAACTTAAAAATTTTTATTTTTGACATATTGGAAATATTGGAAATAAATGACAATTGGAAAATTAACAAATACATGGAAAATTCAAAATGTGATATTTTACTGACTGCATAAATTAAATAGAAATTATATAATTATAAATTTTGCTTAAATTTTGAATTTCTGACCTTTTGTTTAAATTATTATCACTTTTGCTAATACAAACCATTTCCAAAAAAGTTCTTTTAAATTTATTACTTTCATTACATAAAATTTTAATATTATCAAAATCCATAATATGGTCTTTGTCTATTACATGCTCTGCCAAAGCACAAGATGGTTTCTTAATTCTACAATCACTCTTGTGAGAAATAATGCCATAGGGCTACCAAAAATTTGTTTATAAAAAACACCATTAAATATAAAAATATTAGAATCAAAAACAAAGTTGATGAGTGTTTTAAAATGTAATAAGTTTAATAATCTAGTCTTTCACCCATTCTAAGTAGCTATGTCATGGATGATGTTATTAGTGATTGTATCAATAATTGCACTTTTTTCATTCCATTTATCAAAAGATATGTAGATGATCTAGTTTTGGCACTTCCTAAACACAAAATTCTTGAAAACAGTCAACATTTTCAACAATCATAATCAACATATACAATTTACAGTTGAGGAAGAGGTAGATAATTCTCTACCATTCCTTGACATGAGAATTGTAAGAAATACAGACAATATGTTGAAAACTAGATGGTTCAGAAAACCCATATGTAGTAATAGATTTATAAGCTATTACTCTAATCATCCAAATAAAATGAAAATGAACCTTATAACAGGATTAAAGGAACGTGTTTTAAAACTTTCTCATCCAGACTATCTACAAGAAGATCTTCATTTGTTAAAAAATATTTTAATTGAAAACTCTTATCCTCCTGATATGCTACATAGGATGCTTTTTTCTAATTTATTAAATATAAATAACTTAACACCATTTTTTGCTAAATCTCAAAACACTGTATCCAACAATCAAAACATATATTATCATTCACTACCTTTTATACCATCATTAACTCCTAAATTAATACAAACATTAAAGGTTATTGACAATATAAAAATAGCAACAAAGAACATCAAAACTATTTCATCTTTATATTCCAAAACTAAATATCCTATAGACAAATTAGATCAAACAAATGTAGTATACAGCATTGTTTGTACTCAGTGTGAAGCTGAGTATATTGGTGAGACTGGAAGAAATCTCTCAAATCGCATTATTTCTCACAAGAGTGATTGTAGAATTAAGAAACCATCTTGTGCTCTGGCAGAGCATGTAATAGACAAAGACCATATTATGGATTTTGATAATATTAAAATTTTATGTAATGAAAGTAATAAATTTAAAAGAACTTTTTTGGAAATGGTTTGTATTAGCAAAAGTGATAATAATTTAAACAAAAGGTAAGAAATTCAAAATTTAAGCAAAATTTATAATTATATAATTTCTATTTAATTTATGCAGTCAGTTAAATATCACATTTTGAATTTTCCATGTATTTGTTACATTTTTTCGGGCATCTATCAATGGTGAATAAATCTTCTTCTTTTTTGTTACTAAACAAAGAAGAATTTTTTAAACAAAATTTTATTTTTGACAATATGTCAAAAATAAAAATTTTTAAGTTAGTATTTATGACATTTAGGCTCTGTTGTAGCTATTATATTTTTGTTTATAAATTCAATTTTTTTTTCTTAAGAAACTTCATCTAAATTTTTCAAAGAAACATTTATTAGAATAAGACATTTTTTTATTAATATATTTTTGTATTTAATATGTAAGCAGTAGTTTTATATAAAAAACTAATTTTATTTGGTGAGTTAACAAAAAATTTTTTATTTCTAGTTTAACTTTGTAAGACATTTTGTATTTTTTTGAAGCTCTTGATAAAAATTGTAATCACAATTGAAAGCTCGAATAAAAAATAGTCAACAAATAGCCCCTTTTATTGACTCCAACCCATCAAAAACAGTGTTATATTTTTTCCAAACGAGTCACAAGTACTTCTTTATATATATATATATATATATATATATATATTATATATATATATATATATATATATATATATAGCGAGTGTTTGCAACTTTAATTTTGTCGCTTCTCGCATCCCAATCGCCATAATTTCTTATCGGCCCAGTCTCCTTCTTCAAGACCTCTATTTTCCATTTCTATATGAATATTGGATATCCATTTCTTTCTTGGCCTTCCCCTTTAATTTCTCTGTGTAGGTCTCCAGTTCCAAACCTTTCGTGGTATCCTTTCTTCGTTCATCCGTCTTAGGTGTCCATACCATTTTAATTGTTTTTCGGCTATCGTATCCATTATTGTGTTCTTTACTTTCATTCTCTCTCTTATGTTTTCATTTCTTATGTGGTCAAACAAAGTTAACCCGGAACATCTTCTCCAGTACATAATTTCCGTTGAGAGGAGTTTTTGTGACATATTATTGTTAAAGACCCACACTTCTGACCCATACGTCAGCACCGGCTGAATCATAGCCTGATATATATTTTTCTTTGTTTTCTTAGTTAAAGTTTTATTCCACAGGATCGGATGTAGTGTTTTTATCATGTTTTTCCTTTTCCTATTTTTCTTTTTATATCTTTGTCGTCTCTCCCGTCTTCGCTTAGTGTAACTCCGAGATATTCGTACTGATCAACGTTTTTAATTAATCCGCTTTCTGTTTCCATGTCTTGACCGATGCCTCCTATATTCATGTATTGTGTCTTTTCGGTATTAACCTCTAATCCCCATTTTTTGAATTCGTCTATTAGTTTGCTTATCATGTACGTCATATTTGTAAATATCTATTATAAAGAAAGCAAAGATCTATTTTTAAAACGGAAGCAACTTGAGCAGGTATACAATGTAAAACACATAAAAAAAGCTTATTCCAATTCCAGTCCTAACTGGATTAGGCTTTACATACTGAAAGCTCCAAGGATGAAGATATAGAATTATCAGTTTAAACCAATGATCTTTTTTCTATGTGTGAGAGTGGAAATCTTCTAAAGATCGTACTAGGTAAACCATACCTGACGAGAGGTGGATTCAGAGTAGATTCAGTCTCGCTCCCGATTGCATGAACAGTACTCTGTCTACCAACTAAAACGCGTGGCACATCTTTCCATACCGTTTAATCGCGTTCGTAGCCTGTCATATTTCTTTTCCTTTTTTTACTTATCTGTAATTTAATATTTTATATTTGATTTATATTTGTTCCTACTGTCTTTTTTTTTGGGAATTTCTTTCTTTTGTAATATTTTTGTAATTGCATTCAAAACATCCTTAAAATCATCCTTTTCCCTTACCGTAACCCTTCTTCCTCTATTCTATTTCCCACTTCATTAAATATATTGCATTTAAATACACAATGCTCGGCTGTGCCAATAACTCCATAGTCTGCACAGTTACCATCTGTTGCTTTGGCTACTCTTTCTAGATAGGCACTGAACGATACATGGCTCATTAGGAATTATGTAAAGAGTAGTTCATGCTGTTTCAATTGCAATTGACCCACTCCTTCACATTCGGGATAAACCCCCTCATGCACTTAGTCCTACGTTCTTTTTTTTTATTCTTCTTGTCACATTTTTATTGTTTCCCTTCTTTCTTCTTTCTTGTCATGACCATTTTTGCCGTATGTTCTTGATCTTTCTTTTGCCTGCAGGTCTATTGGTGTTACTCCCGCTGCTAGTGAGAGTCTTTTTTATTTTATTTCTTTAATATTTAATTTGTATTTTGAGATCCCCTTTAGCTGTTTCTTTGAGTGCTTTAATTTGAACCCTGTTATATTTTTTTGTTACTTCTTGCACCAATGGTGCATAGGTCTTATCTCCTTCTTTTATCAGAATATTTCCCCATTATTTTTCTTTTCTAAATTTGCAAGCACCATTGCTTTCCTATATTTTCCTTTTATGTTTCTTAATCTAATAAAAAGATTAAATTCAGGTCTTTGTTTTCTTTATTTTTGATCATATTTATTGCTTCATCCAAGTGTGTTGCTGCTTGAAAATTTTCTTTGTCATTTTTTGCTCTTAGGGTCGCATAAGCTACTATTGTGTTTAGACTGTTTTTAAACCTTCTCGATTCTGTTTTACTAATGACATAGCCTGTTCTTCCTTTGCATTCTGGTAATATTTTGTCAGGGTTTTTGTGACCCTAAGTTCATTGCATTATATAACTGTTTATATCGTTTTCCCTTTTCCTACTGTGATTATTACGTTCTTGTCACCCGTTAGCAATATTTCTTTTCTTTCTATAATTTTAGTAATTTTATATACTGTTTCGAGCTGTACTTTCCCAGTCTTATTCCTAAATTTTTCTTTTGTCATTTTGTTATCTAATAGTATAACGATTTTCTTTCTATTTTTATTATTCTTGAATTTAAATCATCACTATATCTTTCACATTTGCTTGCATTCCATTTTATTCTATATGTTCTACGTCTTGATCTTTTGTTTTTTCTTCGTCTGCCTGTATTTTTCCGCGCAATCGTTAATATGATTTGTATAATCTTTTTCAGCTCTGTGTTTGTATTGGAATAGTCTTTAGTCATGCCTGCTAGCGTTTACGATACCTAACAAGGCTCTTTCATTATTTCTCTAAGACTTAAATTATTTACTTTTAAATTCCTCTTCTTCTTCGCAGAGCTTTGCTTCCTCATTACCGCTTTGTTCATTTGCTTCTTTTCCTGCAACAAAAATTACCACTTCCTTGCCATTTTCATGTGCTGCCGCGAAGTCATTTATCCCCTCGTTGATAAATGACGTTAAACACAATAATTTGCCAAATACCTAAGCAGAATAGTTAGCATCCAGACTAAAAGAATAAAATTTCCTAGAGAACAGAACATGGATTTTTTTGTATCATAGACGAGACCAGAGTCTTCAATTCTTGTTTATGGTAACTTAATTTAAAGTATTGTACTTGTGTAAATTCTTTATTCAACGAGTTAGGTGAACATCATACCTAAGGAATGGAGGTTGTTAATAAATTCCTCCAAACTTAGTTTAAAATTTATACTCCTGGATATATAAAAAATATTCAAATGAAGATTTTGCTACAAAAGATACAATATTAACAATATTATTTTAATATATGCGGCGATTTAAAAGTTATAGCAATTTTGCTAGGCCTTTGATAAGGATATATACTCACTGTTATTCTTTGCACGTTTTAACTGGAAAAGCGCAAACCGGAAATATAATTTTGCAAAGAAACAATGGCTTAAAGGTTGAATATCATGGCAAAAAACCTAACATCTAAACTACTTAAATCCTAAACATATCTTCCTCCCTTGCACATCAAACTAGGATACGTAGTCCAAGTTTCATGTACGTGAAATGGACCAATGGACATGAAATTTATTATTGGAGGCACTGAAAAACAGATAGTCATGTCTACATAAGGAGAAGAAGAAAAAGAAGACATATGATGAAAAACCAAATGCCGTCTACTAAAATATTACATATTAACACTTTATATATGAAGGCATGGGCATTAACTTGGATCCTACATTTATATCCTGTGTTTGGCGAGTTACCAATAGGAATTCCTACACAGAGTAGGGAAGGAATCTGAGATTCTGGTTAAAATCAAAACTTAAAAGTTGTATAATAACAAAAGACAATTTTTATTCAAAATACCATTCTTTGACATCTGGAATTTGTCAATTCAATTTTTACACGTATTTTCACTAGAAATTGTGGATATTTTATTAAAAATAGTAAATATAGTAGGAATAAACATATTGATCGCCAACAACCGAAACACATAGGTACCATAAGAAGCAGATTACTCATGTAGTTTATGCGCCTTCCTTCCAAAGAGAATTTTGGCAATCTCAGAGTACTCTGAGTACCCCTCCCCCTATAGGAATTTGTGAAATGATCCAGCCATCCAATTTATGATTCATTTTGTGTTAGAAATATTAACAGATGAAAAACAAGTGTATGAAGCACCTTATCACAAAAATTGCCTAAGTATATAAAACAAGCAGTTAAGGTACAAAATTTAAACTTTAAACAATTATGTTGTGTACGAGTATATTTCTAACGTGATCTCTTTTGAGCACGATTTAGTTGGGCAATCCGCCCATTATACACGTAAGGCGATTGTTAGTAATATTAATCTTAAAAATGGTACCTTATTTGGGATTTCAATGGGCAGCTGATGTATAAATTTCATGTTCATTATGGAAACATTATGCCGCCATTAAAATAATAAGTATGTTTTCAATCCTTGTACGTATATTTTGAAATTTAGTAATAGTAAAATAATTGACGACAGTTGTTATAAGAGTTCCAATTTTTTGTAATTTGCTCAGTGATATCTAATTGATTTTGCAAGACAGTATCATTTTTTTATTTACTTAAATACATTATTTAAGTTTGCATCACCATATCTAGGTAAAGAAGGGCGAAACGTAAATTAGAAGTCGAGAATGGTTCTTTTAAAAACAACAGATTATACATAATATACATACATTTTGTAAATACTTTTCTTTACTTATAATAATATGCAATTATAGATTTTGTAGTAATCAAATTGGATTATCAAGATAATTTTAAAAAATTTTTGGTAATTTTAAAAGTGGGATTATATATATATATATATATATATATATATATATATATATATATATATATATTATATATATATATATATATATATATATATATATATATATATATATACAGTGCTTTTCAGATAAAACTATCCACCTTAAATAACTTTTGAACCTCTAATTTTTTGGAAAAACGCAAAAACACGTCAATTAATATCTGAAGGGGGAGACATAATATCATATTAAAGGTTGCTGGAAAATGCACCCTCTCACCCCCTGTATCAACCCTTTATTTTTTTTAAATTACTTCCCCCTTTTTTTGTTTTATATTTGGATTCTCCTTTTTGTTCTGATTTCAAAAATGTATAATACCTTTGGCTTGAAGTGATTAGTTTATCAGATAGACAATTTTCCTGTTAACAAGACAGTATCTCCCTCACCTTAATTGACTCTAACAAAATAGGTTGTAGCATAATTTAAACTCTTTAAATATTTAACCGTACTATTTGTAGTACCTTTAAAAACCAAGAAACAAAAAAATTCACTTTTTATTCAAGTTTTATCAAAGGTTTTCGATATCATTTTTACATTTGTTTTAATCGGTTAATAGCGACAATTTGTTATAACTTGTAAGTAACAGCTTATTTTGATACGTGTGCAATTTGATCGCTGAAATGGTGTACACTTTGCAAGAAAGAATCGAAATTGTAGGTTTATACTACAAAAATAATAATTGTGCAAGAGCTGCTGCTAGAATTTTTAATGAAACACACCACAATAGACATGCAACTCATAAGTGTGTGATTGAACTGATGCAGAAAAAATTAGATCAAGAGGGTCAGTTTGCAATAAAAAACATAACCGACAGGAACTTGTAAATAAAAAAGCAATCCAAGTAGCTGTTTTAGGGCAAGTTAACTTAGACTCTTAACAATCACAGTCACTGTCAACAATAAGCAGAGCAATCGGTGTTTCATCTTCTACAGCCTTCCGAGTCCTCCATAAATTTAAGTTTTATCCATATAAAATTAAATTAGTACAAGAGTTAAATGAAGAAGATTTTGATCGTCGTCCCGAATGTTGCGAATTAATGATAAAATGCATCATTAACAATCCACAATTGTTAAACAATATTTGCTTCTCGGATGAATGCTCATTCTCATTAAACGGTTTGGTGAACAGATATAATTGCCGATACTGGGCTGAGAGTGATCCACATATTGTACGCGAATTTCACACACAGCATCCTCAAAGGTTAAACGTATGGTGTGGTATCCTACGTAATCACATTATCGGACCCTTCTTTATCACTGGAAACTTAAATGGTGCATCGTATCTTGAATTATATAGGCAAGTGGTTGATCGTTAGAACAATAGTAGCAAATGATGATAACCTTTCCGATGATTTGGTTGTATTTCAACATGATGGAGCTTCTCCACACTTTGCTTTACCTGTGCGATAATTTTTAAACGAAACGTTTCCCGGTCCTTGGATAGGTAAAAGACGACAGATGATCGATTGGCCACCTAGGTCACCGGATTGAACACCCCTAGACTTCTTCTTATGGGAGTATTTAAAAACAAAAATTATGCTACTCAACCAGAATATCTAGATGATTTACAACAAAGAATAGAGGATGAATGTCGACAATTAAATGCAGACGTGTTAAGCAATGTCAGAGAAGAATTTCAAAATAGATTGTACTATTGTATGGAAGTGAAAGGCAGTCATTTTGAACAATTATTGTAAAAATTTTTAGTAGTGAAATGTTTGTTCTAAATGTGTGTAATAAAATTGTTAAAAAATAATTTTTTTTCAATCCAATTTTCTTGCTTTTGTATTTACTTTTCTCATAAACTAATCACTTCAAGTATCATGTATTATACATTTCTGAAATCAGTACAAAAAGGAGAATCCAAATATAAAATGAAAAAAGGGGGAAGTAATTTAAAAAAAATAAAGGGTTGATACAGGGGGTGAGAGGGTGCATTTTCCAGCAATCTTAAATATGATATTATGCCTCCCCCTTCAGATATTAATTAAAGTGTTTTTGCGTTTTTCCAAAAAATTAGAGGTTGTGCAAAAAGAAACCGTAGATTCTACACTTTAAAATATTACGATTTAAGCCAAATTGCTTTAATAAAATGTTGATATTAAGAAAGATACAGGGTGTTAAAATGTAAATTTAAAATTTTTTTTGTCATGTCACTTTCATGTTTGTGTATAAAAAACATTTATGTATAAAAATTTACAACTGGGTACTATTGAATATCAAAAATTATAATTTGATGCATACGTTGATATAGCTGATAGGGCACGCCACATATGTGGCATACATTTGCACTTAATTTTTTTGCTCTTTAAGTTACCGGTATTTTTAACAAATAATATTAAAGAGACATTATTTTAACAAAAAAAGTAAACGTGTTATTATCTTCAAAACTTAACAGTTTTCTAGATAATCACATTTTACAAATCAACTACATAATTCTTATTTAACACAATTACTCATCAAAAAACATCAACACTTTTAAATTATTAAATAAAATAAATATATAGGCAGAACAATTAATAATAGGATTTGACAAAATAACAGATTAATTGAATTTTACATCAAAAATTTTACGTTTTGTATTAAATTAAAGTCATAGTTAAAACATTTTATTTACAAGCCAAATTAAGAAATAGTTAAACTAAATAACATTAAACTGTTTGTCAAAGTAAGTGTTCGATATGTCCACCATTTTCTTTAATTCATTGGTCAATACATTCCATAAAAGATCTTCTCATATTAAATAGCATCATTGCTTCTAAAGAAACTGCTGCAGTATTTATTATAAGTATAATAATAAGTATTTTTTGGAATTTTTGTGAATTAAATAATTATATTATTATCTCGCCATATGACCAAATAATATGACTACCACGAACAATCCAATGTTCGGGAAAGTTGTATTTAAATACTGTTCTCACTCCCGTTTCTTTGTAATGTAATGGTGTACCATCTTGTATAAACCACATATTTCGCCTTAAGTTTGATGATAATTCTTCCAATAAATCAATAAAATAATTTTATAAAAAATGTAAATAAATGTCACCATTCAAATTACAAGGTAATTCGCATATCCGTAAAAATCCTTACCAACAAAAACGTACCAAAAAGTGTATACACTATAAAATAATTACAGTTGCGAAATATCAGTCTACTTTTACTTATGGTTTTTATAGGTTTTTTAATCGGTGTTAAATCTGTTAAAACGTGGTTAATTATCGTTTTAAATTCTAACAACATGTAAAATGTCTAATGCAATAGCTTTCGTGTTAAACGATACAATTAACAATATCTATAAATGATATTAATAAACCCAACTAGTAAAGCGCAATTCATTAAAAATAACATGTTCACACAATGTAACCATAAAATAACTAGGTAATTGGTTTTATTTGGTTAAGTTCACGATTTTTTATGCATCCAGTGGATTTTCTCTGAACTCATTTATTAAATCATTATATTAAAAATTATGTTATTAGTAATAATAGCAGATCAGTAAGCTGGATGGTTTCAAGCAAACGTTCTATGCTGGTAATACTCTGCGGCTTTGGTTTTGCCTTGATCAATTTAATTATTTGAAAATTGAATTCTAAAGGTGTCTCGAAGTGTAGTGGTTCCGTTCTAGTCCAGTCTCAGCTGAATTTTACGAGGATGTTAATGTTAATACCCCAAAAAGATGTTAAAAAGTTTCCCCCTAAAATTTTCTTCGTAGGGGGGTAAAATGCAAAAAAAATCAATTTACCAAGAATCTGTATGCAGAAAAATGCAGAATTTAAACTTTTACATTCCAAACGATGGCACGTCACGAAAAATGTCTCCAAGAAGATCGTTTTGGGTGTAATTTATAACAGAAGTTAGGTACTTTTGAAAAACGTACTAGTGTAATTAAAAAAGTGCAGTTTTAAAGGCTTTAAATCATTTGCAATTTGAAAGTTTAAATTCAGCGTGTTAAGCATAATTTTAATGCCTCAGATTTGTTGCCAAACTCAAAAATAAAATGTCATGCTATATGTTTTGAAGATTAGGATTTAGTTATGGAAATTCCGTAGTGGCCGGTCAATAAAAGGGATAAATTGTATTCATCTTATGAGAATCATAAAAAAAATGGCAAAAATTTCGCCAAGTTTATAACACATTTATAAAAACTGAGATCATTTACGACAAAATACAAAGATTGCGCACGAAAGCTACACTTTTTATCTTTAAAACGCATCTTGATCTTTGTCGATAGGATAATCAGATCAAAAGATATTGAATTTTTACCGTCGAGCTGATACAAATTTTATTGAGCATTGATTTCGCGCGCGTAACTCACATCGACTGGAGTATATCCATTAATCCAGCTTTTTGATAGATCATATTCTCATCGTTTAGGTGTTATTTTTCTAAATATTTCAAACATTAGATCATTGTAGCTAGCTGACGTTTAATTCATACATCGACAAACTTTTGTCATCATTGTTATTCGATAAACTTTTAATTATATTTAAATTGTGGTTATTAATATAAACATATCCTTTTTTATACTGACAATACCGTCCTACTTTATGCAGGACGTACTACCGTAACGGAAGAGAGCGTTTTGTATTCGACAAACTGCTCTCGGTAACATCTCGAGGAAAACAACCTCATAATGTTCAACGGAGAAAGACTATTATTGCGACCATCTGGATCCGTAACAAAAAAAGGTGTTCTGTGTTTGACAAGGTCCAACAACATCGACTTTATCACCAGATGGTGCAAAAATTTGCTCCACATAATGTTCAACTGAGAAGATCGTATTTAGTCCATCCGTCTTATATTTGGGTATCGAATTTACAATGACACTTAACTAAAATACCGATATTCATACCACCCTAAACAAGATAAAACACAGAGCTAACTTTCTGAAAGCACTATGCGATAAATTTAGGAATGCCAATCATGCCATACACACACAAAATTATCAGGCCCATTGTCAAGTATATAACAAGACTCTACTCCTCAATAAATAAAAGAAAATTAAACAGAGAAAAATATGACAACGGAGAAGAAAATCCTGGGAAGAATTAGGAGTGAATATCGTGCTAATTTTTCAGCATTAATCTGCCAATTAGCTAATATCCCTACAATCCAAAATCGGATTAAAATTCTCAATAAAAGGTACGTTTTTAAGACTATCGAAAGCTCGAAAATCGCCAAGGAAATCTTTAACACACTTTCCCATTGCCAAGGACTAGTAATATCTCCCAAAATAGTTTAATTCCTGCCAGCTAAGCTTCTGATCTAGTGGGTAGCTTACTTCCCGATGAGTACTTTGACACACTTGAATTGTTCCTCTTATAATATCATCAATAGGCAATAGCATGCAGCAGTCAAATATGCTGATTAAAAAGTCTTTCTGAAAAACTTGTTCCGCTTATTATTAACGAAATTGGATATCTACCTCTAAGCAATGAAATGCAGAGAACTACTTTCCCATCCTTGCTTCGCTTCTACAACGCAATAAACAAAAGCATCACAAAACGTCTACTCTTTATATACCTCCCCCCCCCAGAGCCCAGACTCCCACAAAAAAATGGAGCATTCATTCCTTCAAGAAACAAAAACTTAAACGAGGGCATCATAACTGGTTCCTAAAGAGTGCTTAAAATATCAGAGATCAGTCGCATAATCAGTCCCTTAAAAATCCTTAAAAATAACAATGAACCGTTGGAAAAGTGGAGTGAAATTAAAGAAGAGATTAGGACTTTTAGCACTAAGTTTTTACTACCTGATAAGAGAAAAAAGAAAGACTGGATGACTGCAGAAATCATTGACATGATGGAAGAGAGACGGATATATAAAACTAAAGATACTGCCAAATACCGTGAAACCCATAGACGAATAAGAGCCGAGATAAGAAAAACTAAAGAGAAATGGTTCTCGGAGAGATGCGAAGAAATCGAACAGTGCGAAAAGGTATACGACTATCACAATATGCATAAGAAGATAAAGAAACTCACAACAAAGAAAAGCTACAATATTTTATCGAAAGGGCTGTGCGATGATAATGGAAATCTACAACTAGACCCCGACAAAATAGTTAGAATCTGGGAAACTTATGTGGAACAACTGTTTAATGATGACCGTCCTAGTGGGTGTACACTGAGCAATGATGATACTGTCCCTACTATTCTAAAATCAGCAGTGGAGAAAGCTATAAAGGGTCTTAAAAATAACAAAAGACCAGGCAACGATAACGTATACGGGGAAGTATTGAAAATGCTTTGCGAAACAAACAGTCAATTTCTAGACTCACTCGTCAGACTCTTTAACAATATTTATAACAGCGGGGAGTTTCCTGAAGACTGGCTAGGGTCAACTTTTGTTGTCATACCGAAAAAAACCAAAAGCAAAGTCTTGTGATCAACATCGGATGATAAGTCTAATTAACCACATTTCGAAGGCATACACCAAGGTTATTTACAACAGAATAAGCAAAAAAATGCGAGGATAACATTGGAGATTCGCAGTTTGGGTTTCGGAATTCTCTTGGGGCAAGAGAAGCACTTTTTAGTGTACAGGTACTCATCCAGCGCTGCAGAGATATGAACAAAGACGTGTACATATGCTTTATAGACTACGCAAAAGCATTCGATAACGTAAAGCACAAAAAGATAATTGAAGTTCTCCATAAGATCGGAGTCGACTACAGAGACATTCGAACAATAGCGAGTATCTATTGGGGTCAAACAGCTAAAGTGAAAGTAGGATCTACATTGACCAATAAAATTGAGATCAAGAAAGGGGTACGACAGGGCTGTATCTTGTCTCCAATTCTCTTTAATAGATACTTAGAAGAAGTATTTAAGACAGCGCTGGAGGAAAGCACAGAAGGCATAAAGATAAATGGAGAAATAATTAATAACATAAGGTATGCTGATGACACTGTGATTCTAGCAAGTAGCAGGGAGGAACTGAGTTGCCTAATGAGTAAGATACAAAAAACAAGTGCACAATACGGACTCAGACTAAATATCACAAAAACCAAATAGATGTTAGTAAGCAAAACCCAACAACCACCACAGCAACTGATATTAGACAATGAAAGAATTGAACGCGTGGATTCGTACATCTACTTGGGAACAACAGTTAACTCAAATTGGGATCAAGCGAAGGAAATACGTATAAGAGTAGAAAAGGCAAGAGCATCGTTCACTAGTATGAAGCAAATTTTCACCTCTAAAAGCCTCACCCTACCTCTCAAAATTCGACTTCTGAAACGTTATGTATTCCCGGTTTTGTTATATGGAATGGAGGCGTGGACAATGACCGCAACATTGATGAAAAAAGTAGAGGCCTTCGAAATATGGGCTTACCGACGTATATTACGTATAGGATGTAGGAATAAGTATAAAGAAAAGAAAGTTGGAATACTTGGGTCACGTCATGAGACATAATAAATATAGAGTACTACAGCTGATCGTTCAAGGGAAAATAGACAGCAGAAGGGGTCCAGGGAGGAGAAGACACTCGTGGCTCCAAAACTTGTGGCAATGGTTCGGATTGTCATCTGCTGAACTATTCAGATCTGCCGTAAACAAAGTCAGAATAGCCATGTTGATTGCCAACATTCGGAACGGACAAGGCACATGAAGAAGAAGAAGTCGCATAAAGAATATTGAACTTCTTGAAAGAATAGAGGAACAATGACGAAGTAATCAACCTAGTTAAAAAAGAAAAAAATCTGCAATACAAGAAACGAAATGGGTAGGAAATGGAATAATAAATACAAATATTCACACAACCCTATAAAATATAACAAAAAAAAAACAGAAAAAAAGAATTTGGAATGGCTTTTGTAGCTTGTATAGTTCGTTCGTAGACCTCACCTTTCTCACCTGAAGTCCTGGTAAATAAAAATGATTCTACATGTTTGTATTTATTTTTATATTGACTACCAGTTAAATTGATAAGTTAGCTCTTGCTAACAATAAACGCTACTTTGAATACTAAACAGTGTAATTTCAATAAAAAATGTATCTAGGTATTCTTATAGATATTTCATTAAAATATTTTCTAAAATTAAACTTTTGGGCGTATAAATAGACAAACCAATTTATAATGTTATCTAAAATGTTTATAGATATTTGTCTAATTGATTACATACTTTCAGACTGCATAATTCACTTAAAATATATTTGAATATTGCGTCATTTTTAAAACCTTTTAGTAAACCTAATAATAGAAGCTGAAAAATGAAATAATAAGCTAGTCTGAATATCTATACAATCTTCGCTTGAAGATTGGGAATTTGTTATTAGGATAACTGCTTCTCTGTTTTACGGAGAGAAGTAAAATATCGATATGAATTATAAGCTTTACAAATAAACGTAAGTGACATGGTGCAAAATTCATAGCAGAAGTCCAAAATGGTGTCCACAGAGAAGACGGAAAACTGAAGTGACAACGCAAGCGAAAAATTTGATGAACGTCAGAACTTGGAGTAAAATTAGGTTATTGTCACATTTAAGATAAAAAAAACTATCAATTATAAGAAAAGAGAAAGGCGTTAAGCTAAAAAAAATGGGACACACATATTTTTAAAAATCATAAAAGAAGCATCAGTACCAGCAGAAAATAAATCTAATATTAAATGAAATTGGAGAAGAAAATAACATGGAAGACAAATAAAATACCATCCAAATGACAAGTACCAATATAGTAATGGAAATATTAGGAAAACCTTAAGCAAAACAAGAATTGGTTTGACCAAGATTACCAATAAATAATTAATAGCAAAAATACAGCTAGACAGCTAGATAAGGAAACCAAGCTATACACTTAAGGACACATGACAAGAACAACAGAGCGCAAGAATAAAATCGGGGCAATTAGAAATGCTAAGATTAAAAAGATTTATAAAAGTTTTCTTGCAAATTTATGTGAATTCAATGTATTTTTTGGCGGTCCAGGATATCTTAGGTGAATTGTTTGCCTTATTCTTCACTGACGTCACCCAGATTTTCAGGAAAAAGGTCAAGATCGTTAAGCAAAAGTGGATTTTAAGGCCCATTAGGCATCCCAAATCTTTAAACTTTTACCTAAAATCTTGGTTACAACTTTTTCAAATGCACTCTAAGCTTTTTTTTTAGTAGTCATCTTGGTTTTAAAGGTGGAGTCAAACATCATTTTACGAATATTTGGTCCAACAAAAACACCTTCTTTTAATTTGGCTTCTGATAGATGGGAAAACCTTTTCCTCAAGTACTTGAGAGATTCTTCATCTTTAGGCAGGGTCTTGACATTTCATTAAGACTAACTTGATAGGAAAAGGTGAAAGGAGAATATTTTTTAGATCTACTAAAGTTTTGTACAAAATATTCTTCTAGCTAGCTTCTAGGTATTAAAACATTTCGTAAGGGCCATTGCTTTGTAGATCAATGCTTATTTTGTGCTTTACTATCCTACTCACAAAAAAAAACATGGAAACTTTGTAAATCTCTTTTATTGACCAAGAAGCATGCAAACAACTTTTAAATCTCCACAGATCATCCGATTGTGAGCTGAGTAGCAGTAGAATTGTGTCAAGATTTTTATATGTCTGTTCCATATGGACTGAATAAGTAATACAAAGTGAAGCATAAGTGTTTTCATTGTGTAAGGATACAGCTGTTAAACTTGTTTTTAGAGCCTATAAAAAGCCTCCAATTATCCTTACACTTAATAAAAAACTCGTTTATGAGGCCATCGTTATTATGACAGTAGACCAAATCCCTTTCCTGCCTAAAAAACTGAGCAAACTGTTGATTTCTGTATCTGTATTTGTAAATATATGTACCAGGCGAAAACAAATTGTTTTCTTTTAATATTGAGCCAAGCACTTCTGATTTTTTCTTGGTTAAAACCAAATCTCTTAATAAGTCGTCTAACTCAGGTTGTGTAAATAACTATGATTGTAAGTTGTCTGAAGGACACTGAAATTTACGATCACTTCCTGGACCACTTTTATCAGATTCTGATTCGCTAGTATTTAAAATGTCATTATTACGTAGAGGAGGCACAGGGACTGGCAGTTCAGGTCCATGCTCTACCGGACAGATAGCAGACGAGAGAATAAGATAAACATTGACTTTCTTATTTGAATCGGTGAAAAGAGAAAGCGGATATGTCCATAAATAGGCATTTTTACCATTTTGGTAGAAATCCATTATAAGTATAAGACGCGCCGTTTTGTGTAGAAACCGGACTTATCCTCGTACTAATAAAACTTTAAGGTATTAGAAATTATGGAATTGAGGTAAAACCGGATAAGTCCTAGACATGTCCACTTTTTCTACAAAAGCTACAACTCATGTCTACTCGTCCCAATATACATTTGTCATTCATCACTATGGACGGTGTACAAGATGTAAAAAGAAATGCTTTCTTGCGATTCCTTCCTAGAAAACAAAATTTCTATGACGCTTATCTTCAGTTCCTTGTTGAAATATTGACATTTGCCCGACCGCGTCCTAGACAACACACTGAAAAAAAAAACAGGAAAAAACCACAAAAAAACTCATTTCGTACAGAGTGACAAGTACAGACGTTTATTCCGTTTGTACATCTGCATTTTTAAGTCTGCATTCTATAAAGAAACAGATAGAAGGTCGATTGATAAAGGTTTTAGAAAAAGGACAAGTACCTGTTGACATGTGAGCTAGCAACTAATGCCAAACCTAAAGAAACAGTCAATAGTATAAAAGCCCGTATTGAGTCATTTCCTGTCAAACTAGCATATTACACTGGATGGGAAATGAAATATTAGAACGAAAAACTAAATATAAAAATAATGCATTTGTTATTTTCGAAAAAATTTCCAGATGTCCCAGTTAAATGTGGATTTTATAGAGCTGTGTCTTCACCGACTTCTATTAGTTACGCTAAAAGTGTGTTTAACATACACGATCTTAAAATCGGTAAAAGCTACTTCTACGTATATTACGAAGGATTAGGCAAAAATGGCCCTAACGAGGTGTGCTCCTTTATAATGGATTATATTAAGACATATGTATCTAAGACAGCGAAATACTTTTACATTTTCCCTGATTTAGCTGGAGGTTAAAACCAAAATCACACAGTTTTAAGGTTCGTCAGAGCCTTAATAGACCTCAGAAGATTTGAAACGGTGAACCAGTACTACCCTATTCGTGGTCAGTCGTTCATGCCTTGTGACCGTAACTTTGCTGTAGCAAGGAGAATAATAAAAAAGCGGTAGTATTTACACATTGGAAGACTATGTAGAACTTATGATAACTGCTAGTATTAAAAAAAGTTCATCTGATCGAGAATGATAATAGTATTATCAAAGATTATAACTCCTAGTAGACTAGATATTATAAAAGAAGTGCTTTATCACACGGATCACTAGATAGGTATATTCCCAAAGAACAAAAAAATTTTTTCTATCAGTAAGTTCGTGCACTTTTCTTTTCTCAAGGACAAACTGTTGCTTATGAATTTATTTATGGAATTGTTCACCACACATTTGATGTTTCTACACGCACCAAAGTAGAGTCACTACCTGTTAACTTGGCCTATCCTCAAGTCAGAGTTCCGATTAAGAAAAAGAAATAAGAATATCTATTGAAATTTGAACCCCACTTGGATGAGAACATTTCTGGATGGAAGATATTTTATGATTCCTTATTTACATGGCCAACTGCAGAAGCTGAAGATGAATCCGAAGAACTTGGATTGACTCCTTTTTAATTTGTTATTTTGTGTCATGTTGGTTAAATCGTAATAAATAATCCTAAAATAATAATGTTGTCTAAAAACCGGATTCTTCTTCTTCTTCAAGTTCCACTCCTATCGGAGATTGGAAATCATTCTTGCAATTATAATTTTATTGGTTACTCGCCTGAATAGTTCAATTGAACTGCATCCAAACCACTCACGGAGATTGCGTAGCCACGAGATTTTACGTCTTCCTACGCTTCTTCTACCTTTGATTTTACCCTGCATTATATTCCTTAGTAGTTCGTACTTTTCACCTCTCATGATGTGCCCCAGTATTCCAATTTCCTGATCTTTATGGAATTTAAAACTTCGCATTGTTTTCCTAGTTGTTCGAGAACTTGTTCGTTTGTTTTGAGATCCATCCATGATATTTTCAAAATGCGTCGGTAACACCACATTTCGAATGCTTCTAGGTTTTTAATGTTGGATTTTTTAAGTGTCCAAGCTTCAACTCCATACAAAAGGGTAGAGAAAATATAACATCGAAGCATTCTTATCCGGAGCGATATATTGATATCGCGATTACAAAAAAGTTTTCTCATTCTATTAAAAGTTGACCGCGCAATTTCAATGCGGCATCTTATTTCTTTTGTCTGATCAGTATCTTCTGTGATCCATGCTTCAAGGTATTTGTACGAAGATATTTGTTCAATTTCTGTATTATCTAGTACTAGCTTAACTTTGATGTTTTGTGCTTTTGTAAATACCATGAACTTGGTTTTCTTCAAATTGATTTTTAGTCCATAATCGTTGCAATATATATTTAGTTGTTCAGCAAGGTGTTGCAGTTCTTCTAGTGTTCCTGCCAAAAGGACGGTGTCGTCAGCATATCTTATGTTATTAAGTGGCTCACCGTTTATTATAAGGCCCTCACTGATCTCGGCAAGCGCTAATTCTGAGATGGCTTCACTGTATAAATTGAATAACAAGGGTGATAAAATACACCCTTGGCGGACCCCACGGCGAATCTGGTTATCCTTGGTCAGTTCGTTTTCAACTTTCACTTTTGCTGTTTGATTCCAATAGAGGTTACAGATGATTCTAATGTCTCTACTGTCTATGTTTTTATTTAATAAAATTTCTTTATTTCTTAAAAAAGTCGATTATGCTGCACTCTGTCAAATGCCTTCTCAAAATCAATGAAACAGGCATATACTTCCTGATTAATATCTAAGCATCTCTGCGAAAGAACACTTACTGCAAACAGTGCATCTCGTGTTCCCAGACCTTTCCTAAATCCCATTTGTGTATTACTTATGCCTTCATCTAATTTCTTATGTATTCTATTGTGAATTACTTTTAAAAACAATTTCAAGACATAACTCATTAAGGCTATGGTGCGATGTTCATTGCACTCCTTTGCATTGGCTTTTTTGGGAAGCAGTATGAATGTTGATTGGAGCCATTCTTTAGGTATTATACCTGTTCTATATATGGTATTGAATAGATCCAAAAGAAGATCAATAGATTCAGTATTTACAATTTTAAGTAATTCGATAGAAACTTCATCAGGCCCGGGAGATTTACCATCTTTAGCTTGTTTCATTGCATATTCAATTTCTTCTCGTATAATGTCAGGCCCAGTATCATCCTTAAATTCTTTTGGTGCTTCTGTTCTTTCTTTGTCTTCAAATAGTTGTGCTATATATTGTGTCCATCTCTGCATTTTTTGGTTTATATCTGTTATAAGTGCACCCCTTTCATCTCTTAGTTGCCTAGTTTGAAGTGTTTTTCTCATTCCTGTTAATTCTCTAATTCTTTTATGCATGTTAAAAAAGTCATATTTTTTCTCAATTTCTTCTAGTTCTTGGCACTGCTCATGTAACATTCTCTCCTTAGCTTCTTTTATTCTCTTTTCTATTAATTGATCAGTTTCATTATATTTAATTGGATTTTTTGTTTTGAATGATTTTCTTTCATTCATTCATTGATCTTTCATATCAAAAACCGGATATGTCCAATAAATAAATATTTATTTTCTGTCCTCTGGTAGTTACCTGCATTAAATTTTATATCAATGTTTTTTATCAGTGATAGTTTGCTCTATACAGTTGAAATTAAAATTGTGTTAAATACTGGATGGTTTTCTCTTCCCACTGATTCATTTGTGGAGTTATATCCAGAAACATTGACAGTACAAAAGTAACAAACATTTGAATATTTTTTTGCTGTCTCCGTACCATAGGCACTGCAAATCTAAAAGCTTTTCTTTCTTTCTTCGACCACTCCCTTAAATACTCAACACAAACATAGCATACATTGTGAGGAGCTCAAGCTTGGTCTTGGTCACTAATTTTCACACCAAAATATGCAAAACACACTTTTCGCCGAATCAGTAATGTTTCTCCGATGTTAATGTTTCTCTGATATGATGATATTGTTTTTTAACAACAAAATCACCACATGTAACAAAATGTATTGGGACAGTTTGTACAACCGTGACTAGCCATACTTAAAAGCGTATGAGTCAAACACTGAAAAGTGAGGTTATGTTTGTTAGAATGAAAGAACTATACAGCTGCTAATGAAGAGGAAAAAGAATAGAGAGTATTGTTGAACATCAGACAGTGACGAATAAAAGTATTTGATGAAGGAAAATGGAAGAACGTTGTTAAGAAGAACAAGATCCTCAAAGGGTTGGAGCTTTATGATTTTATCACCTGTTATAAAGTTGACGATGACAATGTTATTACCTCACAAACCATATTAGAAAGATACTTCATTATTTATTTACATTGTCATAGAAGCAACATCATCACTGGATACATCTTTGCGAATTTAATTGAATTTTTGTGTCTTCTTCCTATCATAATAAAGTCTATCTGGCTTCTTACGATTTTATCCTCTGTATTGTATTCTAAGCGTACTTTCAGGTATAAAATCTTTTTGGTAGAAGCTTTTTAAACGTGTTATATTTTAGTTAATAATATAGTACTACTGTTTTTAAGCTCAAGTTCATATTTTTTTATTTGTTTGACAAATGAGGTTAAGTAATAATTTATTTAATGTTTTCTTTTATTACAGCTCCAATTTTTTGCTTCGTTTAAACTAAATTTATAGTTTAATCATTTTCTAATGAATTAGGTAACATTCAATAATACGAGATTTCTCTTATGGGTAAAATAATTTATTTTCGCAATAAAAATAGTCAACTCAACTAAAACAAATTAACTTAATATGGTAATAACAGTTACTTAAATAGTATAACAACAACCAATATGTAACAAGTGGTACACGTATCGACTAATAGCCATGTTGTTTCCTATAAGACACTTTGGCGATGAATCCAAGTTTCTTGTCGGAGACGTAGTCGACAACCCTGACGGTTTTGTGATCTGGTTCCAATAAGCTGTAACTACCCTTAACTTTGTCTCCCTCGCGAGATTCTGTTTTGCTCTTGTAGTCTTTGTTCTTATGGTCAGCTACGTGGAAGTCATAGTGGTATTCTGGGTTAGCCTAGAACGTTAAATCAAATTAAAATATTATGTTCAATATGTATTGTAAATTTAAATCTATAGTACAGTATATTTCCAATGTTTGCTTAATAGATATATTTAAAATAGCATCGATAATCGCTTTAACAATTGCGAGAAAAGTCATTTGACCGAGTCAAACACAAAGATCTGTCATAAAAACTGATGAGCTGTGACATCGACTTTAAAATATTGAACCTTATTATTATACCGTGAACTGCTATCTGATTTATTATCTGTTAATATGAGTTAATATATATTAGGAGGCACCCCGTGTGTTCAATTTGTATTCATAACAATTTTCTGAAAAATCCTTTTTAAAAATAGAAAAAGGGATTTCAAATTCATGGAATTTATGTAAACGATGTCGGAACATGCAATATTAATAACCAGAAGAGCATAATATGTAGGTATATACAAGAACTCGTAACCAACTTACAGTAATTTGGCCACTGCATAATATTCGACCTTGACCATAAGGTTGAAATACTAGCGCGAATATAAAATGCCAGATAACTCTTCTAAGTAATAAAAGAGCGACTATTGATTGTCGATACCAGTCACAAAATCTTATATTTTTCCAATTTGCTGTATGAACTGTATAGGAGTCAAGGATGACTTGAAACTACTGTTTTTCTAAAGAGATTTCCACTGATTTAAATATGATGAAATGTATAGGAAAGTACTTGAGTTAACTATGAACTATTTTCAAGTAAAATCCTTCTAAGAAGGCACATCAAAAATGCTAATCCGAGTAAGATGTTGTTATGATTCGGAAATATACACGGAGTTTTAACCTTGCTTTCCTGTTCAGGTCTATTTGACCCAAAAAAAATTATTTCTTATTTTTCAAATTATTACGCAATTATTATCCGGTAAAAATTACCTCTGTGCATATGTTTAGTTGGCAGTATTTTATATATTTTCTAACAGTTTGTCAGTCTGGTACGTCTATAAATAGAAACAAGTTTCTGCAAGCTCGAACTTGTAAAAAATGTGTAGTGCAGCTGAACGATGTCATTTAGAAGGGCATGTCACTTAGAAGAAAGTGGGGGTGATAGACAAGTGGTAGGCTGGTAGTGGTAGGACACTGATATGCCATGCGCATTCATTTACATTAACAAAAACGCTAACCGAAGATGAGCTTCACGAGCTCGCGAACGTGTCAGGAGTGATGAGTACTTATCAGAAACAGAAAATAATACAAGTAGTGAGAGTGAAGAAGAAAGTTGTGATGATTTTGCTGTACTATTTCACGTACAACATCCTGTAGAGCCTTCTGTAACAGTTCTTTTAAAAGACAGTAATATCCAGTGGTCTCTCGATCCTCCTTATCAACGCAGTCGTTTTTCTACGGATAAATAATGCTCCAGGAGTTACAAGGTACGCATGTGCACGAATTTTCGATACCAAAATTCATTTGATGCACTCTTTTCTAACATAGTTTCAAACCAAATTATAAATATGACCAACACGGAAGGTTTTTGGAATCAACTGGAGAGACTTGAATAAAATTGGTTTTAAAGCATACATTTCTCTTTTATTGTTAGCTGGAGTTTTTAACTCCCGTGGTGAATCAACTAAAATTTTGTGGAATGAAGAAATGAGTCGTACTCTATTTCGAGCAACAATGTCCCTGGAAGTATTTATAAAAATTTCGCAAGTAATAAGTTTTGATAACAAGACTACTACACAGGATAGCCTTTAGGGGCCCGTGTCCCTTCAAACAGTACATTCCAAGCAAACCAGCGAAATATGGCATATAAATTTGAGCTTTATGTGACAGTAAAAGTTTGTGTGCTCTAAAATTGCAGATCTTTACAGAAAAACAAGGAGATGCCGCGCCGGAATGGAATCAGTGTAGTCATTTCAAAGGCCATAATATTACTTGTGATAACTTTTTACATCATACAATTTGGAATTACTTCTTCTAATATAAAAAATACAATGCTGGGGACTATAAGAAAAAATAAGCCCGAGCTTCCATACAAGTTGCGAATAAAGAAGTTCATATTTCGTCATTTTTATTTCACGCAAGATACCACTGTTGTTAACTATATTCCTAAAAAGGATAGAAATGTTATCCTAATTAATGATTTCCATCATGATAAGGCTATTAGTGACAGAAATGACAAAATACCCCAAATTGTTTTGGATTACAATTCCAGTAACATGAAGCATGTCACATAAAGCTCAAATTTCTATGCCATATTTCGCTGGTTTGCTTGGAATGTACTGTTTGAAGGGACACGGGTCCCTAAAGGCTATCCTGTGGAGTAGTCTTGTTATCAAAACTTATTACCTGCGAAATTTTTATAAATACTTCCAGGGATATTGTTGCTCGAAATAGAGTACGACTAATTTCTTCATTCCACAAACTTTTAGTTGATTCACCACGGGACTTAAAAACTCCAGTAAGGGAGCAGTGGATACTCTAGACCAGCTTGTTTTGTCAGATCTTCTCTAGATCAGTACATATACATGTAAGAGGAAGACAAAGCGCTGACCTATGATTGTTTTTTGTAATATGCTGGGCATTTCTGCTTACAACGCGTTTGTTTTATGGACATCAATAAATCCCCAGTGGAATACCAACAAACTTACAAAACGGCGAATTTTTCTTGAGCAATTGGAAAAAAACACTGGCAAAACCACTTATCCTTTCCAGGAAAAATTTACCAAGAACTAGAGACTCAAAAGAACTGGTAAAAACAACATGAACAGAAGCGAGTAGAGAAGATGGAAATTCTAGTGAACCGCCTATGGACAATCCAACTTCGCCTTATAGTTATTTAAACATAATTTTTGTTTAATTAACTATAATTTTTTGTTAATTAAGTTTTGTTTAACACCTTAGCTTAATTTTATTTCGATTAAGGACCGTAAATCATAATTGGGTCAGGAAAATTGACAAAGACTGATGTCTTATAAGCATGTGATGTCAGTGAATATTAAAAGGGACTTTAGGGTGAAAATTTGTGTTTAAACAAATTCAGTGAACAAAATTTAGATTGTAATATTATTACATTTAAGATAGAAGGTAGAAATTCTGTATGAATAGAATATGGTTTCATTTCAAAGATTCAAAGAAAACGATTAGGGTTTTTACAAATGTTTGATAAATTCCAAGCCGACTAACGACTTATGGTTATGAATTGTGAAGCCAGTGGACAGAGGAAATTAATTTATGTAAAGTTATGTTTGCGTATTGTCGGAAAAGCCAGGAAGTATAAACGTGATGCATTTAATAGAAATTGAAAAATTGATTTGTGTGTTTGAAAATGCTAACATATGATTGGTTTAGAAAATAATAGTAAAAAGGGAAGTGCTGTGTTTGGTGCGTATTTGAAAGTCGAGTGGAGAGATATCTGTTCCTGGCGTCGGAAGATTAACATCGAAAATAGAAAAAGTTTTGCATGCCAAAGGTTTTTTTACCTGGGAATTACACTGTCTAGCTATGAAGACCTGAACAAAGAAGAAATAGATGAAGTACAAAAAGTAAATAGACTGGCAGGATGCCTTAATAATACTATATGACGAAACAGACACATAACACTGTGATGAAATCAAGAATTTATCAAAGCCAGTGTAAGACCAATAATGGCATATGCCTCAGAAATAAGATCCGACACAGCCACAACGCAAAAGCTACTGGAAACGGCAGAGATGAGAGAACTGACAAGAATTATAGGAAATACGCTGAGAGATCAAAAGAAAAGAGAAGACATTAGAAGAAAATGTAACTTACAGTGTATAAATGAATGGGCACAAAATAGAAAAAGAATTAAATGACCATATAAGCAGAATTGAGGAGACCCGTGTCGTCAAAATAGCAGGAGATAAGTTAGCAATCGGCAGAAGAAGTATCAGATGACCGCGCAAAAGATGAAGTGACAACCTTCCATAGAGGCATTAATCAGCCAAAGAACAAGCAGAAATGCATATAAAGAGGAAGAAGAAGAAGAGAAGAAAGTTCTTTCAACTGCGAAAAAGATTAAGTTGTATTCAAAAAGGAAGTAATTTTGTTTTTCGAAGGTATTTGTGTATAAACAAATGGAAGAAGTGGTGATTTCCCTGTGTGCTGATCGAGAGGAGTGAAGCAATTGATGGCAACAGCATTTGTAAGTACAACAAAATTCATCAATGTATCTGGAGAATTTAGAATCTAGAAAGGATAGGGGTTTGGGTTAGGACGAGAGATCAATATTCGGTTTTGGGAGCAGATTCAAGAAAGGAGATTAGCAAACGAATCGACAAAAGAGTCCAGGTCATTCTTGAAACAATATTATAGAAAAATAAGTTTTTGGAACTGAACCAACCACCAACCCGCCTGGCAAGTATCGTGTTTATATGCCAAAACTCTCTCAGAATAAACAGACATTCAAAAAAAGGACCCACAGTCATCAGCAGATGAGATAATGACGGAACTAGAAAGAACTCAAATATGTAAAATCGGAGAGAAAAAGAAAATCGGAGTTAAAAAAGAAAGTAACTTTGTTTTCCAAAAGTGTTTGTGTATAAAGAAAGTGAAAGAAGTGGCGATTTTCCTGTGTGCTGATCGAGAGGAGTGGAGCAATTGATGGCAACAGCATTTGTAAGTACAACAAAATTCATCAATGCATCGGAAGAATTTAGAATCCAGAGGACATAAGAGTTTGGGTTAGAACGAGAGATCAAAATTCGGTTTTGTAAGCAGATCAAGGAAGTAGATTAGTAAACAAATCGACAAGAGGATCCAGGTCATTCTTGAAACAATATTAGAGAAAAAGAAGTTTTGAAACGGAACTGTAAATAAGTAAAATTTATAAAGTTTGTATAAAATTTATAAGTTCAGATAAAAAGTATAGGTCATTTAGTAAAGCAGATTTAATTTGGCTGCGAAGTTTCTCAATTATCAGAATACATACCATATTCTTTCATTTGCCCAAACCAACCACCAACCCGCCTGACAAGTATCGTGTATATATACCAAAACTCTCTCAGAATGAACAGACATTTAAAAAAGGACCCACAGTCATCGGCAGATGAGATAATGACGAAACTTCAGAAAGAACTCAAATATGTCAAATGGGAGATTTTAGAAATTAGCGAAGTCAAAGGAAAAGATAAAGATCATTTCAAACTAGAATTAGGTAACATATTCCACTATAAAGGGAATTGACAACTGGAGGAATAGATCTATTAATTCACAGAAAACTACAAAAAAAAACAACGAGAGATGCAACCTCAAAAAAGTAACAAAAGAGGCAAACTGCTGACTAACATTCTATTGTCATACATCCTATATGCAATGAACACCTTTTTTAAGAAGAAATAAAATGAAAAATGGATGTGGATTAGTCCAGACGAAAAAATTAAAAATAGGAGCAAACAAAAACATCATAAACTATCAGTAGTTTCAAATTATTACCGAACAGTATATTCCTAACTTTACATTTTTCAAGAAAATGTATCGCCTAGTTGCAACTAGTTTACCCTAGACAGAAATATTTATTATTAATTGACATAATTAAATATTTGTTAAAGTAACGCACCAGTGCGGGCGAGTGAAAGTACTTTGTGTATTTAAAATAAACAACACATTATGGAAATATTAATGTTAGCTAATTATTTAAATGTCGCTAGTGAAATCGTAATAATTGCTAAATAATTAATTTAGATTGGAATGTATGTTTTCATCGGTAATGATTTTGATTTGAATATTTTTTATGTTATTTCTGGTATTGACCATAAGTGAAGGCCTGAAACAAGTAAGCAGGTACTTATTTCCTTGTGACCTATTTTTTAATGAAATGTGTAGTTGCATATTCTTTTACTTCTTCTTCTTTTTATAAACACATGACTCTGTTTTTCATTGTGCCTCCAGTAAGTTGTCGTTCCCTCGTTTACGTGGTCTTCCTATTGGTGAACCGGCTCTTGTCGACTTTACTACTATATTTGTTGTCATTCAGCTTATATGATCGTTCCATTTTACTCTTCTCTTTTTTACCCAGTTCTTGATGTTCTCAACCTTGCATCTACGTCGTATGTCGGTACTTTTAGCTCTGTCCCATAGTATCTTACCATCAATTTTTCTGTCATCTGTCATTTCTGTCTGTCATCAAATGTTTTCATCTCTGCTGTTACTAACATCCTTTTTGTCCCCCCTGTGTTAGGTCTTGTTTTTTCCGCGTATGTCATTATTGTCCTGATGACTGCTGTAAATTCTGACTTTCTTTTCTTGTCTGATATTTTATTTCTTTATATTGTTTCATTCAGGCAACCTGTGGCTCTGTTTGCTCGATTCACTTGATCTTCCACTTCAGTTTCGAGCTTTCCATAGCTAGATACTATGATGCCTAGATATTTAAACTTCATCACGTGTTCTATTATCTGACCTTCCGGCTCCAATTTACATCTTAGTAAATTTGCTGTTGTAACCATGCATTTTGTCTTTTTTGGGGAAATTACCGTATTAAATTTTCTGGCAACTATTTTATATTGGTGCAGCATACGTTGGAAATCCTCTTCACTTTGAGAGAGTACTATTGCGTCGTCTGCATAGCAGAATATTTTAAGTTATTCTTCTCCTATTTGGTATTCTTTTTTAGTTCTTACTTTTTTTATTATTTCATCCAAAATAAGGTTGAACAATAGAGGACTCAGGGAATCTCTCTGTCTTATCCCATTATCAGCTTCAATGAGGTCGGTTAGTTCTTCTTCTACTATTACTATCTAGTTAACTCTGCTATAGTTGCATATTAACAGATCAAATGGAAATCAAAATTGTAAACGAAAAAGTACTATTGTTTTTTAAACCTACAGTGTGAGAATTTTAACCAGTAAATATACGGAATAGTAGAAGAACTGAAGAAACACAATAACTTCAGAGATTCATCACTAATTGGAATCAGATCTATGAGCAAATAGTCCGACTGGAATTAAAATTAAAAGGGTATAAGCAAAAAGTAATGTCTTTAACAAATTATCAAGCATTATAAACCAAATAAGCCACCATAAATAAATGGTACTGCTAAGTTGTATAAATGTACAATTTGTATACTTTAAATAATGATTTCACTACAGTTATGTACCAGCTAGGACTTATAAACTGCAGAACTTCCTGGCAAAAGTATAAAAGGTAAATAACGAAGCACTGGTGGAACGAAACCCATATTGCAAGAAGAAAAACCTGTGGTGGAGTGATAGTACCAAACACTTGTAGTCAACGAAAATAGACAACTGTGCGAGAAAAAAATTGCTAACCACAACTGCTGCGGATAACCGAAAAGAATACCTTAATGCAAGAAGGAAGAAAAAAAAGCAACCAATAAATTAAAAAATAATATGTGGGAAATAAAATGCTTTAAGATAAATAAATTTAAGGAACACGCTCAAGCCATGGAAGTATTTCGTTAATTTGAGCAGATAAATGGAAAGAATATTACAAGTCTCTGCTGACAGAGAATAGGGAACAATTGTTGGCAAACAACAATCCACCAATTTTAATCGATGACTTTACAGAAATTAGCGATATATCGCCTACAGAAGCACACCCAGCAAATGATGGGCGCATGGTATATTCCGATAAAGCTAATGAAAGCAGCTTTAAGACAAATATTTTAAATACTGGCAACTATATTTACGCAATATCTAAAAAAAGAAAATTACCCAAAGAAAAAATGAAAGCAAGTATTTATTTTATCAATATATAAACAAAGCAGTAGGTCGGAATGTAGAACTTACCGAGGTATCGGTATTTTGTGCTAGATTGGATGTCTATATGGAATAATTATTAAAACTTGAATAAAAGATAATATAAGAAAATGCGAAGAGCGAATTGGTTTTACAGCTGGGCACTCTTGCATTGATAACATAGTTGTTTTAACATAGCTTATTGAAAAACAATCTGAAAAGAACACACCTGTCCAAACTCGTGTAGACCTCTAGAAGGCATATTTATGATAATGATACTCTAGAGACTGCAGACCGGATTGCAAAAACTCAGCAGACTGTTATAAAAGCTGTGCCAAATATATATCTTGACGCGACAAGTAGTATAAAGATGGGTGGAAAATTAACTCTACTTTCTCAGTGTCAAGTGGACTTACTTACTTTGTATAGAGTATACATGAATAAATCTTTAAAAGACTGTAAAAAATGAGGCGAAATGGAAATACCATTAGACACAATACTATATACTCTTTTGTTTGCTGATAACCAGGTTATCTCACAGTATCTGATCTGCACGACGAATTCTATATGATGCGGTATTTACAATAACAGTTGACTAAATATGGCTTGAAAATTAATTTACGGAAAACAGAGCATATGGTGATCGGTGATCCTGAAAAAAATCTCAGGATTAAGAACTTTGTGGTTAAAAATTGTAAGGATACAAGAGACACTTAACGTCTGATTTGCAAGGCAATAACAAAAAGAGCATGGATTTGACGACTAGATACTAAATAAGAAACAAAGAAAAAAATTAAAGGCTATGGAGATGGATTACTGAAGAACAAGTTAAAGGATCTACAAGCACGACTAGGTAATGATAAGATTAAACAGAGAATGTAAGTAGAAGGCAACATTCTCGATACCATTAATAGGAAGCAGCTTATGAAGTATGGACACCTCCACAGATTGAAGAGAGTAGATGGCCGAAAAGATTATGACAGTAGACTTCCGTTGGAAGGAAGACATAAGAACCGCCTTATATCCAGGATATGGAATGTTATAACGACTAGACTGACAGAAATCGCTGGCGCAAAGGGAGAGAAAAACGGCTTAAGCTGTAAGAGACTCATTATGTTGGTATATAAAGTTAAATATTATAAACAACAAATAAAATAAGGTCAAGAAATATTGAAATAAAATTTAAATAGTTTTTTTTAGAAAATTCCTTTTTTGTTAGATTTGTTCCATCACTACATATTGAAGTAAGTGATATGATACACACCCTAAATTATTTAAAGACATATCTCTGTATGAAAACCTTAGTTTATAATATTTTAGATGTATGGAATGCCTTGCTTATTAACCTACACTTACCTTAATATGGATTTCTTTTTCGTGGTGAACGTCTACTGGGGTCTTAAAGTCAGAACCGGTAAAACCGATTGAATCATCATGTTTTCCATATCCGCTTTTGATTTCGTATCCATAACTATTTCCACCATATTCTTCCTGTTTATTATCATGGCCATAACCACCTAGCAAGACTACTTGATGTCCACCTCCCAAGTTTCCGCCATGTCCACCATAACCACGTTCTTCTAAAAAATAACACGTTTGCAAATAAAGGTTTGACTAATAAATAACGAGTTAAATGGTTTTAAAACTATAAATCAGTTAAGAGATAAAATTTTTAGCATTAAAATAAATAAGTAGGGGAATACAATAATGAGGAATGCAAACGAGTAACCAAAGAGAAGAATAAAGCATATCTAAAAATAATCAACAGAAGGATGAGGAGCAATGTTGAAGAATATCGAGTAAAGAAAAGAGAGGAAAAATAAAAGCCCAAACAGAAAAAGCGGCAATAAGTCAATAAAGAGCTCAAAGAAATGGAAAAATTAAGCAGAAAACTGCAACATAAAAAATTTTACAAACATATTAACACAAAACGAAAACTTTTTAAGCCACAAGCAAACTAAGTCAAGGCTCATAATGGAATTCTTTTGAAAGAGCAAAGTAGAAGTACTAAAAAGATAGCAGAAACACTTTAATGCGCTACCTAATGGAGAAAGTAGAACTAGAAGTAGAAAGGAGGAAACTAAGCTATTAACTTTACCAACCTTGGAAGAAAAAAATAAAGCAATTCAGTCTCTAGCAAAAAACAAGTCCTCCGGAGCAGATAACCTACCCGCAGAAATATTTAAATGTGGCAGTCAAACGTATAGAAGCCTTTGAGATGTGGGTTTTCGAAGGATGCTGAAGATCTCTTGGACAGAGCACGTGACCAACAACGAGGTGCTAAGAAGAATGGGTACTGAGAGAGAACTCCTAAATATTGTAAAAAACAGAAAAACGAGTTATCTAGGACATATTTACAGAGGAGAAAAATACAACTTCCTACGACTTATCCTACGACTTTCCCTTAGAAGGGAAAGTGGAAGGAAGAAGAGGTCCGAAGAAGAAAATGCTCCTGGTTGAAGAATGTAAGAGACTGGACAGGTATGGACACACATTCGATACTAAGAACAGCTCAAGATAGAGAGCAATGTGCTGTAGTTATAGCCAACCTTCAGTAATGGAGAAGTCACTTTAAGAGGAAGGCAGTCAAACATTTGTAAGCCTCTTTTACAAACTATTAATACAGATGTAGCAAAAACGCGTTTTACCAGAAGATTAAAATATTGTAACTATGTGCCCTATACCAAAAAAAGAAAACGTGCTTGATTGTTCCAACTTTAGAGGGATGTCCCTTCTTAATAAGGTGTACAAAATTTTGTCACTGATACTTAACGAACGATTGACACAGTATACTTACAATATAATAAAATCCTACCAAAAAGACTTTTCGAAAAATAGATCTACCATTGATCACATGTTATCCATCAGAAAAAGATTAGAAAAAACGACGTAGTACGACATAGACTGCCCTTACTTCTTTGTAGATTTTAGGTGCAGCAACAAAGGTGTAGCAACAAAGTGCCATTTTCAATCTTAGCAAACTGTAAAGACTTGCTTCCTTCTTCATATATTGTTATAAGTAGGTACACGAGAATGGTACATTATAGACTGCGAGAGAACGTAAGCAACGTATTGGTTAGATCAGGATATAGTAACCATAAATGAAGTTGAAGATAGTACCCAGATATAGACATAAAATACCTATCTTTCTAAGAGGATATTGCTCAAGAGAGCGATGAGACAGATAAAACACTTAACCCAGACTGCAAGATTGTAGAGATTTTTGCAATCTTGCAGTGAGCAGATAAATATATGCACAGATAACCAGCCATATTTCTCTCATAAGCCGTAAGTTAGAATGCATACTGGATCCGAATGCAACATAACTCACTGAGAAAATATATCTGGCCACTCACGTCAAAATGTATCTTCTTTTTCGCGTGCTATGTCAGAATTGTCCAACGTTGTCGATCACCATTGCGAAGGCTTCCCGATCTTCTGCAATATGGAATAATTGTCCTGCATTTGGTATCTGAGTCCATTCACGAATGTTTTTTAACCAAGAAATTTGTTTTCTTCCTACACCTTAATGACCCTCTATTTTGCCTTTAAGGATCAGTTGTAAAATTTTATATCGACTTCCCGATACTATATGTCCCAGATAAGACAGTTTTCGATGTTTAACAGTCTTTAGCAGTTCTCTGTCTTTGTTGACGCTCCTTAGTACTTCTTCATTATTTTTCTTGCTGTCCAAGGTATCTTTAGCATTTAATTTTGTTCATGATCAATACTTTTAGCGTCCACACGTCTGCACTATACAAAAGTCCAGACCAAACATAGCACTTAGTCATTCTTTGCCTCAGTTCTAAACTGAGATGGTTATTGCAGAGATTATTGACTTAATTTTCATAAAAGTAGTTTTAGTCATTGCTATTCTACGTTTTATTTCTATATCTGGATCTAGTTCATCCATTATCACAGTTCCCGAATATGTCATTTTGTAAACTTTCTCAATTTAGACTTCGTTCAATTGAAGCTTTGCATCGGGATGTGAGTCACAACTAAACACTAAAAATTTGGTTTTGTTTGAGTTTAATTTAATGCCCATTTCCTTTCCTACCTCGTAAATACGATCAAGCAGAATTTGAAGACCTTGAATATTATCTGATAAAATTACTGTATCGTCTGCATATCTAATCACATTAAGTAGTTCCCCGTTGATTTTTATTCCATATGGTTGTCTCTCAAGTGCCTTCTTAAATAACTGGTCCGAGTAAACATTGAACAATGTTAGCGACAAAATGCAACCTTTTCTGACTCCTCGTTGTATGGGAATTTCATCGATGTAGTTATCTCCAATTTTTATGATAGCAGTTTCAGTCCAGTACAAATTTTTAATGACACGAATATCCTTGTCATCTGTTCCGATATTTTTCAGTATTTGCATTAATTGTACATGCTTTACTTTATCGAATGCCTTTTCGAAGTCCACGAAACATGCAAATATATATTTTCTTTGGTGACGGCATTTTTGTAATAGGATGTTAAGCGCAAAAAGTGCCTCCCTAGTTCCCTGGTCAAAATGTATATTAGACAGATATGTACTAAGAGAGCTGAACTGCTATCAGCTAAGATTTATAGCAGGCTTCCTCACAGGACATGCGCTAGTCGAGGGACACCTGCATACAATAAGGCTGTTTTATATATGAAGACTTAAGAGGCAGACTAGTAAAATGTGCAGATAATCTGAAACTGTCAACCTGTTCTTGCATAACTGCAAGGCATTGGATCGGATATTCTACTTAGAGACTACCAAGTGATTTCAAATACATATGGTACACATCAACTAGAACTGTACAAGCTGGTAAAGGCTTTCAGAATACTGGAATGGGTTTCATTAAGGAATAATCTGAGTAGCTGTAGCATGGGCGTATAATAGAAGGCTTCGATGAAAATAGAACATCACATCAATTTAGGTTTCTCAAGAAAACTTAAGGAAAATGGAATTAGTATCATGTAAAAAATATAATCGGTAAGTGTTTAGGTATAGAAACATTAAATTTTGCAGATAGTGTGACAAGAGTATCACAACGGAATGACGTATAGTACAGAATTTGGACCAAAAACATCATAAATCAAAATATTACTAAAATTAATATAAAAAACATAGTTCAGAAAACAGCTTGAAAGACATTTTAAAAAAAACATAATATTATTTGGGTATTACAAAGAAAAAAAAGGTAAGAATGAACACATTAATAGAATGAAAGTTGGAACAGTGGTAAGAACGGCTCGAGATAAATTACCTATATAATATCGAAGGGTAGGTCATTCCCGAAAGGTCTAGAGTGATAAGATAAGCACTTAGGATGCCGAAGAACAGAACATTTGACTAAAATCATAAAGTAAGAAACCGTAGAAGAACGGTAAAGGGAAACAAAGCTTATTTTTCACTTGATCATGTGTTCCGCTCCAAAAACACATACCGGAGATCAAAAATCAGGGTCTACAAAACTATTATCAGACCAATAGTATGTTATACATGCGAGACATGGTTGATGACAGAAGAGACAAAAAGAAAACTGGAAGTCTTTGAAAGAAAAGTCCTAAGAAATATATTTGGACCTATTAACACCGATCTCAGAATTCGTTAAACTTCAGAGACTTCGCTGGGTTGGTCATGTAGTAATAATGGAGGCAGAAAGACTGCCGAAAAGAGCACTAGATAGTAAAATGCAGGGCGCAAGACCAAAAGGTAGGAAACGGAAAAGATAGGAGGATGAAGTGGCAGCGGACGCGCAAAATTTGCTAGACGTGAGAACCTGGAGAAGATCGGCGCGGTACCGACAAGGTTGGAGGCATAGTTTGGAGGAGGCCAAGGCCCGATTTGGCTATAGCGCCACTGGGGAGAGAGAGAGAGAAAAGAAACCGTAAAAGTAAAAAATATTATATAAAGAAAATAAAATAGCTAACGGAAAGTATTAAAAGTGAGTCAACACAACTAATTGGATAAATATCCAAATTAGGAGATCCACATCTGCATATGTCTAAGAAAACACAAATATAGATTTATATATTTTATATAATATACTAATAAATTAATCACTAATATATAGATTTCGAATACATTATTGTCTTACCATGTTCTTCTTCGTGATCCTCACTTCCTCTGCTTAAACCAATAATTTGATAACTTAAAGCTTTATGACCTCCCAAATCTCCCCCGGAGGAGTGATCAAGGTATTGAGGGGCCGCGCAAGTAATAGCCACCAAAGAGAAAAGTACCTAGATAAATATTGAAATTTTAAAAATAAAAGAAATAAAATTGTTATATATAAAAAAAGTAGTTACTTTGATAATACCTAGTCTGCTTATCACATGTTGAAAAATAAAACGTAGAATTAATGGAAATTGTATAGTATAGGAATATATCGAGTATTTAGAATCAAACAGTAAAAGAGGACAAGCGACAAGTAACATGTACTGTTTGATAAAAGGAGATCTAAATAGAGAAATAAATATTAAAAAAGAGATAGAAAGAAAAAAGATAATGTTCTTTATAATAAACTCTTTGGAAAATGCAAAATACTATAAAAAGAAAATATTTAAAACACTGTATTTCCTTGCTTTCAACTGGAACAGAAATATAAGTTACAAAATGCAATAAATATTCCCAATATAGGTAGATCGTACCATTCGAATTAAGAATGATAGAAGAAATAATCACATAATATGCAATGGTTGTATTTCCATCATATTGCACACGATAGAAAGAGAAAAGTCTCAGCTAAGTTTAGAGTTAAGGTGATCATTTTTGATCTGTACAAACAAGGTAGATGTAAATAGCATTTGATAGCATTGTAATGCTCTAGTTTGAGAAGTAAGAGAAGTTGAGTTGTTGAGTTTAAGAACAAAGACGTACAGAAAAAAGTTTGCCCGAGCAGATATCAAGAATCTCTTGAGGGTAATATGTGCATACAGAACAGTCTCTGTCGAGACACTGGGAGTTATCACCGAATGTATTCCGATGCACGTGCGAATGAAGAAAAAAGGAAGAATATACGAGAGAAGAGATAAAGACATAGTTACAGAACGTTTAAAATAATAACGGGAGATGTCTATAATGGTGTCAATGTGACAAGAAAATTGAAACGAGATGTAAGTTTGTATAACTTCCTGACGCAGATGCTCACACGATATGGTTGCCTCAGAGCATACCTTGGCATACATTTGGAAAGATAGAAAGTGAAAAATGTCTGAAATATCAGACACTGTCTCTTACACCCTATTGGTATACGATAGATGGATAGATAAGAGGAGCCTGCTTGAGAAACAGCTTGGAAGTAGAGTGCAATCAGTCACGGAACTAGAGGAGGAGATGTTTAGGTTGTCAGATTGGTGTAGAGCAGTTCAGATATATTTGAGGAGAAAGTTGGAGAGAAAGGAGCAAGAGGAAAGGCGACCCGAAGGGAGACAGGGTGCCCAGGAGCAAGCAAGAAGATAAGGCTAAATGAGAAGAGGCGAGATTGAACATAAACAGGGAGGGACAAAGAAAGAAGAATTTAGTCATAGTGTCAAAGTGCTATAATAAGTGAGAATTTTGCGTGAACACCGCTTAGGAGGGTGTTGTATAGCAGGTAGGTCTTTGGTATTAACGGCGATAGTGTCCTAATAACCCCTGCGTGTGTGTTCTTGTATATCATTGTGGTCACGCTGGAGAAATCCTAATAACCGAGGCTAGAAGGTGGTTCTGCCCACCTTGGACCGAGGTATGTTTCGAACATTTGGACCAAACCTACCGGTTTTATCATTTTGTCATGTTTATTATATTTTTTAGTTAGCTCGTCATATAAAACCACGTGTTGATCACGGCCGGTTAGCCGAGTGGGCTATTTTTGTAAAATTTTTCAATTTTTTCACTATTTGCAACACAGTGTTTTGTTTTTTATAAAGACAACAATAATGCATGTAATCAAGAAGTGGTTCACCTTACAATTTTTAAACTAAGTGGGTGTGAAGCAATTCTTGCTTTCTTTCTATCTAACTTTTCAGCCAAACTCTAAAGAGTTTTCACTTCTTTTTTCCTATTTTTCGGTGTGCTATAGCGAGATAACACACAACTTTAGAATCCGATCAAGACATGTTACTTCAATTCTCATTCAAACACGAGTATGTTTCTCGCTAGTCTATTAGCTCCAACGAGCCGCGAGTAAAAACCGGTGTAGACTCGTACGTCGATCACTCCCTTTAGAGTTCCATTTACTATATCTAGGTAAGTGACCAAATACTACAATAACGCACATATGATGCAATGAAAAGAATAATTTAACAACAAGTAAAACACGAATTAATTTTAAATATGAAATTTTACTAAACACGTGCAGTATACGAATATATGGATTATATATAGACCGTAGATAATTTATATGAATTAGTATGCAGGTAAAATAATAACAGTCAAAGCAGTACAGATAAAAATAATATTAAGCAAGTAAATTTAGATCGTGTTAACTTTGATTAATTCGAAGATTCCCAGACTATCAACAAGTCAACCAAATTTTAACAAATTGATTTTATTTAAATGTTTAAAAAACAATTTGGCAAATGAAAGAAATTACGCTATTTGTTTTGTCTTACTATTTTTAAAATTATTAAAAGACATTATTTATTTGCGCGATAGCAAGCTGGCAACAAAGAAATATATTAGGTAAGGCATACAAGAAGTTTCTGTTAATAAAATAAGAAAAGCTCTTCTTCTTCAAGTGCCTATCCATTTCAGATGTTGGCAACCATCATGGCAATCTGTATTTTGCAAACTGTTGCTCTGAAAAGATTTGTGGTTGTTGTATTGAGCCACGTACGTAGATTTTTCAGCTAGGAAATCCTTCGCCTTCCTGGTCCGCGTTTACCTTCTACTTCTTTTTATAGAATTAATTGCAGCAACACATATTTTTCGCTCTTCTTCATGATGTGAGAGAGGTATTCGTTTATGGCTGTTGTTATTCTTTTCGATGATAAAATTACATTTCAAACGTCTCAATGTTCTTGCAAGTAGCAAATATATAGTAAAGATATAACATCGTAGTAACCTCATTTTTATAGATACTGGGTAATAATGGGTACTATGACAAGTTACCTACTTTAAATATGGATAATTTAGTTAGGGATAATCAAAATAAGTCAATTGAAAGAAAAATTGAAAAAAATGTGATTAATATAAAGTACAATAAAATGTTTGTTAAAGATTAACAATAACAATAATAAAGTCACTTAAATAAGCTTTCATAATTAATGTAGATGAACTATTAAAAATGTATACAGAAATATGCAAATTAGCCAGACTTTTAGATCAATGAAACTCGAAAAGTAATGAAGGAGACACATTTTTTTAGAGGACATCAAGAAATACACGATCTTGATTTAAATAAATATTCATAATAATATACGGGGTGAACAAAAAATAAGCAAACATACGTAATAAAATATTTAAAATCCACAAGGCAAACGAATTTTCTGTAGTGGCTGTATACCTTAAGATTAAAAATTGTATTTAAAAAATCCTTTATAAAAGATATAATAATATTAACGAACCCTTTCGGTCTACATTCCATCATAAAGCGTTTTCGGAATGACTATCCCATCATTAGTGTTTATCCTAACATAAGTATTACCATATGTTTACATGTTTGAAGCCACTAAATATCTGGGTAAAAACTATTTAAATAAAATTTAATTAGTTGTAAGTTGCATTGTTGCTAATAATATTCTAGGATGTTTAAGTGTTAGACTGAATTTATTTCATAGCAACGTAGGACTCCAAGATTGGGTTTGCTTTCGCTTAGATAAATTGTCTATGAGAACTTGTTAATAGCAACAAGGTTGCTAAGTGTTAGTTTTATTTATTGTAACAAATCATTTGAAAGGGGGGAGCCATGAGAAAATTATACAACTTGTAAGATAAAAATTTAGATTGTTAAGACATAGTAATAATTACTAATATTGACTACAGTTAAAACTCAATAATACAAATAAACGAAACACCAATACAACAATTAAGCAGTGAAATGGGAGTTAGGCAAGATTGAATCTTGTATTAGTATTATTTAACTATAAGTAATTATTACAAGTAAATTACAGTAAGCATTGAGAATTAAATAAGCTAATTTATGAACATGAAACTGATATTTATTAGACAAGACTTAAATTATAATGTTAATGAAAGGCTAGCATGTTAGTTGAAGGCAACCAATCAACAACAGATAAAAAAAAAAGATCTCCACCAATAAGGCAACCACGAGACAATCCAGAAGTCAGAATGACGACCTATTAAAAACAAGGAAAGATGTATTAAATAGATGGGTGGAATACTTTAACCAGGTACTAAATATAGAGGAAGAAGAAGAAAAACCTGAAAGACGAAAGAGATGAGTAAGGGGAACAGACTAGAGGGAAAAGGAACCACTAGCCAGAAACCCCAGATAAACCATATAAAGAAGGTAGGGTCACGATACCATAATGGCATTACAGCAGCTTATAAAATAAATATGGATACAGAAATCCTTTTTCAATGATTGGAATATTGAAATACTTAATAACTGTATAGACTACAAAACAACCACAACAACATATGATTTTGTAAAAACAAGAGAAATTTTCAAAGCAATGAAAGAGCTATGACAACCAAATCAGTTGTTAAGTTTAACAAAACTAACTCTGAAAAAGTTGAATGTTGAGTACGAATTCGGCGGGAACTGTCTAAACATTTTAAAATGAATAACGCGCTAAGCCAAGGAGACCCTCTCTCCTGATGTCTTGCCAGCTGATGCTATTTTGGGCTCAATCTCCTCCTTAAATCCACAACGATATCGAGAAATAGAAAAATAAAACTTTTAAAAGCAATAATACGCCAAGTCGTAACATAAGACCTGGACTCTAAGCAAAAGTAATGAAAATATGTAAGGATGTTTCGAAATAAAAATACTTAGGCGAATTTATGGAGCAGTAAATGACAATGGAGCGTAAAGAAGACGTTACAACTTTGAAGTTTATAGAATATACCATGAATCAGATATCGTAATAAAACATATTAATATAGGACGTCTCAACGTCTGAGGTGGATAGGGCACGTAACGCGGATGGAACAAAATGAACAAGCTAGAAAAACGCTCCTTGATTGACCCATTGGTCGGAGAAGAAGAGGAAGACCCAGAACAAGATTCCTTGATAAGATCGATGAAGACATGAGAAATATGAGAATACTTGCTTCGTGGAGGAAGGCGATGGATAGCGACGACTGGGATGAAATTCTTGAGAAGGCTATGACCTACGCAGGTTTATAACGCCAGAATGATGATGATAATGAAATATCTCCAGCACAATGGTCAGACCAGATATAAGACATGACTAATTACTTATTCTCCGAAGCAAACCAACACGCACAGTATGGATATTTTGACAAAAATAGTCAAACGAATTACATGACGTAACTACATCCTTACGAAGGAGAAAACGTAAAGCAGGGTGGAAAAAGGGATAGAAAAATTTTAAAGGCATTCTATCGTATGGTATATTGTAGAAACTTCGACAGTGAATTAATACTGCTGAAATCTGACAGAAGTATTTAAATCATGGATGTATAAAAAGATATTGAAAATATTGAAAAAAGAAAAACTTTTGAAGCGAACAAAACAATAAAAAAGAAAGACAATTATTATTAAAAGTCAAAAAGTCGAACAGTAAAATATGATGATAACATAGATTAAGTCGACTTGTTAAACCTGAGAGGTTGGCATGTCTGGGACATGTCTAGAGGTCAGAGGACAAAAAAGCAGGTAGGAATTGGTACAATGGAAATTAATGGACAAGGAAGAAATGAAGACATAGAACAGATGGTTTAACTGTGTTCAGGACAACGATGAATGTAAGAGGATGGAGAAAGAAGTGATAAGATACCTGAGTGGAAGGAAAAAACCAGACAGAGAACTAGTCCCTCAGGGTTAATAAGCAAAAAATCCAGGGAAATAGGTGTTGTATAAAAAATTAAAACGGAAAGAAAAATATGATGGCTTTGAAGCTTAAAAGAGCGGTTTTACTGCAAGTCTCATTAACTATTTAATGAAGCTGAAATCCAAAATTTTAATAGATAATGAAAGCCAAACTTCTAAACAAATTTGGCACGTAAATAATAAATTAGGTAAAAAATATCTAAATAATTTAGATAGGAAATGTTTGGTAATATATTAGAAAAAGAGTCTTGGTATGTTTGGACGCTGGTCTTTACCAGGAGTCAACATTTGAGTGTGGTATAATAGTAATAGTAGAACATAAGTCCCAAAATAAAAACTCTAATTAATGACCAAATTTTACATAGCCCAAAAATATATCTTTTAATTTAATATTAGTTTCAAAAATTGTAATATACTCACAATAACTGTATTCATTTTGATCAAATGTCTATACTGTTGGTAAATGAGTCTACAACTGACGAAAACAAATTGTCAATCGTTTTAATATATACTAAAATATTGTGAAGGGACCTTAGATAATCAAAATAATAAAAATTATTAACACAAATACATTTATACCATTAAACCAGTAAAGTATGCACATATCTGATTTCTCCGCCATATGTGCTAGTAGTTGGTCCAGTTTAACTGAAATAATTGACAAGCGACCAGTACCGCATACCAATTAAAATCAATATTTACATAAATAAAATATTTAATAAATATCAACAAAGTGTATGTTGAGTTTTGGACATTTGCAAATAGTAATATAATTATCACAATCTGATATAATTGTGCCCTAATTATTTACTGCACAAATACAACAATGATTCTAAGGATTTCATCTTATTTATTACAATTACAGAATTAAGACACATTACTTGACATTTGTATTAATGGGGGTATGAGAAATCCTTGGTAAGACTATTTTAATACAAGTTGAAACACAAGTTATTAAAACATTAGATTTTGTCGAAACTTCCCTGTCAAAATATCAAAAGGGAAATGTTTTTCGAATGTATGAACCCTCAGATCATACAAAAACATTTTCTTTTATCCTAAAATATAGTAAGCAACGTCAATGATCAGTTAGTATCAAGTAATCAGTGCATGTAGCTATGTAATAATGTTTACACGTAACTCCTTAAGACTCTTTAAAAAAATTTTATTCAATGTAAACATTTAGCTTTTTGAATTTACTGGTTGCACGAATTTTCGTGGCGGCAAAAAGTTGACTGAGACTTTTGGGTTAATTGTCTCTAGGTGTTCTTCTTCCTTGGATAGTTTATATAGTTTGTCTAAGGGAATGTGATCTATCCTTAATGGTTTGAACTTTATTGATGTTTAAATATCTATGGTCCTAATTTTGGGAAACATTCCGATTCCCTGAAATGGTTGTTCTTGACTTTATATAACTCTGGGTTGAAGTTTTAAATTCACATCTTGGCCGAAGATTAATGAGTTATGTTCCTTTTGGGCTCAAAATTTTTATTGTAGAGCATCGAGTTGTAATTTTGTTTGATTTTGGAAATAGTGCAATACAATGGTCTTCTGGCAGTCTTTGGATGATGATGTCTTGAATTTATACAGGAGTGTATTGGCAAGAAGCTTCTTTGGTACTTAACTATAAGATTTGCTTGATACAATCTTTGTTTTTCGTTGCTTCTAGTATGGTTTCTTCTTATGCAAACATATCTTCTGTCGATTCGGGCACAGGGTTTTTCTACATATACATATTGAAAGGAATTTTCATTTATAAGGAGATATTATGGTTCAGGAGAGATAGTTGTAGTAGAATTTGCGGTAGGTATAGAATATAAATGATAATAAGCAGAGGAATAAGGACATAAGACTAAAAAATGGAGAATTAATATAATAGTATGGTTTGAATAATAGGCATTTACTTTAATGATGTCGTAGTATATTAATTTAATAAAAAATTTAATGGCTTCTTCTAGGTCATTTATTAGCTGAAGATTAATTTAAAGAGTTAAAGTGTAAAGAGTGAAGTTGAGCAAAAGAGACGTCTAAAACATAAATACTTACAGGTCGCAGAAACTAATGAAGAGCCATTAATGATATTATCAAAGCCTACAAATTTTTCAAGATTTCATAAGGCGTTTGTAATTGTTTCCTCAGAGGATCTGACTAGTTTCGTTATGTACTAAAATAGGTACGATGTACTTTTAAAGAAATATTTTATGCATCTATAAATTATTTATGCATCTATGAACTTTTAGCAGCATATAGAGCAGAAGCCCCGCGTCATGGGGACTTGCACCATTTTATGGGAAAAATCCCCGTAAATCCTTTTTTAAATAAATGTTTTAAAATATTTTGTAGATATTTAATAGTCAAATACGGCATATATTTAGACACAATGTTGGATAAGATTTATCGACAGGTATTTTTTGTCTAAAATATAAAAATACTTATCCGTCTTCTTACTACATTCACAATAGTAGAAATTGCGGATCTTTACCTCCACTTACATTACTACCAAAAGTTTTCAATTAAATTACGATGTTTCGTGTTTTTTTTCTCAATTAAACACAATTCGGCGCACCATGAAGTAATATAATATAAGACATCTTCAAGGTTATCTTTCAGCTTAACAAACGATCTCATTGTATTAATTCGTGCGTAATCGAAAAACTCGAAACGATAATTACAATAGCAGGACACACAAACTACGTTACGAGAACCAATTATCTAGTGTGTCCGGTAAACTATCAGAGAATTAATTTAATACAGAACATTAACAATATTAATGACATTATTGTTTGAGCATTATTGCACAGTCATTTTTATGCTTTCTTGTATTACTACAAAGATCGTGCGTCGTTTGTTGCACAAATTCGTTTTTTTCGCTTCCTTTTAATATATTTAGTAAAAAATCTTTATGCGCATTTCGTCACATTAGTAATATAACTGTGTACCCCAACAATTTTCAATTGTTAGTTATTGAATGGTGAAATCATGTATAATTTAAAATAAGGTACCAATAGTAGACTAGTTAAATACATGGTTATTATCAACTATATAATTAGATATCCAACTCAATGTGGAATATTTGGTTGAGAATATAAAAGCGTCAGTAAAAGCTCTGAATATTAATGTACAGCTTTGAAAAGTAGTTATCAAAGGAATAATAAAATTAAGAACAATGATTTTTGTTTATTTCAAAGGTTCTATTTCGCCTAACCTAAATAACTATTTTTGATTTACAAAAGGTTGCAAATACATCGCACGACGCAAAGTAATGGTGAAAATCGTATTGATGGAACCATAGATGAAAATACTTTTTTGTTTATTTTGATGTTGGCATTGATAGACCAATAATACACCGATTCATTTTGGCTTTTGTTGATACAAGATATAATTTGTTTATCGTGGAATTTCCTAATAAATTATCTTTCGTAATATAAGCGAAAAATAATAAAGCCATTGTAACTGCCACGGAAATTTCACAAACTCTAAAAATTCCAATTCTCTTTGGGTGACAAATGTTTGTGATCGACAACAAGAACCTTTACGTTGAAATCGATTGTTAATGTCTTGGAAACCTATTAAAATTACATTTTTCCTTTAAAATCGAATATCAGAGTAAACGATATTCGACTAAAACGAGAAGTAACTATTGTACGAGTATATTTCTATAAATATGCAAGCTTCTATCCACATTTTGGCACTACAAATTTTTAACAAAGAACTTTTTTGTATTTATAAATAATACTTCGTTACTTACAACTATAAGAGTATAAGTATATTCTAAGTATATTGTAGGTAATGAAGTATTTAACTTTTGTTAGTACCTCATCTAAATAAATTTAGTTTTCTCCTGATTAAGTCACAAAATTGTCACTAAATATTGAGATATACAACAAATAAAGTTTTAATATTTTTTATTTGTAATTCCTATCTAAATATTTATTGCCTAAATATTGTGTGTACTCCGATACATATATTTGATCCTTTTGATGAACATTTTCCCAATTATCGGTCTAATTATGTTTCCAACAATTTTTAGTTTGAGCATTTTAGAAATTTCTTTGTTTCGTTTAAATTAAATATTCTTGTGTATAAAACCCTCTATATATTTTTATTTCCTAAAAATACTATATTCGTATTGTTGTCTTCGAGCGCTTTCCATGCCAACATCTGTTGATTTTTGACCTGAGCCTTCGGAGATAATAAATTTAATGTTTTCATTTTGAACTATCCCTTGGCAGACCAAAGTTTATTTTTTATTGTCCCACTTAATGAGAGCTCGGACGGACACGTCGGCGTCGGCTTACTGTTCGAAAGTCAAACTAATACTATTATGTAATAACTAATAATAATTACAAAGCAATAGTAATTACCTGTTATTATTCTTAGGAAATCTAAATAAACTTATTCCTTTTCCTGTCACAGATGAACATCCGCGAAACGCACAACAATAACCAGAAGACATTTTAAATACTTATAAATTAAACTTTTAACTATAAACTATAACTATAAACTTATATATTTAACTTATATATTTTAACTATAACTATAAACTTTTAGCTACTAAGTAAATTAGATAAATGGTCAAATGCACTTGTATAGTCGAGTATTTACCACATGCGCCTAAGGACTATCGTAAAACAACCAGTGTTGAAGAATAAGCACGTGTTTTTGACAGTAAAGCAACCAGGTTCGGGCATGCGTATACAAAAACGGTACACGGATTTCGGTGCTGGTGTCGCTTCTCTGTGTTCGTAGTTCTCTGGCATTGATTTAGAAAAAATAGTCGGCAGCGAACATGTTAAAAACTTGACATTTGTATTACTCAAATAGCAAATTACATTTTTTAATTAATTATATACATAATTATATAAAATTTGCTAAAAATAAAGAAAAGTAATACTTCTTCATATGTAACTTTTACAAATTCTGTGAAACCCATTTGAACGCCCATGTACGTTTTACACTTGTAAATATAACCATTATAAGCTCATTAACTTTTGTCTAGGAGACTTTTTAAAACCTTTATTACTATGGAGCCAATTAAATAATGGTTTTCAAACGGAAATTGCACATTCCTATACTGCACGGACATCTGAAATGATATATAGTTCATATGAGATATTGAAATGATGTGTTTAATTTTTAACTTATATATTGCGTTAAACAAACATACTTATGTAATATTACTTTGTTTCAGAACGCCCTAGATAACTATACCTTCCTGCCGTTCAGCGTCTTCCTAGCAATTTTCTGGATATTTACGTATAAGAAAGTTCCAGAGACGAAAAACAAAACATTTGAAGAAATAGCAGCCTTATTTAGGGAAGGAAATGGAAGGTAAATTTATAAACGTAGATAAAATTTTGTAGTGAATATTAAAGGCTAAAAATAAATTATAAAATTCCAAATTATTTATATTGTGTTTTGAATGAAATAAATTTATTTTAAATAAAAACATAGAGAACGAAAAGGTTATACCTAAAAGTTGTAGGAAAAACAACAATTTCTCTACATAATTATTTTTATCAACCACCAGGTATTAGTGAAATACCAAAATAAATCTTTAAATATAGTTATCGTTACTTACTACCTCACTGTATATTCGAATATGGATGCTAGTATATTTCAGACTAATTTTTTGACATTTGAAATGACAGATTTTATTTTATCTTTGAGCTGGTTTATTTAAATTAGTTTAAACCATTTTTTATCCTCTATTAAGTAATCCTCTAGACATCTTCTTTGGGTGCAGTCTTCAATGAAGGTTGGCGATAACCTCAGCAAAATCATTTCTGTCCCTGGCTTTTCTTATTAAAGATTAAGAATCCAAACCAGTTCACTCACGAATGTTCTTCAACCAGGACGCCTGTCGTCTACCAGGACCACGTTTTCCTTCTACCTTCCCCTCTATAAGAAGCTGCAGTAGCTGGTATTTCTCATTTCTGTATATATGTCCCAAATATGAGGTTTTCCGAGTTTTCATTATTTTTAAGAGTTCTCTGTCGGTACCCATCTTGTGTAGGACCTGCTCGTTGCTCATATGCGCTGTCCAGGGGACTTTCAGCATCCTTCGAAATAACCACATTTCAAAACTTTCCAAACGCCTGAGTGAGTTGATTTTGAAGGTCCAGGCCTCCATTCCATATAGTAAGGTGCTGTAAACGTAACATTTCAGCATTCGGTATCGGATTTTGAGGTTGAGTGTTTGGGACGTAAACATTTGTTTCATTTTTAAAAAGATATTTGTTGCTTGTTCAATTCGCGATTTTATTTCTATATCTGGATCTATATCTTTCGTTATCCAGCACCCTAGATATCGAAATTTCTCGACATGTTCGATAATGTTACCATTCACGTTTAAAGCCATGAGTGGATGGATGGAAGTTTTGGAGACAATCATTGTTTTTGTTTTCTTGACGTTAATGCTGAGGCCGTATTGTTCTCCGATCGATCTGACGCGATCTAAGAGTGTCTGGAGATCCTGTGCGCTCTCTGCAATTAGGACCGTGTCGTCTGCGTATCGTACATTATTTAGAACTCTACCGTTAATTTTAACACCTTCTCTTGATTCCTCTAGTGCTCGTGCAAAGATTTCTTCCGAATATATATATTGAAAAGTAGTGGTGACAATACACACCCCTGTCGTACACCTCGCTTGATATTGAATATTTCTGTGTCACCGGCTTCTGTTCTAACTGCTGCAGTTTGGTTAAAATACAGCGTTTGGATAATTTTAAAATCGTTCTCGTCTAGTCTCTTTTTGTGAAGGCAATCCATCAGCTTATCATGTTTTACTTTGTCAAAGGCCTTTTGATAGTCAATAAAACATAAAAAGAGATCCTTTTTTTGGTCTCGACATTTTTGCAGCAGTATAATAAAACTGGTTAATGCTTCCCGTGTCCCAAATCCATTTCGGAAGCCAAATTGTTCATCACTGATATCCTTTCAAGAAAAGGCTTGTTGGTGAATAACTTTCAAGAATAACTTTAACATATGCGACATTAAACTAATAAGTCTGAAATCACCACACTTCTTTGCTCCCTTAGTTTTTGGAAGGGAAATAAAGACTTATTTTAACAAGTCTTGTGGAATTTCACCGCTTGTATATATTTAATTAAATAATTTGACGATTATATTTAAATGTTTCTCTTCCAGTAGCTTTATGACTTCCATATGTATGTCATCGGGGCCAAGGGCTTTCCCATTTTTTGCGTTTTTGATTGCTCTCTCTACTTCTTGTTTTAATATAGGAGGACTGGTTTCATGGTTTTTATATATTATGTTGTTTAGTGGTGTGTCCGAGAATAGTTCTTCTATGTAATGTCCCCATACGTTGTTTAGATCGCTTAATTCCCATATCGTTTCATTCTCGTCGTTTGTTAATCTACAAGGGAGTCTTTGTTTTGTCATTCCAGCTAGATCTTTTGTTTTTTTGTGAAGCGTTTGACTGTCGTGTTTCTTTATTAATTCTTCGATCTCTTGGTAGTTTTCTATCATCCAATTTTCTTTTGCGGTAGCTATTTCTTTCTTGATTTGACGATGTATCTCCCTATATTTTTCATTATTTTTATTTTTGTAGGCTCTTCGAGTATCCATCATTCCCAGAATTTTTTGTGTCATCCAGGGTTTAGATTTTCTTTTGTTATTAGTGTCTTATATATTTCTCGGCGCTAGTAAAAGCATTCTTAACTTCAGTCCATAAGCCTTCTGTAGTTGGTGATAACTCTCTTTGGAGTCTTTCACATTCCTCGTTGAGTTTAGTCTTTACCATACTTTGTATATTTTCTTATTTAAGTAAATTGATGTCGGTTTTTCTTTTGACAGTCTTTTTTAGCGTTTTGAACTTTATTTTTAATTTAGCCACTAGTAGGTTGTGATCCGATGGAACATCTGCGCCTGGGTATGTTCTTGTATCCGTTACTGCATTGTATCAGAGACATCATTGTATATAGACATCATTACTAAACATTACAAAAGATACTTCTATCAATCAACTATCAACATCGTCTGTGTTGGCTATTATTGTTCTTTTCGTTATTGTATTATTAATTTTTTTATCAATATTTGTACAGATTTTTTTTTATATTTTCCCTAACCACATGTTTGCATCATATTCGTAATTCTTTATAATTTCAAGCAAATTGCCTGTTTTATCATCATGGAAACACCCCATCTGAGCTTAGCTTATCTCTTCGTCTCTTTGTAGGAGGGTCCAGGTTACAGTGTCTTCAGTATCATGATGCAGTATTTTCATTCCACGCAATTTTAAAATCCCGTTATTGATGTGTTTGACCATGCATGTATGTATTACCATTATTTAAAAAAGTTTTTTTTAACAATGGAATTATGCTTTGGCTTTTTTTAGATCTCGTGCCTTTTTTTGTTGCTCGTTCTGTTGTTTCTCGCATTTCTGCTCAAAAGTTTTGGCTGACCTAACTAATGAAAGTTAGGGGTTTTGAATAGACATAAAATCATTTTGAATCTTTGCACGGCCGTCTAGTTATCTACAAGTGTGCAAGCTCCGTATTTATTTAACATGATAAAGGCATAGTTGTTACTGTTGTCAAATTACAGCAGTCGTTTTGATCGCTGTTTCGCTGTTCCGTTATTTCTAATGCCAACGCTATTTCAGCTATGTCGCCCAGTGGCCTAGATTTGCATGCTTAGAACAGTGACGAATGTCATTAGGATTAACAGACTTATTATCCTGGGTAGACAATATTTCATAATGCTCATGGAAAGGTTAGTAGATTCGTTTGTAATAGCTTTCTACTATGAATTGTATTGTGTATATTTCATATCAACCATGCATAATCAAATTATAGGAGTGAATACGAAACAAAATAAACATTGCTTGTATTTTCTAAATAATAAAAGCTGTACAAACAATATTAACATGAGAAGAATAATTTACTGTTTGTATTTTGAGAACGATTTCCGAATTGGATATTGAAACGTCAATAAACGTATTTTTATCTTTAATTGTGGCTTATTCCCAGTTATAAATAGTAATTAATTTACAATGCCACAAGAAAATAGCTTCAGAACAATATATATGAGAAGATAAGTAACACGAAAACTCGTAACTTTGTGTGAGGTCTTAGATCTTTTTGAGAGATTAGATTTATATTAAGCAAACAATAGAAATGAACCCAGTCTGTGAAACTTGCATACCCCTAAAATGACAATTGGGAATTCAATTTCTCGGGGTGAGAAGAATTCGTTCTGTAAATCAGGGAGCACCATTATCTTCTTCTTATTGTGCCTATCCATTACGGATGTTGGACACTAACATGGCTATTCTGACTTTGTTGACTGCTGCCCTGAAAAGTCCGGTAGTGGTTAAGTTAAATCACTTTCGCAGGTTATGCAGCCAGGATATTCTTCTCCGTCCTGGACCTCTTTTCCCATGCACTTTACATTGAAGTATGGTCCGAAGTAGGTCATATCGTTGTTCATTGCACATTATATGGCTCAGGTATTCTAGTTTGCGACGTTTTATGGTTACGACTAGTTCGCGCTCTTTACCCATTCTATGTAGTACTTCTTTGTTGGTAATTCTGTCTATCCAGGAAATCCTCAACATGCGTCTATAGCACCACATCTCAAATGCTTCGAGTCTCTTCAGTAATGCTTCAGTTAAGGTCCATGACTCTACGTCATATAAAAGAATGGAAAATACGTAGCATTTTAGTAAACGAACTTTTATTTTTAATTTTATGTTGTGGCTGTTAAAGATGTTTTTCATAATCACCATTATGAAGGCTTAAATCGTCAAAATACTTATCGTGAGAGTTTCGGGTACAACAACTCCTGCATGATATCCTACCTTGACTTATGTGCTGTTTAAGTGCCATGACTTCTTTACATAGAGTCATTACCATATTGATTTCTTCTTCTTTTTTTGTTAGTTCGGCTTCTAGTGATTCTAGTTGCTTTATTATTTTGGGGCCTTTATTTGAATTTGTTTTTTCATATAAATCTTCATAGTGTTTATTTAAAGCCTCGAATTCATATCATATTCTTCTTCTTCTAATTCACCTCTATCGTCATAGAGGTGAATTAGAATCAACAATAAATGTTTCTCTTTTCTTTCAAAAGCTGACTCACAAGTTGAAGTACAAGTAACTGGTTGAACACTCTGTGATCTCTTTTCTTTTTTATTTGTGCTCTTATTTGTTCTACATTGAGGTTTCTGGTACATAGAAGCCTGCGAAAAACTTAAATTTTCAGATTTTTTGTTTACTTTGCTGCAAACGTAATTTATCAGCACCGTCATTAGGTAGACATGTGCAAACATGATTTGATTTTCCAGCAGTCCACTGTGGTATGTTTTTCGTTTTTATCTCCATATCTCCAGAGGGACCTGAATAATAACGGTTTTAACGTCTGTTTGATCTTCACCTTTAGCTTCTTCGATTGTCTCTTCTTGACTGATGTGGACTGTGTGAGGAACTATAATCCTGCTATCATCTTTACTGACCAGGCTAGGCCCTTTGGAACTCGGCGTTTAAGATTGGTGGATTGCCTCTCTTGCTCGCTTTTTGGGATTTTGTGTTTTTTTATGGCTTGCGTATTTTGTTGCTAATTATTTAATTTGTTTGGTAGCTGAAACCGTCGTTTGAGGTTTTTGTGATTTTTTTTGCAAGAGTTGTCTGAAACATAAAAATATCATTAGTATATTTTTGTTGCGATTTATTGTTATTGCTAAACTTTATTATTATTTGGTAACATTTGTTGCTAGGTCGTCTGTGATTCAATCTGTGGTGTACATCATACCTTAATATCTCTTGCAGTCAAAGTCAGCGAACTGTAATCTGGCATTTTCTTCTATCATATTTAGCACCTAATTTTTTCAGGTCTCTGAACAAGTAGCGTTCAGTTACATATCTGGGCCATTTTCAACTTCTCTTAGACAGTTTTGTACTCCTTGTATCTTGGTTTTGTTACTGTAACATATGTGTCTCCATGAAAATGATTATAATAATGCAAATGTAATTAATGATAATATGATGCTGTTGATTGAGCTTAGTTTGATTTTAATTACTAATTTGCTTATTTTTTTGTGAGTCTTTTTAATGTTGCCCTGGCCGTTGCTGTGTTCTAAGCTGTCGCGATAATGTGTGGCGTGATTTTTGTGACTCGGTATATTACCAGTATAATTATAGGTATTTAGCTTCGTTCTGCCATTATATGTTAGCTGTTCTTCTAGAATTATCTCTTTTCTTTTTAAAGATATCTGCTTGAATCTTCTCTGGATTGATGGATATTTTCCATTGGATACTCCATTCTTCTATTTTATCTGGTGCTGCGTATGGATTTCTTACGGCTATATCCAGTTTCCTGTGGTTAACCGCTATTTCTGTGACAGTTGCATAGGGCTTATATCTTGGAGCAGGTGAAATACACATAAACGGTGGTTAGGTGGAACTGGGTCTTCTAATGTACTGGTGACTGGTCTCTATGGTCTAGACGTTTAATGATGATATACACCACTACTGATTAGTTACTTTTATTATAACGAGATGAGAATGTGAATGATCATTACTAAAGTTGTAATGATCCAAAGAATGACAATTTTGGTGGTTTTTAATTAAAATAGCGGATATTATGTTTTTTTTTATTTAGTTTCTGGCAAAAATTAGCCCTATAAATTTACTGGCAACCATATTTTCATGGACAAACCATCTTGGTAATACTTTAAACTAGAATGCATTTAATAATTTGTGCAGTAATACATTATTTGTTTACTCGAAAAATACTGTTATTTTTTCGTCAAATATTTTTAAAAATTGATGAAAATGAATATTTTAAAAAAATTGTAACCAAAATAAGAAAAAATAACAAAAAATTAGTTTAACGAAGTGCGTCCTATAACTTAAAGTCTAACCTTTTTTGTTTCTTCAGTATTTTAATTGGCTTCCGTTGGAAATGGGAATGGATCTTAGTTTTAGCCCATTTTTTTGCTCTAGAGCTATACAACGCAGCGCAAAATTCATGCATTTGTTTAAAAGATATTATGCAAAATGTTCTAAAAATATATCGTTCAAATCCAAAAATGGTTTTTATTTGTATCAAGTAAGGTTCAAAGTTTCTGATATACAGGGCGTTAACAATAATATAGGCCTTTTTATTAACAGATTGTAATTGTTGCAACTTATTACCAAAAAATAATCAACTCTATCTATCCGATACGTCAAATTTGAATAGCTCAAGTTTCTATATTAAGTAGCAAAGTAAAAAGAAACCACACTGTAGGTGTAAGATATATGAGTAAGGAGAAAAAAAGGTTTAAATATTTATAAAAAATCTATAGAAATATGAAAAAAATATAAAATAATATAACTCTCTTTTGATAAGTGGGTACTGTCTCCATTTAATGAAAATTGGTGATAATATTGGCGCCTATTTGTCGATTTTGAGAAGTTCAGCGCAACGGAGTAGTAGAAGGGCCCATCAACACGCAGTTTCCCATGAAGGCACTCGCTCACAGATAAACCCAACAACTAGAGATCCCTGCCTACCAATTAACCAACTAAAGTTTGCGCTCTTATCCCGACTACTCATGCGGTAGGCCCTCTCGTAGTCAGGTGCATTAAATGAATTGTCCGTCTTTTCTTTCTTTTTTGTTCTCTTTCTCACTCTATCTCTCTTTCTCTCTCTATTGTTCTCTCTTTCTATCTCTCTTTCTTTCACTTTCTTTAACTGTCTTCACTGTCTCTCTCTCTCTCTCTCTATCTCTCTCTCTCTCTTTTATTGTTGCTACAGATCCATCTCTAATATTTCCTTCTTTTTGGCAATTCGAGTAACTGCCCCCATCGTGTATTTTCTTCAGCTCATCCTTCCCGTAGGTTTTCGACCTTTGCTTTACCATCAGGTGGCTCGCAACCCCGCAAATAATAATACCAGCAATCACTTGTAAAGACCACCGTTGATCTTGTTCTGAAAGCACGAACAACCTTTGGAAGTGCTTTTGTTTGGACTTTCTCTATCATCCTCCTATATTTCTTGATGTTAAGCACTTATTGCCATACCCGTGCCGCGTAGAGTAAAGTATAGTGGACCACTTTCATTAAAATTTTCATTTTGGTAGTCACTGGTCCTCCTACGTTGGGCATAATCCTTTTTAGCACTGCAGTCCGCTCCTCTACCCTGAGCACGACGTATTTAAAGTGCTTACCAAAAGTTCTCCTGGTATCTAGGACTATTTCCAAGTACTTTTTTTTTTGGCAGTAAAGATCCTTTCTCTCTCTAAAAGAAAAACTATATAGTCTCTGGTCCTTCTTAGACACTTAAAGACCATAGCTTCAGTTTTCTTGGCTACAAGCATGAGGTCCCTGCGTTCCATTCACGTCTTCACTTTGTTGAGGGCTCGGTTTCCTTTATGTATGATTGACCAATTCTTGGTGTGCTCCACCACATCACCATTAGGTCATTGGCATATGTTATTACCTGTTCACCAACGATCAGATCGGCCACCAAAATCTCATTGTACAGAACAAAGCAATGACTTCAATACGAAGCTCTACTACACTTCCGCGTTGATCTTCATAGAGTTATCCCTCGCAAAAATGATGTATCTATCTGTGAAGTCGTTTCTGTTTAAGTTCTAGCACTATTAAAAGCATTTCTTATATCAAAACGGAAAGCCAACAACCATCTACGTCTACCTTTATCTACATCTTACATATTATAGCGTCTATGGCAAATTATCCTTTCAATCCATACTGGAGTCGAATATGCCACCTTTCTGTATTATCTTCGTTTCCATCCTTGTGTTCACAAGAATCTCAAAGACTTTGTCTAAGGTATTTAACATTCTTATATATTTGTACGCCCCAAGCTCTTCTAATTTCGTTCCTGGCTTGCTTTCCCTGGCTTCCCTTGTTGTTCGTCTTGCCTTCTTTTCAGGTTGTTCATTATATGCCGTACCCATTACACCTTTTTCTATTGGGTTAGTGCTATCCTATGAGATCTAGGTGTTTTTTTATGCTCCGAGTGTTTTTTTTTGAGCGGCAGTTTTGGTCACGTCTCCAAGCTAGAGCGTATTTTTAATATTAATAGTAGTTCTCTTGCTTATTTCATTTACTTAACTTTTTATTTGTTAGGTGCTCTGTCCGTAGAAATTTCGGTTCATATTAAAATGCCTCTTGCTAAGCTTGCATAACCTCCTCTGTCCCTTCAGATTTAAAGCAGTAGAAAGTTTAAGTGTTTCGATTTTTCTTTTTCATTCTTCGTAGCTTCCGAGAGAGCTCATGATAATATCATATGTCATATTGATTTTATGTGTAATCATTTCTATCACCATCTTTTAATCTCGTTAATCGTAATTCGGTATTGTTTGCTAAAGTGGCCTTTAAATGTTTCTGTTTTTAATCCGAGGATATGTGATCGGTTCTATGAGTTTTATTTTAAATAATTTTAAATTTTATTTTAAACAGCACAAGTGACTGGCCGTACCTTCGAACCCTCCTCTTTCTCCTGGTTTAAGACTGGCTACCCTGCTATTAAGCTACTCTATTCATTAATAAAAGTACAGACGGAGTTATGAATAATAAAAAAGTAGAAAAATATATAGTGTGGATTGAAAACTATAGAAGAATTAATACAAAATTTGCATAATGTATTTTTGACATGTCGTAAATTATATAGTCAAGTATAATAATTATCCAACTGCACAATTGCAAAAATTTTATAACTATATTTGACTATATCAAACGAATCGAATCACTTTCATCTTTTTTGTTTAATTTATAAATTTTTATTAATTAGGGTTAGTTTTCGAGACAGTCGACTGTATGGGTGAGTTTGTCGCATGACTTTTGTCTTTATATGCATGAAGCACGCTAACTTTAATCTAATTTCTTCACTTTTTACTACGCTCTCTAGTAGATTTGTTCTCCCACATATTGACACACTTACACGTAACGATTAGGTCGGTTGCAAAAGGTGCAAGCAATAAAATCCGCCAACCGTTGGATATAAATCTCCTAATGTATTTACAATAAATTTTAGGATCTAAATGCAATAAACTCAATTATTGTTTGTTATTCATTTTAAACGAACGATTTTTTTTTATTGTCAACTAATTATTGGCTTGTCATAGAAATATAACAACTTTCAAATTAAATGGCCCATTTTCTCCTCTGTTTTTCTGCTATATTTCAGTTTTTATAATCTTGTATGGGAATACCACAGAAAAAATGCAGAAAGTACAAACCTTTCAACGTTTAGATTATAAATGTGTCAAACAATTTATTATATTTAATTCATATGTAATAATAAAGTTTTTTATTTGCACTACCTTTATCGTTTTATTCCCATATAAGATTATTAGAATAACTATAAAATAATAATAGACTCTGACAGTCAGACTAACTAAATAACGACAATAAGATGATACAATGTCTATGTTCTTCAAACTAAAACAGAACGACAAGCTTTCGTTTTTATAACTTTAAGTACGGCTTTTTATTCATGATCTTCATTGCAGAATTCTGGAAGCCTGATTAGGTTGTAAAGGTGGATGGGTCATATATGTTTATGGAGTCACTTTTAACATTTACATAACATGGGTAACATTTGTAACAATTTTGTTGGCTGCCATAGTTTGTCGCAGTTGTGTAATACATGTAAAAATATAATTCTGTTTTAAAATCTATGCAACGCGATATCTTTGTTCCATCCTTTTTCTTGGGTTCTTTTTCTTTCTTAACCTTACAGTTTTTTTAATGACATATTTCTCTATATCTAATCTCGTCTTTATTTTTCATTTGCTTGTATGTTGTATAACGTCTAATATTTTATCTGCCATCTAATCCTTTTTTATTCGATTTTTTCTGCTTATTAGTTAGTACCATGGTGGAATTCATAATATCCAATTTTTAATCTATATTTGCTTGCTTAGATCTATCTAGTTTGTTTTTAATCTTACAATTTATCCTGACACTAATCATTTCGTTTCGGATTCGCCTAGGATGGGTATTTTCAGTCTGACTATTTTTAGCTGAATGTTAAGTAATGTATCATCTTCAAACATAATAGTTATGTTAGACTTAGCTGTGTTGTGGATTTTTATGACACTGGGTTTTTGTTGATTGACCACCTGGAAGGTCCCGTGGTCTGTTTTTAATTTCCCTCCCCTGTCGAAGTTTAAATTCAGAGGTAAATAATCATTAAGTTAGTATGTGGTTCAGTTGTTCCTGTGGGACACTGTACTAGAGATATCCATTAGTATCAGTAATGTAGTAATTTTTCCTCGTCTTCTATATCGTAATACCGTTAATATTTTCTTGGTTCCTCCGTTTTGAGATCGATTGTTTATTGTCAGGACAATCGAGTGTCCTGTCACTTTAACCACAGTTTTTTTACAAAACGATATTGACTGGAAAATGGAAAATTGCTTAATCTGATAGTCATTTAGCTGCAGAGCCTCACTAGTTATCTTACAATAAAGGTTAAGTTAATATTTAAGTAAGAGAGGGTATGAGATTCATTGCTACATCATATGATTCCCTGCAAATGAATTTAAATGGACCAATGATATTAAATAAACTGCATAAACACGGATTACTTTTAAGGCATTCCATTGAATTTTTCAATGTCATTTTAAAAACTCGATACCAATTACAAGTAATTTTTACAAGCAGATGAACTTCTGGTGCCGGTATCTATGGAGAAACTTTCACCCAGACCTGGAAATGGTTCCAAATGCAATGTAACTTAAATATCATTTCTAAAAGCCGGTTACTGTCATCCTTTCAGAGAGAGGATCGAATGGGAGTCGAGTAAAACGAATCTCATAATGGCAGATCAATGGACTCAAAAACGACAAAGTAGTTGGAGCTAAATTATATGAAGGCAAACTAAGAATAAGCCTTAGTGAAAGCCTAGGTAATCAGTTGAGACTTAATCTATGCTATAGAGGTGTGCCTGCACGAACTTATAAAGAGCAACTGCAGGGACAAATCTATAAAAATTACGATCGAATAGCCAAGGCAGCATTAAGAGCACTGCAATCGAATAGAACCGACTCCAGGTTAGTTTGGAACTTTTTTTAGAATCTGGTTAAGATGGAAAAAAGTAAGTTTATTCTGGAAACCTGGACATAATGTTATTGAAGATACTGAGAAAGCGGGTCTACTTGCCACTTAAGGCACGAAATAAACATTCTTAGACCCAGAACCAGTAGATAGGCAGCCACTTGAGGACACTTTGACCTCTGACCTCCACAGCCTGAACCGTACGCGCATCCGCTTCGAAAATGTCTATTACTTTGAGAAATGTGATTATGGGTGAGCCATCCCATAAATCTCATAAGAAATTTTAAGGATCATTCTGCTTAATTTTGGGTCTTTTCTTGGTGAAGACCCAACAGCTTGTCGAATAGTGACGTTATTGACATTAGAATACATCATTGGAAAGAAGATGAGATAGAGAATATTTTGAAATAGAACAAAAATACGTAACTGCATTGCCAAAAGGCTATTAAATTATATCTATATTGTTATGAGTCATATTGAAGCGTGAATTATGAATGTTCTTGTGACAGAGTACAAAATAAACAACTGATTGCATCCTTATATGCGACATAGCAAATAAATGGAGAGGATATAACGAATAAATTAAGATGCAAATTAAAAGCCAAAAATGACCAGAATGAACGATTTTATTAGAATTTTACAGGTCCCATAAAATTGGACCGTACCCATGTTGGCCTTTTATAAATGATTTAAAAAATCGAATGCATTAGCGCCTCCAACATTGAATGCATGACTCACCCATAATTACATTTCAAAAAATTATAGACATGTGTGAAGCGAATGCACTTACGGTGCAAGTCAAGGAGGTCAAAGGGCAAAGAGTCCTAAAGTGGCTACCTATCTACTAGAACCTTTTGCTAACATAGCTAACTAGAACTAAAAACAGATAAAACGTAACTATTGATGCGAATAAATTGGTCTTAAGCATTCGAAGGCTTTTATATATGAACCTTCGAAGAAGAGGTCCAAAAATCTACCAGATATATACAGGAATGGTCTGTGAGTTACCGTAGCTCTCCTAACAGAGAGAAAGATTGGCTAAGCTCCCATTCATCCTGAACCTAACCAATTATATTGTCACACAATAATTCCTTCAATATAAAAAAAATATTCTATATTTTTAATAACAATCAGACAAAAATGTTGATTAATTAATTGAAATTATATCAGAATTGTCTTGCAAGTATATGTCTTCTTTTTCCTCTTTTATTTCGGCATATTCCTTGTTTTTCTGTATTTTTGTTTTAAATTGTTTTTAGAACATTATTATTCCAGATCCTTCTAGGATGGCTGGTGCTTCTTCTCCCGATTGGTGACTCGTTTCAAACAATTTTAACTATTCTACTTTCTGCCATTCTATTATTGTGTCTATTATATTCTTCCTTTCTTTCTTGTACTCACTCATTTATAGTTATCTATCATGCAGATGTTTCTGATCTCATTTCTCCTAATTTTTTTGTGTTGTTTTTTGTGTAAGGATTCATTTGTTTCTAAGAATTCGCGTATTGTACTGATTTTACGTATTTTTGCAATAGTATGACAGATTTGTGTATGCACATTGTTGTTTATATTTTCGTTTTTTTTTTTGCTATATAGTATTTTTGAGGTATGCTACTATACTACATACTTTTGTTACGACTTTCTTCTTCCATCATTCTTTAATATTGTTGTCGATTGCCATTACTTGTTGTTTTACCATCCTGTTACTAATGTGTTCAGTATTAGTTCCTTTGATAGGTACTACTAGACTTTTTTGTTTTTTTTTTGTAATATCTTCAATTAGAATTCTTTATTACTAATAGTGAACTGATGTTACATTATTTGTAAATCATTTTCAATCTTCGCTGTGGTCTCTAAATTATATTCATAGTTAAGAAAAATGTTAATGCAATTAAATATAAATTGCATTGACATTTACTTGAAGGAAAATTATGTTTAATCTATAACTTAAATTAAATTATAAAATACAATCCTGTTTATTAAAATATTTTTTGCAAAGTATATACAATGTTATCTTTTATATTATGTTTTTGAAACTGCATATAACTACAAAGTTGGTTTTCTATGTTACAGTAAGTTCTTTTTATCAAAAACTAAAATTCACATTACAGAACGAAAATACTTTCAGCGGCACATATTTAATCTTTTATCTTAAAACTGTATCAACAAAATTTATCCACATTTCATAGAAATTACTGTGACTGAAAAGGCGGATTTTATTTTTTGTTCTAATTGCATTTGATTGTACACTGGTCTAATTGCACTTATTCGATAATTTTGCTGTGGAATAATTTTAGAGCATTCACGACTTATTGCATAATCACTTTCGATTACATGTCTAAGGAAATTAAAGCTAATTACAAACAAATATTGTTAATACTGTGCAAATATATAGCAAACGTACGAGTGATATACGATTTATTGAAACATGATATGGTTCAAAAATAGAGCTTTCGATCTAGCAAGAATTACAAAAGAGTAAACCTAAGAGTAGTTTATAATAATAATACACAATAGTTGTATAGTTGTATAGTAAGTAATACTATAAAGGCTTTTGATGAAAATTGTAAACTATTGATGAAAATATGTAAACTGTAAAGTCTATTGATGAAAATTGTTTTAGGAAATTTATAGTCAGGTTATTTACGGTTATGCAACTTTGTCAGCTCTTCTTCTTTTTATTGGCTTGTATACTCGTGAATCCGCTAGCAGATTTGGTAGTACTGCATCTCGTCTTGTTTTAAGCAATGCTACAACACTCAATTTTCTTTCATCAATAATAAATACTCTTTTTCTTATGGTGCCCTATCCAATTAGTGGATTTTGGAAGCAATTCTGGCATGCTCCTTTCGATCTTGTTTGGCTCTAAAAAGTGCATGGGCATCGAGGTTTGTCCAATCCCTTATGTTTTGAAGCCATGAGTATTTCTTTCTTCCAATGCCCCTTCCGATTCCCTTCCATAATAAGCTTTAAGAACTGGTACTTGGAATTTCGAAGTATATGACCCAGATAAGCAGTTTTTCTTCTATTTATTATTGACAGCAATTCTAGTTCTCGGCCAATTCGATTTAATACTTCGAGATTTGTTGAGTGATCTGTCCAGGGAATTTTAAGTAGTCTTCTAAATACCCACATTTCAAAGGCCTCCAATATGTTCATCAGATTGGTCTTTATGGTCCAGGTTTCTTCACCATATAGCAATATGAAGTAAATGTAACATTTTACAAAGCGATTTCGAAGCGTTAAGTTAAGGCTGCTGTTGCTTAGCAAGGTTCTCATATTAGTAAATGCTGTGCTGGCTTGCTCAATCCTGCTACGTATCTCTATGTCTGGATCTAGATCTTCAGTTATCCAACTACCGAGATATCTGAACTTGGGGACCTTTTGGATGTTCTTATTGTTTACTCTTATATTCAATTGCATATTTCGTGTTCTACTAACCACCATTACCTTCGTCTTGTCTGTATTAATCTTCAAGCCCAGTCGTTCTCCTTCAGTGTTTATTCTATCTATTAGTCGTTGTAGCGCTTCCTGGCTATCAGTTATTATGACAATATCATCAGCATAGCGAAGATTTCTAATAGTCTGTCCGTTGATTTTGATTGAATCTTTAGTGTCACTTAAGGCTTTATCGAAAATCATGTCAGAGTAAAGATGAAAGAAGGGGTGACAGAGCACAACCCTGTCGTACAATTCTTTCGATTGAGAAATATGATGTAGATTCTAGTCCTACTCTCACAGATGCCACCTGATTCATATAAAGGCTCTTGATAAAGGTATATGATTTTAAGATCATTCTCATCTATCGAACGTTCCTGGAGAAATCTTACTAATTCTGAATGATTAACGCAATTAAGACATCTTTTGGCTGATCTCTGCATTTCTGAAGTAGGACAGTTAAGCTATATAGTGATTATTTTGTGCCAAATCCTTGTCTAAAACCGAACTGTGTGGGGCTAATGTCTCTTTCACATCTGTTGTATATTATTGTACAAATTATCTTCAAGAAAAGTTTTGCACTTTTGTTTTTTTTTTAATAATAATAACTTGTTGTAATAACTGTATCTCTCTCTCCAATGACGCTGCTGCCCAAATCGAGCCTTAGCATCCTCCAAACTATGCCTCCAATCTTGCCGGAAATTATGTTGTCAGGGGAAACTGATGACTAAAGATGACTTACATTACTGGTTGCCTTTGTATTTGGTATTTTTGGAAAGATAATATGTACCAGTAAATGTTACTTGTAATGTTACTTGATAATATGTACAAGTCAATGCCCCAGTGCAGTTGTCATTTTCAAGCGTACTGTCAGGGACGTATTGATAATTAAGGACATGGTTTTTTGGTCAACTCCTAGTTTGTTAGCTATTATTTAGTTGTATTACCCACCTAAGTGCGCGTTTTTTCTTGCTTAGAAAGGTGGGCTATGCGCATTTCTGCAGCGCATATCGCGCGATGTAAAGTAGATGTCTCAGCCTACATCTGAAAATATTGCTTGATTATTAATCCTCTTCCCCCTTTAATACCGCCGTAATTTCGTTGTTTTTTTATTCTATATTCTAAAGAATTACTATATCCGTTTTAGTCCAGAGATTATTATTAATTATTATATTTTTATTAGTGATTATTCTTCCAGTTGTTTGTATATGTCCCTTAAATTCCTGAGCTAAATATACATTGCTTAATTTAGAAATCTGGCAAGCTCCACAAAGAAGATATGTTCATGAGCCATAGAAAATTACAATATTCATCAAATACATTTTTATATCAGATTTATTTGGCAAATAAATGGTTCTGTTGTATCAACAAATATAATGACTAAAACTCTATAGAAACTGTATATCTCGTACACATACTGTATATTTGTATTATAGCATAAATAATTAAAATTAACAAACTTTATTACATACTTAACACTATCTAACTACTAAACTTACCTGTTCATGCATGATCTCTTTTCCCTGTTACTTTAATAGCGTGTTTCCATACTTCTTAACACCTGCAGCTTTTATTGATAAATGCAGTCAAAGAAATTCTTTTGAACGTTACTGTATAATTGATATAACTTTCAAAAAAAATACTAAAAGCAATTTTGAAGAAAAAATAATATTTCCTAAGAACCAATTTTGATATTAGTTTATATGGTTTGTTTATTACTGTTCATTTGGTAACGATGGCATATAAAGAAATTAAATGTTTATTACATTTTAGTAATTACAAATAATTTTTAGCGCTGCATATCACAGTATAAATGATGCAATGTTTGCCAGAAAAAATTTTCAACTAGGTGCTCGTATAAAATTTATAAAATTTAACTATTTTATGCTTCCAGTCAATTATGTATTTTTAATTTCGTAATAAAACTTAGTTGAAGTTGCTTCTTATGCTGCTAAAACTATTTAAAACAATTTGCACAATTATTGCAAAACAGAATAAACTTAAGAAATTTATTTTTAATATAATAATACTAAATCATCAAATTGATTAGTGAGTAGCAGCAAAAAGTTGATTGTGAAATAATTTCGACATCCTCTCAAAGAACGATCTTGCTTTCTATATTCTATATTTGATCTAAAAATAGACCCATTTAACATTTATTACTTTATCTAATCTGGTTATTCTTCTTCTCTTTGTACCTTTTGTATACTTCTTCTTCTCGTAGCACTACAACCCGGGATGGGTCTTGGCTGACTGCACAACTTGCTTCCATCGTGAATGGTCGTCCATAATCAATGGGTAACCCATTGTTCTTAGATCTGACCATATATTGTCTCTCTATCGCATTCATGGACGACCTAAGGGCCTTCTTCCTATGGGGGTCTCCTCCCATATTAACTTGGCAAGGCGGTTATTAGGGAGTCAGTTATGTTATGGACAGTCAGTTATGGTCAGTTAGTTATGGACATGGCCAGCCAGACGTCGGGATTTAATCTCTTGGACTATGTCGCTCGCTCTATACATCTGCTTGACCTCAGCATTTGTTCTTATTCGGTATTGGTTGCTATTAATGTCGTAATAAGGCCGAAAGATTCTTCTGAGGATTTTCCTCTAAAAACATCTAAGCTTTATTTTAGTTTCTTTGGTCAGGGTCCACGTCTCACACCCATGCATGAGCACCGGTCTAATCACTGCTTTATATATTCTAATGTTTGATGTTCGTGTTAGGATTTTAGATTTAATAGTGTTGTGAAGGCTGTACATACATCTATTTGCTGTCTGAATTCTTCCTGTAATTTCTTCCGCGACATCAATATCTGCAGTGATTGTTGCTCCGAGATATTTAAAACTCTCCACTCTTTCAAAGTTATATGAGTCTATTGTAACACTTTGCCCTATTCTTGTAACATCTTGTCCCTTTTGTCTGTTGATGCACATGTATTTGTTTTTCTCTTCGAGAACCCTTAAACCAGTTTTCTTTGCCTCTACCTCTAATTTATTAACAGTCTCCTTCACATTGGTGACTTTGTTTTCCACAATGTCAATGTCATCTGCGTATGCTAGAAGTAATTTTGGTTCATTTACTGTCAGGAATTCTGTTTTAAGTTGTGCGACTCTTACTACTTTCTCCAGGATGATATTAAAAAGGAGAGGTGACAGCACATCTGCTTGTTTCAGGCCACTGCTTATTACTCTGGATCAACATATATTCACACATAACTTAACAAGCTGGATAAGTTTTTTTTTTAATCGAAAGTTCTGCCATTGCATTCCACATCTGATCCCTTTTAATGCTGTCGTACGCTTGCCGGAAATCTATGAAGAGAATATGGATAGTTCTATTGAATTCCCATCCTTTTTTAAGCAGCTGTCTTAGGGTAAAGATCTGATCTGTGGTCGATCTATGTTTACTGAAGCCGGCTTGGTATTCCCCCATGAAATTTTCTACAAACGGTGTCAGCCTAATTAATAGATTTTATATGCCGTATTAAGTAGGGAGATGCCTCTATAATTAGAGCACTTGGTTTTGTCTCCCTTTTTATGAACGGGGATTATTATACTTTCGTGCAATTTTGTTGGTATTTTCTCTTCATCCATATATTATTAGTTTGTGTATTTGTCTATGAAGAGTTTCTCCCTCGTACTTACGGAATTCAGCCAGTATTTTGTCGTAGCCTGGAGCTTTTCCGTTCTTCAATTCGTTAATTGCTTGCAATGTTTCATCTATTTTGAGGTCCTCCACCGGTAGGTCTACCCCAAAATATATATTTTCTTCATGTTCTTCCTCTTGGTGTATGTTTAGTAAAGTCTTGAAATCTTCTTGCCATGTTTGGAGCAATTCTTTTTCATTTATTATTAATTCATAATTTTTTCTGAGTACAGACACGCTGTTTTTTATAACAGCAGGTTGTTGGCCTTCCTCTTAACCCTCCTCTTTTATCCGTGCATGGGACCGGCAAGAAAGACTATTAAGCTACTCGATCCAACCAACAGTCATTCTAGGTGAAGTTTTGCATACTGAACGTGGGTAATCATATTGGCAATCATTATTTTATTCACCACAGCGCTGAAGAGGGACGACAAAGATTGATTAAACCACTCACAAAGCACTACTTCATCGACCGGGACCCCTCTTTTCGTATATTTTAGCCTGAAAATAATAAAATCGAGGACTTTATATCGTTCTGGGTGTTGCATGCCATGGGTAAAATACTCCAATTTTCATATTTTTACGATTTTTACTTATTCCCGATCATTTTAAACGTTAAACAAGCTTATGCGTAGCAGCCTTAATTTTCCCCCTACTTATACTAGCGATTTAGTGAGCTTCCAGCATTCAACTCCATTCGATAATGTCGAGATGATGTAACACTTGACGAGTCTTTCTCGTAATTTCTTCTAATTCGTCTTACTTTCAGGTAATCTTTTATACTTCGTCCACATAATACTTTTAGTTTCGACAATTATTTTCCGGATTTATTATCAGATGTTGCTATTACGTCCATTTCGAAGCCATATTAGTGCTGCTTCTATTACGACAGGAAAGACTGTTTTCACGTTCAGAGCGTTTGTAAATAGCCACTGCGAAGATTCCTTTTAGGAAGAAATACATATAAGCGGATATACAGACGCACTATACGTGAAATCAAATCTTAACCATCTTTCCTTTTAATACTTTTTTTGTTAGAAAGAACACTGATCTGACATTTTCAATGCAAAATATTATGCCTTTGCTTATATCCCAATTGTCATTTAAATTTTAACTGAGTGATGTTATAAATAATATTCTTAGTTTTTTTTCTATTTCAGTACCAGATACTGTAATTATATAGTCGTATACCGGAATTTCCTGAGTAACATATTGAGTTTTTAAAGTATTAAGTTATAAGCCGTATTATTCGGACTCTATAGTAACATTGTCAAATAATACCTATAGTTCTACCGCAGAACTCGCAAGCGACACAGTATCATCCACATATCCCAGGTAAAAGAGCTTAATTCCGTTGACTGTAATATTGACATTAACCCTGGCAAGTGTCTCTTTTAGAATATACTTACTTACTTCGTGGCGTTACAACCCTTCGTGGATTTTAGCTGACTCGACAACATGCCTCCACTGTTTTTTGTCTTGAGCAACCTCCATCCAATTCTCCACGCCCATAGTGCTTAGGTTTCCTGCTATATTATCTTGCCACCGGAGACGAGGGCTACCCCGTGGTCTCCTTCCAGTTGGGACTTCCTCCCACACCAGTCTTACTGTTCGTTCGTCAGAATGTCTTCTGAGGTATTGGATCCCATAGGAGTCTCCCATTGGAGTCTTCTGGACTTTATTTCTTTTATGATGTTGGCGTCTGGGTAAAGTTCTTCGAGCTCTTTGTTAGTTCTTATCCTATATTGTCCTGATGCTTTATCCAGCACAGGACCAAAGATCTTTCTTAGGATTTTTCTTTCCCAAACACATAGTCCCCATTTGTTTGCCTTTGTTATCGTCCACGTTTTGCTTCCATACATCACAACGGGTCATATGATTGTTTTATAGACCTGTATCTTCGTACTTGGTGTTAGTTGTTTTGATTTTATAAGGTTTTGAAGGGCAAAAAAACATCTGTTGACGGCCTGAATCCTGTTGTTTATTTCTTGTGATCCGTTATTGTTTTCAGTTATTGTTGTTCCAAGATACTTGAATTCTCTAACGCGCTCAAAGTTAAAGTCATCAATGGTGATGTTCTGATCGATTCTGTCTCTACTTTGGTTATTGCGGCTCATATACATATATTTCGTCTTGTTCTCGTTGATTTGGAGCCCCATCTTCTCTGCTTCCTTCTCGAACCTCACGAAAGTCTCCTTCATCCTTAATCGTATGTTTCCTATTAGATCGATATCGTCTGCAAATGCCAGTAGTAAGTTTGGTCCTTTTTGATACTGTATTAGGTTTTCCGATTCGTGCACTTCTAATTATGTGCTCCAGAGCTAAGTTGAAGAGTTGTGGTGAAAGTGCACCTCCCTGTTTTAGTCCATTGTTTATTTCAAATGTCTTCGAGTATTGTTGTCCAACTCTCACCTTACATCGTAACCGTTCCATACACATCCGTATCAACCTGACTATTTTTTTTTGTAAAGCCAAGTTCCTGCATCGCTGTCCACAGTCTGTCCCAGCATACTCTATCAAATGCTTGTTTAAAATCTATAAACATTTGATGAAGCTCACGATCAAACTCTCAGCATTTTTCCATTATCTGTTTTATTGTGAATATCTGGTCAATAGTAGAGCGGCCCGGTCTAAATCATCATTGATAATCTCCAACGATTTTTTCTGTGTATGTTCTGGTTCTTTCTAGCAGGATGTTTGCAAGGATTTTGTAGGTGGTGTTTAGTAGTGTTATTCCTCTGTAGTTAATACATTGCTTTTTGTTTCTTTTTTTGTGTTATTCTTTTAGAATATGCTCGGAGAATATATTAAAAAAGTAGTAGTTACAAGATGCATCACTGTCTCACCCCATGGAGAATTTCAATTGATTCAGAAGCATCTACGTCAATTCTGACATTTGCTTGATAGTGATGTTATTTTGTAGATTTTCTTCTATAATTCATTCATTTTTCCCTCAGCTATATATCTAGCTTATTTTATCCATATTTACTGCATCTTCTCGTATTCTGATGAATCAGTATATGATCAGAAACTACCTAATATGAATTACTAATATCAAAATGACAGACTAAAGAAATTTTCATTTTCTAAACTATTCATTACAATATAGAGAATGTTTTAGACAAATTTATCTTTAAAAGCTGCAGTAAGTTTTCTGGACATTTTCTCGATTTTAAATAATTTTTATTTAATGATTACAGAGTTAAAGAAAGTAATAAAATAAATTATTGTTCCCGTCAATATTGCGAAACCGAACACAGTACGAACTAAAGGCGTACCATATTACCTTTGTTTTAAACCAAGTCACATTTGATTAATATTAATAAATTTTTAACACATATTTCTTCATTTCATGCTTTTTTAATAGCTAGCAGCGCCTTTTTATGAATTTATTTATTATTTCAACGCACGCTCTTTCACAGGGCTTAAGAGCATGAAAGCAGAAGAAACAAAAAAGGATTTTTTTAGAATTACAAATAATAATTGTCTAAAAATTGTATGCATTTTTATGTCGTGGATATAGAATATTCTGCAGTAGAGACTATTCTTCAACAGACATGTACGTATTCTTAATATTTTTAAAAATTCGCATTTTAAGTATTATTATATTAATTAATCATTATATTAATTATAAATTTACTAGCACTAATATTATTTATTTATTTTGTATTTTAAAGGAGTCTTGTAATGCTGCTGCGTAATTACTGCTAACTCAGGAACTGCGGTGTCATCAGCAAATTAATAATAAATAATGTACCAAAGTTTCAGCCCTTTATTTTTAAAATCTTAAAAATTATATTACTTTTATACATTTTTTTAAGAAATATTGCGAATAAAATGATCAGTGTCATCTTGAGGAACTAAGTCCAAGCAACTTAATGTCTTCCGCGATATATCTCTTATTAAGCTAGCAAGTGTGCTCAATATTTACATGCCATATATTTTAAATTAGTAAATAATTCGACTACTTCTTTAACTGTTCAGTACATGTTCCTTAAAAAGTTCCTCAGACTCAAAGGGTCCCCATATTGAAATAGCAAGTATAAGGCGGACTAAAAAATTCTTTTGATAAAATAAAATGAACTGCTATTACAAACACTTATCATTATAACACAAATACAAACACACAATTATTTTCCTTGTTATACAGATTCATTATAAATATTTATAATATTTATGCAATGTTATAAACACATTTATTTTCCACATTTATCACATGAATACTTCGATCGGACGGTTCTTTTTTCTGTCGCAGTAACTGCAGCGTTCCCTTTGTTGGCCAATATTACCAGCTAGAGGCGGTAGTGGATCTTTAGATTCAATTATTTCTGTATTTCTTGATTTCATTAAAAACAAGAAAGAGTGTGTCGATAAGACTACCAAAGAGAATTGAAATACTATTATAAAATAATACCTCGATCAATCATGGGAGCTTATCGTCTATGCTTCGCCTAGCTCAGTATCTAAGTGTGAGTTTGTAAGTCTTAAACTAGGAATAAAACCATGAACCCTTAGCTAATAGCAAATAAAACAATTATTTTCATATTTATTAAAAATAGGAAACAATCAACCCTGCCAATGCTTTACAATGAACACAATGTGGATGATACTTATGGCATCGATGGCATCAATAGGCTGCTTGTGTGTCCTCTCAATTAGACGGTTAGATCTTCCAGAGTATGTTGTACAATATTACAGTTGCTTCATATTATATTTTGAAATTTTCCATAAAATCTTCAATAGTCTTCTATACAGCCAATAAAACTTGAATTTGACCAGTAAATACAGCCAATAAAACTTGAATTCGGCCAATAAATACAGCCAATAAATCCAAGAGAATTCTAAGGGCCATAAAATAAAGCTTATAACAATGTTTGCCTTCTTTTATAAATTTCAAAAACAGACAAAAAATTATATTCTCACTACGTTAGAAAAGTTGATTAACAGAAATTAGGGATGAGACGTTTGCCTATGATACAATGAGCTTTTATGTCAACATAGAACAGAATATTTAGTCTACCGGACAAAGAGAGAGAAGACAAATATTTATTCTATCGGAATGAAAGAGAAAGAAAAGAAAGACAGAGGGCGCCAACTACTTTATTGATTAAAAAATTGTAAAAACTAAACTGGAGATAAAGGAATTAATATATTGGTAAACAAATTAAAAAAAAATAATTATTTAAATATAAATTAATAAAAATGTGACATTTATAACGTTACAAAAGTAGCACAAGCACAAAGTTTCTGAAGACGGTCTGCTCTGATTCGTAAGACGCCATCTGAAAAAAATAAACTTAATCAAAAATCTTCTAATTATTTGCAAAGATTATTCGTTTATAAAAAGAATTGATTTTAATCGTAAAATTATACAGAAAAAAAAATAATTTACACATAAATATTATGGGAATATATGCTCACTTAACAATAAATAAAATAGTATATTATATTAAGTTGAAAAAAAAATAGAATCTTACCTTTTGTTAATTAAATACCCCAATAGATATAAAACCTATGTCAGTTACACCAGTATACGCGCGCGGACTCTCAATCCGCATTTGCTTATAATTTGGAAACAAGTTAACATATTAACTTCTTAGTCTAAACTAACATAAAATAGCCGAGTGGATGAAGACTTACAAAGCGGCTACAGAAAATAGTGAGAGGTATGCAAAAAATTCTGTCTTTTTTTAGCGCCGTCTCCATTAATGAAGGTTGGCTATAACTATTGCAAATTCGTCTCTATCTTTTATTTTTCTTAAGAACGTCTGTATGTTTAACTCGATCCAGTCGCGAATGTTTTTCAGCTAGGATATTTGTCGTCTACCAGGACCCCTTTTTCCTGCAATTTTACCCTTCATAATCAGCTGCAACAACTCGTACTTATCATTTCTAAGTATCTGCCCCAAATATGCTGTCTTTCGCCTTTAAATAATGGTCAAAAGTTGTCTGTCTCTTTCCATTCTGTGCAACACCATTTCGTTCGTAATATAATCGGTCCATGATATCTTCAAAATTCTCCTAAAAAGCCACATCTCAAAAGCGTCCAGTTTTCTCATTAAGTCAACATTAACAGTCCAGCCTTCGACACTATAAAGAAAAATAGAGTGGATATAACATTTTACCAGCCGATATTGGATTTGCAGATTGAGTTTTTGGTTACTCAGAAATTTCCTCACCTTCAAAAGGCTGCTCGTTTTTGCTTTATTCTTGAGCAAATTTCGGATTCATATCTTCCGTAATCCAGACTCCTAAGTATTTCATTTTGTCAACTTGCTCAATATCTTCATTTGATGATAATTGATTAATTTGATGACTAATGTATAGACGTTTTTAATGTTACAATCTCTAAGAGTAAAACACAACGAAATAGATAAAAGACAAAAGTCCACAGAGTTGCGTGCCATCCCCTTTATTGTTTTATATATATTTGAAATATATTTCCAATAAGGCTTTACAAGGGACAGAAAACGGTAGAAAAATAAACTGGGTCTAGATTAACAAACTACAACCTCCAAAAACTTCTAATGAGATGATTCAGGAAGAAGACCCATTGGGTCTTAAAATAAATACTACCAAAACGAAGATATTGGTTATAAGTAAGAGAAATAATTCATTATCATAAATAAGAATATATTCTTCTTTGGTGCCTATTTGAAGAATATTGGCGATCATTCTGGCTATAATTATTTTATTATCTAATGCTTTAAATAGATTAGTCGTTGTTGTAGAGAACCATTTCCTCAGGTTTTTTAACCATGATATTCCTTTTCCCCCAATTCCTCGCTTTCCGTATACTTTGCCTTGAAGGATTATTTCCAGTAATCTGTATTTAGTGCCGTTTCCCATTATATGTCCTAGATATTCTAACTTTCTCCTTTTAATGGTATACATCACCTCTCTTTCCTTCCCTATCCTTCGTAGTACAGTTTCGTTGGTTATCTTGTCCTAAAGAAGAATATGCAAGCAAAAAAATAAACAAGTTCACAATTTCCTGGCTAACATCGGACTTAGATCCACTTTTAGATGCTAGATCCCGACCAAGATAGCGGATTAGCATTTAATAAAATGTGAACATTTCTTATGTAACTAGTTACTTAAGACTAATCTGCAGAAGCTTGAAATGTCTATTTATAGAAGAATCTTAAATATATCCTGGACAGATCATGCATCCAACGAGGAATTTATTCACAAACTCAATTAAAAAAGAGAGTTGATTTGTAAGTTAAAAAAAAAAAGAGAAAAAGTTTATACCTTAGCCTTGCTATAAGATACCGTTAAGCAAAGTTTTTGAAGTTATTTATTAAATAGAAAATCAAAGGCAAGAGAGGACTAAAAAGATGCAAACATTTGTGGTTACATAACATAAAAGATTGGAATGCTTTTGAATCATATTCACTGTTTTGACCTGCACAAGATAGACATTACTTTGCTGCTGTTTTTGCCGTCTTCATTAAAAGATAATATGAGAAAGAAAGTAAACACTGTTTAGGACAAAAGGTTAAATCTTAAATTAAAATGAAATGTAATACCAACATACTGTTGTTAACTAAAGATTAACCAAAGGGAACATATTGATACCTTATTTTTCTAAGCCTGAAAATCTGAAATAAATAATACCAACTACTGATCCTGAAGTCTTCATTGTGGTAGATTGGTAATGATTATTCCTGGATAAGGGTAAGTTAAAGTTAATAAAGAAATTATCAAGACAAGCACAATAGACACAATATCTGTGTTAATCATCATGTTTCCTTCAATCGTATTCGTATTCCTTCAAGCGTATTTCGAAGGTTCATTAAGTTTTATTATCTATATTGTATCGAACGTGATGAAAATTGATGACACGAGTAAGAAAAATAATTAGTAGGGAATAATAGCAGTAATGTAAAAAATTAAAAATTATTTATGTTAAATGTTAAAATATTATTTACAATGTAAACATTTTTTTAATGAACTTAAAATTTTAATGATATAAGTGCTGGTAAAATTATTATTGATATATTTCTGTAAGATTCTGATAATTAATACAATTTAAATGTATAACATACCTGGAATTACCATTTACAGAATTTACATATACCTACAATTAATCCAATGATTTCCACTTAATAACTTTCTTTTACTCTGTAAAAATTTCTAAAAATGATTTGTATCAAACAATTGATTTGGAACTCGCTGTATATCCGCCGGGCCGGGTTCAGCGTACGATATTTTTTCTACAGTAGATCTGCATGAAATCAATTCAAAAAATATCTATGAATAAGGGAGTATTAACTAAAAATATATATAAAAATATTCGAGTTAAAGTGAGGCAAAATTGGAAAGCATTTTTTTGAAACCAAATACACCGCAAATAAAGTCTTTGCCAACTATTTTTAGAACCATAACATCGAAATTGACAAATTTAAGTAACTAAGCTAAGGCACTTGCTTTTTCTTAATGTTTTGTAAAATAATTGTAAATGAGGTCAATGGCAATGGGATTTTCAAAAAGTCGAACGTTCAATGTTCTACGACTACGTTATAGAAAAAGGAGTATGGACTACTTACAATAATTAGGTCATTTTTATTGGTAAGGCTTAAACAGCTCAATTTATTTTTCACTTTTCCGTATTCTAATAAAACTCATTTGATTAGTTATTGACATTTGTCAAAAATATGCTGTCTTTAACATTTTTAATAAACAATAGTATATGACGTGTCATAATGATTGTTTGAAAGGTCTTTTGTCATACACAATAACAGTATGTTTGTAAATTGTGTATCTATTATATTGTCATTTAAGAAAAATGTCGATGAGATCATATTTTTGACAGATTACTATAAATAAACAAATAAATTTTAAAGTGTGATAAACTGAAAAAAATGGAAACGTTTAAGTTTTTTAATAAAGCTAATGATTTTGTAAGGGTTCTACCACCTCTATCACAATGTCGCTATTGATCATTGAACGGTTACCATTTTGAAACAGTGCGACAGAAGAGCACAAAAAATAAGTACATGTTAACTGACGCAGAGTTTTCAGATGAGATCAAGAGTTTTCAGATGAGATGTACTGTAATAATGAATTACTACAAGATCTAACAACTAAATGTTCGTACAAACGAAAATTTATTAAAAACTTTTATATTCACGATCTTTCTTATTGAACTTAAGAACGCAATCAATAATATTAAACTCTCTCAACAAGGTATTGAAATGGCTTGGTCTACATAAACTTTGAATTGCAGCGTTGGCGGCAAAATAAACAAAAATGTTGCATAATATCGTGACAACTAAATGACAATTCAAGAAATTATTATTTTAATATGGGATTATAATCGCATATTAAATGCTCTATTTATAATCGCGCCAATCCTGTCTGGCATTTTTCGACTAGCACTAAGGATTTACACAAGTTAGAGTCGAAAATATCCCATAATTCACCTATTTACTCTTTAAATCGGCGATGGTTCTCTGGGGGTCATTACGCAATTTCCGTTTTATCTCATGTCACAATGTGAAAATATTATTAAGGTTTGGACTGTTCGAAAGCCACTGGAGGACTTTAATTATTTTCAAATCATTGTTTAGTCATTTTAGCTGTATAGCATGCAATACCGTCCTGCTGGAATATAAAATTCAAGTCCAGGTAAAGATCGTAAGCATTTGATATAAAAATATTTTTCAAAATTTCTAGATACTTTGCTGTTTGCAAATCATGTTTCTTTTGGGAAACTTATTTTGACTTCTGATAACTCGTTTGCGAAAGTCTGCCACGCAAACAGTTTCGATTCGTCACTGAATATAACTTTGAACCAGTCATCAATGGTCCATGAATACTTTAAGCAACTAATTTAATTGGGTAAGATCGAAGATTTCATTTACCATTGACAGCTGGTTCAGAATTGTATTCAGAGAGGAATCGAAATTTGATGTTTGCGTGGGAGACTTTTGAAAACGGGTTATTAGAAGTAAAAATGAAGCATTTCATAAAGATTGCCCTGAAAGAACTGTGGAGTTTCCCAAATAAATTATGATTTAGGGGTGTGTTTTATCAGCTAGTCTAGAAAGATATGAGGTAATGGAAGACACAATTAACGCAGCAATTAAAGAATAAAGAAACTGAAAAATAGTTTTGTAGCAAGTTATCACGATCTCTACCCGGATTTGAATTTTATATCCAGTAGGACAGTGCTGCAAGCCATGCAGCTAAAACAATTAAAAAATGGTTTGGAGACAATAATATTAAAGTGCTCTTATGGCCTTCGACTAGTTCAGACCTTAATTTTATTGATGCATTGTGGCATAAGAAACACAACTTGCGTAATGATCCCTAGAGATCCGTCGCCAATTTAAAGAGTAAATTAGATGAATTATGGGATATTTTCGACCCTGACTTGTGTAAATCCTTAGTACAAACAATACCAGACAGAATTGTCGCGGTTATAAAGACGCTTAGCGATGTAACCCATATTAAAGTAGTAATTTCTTGAATTGAGCATTAGTTGTCACGATGTTATGCAACATTTTCGTTTATTTGGCCGCCAACGCTGCAATTCAGAGACTGAACCATTTCAATATTTTTTTATTAGTGATAAAGTTTAATGTATTGTTGATCTTGTTCTTTGGTTTAATAAGCAAAGTAGTGAAGATGAACGTTTTTAATAAATTTTTGTTTGTTCGAACATTTAGTTGTTTGGGCTCGTATTACTGATATAAACTATTGCTAAATACCTTAGCTATGTTACCTAAAAATTAATAATTTATGTTTTACAGTCAAGAAAATATTGGGTCGGTTTTGGACGTCCATTATATATTATTTATATATTACTTTCAACATTTCTGTTACTACTTCACTTTTAATATTTTCATCTCTGATTAGCGTAATATACTAATTATTCGAATCTTGTTTTATCTGTGATAACTTACAAGGCTGTTTAATTCGTTCTGTTTATAACACGATAGAGCCATTCTGGCGATAAAAATATATTTTATTTACTAAAATTAACTTTTTTTTTTAATAATTTTAAAGAAAGTTTATAATTTACTCACAACAGCGTATCTGTGTCAATACATTTTGATAAAATGAAGTATTCCGATATGTGTACAAATGTTATTTGTAAGTAATTAATAAAATTTACTCAACTAATAGTATAAGCTCAAGCATATCCAGTCTCATATGTTCTTAAGTAATCACACTTTCTACATCTTCCTTATCCTCTTTCCTTCCAGGAAGTCTCATTACATGAACAATATCATGATCATTATATTCTCAGCACATTTTACCGATTATGGTACAGCCTCCTTTACATACTTATTCTTCATTTCTGCCCAGGATTGTCTAAAATTAACTTTTCTGTACCATGTTGTAACGGCTTGTTTCCTTATCTCATAGTCCCATCTTAAATTTTGGTCTCTTGACGTCTCTTGGATATCACAGTGTAATTCTAGCGGACCACTTATTATCAGTTCTTCTCGCTAAATGTCCCGGCCACTGCCATTATAAAGATTTAATTCTATGTATTACATCAATAACCTTGGTTTTCTGTCTGATTCATGATATTCTTTTTCGATCTTTCTTTGTTATACCTAGCATGCATCGCTCCATTGACTTTTGAGTGACTTTGAGTTTCGATATTATCTCTTTATTTAGTGTCAAAGTTTTACAGCCGTATGTCATGATTGGTAGTATACACTGATCAAATGGTTTTTTCTTAAGGTGGATTGGCATCTAGGATTTTAATTTAACTGCATTTCTACCAAAAGATGCCCAAGCCAGTTTTATTCTGTTGATTTCTGTAAGTAAGGAGCCAGATTTATGTATTAATTGTCCCAGGTATAAATACTCGTCCACTGTCTCAAGTGCAATATTGTTTATTATTACATTTTGGGTATCCACTAGCTCGTTGTGCATGTTTTTTTTTGTCAAGTTCATTTTTAGGCCAACTTTATGGCTAGCTGCATTTAGGTCGCTTATAAGTTCTTGTAGTTCTGCAAAACGTATTAGTAATCAGAACAAATATGAATAAACAATATGGAGAAGTAAAAATATCGAGCAAAAAATGAATGGCCGAGTTTACAAAACAGTCATCAGAACAACAATGACATACGCGGCAGTAACAGGACCTGGCACAGAGAGGACAGAGAGACACTAAGGGACAGAGCTAGAAGTACAGATATACGACATAGATCATAGGTGTACATCAAGAACTGGGTAAGAAATAGAAGAGTAGAATGAAACGATCATATAAGTTGAATGACAAAAAATGGAGTAGTAAAGATGACAAGTGACGGTTCCCCAATAGGAAGACGATCAGTAGGAAGACGACGAAAATAATGGAACGACAACTTACTGGAGGCACATTAAAAAACAGACAGAGCTATGTCTACATAAAAAAGAAGCAGAAGAAGAAGTTTACTTTAACAGATAAATGATGTATCCCTATATATTATTAACTTACTGATAGTGGTATTTTCTTTTTAGTAATTTCATCTTTTAATATTGATAACCAGATCCTACTAAATTTTGCCGAGGAATTTGTGACCGTGTTTATTTAATTTAACATATTAAGAGCAGCTTCTTTGATTTGTTCCTTTTACGAAATGCTTCTTGCAGGACTAGGTATGTATGAATCGTTCCGTTGAATATTCATTTCACTATGCCTGTTTAGATATCTGTGTTAGGTAGGTAATAAACTGTATATCAAATAATTTGTTTAATTTGTATTTTAAGGACGAATTCCTTAGTAGAAATCAAAGTATCCTTTACTGAAATTGTTGTTAGTTCCCATTAAAATATTAAATATTACACATTTACATTTTGAATATCAATTATCTATTCCTTTATTGAGTTTTAAATTTTATATAATAAAAATGAAATTTTTAAGCTAGCTTTAGGTGATATAAATATGTAGTTGTACACATATTGTAAAGAGTTTTATACACTCACACTGAGAACAATATTTTCGTGAATGATGATAAATTTTATTTATATTTAAATTTCATTTACCACTTTATTAATTAATCGATTAATTTAAAAAAAAAACTTTATTTTCTGTCTACTGCAGGTTTTCTATATTTTTACTTAATATTGAGTTATCAAATAGTCTAACAAATACTTCAGTATTAAAATCAATCTACCTTTCAATTTCAAAATTTTCAAGTCCATTCTGAATAAACTGTAAATTGAAGAAGCTTTTTCAACATTAGAGGTACGTTTTTCATTTTGCGTACATATTCCACAAGTATATTCAAAGTATAAATAATAACCCATAGCCAAATCATTGGTTCCCATTTTAGCGCTTTTGCATAATGCTCATATTTTTATTTTATTATTTCCATTATTAATTTATATAGCTAGGTTATTCATAATTAAGAAAATGTTTACAGTGACTTCATATTTTATAATATATAATGGTGTAAAAAAAATGGTGTCTTAATGCTACTTGAAACGTTGTTTTAAATAGAGTTTAAATTTCAAAGTACGTCCATACCAAAAACTTTAACTTAAATTGAATCCTAAATCTGATTATATGTTTATTTTCCAAAGTTTTTATGCTTTTTCTATAATCAGCATACATTAGATCACACTAACTTACTTATAATCTCTAATCTAACACTCTAAAGGACCTAATGGATGGACATGGTGCTGTAGCGACAGAAAAATATAAGTTGTTTTTGTGGAACAATAGCTTATGGATCCGTTTGAGTCGTTATGAAACTTATAGGTTCATTTAAATATCAGATGGCTATTGTTCTTATGAGTTAAAAATTTAGTTACAATGTTTTGAAAACATTGATTTTTCGTAGAAGGCGTGAAGGAACAATTATTATTGTTATAAAAAAGATTTAATATGTAGTTAAATATTTCATATATATTAAATATTTAACTTGCTAAGGATTCTACAAAACATTTAATCCAGAACTTTGATATTAATAATATTCACATTTTTATTAGATTTAAAATTTTAATGTTGTGTTTAAAGTCTGATAATAAAATATAAAATAAAATTATATTTGATATTTTTATTAAAGGTCTATAAAATATTATTGACTTATGGTTTTTTCTTCTTTTCCTGTCCAAAAATGTTCCAGAGCAACATGGTTTTTTTCTGTCTCGAAATAGATGCATCTACTTTTTTCATGTTAATCGTTGAAGATTCAATGGCTATCCTTTCGTCTGACCTTTAAGAATTAGTTAACAATGTAATCTGATATCTTTCATCGCTTTTGTGAAAAAGTTTTTGAAACATTATTGCATAATACTTCAGTCCTCAGAGACGAAAATGCCACTGAACCTCTAAAAATCATACGAACAAGCTAAATTTTGTCGAAAATGTCAGTTTTAAGAAGCTAAAAAAGTTGCAAAAAAGTATACCACTTTTACTCCCGGGATTTCTCCTAAAATCTCCACGAAGAATCTGTACGCCATACAAAAAAAAATTTAAATAAAAAGTGTAGCTAAAATAATTTTGAACAAAAACGTTTATTAGCATTTTTTGTGTAGAATGAATCGTTCTTTCAGAAACAAAGGTTGAAGCTATGGGCAATGTTGAATGTCAGTCAATCAATGCTCATTAAAATTTGTATCAGCTCGATGGTAAAATTCAGTGTCTTAGTCCGAGTATTGGTTGTTATTCTATCGACAAAAATCAAGATGCGTTTCAAAGGTAAAGAGTGCATCTTTTGTATTTTGCTGTAAATGAATTTAGTATTTATAAAGGTGTTAAATAAGCACGGCCTGATTTAGCAATGTACTGAGATCAGTACAATACATTCCGTTCATTGACCAGTCACTACGGAGCTTTTATATCTAGAACCTAATCTTCAAAACCTATAGCATGAAATTTTAGTTTTGAGTTTTGACAATAAATCTGAGTTTTAAAATATGTTAAAAAAAAACGCTAAATTTAAAGTTTCACATTACAAACAATCTAAAACGTTTAAAACTGCTCTTTTTTAATAAATATACTAGTAAGTTTTTCAAAATTTCTTAATGTCTGTTATAAATTACACCCAAAATCAAATTCTTCGATTTTAGTTATATTTCAAATGCCTCATATTGGTTGCGAAAAATCAAAATCAAATTTTCATGTTATAGGTTTTGAAGACTGGTCTTCAAAAATAGAAATTTCACTACAACTGTTCAAAGAAAGTAATAAATATTGATCTCACAAGAATCGTTAAAACTGACAAAAATCGCTCAAAGTTTAATTATTGAACAGCTTTATAGAAACTGACTTTGCGGCCAAATAAAAAAAGTGCATACAAAACCTGCACTCTTAACCTTTAAAATACACATTGAATTTTCTCGATAGGACACTCTGACCAAAAGATATCGATTTTTTACCGTTGAGTTGATACAAATTTTATATAACCATGAACTACTATCGTGGGGTCAAATTTGACCCCAGGACTTGAAATTTCGTGCGCCACTGGTAGACAGTTTGGCGAACGACCTTGTTATTCTGTGTATTCTCCCAATTAAGTACGTAGTTTAGCATGCCGCTTAGTAGCAAACGATCAGTGGGATAGCGCACACGTGCTGCTGAGTTCCGGTCGGATTTGACCCCACCATAGTAGTTACGTTATTATTATTTAAGATAATATATTAACATGGCTTTAAGAATTAGCGGAAGTGCGGTGACAAGTGAAAATGTTTTTGACTTTCTCGAATCTCTGGAGGAACCAACCGAAAATATTGACACTTATAGTGACTCTAATAACAGTGATACTGACACTGAAAGTGAACATTCGGATCACGACACAGATTCAGAAATTGACGTAAGTGACTTATCAAGTGACGAATGTGAAACAGCATCTAATAATGAAACAAATTTTTACTATGGACGGAACAGATATAAGTGGGATAAAAATGCTCCGGCCCCATCAAAAGTTTGCGCACAGAACATTATTACACACCTTCCTGGTCTTCATGGACCTGCCTTAGAAACAAAACCATCCAGTCCACTTGAATCCTGGTCACTTCTTATAACTCCTGACATGTTGGCCTCTATTCTAGAGTACACAAATGAAAAAATTACCGAGCTCAGTGTAAATTATGGGGATACATGTACATTTGTCGATCATCTAAACGAAGGTGAACTTAAGGCTTTTTTGGATCTTTTATACCTTTCAGGTGTACTAAAGTCTAATCATGAGAATGTCGATTCATTATTTTCGACAAGTGTTTTAGGTAGGCCAATTTTTCGTACTACAATGTCAAAAGAACGCTTCTTATTTCTTCTCACAGCAATAAGATTTGACAATCATGAAATGAGAGAGCAAAAGAAGGCCAATGGAGATCGACTTGCAGCAGTGTCCTATTTATTTAAATGTTTCGTATCTAACAGTACAGCAAACTAACCTGTTCCGAATATGTTACAGTGGACGAGATGTTGGTTGGGTTTAGAGGTAGATGCCCTTTCAGAATGTACATGAAAGCCAAACCAGTCAAGTACGGCATCAAGATCATGTATTTATGTGACGCAAAAACAAATTATTTGGTAAATGCTTTTATGTATACGGGTAAAACAAATGATCCTAATGCCCAAAAACTATCCATACCTACAAGATCAGTATCTGCTTTAGTGGAACCAATTTGCCCATAGTAACCGAAATGTCACTGGTGATAATTGGTTCACCTCAATAGAGCTAGTTGATGAACTAAAAAAACTTTGACTTACCTATGTAGGTACAATGTGTAAAAATAAGAGAGAAATTCCTCCACAATTTCAACAAAATAAAAATTACGAAGTTGATAAGTGTTTATTTGGTTTTACACGAGACAATACAATCGTATCATATGTCCCTAAAAAAAAATTGTAATTATGTTGTCGTCTATGGATCACGACAAATCTGTTGACCAGGAAAGCAAAAAACCTGATATAATAGCTTTCTACAATTCGTCGAAAGGGGGCGTTGATGCACTTGATCAAAAATGTGCACTTTATCGTTCAGGTCGAAGATGCCAGCGATGGCCTTTAGTAATTTGGTATTCCATAATGGATATTGCTATAGTAAACAGTCACATTATTTTTCACGCAGCTAATCCTGGGGTTAGAAAAAATCGATCGGATTTTATTCAAGAGCTGGGAATCAGTTTTATAAATGAACATTTAGAAGTAAGATTTGCAATGCCAAATTTGTCAAGAGAATTACGCTCGATAATTTCCAAAGCATTAGAAAATAAAATTACTCATTAAGATCAGACCAAACCAGAAAGGCCAGTTGTAAGACGTAGATGCTACTTGTGTCCCAGAGGTAAGGATAACAAACATTCCACATTTTGCGCAGAATGTCATAGGACCATCTGCAAAACACATTCACTTCAGAGAGTTACCTGTACTATGTGCAAAGAATAAATAAACACTTACAATTTGTTCAAATATTTTTGTCGCAAGATTCTAACATTACGAAAAAAAAACATGACTGTTATTTTTTTATATGGTTACTTTATTATGATTTTCATTTGTATTAGGTTAAGACGTTACTATTATAAACTACTTTTCAGAAAATGAACCGTTAATTTCAATTTAAGATTTATTTTTTTTGTCATAATAATGAGTTATGTTTTTGATCAAAATTTATTTTAGAAGTTCTATAATTTTTATTATAGCATCTTAATTTTCTTGAAAATCTCTTTTTTATATACACATTCATGTGTCAAAAATACAAAAACAATAAAAAATATATTTTTATATCCTGTTTAGAGGTTTTTAAAATTCGGGTGATCTATGACCCCACGATAGTAGCTCAGAGTTAACATTGACTTCGCGCACGCAGCTGACATTCAAAATCGCCAGTCGCTTCAAGCGTGGTTTCTGAGAGAACGGTTCATTCTACGCTAAAGTACTTAGAATCATTTTTGTTTAAAATTATCTCAGCTACATTTTTTATTTAAAGCATTTTTTTCTACGGTATACAGATTCTTTAAAAATCAATTTTTTGCGTTATTACCTCTCTGCGAGGAAGGTCTTATGGGGAAACTAGGTGGTCTAAGTAGTAAACTTGTTTGCATCTTTTCTGAAGTCCTAAAATTGATACTCTCGGCAAAATTCAGCTTGTTCGTATAATTTTTGAGGGTCAAGTCCCTGACGACTGGGCTAATAAAGGCAAGACTCATCCGAACTTAAAAGCCATTTATTGTTACACAAACTCCTCATATTTTTAAATCACTGACACACTAAAACACTAACTTTTATTTGTGTTAAACGTAGGTAATAAAAAATTGTGATATAATGTATTTTGATAGATTGAATAGCCTCTTCAGAACTCTACAAGCACGTCATAGCGATGATGCCATACATCCAACTTCTTTTAATATGATTCTATATTTTTCCATTAAATTCAAATGGACCTCTAAACTCTTAAAACAGTTATAAAGTTTTGATTAAACTACAAGCGTTAAAATTTAACAAAGCAGTGAGTTATTCATTATATTATTAATATTAATTATTAATGATACAACAAAAGTATTAGTTGTTCTGAAGCTATTTTCTTGTGGCATTTTAAATTAGTTACTATTTAACTGGAAATAAGCCACAATTAAAGGTAAAAATACGTTTATTGACGTTTCAATTTCCACTTCGGAAATCGAAAAAAGTATTTTGAGAACGATTTCCAAAGTGGAAATTGAAACGTCAATAAACGTATTTTTACTTTTAATTGTGGCGTATTCCCAGCTAAATAGTAATTAAAAGTATTAGTAATACACACACGTATATGATTTTGCATTTAAGAACCATCAATTTGATTTCAATATTTCCAAATTACTTAAAGTAATTACATATGATTTACGATATTTTTTTGATTTAATATTATTTAATTTGTATTAAAGATAATGCAATTAATCTAAACAATTAAAATTTTTATCTTTAGTTCAGGAAGCCACTGTGCATCTGCTAGGAAAAATATTCTAATTTGGTTGTTTTACACAATTTTATTCAAAACGGAACCCTTTTAACAAATGTGCAGGTTGCCATGACCAAAAGTCCGTCAAAAATTATTTAAATACTTTTTTTTGAACAAATTTTAAAAATTAGCCTTTTCTCTCATCATCTTAGGTTCACCGAGACAGAAGACGAGCTCCAAAAATTAACACAATTCTTCAATACAATAGCCAAGAAATACAATATGATAATATCAGCAGAAAAAAACCAAATGTTTGACAATATCTAAATACCCACTACTATGTAAAATTGAAATTGATGGGAAAATAAAAAAGCAGAAAGCAAGGTTTAGATTTCTGGGAATAGATAATTATTTCGAGTTATTAACGATTTAAGTTTTGAAAAAACACAAAAATGAACATTTTTAACTCCGAAAACCAATATTAAATTAGAAAAAAATTTTGATGTTGCCAAAGGTCACAAATATTCTTGGGATATTTATTACCAAAATCCTGAAGCACTTTAGTTTATAATAATAATTTAAACCTTAGTTTTTTAATTTTTTTTAATTAAACATTTTTTTAAATTTAACAGTGCTACAGGTATTGTATTTTTTAGCCCCCTGGCTTCTACAATCTTTGTTATTTCGCTCCATTTTTTTCGGTTCCTTGCTTTCTCCCTTCAATTTCTGACAACTCTTGCTTTTTATCGCTTTCAACCATTTCTTCTTTAGACGTCCTGTTCATTTCTTCAGTAATATTTTTACATTTCGATTTTCTGGCATTCGTATAATGTGACAATGCTATCTAGCTCTTTTGGGCTCGTATTTTTACCGTAATTGCTGGATTTCCATACATTCTCATTATTTCTTTATTTGTTCGTCTTCTCCAAATATTATCTGCCGTCTTTATTCCTCGGAAGATTCTTTTGAGCACCTTTCTTTCGCAGATCTCTACTTTCGTTTCTTCCTGCTGGTTCATTATCCACGTTTCACTAGCATATATTACTGTGGGTCTTAACTTAGCTGTTCTCAACACATTTTTTGCTTTAAGTAATTCATTTAGTGACCCTATCGTTCTGCTTCCCTTTATTAGTCCTTTGTCTATCTCTTTTTGTTATTTACCCGTGTTCGTTATAGTTACTCCTCCTATAAGTATTCAAATTCTGATCCTTTTTCAAAACTATAGATAATCTTTGCTCCTTTCATTTTGATATATTTGTTACGTCTCCTCTTATTTCCATATATTGTATTTTTCTTTGGTTTATTATTAATCTGTATCTTTTTGGTTTTTTCCAATTTCTGGAAAACCTTTTTTTAGATGTTATTTTGTTCTCGCGGTTATGTTATATTATTCGCGAATGCACTGTTCCCTGCTATTGAAAAGAGTCCTATTTGAGCTCATATTTGATCTTCTTACAAACTTTTCTAGTATTTTTAATGTTCTCATGGCCTCATATAGCATTGTTTGAAGTCATATGCTCATTTAAAATCAATAAATAGCATATTTAATCCTAATTTTTGTTCGTAGCTATTATTTTTAACATACCCTTTTGATCAGTAGTTGTTCTTCCTGATCTAAAACCTCCCTAGTATTCTCCAATCACGTTGTTATCATATTTTATCAATGTTTTCCTAATAATTGTTTTAAGTATTTTATAGACTACTTCTAATAGTACTATACCTCTATAGTTTTCGCACTCCGTTTTGTCCCCTTTTTTATAGATAGGACAAATAAGGGTACTATTCCATTATTTCGGCATTTCTTCCTTTTGCCAAATAAATAATGTCTAGTGAAATAATTTTTCCTTCAATCTTTCTCGACCTTCCTTAAAAATCTCAGCTGGTATATCACTTTCTCCTACGCTTTTGTTATTCTGTAGGTCTCTTATTATTTCTTCTTCATTCAAAGTTGGTTGCTCGCACGTCCCTTCTTCATCTTCTTGCCAATTCTCATTTCCCTGGAGTTCCTCTTGTTGGTCTGTATTTAATAAATCTTCGAAATATTCCGTCCATCTTTTTAATTTTTCTGTTGTTTCTCCTAGAATAAACCTTCTTTGTTTCTACAACACTGTGAATTATTCTTTTTAGTTTCTCTGTTTTTTTGTCTTTGTGGTAGAAATTTATTACCTCTTTGTTTATATAGGCTTCTTCTATGTTTTCAATGCTTCTGCTTGTCACATAGTTTTTGATCGCATTTGAGGTTGCGAGTGACCATTTGTACACAAGTTACGATTGGCATTCACTAATGCAGACAAATTTGGATCAGTTGATAGAAACCTTTTATCCTTAACAAGATTGCGTTTAAGATTAATGGAAGTAGTGAGTCTTTTGATGTTAAAAATCCACCACAGATTGTAACACCTAGGAAAATGGTTATGATCTACTCTCCCTACTTCCGCTTAATTCATCCGTTTCCTTGACTTTTTTCGAATGGTAAAAGTGCGTCTAATGTTTGTATGTAGAAACATTTTGCTATTAATAATTATTTAACTTGCATCACTACATAACACATTTTTCGTAATATACGGTACACGGTCTATAACTTACATTTATACTTGATAATTGCAGCAGATGTTCATCTCCCTAAACAATTAAAATTTGGATGAATATCATTGGCAAAAACATATTGGTTCAATTGTGAGAGCTCCAAATCTTACTAAAGAAATATATTAGTGGAAGTAATTTCCAACCATTCCAAATACCACTTTGTAAATTCGTAATCCTTGCCCTCATTTAAATGCAAGTCTTCTCAATATTTTAAAGCAATGTGTCTAAATTCCTCAAGTTTTATCAACTGGTTACTAATTTCGCCAGATCTTATCCCATAGGACTTTTTTGGATGGCAAATAAAAAGTAAAATAAATCATGACCTATTATTATTAATTTATAATTTTTTTTATCTCTGTTAAAAGTCTGTGTCCGTTAAAATTTTTTCGTCCTTATTTACTTGTGTAAAAAACTTTAACCTATTCTTTTAAAAATAATTGGTAAAATAAAGTGTAGTTCTGAATTGAAACATATTGGCTGTTTTAAAAAATTCACTGTCCATTAAAATTTCAACGGAAACTATAAATTCCTACGTAAAAAATAGTAATGTTGTGAGATCGTTATGGCGTAAATAGGAGTTATTGCAATTAAACTGAAAATTAAATATTTTTTGGTAGAGCCTAGGTAATATTAACAATTTGAATTTTTCTACCTAAACACGTAAATTTTTATATGCATACACATAATTATAATGACAACTAGTAGCACAAAAACTCCCGAATTCATAGATACCTGTTGTTTCGCTGACCGTTGCTCCAAGACAGTCTTCGGGCCAGCCTGTCGCGTCGTAAACGTGACGTGACGTGACATAATACGTAAAAATATCACGTTAAGCAACGCGGTCGCGTGTGTATGCCGCAGACGGGGGCAGAGTGTCAAGGAACCAGAGTCGCCGCCACGGGTTCAAAGGGGAGGGTGGAAGCGATCGCCCCCCTCCTCGCAGGGACACCCTCAACCCCCACCACCCCTCACCGCGCTCTCCTGGACCTGGCCCTCGGCGGAATCAGAGTCCCGACCTTGACGGTGGGTTTTTTTCGATATTTTTGTTTCTTTAGTTTTTATTTTCAGTTTATTCTACAATGGAATGATATATTTTTATAGATCCATTTGTATAGACATCTGCTGTCTCTGTATATATTAATATGTCCGATAAAATGACACTGTAAAAATTGTTAAAATAAGAACTAAATGTTTATTTTTTGTTCTTCAAACAAAATGAAATAAAAATATTAAAAACTAATATTTCATTCATGCTTAGTACTACTATGGTCTATATATAACTAAACTATAGTATACTATAAAATTTAGTTGGTTAATTTCTTCTCATTAGTCATAAAAATAATATTTTAGGAATGTATAAACACATCAGTATGCCATAAAGTTACTTATCTTGTATTACAGAAAATATTTTTTTGTTGAGAAAAATAGAAATTTCTATCTTCTGCAAAATCTATGTAGTTGTATACCGGAGGAGCATATATACTGTGGAGATCGATATCTCCGTTATCTGGGGCAATATAGACAAAAAATTGAGCAAAACTCCTAAATGCAATATTCCAGTACATACATACAGACAGTGTCTAAGAGCTAGAACGCATTCAACTACAAACTGTTTTAATGGAACGCGCTGTATTTTCGTTAGCATTTCAATTATCTTTAGGATTTACGTCATGTTAGTAGATTTTATGTATCATGTATCTCATGGTTTTTCCAAAGCAATAGCTAAGTGAAAATCTTGATTCGACGCCCTGTATAATTAAAAATATAGCACTGAAATTTAATTGCTTAGAACAAAAATCGGGGTGGCATAAAATTCTCCTAATTTTTTTTTTAAATAAAACTATTTAGATTTTTTATCAGAAATTAAATATTCATATTGAATGTTATAATATTAGCTGTATCTAAATGATGATAATTTAAATTTATTTCATATATCACAATCTACCTTCTACAGGAAGTACAGAAAAGTGTGCCCTCTATTCGTAACGGAACATCATAAGAAATATGGGAGACTGTTAAACATTGCGTAACAACACCAGTGGATCGCTCAAAGGAAAATAATCCGGTGAAACGGAAACACTGGATAACAGATGAAACTCTTAAAATAATTGAGAAAAGAAGAAATCTTTGTAAAAGTAATGTACATAGTGAAAGGGAAAAAGCTAGTTTAAGAAACCTCAATAAAGAAATAAAACGAAGATGTAAGGCCGACAAAAAACAGTACTATCAAAGTATATGCAAAGAAATTGAGAGACATGGTCAGAATAATCAACCGAGAGATCTATTTAGAAAAATACGCTACCTGACAAGAGACTTCAGAGTCAGAACTTGGGCCATTGAAGATAACACTGGAACCCTGAGAACAAACAGAGAAGACATAGCAGAGACATGGAGATCGTATTGCAGGGACCTATATAAAGATGATCAACGCCAAGAGCTTGTTAGCCAAATCTCTGACGAGGTGGAAGAAGAACCTGATATACTCGAAAATGAAGTAAGACAGGCTATCAACAAGCTCAAATATAACAAAGCACCAGGTCCAGATATGATAACAGCAGAAATGCTTAAAGCCACAGAAGAAACCGGCGTAAAGTTACTTCATCTACTCTGTAACCAAATATGGCATTCCAAACAATGGCCTGAAGACTGGACAAAATCTACAATAACGACCATACATAAAAAGGCAGCTTCCATAAATGCGACAATTATAGAACTATCTCTCTTATATCCCATTCCAGCAAGATAATGCTACATATAATCAATGAGAGACTGAAAACATTCCTTGAAGAGAAATTCCACAAGAGCAAATTGGATTTTCCAAAGGTAGAGGCACTCGAGAACACCTGCTGAATATAAGACAGATAATCGAGAAATCTAGAGAATTCAACATTCCACTTTACACCTGTTTTATAGATTACCGTAAAGCGTTCGACAGGGTCAAGTGAAGACACTTATGACGAATACTAAAAGAAGTAGGTGTACCACAACATCTAATTACGCTTATAACTGAACTATATGAACACACTACTGAATCAGTTAAAGTACTTGACACACTTTCGAACGAGTTTCATCCAGAATGGGGTCTCAGACAAGGATGTATACTATCTCCACAATTATTCAACATATATGGAGAGTATATTATGCGAAGAGCACTTAAAGGATGGGAAAAGGGCATCTCAATAAATTGTCATAAACTAAACAACCTACGTTTCGCAGATGACACAGCCCTTCTTGCAAATAGTCAAGCAGAGCTGATGGAACTTATACGACTGATCGAAAACGAAAGTCAAATATTTGGTCTGCAATTAAACATATCAAAGACAAAGATCATGATAGTGGATAGACTACACAACAATCATCCACACATAACCACAATTGACCGGTTCGAGGTTGTGAGCTCATACTTATATCTGGGATCATTAATCACAAACACAGGGTCATTACAAGAAGAGATTAAACGTAGATGTGATCTAGCAAAAGTTTCCACAGCAAAAATGACCAAAATATGGAAGGAATGTCAAATTCCAAGAGCGATAAAGATGAGGTTGATCAACTGCTTAATATTCCCAATACTGACCTACGGATGTGAATCTTGGACTCTGAGACAATCAGAGAGAAAAAAGATAGACGCCACTAAAATGTTCTGTTGGAGACGAATGTTACGAATTCCTTGAACCGACCGTAGAACAAATAATTCAATTTTAAGAGAGCTAAAGGTTAGCCAACGACTCTCTAGTAAAGTCCATCTCTAACAATTAAAATATTTTGGGCATGTTATGAGAGCAAACACAGAAAACATGGAAAGACTCATAATACAAGGAAACGTAGAAGGCCGAAGATCACGAGGAAGATCCCCAACAAGATGGATAGATCAAATTACAGGAATATGCCAAAGACCTTGACGTCTCCAGATACAGAGATCTCTGGAGACGGACAATACACGACATCACGTCGACCACTACACTCCCCCTGGGGGGTCAGGATTGAAGAGAGAGATCACAATCTACAACTAAAATTTAAGTAAATAAATTATTTGATATGGGTCTAATGAGTAGGTACTCAGTCTACAAAAGAAATATGAAAATTTTGGAAAAGTGACAACTTATTTCTCAACGTAGTCTCTTTTTAACTCTATATACTTTACCCAGCGATGCTCTTTTGTATTCTGAACTTTTTTAACACGTCTAAAAAATACATTTTCGCGAGGTCTGCAAAATAAGTCTCCATGACGGCGATGAACTCCTCATTCGACTTAATTTTTGCTCAGCGAGTGACTTTTTAAGACTCACAAGAACAAATCGTTGAAATACGGTAGATGAAGCAGCACCGCATGGCCCAATTCGGCCAATTTGCCCGTGGTGACTGAGAAGGTGTGAGTCATTACGTTATCCTGGTGGAAAAACACTTTTTTCTTCACCATATCGGTCCGGTTCTTCTGAAATTTGGCGTCGAATTGGCCCAATAATTTGGCATACCAGAGCCCTCTGACCATTTTTCTCTTCTTTAGATAGTCGATGTAAACTACACCTTGTGAATCCTAGACAACGATATTCATCACCTTTTCGACCGATAAGACATCCTTCGCCTTCATCGGAGCTCGTTAGCTGGGTAAGCTTCACTGTTTCGACTACAGCTGTTGTTTTGTTAACGGTCACGAATCAATGTAAAAACTCCTTTGGATTGCTCCTAAACTCCGTCAAAAACTGCTCTAAATTGATCTCATGGTTGGGCTTGTTGTCCGGTGTGTGCAAACATGGTATCTATTGCGGCGATAGTTATTTCGTATCCAAAATTCACGTAGTCGTTTTCGGGTAACAAAATGTGGTAGCGGTTTTTAGGTACCTGTAAAAAATTCGCACTGTCAGATGTAAAAAAATATAATCACTAAACATATAAATTTAAAGAAGTACCTGGTTTCAATTTGATAACCGGCATGGGAGTATTGCAAAACTATATAAAAAAAAGATCAAAATATCTACAACATATTTTCTACGGTATCGTCAGATGTCCGGGTATTATCTTTCGGTATCTTCTTCTACTTTTTCTTTCTCTTTATAAGCAATTCTGCTTGTTCATTGGCGGATTAATACCTCTATGGAAGGATGACACTCCATTTTTTGCGCGGTTGTCCGATACTTCTATGGCTGATTGATGACTAATCTCTTGCTATTTTGATAACACGGGTCTCCTCCATTCTGCTTATGTGGTTATTCCATTCTTTTTTTCTTTTTTGTGTTCATTAATTTGTACACTGTACGTTACATTTTCTTCAGATGTCTTTACTTCTCTTTCGTTGTGTAATTCTCCTCAGTACTCTAATCTCTACCGTTTCCATTAGCCTTTGCGTTATGGCTCTACCGGGTCTTGTTTCTGAAGCATATGTCATTATTGGTCTTACACTGACTTTACAAATTCTTGACTTTATCTCGGAGTTAATGTGTATGTTTCGCCATATAGTGTTATTAAGGCATCTTGCCAGTCTATTTACTTTTTGTACTTGATCTCTCACTTCTTTGTCCACCTCTCCATAGCTGAACAGTGTAATCCCCAGGTATTTTATTTTCGTTATTTTGCTCTTATGTTAAATCTGCGGACCAGTCTTTGCACACTATCTTCATCTTGGGCTATTATTATTTGCGTCGTCTGCGTAACGGAGTATTTTTATTATTTTGTTTTACATTCAGTATCATCTTCCTTTTTAACGCTTTTGATGATTTCAACCATGATTAAATAGGTTCTGTAAGTTGTCCATCTATTCTGACTTCCATTTTGTTGTTTTGGTAGCAAGCAAGCAATTTGATTGAACCCAGCCTATGAGAAATGTTCACCCAGGTAGTACGATCGGGTGTAACAATTCATTGGAGCAAGGTGTGTTAACTCGAGAAAAAACAGGAGTCACCCCACCGTGGTCCAATGCTCTAGACCATCCCTTTCTCCCCTATAGCACTCTGATGCGCTATAGAGGCACAACAACCAGCCAAATGTTCTTTATGTGGAGGTCCTGGGTAATAGAACCCCAACATGGTTTCCTAACCGAATGCAAAAACTCAGGACAGCGCATCACCGCTATATTCCTGTTATCTTCTGACTCTGAGTCCCGGCTCAGTTCGGCAACTTGGTGCTCAAGGGGTTGGGCCCTACGTGCCCGGGTTTTGGGGTTTTTGTTAATTTTTTTGGTGTCCGAAGCCGGTTTTTGTTAGTAATTTTTTTTTATTTTTTTTTTCGGTTTTTTGTGTTTTTTGTGGTTTTTTTTTGTAGGTGACCTGTGGACAAAAAATCTTAATTAGTATATAGTCTATATTATAATAAAGAAAATATATAAAATATTATACGATACCACAATACAGACTGTATCCTTGTGTGAGCAGCTGGGCCCACTGTGTATGAGGCGATATGCGATATTCTGGGTGATTGTTGTTTTGGTAGATGTTTTCAATAGTTTTTATAATCTTTAAAGGAACTTTTCGATTATACAGACGAGGGACATCTTTGGGTCTTACTCTATCAAACGCTTTCTTTAGGTCAATCAGACACAGAATTGCTGGTCTATTATACTCTAGTGATTTCTCAATAATTTGTTTTATAACGAATATTGCATCTTTATACGATCTTTCACCATGAAAACCCAGTACAAAGACACTGTTTTTATTAAAATTTAATTTCGCAAAATATGAAATAGGTTTAAATCTTTTAAATCTTTAAAATATTTAAGAAATAAAAAATGGAGATTTTAAAATTTGTTTACAAGTACTTTTTTTTCTGAAATAATATGGAAACATTTAAAAAAATCAGATAATTATTGGAGTCTCTTTTGTGCCATAACGTATAAAAATAATTTATAAATTGGTCATCTGTCTTTGGAATTTACTCTTAAAGCTTCGTTTTGTATACAAAGTGGGCTACTTATAACACTTTACCCTAATGTTTAGCTATATTAATTATATTTTTTACGCAACAATGCTGAAACAATTCGAATTTTATTTTATTTCAATTTCCTTTCATTCTTCATAAGGAGATCTGTCATTTGTCAACTAACTTCTATTCATTTCCCAAATCCCTTAACTTCAAATATAGAATAATGAGTTTGTCTACATCAATATACAACTTTCTATAATTTTTCTTTATTCAATAACTATCTTTTTTAAACGCCTATGTTTCTGCGGTGTCAAAGTTTTTTCATCACATTAAAATCGACATTTTGGAACATATACAACTAATATTGGAACAAATAGTAGAGAATTTTATAAGATATAAAATAAACTAAATTAATAAAATAATTCATTCAAAAACAGTGTGTTCATTAATCGTATTTAATAATAATAATAATAAACATAATTAGATGTTCAAAAGTAACACCATTGTTAAACCAACAATTCAAAAAACAATTGCTAAATTTGTGTTTGATGTAAAATGATTGACACATTAGGGAAACATGGTCTTTGCGTTTAATTTTTAATAGTTTTTCAAAAAATTATTATTTTTTTAATAAAATTGATCTAAATATGGGAAAAACTACAAATACCTGTCGAATGATACTGACCGAATAATACAAATGGTATGTTCTCTATTAAAAATTAAGGGGTTGTGGAACTAAAACTAAGGGGTTGACAGATTACAGATGCCTATACCGTTAAAAGGGTTGAGTTTACCAAAAGTACAAGCCGATTAGAGCCACAAATGTCAAACATTGAACAAAAAATTTCGGTTTAGCAGTGTTGAAGAATGAGTAAATATTTGTTTCTTCGGATATTAATTGCAGTTAATTATTAGAATTTTTTTTTGGCAATTTCCCTTTGATAGATTAAGGGATAAATTTATCAATCGTCAAATTGGCAGTTGCCAGATTGCAACAGCAATCTCGAAAGAGACAAATATTTAGGTACTCGTTATTGTTTCATATAAATTAAAAATTGCAGAATTCATAAAATAGTATAATTAAAATATACATTTTAAAATATTTTTCTCTTTATATTTGAAGCATACAACATATGCATTATAAAAACAACCCAACACTGCCAATCCGAAATATTTTTTTTCACGGTTGACATTTCCGGCTATATTCAGCTTGTACTTTCCGCAAACTCAGCCGTTAAAAGTTATCCTCATTACAAAAAAATTGACATGTTTTAGTATTATCTCAAAATAGAATATATACATCTGTAATATTCATTGACCCACTGTGTATATATAGTTATACAGGGAGTTGAATTCAATGAGATTATCACGTAAGGGAAATTCTATCGTTGGAAACACTAACTCAAATAATATAATTATACTACTTGGCATGGAGATCACATTTAAAATAATATCTACAAATTTTTTACTGGGACTTCTATATTTTTGTATATTATTTAATTTTTCATTTTTTTATTTAATATTTTTATTTGGTATTATTTTTTTCTTATTCTTGTTTTTATTCTTTCAGTGCAACCAATGATGTTATTATGACTGAAACTTACGAAAAAACAGAGAAATTATAAAATATTCAGAAGAAAACCACCCTAATACAGATTAAGACAATATTATTTTGTACACTTTTATAATATTAAGTATTTATATAAAAGGGAAAACTTATTGCCATAATTTGTTGTAATTTGTTGTAATAATGTTCTACAATTATAATATTTTACTTTAAAAATTTGTTTATTGTAATCGTGATTATTTACTAAAGTGTGAAACGAAAATAGAATCTTCGGATTTCAATTTTGCTGTTAAATTTTTAAATTCGAATTAGAATATCAATAACTTTTTAAATTTAAAAATGATATGGAATAGTTAAATAAATGAATCAACTTTTGTATTTTTTTCTTGTTGTTATTAATTATCATAAAATTTTCTCAATGTTACCCGTCATTTTCTCAATTATCGTCCTATTTTTTTCTGGTCATAGATCTAGGATCCTCTGGTCATAGTTCTAGGATTTACCTTACATAATATCTCAGGTTCTATCAGATTTCGGTAAAAAAAATGTTTGTTAATAAAAAAAAATTATCGGCAAGATAATAAATATTTTTATTCAACTCTTTTACTTCATCTCTTATCTATAAAACACATACATATTTTCAGATGTATATTTAAGTTAAAAATAAAAATAAGTTAAAAATAACATTAACTTTGCACAACGATTTTGGGTTAGAAATGTTTAAAAAAAAAATTTAATCTTTTTTTGGGTGCATATAAAAAAGTAAAAGTCCCTTAACAATTATATTTTTACAAAAGTTATAAACAATTAACTATTTGGCCTTCTTTTGTTGTTTTTGAAGCAACAATTTAATTGAAAAGATTTTAAACTACTCCATTTGAAGGTTTTTATCTCCTAATAGAAAAAATATTTATATTTAAGTACACGTTAATAAATATATTTTTTACGAAAAGTGAAAATTAGCAAGCAACTCTGAAATTTCTGCAGAAAGTTTTCTTACTATAGGTATACATTAACAGAAGTATTGTACCATTACGTAGGCTTTATTTTCAATGAGGCAATTTCAAGAGAAATCTTTAGAATACAACAAACCGGTATACCTGTATTTCGTGGATCTTAAGAAGGCATTTGACCAGGCAAAATTAAAGGACGGTATCAAAACGGAAATAATCAAAAAAAAAAGTAAGAACTAAAAAAGGATATTAAATGGAAGAAAAACAACTTAAAATAATCTGCTATATAGACTACGTAATATTACTCTCTCAAAGTGAAAATGATTTAGAACGTATGCTGCACCAATTTATTATAACCGCCAGAAAATTTAACCTGTTAAATTTCATAAAAAAAATGCATGAGTATAACAGTAAATTTACTAGGATGTAAATTGAAGCTGGTAGGTCATATAAGTGATAAAGATTAAATATCTAGGCATCACATTATCTAACTACGTAAAGCTCAAAACTGAAGTGCAAGATCAGGTGAATAGATCAAACATAGCTGCAGGTTTTCTGAATAAAACAATATGGAAAAATAAAAATATCGGGAAAGAAATGAAAGGGACAATTCACCAAAACAGTCATCAGATCAATAATGACATAAGCGGCAGAAACACGACCTGATACAGAGAGGACAAAAAGGATGTTTGAAACAGTAGAGATGAAAACACTTAGAAAAATTGATTTTAGGACACTATGGGACAAACTTTAAACTACCAGCTAGGAGATTATATACGCGGAGATCACGTCAAGACATCTCAGATCACATCATCAGAAACCAAATTGATTACATTATGGTGAATAAAAGATTTAGAAACTCAATAATATCAGCCAAAACATATCCTGGTGCTGATATCGGGCCGAGCCATAATCTACTGGTAGTTAACATCAGACTAAAGCTGAAGAAGATAGAGAGTGCAAAAGCAAGAAAATACGATTAAGACCATTAAAAAATAAAGACACCAGGCACCAGATATAAACCTATATAGAAAAAGAATTAAAAAATACAGACAAAGCTAATGAACCAGATAACGAAATGGCAAAACTACAACAAATTAACCAGACAATCCTAGATAAATATCTTCGCCCAACAACATTTAAAAAGAAAGAGTGGATTACTGATAAAATCCTAAATATGATGGATAATAGAAGAAGAGCTAAAAATTGAGACATGTGGGAATATAAACAAATTAACAAAGAAATAAAAAAAAACTATTAGAGAAACCAAAAACAAATGGTTTGAAGATCAATGCAGAGAAATAGAATCATTGGAAAATAGACACGTTTAATCTCCACAAGAAGGTAAAAGAGGCGGCAGGAATGAACAAACCCAAGAGATCAGTACATATGAATGATAATCATGGCTACCTGGTAATAGATATTGAACAAACAAAGAATATATGGAAGAGATACGTTGAAAAGACAGTCGATACACAGACAGATATAACACCCAGACAACTATGGAATACGACACAAGACCATCAATCACTCAAGACGAAGTCAAAGGCGCAATTAAAGCAATTAAAGAAAGTAAAGCACCAGGGCCCGACAACTTTTATTCAGAATTTCTAAAAATCCTTTTAGAGGATTTTTAGAAAGGACGAAGGAGTAAAATAGCTTACGACAACGTTCAACAAAATCTATGACTTGAGAAAAATCTCATAGAGCTGGTTAAAATCTACATTTATTGCTATACCTAAAAAACCTAATGCAAAAAAATGCGAAGAGCATCGTATTATCAGTCTAATGAGCCACATTCTTAAGACCTTCTTAAAGATAATACACAGAAGAATTTATCAGAAATGCGAGTCACACTTCTCACGAACGCAGTTTGGATTCAGGGATGCGTTAGGTACAAGAGAAGCCTGAAGACGATCAATAGGAAGGATATTTCCTATTTTCTCCAATACGAAAACGATGGAATGACAACTTAGTGAGGCACTGGCACATTGAAAAACAGACAGAGTCATGTCCACATAAAAAGAAGAAGAAGACGAAGTATGCGTTTATGATACGTATAACGTACGCCATACAGTATTTCCTTAGACAATTAAAGAGAGGGCACGCGTAATCGTATGGAATTGACTGAAATCTAAACTGGCTACAACCGGCACCCTGGCTTCACTTTTCGAAGGTTTATTAAATGAGCATTACCTTTTCTCTCTCTTTCCTTGTCTAAGGTATTTGCTATATATTGTTCTTCTTCTTCTAATGCCGCTACAACCCTTTGTCGGTCTTGACCTGCTTAACAATGTACTTAGATACTCAGCCACTGCCTGATGTTCATGGTTTTAATATCTTCCAGTTTTATTTCCCATATCTTATATTCAATTTTCCCTATGTTCTTTTTTGATCTAGTTGAGAATATTTTTAGGTTATACTCATATCCCTTACCTACTGTTATTTTTATTTTGTTACGATATATTGAGTGTGATACGTAGATGATTTGATTTCTACAGTTTTCCACTAATTTTTATTTGTTATCAATTTCGTATTGAAACTTTTTGATGGTTTTCTTTTTGATATATTTTTATTAAGATCTTTATTTTTGTTTATTTAGATACTAGCACTATGTTAACTTCCAATAATAAATTATAATACTCCTAAAAATATTAGAAATAAATTAATTACAGAAATACTGTCACATGCTAGTTTACAAAGCTGTTTATTCAGACATTTTATTTTACAATCAAAATACAATAAAATGTTATTATTGTTCTTTATTTTAAACGTGGTAAAAAGTTTTCCTTTCTATATATCATTTACTTCATTTTATAATTTTCATATATTCCCTTTGCTTATGCAAAACAATTTATTATTTTTACAGACTTATAGAGCTTATTATTTGATTTGTTAATAAAAAAATACACATACTATTATTGATTTTCTTTCTTTCTGTAACCAATTGCAAATATTTTCACAGACACTGCTGTTGCACAGTAATTTCGTAAAATATATCGAGATATAGAATATGTGTTAGTTAACGTAACATATCATTTAGAAAAGCAGGTAAAACATAATGCTTTGATAAAGTAAATCCAATGGATTTTTTCTAGAACAAAAGAGTAGTTTTTTCTCTTAGTTAAAAAGTTCAAAGAAGTCAAATACTTTGTAGATTTTTAAACAAAAAGAATTGATATTAAAAATTAAACTTGCTCTACATCGATATTGTTCTTAACTATTTCCAATTACAAAATCAAATATTTATTTGATGTGGATACTGTTCTTATAACGCAACTTTTAATTTCTAAAATAAATACAGATGTCAATATTTTTTAAGAGCATTTGTAACTATCATTATATCGAGTCTTAGGTATGAACCCATAGTTACTATATATTATAGAAATAGTACCGTTTTTGGCATGATCTTAGAGACATATTTACCAAGAAACAGCTGTTTAATTTTCTTTAGAAGGTTCATTAAATTAACACCAATAGTAAACAGATAATCCTCCTCGTTCCTTAAGCCTATGTCAGGGCGTGGTGATGCTCTAAATATTATTAGCTTGCTGTCTTCTTGTAAGGATTTTACCACCAGAGTCTTCATTTGGTCTATCCATAATATTGGAGATCTTCCTCTTGGTTTTCGGCCTCATACTTTTCTTTCTATTGCCACTAGTTCCATGGTCCCCGTTCTTCTAGCGATTTGACGATCTTCTGTTTTTAATGCCTGTATTTTATATGAAGCTCTTCCATAATTGATAAGTTGGTTCTATGTTCGGTCCAAGACACGCATATAATTCTTTTATAGACCCACCGAAGACTTTGATTTTACTTCTATCGATTTTTTTCTATCGTGTAGTTTTCATTTTCCTTTGCCATTGTAATTTTTATCTCATGATCTAGATTACTTATTAACTAGTACGAGATCTGATTCAATATGTGCCACTGGTTGGTCTGTGAGCTGAGTATAGTGTCAGTACAACTTAAAGTTGTCATTATTATACATATTGCGATGATCAATATTGATCTTTTTCATTTATTTACATAAACAAGATTCTGTATGTTTTTTATTGTACCTTTAGAAAGCTGTGGTGCCATCGCTTCCGGTGCCTTTCCACTGATTGTATTGGGGAACAGTCTCTCACCGTCGTTACTACTCTATTTGTTGTCATTTGGCTTATATGTATCTTTTCATTAAACTCTTCTATTTCTTACCCAGTCCTTAATATTCTCCATCTTGCATCTGCGTCGTATATGTGTACTTCTAGCTGTGTCACATAGTGTCTTTCCATCTATTTTTCTATCTGACTGTTTTGTAAGTTCTGCCTTTTATTTTTTTCCCGATATTATCATTTCTTCATATTGTTTCATTCAGACAACCTGCGGCTCTGTTTGCTCTTTGTAATTTCATCCGTGATCATGTCAAGCAATAGGGAGCTCAGAGTATCATCCCATCTTATCCCATTGTTAGCTTCAGTTGGGGCAGTTAGTTAGCTTTTTCTACTTTTACTTTTATTGTATCCTTTTGGGAAATAGTTTCGTTTGTTCAGATTATTCGAAAGGTATCTCACTTGCGTACAATAACTTGATAACGTTCTTTAATTTGACCCTGTCAAATGCCTCCTAAATTTCTCTTGCAATTGCCTTATTATAATTATAGCGTCGGTGCATGATCTTCTTGAGCTAAAATTTTGTTTTTCTTCTTTTAGTGTTATAATTTTATTTGTTATTACTTTTGTTGTTAATTCTAGTTTAATAAATTAATTCCTCTGTAATTTTTCGGGTCTGATTTGTCTCTCTTTTTGAAAAAAGGTATTAGGATCCTTGATATCCATTCTTGTGGTATTCTGTTTTGTTTTATTAATTAATTATTTGATAATAGGGTACATGGTTTATGTGGAAAAATCCAGGTTATTATTGACTATTTCTTGATTAAAATCGTTGCTACTATGACTATCTTCATGCTGTTCTTTATACTCAGTTCCGAGAAATATCTGGCAACCCCGGTAAAATATTGCATGGTTTTTTGAGCTTGACGTTCATATGGACATTTACTCTTTGGCATCTTATGGTCATCATAATGTATGTCAGCTATGGTTTAACAGGAATTACCTGAATGACAAATAGAAGACCATGTTTCAGAAAATATCTTTCAAAACATCAATGTCACACATGCAAAAGTTTCCCTATCCATATCTGCGTTTTTTCGCTCGGTATTTTTTCTCGCATGCAGTCTGAAACCCATTCGCCTCTCTAAGTTTCCCATTTTATTTATTTACCCCTGTCTGTTGAAAAGGTGGGCGGAAGAGATCGCTACCTCACAAACAGTACAGTCCGCCAAGGCAGATTTGCCTATCATATTTGTAAAGGTATCAAAACTACCATGTCTGGTCAGAAACCGCGTCAGGAAGTAGTCTAGTTTCCTGAACTTACGTTTCTACTACGACCTCATATTGGGAATAAGCTCCTTCGTCCACTCGCTTTTCCGCTAATATTCACTTATTTCGTCTGACACTCCTTTATCGTTCTCTCCCTCTCTGTTTCTAATCTATATTTCCATTTATCCTCCTCGCTTTTTGCACAAGTCGGTCAGTATCACTGCTCTAATAACATATACTCATTTGAAGCAGTCTTGTAGGCGCTAGATACCCTGAGTAGCATTCTCATGTGCAAAGTTCAGCACGCTACACCACACGGGTCAACGTAGGTTACCACCAACAGGAACACTTTATTTAGTATCCTTCTTTTGGTGCTAACTATGCCTCCAATGTTCGGTATTCGTTGTAATACCTTTGGTTTGCCTTCTCCGCCTTGGACGTGTACTCCAAACCTCAGTCCGACAGCCAGACTCCGAGATACTTAACCGATTTAACCGGTGCAAACGTCACCCCTTCGACTAACTATAGAGCGAAGGGAGAATTTGTTCCGGTTTGCTTTGAGAGTTACCACTTCAGTGTTCTGAGTTGCTAGCTGTAGATCATGCTCTCTGATCTATTGTAAGTTGTTGTTATTATACGCATCATCCTGTAATACTGAATATCAAACGACTGAAGCTTATTTATATGTTCTTGCTTTAATTTTCAGCTTTCAAATTCATATTGTATTGTCAAAACACGTTACATCTCAGAGCTCTTACTCTTATTTCTAATTTTCCCAGTATTCTCAGTATTTTAGTATTCTAATCTCAGTACTCAGTATTCTTAATTCAGTATTCACTGTCGTCATCAACGTTTGCATTTTTGGGGATAGTTCATAAGATGGAAAGTAACCATTATTTCGACGTATATCCTTTTTGTAAATTGTGTTTCTTCTTCAGGCCCATGACACGCGCAGCGGTTTGACCAAAGCGTTTATCAAGGCGGTTTTCTAGAGCAGTGACATATGTAACGCTGTAACCGAAGCAGTTTTCCACTTAGTTTAACCAGTTTGTTTATTTAATATGAAAGTTTTCAGTTGTTAGTTTTGTAGTGAGGTAAACAAGGTGTTGATTCAGAAATAATGTCATAAAAATAGTATTCTTGGTATAATTTTTTTTAAAAGACATATTTGTTCACAAATAACATATTTTTGGTCTACCAAAGTGTTTCTTAAAAAGAATTAAACTATCAATATCTTATCAAAGCATTTGTATTGCCTGATTTAATAAGTGTCATCTACTTAATATGACGTTACGTTACCTAATATAATAACTTACAGTTAGACTTATGTTTTACAGGAGTATGTTGAACTGCGTTAACGCATTCGAACAGCATCTGCCAGTTACCGAACAAGCTGGTCTAGTTGTGGCGGAAGAGAAAACCCAGCACGATTCATGTAAGAATAATTTAGTAGCAAAGTAATCTGTATTGTTTTTGCATTCTAAATTGTGAATTGGATTGTTGACTTTACACATGACTTGATGTTGCTCTTGCATCCTAGTGCAACTGTTAAATTAGAATGTTTGTTTTAAAGAAAAAAAAATATTAAGAGAAAATAAATAAAATTTTACGATAAATGCAGAAAGTAACAAAAATATTTCATTATTTTACTTGTGATGTACCTTTACGCAGTAATATGTTATAAATTGAACTACTATTCAGTTTAACTTTCAAAATTTGTTTTGCCTCTTTTATATTTTGCAAAAATTTCATAACGAAAACAAAGTTTCATAAAAATATTTGACCTTTTAAAATTAAACAAGAGTTCTTTAAATTTCTTTTTTTTATTTGTTTGTTTTGTGTTTTTTAAATTACAATTTTTAACTCATTTTAGTGGGCGAGAAGGCCCCATAGATAATTTTATAACAGAAATACTTTTTCACTTATTCTACTACTATACTATTAACATGATTATAATGACTATTTAGAAAAAAAAAACGGAACCAAAACGGGTTGTTTTTAAATTCAGTAAATAAGTGACATGGTGATTGATTTTGATAAGGCAGCATATTTTTCTTCTTTATCTGGAACCTTTCTTTATAATGCTATCTTTCAAGCACACCAATTATGATATATGAACCAACTTTTTCTTACATCTTAAAACACGTAAGCCAAAACCTTGCCAACTTTGTTATTTTGGACGAATTTGCCTGATTAAACACAGCATGGGACTTGCAACCCCTTTGAATTATATTCAGGTGTTACACTTCATTGAAGCGAGATGTATTAATTCGTGAAACCAGGACCACTCTACCGCGCTCAAATGCTCCAGAACATCTGTTTCCCCTTCAATAGCACTCTTATAATAACTCTAACACGATATCCTAACCTGATTAATGCAGGCTAATTAATGAGGCGCTTTTTCCTGCTTTCTCTATTGACGTATATTGGAACTGAAATTACTGCTCAGGCCTCGAGTTCAGGCTCTGAACTACGACCAGTTCGAAGACTTGGTGCTCGAGGATGTGGGCTCCTCGTGTCCAGTTTTTGGGGTTTTGTTAATTTTTTGGGTGGCTTTCGCCTTTTGTTAGTGTTTTCACCTTTTGTTACTGCGTTTCACTCAGATAACTGCCAATTTAACTTTAAAACAAAGTGGCAGATGAACGCCGCATTTTTTGTCACATTTAATACAAACATTGAGGTTTATTGTGCTAAAACAATCTTAAGGAACGCTCTAAAATGTCGTCGCGTTGTTTTCGATCGATTCTTAACAAATGCTGCACTTAATTTGAATGGATCTTTCTAATTGACAAATATTCTTTCAAAATGCTTATACATTTTAAAATGTTCAGTAAATGTACATTTTCTTAAAACATTTAATTTTTCTTCTATCTTATGCCATTTCAATGAAAAATCATCTAAAGCTTGTATAATCTAGATTTGCTGTTTGGTTGTATTTTCCGGAACAACTATCGAATTTCTGTTTAGCACCATTTGTTTACAACTTACTGTTCTTATTATCATAATACTACAGTTTGAACATAATGTTTTCTGCGATATAGAGTCCGAATTATATTTAACCGTGATTGCTGTACTATAAAGGACACTATTTTTTTACCAAATTTAATATCCATTGTCTTGAAGATGGTTTATTCAATATCCACTACTTTTATTGATTGATCTTTGTCCTATTAGCTATATATATACCAGATGAATGGAAAATCAGCAAACAATACTAACTTAAAAAAAGCACCAAAATCAAACCCACATAATTACAGATTAATAACGCTGCTGTAGTCTGCAACCAAATGGTTAACAAAAATCTTGTCACAAAAGTTAATTAACACCTACGCAATCTTTATATTACGGTCACTAGTAGAGAAGTCGTTAGTGTTTACCAAACCCCATTTCCTGTGATTTGCGGATCTCACAAAAGTGCTTGACAGTGGCAGTTAAATGTCTTTTGGCTTTTAAAAGTGGCAGTTAATCATGGACAAGAGAATAATGGTAAACAGAGCTTTGAGTATCGTCTGCTATGCGTATGACTTTACAGATTAAATATAATAGCACACAAGTAAAACATGATTCAATGATTATCGAATACATATCAGAACAAGTCATGGATTTTAACTACCTCAGAACAGATGTATTGTATGATAGATATACTGCAAAGGAAGTAAAAAATAAGTAAACAGCTAATACAGACAATAGGCAACAGACAATAAAACAGCCAGAATATTTTGAAAATTGAGGGATATCATATGGAAGAACAAATATGTGTGTAGACAGCAAAATCCGGATATATAAGGCATGTGAAAAGCCACTACTAACATAGGCAGCTGAAATAAGACCTTAAACGTCGCATAAAAATAGATTGTTGAGAACTACAGAAATGAAATTATTAGGAACCATAAAAAAATTTCTCCCAGAAAGAAAACAAGAAATGACAATACATTAAGAGAAATTAGATTCCAGGATGTGGTGAGATAAATATGAGGACGACTTCGTAAATCGAGACGTCATGTTAACAGAACAGACCCAGAATAAATCGCGAAATGAACAAAACACATTAACCCGATACAAAATGACCACTAGGACGATCACCAAAGAGGTGTTATGACCGCTGGAAAGCAACATTACAAGAGCTAGAATGATATAATAAACAGGACCAACTCCTATAAGAAGAAGAAGAAGAAAACAAACTTAATTTTCGCTGAAGATATAGTCGTAATAGCTAAAGATCTATGAATGAAAGATACAAGAACTCGTGGTTACAAAAATATAGGTTTAACTATAGACATCTCGAAAACAAAAATAATGACAAATTTGGTACCCAACCAAAACATTAATATTAATGGACAATAAATAGTACTCGTAGATAAATATTAGAAAATTAAAATTGGCAGAGATAATCAGATACTGAAAAGAAAAATTGATCTTGAGTGGTCAGCGTATGGAAATCTGAGAGAAACTTTTAAAAAGGAGCTGCCTGTATGCCGGAAAAGAAAGAAGAGTATTTCATCAATGCGTTCTATTAGTACTGAATCCAAAGTGCGGATTCCGAAGATCCTGAGATTGCTGATAGTCTACTGACTTCTCTGTACTCAACCTGACTTAATAAATGGAAAACAACAGTAGAGCATATTGATTTTTCACGATCTAGCCGGAAGGCATGGGGATTGCTACGTAGACTAAGTGGAGCCGTTAGAGAGAAACGCTTGAACAAGAACAGTATTGATCCGAAAAGGATAGCTAACAGAATAGTTGAAGTATCGCGTGCCCCCTCTGACAAAATCCATACGACGTCTACAAAAACAGCTCTAAAAGAACTTAAGACAAACACTTCTCCTACTTCAGAGTTTTCAAGATGCTTCTCTCTGAACGAAATAAACGATGGCCTCAGTCAAATTAAAAAAGGCAAAGTGGCAGGTTTCGATGGAATGTATCCTGAGTTCCTAATTCACTGTGGTCCAAAAACGCGACACTGGCTCAAAGACTTTTTTTAGTGACATAATGATGACATCTGTACTACCTCCAGAGTCAAAAGAACCAAAGTTATTGCAATTTTAAAACCTGGGAAGGACAGTGAACTACCCGAAAACTATCGACCCATTGCCCTCCTCAGTTGCTGCTACAAACTACTAGAGCGACTTATATATAACAGGATATACCCCATCACCGACACTGTGATACCAGTCGAACAGGCCGGATTTAGAAGCGGGCGTAGCTGTAGTGATCAAGTACTGTCCTTAACGACATTTATTGAAGCCGGTTTCGAAAAACGGGAAAAACAGCCGTAACGTTTATAGATCTGATGGCTGCATATGACACTGTGTGGAGAGAAGGCCTGATCTACAAGCTAATGAAGGTCATACCATGCCTGAAAACCTGCCAACTAATCAATAACCTCCTAACCAATAGACTGTTTCAAGTATATATAAACGATACAAAGAGCAATGTCAGAAAGCTAAATAATGACCTCCCACGGGGTTCAGTGCTTGCTCCACTATTATTTAACATTTACACAGCCGATCTTCCAGAGACAAAATCAAAAAAATTTGCTTACGTAGATGACCTGGCTCTCGCATTTCAAAACCAAGCCAAAGATGTTGGAGAAAGGGCGCTTACCGAAGACTTAAGGGTTCTCTGCGACTACTTTAAACAATGGCGACTTCGCCCTAATACAAACAAAACTGAGACAATCCTCTTCCATCTCACAAATCAGCTTTCGAATGACACCCTTAGCATCACCTTCAATGGCGAGACTTTGAAACATAATAACAACCCTAAATACCTGGGTGTAACGCTAGACAGATCACTGACGTTCAAAACCCATCTTACGAATGTAGCTGCCAAAGTGAGAACCCGTAACAACATAATAACAAAGCTTGCTGGAACGACATGGGGTGCCACTGCGGATACACTTCGAACCTCCTCACTGGCCCTGGTGTATTCTGTCGCTGAATACTGCGCACCGGTATGGCTAAATAGCGCTCATGTCAACAAGATTGATGTTCAACTAAATTACACTATGAGAGTAATATCTGGTACTATTAAATCAACTCCACTAAGATGGCTTCCAATTCTGAGCAATATAGCACCTCCAGATATTCGAAGAACGGCAGCACTTGTCAGAGAATATCAGAAAATCATGGCAAATAATCGTCTGCCAATTCACCAGTATATTCCGCACGCCGCACGAGACCAACAAAGACTGAAGTCCAGACGACCCCCTGTCCAATCCGTTCAGGGAATGGGTGATAGCTACAATAAGCAAGAGCAGTGGACGAAAAGATGAATGCCAACAACAGAGCCAGACGTCATCAAAATAACAAGTACGTCGATCGGCTTCACTGGATCAAACCTGCCACGCCCTATATGGACAAAATTAAATCGCATACGCACGGGTCATGGCAAATGTGCCGATTCTCTATACCGATTGGGGTCATGCAGAAAGCCCACAATGTGGTTGTGGATCCCCGAGACAGACCATCCAACACATCATGGCGGATTGCCCAATCCGCAGATACAGCGGAGACCTTCAAGATTTTGCAGAGTGTTCTTCTGGTGCAATTGAATGGCTGTGCGATTTGGACATTAATATTTAATATTTAACTTAGGTTACAATTCCAATTTGAACATAATTATTATCTAGATACTACTTTTATCGTATTGTAATTATCCATACGCTAAATAAATTAATAAATTAGTGCTGACCTACAGAGCAAAAATACTTATCTTAACAAAAACTTCAACATTAAGAGTCACATAGAGGAGAATGGAGCAACCCATCTTAGGAACAACTCTGCGAGACAAATTAAAAAATGCAGATATCAGAAAAAGAACCGGTGACTGACACTATCGAAAGGATAGCCATACTAAAATAGAGATGGGCATGAGACATAGCTAGAATGACAGTTGGGCGATGAACAAAGAAATTGTTGGAATGGAAACAACGAGAAGTGGCCTATTTGTTTTAATTAAAAAAGGAACAATAAACAAAGTTAGTAGAGGTGGTTCACATACAATGTTATTTTAAAAAAAACTGGATAAAGGTCCACACACAAAGGGAACATCTTGGTGAACCTAAACAGATGAAAGTCTCCACACACTACGAAATGTACGAAGGCTGGTCTTAAGGCTTTCCAGATAGTATATTCGCGTAATGGTGTCAATGATGCTCTTGCTGTTTTAAAAAAACGTTAAGTGAAAGTTGTGACATGAAACTGGTTACAGGAAAGAAAAGTTTATTCCCATGTAAATTTATTAAAGCAAATAAGGTTCAGTCCGAAATATTGGCACAATTATTTGTTGATTGATTGATTCTTCTTGATTTTCTTTTGCACGGGCTATGATTGTAAAATAAAACTGCATCTAACAACTCAACTAGTACAACTAATTGTTGACGAGGCGTTTTTTGTTTCGTTGCACGTGAAGGCACCTTTAAAGATGTTTTAGCTTAATCCGAAATATTGTTACTTTCTGCATAAATATTAAATATATTTAACCTTTGAACAAAATTTTAAAATTAAATAATTACAAAGATTCAAATACAAGCAAAATAAAAAATATATAATTAGTAAAAATTAAATACTATGAATAAATGACTGGCAGTGTTTTTGACATCTGGTTTCATATATGCCATCTTCACTGAGAAGATTGACAAACCAGTTTTAATATTTTTCTAACTCCTAACTGTAATGATCCCACATATTTCCAGTATTCTTCTGTAATTTTAGAAAGTTCAGAGCATTCGTTCGAACAAACAAATTAAAATAGAAAAGTTCAGATCCAACAAGGAGGTATATTGTCAATCGGACTGGAAGGCATGGATCAGAAATAGTAGTGATAAAAGTAGATGGGTGTTTTATTGACAATATTAGATATGCAATATTAAAATCTTTATTGAGAAAACCAATGAATACAACCTTCCGCTGTACTTAGCATTCGTAGATTATGAACAGGCTTTCGACAGCATTGAACACTGGGTGGTTGAAGAAGCTCTGGTCAATAGTAGAATAGATTCAAGATACCGACAATTGATACATGATATTTACCAAAACGCAACCATGACCGTAATTCTGGACGACAAATTAATAACGGATAATATAAAAGTTAAACGAGGAGTCCGACAAGGCGATATAATTTCACCAAAACGTGGGAATATGTATTAACGGAAAATACCTAAATCACCTTAGATATGCGGATGATATACTCCTGATCTCCTCGGAACGACAAGAACTGGAATTCATGCTGAATGAACTTCATGAAAAATCACTGCAAAAAGGCCTAAAAATTAACTTCAACAAAACAAAAGTAATGACAAACACGGAAGACCAAGAGGCAATAAAAATAAAAACAGAAAAAATAGAACAGGTAAATGAGTATATCTATCTAGGACAAGCAATCAGATCTAACAGAGAAAATCAAACAGCCGAAATATCGAGACGAGTAAGAATGGGATGGGCAGCGTTCGGCAAACTTTCTTACGTTCTAAAAAATCAAACAATACCTCTATACTTACGAAGCAAGGTATATAACTCCTGTATAATACCGGTGCTCAGCACAGACATGGACATTTACACAGGCCAATTTGGATAGGATAAGGAAGGCACAAAGAGCAATGGAGAGACAAATGTTGGGTGTATCACTTAGAGATAGAAAACGTAACCAGTGGATCAGAACCAGAACAAAGACAGTAGACGCGATAGAACAAGCAGCAAAACTGAAATGGAAATGGGCTGGACACAATAAACGTCTCCAAGACGGACGATGGAACAATGCCATCGGAAAGTGGCGTCCATACAATGCAAAGAGATCAAGAGGCAGACCACAGATGAGGTGGAAAGATGACATCAGGAAACAAGGAGGTCCCACATGGCAGAGAACAGCTCAAGAAAGGGAAAGATGAAGAGAACTCGGAGAGACCTATATCCAACAATGGAAGGATAGAGAATAGGTTCAAAAAAAAATTAGATATGCTAATTACACCGAAATAATAGCGAATATTTGGAAAATCTATAAAAATAATGAATAAAATATTAAGGCAAAGTGGAGAATATAAACTCTTCTCTAAATTAAAAATAGTAAGCTTTTGAAAAATAGTAAAAACAACAACACTGTCAAACCCCTATTCGTAGGTAGGTAACCCTGAAACAAAAGCTAAAATTGAAAAAAAAAACATATTAACTTTAAAAAAATGAAGAAGGTTCTTTGTAGCAGAGATTTGAGGTTAGCCCAAAAATTCAATTGACTGCATGTTACTTATACAATATTTCATACTATGGAGTTAAATCGTGAACGTTGAATCGAGAGACGATATGATGACTTTGAGATGTGGAGGTATAAAAGTATTTTGAAGATCGCATGGGAACTAGATCCTGGTGAATGAAGAAAAATGTTGATATAACATTAAAAAAAAATAAAAGTACAATTTGCCGGACATATATTGCGTGGAGTAAAATACGGCATCTTGCGGTTCATATTTCAAGGCAAATAAGAAGAAATATGGGAAAAAGACGAATATCTTGGTTTAAACTTAAAAACGTTGAAAGCCAAAAGGAATGGTATGGTTACAGCTTAAAACAACTCTTTAGAGCATTTGCTTTAAAAGTTATAGTGACAGTGATGATTTTCAACCTCTATAACAGAGAGAGGGTCCCGGTCCTGATGAAATTCTCGTAGAACTGCTCAAACTTATGGACGAAAAATCTATTAAAATACTCCTAGATCAATTTAACACAATATATAGAACTGGAATAATACCTAGGGAATGGCTCCGTTCGACCTTTATACTACTGCCAAAAAAGGCAAATACAAAGGAATGCAACGAATATCGTACGATAGCTTTGATGAGTCATGCTCTAAAACTGTTCTTAAAAATAATCCATAATAGGATCTATAGGAAATTAGACGTAGACATCAGTAATACTCAGATAAGATTCAGAAAAGGGCTGGGTACAAGGGAGGCTCTGTTTGCAATGAACGTTCTCTCACAGAGATGCTTAGACATGAACCAAGAAATTTACGCCTGCTTTATTGATTTCGAAAAGGCCTTTGACAAAGTACATGAACCACTAAGACAAGTTCTAATAAAGAAAAATATAGACAGCCGAGATATTCGAATTATATGCAATCTATATTGGAATCAAACAGCAAATGTCAAGGTTGAGGGCAGACTAACAGAAGAAATTCAAATCCGTCGAGGAGTCCGGCAGGGATGTATATTATCGCCACTTTTATTTAATCTGTATAGTGAAGCTATCCGTGAACAAGCACTCGAGGAAGAAGTTCTTGGTCTGATAATAAATGGTGAGACTATCAACAATATAAGGTATGCTGACGATATAGTTCTCCTAACGGGAACGCTAGTAGAACTACAACATCTCGTTCAAAGTCTCAATATATACTGTAACAGTTACGGCTTGAAAATTAATTTGAAAAAAACTAAATTTATGGTAATCACGAAATCAAAGAACATCAGAGCTAATCTTGTAATAGACAATACAACGATTGAGCGTGTGCCCTGTTATAAATATCTAGGTGCTTGGATCACAGACGATACTGATCAAACAAAAGAGATTAGATGTAGAATAGAAATCGCTAGATCAGTCTTTAATAGAATGCGCAAACTCTTTTGCAATCGTGATATCAATATAAAGTTACGAATACGAATGCTGCGGTGTTATGTCTTTTCTACCCTGTTATATGGAGTGGAGGCTTGGACACTAAAACAGTTGACCATAAAAAACATCGAAGCTTTCGAGATGTGGTGCTATAGGCGCATTCTCAGAATATCATGGATGGACCGCGTCACTAACACGCAAGTACTCCAAACTTTAGACAAAAGATGCAAAATTCTAAATGAGATAAAAACTAGAAAGATGGAATACTTGGTGCACATTGTGAGAGGTGAAAAGTACGAACTTTTAAGAAACATCATGCAGGGCAAAATTAAGGGCAAAAGAAGTGTGGGAAGAAGAAAAATATCGTGGCTTCGTAATCTACGTGAATGGTTCGGGCGTAATTCGATTGAACTTTTTAGGCGCGCTGCTAACAAAGTCGCAGTGGCCATGATGATTTAAATCTCCGCTAGGAGTGGCACGAGAAGAAGAAGAACAGTGAGTACTAGAGAAAGAGGAAAAAATCACGAGAGAGTGAGGTATTAATAGGAGTTTATGACGAATTCGGCAATGTAGCTGAAATTTCATCTTGAAAAAACTTGTGTCGGCTTGAACAAAAGTAGTGATTTCAGCAGTCGGATGGATGCATTAGTTATTGGTTATATTGTGAAAATTTGATATATTGTGGAACTTCAATTTCAGAGAACAGAATGATAATATGTTAGCTTTATTTTAAAATCTAGCCTTAATTGATCGCTAACTAACGATGTCAACATTTTTTAGGTTAAATTTAGCAAATTTTTATAATTAGCATATTTTCATCACTTATGGATTTGACACATAAGACCAGTTTATTCATGAAGCATTTGCTCTTTATATCATAATAGTTCAAAAAGTAATGCGTGTATTATGATTGACAAATGATTTTTCTTTATATTCACAAAGAGATTCTAAGTTTTAAAATTAGATTAGATTAAAAAAATATTATTTTAACATGGTTAAACAAACGTAGTAGAGGAAGACCACCTACACGTTGGGCTGACGACATCTGGCTTATCACAAAAAATTGGCAAACAAGAGCACAAAATCGCAAAGAATGTAAGAGTTTAAGGGAGACCTATGTCCAGCAGTGAACGTGATAAATGCAGGCTGATTGATAATGATAATGATAATGAAACAAATAAAGAGGGGAAAAATATACAACCATCTTATAATTTAAGAGACCGATATTTAAGTTTCTAACTTAAGCTACAATTACAATTTGGTTATAAATTTGTAACGTTTACCTATGGATGTTTGAATCTTTGTAAAATAAATGCTTTTTGTTTTATAACAAAAATTCTCAGTAGAAAAATGTTTAATTTGTATGTATGTAATAAATTCGTATGTATTTCCTTTAATTTATTAAGTAGTATCTGCATCATTTACTTTGCCTTAAAGTTTATTGGCTTATTTGAAGTTATTAAATCATTTAAAGGGCATTTACTACTTTTGTGTGAATAATGTGATTTAAAAGAATACTTCTGAACATATTTTCTAAACCAAACTAAAATTTTAAACTTATTCACATCGTCTACCTGTAACTAATTGTTAAATACTAATACTGGATGAGTCCACTGCAGTGAGACAGCTGATAAACTAACCGGGGAGAATTAACTACAATATACTTCGATACAGAGTAGGACGTAGGAGTGTCAAAAAGCAACGTCGGCAATCGAAAAAAAAATTAATCCGAACACAATATTGTGGAACACATCACTTATTGGGAATTTATACCCTGACAAGCTCATGGTAAAATGTATATTGGACGGACTTGAGCTGAAAGAACTGAAGAACTGAAAAAAAACATGAGAAATCAACTCAGAAATATAATCGGCTTCCTTAGTAGGCATGCGCCAGTCAAGAGACACCTACACAAAATGGGACTGTTTCATCAAGATTTAAGCTGCAAAATCTTTAGAGGATCTGAAACTGTCAACTATGTCTTACATAACTGCGAAGCATTAGATCGTAGACGGAAAATACTTTTTAAAGAATATCAAGTCACTCTAAAAACATGCAGTACCGACCCTACTGAATCTGTACAAGAATTATAATAAGTTGATTTTAATGCCTGTATCTTCAACTGATGCTTCTTTGAAAATAAATTCGGAATAGATAATAAAAAGTAGATGCGAAAGAATACATCCTTGCCTCACTCTACGTCGTATTTCCACTGCTTCCGTCATGTTGTGTCTAATTCGTATGTTTGCAAATTGATGCCTATACAAATTTTTACGGAGGTTTCGGTCATCAATTCCCACCTGTTGCAAGACACTTATAAGTTTGTCATGGTTTACTCGGTCAAAGGCCTTTTCGAAGTCGTTAAAACACATATATACCGATTGTTCGATATCCCCACATCTTTGAACCATGACCTGCAAACTAATGAGTGTTTCTCTGGTTATAAGGTTGTTTCTGAAACCAAATTGTGTTTCACTTAGTTGTACTTCTATTTTGTTGTAAATTCTCGAGTGCAGTATTCTTAGGAAAATTTTCAGTACATGACTCATCAGACTTAAAACTGTGGAGTGCAATGATGGAGTTAGGCGTACCAAAGAAGCTGACCATGATTGCGCGAATGTGTGTCAACAATTCCTTTGCACAAATTAGAATAGGAGGCAAATCTTCAAAGGCTTTCGGCATAAGCATCGGGCTCAGACAGGGAGACCCGCTGTCCCCATTACTATTTAACCTAGCATTGGAATACGCAATGCGAAAAATCTATACCAGAGTCAAACCAGACATAACTGCCAGAGGAGCAAAGATTATTCTCGCATTTGCAGATGATGTAGATGCAGTAGCACAGACAACACTGGAAGTTAAGGATATAGTATCGAACTTTGAAGAAGCAACACTAAGCGTAGGCCTGAAAATAAACGAAGAAAAAACTAAATACATGGTCGTATCAAAAAAGGAATTACAGCAAATAAGACAAAACATTACCATAAACGATCATAATTTTGAGGTGGTCAAAGAATTCAAATACCTAGGAGCAACAATTACCAGTGAAAACACAGGAGAACGGGAGGTTAAAATACGAATACTAGCGGGGAATAAATCATTCTTTGCCACTCAACATCTAATGAGGTCAAAGCTTCTCTCAAGGCGTGCCAAAATCCAAATGTACAAGACCATAATACGACCAGCAGTGACATATGAAAGTGAAACATGGACATTGAGAAAGAAAGAAATCAATAAGCTATTAGTATGGGAACGCAAAATCCTGCGAATTATATATGGTCCTTGCAGGGACAGCGTGACAAATGAATGGAGGAGCAGATACAACAATGAAATAGAGACTCTCTTCGGGAAAAGAAACATCGTAAGATACATAAAAGCCAATAGATTAAGATGGGCAGGCCACGTGGTACGGAGTGATGACGACAGACTGATTAGTAATGTGTTTTGGGAAAGACCAGATGGTAAAAGATCGACAGGAAGGCCTAGAAAAAGGTGGAAAGACGCAGTCAGGGAAGACCTGGAGAAGATGGAAGTAAGGCCATGAGAAATAATAGCACAGGATCGGAATCAATGGAAGGCAATAGTAAACGCGGCAAAAACTCACGAAGAGTTGTAAAAGCCAATGATGATGATGACTCATCAGACTGAAGTGCGATGACCGCTACACTGTTTGGCATTTATTTTTTTCGGTATTATTACAAATGTTGACAGTAGTAAGTCTGTTGGTATGTCTGTTTCGTATATTTTATTGAAGAGGCTTAGAAGAGAATGTTTACCCTTATCGTCCAGTAGTTTGATTACTTTTCTTGGAATTTCATCTGGACCGGTTGCTTTCCTATTCTTTAATAGTTTTATAGCTCTTTCCATTTTATTAAGTGTTACGTTTGGATCAGTAGATCTATTTTCGATTTGGATTTTTTTATCTATTGTCATTAAACTACTTCTCAATATATTCTTTCCAACTCTCTAATCTGTCTTGTTCATTGACTATAATATTTCCTTGTTTATCAAGTAAACTACTTGTAATTGATCTATATGTTCCAGTTATTTCTTTCACCTTTTTGTACATATTAAACGTGTCATTCTTTTCTTCTGATTTCTTTATGGATTTTATTGTATTCCTCAATGTTTTTATTTTTCTGTTTTCGTCTGCTTTCCATTAGTCGCAATATTTCATCAGTCAACCATTGTTGTTTGCACTTATTAATAGTTGGTTGTTGGCGTTTTACTTTTTTAAGTTTGAGTTTTATGTCACTGATTAATAAGAGGGAATATTGGCTTCAGGTAGTGTTTTAGTTCTTTTGATTGAATTTTGGTACCTTTCAGTAATTGTTATATAATCGAGCTGATTTCTTATGATCTTCTCTTTAGTATCTGCGGGTAACTTTCAAGTATATAAACGACGCTTGGGTAGTTTGAAGAATGTATCTAGTCACACATATATTGATCTCTATGCAGAAATCTACAAAACGGTCTCCCCTGTCATTACGTTGTCCAAGTCCAAAATTCCCTACAATATTTTCTTGTCTAGCTTTTTCTACTTTGGCATTGAAGTCCCCATTATTATTGTAATGTCTTTGTTTTTTGGACTTTTTGTATGTGAGATAAGTAAATCTTACGGAACTTTGGTAACACTGCTCCCTCCTTTAATCCATTCAACAGGATGGATTAGTTCCATGGTATGGAACTAGTCTCTCGAAATGAACTACCTTGGATTTACTTCCAGCTGAAAACTGGATGCGGTAGATTAGAATGTTTATTTTCTACAGGACAGTGTATGGTATATTGATTCAATTAAAAAGGAAAATATCAAAAATGGTATCAAAAAAGGTGGATATTAAAGTATGCAAACGAAATACAGATATTTAGCTAAAAAATACAAGATAAAATTTATATGGATTAAATATTAAGGAAGTTAAATAAAGAATTGATTTTATAAATGAAACGTAAACCTGTGGCATTTTTCTAAAAATGGAAACCTGCAAGCAAGAAAATCAAGCTGCATATTATGGCGATGGATATAATGGATCTTACAATCCAAGAGAAAATAAAAAAAAAACAGAAAAACTTATAAAAATTGAAAAAAATAGTTTCGAAGAGGATAAATAACTGAAAAAAAAAATCAGATTAGATACAGTAGAAATGTTGATAGATATCCACACAATTTCGTATATATTATTACGTTTTTTAACATAATTAAGCTTTTGTGTAATTCTTATTAGGTTTAATAGTCCTAATAATATATTAGGCATTAAATAAAAAAAATTAAACAATGTCAAACTGCTTACTTAGTATTTACTGATAAATAGTTAAAAATATATATAATTTTAAATCAAATACTATTTTATATTAAAATACTTTTTCATTCTAACGCCAGATATGATTTTAAATGTCATTATTCTCAACATTTATCTATTTTTTTTTAATAATAAACAAAATTTCCAAGGTTGGATAATATACAAAACTAACTATAAACCCAATAGAGTAAATATAATTTTGTAGCAAATAAAATCAGTAAAGGTTGTCAATCATTTTATTTACATATTATTTTCGATAGTTCCAAATCCATTCGAGAGGCCAATGTTCAAAACATCATCATATTCCCTTAGAAGACATTCAGCATACGCCACAGTACCAGGTATACAACTTAACAACCAACAACCAGGCACATTTTAGACACTGTAAATACAACGTGCACCCCAATGTATTAAATATAACAAAACGTGTTAAAGGTCGAAGGCAGGCAGAGCTTTTACGTTTAAAATGTATTTACTCTATAGTAAGTGAGTTTTATTAGCATTTTAATCTTATATCTTTGAGTTAAACAATTGCAGATGGTGTATCATGAATCTATTAGTTTTAAGGCTTCTATATTCAAACTTCTTCTTACGGTGCCTATCCATTCCGGAATGGCGATCAGCATAGCTATTCTACCTAAACTTGCAGCTATTGGGAATAGTCCGATTTTAGACATATTGTACCACTTTCTTAGTGAGCTTGCATGCCTTTATTCGCTATAATAATGTATAAAATACATAGCATCTGATAATAGAGATTTTGGTAGTAAGTGGTAAATCGTGACTTCTGAAAAGAGACTTCTTCTTTACCAACGCTGTTCTTGCTTTCCCTATGCGTTGTTTTATTTCAGTTCCAGTTTTCTGGTTTGTATAGTGGTGATTAGTTCTGTTTCTTTACCAACCCTCTCCAGTACTCCTTTTTTTTGTAATTCTATCAGTCCATGATATTTTTAATACTCTGCGGTATAGCCAGAGGTCGAAAGCCTCGATTCTTTTTAAATTGCATTTTTTTAAAATACAAGTCTTAGCTCCATATAATAATATTGTAAATATATAACAGCGAATGGTACGTAGTCTGAACTTCAAATTTAGATTTTTGCGCGTTATGAGTGGCTTCATTCATATAAACGCTGATCTGGCAATCTCTATTTGCCTCTTTATTTTTGCAGTATGATCATTGGTTTGATTGATCAAAGTTCCCAAGTACTGATATTTTTCTACTTGTTCTATCACGTTACAATTGATTGTCAATAGGGGATGTATATTTTGTGTTTTTTTTGTAATTAGCTTGTACTTCGTTTTCTTTTGGCAGTTATAGTAATTCCCATCTCAGCACTATTCATACTTAAGCTTTAGATAAGATGTAGATCTTCTATACTCGTTGCTATGATCACAGTGTCGTCTGCATATCGTAAGTTGTTAAATAATTTCCCGTTAACGGTAACTCTCGCTTTGATATTATTGAGCGTGTTTTGGAAAATTTCTTCCGAATATAAGTTAAACAAAAGTGGCGATAAAACACATCCCTGTCTAACTCCTCTACAGATCTTCATTTCTTCTGAGTGTTGCCCATCAATTTGGACTATGGCACTTTGGTTCGAATATAATGTTTGCTGCAGTATATTTATGATTTTACTGTCAATGCGCTTGTTCATAAGCATTGATATTAGTTTTTCATGTCTTACTTTATCGAAAGCTTTTTCGTAGTCAACAAAGCATAAGTGTAGATCAACGTTTACATCCCGACATCGCTGAATCAATATGTTGATGGCAAATAGTCCTTCTCGAGTACCCATTCCATTTCGGAACCCGAACTGCGTCTCGCTAATATCCTCCTCTAGCCTTTCGTATTTTCTCTTATGTATTACTTTCAGCAGTACTTTTAAAGTATGACTTATTAGGCTCAGTGTCCGATAATCAGCGCACTGTTTTGCTACTTGTTTTTTAAGGATGATTATAAATGCTGACTTTAGCCACTTTTGTGGTATTATTCCCGTATCGTACACCGTGTTGAATAATTCTGCCAATACTTCCAAGTTATTCTCTTCCACTAGTTTTAACAGTTCTACTGGTATTTCATCTAATCCAGCTGCCTTATTGTTTTTAGAGTTTTTGATAGCATATTTGATTTCAGCTATCGTGATCTTCTGTCTCTCTAAAGGATTTAATTTTTGTATTTTTTGCATTTCACCTCTTTCATCTTGGAAAAGTTCTCTAACGTACTCCTCCCATCGTCTTAATGTCTCTGGTAAATATATTAGTAGTACTCATTTTTTGTCTTTTATGTGTCCTTGCTGTCTATTTCGATCCATTCCAGTCACTTCTCCTATTTTTTTGTGCATATTTCTTATATCATATTTTGTTTCTAGTTCTTTTATCTCTTTACATTGTTTCATCAAATAGATTTCCTTAGCTGTTTTGATTTTTGCCTTAATTATTTGTTATATTTCTTTATACTTCTGTAGATCCTTTCTTTATATTTCCATCTTTTTTCCATCTGTAATAGTATTTCTTCTGTCATCCACTGTTTTTTAGCCTATGACCTATGTTGTATCAAACTTTTTTGAGCTGTTTTCAATAATGTGTTTTTTATACTATACCACTTTTTATTTACATCCATAATTTGTTTGTTGGCCAGTTAGTGTTTTTTGCATATTAACATTCACATTATTTTTTAATTCGTTTTTTATTTCTTCGTTTTTTAGCATTTACATTAATTTTTGGTTGTTATTTTCTGAGTTCAATTCTTCTTAATTTTATTTTCACGTCAGCAACTAACGGATTGTTATTCTAATCCTACGTGACGTTCTTGTAATTTTCTTTAAGATTTTATTTAGAAGATAAGGTCTATTTTCTTTTGTATGAAGAAATTTGTTAATACAAAGTTCATGTCTCATTTTTTAATGTTTTAGAACTCATAATTACCAACAAAGGGTTTTTTAAACTGCAAAACTAAATATTCAATTCTGATGCCCTGAATTGTAAGTACATAATATATGACTACAATATATTATCCTTTTATCATTTCACCTGTATATTTAACTATACAAGTTGTCCCGACAATGATGTTCATCGGTTTTATCTTGTGAACTACAACAGGTTAAGAGACGCGAGGTGAAAATTGATAACTAAGTTGATATTTTGGAGTTACCAATGTGTTAGGAGGCGCAGTGTACAGCAAACAATATAAATGAATTTTTGGGTAAAAATGTCAGTCATTGCGGTATCTCTAAATACGTATTTTATAAACTTAATTGGTGGTACACCAAGCTGCTCAATTTTTTTACTTACTGCACATATGAATAATAGATGGCCCAACTAAATCTTTTCGAACTTATACAGCTGTAACTAGTGTAATTTTCTCTCTCTTCAATCCTGGCCCCCTAGGGGAAGTGTAGTGGTCGACGTGATGTCGTGTATTGTCCGTCTCCAGAGATCTCTGTCTCTGGTCATTTCTTTTAATTCATGCATAGGTCTTTGGCATATTCCTGTAATCTGAGCTATCCATCTTGTTGGGGATCTCCCTCGTGATCTTCGGCCTTCTACCTTTCCTTGCATTATGAGGCTTTCCATGTTTTCTGTGTTTGCTCTCATAACATGCCCAAAATATTTTAATTGTTGGAGATGGACTTTACTAGAGAGTCGTTGGCTAACTTTTAGCTCTCTTAAGATTGAATTATTTGTTTTACGGTCGGTCCAAGGAATTCGTAACATTCGTCTCCAACAGAACATTTCAGTGGCGTCTATCTTTTTTCTCTCCGATTGTCTCAGAGTCCAAGATTCACATCCGTAGGTCAGTATTGGGAATATTAAGCAGTTAATCAACCTCATCTTTATCGCTCTTGAAATTTGACAGTCCTTCCATAATTTGGTCATTTTTGCTGTGGCAACTTTTGCTAGATCACATCTACGTTTAATCTCTTCTTGTAATGACCCTGTGTTTGTGATTAATGATCCCAGATATAAGTATGAGCTCACAACCTCGAACCGGTCAATTGTGGTTATGTGTGGATGATTGTTGTGTAGCCTATCCACTATCATGATCTTTGTCTTTGATATGTTTAATTGCAGACCAAATATTTGACTTCTGTTTTCGATCAGTCGTATAAGTTCTATCAGCTCTGCTTGACTATTTGCAAGAAGGGCTGTGTCATCTACGAAACGTAGGTTGTTTAGTTTATGACCATTTATTGAGATGCCCTTTTCCCATCCTTCAAGTGCTCTTCACATAATATACTCCCCATATATGTTGAATAATTGTAAAGATAGTATACATCCTTGTCTGACACCCCGTTCTGGATGAAATTCGTTCGAAAGTGTGTCAAGTACTTTAACTGATCCAGTAGTGTGTTCATATAGTTCGGTTATAAGCGTAATTAGATGTTGTGGTACGTCTACTTCTTTTAGTATTCGCCATAAGTGTCTCCACTTGACCCTATTGAACGCTTGACGGAAATCTATACAACAGATGTATAGTGGGATATTGAATTCCCTAGATTTGTCGATTATCTGTCGTATATTCAGCAGGTGTTCTCGAGTGCCTCTACCTTTGGTAAATCCAGTTTGCTCTTGTGTAATTTTAACTCGAATATATTGTGTTGAAATAAATATTTCTTTGATATTTACCAAATGCAATTATTAGTATCCTTTCATGTTTAATGCCTTTATTAAAAAATCTTATTTTTAAACCCTTGAAATGTTCTATATTTTCTAAAAAGATGTAAATAGAAAAATATTGTCAAAAACTAAGGCACTGTCTGGAGGCAATGTCTAACCTAACAGCTTCTGCATGAAGTTCCATGTTAAGTTAAAGATCGTTTCTCTTATAGATAACATTCTCCTAAACACAGCGTTCCAGGTGATTATTGAAAATTTTATAACTTTAATGGGGGAAATTGATTAATGAACTTCTCCAGGGTTCTGTCTTAATACTGATTCTGGTTAGTCTGTACATAAATATTAGATATGCCCTGCACTCAATCTAAGAACAACATCACCACCCAATATCAACAGCTAAAAAAATCGTAACAGCTGATCCCAAAAACCCTTTAAAGCCTTCTTCTTAACGTGCCCTATCAAGTCCCCTTGACGTTGGCGATTAACATGGCGAAACTGTCTCTGTTTCGAACTATTCTAAAGAATTGCTCAGCTTTCCTTATTCCTGTCCACTCCCTGATATTCTTCAACCAAGAGGCTTGCTTTCTACCAATTCCTCTGCGTCCTTCGATTTTACCCATCATAATAAGTTGAAGAATATTATATCGGTCTCCTCTTACTACGTGTCCAAAATAGGCCATCTTTCTACATTTGATGTTATCAAGCAGTTCGCGAGCAGCATTTGGTCTCTCAAGGACTGCCACATTTGTCAGCACAGCCGTCCATGGAATTTTTAGTATACGTGTGTGCAGCCACATTTCAAAGGCCTCCAGACGATTAATGGTGGATATTTTTAATGGCCATGCTGCGACATCGTATAAGAGGACTGACCAAATGTAGTATTTAACCATGCGCTTTCGAAGTTGAAGTTGCAAGTTATCATTACAGCCCTTGAAAGCTACTTTTAAAAATATGACTAAACTGGATGGAAGCTTGTTATTTTCATTTGAAGAACCTCCTAATTACGGAGTACTTGTGCTAAGCTATTTGCCTGCACCCAATATTCTAGAAATAAAAGGAGGGAATACAAAAAAGAACCAACAACCTTTAACCCTTGGTACATGAATACCTAAGAGTGCTAGAGCGACAAACACTGACGTTTAGACATCCATCTCCAATAAGATGGGTACTAGGAGTACCTGTATTTAGTAGTTTTAAGCTATCAAAAAAAACATGGACACATATCAATAGAGTCCGCACAAAAAAATAATAGCAACATATATCGTTATAATTCATTTCTTCTTCTTCTTCTCCTTTTTCATATGGACAGGACTCTGTCTGTTTTTCAATGTACCTCCAGTAAATTGTCGTTCCATCGTTTTTATGGTCTTCCTACTCATCGTCTTCCTATTGGGAAACCGTCTCTTCCCATCTTTACGACTCTATTTGTTGTCATTCGGCTTATATGATCATTCCATTCTACTCACTCTTCTATTTCTAACTCAGTTCTTAATGTTCTCCACCTTGCATCTACGTCGTAAGTTCTGCCTTTCATTTCTTTCCCGATATTTTTATTTCTCAATATTGTTTCATTCAGGCAGCCTGCGGCTCTGTTTGCTCTATTTACTTGATCTTCCATTTCAATTTCGAGCTTTCCATATTTAGATAATGTGATGCCTAGATATTTAAACTCCATCACTTGTTCTAATATTTGACCTTCTAGCTTAAATTTACATCTTAGTAAACTTGCTGTTGTAACCATGCATTTTGTATTTTAAGGGGAAATTAACATGTTTAATTTTCTATGGATTATGTTAAATTGGTGAAGCATACGTTGCAAATCATCATCAGTAGTATTGCGTCGTCTGAATAGCAGATTATTTTAAGTTGTTTTTCTCCTATTTGGTATCCTTTTTTAGTTCCTACTTTTTTTATTATTTTATCCATATTCAGATTGAACAATAGAGGACTAGGGAATCTCACATATAATCTCACTAGAGGACAACAGGGATGTTCAAAACAGCAGCGATGAAAACACTTGGAAAAGTTGATGGTAAAACACTATGGGATTGAGCTAGAAATACAGAGATAGGACATATGTGCAAAGCAGAGAATATCACAGACTGGACAAGAAATAGAAAAGTAAAATGAACGATCATATAAGTTGAATGATAAAAAATAGAGTATTAAAGACGGCAAGAGACAGTTCCCCAATAGGAAGACGATTAGTAGGAAGATCACGAACATGGAACGACAACTTACTGGAGGCACAGTGAAAAACAGACAAAGTCATGTCTACATAAGAAGAGGAAGAAGAAAAAGACTCTGTAGACTGCACCGTAACATGATTCCTATAATTTTATCTTAGTCCACAGTTATAATATGGATTCTTGTTACTGTATCTATTGTAGTTTCCAAGATTCAGCCGGTCTTACAACGCTCTCTGTCGTATGACTATAATTTTGTTACTCCAAATTGCTTATTTGTCTAGTAGTAGTACTATTACAGAATAGCTGATCACCAGTGTAATGAAACTATGCTCTAAATGGCATTCTTGTACATTGCTTATAAGCTTCAAATCTAGTAGTGCTTCGAAATATTTTACTTCTGATCTAACTCTAGACTTTTTGGAGGTGTAGCTTGCATAAAACAGACGCAGGTAACATTTTTAGAGCAAATACATTTTAACATACGTAATTTTGACCTTTATACACTTTTCAAATAGAAAACTTTTTTTGGCACTGCTAACCTATACACAGCACTTACGATAAACTAAGATACTTTTTATAGTTTGTTTAAACCCATCCACTGAATTATTCGTTAAGTTTTGTACGCATATCAGCTACTGGGAACTGTAAACAACCGATTGCTACAACCTTTTTAAAAAACTTCTGGCTTAAATTTTTTATAGATAATAGACGCAGACCTTTTACCAACCTTTAATACCTAATATTTCTTTTTTAGTGTAAATCTTATTAAAGGTAAGGCCTATGCATGTACCAGCTATTTATTTTATTTTAGGTATATTAGTGTATTGCAGATTGTACAGAATTTGAAATTTTTAAACATTTAAAAATATAAGGTAAAGAGACGTAAGCAAATTAATTATAAGATTAAAAAGTTCTTATTTTTAAATAACTACTGTTTGACGTTTCGATTTGTACTTCAGAAATCGTTTTCAAAAAAGGATTATTATACAAATTCTGAATTGTAAATGTATAATTAAAGTTTTTGTTTTTGGTTATGTCATTTTAAAATTGACATGCTGTACCTCGATCTTGTAGGCAAACAGCATATAATGGCTGTACGAATGCGGGTGGTGTTTTTATCCTAGGAATGTCAAATTCTGACTATTTTGGGTATTTTGTGTTATGTGTTTGAGTAAAAACCTGTATCTTTGTTGTGGTTAAGTATATGAATTGAGCAAAAATAGATTTTGTGTTTATGTGTATGTGTGTTGCAATATGTGTTTTATGTAACATTGTAGATATGTTTTTATACCTGCTATTACTGTAATATTATCGGTATAATCTTGTTGCTGACTTCTTCATTTTGTATTAACAACCAAAACCTGCTGCATTCTGTTAATGGGTTAGCTACACAGTTTTTTTTTTGTAGAGTAGAATGAGAGCTGCTTCTTTGACTTTTTTTATGTATGTTTCTTTTACGATTATTGATGTATCTTTCCATTATGGTGCTCGTTGTCCCAAGTATGTTTACATATCTAAGATTGATCGAAGTGTCTGTTCTTGAAATATGTTTCATGTTCCTTTATCCTGACACTTAGTGATCTTGCTGTTTCTTCCACGTAGAAATGGTTGCGTTATTAGGATATTTTATATCGAGTTTTTTATCTTTCTTGTTTGTTGTTGGGGTTGATTTTGGACAGGATGGACCTCAGTGTGTTGGTTGTTTTAAAAATTAACTTTGATCAAATAAAAAGGCAGATACCGACCACAGATTATTAATTAAATCTTGCCCAAGTCCTTTCACTTCCTAGAGCATCTTTACGGGCATCTGAAATAAGCCAAAAACGTTTTTTTTTAACTGAAGAAAATAAATTAACTTCGATAAAAAAACTGGTAGTTGAAGGTTGATAAGAGTTTTTATGTGATATAACGTTTTAGGCTTACTTCGTCAATTTTGGCATATCTAATAATTTGTGGAGAATATTATAAACATAAATTTGTACATTACACTACACTACACACGGACCATGGACGTATAAATTATACGTCCATGACACGGACAAACAGTTTAAAATTTTTAAAAAGGAGAAGCAACATTATGGTTGGCGTCAGGAGAGAGAATGGCTCCTGGTCTTAACGGAAATGTTAATGTGACATGTGACATATGACATTTACACATTTCAAAGTTCTATGAGACTAAGCACTGACCAAAGGTCCAACTGACACTACTATAGGAAATTAACTGATGAAATATGAAATTATATATAATATTTTAAGTAGATTGCATAATCCAGATCTCACACGCAAACCTGTCTGTAATAATTAGGAGGCTAGTTTGAGGGCAACTGAAGTGCACGTAAAGTATGAATGCAAGTAACAGACTAAGCAATTTATTAGACAATGAGTGGTTGACTATAATAAAAGGGTCTACCAAGCACTATCAATCCTACAGAAAAGAAGAAATCTAACTATGAAATTAAAATGGTAAAATTCGCATTCCCCTGTCGTCGTTCGTGCAGTAAAGAGCTACTTACTGTCAACGAAGAAAAGAGGTGCGTGTTTGTGCCAAATAGAACAGAATCAAACCTATCCTTATAAATTGAACAGGTATTTTGAGCATTGTACTTTTTTGTAATATTATTTTGAATTTTATTTTGATAAAAATAATTTTTTATTCATTTTTTGTGACCAAAAATTTGACATTTCTGACTGATTCTTTATGAATAAGGTGGAGGGGGGGGTTACCCCCCCTGATCCCAATGAAAATGAAAATAAAAAATTAAATCCAACTGTCAATATGTATTCTGAAAAAGATGTTGGCCCGTTTTTTGTGTTTATTGAGTCAACAAATATAAATAATATTAGAGTTGGTTCTTTCAATAATATAAAAATTGCGAGAGATATTTTTAATTTGAAATTAAATAATATTAATAAAATTAGAAGCAAAGGTTCAAACCGAATTTCTGTAGAGTTTAATAATTATCTATCTGCAAATAATTTCCTAAATAACAAAAATTTGTTAGATCAAGGTTACAAAATTTATATACCTTTTAATTATATATCTTGTAAAGGTATTGTACGTCAAATAGATATTGAAATAAATGAAAATGAACTTATTAAATGTTGTTCTACTAACAGCGATATAAAAATTCTCAATGCTAAAAGGCTAAACAGGAGAGTAGTCAAAGGGGATACAACTACATACGAACCTACAGGTACAGTTTTGTTCACATTCAGTGGTGTTTTAATGCCCAAATCAATAAATTTTTACGATCTACCAAAATTGGTTAATGTGTTCATTCCCCCAGTAACACAATGTTACAACTGCTTAAGATTTGGACACACCAAAACGAATTGTAAAGCAAAAGAAAAATGTATGAATTGTGGTGAGCTTAAACATACCGATGATTGCACTATGAAATGTTTCTTTTGCAAAGGTCCACATGTTTCAACAGCTCGTACGTGTCCGGAATATTTACGTCAAAAAAATATTAAAGAACTTATGTCTTATGAAAATTTAACATTTTTTGAAGCTAGTGAATACATTCCCAAAAATTACATAGAAAAAGACAAATTCATTTTCAACTCCAAAGATTTTCCCTCCCTTCCGAGTAATAGTACTAGAGTAAAACCCGTTAATAATAAAACTATTCAACAGAATACAGTTTCACCATCAGAAAGAAGAACACACAATTTCAAATCTTCAAAAAGACATTTCAGCAGGTAGTTTCAAATACAAATAATAAAAGAAGAGTAATCCAACAAGGTTATGACAGAAATGCACATGATGAATGTCTTTATGTTCCAAATGGTAGACAAGAGAATTACTCCTCTTTAACTGCCTTATCTCAATCTAAATCTCCGATACCCTCTCAATCAGAATCGAAATCTTCTAATTCATATAATGTAAAACCAAATTCAGCCTGGAATGCCAGTGCATCGCATAGTAATTATAATTTTGATACAATACCTTCACATGATTTCCTAAAATCATGTTTAAACTTTATTAACATTTCACCAGATAATTTAAATATGGTTAAAAAACTTGTACTTTCCCATTCTAATCTTAGGTCCTATATGGACTTGGACAATTATTCAGATAGTGATTAATAGGTTAAAACTTAGAATGATCCTAAAATCAAAAATAAAAATCATTCAATGGAACATCAGAAGTATCAATTCAAATAGGGATACTCTGATAGATTTAGTCTCTAAAGAAGATCCAGATATAGTAGTTATTAATGAAACTTGGCGTAAAGAAGATTTCAATTTTACTCTAAAATTTTATCACATTATTAGACAAGATAGGAATGATGGCTATGGTGGAGTAGCTACCTGTATTAAAAATCATATTTCATTTCAGACTATTAAAAAATATAATTCAGACAAAATCCAATATATTATAACAAAGATTGATGACATATTCCTTATAAATATCTATTCCAGTTCAAATAACGAAATATCAGTGCCTTTTTTAAATTCCATGTTAAAAAACCTAGACATAAAAAAATTAATCATTATGGGCGATATGAATTCTCATCATCCAATTTGGGATAAATGTTTAATTAATAAAGGTGGTAAACAAATAGTTGACTTTATATTTGATAACGAGTTGACCATCCTAAATGATGGCTCAGCAACCTTGTTTCAGCTTCCCAACAATAATATCAGTGCTGTTGATTTAACAATCGTGAGCAGTAATCTGGCTTTATGTACCAAATGGGGGATTATTAAAGACTGCGGCAATAGTAACCATTTTCCCACATACATAAAAATCAATGACATTGAACTATCAGATACAACTTTCGTAAAAAATTATAAAATGAGAAATTCTTCAAGAGCTGATTGGGATCTTTTTTATGATGAAATATTAAACAACCTAGTAAATTTCTCAATAAATAAAATAAATTACAAACAATTCATGTCAGTTATCAATAAAGCAGCAGATGTTTCGATTCCTTATAAAAATTGTAGGATACAGGGTAAACCCTTCAATCCTTGGTGGGACGAGGAATGTACATTATGGGTTAAGAAACGTAAGGAAGCTTTGCACATATTTGACTCATCACCATCACTAGAAAATTATTTGTATGTTAAACATATAATTGCACAAACTAAGCGTAACCTTAGATTAAAAAAGAAAAATAAATTTAAACAATTTTGTGAAACATTAAATAAAGGATCCAATATTACATATGTATGGAATAAAGTAAAAAAATTTTCAAATCATAATAATTGTAAAAATTTTGATAATCCTTCAGATAACATTAAAAGAGAAATATTATATAATATGTCATCAGTTTCCATTAATCCTGAATTCCGGTTACTTCACACTAACCAAGAATTTGAACTTATCTCACTTTCAGAAATTGACACTGCATTGTTCAATAAACGAAATTCTGCCCCAGGAATTGATGATATTTCTTACTCAAGGATAAAACATTTTCCTCTAAAAGCCAAAAAAATCCTCCTAAATATATACAATGAATGTCTTAAAGGAGAACCCTTACCTAGCGATTGGAAAAAATTTAATATTCTTAACATCCTAAAACCCTTAAAGGACCCACTTCTTCCGAATAGTTTTAGACCAATTGTTTTATCATCTTGCATACTAAAAACATTAGAAATCATTATAAAAAATAGATTAGATTGGTTTTTAGAACATAATCTAGTTTTCAAAAATACCCAGGCAGGTTTCAGAAGAGGTAGAGGAACTGCCAACAATTTAGCCCTCCTTCATACCTTCATTTCAGAAGCCTTTGAATCATCCCATTCAGTCCTTGCCGTCTTCATTGATATTAAATCAGCATATGATAATGTGAATATATATAAACTTTACAATAAATTACAAAATTTAAATGTCCCTTGTCCTATAATTAATATTATTTTTAAAATTTTGCAAAACAGGCTTTTATATACTAGATCCAATAACGGTGACTTTTTGGGCCCGTCTGTAGCAACTAAAGGTTTACCCCAGGGTTCACCTTTAAGCACAATTTTATTTAATATATACATATTGGATCTATTTTCCATTCTTCCTAAAGATATAAATATTATTGGGTATGCTGACGATTTGGTTTTATATGTTAAGGGACCAGTTATCCAACAAATGGTTAATAAAGTTAATATGGCATTGTACAATGTACAAGAATGGTTGTTAGAACATGACCTCTCTCTTTCTATAGACAAATGTGAGGCTGTATGGTTTTCGAAGGGACAACGCAAAAATTTTACCCCAGAAATCAAACTTAGTAACACAATTATACCATTAAAAGATCAAGTTAAATTTTTAGGCATAATTTTT